>CM030797.1:16697500-19097500 GCA_018127125.1 Rhododendron griersonianum
TCACTCTCTTTAGGTTTTCTTTTTGTTTCCCCTTTTTGGTTCTCTCCCCCTGCTTGAACGTTGCATGTCTATATATAAACATAGCAACAGATCATGATTGGCTTCCCACTTACCCACGTTGGGTATTTTGACAGTTTCCAAAAACTGCTCCCCATTTTCTCGGGGGGTAATGTTTGGAAAATCAACAAAGATAGCTTTGGCTTGGTCTAGCTTTAGTTGAAGTGTATTTAACAAATAGGTGGAAGTAACCAACTATTTGAATGGGTGGCTTTAAAACACCATAGCATTTGGGCAGTTAATTCCCACGTTCCAAATTCTCATCATCATTGTATCTACAATGATATGCATTTTGTTATCTCAAGTGGTAACAATATATAGAGCTGAATGGTGTGCATGTCGTCCATATTATTTTACATGCATTTTTTTGGCTATAAATTGGAAGCGAAGTTTTTAAGCACCCCTTTTGTTTCAAAGTAAAAATTTCCCTCTGCATTAATAATTTCTTGTGATGGTCAAAATTTATGGTTCAACAAATTATTTGGAATTTTTTTAGTGCATTAGATAGCTGACAGGCATTAATCGCCCTTCCAAGATGAAGCAAAAGTGGTTGTATTGGTATCTGACGTGCTTTGGCCTTGTTTCTTTGCTTTTGCCTTGTTTTCTTCGACATCCCCACTTGCTTCTGTCTCCAAGTCATGATTTATCTTCTTCTTCGAACAAACAAGCTGCCCTTTTTTAGGTTTTTCCCAATTAATCTCGTTTATTTCTCTTTATTCTGAATCCCGCTGGTGTTGCGTACTAGAGGGCACCTCTGTCATTTTTCTTGATTAAGAGAAAGTGCCTAATTATGGAAATTGGGCAAGAACATGAACTTGGTTCTGAGTTGTCTTTATGGTGTCATGTATAAAGGGGCGTCCTCATATATATATATATATTGAAGGTTTAGAGCTAAGAAGCATGGATACGGATACGGGATTTTTCCAAAAAATAGAATATGATACGTTGGGGATACATTGAATATAAAAATAAATAAAAATAAAATATATATCTAAAAAAATATAAAATTCCATTAATTAGGTTGTGAGGATGAGGAAACAGAACTACCAGCACTAGCACTAGCAGAATCCATCAGATTTTCCTGTTAAAAAAAAAACCTAAATTAGACCACAGAGAGAGATGAGAGACGATAGGTATAGGTATAAAAAAAAAAACCCTAACTCAGATTTTACTGTATAGGTATATATATGCATGTGTGTGTATATATATATTTATATATATACATGCACACACACTAATACATGATCGAGAGAGAGATGAGAGACGAGAGAGAGAGAGAGACACTTATAGATCGACGTCTCTTGTCGAGAGACGAGAGACGAGTGAGAGACTTCCTGATCGACTTCTGCCTTTTCCTTCTCTGTAATCGACTTGAATATGTACCCAAGTGCAGATCAAAACATATATGTACACCTAATTGCAGTTTTGACCCTTTAATTTTAAATAATAACAATTTTTAACCCCACGCGTATCCAAAACGTATCGGGATACCAAAAATTAATGCTAAAAACTGGATACTCTAAAAAACGTATCGGACAGGTATCCGGAGCGTATCCGTATCCGATTCCGATACGCGTACGGTACGTGATACGTAGGCTAAAATAGAGCATCCATGCTTCATAGGTTTAGAGTATGTAACTATGGAATTCTATTTGATTTTGCAATACCTTGTTCCACAAGCTTGCTGAGCTCTTCACATTGAGCTGGAGCAATTGGAAACAGTGCACTCTCCGTTTGCAATTTATTTATCCATCTTCGAAGTTTGGGATGTCCCAAACTGCATGTACACTCAGAGAAGTTAAAGCATTTAGTTTTCCAAAACTGTCTCTTCAAATAGTTATGAATACTTTTAAAAGTGAGGACAAAGGGGAAGTGTTGGAAATAAATACCTTTTGGTTTGAATTTGACTAAAAGGTGGATTCATTCTGATACAGAGGGAGGAGTAACTTATTTTTTCGGTTAGGAATGCGATGGTTTGATGCATGATTTGACTGTTAGACATGCCTAATACTTCATTTGGTGTTTCTTAACTAACTTGTTACGTGAATCAAGAGCTATCTTGATACACCAGCTCTCGAAGAAAGTTACGCAAAGAATTCCATTCAAGTTGCATGGGCTTCCAGTGTCATCAACCTTCCATCCAACCCGTTCTGTTTTTTTTGTTTCCACAAAGAAGAATGTTCGTGTTTATGATCTGTTGAAGCAAAAGCTTGTTAAGAAGCTTGAGACTGGGTTCCGCGAAGTCTCCTCCATTGCAATTCATCCTGGTGGTATGTGTATAATTGTGATTTCCTCATTTACAATTCCTTGTTTCCTTTAGTTTTGTTGATGGATAATTGTGCCATTGCTTTCCTTCTTAATGTAATCAGCTGTTATAGTTCTTTTGTTTCTTTTTATCCTGTTGTGCAGGTGATAATGTTATTGTTGGGAGCAGAGATGGAAAAATGGCTTGGTTTGACATGGACCTCTCATCTCAACCTTATCGAGTTCTGAAGTATGTTTCTTACTTTTCTTCCATCCCCCTCATCAAATGTAACATTGGGATAAAATAAATATGTTGTGTAAAGGTTTACTATGACTTCTCAATCGGGATGAGAATTGTTCAGTTTCAGATACAACAGCTATGCACTTCCATAAAATTGTGCAAAATCTATGACAGGTTTCAAAAAAAGTTGTGCAATTTGCTTAAAGCCTCGAAGTAGAGAACAATCATGCATGCTAACAATTGATGTCGTGGAGAAGTTATTCACACTGTTTTAATACAATAATAGCAAGAAGAGGATTATGACATAGTGCGCTTGTGTGCCTTGCATACAGCATATAAATACATCCAGTGCGTCATATATGTATGCAGATCCATACAAAATTTTGGTGCATAAGATGGGGGTAGAGCTCTATAGATTTTGCTTAAATAGAAGCCTAGTAGGCAAACTATTATCTTGTACCTTATTATTGTCTTATTTATCTTTCCCCCCAATTTTGTATTAAATCTATATAATTGCTCTGATCCGGCTATTTTAAATTTCAGATGTCACCCGAAGGACATTACCAGTGTGGCCTTCCATCGTTCATACCCTCTATTTGCTTCATGCTCTGATGATTGTACAGCGTATGTTTTCCATGGCATGGTTTATTCGGATTTGAATCAGAACCCCCTTATTGTTCCGTTGGAAATACTCCGAGGGCATACAAGTGCAAATGGAAGAGGTGAGTGCTTCGACTGTCTTTATTTTGTCTTCCTTCTAGTTATGTGTGGAATACAATTTAGCGGTGATTTAAACTGGATGATAGTTTTTTTACTTAAAAGGATTGACCGTGAGCAGAGAAATGAAGAGATTCAATCCCAGGTCCCTTGTATTATACTATTATTACCAAGAGACTTTGCTAGCCAACTGTGCTCACAAAACATACAACCCATTATTTAGTTGGGGAAAATATTACAACTGGAATACGTAGGGGATGCACCTGGTAGATATGATAAGAGGGGGCACGGTTTGAGTGTCTGAAGCTCGGGTCATCAACCTTGAGGTTGTAAGTTTGAATGGGAGGGCAGCCACTATATGCAAACAATGCTGAATGTTTTTTGTACCCAATTTCCCTCATAAACTCCGTTAATGGGGACTAAACTGGATATACTACTGCTACTTCTTCTAGCATTGCCCTTGTAAGTTACTAAGGGCCTGAGGCTCTGTTTGGAACTTGTGGAAAGGAAAGGAAAAGAGAGAAAAGAGAGGGGAAATGTGAAGAAAGTGGATTCTTTTCTCTTGTTTGGTCGTAGAAAGAAAATGAAAAGAAACTATGAGGAGAATGAATTTCTCCTGTTTGGCTTCAAGAGGAAAATAGAAAGAAAAGAAATTTTTTTTTAACTGCCTTTTCCTTATAAATTCAAAAGTTAGTCGCTTCCATCGTCCAAATCCAGAAGCTATGTTGGGCAACCCAACTTCCTTGGTACCTTTTTTCACAATGCATACAACCTGGAGGAAAAGGATCATGAAGAAGGGTAGTGATAATGCCGAAACTGTTTTTGTTGGTGCCAAAACTCTAGCGCATAAAAGTCTTGTACACTGCACATGGTACAAGCCTTTTGTGCACTAGAGTTTTGGCACCAACAAATTTTTTTTTGGCATTATCATTTCCCCATGAAGAATGGTAATTTTTATGTTAAGGGAATTGGTTCAGACATTTAAACAAACACATGATAGTAAAAAAATGCTCATAGGAATTGAGTATTTTGAATTCAATCAGGTATCAAGTAGATGCATATAGATGAGAGACCGTCTTGTAAAACACACACAGACACGCGCGCGCGATTGAGAGATCTCCAACCATGGGCTGAAGATTTGTGGTTGGAGATTTCTGATTGAGTGGGAGAGTGTCTTCAAATTTTTGGCGCCCCTTTTTCTCTCCGATTTTCCTCACCCGTTCCCCTTTCCAGAGCTTTCTTTTCCTTCCTATTTTATTTTCCTTTTCCTTAAAATAGGAACCAAACAACCATCAAGGCAAATTGGTTATTTTCCTTTCCTTTACCCCATTTTTCCTAGGTTCCAAATAGAGCCTAAATCTCTAAATCTAATGAGATGTCCCCCGGATTAAAAAAAAAAGAAAAATAAAAGAGATGTCCCTGATATAAGGGGTGTTTTCTCATTTGGTTTGTGTTGCAGGAGTAATGGACTGTAAATTCCACCCCAGGCAGCCGTGGTTGTTCACTGCAGGTGCTGATTCAGTGATCAGACTTTTCTGTCATTGAAGTAGGGCGAGCCTCCCGGTTTCTAACATTATTGTGGATGAAAAGGCATTAAACTTCAGCTAGACCGGTTGATGGATGAATCTCAATGGGAATATTAGGCGGCGGAAAGCCGGAAATATGTATCCGATGTTACATTCAGTTATTATTTGTTGCGGGGGTGACAAATCAGTGGTCATTAAATTTTGTATGGTGCTTTTTTTGTCCGTGTGTTTTATTGAATAGGCTGAATTCTATGCACCAAAATGTAATGTAAGGTTTCTGTTCACATATTTTTGTCCCTTTTTGGGAAATTGAGAAATCAGGTCGGTTAATTCAGAATGAAAAAGAGCTCTGCTCATGCACGTTTTATGATTGAATTCGATTTCTTCAATGTAACATGCTCTGGTTTATTATGGGAAAGGACACTAAGCTTGATTTAGCCAATGAGATTGTATTTAGCTGTTTGTTGTTTTCTTTCGGCATGTAATTCCTAAATTTGGAAACTGTGTTGTATTGTATGCTTTATTTCAATCTACCATGTGTTTTACAAAAAGTTTGATTACGAAGTCTCGAGGATCGTAATGTGTGCATTCTTGGCAGCATCCTCCTTGTTGAGATAAATGGAAATTCAACTGCGATAGAGCCTTTTCTCCGTCTGATAAGCGAGCAGCCTTTGCGGTTATTGTCCGAAGTTCTAATGGGTCTTTCATACACATCAACTGTGGTAAAATCAAAATGGGTTCTGCCTTGGCTGCTGAAGTGTGGGCCATTCGGATTGTGTGCTCTATGGCGGCATCCTGGATGAAGCCAAACTTCAAAATCCATTAACTCTTAACGGAGGAGAAGTAGACTGGGAAGTTTTGGCTCCACCCTTTCAAGCGTTTCACATTAACCTTAACCCTAAATCCTAATATGAGCCTGTGCCATTTTTACCTCCTTATTTCGTTGCCAAGGATATGGAACGAGTTAAGTATTCGCAACTTCTGTACCTCTAAGTATTGTTCTGGGAGAGAGAGAATATCAACAAGTGGGATACAAGAACATGAAAAACAGATTGAAGAACTTCAACGGATTCTCAAAATTAAATGTGATCTATGAAGTACTGATACACTTACGTGGACACTGGATTCGTGTCAAACACACCAGAGAAGTAGAGTCAGAGACACACTGGGATACTTATGGGACATGCCAAGTGGCGTGTCTAACTATTTATAGTAATATTTTATAAGGGACACGTCTTGTGTTTAGGGGCGGTCATAGTTCTAGACTCAAAAGGCTCCGTTCAGTTGCTAGGAATGTTGTAACGGAAAGTTATTCTCAGGAAAAGTTAAGTAAAGTTAAGTAAAGGAAAAAAGAAATCTATTTTCCCGTGAGTGTTCATTTCACAAATTTTTTTTGCAAGAAAACTAAAGTTTAGTGGTTCATTTGCCGGGAAAAAATACTTATAAGAAACTTCTTTATTTTTATTCCCATGCCTAATTTTAAATAAAAGTAACTTTAAGAGCTACGTAAATAATAGGCTATCATATTTCAAAAATTAACATATACGGAAAATGTATTTTATCTAATGCAAAGCCTTAACATGAAATGAAAAAATTGACTTGCAATTCTCTATTCAATTTGCTATCTTCTGAATGGTCATGCAAATCCCCATTTAAATTGACATCCTCTGATAATCAACCGTACAAATGAAGTTTAAAAAATAAGTAGATGATAACTAAATAAACAAATATTAAACAACCGTGCTTGATTAATTGCCGATACAAAAACTCACTGATATTTAGTTACTACAAAACAAAATTGAAGACTAATGACAAGATAAATAAATACTTCCAAAAAAAAAAATTTATCTCAGAAAACATCATAGTAGTTGAAATTGTTGTTACTCACGTAAATCTCAAAGTGCCTTTCTAAGAACCTAATTCGTATTTTTTCGGTATTGGCGTCATTCGCTTTTTTTCTTACTTGCAAATTATTTTGGCCTCACAATATATGGAGAAAACTTTTCCCGCGACGTAAAATCCTATGCTTTTGGCCGGATCACTTTTGCAAGAAAGTAAATCTTGTAGGAAAACTTAAAAACATGTTTCTTACTACTTTCCTGCCAACTAAACACTACAAAAGTTCTAAGAGAGTTGATTTTTCCATCCTTTCTTGTACTTTCTTGGTAACTGAACGAGGCCAAAGCGAACAGAGTCTCAGTGTCACGTACCTTACTAACAAAAAGTCTAGAACCACACCCAAAACAAACATCAAAATCCCCAAATGTGAGTGTGCATTTGAGTGTCTGTTTTGGGTGTGGTTCTGGATTTGTTGAGCTTCCTAATAGATTCCTATTTCTTGTGGTTTGATTGTTCTATTAGATCAAAGGCCAATAAAGAGTTACTATAGGCCTCAACAGAGATAACCTTTCCTTCTTTTCTTCTCCATTCCCTGTGCTCCAAACATACCGGAAAGGTCTTGTTTGGAACTTATTGAGAACAGAAACTTTAAAAAATTTATCCTCCATTTTTTGGTTTCCAGAGAAAAAGAGAAGTAAATAGTAACAAATTCAAGTTCTTTCCACTGTAAAAAATTCTCCCATTTTCCTAGCATTTTTTTTTCTTTCTTTTCTCTCACTTCCTCCCCTCAAGTTACAAACACAGTGTAAAGTAAGAATAAGGCCAAATTGGAGGGTTTAACTGTAGTTTAATCTAAGTGGGTTTCATCCTTCCAATACGACTTCCAAACAAAACCCTAAACCCTCCTAAACTTCCATCACAGACGCCAAACCCCTCTCCCTCTCTCTCTCTCTCTCTCTCTCTCTTCCCCAGCCATGGCAGAGCTAAAACTGTCCGAAACCCGAGACCTGACTCGAATCGAACGCATAGGCGCACACTCCCACATCCGCGGCCTGGGCCTCGACTCCACCCTCGAGCCCCGCTCCGTATCCGAGGGCATGGTGGGCCAGACCTCCGCCCGGAAGGCCGCCGGCGTCATCGTCCAGATGGTCAAGGAGGGCAAGATCGCCGGCCGCGCCGTCCTCCTCGCCGGCCAACCCGGCACCGGCAAGACAGCCATCGCCATGGGCATGGCCAAGTCACTCGGCCTTGAAACCCCCTTCGCCATGCTCGCCGGTAGCGAGCTCTTCTCCCTCGAGATGTCCAAAACCGAGGCTCTCATGCAGGTATGTACAAGGATGGACCGAGAGGCGGATGATGAGTTGTTACCATCTCTACTACTATCATCTTGTTTGTACTCTTGCGCATGACGTCTAATAAGCAGTAGATGAGACGAAATTTACTTACAAATTAATAACTATTTTGCCCATTATGTGTTTGATGAAATGTGTGAATGAAAAGTTGTATTTACTGTTAGTAAGTGTTGGAATTATTATTATTTTTTTGGGTAAGTTAACCACTTTATAAAGCAACCAAACTAGAAACTTTGGGGAAAACCCATACACCAGAACAGGGCTACCACATCCCTAGCCAACTAGGAAATAACAAGACATCCAACATAACAAAACAATCAAAACCAGACTATACAGAGGTAAAAATCCGGGAACTAATCCTCCACCTCTTGGCAAGCAATCTGTTAGAGTCATTAGCCTTGAACCCTCGCCACGAGCTTAAGCAAGTGCTGACATCTCCTATAATCTGAGCACCCAAAGAGGAGGCAGGAGAACTTAGACCTTGAAATTTTCTTCTATTCCTCTCCCTCCACACAGCATAGATGGCAGCAGCCATAGACAACTTATACACTCGCCTAGAGAAAGAATCACCTGATTGATGTACCATTATCCAATCAATCTCACTAGTCAAACCACGACAGGGACGGTCATCATTTTTCTGCAGCAAAAGCATATTCCAAACTGATTTAGAGTAGGCACAATCAAAGAATAAATGTTCATGATTCTCATCTTCACTCTGGCATAGCAAACACCTTTTGTCCACAACCAAACCCCAGCTATGCAACCGATCCTTGGTTGACAACCTTCCCAAGAATGCAAGCCACTCTATGAAAGCCCACCTGGGAACATGATGCATAAACCGTTACATTTTGTCCATGGAACAGCAGGAAGGACCTGTCTAAGTTCCTGCCAAGCAGAATTTGTAGTATATCCCCAGAATTTCCCAAAATCCATCTTATAGAATCAGGAACAGCTACATTAGGAACCAAATTTGGGTCAGTATTAGCCACAATTTCCCTGGTAATATAACTTCTTGGCCTCGGCCATTTCCATGTCCCATTGTGAATGATTGAAGCAACTTTAGCAGACATGGATCTCCCAATATCAAACCCCATAGAATCTCCAAACCTCTGGCAGAGAGGCCCGAGAGGATGCCAATTATCAACCCACAAGACAGTAGACAAGACATTCCCAATTATATATTTAAGTTTGAAGAGTTTCCTGATAGTCCAAGAATCCTCGTTAGGAATCTTGGATTGCCAAATACTTTGCCTTTTTAAGATAAAGGTATGTACCCATTTGATCCATAGATTATCAGCTTTTAGGCAAACAGCCCACAAATGTCTAATCATCGAGGCCTTGTTCCAAGTTTTAAGCAATCTAAGACCCAAACCTCCTTCATTCTTAGGGGCACAAATTGCATGCCAGGCCACCTTAGCACCACAATGTTTCAGCTCCGGACCAGACCAAAGAAACGCTCTAAGTAGCCTCTCAATATCATTAAGCACTCTTTGAGGTAATATAAAAATGGAAGACCAATAGTTTTGAATGTTGAATAGAACAGACTTAATTAGCTGTAACCTGCCACCATAGGAAAGAGTATGATTAGCCCTTGACTGAATCCTTCTGATGATCTTTTCCTTCAACTGAGCACAATCTTGGGCTTTGAGCCTAGTAGAGATGGGAGGGACCCCCAAATATTTCACTGGAAGTGACCCTTCTGGAATGGGTAAGATCCTTCGTAAAGCCTCTCTAACAACAACATGAACCCCAGCAAAGAAAATTGAACTCTTTTGCAGATTAGGTTGCAACCCTGAGAATAGTAAAAATCAGAGAGAGCATTTGCAAGAAGCTGAAAAGATCCCTCCTCAGTGCCACAAAGAACAAAAAGGTTGTCTGCAAAAATAAGACGTGTGATATTAAGGGCCCTGCACTTAGGATGGAAAACAAAACCACCACTCTGTCTGATCATGAACTGTAATGAGGCAGTAAAACCTTCAATAACCAGTAAGAAAAGGTAAGGAGATAGGGGGTCTCCTTGCCTAATTATATGAAGTGGGGTATTTGTGTCGAGAGTTGTGAGACAAGTGAGTGGATGAGATTTAAGAGTGAGGTCCAAGCCAAATAATTTGAACGGTGGAATTGAGTGAGTTGAGTTAAATCATGGGAGTGTTTGGGCTATAATTCGGTGGCAGTAATTGGTGTAGTTGGAGTTGTGTGGCTGTGCTTATTTTTGCTTTTGTATAAGTATATGTATTTGCTTGTTAGGAAAGGTGTGGGTTAAAGAGATAAAGAGAAAAGTGAGGAAGCAGAGGAGTGTGAGAACGTGGGAACCCCTATTGGGGGGGGGGGGTTGGGTGTGTGTGTGTGTGTCCCCCACCCCCATATGTGCTGTGCAAGTGAGAGAGAGAGGACAGTGAGAGAGTGAATGTGTGAGCTGTGAGGAGTGAGTTGTGTAACTCTGTGGTTGATTGATAAAAGTTAGTTAGTTTTTGTGGAAATAATCTCTTTTACCCATCATTAAGAAGCTCTGTTCTAAAAATCAGTCTAGGTGGCTGATTAGTCGGCACCTAAATAAAAATCGGCCTAGGCGCTAACTTGTCAGCTGCCTAGGGAGCTAGTTGGTCGGCCTCTCCCGCCCCTACTAGCACCTAGCGAGTTTTAGAACACTCAATAAGAAGGCTATGAGGATTGACTCAGTTGGTACTTGGTAGGAGAAAGTGAGCCATATTAAAGGAAACAGACGTTATGTGCACCATTTGCAATGTATACAAATCTTGAAGTCTTTATTTTTTCTTCTTAAATTACCGAAAAATGATAAAATGATAAAACTTCGAATTGTGTTGTGGTAAGATATTCTTTTGTATCATATTTCACGTTGAGCCTATATGTGATGTTTGCAGGGACAGGAAATAAAAAGTTTCGTGTTTAATTTGACAGAACACATTATTCATGTTTGATAGTAGTAGATTTTTTTTTCTTAAGATTGCATGCATCTACAAATTTAACGCTTGGTTTAATATTTTTTTCTATTAGAATGGATATGGATGTGGAAGATTGTATGTATCTACAATTGTATAGGACTATAGTTTTATAATCAAGTAGGTTGATTGAAATTTTTTACTTTATTTTTCTTAGAATTTCTTTGCAATATGTATTGGCAGAAATTAATATCTATCCTTTATTTGTTGCCAAAAGAAGAAATAATGCTCGCCCACCAGTGTTAAAATCGCACATCTGTCCTTGAATGCAGGCGTTTCGAAAAGCAATCGGAGTTCGAATCAAGGAAGAGACGGAGGTGATTGAAGGAGAGGTGGTGGAGATTCAGATTGATAGGCCAGCGACATCGGGAGCGGCGTCGAAGACGGGGAAGTTGACGCTGAAGACGACAGAGATGGAGACGGTGTATGATTTGGGGGCAAAGATGATTGAGGCATTGGGAAAGGATAAGGTGCAGAGTGGGGATGTGATTGCGATTGATAAGGCTTCGGGGAAGATTACGAAGCTTGGGAGGTCGTTTTCGAGGTCTAGGGATTACGATGCGATGGGGCCGCAGACCAAGTTCGTGCAGTGTCCAGATGGGGAATTGCAGAAGCGGAAGGAGGTTGTGCATTGCGTTACGCTTCATGAGATTGATGTGATCAACAGCAGGTATTGTCGTGTCTGTGGCTTGTTGGTATTAATGAGCTGGATTTTGTTAGATGTCAACTGGGTTGTTTGTCGGGTTTTACTATAGTCATTGTTGATGATCCTACTGTCTTTGAAATTTGGTATCAGAGTTCTAACCTTTAGAGAACTATTGACATGTTAAACTAATCTGCATCTTTTACTTATAAAGTAAGGATTTTTAAAGATTCAAACTTGGAATTTATTTTTTTCTTTTGCTGCTTCTTCTCATGATGCTGCTTTTGAGGGTGGAAAGTATTTGCCTACGGCCTACTACATTCAAAGAACATACCATAAGTTGCTGTCACACTTTTTTTTTTATCTCTCTCAAGATCAAGCCATTGCCACACTTCCATCAACATGAATAGCGCAATATGGTTTTCTTTTTAATGGACAACCAGTTAACCTTGTGTGCCATAGCCTAGACCCTAGTAAGTTTGCTGAATTTTGATTACACACTCTTATAGCCGTTTTGTTTGTGGGCCGATGTGTTATATTGCTATTGCTGTAGATTGACAATTACATCCAAGTATGTGTGTGGTTTACGTAGTTTTACATCTTCACCCCCTGCTTCCAGGTGTTTCTGCAACTAACCCTTATTTTTTTGACGTATTGAAATTCTCGCATAATTGTATACGGTCAAAATATCTCTTTTACACCAGAAGATTGAGAGGCCTTTCTTGATTAGTTTTTGTTACTCTTAGTCTAACCTTGGGTACTTTTTTCTTACCCAGAACCCACACAATTATTACTACCGGTGACCTGTGGTCGTTGTTTCCTAATGAGTCTTGCTGCAGATTGGTATCATTGTATCAGCAGAAATCTCATTTGGCTTAAGATATAGGGGAAGGGGAAAATGGTAGTTACATTCTATAGAAGGGTTTTTACAGACTTGTGTTTGATGCTAGAATGATTACCTACCCACAATGTTCTAAAAGTCGCTAGGCGCTAGTCAGTCGGACCTAATCGGATAGGCCCCGCCAGCGATTAATCGGCGACTAATCGTGATTAATTCCTTGTTTTAGAACACTGCCTACCCAAGGATTAACAAAAAGAGAGAAAACGTAAGGAATCATAAATGGTTCTATTTTAACATTGATGCCAGTCCTTTATGCAAGCCTTCGATAACAGGCTTATGTATGTTTTTGCAAGATATGTGGATGATATGATCTTTTATGTCAGTTGCACGAAGGATGTTAGCGTCTATGTAGCACGGACACTTCGTCAGAGGTCACGTACCAGTGTCGGACCGACACTCACCGGACACGTGCCCCGGACACGTGCCCGACACTCATTTCCAAGTGTCCTAGTTTTTTATCAATGTTTTCCATTTGGACACTCCGGGGACACTTTAAAATGCTCCGGACACTTGGAAAACAAGTCGGGGTTGATAAAAAAAAACAGTAGGATCTAATTAAAACTTAGGGAAGTCATATTTTTTGGGTGACAGATGATGGTTTATTGGTTAAAAAGGCACACAAATGATCAAATGCTTTTAGTCGAAATACTTTTATGAATGATATGATGATGGTTATAATGTAACGTATATGTGGTGGTGCATATTTACAATTAGAACCTTAATTGTTTTACTTTTTCTTCATGTGATAGTATACATATATGTTTTTTAAAACGTGTCCCCTAACGTGTCGTGTCCTCCATTTTTTTTTAAAATTCGCGTGTTTGGAGTGTCGGTGTCGTGCTACATAGGTTAGCGTTATATTAGAGCAGTATGTCTGATTGTCGGTGCTTTGGAAATACTTCGAAGTGCTTATTCCTGTTTGCAGATCTCTTGTATGTGTATTTGTTTAAAATTAAATGGTTAATATGTTATTACAGATTTGGCACTACATAGCTTTTCTGGGCGCATAAAAAAGAAAGGCGAAAAAATGCCGAGGAGCTACGAAGTATGGATACTTATAAAGGGTGTTGTATCTGTAACAGATATCAGTACTCCTATGAGAGGCTGATATACTCCTGGTTACATAACTGATACATGCAAAAGTATTATTACATTGGATATTAAGTTTCTTTATTTCTTACTTGTCTAATACTTTTCAGATACTCTGGTGTCTAGGTCGTGTATAGAGTTTCTATGAAATTGAGATTGGTTCATACTTACTTGACATTAGAGTGTGATTATAGAATCTAATGAGTAAATACAATAATAGTATCCGAGTACACTGTGTCTGTAGAGAACAAGAAAATATTAAGATTCTGTAGAATTTCAGTTACTTAATGGGTGAGAATTCCGTTGTTAGCCATTGCAATGTGTTCTTAACCATGTATCTAACTTCATTTGATTGTTCTTTTAGGTTTTTAATCATATACAGTCAAAGTGATTGGCTTCTTAAGCCAAGGGCTATGATACACCCAAAAAACAAAACAAAGAAAAAGAAAGAACATTACAAGCTTCTAAAGGACCGATTTTGGGCACTCGACATGCGGGTTGGGATACATGATAGGTGTCTGTGTCTTCATTTGATTGTTCTTTTAGGTTTTTAATCATATACAGTCAAAGCTATTGGCTTCTTAAGCCAAGGGCTATGACACACCCAAAAAACGAAACAAAGAAGAAGAAAGAAGGATACATGATAGTGGAGTTTTATACGTAATTAGGTGTAATACTTACATTGTTTGCATACGCTTAGGAAATGGAAAAGGCATTTAATAAGTGTGAAATCTAGCCGTGTAATAGTGTTTCCATGAACTTCAATACGGAGTACATGATTTTCATTTTTCTGCAGAAATAAAATTTTTCCATGTCACACTCCTTTGCCAGTCAACTTTTAGAATTTTACATATATAGTTGCAGTGTAGACACAAGAACAACACAAGAATTTGCACATATACGGTATTTTTCTGCCATGAATAGGTCGCAGAACATATGCCAAGCTCCATTGTTTCTTTCCCTTTTTCTTTTCTTGTAAGTAAATGTTTTTGTTCTCTTCCCTCTCTCCGGTTTGTCTTGGGAGGAAGGTTCAATTGTGTATGGGCTTAAGTAGCTAAGGATGCATAACAAAGTAACTATCGTGTGTGTTGGGTCTTGTACAAAATAGTGGATGTTTAATTTACCCATTCACTGTCTCCTCTGTTTAGACTGTAAGGAGTTCTTCTCTTTTGTTTAGTCTACAAATTGAAGAGTGTTTTTCTGTCTTTTTCTTCTAAGGAGTTAATAGTTCACTAGATGGTATTCAACCATTTTCTGCATCGTGAAAGGATAGATGGCCACTCATACAGTAAATGGGATAACTAGATTATCAAATTTAGGTTTCTTGTGAAGTAATCATGGAATATTTATTGTGGGCTTGAAAGAGTGATAGTCTTGTGTGGTTTTTTGTTGAAGGTTTTGTCGTTTTCTAGGAGTTTAACTATTGTGAATTGAACTCTCGAGAGTTTGAATTCTTAAGAAATAAGGCCCATGCTAATTGGTTGAGTTCTAATGAAATAAGGCTGAGCATCACCTTCATTTTTGTTCCCGATTCTTAGCTTTCTTTCTATCTCCTTTGAATTTCAGAACGCAGGGATTTCTGGCCCTCTTCACTGGTGATACTGGAGAGATCCGAGCCGAAGTGAGGGAGCAAATTGACACAAAGGTTGCAGAGTGGAGGGAGGAAGGAAAGGCAGAGATTGTCCCAGGTGTCCTCTTCATTGATGAAGTCCACATGCTCGACATCGAGTGTTTTTCTTTCCTAAACCGGGCTTTAGAAAATGAGATGGCACCGATACTTGTTGTTGCCACCAACAGGGGTATCACTACAATCCGAGGCACAAACTACAAGTCTCCCCATGGGATTCCAATCGATTTCCTTGACCGCCTCCTCATCATCTCTACACAGCCGTACACAGAAGAAGAAATCCGTAAAATTCTCGACATTAGGTGCCAAGAGGAAGATGTGGACATGTCTGGAGATGCAAAAGTTTTGTTGACGAAGATAGGGGTAGATACCTCATTGAGATATGCCATCCACCTAATTACGTCTGCCTCATTGGCTTGCCAGAAGAGGAAGGGAAAGGTTGTAGAAATGGAGGACATCAGTAGGGTATATGAACTATTTTGGGACGTGAAGAGATCGACACAGTACTTGATGGAATATCAGAGCCAATACATGTTCAATGAAGCGCCAACTGGAGAGGCGGACGAAGATGAAGCCAATGCGATGGTCTCTTGAGCCTTATTCGGACATGGACACGGCTATGTTTGGATTAAGGATTTGCTACAGGAAAATGAAAACCAAAGGGAAAAGTTTATGTATCTGAGGGTCCGGATTTAATCTTTTTCAAGTACATCTTATCTCCCGCCACAAATCTGTCCCCAAATCCTTAGTCCTTTATCCGAATACAGCCAACCTGTTTGTGATCATGCACTTGTTAATTTTGTGCAGCAACTACTTCTTTGGAGAGGATAATCTTATTTTTATTGCCTCAATGTATTTTCCTGAAGTTATGATGAGTAGAGTACTCTGGTAGTTTTCGGACACACTAGGTGTAATCTTTTACTAGTATCTTGCTGCAGACCCATTTTGCAGATAAATGATGCTGAAGATTTCTCATGTGATCTTCCCTGTGACGCTAAATGAGACCCACTAGGGTTTATGTTGGCAATTGAAAACGTTCATTCTATAGACATGATGTGTACATCATTCATGCAAAAAAATCAGGTTTGCATGAGAGGGTTTTTATTTCATTTTGCTATGTTGCTTTACATGCAAATATATTTCTACATGTATTTGTGATTTTACTTACAAACGTCTTATTTCATTTTGAAAGGTTTTGAGTTTTGCATTAGAATGATGCATGCCATATTGCTATACATGTATTTGTGATTCTACTTACAAACGTGTTATTGCTTATTTCCTTTCCGCTTGAATTTTATCGCTTTCTTTTATATATTGTTACTTTAAATTCTTATAATCCAGTTTTTAGTGTTAGAGAAAAGGTTTTGGTAAGTCTACTTACTGGAAATATCTTTTTTGCATCATCATGCAGGAAGTCGGGACCTTTCCCAAGCACAAAACGGCCGCGTTCTGACCCGGAGAGCAACCTTGCTGACCCCCATGGCCAGCAGGTTTTGAAAATCAAGCTAATACATGAACCCACTAGGTCAATTCAATACAGGTATGTGGTTGATTCATGTACGAAGTGAAGGCAAAGAAATCAAACTTTTCATACTTCTGCTAAAAGATGAGCTTTTAAAAAAATCAACGTTTATTTTTGTATTCAATGAATGTTTTTCTAACTTTTAGACAAAATTCTATTACCTTTTAGTTTCAGTTAAGATAAATGTTTAATCCCAAAAGTTTACTATCAAACATTTTGGGACAGTAAAAATAATTCAAAGTAAAAATTTAGCCCAAAGGAAGTAAAGCATGTAAAACTAGAGTACTCCTTAAGATGGATCATGCGTGAGTTCTGGAAATTCGAGAAACCAAAGAGACAGAATTCTAAATATAATAGTCAAAAGAGTATTTCCTGATCATGCTTGATATGCGCAACAAGTTGCGTGGGAGGAGTTTTCTATTTCTCCTTCTTGTTTGACGAAAAAGCAAAGGGCAGAGGGTAGAGGTAGGAGGTATTTAGAGGGTCCGGGCGCACGAAGCCGTAGTTGCGAAGCACCTGATTATCAGCGAAATTCAAAGCCTTTTCCATCCCACCCCAGCATTGCTCATCTGTGTACCCCCAGTGCACCCCACTACATGGGCTACACGCCGTAAAATGCGTGATAAACGGCCGCTTTCCCCCACCACCATCGCCGAACGCCTCCTTCATCACCGTCGCATAGTGCTCGCTCACCTTCTCTGCATGTCGTCTCTGCAACTCCATCACCCCTTTCTCTATCCTTGCGTAGTTGTCACTAATAGTATCAAACGAGTTGATGATGTCAAACCAATACCCACTTAAGTCGTACTGATTCTCTATGTAAATCTTCTTCCCCAACGTCTCCTTCTCTTTCAATAGCAAATAAACCAGAGCCGACTGGTCGTCAGATTCCGGGTCTGTCTTGTCACTCATTGTCGATGTCAGGATCTGACCCCACTTTTCGTAGTTTGGAGTCTGTGGGCCCATCTTAGTCCACACCTCCAAAAACTCCATCGACCATTGACAGTTTCGGATGAAAAACACACCGGCGTTAACCCCGCCCCAACTCTTCTCCTCATAGACCTTGCTATGCCACCCGTGAACCACGAGGTTATGGTCCTTATACTTCTCCAGTGGCGGCTTAAAATCCATATCAGTAAATATTGCATCCGAGTCAACCCAAAAGATCCACTCAACCTCCGGGTGGGCCAACATCGCTGCCCGAAGCATGGGCATTTTTGTCCACCAGCTAACCATTTTTGGGTGCAAAAACGCGTTGTTGTAGAAGATATTATAGCCGTGGATCCGACAGTAATCCACCTTGTTCTTGAAAAGCCTCAAGAGCAAATGATCCCCAATCGGATTCTTACACGGCTCCGGCTGCGATCCTGTCAACAAAAGAATCCGGTCCTCTGCTCCGGTGGCAAATGATGGATGATGCTCTAGCCACTCTCTTCTCTTGGTGTCCCAGTTATTACCTGAGTTCCCTATCTCATAACTCAGGGTCGGGTCGTCATAGAACGTTTGGTTGGCTGGGTCATGGTCCAGTTTAAGGCCTTCATAACTCACCGTGGTGCAATCATTCCTAGCTGCACCGTCTTTTTTTGGCGATACCGTCATCTTAGCCACGTCATACATGTTGGGATAACTAGTGAAAGGTGAAAAACTCCAAAGCAGCGTTAGCAAAGCCGCCCCTGCTATGCCTATGAAAATGGGTTTGCTCGGACCTATGATTTTCTCCATTTTCGCAACTGTTATAGCCACCCTGCCCATACCCAATTTCTGAAATGAAAATCAGAGAAGATTCTTGGACTCAATTATAAGCCATTGGAAACAGAGGCCAAGAATTGTAATGGATGAGTGATTCTAGAGAGTAAGTAATTGATATTTAAAGAGGTATAGGTATCAGTAGGGGAAAGAGATCGAAGCTATCAGTTGACTATTCGTCAGCTATGCCTGATAATATACTCCCTCCGTTCCTTTTTAAAATGTCCAGCTTTGTAACTCCAATTTATTACGGAGACATCCTCATTATACCTTTTACATCAACTTTTACCTCCACTTTGCATAACTACCCTATATGGAGACATTATTATTACACTTTTACCCACTAACTTTTCAAAAATGAATTTACTTTTAGGGGCAAAATAGAAAAAAGTACCTACTTTTTTTCACTTGCTTTAAAAAATGGACATTTATGAAGGGACGGTCCGAAATGGAATATTTGACTCTAATAAAGGGACGGAGGGAGTAACATGGTATTTGTCTAACTACCTTTAACTTGAGTTTTGTGAAGTCATAACTTCAATTTATCGATTGGAATCTCAATTTCTAGGGTGAGGTGTCAACAACAATTAACGAGTTCATTTATTCGTTTGGTGTGCGGGGTATGAAAGAGAAGTCGCGTAGTCATTGAAAAAAAAACCATTTCATAATGGATACAAAATAGCTGGTTTCTTACCAACATTTGGGCTTTAGGTGTTTTTTTCCCTTCCTAGTTTGGGTTCAGCCTGTTGAGCTTAAATCGGTTCCTTCGTGTGGTTAGGAGAAGAGGGTCTTGGGTGATCAGGTCGGTATACTCAATATCCTATTAGCTCTGTACTTCGTGTTATGAGTTAATGAATCTATCTTTTTGCCGATAAAAAAAAAATAAAATAGCTGGTTGATATATAGTGTTAGATCTACAAGTGATAAAATTTTGTTTTCGGTAATCATTTTTATTTCTTAGTTGAATTTAGAGTTCTCTTTATTTTCCTTGGTTGTTCTAGGTGTTCTTCATTTTTCGTGTATATTCAAGAGTCGTTAGATAATTAGTAAGACGAGATTTAGAAAAATACATGTGTCAAACTCATTTGTCTACTAGAATGATTATCTAGTACTAGTTCTTCCTCAACTGTAACGCCAGAGAATGTTAAGTAACATTTTTCCAAAATGATTTAGTGAATGAAAAGTCAAATTAACTTAATTAGCGAAAGCGAAGTCAATTGCGTAAAAAATTGAAATACATTAAATTACATTAAATACATTAAATTACATTGATAGTCACATGCTCGTCGAGTTTGGTCCGTTGGAAGAAAAATCTCACTGATCAGCCATTAGTATTAAATTGAACGTTTATCTGTTAAAACTAATACTTGATTTTGAGAATAAACTTCGAGACAAACATGACTAAAGCATGTGACTATCAATAGCCGATCAGCATAATATTTTACGTGGATGAACACAAGACGGGACAAACAATCTGAAAGGAATCACATTTTTTAGCTCAAGATGATGGAAAGCACTTGGTGTCGAATGAAATACATAATGTAGGTTATTAATTTGTCGGTAGATAATTTGAGGAGTCTTTTTTATGTGGCTGGCTTGTGCTCCCATGTACACATCCGGCTCTAAAGGAGTTTTCAAAGAAAGTGAGGGGATTATTAACTTTAGCTTTTGACTAGTATTCCCATATTCGGGGCGAAGATATTTAGCGTAGTAACTTATTTTTTGTTGTTTGTGTAAATTTTTTTTTTGGTCGAAGTTCTTACTCTTTGCGTCCCTTTTTAAGTATCCCGCTTCGTAATTCCAACTTATTAAGAAAACATTATCATTACACCTTTCACATCAACTTTTCCTACTTACCCTCTATGGGGACATCATCATTACATTTTTTCTCACTAATTTTTCAAATTGGAATCTACTATTAGGGGCAAAATTGAAAATGTATCAACTTTTACCCACTAACTTTACAAAATGGACACTTATTAAGGAACAGTCCAAAATGGAATACTGGATTTTAAAAAGGGGACGGAGGGAGTAATCTTTTGAACTCGTAGTGGACACGAACCTTGAAAATGCCAACAGAACTAAAAAATCTGGTCATTTTGGATTATTTTGTGTTCAGTATACGTTTTTCAAACTGTTGGTCAAAATTATTTTACATTTTAGTTTATCCTCTTTATGATAAATGTTTAATCCAAAAAAATTAGGGAACTGACTCTTACACTCCCCTTTTTACCACATACACTCCTTTTTTTTTGTCATTATTCATGTGAATTTACCTTTTTACCTTTTCATAAGTTCATTTTTTTACACATTAAGAGGCAATAGAGTAAATTCACACCAAATAAAGACAAAAAAAAGGAGTGTGTGTGGTAAAAAAGAGAGTGTAGAAGTCAATTTTCAAAAATTAACTATCTAACTAGAAAATATTGGGGAAAATAGAAATAATTCCAATGGAAAGAGTTGGGTTGTAGGAAGTAAAGCTTGTGGAAATAGAATAATCTTTCAGATGAATCATGTGGGTTTTGAAAATTCAAACGACCTGGTCATTTTGGATCATTTTGTGTTCAGTTAACGTTTTTCAAAATTTTGGTCAAAATTATTTTACTCTTAAGTTTCTGCTCATTAAGATAAATGTTAAATCCTAAGAATTTACTAGCAAACTAGCAAATCTTTACAAACCAAACCAAACCAAAACCGAGCCTTATGTCCCAATTACTTGGGGTCGGCTACATAAATCTTTTTCCTCCATTGAGCTCTGTCAAGGGCCACTTGTTCACACAAATCTACTATACTCATATCTTTGCGCATCACAACATCTAATGTCAATTTAGGTCTATCCCTCTCCGTAGCATTGCTACCCAAAGCTATACTATCCGCTCTCTTTGGAAAAATAAAAATAATTCAAAATAAAAGAGTTAGGCCATAGGAAGTAAAGCATTTAGAAATAGAGTAATCTTTTAGATGAATCATGGGGGTTTTGAAAATTCGAAACCAAAGAGATAAAATTCAAAATAAAACAATCAAAGGAGTATTTTCTGATCACGATTAACATGGATGAGCAAAACACGATACGTGGGAGGCATTAAAGGAGATGAAAAAGACTGACTTTCTCTGGCTCGTCGAGTTTGGCCTGTTTGAAGAAACAAGAAACATCACACTGATCAGTAGGGCCTATCCGATTAGGTCCGACTAACGCCTAATCACCGATTACTAATTAATATGCACCGATTAATCTCTAGAAGGTGGCCGACCGCCCGACTAGCGCCTAGCGACTTCTAAAACATTTCTGATCAGCCATTAGTATTAAATGGAACGAAACATGTTTATCCGTTAAAACTAATATGTAACATGATTTTGAGAATAAACTTCAAGACAAACATGTCTAAGGCATGCGACTATCAATATCCGAACAACATAATCTTTTACATGGATGAACACTCGACGGGTCAAACAATCTGAAAGGACTTGGTGTCGAATGAAATACATAATTTCAGGAGTCTTTTACGTGGTTGGCTTTTGCTCCCATGTACACATCCGGCTCTAAAGGAGTTTTCAAAGAATTGCACTTTGTAAAGTGAGAGGATTATTAACTTTAGCTTTTGACTAGTATTGCTATATTGGAGGTGAAGATATTTAGTATCTTATTTTTGGCTGTTAGTATAGTTTTTTTTAATTTGGTCCAAGTTCTTAATTTTTTGAACTCATTGTGGACAAGACCCTTGAAAATGACAACAAAACTCGAATCAAATTCAAAGAAGACAGGAAAAATAAAAAAAAATCTGGTCATTTTGGATTATTTGTGTTCAGTAAATGTTTTTCAAACTGTTGGTCAAAATTATCTTACTTGTTAGTTTCTCCTCGTTATGATAAATGTTTAATCCAATTTTTTTTTCTCTATCTAACTAGCAAACGCTTGGGAAAATAGAAATAACTACAATTAAAAGAGTTCGGTTGTAGGAAGTAAAGCATGTAGAAATAGAATAATCTTTCAGATGAATCGTGCGGGTTTTGAAAATTCAAAAAACTGCCCTTGTTTGTTTTGGAGTCTCAAAACCCCTGGGCACGGTCTCTAATAAATATTCTCTATCTATCTCTCTCCTCTCATTATTCTAAAAAACCTCCCTCGAAACCAAACCGAACAGGGTTTTGTGTTCAGTAAATTCTTTTCAAAATTTTGGACAAAATTATTTTACTCTTAAGTTTCTGCTCATTTAGGTAAATATTGAATCCTAAGAGTTTAGTAGCAAACTTAGCAAAATACCCTTGCTTAAATGAGTTGTGCCTTATTTGGATGGGTTTTCAGGAAAATTTTGAGTTTGGTTTTTGGGTAATGGGTGGAGAGAGAAATGAAGATAATAATAGGAGATGGAGATAATGAGTGGAGAGAGAGAGATAGAGATAGAGAGAGAAATGAGAATAATGATTGGAGATAGGAGTAATGAGTGGAGAGATAAACGAGAGTAGTGATTGAAAGTAGGAGTAAGTGTTTTTTGAGTTGGAAAATACTTTTCAAGTAGCCATCCAAACAAGGCATTGGTTTTGTAAAAACAACACATCCCTCAAAAACAACACATGCTTTGGAGCCCTCACAAAACAACACATCCCTAGGAGCAAATGGAAAAATTGGACTCATGGACTCACTAGAACAAAATATATTCTCCAGGAACCATCATGTCCCTTCCTAGCTCTGACAACAAGTGACTTGATCGAGTGAGAACCTTTCATGCATTTCGTTCTCTAAGTAATACTACTCCGTAGTATTTAACATTTCTTCATTTGCTTCCTTTCAATCCAGAACTTCCCATCTTCATATGCTTTTTCTCGATCGGTTGAGTCTTCCTTCCCATTCTACTCTAAATCAAGAAATTTAATTGTATTCCACATTTTATGGCCTTTGATTTTCACTCGTAGGCAGTTGGATCACGCTCCTTCTGTTAAAAAAAAAAAAAAAAAAAGCTCTTAATTTCGCGCTTCTGAGATGCGATATGGGAACATCTGTATTGTAGTTCCGTTTTCAATTTCATTTGGTGTGATAAAGTATTTCATTTTCCTCAATCTATTTTTGAATACAAAAAAAATCAATTAAGCTTGAATCCTATAAAGCAGAACCAAAGCAAGTTTTTACTGCTTGCTATATAGCCTTTGTGTTCTATATTTTCTGCCCCACAGCTTTCAAAGCTGGTTAAGAGCTGATTATGGACGACATCAATTTTGGTGCTTTGGATTTTGATTTCCCAAATTAGCGTCTGTAAACTCGAAAGCTTTAACAAACACGAGTTCAGCTATTGAAACACACAGACTTCAATTATAATCCAAATAAGCTCTTCATAAGCAAACAAAACTGGGTCTCCACTCCCGTTGTACTATTAAGTAGCTTGATATGCATTGTTACATCTTTTCTCCCGCCACAAATCCGTCCCCAAATCCTTAGTCCTTTATCCGAATACAGCCAACGTGTTTGTGATCATGCACTTGTTAATTTTGTGCAGCAACTACTTCTTTGGAGAGGATAATCTTATTTGCATTGCCTCAATGTATTTTCCTGAAGTTATGATGAGTAGAGTACTCTGGTAGTTTTCGGACACACTAGGTGTAATCTTTTCCTAGTATCTCGCTGTAGACCCATTTTGCAGATAAATGATGTTAAATATTTCTCATGTGACGCTAAATGAGACCCACTAGGGTTTATGTTGGCATTTGAAAACGTTCATTCTATAGACTTGATGTGTACACAGTACACATCATTCATACGAAAAATCAGGGTTGCCTGAGAGGATTTTTATTTCATTCTGCAATGTTGCTTTACATGCAAATATATTTCTACATGTATTTGTGATTTTACTTACAAACGTCTTATTTCTTTTTGAAAGGTTTTGAGTTTTGCATTAGAATGATGCATGCCATGTTGCTATTCATATGTTTGTGATCTTACTACAAACGTCTTATTTCTTATTTCCTTTCCAATTGAATTTTATCGCTTTCTTCTAGATATTGTTACTTTAAATTCATAATATCTACTAGTTTTTAGTGTAAGAGAATGAGCTTTGGTAAGTGAAACGGTGTCCTTAGCCACGGCAATCTCCTTACTGGAAATTATCTTTTTCCATCATCATGCAGGAAGCCAGGGGACCTTTCCCAAGCACAAAATGGCGTCGTTTTGGCCCGGACAGCACCCCTAGCAGGATCCCAAAATCGAGGCAATACATGAAGCCACTAGGTCAATTCAGGTATGTGGTCGATTCATCATGTACGAAATGAAGGCGAAAAAATCAAAGTTTTCATAATTCTGCCACAAAAATGAGCTTTTTAAAAAATGACATTCGGCTCAAAAAGGAGTGATGAAAGAATTTCACTTTCGAAAGTGGTGACAAAATAATTCAAAAAATCCATTTTGGATTATTTGTCTTCAATAAATGTTTTTCTAACTTTTAGTTTCTGATCTTTAAGATAAATGTTCAATCCTAAAAATTTACTACTCCCTCCGTCCCTTTATTACTGTCCAGTATTCCATTTTGGGCTGTCCCTTAATAAGTGTCCATTTTGTAAAGTTAGTGGGTAAAAATTGGTGAATTGCTTATTTTGTCCCTAAAAGTAGATTTCATTTTGAAAAGTTAGTGAGTAAAAGTGTAATGATGATGGGTAAGTAGGGAAAGTGGAGGAAAAAGTTGATGTGAAAGGTATAATGATGATGTCTTTTTAATAAGTTGGAGTTACGAAGCAGGACATTTAAAAAGGGACGGAGGGAGTATCAAACATTTTGGGACGACAAAAATAATTCAAAGTAAAAAATTTAGCCCAAAGGAATTAAAGCATGTAAAAATAGAGTACTCCTTAAGATGAATCATGCAGGTTCTGGAAATTCAAGAAACCAAAGAGACAGAATTCCAAATAAAATAGCCAAAAGAGTAATTCCTGATCATGCTTGACAAGAATGAGGGCAACAAGATATGTGGGAGGAATTTTCTATTTCTCCTTCTTGTAAGATGAAAAAGCAAAGGGGAGAGGGTAGAGGGAGGAGGTATTCTGTAGGTCCGGGCGCACGAAGCCGTAGTTGCGAAGCACCTGATTATCAGCGAAATTCAAAGCCTTTTCCATCCCACCCCAGCATTGCTCATCTGTGTACCCCCAGTGCACCCCACTACATGGGCTACACGCCGTAAAATGTGTGATAAACGGCCGCTTTCCTCCACCTCCACCTCCACCTCCATCGCCGAACGCCTCCCTCATCACCGCCGCATAGTGCTCGCTCACCTTCTCTGCGTGTCGTCTCTGCAACTCCGTCACCCCTTTCTCTATCCTCACGTAGTTGTCACTAATAGTATCAAATGACTTGATGATCTCAAACCAATACCCACTTAAGTCGTACTGATTCTCTATGTAAATCTTCTTCCCCAACGTCTCCTTCTCTTTCAATAGCAAATAAACCAGAGCCGATTGATCATCAGATTCTGGGTCCGTCTTGAAACTCAACGTCGATGTCAGGATCTGACCCCACTTTTCGTAGTTTGGAGTCTGTGGGCCCATCGCGGCCCACACCTCCAAAAACTCCATTGACCATTGACAGTTTCGAATAAGAAAAACCCCGGCGTTAACCCCGCCCCAATTCTTGTCCTCATAGACCTTGTTATAATACCCATGCACAACAAAGTTATGGTCCTTGTACTTCTCCAACGGCGGCTTAAAATCCATATCAGTAAATACTGCATCCGAGTCAACCCAAAAGATCCACTCAACCTCCGGGTGGGCTAACATCGCTGCCCGAAGCATGGGCATTTTTGTCCACCAGCTAATCATTTTCGGGTGCAAAAACGCGTTGTTGTAGAAGATATCATAGCCGTGGATCCGACAGTAATCCACCTTGTTCTTGAACAGCCTCAAGTTCAAATGATCTCCTATCGGATTCTTACATGGCCCCGGCTGCGATCCTGTCAACACAAGAACCCGGTCCTCTGCTCCTGCGGCGAATGACGGATGATGCTTCAGCCACTCTCTTCTCTTGTCGTCCCAGTTATTACCTGAGTTCCCTATCTCATAACTCAGGGTTGGGTCGTCGTAGAACGTTTGGTCAGCCGGGTCGTAGTCCAGGTTAAGTCCTTGATAACTCACCGTGGTGCAATCGTTCGTAGCTGCACCGTCTTTTTCTGGCGATACCGTCATCTTAGCCACGTCAAACATGTTGGGATAACTAGTGAAAGGTGAAAAACTCCAAAGCAGCATTAGCAGAGCCACCCCTGCTATGCCTATGAAAATGGGTTTGCTCGGACCTATGATTTTCTCCATTTGCGCAACTGTTTTAGCCACCCTGCCCATACCCAATTTCTGAAATGAAAATCAGAGAGGGTTCTTGGACTCAATTATAATAAGCCATTGGAAACAGAGAGGCCATGAATTTTCTAATGGATGAGTGTAATTCTAGAGAGTAAGTTGACTATTCGTTAGCTATGCCTGATAATATAACATGGTATTTGTCCAACTACCTTTAACTTGAGTTTTGTGAAGTTAAAACTTCAATTTTTCGGTTGAAATCTCAATTTCAAGTGTGAGGTGCCAACAACGATGTTAATTAACGAGGATTTTTTGAGGTTGAGGTGCCAACAAGAATTAACGTGTTCATTTGTTTGTCGGTGTGCGGGGTACGAAAGAGAAGTTGAGTAATCATTGAAGAAAAACCATTTCATAATGGATGCTAAATAGCTGGTAGGTATTTGTCAACCATGTCTACATAACATGATGTGTTAGTTTTTTTTTAGTCTACGAGAGTTGAAATTTTGTTTTCGGTAATCATTTTTATTTCTTAGTTAAATTTAGAGTTCTCTTTCTATTCCTTCCTTGGTTGTTCTAGGTGTTCTTCATTTTTCGTGTATATTCAAGAGTCGTTAGATAATTAGTAAGACGAGATTTAGAAAAATACATGTGTTAAAATTTTTGTCAAACTCATTTGTCTACTAGAATGATACCTAGTCGTTCTTCCTCAACTTTAACGCCAGAGAATGTCAAGTAAACAAATTCTCAAAATGATTTTAGTGAATGAAAAGTCAAATTAACTTAATTAGCGAAAGCGAAGTCGATTACGTACAGAATTGAAATACATTAAATTGAATTAAAGGAAATGAAAAAGACTGACTTTCTCTGGCTGGTCGAGTTTGGCCCGTTAGAAGGAAAACCACATTGATCAGCCATTAGTATTAAATTGAACGAAACGACGTTTATCTATTAAAATTAAAATGATTTTGAGAATAAACTTCGAGACAAACATGTCTAAAGAATGCGGTTATCACTATCCGATCAACGTAATATTTATGTCGAAACACTAGACGGGCCAAACAATCTGAAAGGTTTAGATCACATTTTTTAGCTCAAGATGGAAGCTAGATGGAAAGTACCTGATGGCTTGTGCTCCCATCTACCCTCTAAAGGAGTTTTCAGAGAATTGCACTATTGAAAGTGATGGGAGTATTAGCTCTAGCTTTTTGACTAGTATTCCTATATTGGACTTAAAGATGGAACTTAAATTAAAGATGGACAAATTACACCCAAACCCATTCTGTTTCAGTGAAACACCGGTGATCGCCATCGCCGTTAAGTTGATGCGACACTTTAGACTCTCCGTTGGCAGTTGTTAGTTCATCCAACAATAAGGTAGACATATGCATAAGTAAACTTGCTATACATCAGAAAACATTCTTGGTAGTGGAGCGCAATGTGATATAGGAGAATAAAGAGGGGGACAGTGTAATTCATCTGGGTGGAGTTTGAACTTACATAATTTGTTTTTTGGGTCGAAGTTCTTAATCTTTTGAACTCATAGTGGACAGGGAACTTTAAAAAAACCAAAGAAACTCCCATCAAAGTCAAAGAAAACAAAAAATTCAAAAAACCTGGTCATTTTGGATTATTTTGTGTTTAGTAAATTGTTTTCAAAATTTTGCTCAAAATTTTTTTACCTTTAAGTTTGGGAAATGATATTGGCACTCCAAAAATTGATGCAGGCACTCCAAAATCAGTGCAACTCCAAAGCCACTTTCCTTTGTTTTTTGGAGTGCCTGTATCAATTTTTGAAGTGCCAATATCATTTCGTTTCTGCTCCTTAAGATAACTGTTTAATCATGAGAATTTACTAGCAAACTAGCAAACCTTTGGAAAAATAGAAATAATTCAAAATAAGAGAGTTAGGCCGAAGGAAGTAAAGCATGTAGAAATGGAGTAATCTTTTACATGAATCATGGGGGTTCTGAAAATTCGAGAACCAAAGAGCTAAAATTCAAAACAAAACAATCAAAGGAGTGTTTTCTGAGAATGCTTAAAATGGATGAGCCAAACAGGATACTTGGGAGGCACTTTCTATTTCTCCTTATTTGTAAGAAGAATCACCGAAGGGCAGAGGGTTAAGGGAGGACGCATTCAGGAGGTCCGGACGTACGAAACCGTAGTTGCGAAGCACCTGATTATCGGCGAAATTCAAAGCCTTTTCCATCCCGTTCGAGCATTGACCCTCTGAGTATCCCCACTGCCCACTACACGGCCTACATGCCGTAAAATGCGTGATAAATGGCCGTTTTCGTCCACCGCCACTTTTGTTGACAAACGCCTCGCTCATCACTGCCGCATAGTGCTCGTTCACCTTCTCCGCGTGTCGTCTCCGCAACTCCGTCACCCCTTTCTCTATGCTCGCATAGTTGTCGCTAATAGTATCCAATGATTTGACGATGTCAACCCAATACCCACTTAAGTCGTACTGATACTCTATGTAAATCTTATTCCCAAGGGTCTCCTTCTCTTTCAAGAGCAAATAAACCAGAGCCGACTGATCGTCAGATTCGGGGTCTGTCTTGTCACTCATTGTCGATGTCAGGATCTGACCCCACTTTTCGTAGTTTGGAGTTTGTGGGCCCATCCCGGCCCACACCTCCAAAAACTCCATCGACCATTGACAGTTTCGGATAAAAAACACACCGGCGTTAACCCCGCCCCAACTCTTCTTCTTATAGACCTTATCGGGAAACCCGGGCACCACGAGGTTATGGTCCTTATACTTCTCCAACGGCAGCTTAAAATCCATATCAGTAAATACTGCATCCGAGTCAACCCAAAAGATCCACTCAGCCTCCGGGTGGGCCAACATCGTTGCCCGAAGCACGGGCATTTTTGTCCACCAGCTGACCATTTTCGGGTGCAAAAATGCGTTGTTGTAGAAGATATCGTAGCCATGGATCCGACAGTAATCCACCTTGTTCTTGAAAAGCCTCAAGTTCAAATGATCTCCAATCGGATTCTTACACGGCGACGGCTGCGATCCGGTCACCACAAAAATCCGGTCGTCCGCTCCGGTGGCAAATGACGGATGATGCTTCAGCCACTCTCTTCTCTTCTCGTCCCAGTTTGTGACTGGATTCCCTATCTCATAACTCAGAGCCGGGTCATCGTAGAACGTTTTATCGGCCGGGTCGTGGCCCAGGTTAAGGCCTTGATCACTAACGATGGCGCAGTCTTTCGTAGCTGCACCGTCTTTTCCCGGCGATACCGTCATCTTAGATACATCAAACATGTTGGGAAAACTAGTGGAAGTTGAGAAACTCAAAAGCAGCATTAACAGAGCCACCCCTGCTACGCCTATGAAAATGGGTTTGCTCGGACCCATGAGTTTCTCCATTTTCCCAACTGTTGCATGTTTTTTATGATCAGATGCTACTGTTGCAATAGCTCTGCCCATACCCAATTTCTGGAATTAATATCAGAGAGGATTCTGGGACTCAATTATAAATCATTCAAAACAGAGAGAGGCCAAGAATTGCCTTATGAATGAGTAATTCTAGAGAGTAAGCAATTGATATCTGGTACCTCTAGCGGAATAGGTATCAGTAGGGGAAAGGAGCCTATCGGTTGATTATTTATCAATATGCCTGAGAATATAATAGGGAAATTTACAACTGTAAAATAGTAAACATATTCCCCAGACTATCACGGGGATCTGGATCCTCTCTGAATAGAACCAAAAAACTATTCAAAATGGCCGATCTGTCTAAAATCTAGGGATGAGCATGGTCCGGATTGGTTAGGTTTTATTGTAAATCAAAAACCAAACCAATATCTACGGATTATGAATTTGGAGAACCAAACCAACCCACAAAAGGCATAAAACCAAACCAATCCAAACCATTAAAATACGGATCGGTTTCGGTTTTAAACCACGGTTTGTTTTGAACTAAGCTATCATTTTCAACCAACTAATTAAGAGTAGAATACCTACAATTGCCTCAGGTCTTAAATTAAGAAAATGAAATACTGATAAGCCACTACAATGAATCAACTAAGAATACCAATTACTAAACATCTTAAAGATAGTTTAACCAAATAAAAGGGCAAAGATAATTCCTCAAACTATTGAATTTAAATGAGGTAGCGAAATGGCAATAGCAGCAGTATGGTAGCAACCAACTTGTGATGATCACTCCACGGCAAGATTAATAATCATAGGAAATTAGGAATTAGTTGTGAGATATAAAAGTTTAGTCTAAATTATGTTGGTAGAAAAGAAAAATTAAATATTGTGGTGGATTAAATAGGATCAAAATATTAAGAAATTAGTTGACTAAGGCTCATTTATTTATTTGGTGAATCATAATTAAATTATATATATATATATGTATGTATGTATTATACGGTTCGGATCGGTTTGGAACCATAACCGTAAACGTGAATCCACAAACCAAATCATATAATGCGGTTTTTAATTTTTTTAAACCATGACCAAAGCATATTACTAAAAAACCGAACCAAACATTTCGATTAGGACTAGATTCGCGGTTTGACGGATTTTTTGCTCACCCTACTCAAATCTACCAAATTTTCTATTTCTGCTTATAAAGTGGTGGACTTTATGTAGTCGACAAGCGATGGGTGCACACCCGATGTGCGTGCTTCTGCTTGGGAACAGCATTGTTTTTGCCCTAACAATTAGGAAACTGCAATGGAATCGGTGGTTACATGAATCCTGTGTTTACATTTTTGTCCTTACAGTTATCGAGTTCATACGTAAAAAAAAATTCAAATTTGTCATCTCTACGTCCAACTAGGAAAATGAAAAAATGTGAGCCAGCTTCAATTTTTTTTTTCCCAACACCAAAAGGACTCTTCATTTACTATATTAGAACAGATAGATTGCACTCAAATTTCATTTTGATAAACAACTATTATGATAACGGAATTTTTCCTTTGCTAGTACAGAAAAATATTATTCGAATCCAATATATGGTCAAAGCCAAAGGAAATAAAATTCAAAATAAAACAATCAAATTAAGGATACGTGGGAGGCACTTTCTATTTCTCCTTATTGTAAGAAGAAACACCAAAGGGAAGAGCGTAAAGGGAGGAGGCATTCAAGAGGTCCGGACGTACGAAACCGTAGTTGCGAAGCACCTGATTATCAGCAAAATTCAAAGCCTTTTCCATCCCGGTCAAGCATTGCTCCTCTGAGTAGCCCCACTGCCCACTACACGGCCTACATGCCGTAAAATGTGTGATAAACTCCCGTTTTCGTCCACCAGCATAGCCGCTTTTGTTGACAAATGCCTCCCTCATCACTGCCGCATAGTGTTCACTCACCTTCTCCGCGTGTCGTCTCCGCAACTCTGTCACACCTTTCTCTATCCTTGCGTAGTTGTCGGTAATTGTATCAAATGAGTTGACGATGGGAACCCAATACCCACTTAAGTCATACTGATTCTCTATGTAAATCTTATTCCCAAATGTCTCCTTCTCTTTCAATAGCAAATAAACCAGAGCCGACTGATCGTCAGATTCCGGGTCTGTCTTATCACTCATCATCGACGTTAGGATCTGACCCCACTTTTCGTAGTTTGGAGTCTGTGGGCCCATCCCAGCCCACACTTCCAAAAACTCCATCGACCATTGACAATTTCGGATGAAAAACACACCGGCATTAACCCCGCCCCAACTCTTCTTCTCATAGACCTTATCGTAATACCCGGGAACCACGAGGTTATGGTCCTTATACTTCTCCAATGGCAGCTTAAAATCCATATCTGTAAATACTGCATCCGAATCAACCCAAAAGATCCACTCAGCCTCCGGGTGGGCCAACATAGTTGCCCGAAGCACGGGCATTTTTACCCACCAGCTGCCCATTTTCGGGTGCAAAAATGCGTTGCTGTAGAAGATATCGTAGCCATGGATCCGACAGTAATCCACCTTGTTCTTGAAAAACCTCAAGTTCAAATGATCTCCAATCGGATCCTTACACGGCGACGGCTGCGATCCGGTCACCACAAAAACCCGGTCCTCTGCTCCGGTGGCAAATGACGGATGATGCTTCAGCCACTCTCTTCTCTTCTCGTCCCAGTTCGTGACTGGATTCCCTATCTCATAACTCAGGGCCGGGTCATCGTAGAACGTTTTGTCGGCCGGGTCGTGGCCCAGGTTAAGGCCTTGATCACTCACGGTGGCGCAGTCTTTCGTAGCTCCACCGTCTTTTCCTTGCGATACCGTCATCTTAGATACGTCAAACATATTGGGAAAACTAGTGGAAGTTGAGAACCTCAAAAGCAGCACTAACAGAGCCACCCCTGCTACGCCTATCAAAATGGGTTTGCTCGGACCTATGAGTTTCTCCATTTTCGCAACTGTCGCATGTTTTTTATGATCAGATGCTACTGTTGCAATTGCTCTTCCCATACCCGGCCAATTTCTGAAATTAAAATCAGAGAGGATTCTGGGACTCAATTGCAAATCATTGAAAAACAGAGAGGCCGATAATTGCCTTATGAATGAGTAATTCTAGAGAGTAAGTAATTGAGACCTTAAGAGGAATGGGAATCAGCAGGGGAAAGAGATGGAGGCTATCAGTTGACTATTTATCAATATGCGTGAGAATATAATAGGGAAATTTGTAAGATAGTATCATCTTCCCCATACTATAATGGGGATGAGGATCCTCTCTGAATAAAACCAAAAAACAATTCAAAATGGCCGATCTGTCTCAATTCTACCAAATTTTCTATTTCTGCTTTGAGAATAAATTCTTTATACCGACTGTGTAAAAGTCTCCATTTCCTCCAAACCAATACAATAACGCCACATCAGCAAACAAGTACTAAACTTGCAAGAGTGTTAACTTTTGGGGGCAAAGTGTTACTTAAAAAACCCCTCATTACATAAAGACCCCTTGTTCCAATTATCAGCCTACTTCTGCCTTTTCCTTGCTCTGTGCGTGGAAACACAACCAGTCATCGTCTAGCTTTCATTGCTCCATCAAGCAAGTATTTTATTCTTTTAGACTTTTTTCTTAATATTTCTTATACAATAACATACACTGGCATTGTACCTTGTTTAATGCACGGGACAAAAAAATTTACGATTGTGTTTTTTTCATTCCCGTGTATCGAACTGGCACAACACTAGTTATATTTGTAAAATCAAGTGTAAACAGATAATATTTGATTCCCGATTACTCCAATAGTCCCAAATCAGTTAACTTCATCATTATTATATTGGTATTTTGTTAGTAAATATTGATAATGTTAAAATCGTTTTTGTTAATGTCAAAATTAGTAGTGCATAAAAGATTTGTTACAAATATAAAATAATCAATAGTCTAGAAAATAAGGATTAGAGGTTTGGAGGCTTTTGGAGTTCAAACACATTTGTATAGGATATTGATTGATTGATGTATACACATAGTTTCATTTTTTTTTGGTGCTTCGGAATATTGTACACATAGTTTCATGCCTATGTTTAAAAATGGATTGGGTATTCGAGATTTAATTTTTTTTTTACTGCATTGTTGGTACTTTATGCAGGATTTGATGATGGAGGCAACATACACATCCTCGTTTTGATTTCTCCGGGATGAATTTTGAGGATGACAACAAAGCTTGTTTTTAAATGAAATTGTTATGTGGATTATGAAATGTGACTCAATGACTCATCCCTTTCAGAACTTTGGAATTGTATTTTTGTTATATTTGGGAGTAGAATCCAACGCAGAATTTTTGTCTAGCAGGGGTGCAAATCATGTGTATTTTCATATTGATAATACAAAAAAATAAAATTATAAGTATATATTGCTACTTGCGGGGTCGGTCTGGAGAAGAGACGATATTAAGTGTACGTGCTCAACTACGGTTTTATTTTATATTGAATTGTTAGTAACTTTTGCAATTGAATACTCAGTTTAAAAAAAAAAAAAACTATTGAAGCACAGTGAGCATAAAAAAATTGACGAGTAGAATTTTTGATAATGGGAACAAGGGGTCTTTATGTAATTGTTCAAACTTTGCCCCCAAAAGCTAACTCTTGCAAAGGTAACCCTGGTAACCAAAATCAACGAAAAGTTTGCTGATGTGGCGCTATTTTATTGGTATGGAGGAAATGAGGGGTTTTACATTGCAAGTGTAAGAAATTTATTCTCTTCTTGTTATAAAGTGGTTCTCTTTATGTAGTCGACAAGGAATGGGTGCACGTACACCGGATGTGCATGCTTTTGCTTAGAAACAACATTGTTTTTCCTCTAACAATTAGGAAACTGCAATGGAGTCGGTGGTTACATGAATCATGTGTATACATTTTTGTCCTTACAGTTATCGAGGGCATACGTAAAAAAAAATTCATATTTTTGTCATCTCTGCGTCCAACTAGGAAAATGAAAAATTGTGACCCAGCTTCATTTTTTTTGTCAATACCAAAATGACTCTTTGTTTATATATTAGAACAGATAGATTTTACGATCAATTTCATTTTGATAAACAACCCTTTGCTAGTAAAGAAAAATATTATTCGAATCCAATTGACTTGTAACACATGGTCGTCATGCATATAATAACATGGGTTAGGGATGATTTATTCCTAAATATAATATAATTGTACTTTTTCCCCTTATTGTGTGGATCGTGTGATTAATTATTTGAAGAATACCTTGTGTCAGCATAGCAAGTTTTTATTAGTCAACCATGTCTAGTCTAGCTGTACATAACATGATAAAGGAATTAAATAGTACTATCAAGTTTTTTTTTTGGGTAATGTAAGATGTTTCGACCAGCTTGCGCGCACCTCGGACTAATCTATACAGCCTCTTCCACAGCCGTTTCACACGCTTAAGCATGACAAAATTCTAAGAAGAGAAAGCTGGAGAGAGAGAGAGAGAGAGAGAGAGAGAGAGAGAGAGAGAGAGAGAGAGAGAGAGAGAGAGAGAGAGAGATTTCCGTCTTCATTATTTTCGTATATTCTGAATCTCTGATACAGAAGAAATACTGCTATATATACAAGAATATTCCTCCCCTCTCATTGGACAAAGGACGGAATCAGAATTTCGTAAATGCGGGGGCCGAACTATGAACAAGATTTTAAAATTTCTAGGTTCGAAAATCTAATAGTTTGTTCGGTAGAATTTGAGGGAGGTTTTTTGAGTAGTAAGTGGAGAGAGATAGAAAGATGAATGAGATAAATAATTGAAGAAAAATTTTATGGCACTGTGGCGCAGAGAGAGAAATTGGGTTTTGGGATCCAAAATGAATATATTTTTAAAGCGCGGGCGTGCCAAGACTTGTAGCACTTAATACAAAATACAATATTTAAGTATCATTAACAAACAAAAAATTACTAATATTAATATAAAATTAAAAAAAAAGGAAACGACACGGGGGCCGTGGCCCCCATATGACCACACCTAGGTCCGCTTCTTGGACAAACCCAGCTCACACAGATAGATGACATGGACTTGAGCTGAGTTGGCATAGGCCTAACTATCTCACCACAACTACAAACAGAATTACACGCACACTTACAACTGAAATTCTGAAGATACTAGAACCACTAATTACAACTGAAAACTGAATAACTAACACTACTCTTTATTTCTTCTTCCTCTGCTGAAGCAGCAGCAGCTATATCAGGTATATGCTTAATTAACACCCCAGTCAAACTCATGGGTGGAGGACCAACCATGAGTTCTCCACCCATGAGTTTGGACTTCAAAAGATTAAAACGAGATACAAAAAGGCCTTTGGTAAAAATATCTGCAAAGTTGTGCATGAGAAGCAATATAATGAAGCACCAATTTGTTGGCTAACACCTGTTCTCTGATGAAATGATAATCAATTTCAATGTGTTTGGTACGTGTATGAATATGTTTCACATGCAGCACCGAAGTGATTAAGTCTTGGATTATGCATGTGTTCACACACATTATAAATAAAAAATAGGAAAAGCCAGTTCAGGTCGAGTTAAGGTAAGAGATACTGCAAAGAACCTACTGAAGATCTGAATAAAGTGACATCGTGAAAGAGTTGTTCAACACAAATAAATGGAGAGGTCCCAAATCTTATTAAGTAGTCACTCATTCCACTCCCAAACAATGTGGGATTCCTTAACATCCTCATTCACGTGCAATCGCATTTGAGGTCTGTCACGTATGACCACTTTTTGGGTCTTATCATCATGCAACCTTTTTCCTGGTCTGTCATCGCAGGGTGTGGATTGTAAATTTTTTAAAAATGTGGGGTGGAGTGGGCCCTATTCTAATACCATGTGGAAACTTTATATCTATCTCAAGACGAATTGGCAATAAGTGGAGAAGTCTCAAATGTTATTATGTGATTACTCATTCCACTCCCAAACAATGTGGGAATCGTTAACAACGCATAGGGGTGAAGTGGCCCTAAGAGTTGTTGACAAGAAGAATTGAACATGAGACCTTAGGATGGAGCAAACACCTGAGTCAGCTTACAACGGAAGATTGTATACTCTTGGATGTTTAGCCCGAAGCGTAAGGTTTCTAGTTGCAGAATAACTCGGTAAGACCGAGATCGTACCACAGGGAATCGGTAATAGCTTGTTCGGATTGTAAGCTTTATATGTGAGGTTTTCAGCGTTTAGACGGCCAACTGTCGGTTTTCCTTTAAACGGTGGAGATTTCTCTCGAAAAGACTAGAAATGAGTTTAATGAACTAAAAGAGGCAAGTCTAGGGATCATCCATCCCATGACTTAGGCCGTTATCGATTCTCGAATATAACTCAAGTGAGAGTTGTGACCGCGCGCGCTCACGCTCGGAGATTTAGCTTTAAAGACTACGTTTAATCAAATGATATGATTACCGGAATTAAACTACCTTGTTTGAACTAATTAATCGACCACGTAGGATGACAGAGTCCCAAGCATACCGTGTGCCAAGACCGCTTGTCTACACGGTATCAAAGAAGTTAAAAATCCTAGTTTAGACCAAAAATTGAAAGATTAGTTCTAATCAGTAAACCATTCTTTTAAGCCCGAAGGTTCGAGAACAAACAACAACCTAAATCATTGGGATAGATTAGCCCAAAACTTAGCCAATCAACTACTCAACCATATTTAAAGAACAAAAACATAGTAGATAATTGAGACATGAGATTTAACCGTAGAAGCGAAAATAAACTTGATATTAAGAAAGATCCAAAGCATAGCTACAACATTAATAAACGAGAAAACATCAAATTAGGAATTAAACTTACAAGTATTGAAGCTTGAAACTAAGAATAACAATGGAGAAAAACTAGAGAGAAAACTAACCTAGAGCATAAAGTACATATTTGTAAAGTGAGAAAGAGAGGAGTATTTATACAAGAACATCCTCTCTCTATACAAAATATCCCAAAAGTGTACTACTGATGGAAAGTTTCCACTAATGGAAGGTTGAAAACTGTCAAAAACTGTTAGGAAGACATTGGTATCGATACCTATACAAAAGGGTATCAATACCCAGCGTTTTGTTCAGCTTTGGGGTGATTTAAGGTGATTGGTATCGATACTATTTTGCACTGGTATCGATACCAATCTGTTAAGACAACTTTTGCTTGGTTGAACTTTGCGGGCTCGCTCCGGACACTTCCGAACCAGAATTTGGGTGTTTTTTGGACCGTTGGAAAACTTGTTGAGTCTACTTTTTAACCCAAGTGGTTTGGATTCAAGATAATTTGTATATCAAAAGATATGACAATTCTACTCTCAGGTGGTCAGAAAATGAATAGATTTGGTAAAGTCCTCACATCTCCTTCAATTCCCTTGACCCTTGGTGACCCGAGCAACCTCCAAACCATCTCTTCATAACTTTTTGGGCACCACAACGGGGTGGCACGTGGCCTTGGGCACTTGGTTGCACCCGGAGCATTCCTTGGCGTTCAAACGTGCCTTGTTCACACGGTTTGCTTGAAAACACTAAAAACACACCTTACGTGCAATATCGCATAAAAACGATGACATATATGTACAAAACACAACATACTAGAGGACTTAAGCATCAAGAGTCTACATTATTGGGTGCTTATCAGAGTCTCAGGCCAAGACCACTTCGCCAACCCCTTGGGTTTAGTTACTTGGCCGCTAGAAGAGTTAAAGTTTTGTTTTCAGTAATCATGTTTATTTCTTAATTCACTACAAGAAATTTCGCTTTTCCCATTAAAAGTTCAAAAAATGCCGGTAAAGAGTATTACCGGCATTTGTCAAGTATTACTGGCATTTATTACAAATACCGTCTAGAAGTGTGTTGGTAGAGGTACAAATGCCGGGAAAAGTCTCTATAAATGACGGGAATTGTTGGACTCATTTGCGGCATTTTACAAATGCCGAAAAAAATTGTACCATATAAGACAAAATGCCATGTGGCGCTTGTGTGGCGGCCATGTGGTGCGCAAATTTTGTGGAGAAATTGCTTACCCCAGGATTCGAACTCGTGACCTTTGCCTTGTGCACGTGTGAGGCTACCAACTGGGCTAGCCACCATATTGGGTCACCTTGCACAATAAAAAATATTTATATTATACGGAGATTTTTCCTGGCGTTTTTTTGAACAAATGCTGGTATTATTTTGGCGGGAAACTCGACTTTTGCCGGCATTTTTTTTTAAAAAACGCCGGTAATAATTAATAGTGGCTTTTCCGGCATTAATTAAAATACCGGGAATGACCATTTTTCTTGTAGTTATATTACTTGATTTAAGAATTAGGAATATTTTTAATTATAAATGGAGATGTAAGCGTAAGGGCATACGAAAGTGTTATTCACTCAACAAATAATTCTGGAATTCTCTTTACTTTCCTTGGTGAAATAAGATTAGATCTAGAAAAATACATTTGTTAAAATTTTGTCAAACTCATTTGTCTACTAGAATGATTTCTAGTTGTTCTTCCTCAATGATAACGCCCCTATTTTCAAGAATGTTAATAAACATTTTCTCAAAATAATTTAATTAACTAATATTGAAATTAACTTAATTAGCGGAAGCAAAGCCGATTACATATGAAATTGAAATACTTGGATCAGTTTTAAAATTATGATTACATTAGAGGAAATTTAAATTACATATTTAAGGAAATGAAATGAAACGAAGCCTCTAACAGTAAGGGCTTCAGGCTCTTCAGGCTCAACGGACTCCTCTTCAACAACGGTGTCATCGGTATGGAAGTATGGCTCTTCTACTGCTTCTTCAACACCTGATGTGAAATGTTAGGACAACAAAGTACTGTGAGTGAATAACACTCAAAGATAATCTCTAACCCTCTAACTCTTACATATTTCACAGACTCAAAGTGATAAACAAGGCAAATAATTGAAGTAGGATTGCGCACATCATCATTTATTTATTTTTATTTTTTCTAATATTTAATTTATGTGACTTCTATGAATCTCAACCCTTGAGAAACATTACTCCCCTGTTAACCACCAAACGAAGGCCATCACGTGATTCAACTCCCTTCTTGCCTGACCATCAAGGGCCAAATAAAAAAGCTTAAGTTAAAAACTAAAATGGATTTCATCCGCAACCAACACAAGAGGACTAAAAAAAATCCCGAGCAAGACTTTATTTCCTGGGATGCCCCTATAAGTCATTAACTTGATCATATAGTGCATATCCACTCTTATCCACCAACCATTCACCGATGCTAATTGTTGATGCCAAAATCTGGACGGTCAATCAGAGCTTCGTCTTCTAGATGTTTCCTACAAGAAGTCCAATGACTGGAGGAGTTTCCAGCCATGGACCCTCCGAAAGTTAAGTTAGTATCTGTTGAGAGAAACTATTCGCTCTTGTAACTAAAGGAGAAAAATTGAGCGCATACCTTACTTGCAACTGTCTGTTGCTTCTATACTGCTTTGCATGACTGCCAACCATGGTGGTGATCGTGGAGGAGGTTGGCAGCGGTTATCTCCAGTAACGGGCTGTGGAATTTGGGGGAGTTAGGCACATTCAAGGTTGTGGGCGACCCATGACCTTGCCTCAGGGTTATCGAGAGACATTACCCCATACGTGTCGTCGTGGGATGATCGCTCTGCCAGGATTGACCCGGTCGACCCTTTGTAAGTCGACCGTCAGCCCTCGGGACAGGTGTAAATCGCCTCTCGCTTGGTAGTGGTAGTTCAAAAATCCCCTCATCAGTAGCCCCCCATTCCCAAGCCGAGAAGCACTCGCTCGATAATGGGAATTTAGAATAACCGCTGCTGCACGGGTCACGAGGTCATCAAATGCCCAGGCGTGCGCCTGCCGCCAAAACGTCACCTCCCTTTCTTGAACAGAGTTCTGAGAGAACCCGTCCGTCGATCCGGCCAAAGTGGGTTTGACAGCCCAGATCAATCCTCTGGATGATTTGATCTAGGCCATCCAATCGGTCCCACATCGAACGGCCCAGATGACTCATGGCTCCTCGCTCTTCGCGCCTGCTAAGGTATAAAGAGGGGAAAACCGCTTGCTGTCACTATCACTTCCAAACCTCCTCGCTTTCGCTTCTCCCTTGCTTCCGTTCTACTCACGATGGATCATCTGAGATTCCCCGCTCCAGGAGTCGATATCCCATTAGCGTCTCTTCCTCCATTCTCACCAGAATCCACCTTTCCCTTGGTAGCCTTTCCTTCGATCTCCCAGGATCTCCCATTTAGGGAGATATTCTGTGCGTACAGGTTGTGGTTTGGTTTGAGTAACATCGCCAAACGCCAAGAGCCCTTTCCCCCATTGCACGAGTACACTAGTCAACAACATTTCTTGGAGGGCTCTCTCAACTTCTTCAACCTCCTCCGATACGTGGTTCTAACGCCATTTTGGAAAAGTTTCTCTGGAACCTGCTCCGAACCGATTGACCTAAAAACCACTTCCTCAAGTGAAGAGATGGCTGATCTAGAGGTTGGAGACCATCCGGTTGTTGATGTTGACCAAGTCATCTGCTCTCAACCCTTCAAGGTGGAAGGGATAAGCGGACTCATATACGAGGCGGACCTACCGCTTCTGGGAGCCACGTATCAGATCCCGGAGACCGTCATTCTCCGTGCACCGAGCGCAGAAGATAGGGCATGCGACTTTTTGGAGAACGAGGTCTGCTTATACGAGGATGCCTTCCACACCGGTCTGCGACTCCCTTTTCCCAGGATCGTACGCGACCTCTTGGCCCGCCTTCGCTTAGCTCTAGGTCAGCTGATGCCGAATGCCTGGAAAATCTTCTATGGGGCTATCATGGCGTTCGAGGAGGTAGGAGAGCGAAGTTAACCGATGACGGTAAACGATTTCCTCTGCTGCTATTCCTTAAAAATGTCCAAGCCGGGGTTTTGGTTCTTTCAAACCCGGGACGATCGCCAAATCGTCTTTAAACTAACCACCTCAGTCAAGCGTTGGAAGGTGTTGACACCCCAATTTGGCCTAACAATTGTTTCAAGTCCCACCTTGGGGACCATCCCTATGATGAATGGATACAGTGATCGATGATTGACTTCTCGTAAACCTGAGGACTTTGGTGAGTACTTTTAGTCACTTAGAGGACCCAATTTAGAACCAAATAGCCATTCAGACAGAAATACAGCATCCTAGGAAGATACATCTGTCGGCCACAAGATCTATCTCACGACCTCCACTTCTTTCTTTCACTTGAGGAATATGGTGTTTGAAATTCTCCTAAAGAGATTGATTCCTCGGCCACTAGATCCTTCTGGTGGCCGCTAGATCGTCTTTTTCCAGAATTCTAGAATGTTCTGTCTTCGATTGATTGACGCACCAAAACCCTAGCAGCCTTTCTCCTATTCTTTAGGGCTACGAAAGAGATTTTGAGAAGAGATCTTGTGATTATATACTTCCCATTTAATTCGTGTATTATGATTGGTTGGGGTGATGTCACCCGAGGCCTATATAAAGAGGCCTTAGGGTTCTGAAATTAACAACTCAATACACCCTCTCATGAGCTAATACTCTGCAGAAATCTATCTCTTATACTCTCTCTACAAAAGCCCTAAACTCTTACAGGCAGCCGCGATCCGAAGATCAAACCCCCCGAAGTACAAACCCTAACCCTAGGGTTTCTAGAAGAAGATCAATCAATCACCCTCTATCTGAAGTGATCGTGCACTGAGGGATTAAGGTGGTGAGGCCCAGGAGCCTATGGTTCGTTTGTATCTTTAATTTGTAGCATGCTTTAACTCTTTGATTTTTTGTTAAACTGTTCGTTCTGGTGTGAGGAAGAACATCAACTGGGACATCGTTCCTGTGGCTGGTACATAGATCCAGTGGGATCCCACAGCCATGACATCCATTCACCGGCCGTGGAATCCATTTACTAGGACAGTCCATCGTCTTTTTGCTTATTCTGATGCATGTTCTATTTATTGCTCTGGCTCACCTTACTAACTGTTTAAAGGCTAATAATCAGATTAATTGTCTAGAATTAAATAAAGCAAGCACAAATTTTGTGTTGAAAAATTATGGGCCGGTCTCACGACCGGGTGAAGAGGGGGTGCCTAACACCTTCCCCTTATCGTACTTTTGGTTCTCGTACCCGAAATCTTTGATTCGTTTTCTTAGTTTTAATAAACTAAGTGGCGACTCTTTTATACATTGTCATCATGTGGAGATGTTCCTAGCCATGGGAATATCAATGATTTCAACAAGTTGGAAAGGAAACAAAAATTAGAGGATATCTGTATGGTGACGCCTTTTTTGGGAGGTGTCTGTAGAAGGAGAAATTCTTCTTTATCTCTGGTGAGGGTTGGGAGTATCAGGAGATGGAGATTGTGGGTCCCGTAACCCCGGGTATCAATCGGGTTTGGGGCGACCCAGACTTAAATGAGATTGGAAACATTCAACCTGAGGCTGACGACCTTGAAGAGATAGTCAAGGCGATAAAGAAGAAGTCAACCGGTACAGCGAGCTGGTGACCCCGGAGAAGCTCTTCTCTCTTCTTTTGGGCCCTAACCCGAAAGGTAGCTTCCAACTTTACCCTAATAGTCTTGATGTAATCTCTTAGTTGACAAATGCCTTGATTGTATCCTTTTTACAGATGGGGTGGAGGTCGATGAAGCTGCCTTGAGCCAACTCAAGGGTTGCCAGACCATTGGCGCTGGCAAACCAAGCGCCCCAAAGCTAAAGATTGACAAGAACGTCCTCACCCAAGTCATCCAGGCAGGTGCCTCTGCTGTGGCGAATAGCTTGGGCAAGAGGAAGAGAAAAGCAGACCATGCGGGTGGTCCGATGACCAACGTGGCAAGCGAGGTGCCGATCGGCTCGATTGGTAGAACCTTGAGCCGAACGCTGAGCCCCTCGATTGGTCACGCCAATCCCGTGAAAATAGAAGAGGTCAAATCCAAAGGCCCCGCCGAGACGATCTCAGATCAAGAGGCAAGAGATATAGGACCAAAGAAAAAGGTGGGTTTCCAATCCCTCGGCCAGTCGAGTTCCTCGGAGATAGACCCATCGAATTGGTTGCAACAGGATTGGGTGGACATGTCTAGGTTGATATACCCTGGGGGAAGTGAGTTCCCATGAGTGCATATCCCTGGAAATATTCTGTACGACCCTAAAGCCTGCGCCGACTCTCTCAATACGTTCTCCATGCCAGTCTTCGATAACCTGAGTGTGTTGATGATGGACCATTTGTGCAGGAATCTCTACATGAGCATGGGCCGAGTAAGTTCCTAGTCCTGTTTTCCTTTAGTTTTTGATATTTACCTGCGTCCTTGGTCTACTCATTTCTTCATTTCTTCGGTTGTTTTCAGTCAATTGCCGAAATTGTGGCTTTGATGAACCGATTGTTAAGTTGAGAGAAGTTGGTCTACTCAGCGATTGACAGTGCTAAGGCCGAGCGCCTAAAGAGAGAGAACCTAGAAAAAGACCACCCTTAGTGTGCTGACATGCTGAAGCAGGCCACAGAGGAGGCGACGAGAGCTATTGAGGAGGCGCAGGCTGGTCGGTCAATAGCTGAGCAGGCCCAAAAGGTGGCGGAGAACAAGCTAGTGGCGGCCGAGAAGATGCTGGTGGAAGAAAGGAAGAAAACTGAGGTGCTGAAGAGTCAGCTGGAGGCCTCCAAGAAAGCCTCCGAGAATGCACTGGAGCGAAATACTCAGACGATTCTTGCACTGCAGAAGGACTTGGGTCAGAGCAAAGCCGCCCTTTCCACAGCAACTGAAGACTTCAAAGCCTCAGCTGAGTATCTCGCAGAAAAAACTCTCTATTTTGTGGGTGGCTTCGAACAAGCAAAGACGGCTTTCCAGAAGAAGTTCCCTGAAGCTGATTGTAGACACCCCAATCTGGGCTTCCAGATTAGTTTACTTTCGGTTTTTGATTCCCCGATGATGAAATGGATCAAGAACACCCCGGGAATGATAGCATGTTTGAGCTTTGAGTGTTTGACACCCTTTTTGAACCTAACCTAACCCTTAAACCTACCAAAACCCTACTAGCACGTGTTGGTTGAGACCCAGTGCGCGTGGGTCAAAGTGCTAGGTATTGGTCAAATGGTTAGGTTTGACCATGGACCAGTTCTGGGTGGCTTGGACTCGCGTGCGCTAGTCCACAACTGGCGCGTGTTGGTTAACCTATGGCGTTGACTCACACGCGCAAGTCTCAGACTCGCACTTGCCGGTCAGCGTCTGGTCAAACTTGCTTTATTTAGCATCCAGAAGTCATTATCAATGGAGTACAGTGCATTGGAGGCTTCCATTTTTCTTGAAAAGTAGTATCCGGATAGAAGGTGTCCACATCTCACATACCTCATACCAACCTTTTCCAGAGGTGGAAACTTAGCCACCAAGCAACTCAAACCAGCCCTTGTTGGTTGGTTATATCTCCATTCACCACCATTGCTTCTCCTATAAATACCCCCCATGGTTCTTCTTCAAAGGGGTTACAAAAATTAGGGTCATCACATTAGCTACCAACTTTGTTCTCTTCAACCAAAGAGATACAAAGGCACCCAAGAACTCAATCCTTGTTCTTCATCCTCAATCACTCAACAAGCTTACAATCAACCTCAAAACTCAAAGTTGAAACACCATTCAAACTCAAAAACCAAGGTATAACACCTTTGTACTGTATTCTGTTTTGATCCCTGAGGGGGGTGGCAGGGTCAAGGCTGGTAATCAATATTAGTCCTGGCTCTAAAGCTAGCAAGATTTCAAAAAACATTGTGGTAAGATCTAGCGTGCGTCAGTCATCAGTATGCGCGCGCCACTCTGTGGCTGCGCGCGTAGATCTGCATGGGGACTAGTGTCTTGCTCTTTTATGCTCTTTTTTGTATATAGGCCACTATAAGTGAAGCTCCATAGGCCGAGCTCCCTTTTGGTTGGCACGTTCATGACCAAATAACACCTTTCCATGTATCCCCATTTTATCGAGTTGTAATTTTTTTTTTCTTTTAATTAGAAGCGTTTGTTTAGGATGTGGAAAGGAATCATTATATTGTATTATTTTTTAGTGCGATAGATGTTAGTCGAATTTTCAATGGGCCGGTTTATGATAGAGTTGGAAAAACAAGGTTATTATTTGTGCTCGTTTGGGGCTTTTAAAAAACAAAGGCCCGTTAGGTCAAAAGAGCACCGAGCACCCTAATTTATTGAGTGTTTAGTTTTCTTCGGGAAAGACACGCCGGTCGAGAGCAGCAAAGAGTTTTTTTGGAGAATCTGGTGCTGATCCACACAGGAGCTCTCGTGAGTTATTTTTATTATATTGGAAATACCATGGAGGCAAGGGTTTGTTGAATATTGAGGATTCATGTATATGAGGTGCTGCTGAACGTAATCTTCGAGAGGCTCTGTTCTTGTTCTTATTTCAACATCTGTACAACATTCTTTCGTGGTGTTCGAAAGGATTTTTGGAAGGCCTGAGGATTCAGGATTCGGTGATCATGCAAGGGTACGATGAACGTGGATTCGGCAAATAGTTCTTGGGACTCGTGGAGAGGATACACAGTCAATTAGTAAGAATATTTGTAATCGTACATTTGTTTTAGTGCATGATTCCTTCCCGTGGTTTTTTACCCCATTTTGGGGTTTTTTCCACATAACTTTGGTGTCTCGTTCTTTGGTTGATTTTTGCTGTGGGATTGAAGTCATCTAGTAAGGCGAAGTTAATACTCCTAGCATCACTTTAGAGATTTCATTTGGTATCAGAGCAGGTCACTATAAATTAGAATTTTTTTTCGAATTCTTAGTGGATCCTTAGGTTGCAATGGAGTTGAATACAAATCGGCCCCCCTGTTCTGGATCGTACTAATTTTGATCATTGGAAGGCAAAGATGGAGGCCTATTTAAAGGCCATTGATGAAGATGTTTGGAATGCATGTGGAGTGAGGTATATGCCGCCAACTGTAACTGTTGAGGGAACTTCGACACCTAAGACTAGTGCGAAATTTACACAAGAAGAGAAGGCAGAGAGTGCAGCAAATAGCAGGGCACTAAATGTATTGTTTACCCATGTCGACACAAAGGAGTTCCATCGTATATCTACATGCAAAACAGCGAAGGATGCGTGGGATATTCTCGTCACTACCCACGAAGGAACTGATACAGTAAAGCAAGGGAAGTTGCAACGGGGCACTACCAAGTTTGAAATGCTGCGTATGAAGGAAGATGAGACATTTGACGAGTTCTACGCCAAACTCAACCACATCGTCAACACCAGCTATACCTTGGGTGAGCCTATTACTCCATTTCGTGTTGTTAAGAAAATTTTGCGATCTCTTCCTGAACGATTTAAAACTAAAGTAGATATTTTGGAGAGTAAGAGAAAATTACCTAGAATGTCTGTGGAAGAAATAGTAGGGCAATTTCAAAATTATGAGCTTACACATTTTGATCAAGACTTATTTCCTACTAAAAGTACTAATAAAGGATCAGAAAAACAAATTGCTTTTTCGAGTAAGAATACTACTAAAGGTTTTGAAAAACAAACTACTTTTTCTAGTAAAAAGAATGATTCTAATGAGTCGGACATCGATGAAAATTACGATACGGAGGCTATGGCATTATTTACCAAGAACTTCAAACGATTTTTTAAGAAAAAGAATAACGATAGTGACAATAATGATAAGAAAGGTAAAGGAAAATTTGAGACCTCTAGTAACAAAGATTGGAAAGGAGTAAAGGGACCACCCTCGGGGCCGAAGTGCTATGAGTGCCGTGGGTATGGACATCTTGCTCAGGATTGCGCAAATAAAAAGGCTAAGCAGAAAATATTCAGTGTGACGACTTGGGATGACGACACTGATAGTGAGAAGTCGAATAGTGATAGAGATGAGGAAAACAATGAAAAAACCTTCTTGGCCTTCACAGCAAATCATCACAAAAGTGATATGACCCAGCAAAAGTTGGGGAATGGAGGAACCCATGATAGCGACAATGAAGAGGAGGAAGTGAAGTTTGATGAGTTGCAGGAGGCTTATAACAATTTATATGAAGAAAGCCGGAAACTCACCAAACAAAATGATAAGCTAGCCAGTAAGAATGAGGTAGTTGTGGCTGATCTGTCAAAAGCACTATCCTCAGCAAGGGAGCTGTCGGAAAATCTAGAAAGTGTCACTCAAGAGAGGAATCAACTCAAACTGGAAGTAATGCAACTTCGGGAGAAAGTCAGCAAGTTTGAAGAGCTGAACGAGATAGACAAAGGTAAAATTAAAAAATTGACTACTGACTTGACTAAAGCTAATGCTATTTTTGAGCGCATGAATGCAGGTTCTAAGCATTTAGATGATATTCTTGATGTACAAAGATCAGTCAGTGACCGATCTGGACTTGGGTTCAATTCCACATGGTCAAATCAAGAAAATGTCAGAAAGATATCAGAAGAAAAGTATAAGGAGACAGCTTTAAAAAATCTAGTAAGTTCAATTTTTGGAAATCGACATAAAGAGGTAAAATCAAAAGCTAGTTACAATACTGTTAAGCCTCAAGTTTTTATTAAGATGCCTGCTCATATTCAATGAACTACTGTTGGGAGATTTATCCCTGTGTGCCATTATTGGGGTGTTAAAGGACATATTCGTCCTTATTGTTTTCAATTGTATGGCTATCCTACACGTCATTATGTGAGTAGTAGCAAGAAAAGTATGCATCAGAATGGTGGCAAGCATAAGAAACAAACTCATAATTTTGTTAAACAAAATAAACCCAATGAGAAAGATCATGTTAAAACTTACAGTTCTAAGACTAAGCTTGTATGGGTTAGGAGTGCTGATTTGCATTGCATGGTCGTTCACACTGCACTAAAAGCACAGAGCACAAATATGTGGTATCTTGATAGTGGATGCTCTCGTCACATGTTAGGAGACAGATCTCTTTTTACAAAGTTTGAAAATTACAATGGAGGTTCTGTTACATTTGGTGATGGCAGTAAGTCCAAAGTTGTTGGAAAAGGGATCATTCAGGCCCCTGGAGTTGGTACTTTGGAAAATGTTCTTTTTTGTAGAAGGACTCAAAGCTAACTTGATTAGTATAAGTCAAATGTGTGATTCCCTTCATGAAGTTAGATTCTTGAAGAATGATTGCTATATCTTAGATGTGAACGGGGCTAATGTAATGCATGGTACTAGAACTTCTGACAATTGCTATGGTATTATACCCTTAGATAATGTGACTTGTCACTCCACTAAATTAGATGAGATAGATCTTTGGCATCAACGGTTAGGCCATATCAATTACAAGGACCTATCTATATTAACAAAAAAAGAGTTAATTCGCGGAGTACCTAGACTAAGTCGCCCGTCTCATCATATTTGTGGTCCGTGTCAGATTGGAAAGCAAACTAGAGCTGTTCATAAAAAGACTAACACGTTGGCCACCATTAGACCTCTAGAATTGCTTCACATGGACTTAATGGGTCCCTCAAGGGTAGCTAGTATTGCTGGAAAGAAATACATTTTTGTTATAGTGGATGATTTTACACGGTTTACATGGGTTAATTTTTTACGTGAAAAATCTGAAACCATTACATTCTTTAAGTCATTTGTCAAAAGTGTACAAAATGAAAAGAGCATGAAAATTGGTATGATAGTTCGCATTCGCTCAGATCATGGCAAAGAATTTGAAAACAGTGAATATGCAAAGTTCTGTGAGGATCTAGGGATTAATCATGAGTTTTCTGCCCCTAAGACCCCTCAACAAAATGGGGTGGTTGAACGTAAGAATAGTGTGATTCAGGAGATGGCACGAGTCATGCTTCATTCTCGTAAGATTGCACTCAGGTTTTGGGCTGAGGCTGTGAACACTGCGTGCTATATTATTAACAGGGTATATCTTCGTCCAGGAACCAATAATACCCCTTATGAACTATGGAAAGGGAAGAAGCCAAATGTTAAGTACTTTAGAACCTTTGGTAGTAAGTGCTACATAATGAAAGATAGGCAGAAATTGGGTAAGTTTGACTCTCGTAGTGATGAAGGCATTTTTCTTGGGTATTCTCCAAATAGTCGTGCTTTTCGTGTTTTTAATCTTCGCACATCCTTTGTTATGGAATCTATTAATGTTGTTATTGATGACATGACTCTGGATGAGCCAGAGGTTACTAATTACGAGTGTTTTGAGCCTTTTTGTGTTCAAGAACAAACAGATGAAGCGAACTGTCAAGATGATGGAGATATTGAAGATGGAGTTGAAAACAATGAAGAGGAAATCAAAACAGAGGAACAGGATGATTCAATAGAGATGGGTGATACCCTGAAACCCTCAGCACGGGTCAAATTAAATCATCCAGAAACACAAGTGATTGGTAAGGTATCGGATCCTATGAAAACTCGCAGGCAGATTAGAGATGAGGTAACCTATTTATGTTATGTCTCTTTAATCGAACCTAAAAATATCAAGGAAGCTTTGCTTGATGATTGTTGGATTAGCGCTATGCATGAGGAACTACATCAATTCGAACGTAATGATGTGTGGACTTTGGTTCCCAAACCTAAAGATACAAACGTTATTGGAACAAAATGGATCTTTAAAAATAAAACCAATGAGGAAGGTGTAGTTATCAGAAATAAAGCTAGGCTTGTAGCTCAAGGATATACTCAGGTAGAGGGAATAGATTTTGACGAAACCTTCGCCCCAATAGCTCGTCTAGAATCCATACGACTCATGCTAGCTGTTGCCTGTCACATGAAGTTTAAACTATTTCAGATGGATGTGAAAAGTGCATTTTTGAATGGCATTATTAAAGAAGAAGTGTATGTGTCACAACCTAAGGGTTTTGAAGATCCCCATAAGCTAGACCATGTGTATCACCTAAAAAAGGCCCTATATGGACTAAAGCAGGCTCCTCGAGCTTGGTATGAACGCCTGACTCAGTTTCTTGTTCAAAATGGTTTTTCCAGAGGAAACGTTGATAAAACGCTTTTTGTGAAACATGAGAATAAACACATTTTGGTTGCTCAAATCTACGTCGATGATATAATTTTTGGTTCGACATCACCATCTCTTGTCAAATATTTTTCCAACACCATGCAAAATGAGTTTGAAATGAGTATGATGGGAGAATTGTCTTATTTTCTCGGTCTTCAAGTTAAACAGTATCATTAAACAGTTTGATACCGGCATGTTTATATCTCAGTATAAGTATGCAAAAGGGCTTGTTAGCAAGTTTGGTCTTGAATCTGCTAAGCATGCTCGTACTCCTATGAGCACTACTGTGAAGCTTGCACGAGATAGTGAGGGCATAGATGTTGATCAGACCACTTATCGTAGTATGATAGGTAGCTTACTGTACCTTACTGCTAGTCGTCCAGATATTGCATTTAGTGTTGGGGTTTGTGCTCGGTATCAGGTGTCTCCTAAAGAGTCTCATCTCTCAGTCGTTAAACGTATCATAAAATATGTGAGTGGAACTCTTAACTATGGAATATGGTTTACCCATGACACTACTGCTAACTTGGCCGGTTACACTGATGCCGATTGGGCGGGCTGTGCAGATGATAGGAAGAGTACTTCTGGTGGATGTTTCTACATAGGAAACAATCTAGTTTCTTGGCTTAGTAAAAAACAGAATTCAATTTCCCTATCTACAGCCGAGGCTGAATATATCGCAGCGGGTAGTGGATGTACTCAATTGTTGTGGATGAAACAGATGCTTGCTGATTATGGTATTACCCAAGGTACTATCACTCTTTTCTGTGACAATACCAGCGCTATAAATATCTCTAAAAATCCTGTTCAGCACTCTCGTACTAAACATATAGACATTCGTCACCATTTCATTCGAGATCTTGTCGAGGATAGGGTAATTCTCTTAGAATATTTGGATACTGAACATCAGAAGGCCGACATCTTTACTAAACCTCTTGATCACATTCGTTTCGATTATCTTCGTAAATCTGTGGGGGTATGCTCTATCGATTGAGTTGTGTTTTATCTTTTTCATTAATTCTTTTCTCTTCTCTGTTTTCCTTGTTCATTTCTTACTGTTAAGTTTATTTTTTTTGGTTTGCTACATATGCTTATATCATATACTCCCTCCGTCCCTTTTTTTGAGTCCAGTATTCCATTTTGGGCTGTCCCTTAATAAGTGTCTATTTTGTAAAGTTAGTGGGTAAAAGTTGGTGTATTGTCTATTTTGTCCCTAAAAGTAGATTCCATTTTGAAAAGTTAGTGAGTAAAAGTGTAATGATGATGGGTAAGTATGGAAAGTAGAGGAAAAAGTTGATGTGAAAGGTATAATGATGATGTCTTTTTAATAAGTTGGAGTTACGAAGCAGGACATTTAAAAAGGGACGGAGGGAGTATATTTTAAAAAAAAATAAAAAAAATTAGCGTCTTTTTCTGTTGAGGTCAGTTTTTGTGAGCTTTAAGTTGTTGGCTGACATGGTGCAATTGTAGCTTGTTATTGTGTTTCATGACTGTGCTCACTAGGAATTTCTGTGTGCATGATTTTTGAGTACAAATCTTGATATACTTCGTATTGTCTGGAAGTAGCATGAGTCTTGTCTAAATGACCTCCACTTGCTCGTTCACGTCAGAAATAGCTGCTCCCTAATTCTTGCACGTCATTTATCATGTAGCTACATTGTGTCTTGTTTTCTTCACTCGAGATTGACCTTTCAGCATTTTGGATACTCTGTGGGAGTTGAATATATAAAATTAAAAAAAAAAAATTCTCATCAAAAGTAGCAGGAGGAGGAACGGAAGTATATATAAAAAAAAGAGAGGAGGTTTTGTATATGGTGAATTTTATTTCTTATGGCCTTTCGGGCTTTTCACTTAGTAATCGGGCCTCTTGCCTCAGTAAGCAGTGAGTGTTCGCGTCAAACGGTGAAGAGTTCCAAAAGTGTCTTGTGTGGTTTGCTTGGGTTCGTAGCCTTTTTGACTCGAGTAAGTAAGTCCGTTGGGGTGTTCTCTACATCTAGTGCCCTAAGACCGTCTGGTTTGGGTGTCACTGGCCTAAAGCTCGTTACAAGGGTCAATTAGAAAGCTTAAGGGACCATGGCATTGCACGGCCACATTATAGTTGTTGGAGTTTGGTTGAGGGGGAGTTTGTAGTACATTGATTATCGAAATGTCTTGGTTTGACTTCTTGAGGGGGAGACCACTTGACCATCTTACATACACGAGAGACCAAGGTAAGCTCTTAGGTCGAGCTGCATATCTCTGACGTGATGCACACACACACTTTTGTCATTTGGGTCTTGATTCATAATACTCATCCTGCACTTGATGTATACATGCTTTGGTCCTCAAAAAATTCACGTCACCATTTTATCCTGGTGTGTGTTTTCATGATTTTCAATAACCCCCTACTGTTAATCTGGGTATTGCCATCAAAATATGCTCCAAAAGATTGTCAGTTATTGGATTTATTTTGGCCTAATTGCTACTTAGTATGGAACCACTCTTTGTTTATGCTCGAGCAATTGTTAACCCGCTTGAGCAACTTTGATTGGGTTTATATGACCCAGATCGTTCTTTTCGGTTTTTGTCGCTTACTTTTAAACATTTGGGCTGCTCCTTCTCACACGACAACACCCTTCTTTGTCTCCTCTCGCCAAACAAAGCTGGTGCGCGTATTTGGATTCGTTTGGACTGCTGGTATGGAGGTTTATTGCTGCCTGGCTTATGTTAAGGCTGTTTCAAGTTTATATTCTATGCTTTATGGTATGAGTTCATGCCTTGTTTGTTTATGGCAGCGGGATATTTGTGGATGGTATTGCTATGGGTGTTATATATATATAGCTATTTGGATATACTTGGTTGCAGGTTCCTTTGTTCTTCCGTGACAAAAAAGGGGGAGAAAATAAATAATGTTTGATCGATGCTCTTATTTTTTGTGTTTCTACCATTCTAATAGCTGTGAGTTTCTTTTTTATGGTGCAGCGATACAGGTTTCCACCTCACAGTTTTTTTTTTAGGGGATAGGTGTTTTATTTCTCAAGTGTGTTTTGTCATGGAAGTGCCAAAGGGGGAGATTGAAGCTCCATAGGCCGAGCTCCCTTTTGGTTGGCACGTTCATGACCAAATAACACCTTTCCATGTATCCCCATTTTATCGAGTTGTAATTTTTTTTCTTTTGATTAGAAGCGTTTGTTTAGGATGTGGAAAGGAATCATTATATTGTATTATTTTTAAGTGCGATAGATGTTAGTCGAATTTTCATTGGGCCGGTTTATGATAGAGTTGGAAAAACAAGGTTATTATTTGTGCTCGTTTGGGGCTTTTAAAAAACAAAGGCCCGTTAGGTCAAAAGAGCACCGAGCACCCTAATTTATTGAGTGTTTAGTTTTCTTCGGGAAAGACACGCCGGTCGAGAGCAGCAAAGAGTTTTTTGGAGAATCTGGTGCTGATCCACACAGGAGCTCTCGTGAGTTATTTTTATTATATTGGAAATACCATGGAGGCAAGGGTTTGTTGAATATTGAGGATTCATGTATATGAGGTGCTGCTGAACGTAATCTTCGAGAGGCTCTGTTCTTGTTCTTATTTCAACATCTGTACAACATTCTTTCGTGGAGTTCGAAAGGATTTTTGGAAGGCCTGAGGATTCAGGATTCGGTGATCATGCAAGGGTACGATGCAAATAGTTCTTGGGACTCGTGGAGAGGATACACAGTCAATTAGTAAGAATATTTGTAATCGTACATTTGTTTTAGTGCATGATTCCTTCCCGTGGTTTTTTACCCGATTTTGGGGTTTTTTCCACGTAACTTTGGTGTCTCGTTCTTTGGTTGATTTTTGCTGTGGGATTGAAGTCCTCTAGTAAGGCGAAGTTAATACTCCTAGCATCACTTTAGAGATTTCAATAAGCATAATAAAAATTAGTCTACTGCTTTTCTTTGTTAGAACTGCTAGTTTTAGTTCAATTTGAATTTCTATTGCTATGGAATACCACTGGAGTCTTTCTGGACATGTCCCAGAACCCAGAAATATGTAAACCAAGCACTAGTTAAGTGGTTCAGACCCGCGCATGCCTGTGGCTTACTCGCGCGCGTAGGTCCATCTCTGACCAGTGGCTGGCCTTGCATGGGTAACTAGGCCCTTGGTCTCTATTTTTATACCCACACTGTTTATGGGATGTTTTGTTAATTTGTAGGGCTTTTCAGCCTTTAAATTGTGTAGTGTAACTACTATAACTACTTGGTTTGTCCTGGGTGAGCACTGGTCCTTCCAGAGCCCGGAGGAGGATAAAAACAAAGGCTGTGAGAAAAGCAAACTCATGCGCACATGCTACATATTGGCGCACGCAGGTTGGAACTGCGTGCAGTGGCTTTGGTCAGTGCAGGCAAGTTCCATCTTGCGCATGTCAAGTTTGGAACAGTGCACTGGGTTTGCTCTTCTGAACAAAACCTGGTTTTATCCTATTGACTGCTTTCGTATCCATGCCATCTATCACATCCTGTAAACATATTACAGTTTTAATCCCTTTAAATTGTTCCCTGCCCTAATTGGCTAAAAATTGATTTATAAAAAAAGAATCGCAATATTTTCACAAAATGCCAAAGTAGAGACTGATCTCCGGATTGGGCGAGAGGGGTGCCTTAAAACCCTTTCCCTCTCGTAACCTAGCTCCCGAACCCAGATATGGTTATAAAGAACTGGTGCTTTTACTTTTTCAAATCAAATAGCGTGTAAGGCATTTCGCATTCGGTTCCTTGGGTGTCGGACCTTCAAACCCAAGTGGCGACTCTCTAAATTACGAGCGCTCGTCCCGCTAGTGCTCCCCCGATCTGGGCCTTCTCTTTGGAAACCGAAATTTTAAGGGCATGTTACCCACAGCTGATCTGTAGGGTATTGACCCAGAGCCCCTGCCAGAGGGAGAAACCACGATTGAGGCCGAGCAAAGTGGTGGTGAGTAAGACCAAGACGACACCAAGAGCTGACCGTGTAGATCGGTCGTCAAGCATGCTTTGTACTATCCCTGTTCTAGTGTCTTTTTGTTTTGTCATTTTTAAGACTATGTTTGAATTAATAGCGTTTTATGACTCTGTTTGAATTAATAGCGTTGAATTAGTGGTTTATCCCATCTCTCTTGTGCAATATGTTTGCATGCGTTTATCTTGGTCGTACGGAACAAACTTTAGCGCTTGGCCATACACCGGTAGTCTCTTGATCTTCAGCCGACTGCCTAAAGTGTATGATTGCTCCTAGGGAAACGAAAGGGATAAGGATTAGCTGTATCCTTTGGTAATACCCGTCAAATCAGTGTTAATGATAAGAATGCAGAGAGACGGCAAGGCTTTGACTTATGTTCCCAATTAACTACGATAATAAATAACTCCTAGTTAACTACGATAATAAATAATGACTTTAAATGTACTTACCCCCTACCAAACATCCCGGGTTTGGCTATAAAAGCAGCCGTGGGCTATTCTTTTGTTAGTATTCCATAACAGAGAGAGAGAGAAGAAGAAGAAGAAGAAGAAGAAGGAGGAGGAGGATGGCTAGCAGCAGCCGCACCAACTTGACAATTAACCAGGTGGAGGCAATCGCGAACACCGCCGGGGCAAAGGCATGGAGACCCTCCAAGAGGACATCCGTGGGCTGAAGAGTGCAGTGGAGGGGCTGACAGAGAAGGTGGACTCCATGTTGGACGTGGAGAAGACCATTCGCATGCTACTCATCGCCAACTGGGATAGGCTTCAAGGTCCTCATTATGTTTGGGTCGATGGGACATTATGTTTGGGTCAATGCCGGTCAGATTGGCATGCGACCTGGTAAAGATGTCCTCATTCCGCTTCAAGAAGTCTATTAGCTCGTCCCTCATGTTGACTCCAAGTGACGAACCGATGCTGACCGTTCGATCAGTCTGCACGCTGTTTATCTGTACCTTTTCCAACTTATCCGTTGGTTCCACCCGCTTCTCTTCATTGTCATCCCGCACTTCGAGTGCGTCAATCACAAAGGTTTCCTTAGGTCGCTTCTCTTTCAAAGTTGCTACATAAGAGTCCATCGCCGTTGCTTGATCCCTCTTCTGCTCTCTAATCCCTTTGTTAGTCAGAAATTTGATCATCAAGTGGTATGTATAAGTGGTCTCCTTCATTCTATTCAGAGCTGTTCAGCCTCTGATGGCATTATAAGCGGAGGGGCAATCAACCACCAAAAACCGTATGAGCTTGATCACTTGATTCGGGGCGCTACCAAGCGTGACTGGTAGGTTGATAACCCGACCAGCGGCGATCGAATCGGTTGTAACTTCTCTTTTGATATACCCATTTGGCGAAAAGCCTTCTGCGAATAAAATGTCTGCAAAACTTCTGTTATCAATAAGAACGCGACTAGTCTTGTAGTTACCTACCACCACAGTTACTACCAGAGGGTCATCGTGAGGTTGTTATACCCCCTCAGCATTTGATTCGCTAAAGCTGATTGGTTGCTCCATTATCCGCCCCACTTTGGATGGTCTATCGATCGCCATCATTTGAAAAGATCTAAGCCTCCGGGCGTATGCCCGACGTGATGATCCTGATTCGCCACCGCCTGTGAAACCGCCAGAAATGACATGGCCTCCCCCATTTGGTGGCTGAGGTTGCTCTTCTGGCCGAGCTTGCTAATTGGTTTGCTGATCCGGTTGTCGCGCTCGCTACTCGTCCTGTCGAGTAGGTCGTCCTTGGACAAAACGCTGTAGTCGGCCATGTTGAATGAGTGCCTCGATCTGCTTCTTGAGCTTGATACAATCCGAGGTCTCATGGCCGTGGTCTTGGTGAAAATGACAGTACTTGCTTTGGTCCCTTGGAACCCATGGCTTCATGGCTCGAGGCCACTGTAGTTTAGGGTTGTTGAAGATGAACCAAAACGCGTTCAGGTGTGGTGTTGAGCGGCGTGAATCGTTCAAACTGCTCCCAAAAATGGAATCGGTCATTAGGCCTGGACTTCTTTTCACTCATGTTGTCCCTAGGTGGCTTTGGCAGCTCGACCTCTGCTCTCTTTTCGCTTGGTCCCAGAGTTTCCCTCCCACGTGCAGCCACCGCCTCTTCAGCGTTGATGTGCTTCTGGGCCTTGTCCATCAGCTCCGCCATAGTGTTGGGTGGCTTTTCTGAGAGCGAGTAGAAGAACTTAGTTGGTAGGAGACCGCCGATGAAAGTAGTAAGAACAACGTTGTTGTCCGCCTCGTCAACAAGCAATGCCTCGTTATTGAAGCGTTTGAGGTAAGCGCATAGAGTTTCACCTTTCTTCTGCTTGGCGTTCAACAAATAAGTCGTCGGTCCATGTTGTCGGCGCCCGTTGTAGAAGTGTTCTACGAATAATTGACTCAGCCTTGAGAAGGTCTCAATTGAGCCACTTGCCAGTTTCCCAAACCAAACCCTTGCAGAGCCCTTCAAAGTGGTGGGAAAGGCCTGACACATGATCTGGTCCGGAATTCCGTGAAGCAGCATAAATGCTTTGTAAGTCTCCAAATGGTCAAGTGGATCACCCGCCCCGTCAAATGGTTCAAACGTAGGGAGTTTGAACTTCAAAGGAAGTGGGTAAGCCATGACCACAGTAGTAAAAGGAAGGTCTGTTTTCTGCACCAGGGTCGTTACAGCCTTGGCTCCTCGATCATTGTCCTGTTGAAGAACAAGGTCCATCTTCACCTGCAAATCTCAGAACGCAGCCCCCTGGACAACCTCATGTTCAAGGTTGACCACATTTCTTTGATGCGAGGCCGCAACACTACTATCCTCCCTGTTATGTTTGGCGGGTTGATAATGACTGGCGGTGTACTGAGTAGTGTCGTGTGGATGATCGCTCTCCTCTTTTTCCTCCCGATGTGATTCAGACGGGGGAGGAGGAAACCAAGCCAGAAGTTTCTGGTTTTGGGCTCGCAACTGATCGACTTCTTAGGTGAGGTGGTGGACCTGTTGTTGCAAAAGGTTGGGCTCCGGAACGGAGCGTTGGCTTTGTCTCATATTAACCATGACCTTGACTCCAAAAATAAATTTATGAAATAGGAAAACATCAATTCACACAGACTATGCCAAACTGTTGATGCCAAAATTTGGACGGCCAATCCGAGCTTCGTCTTCTAGATGGTTCCTGCAAGAAGTCCAATGACTAGAGGAGTTTCCAATCGTGGACCCTCCGAAGGTTAAGTTAGTATCTGTTGAGAGAAACTATTCGCTCTTGTAACTAAAGGAGAAAAACTGAGCACATCCTTACTTGCACACCATTTGCTGCTTATATACTGCTTTGCATGACTGCCAACCATGGTGGTGATCGTGGAGGAGGTTGGCAGCGGTTATCTTCAGTAACGGGTTGCAGAATCCGGGGGAGTTAGGCACATTCAAGGTCGTGGGCGACCAATGACCTTGCCCCGGGGTTATCGAGAGACATTACCCCATATGTGCGGTCGTGGGATGATCGCTCTGCCAGGATTGACCCGGTCGGCCCTTTGTAAGCCAACCGTCAGCCCCCGGGACAGGTGTCGATCGCCTCTCACTCGGCAGTGGTAGTACAAACATCTCCTCATCACTAATCATGCGGACATATTTAGGGTTCCAAGAACATCAGCATAGGGTCCTGTTGACCACCGTTAAATAAAGGTGCGGCCAACAGGAATATAGATTGTCCACTTGTGTATGGGGTTAAGTAGCTAAGGATGCAGAACAAAGTAACTGTCGTGTGTTTTGGGTCTTGTACAAAATAGTCCATGTTTAATTAATGGAGGGCTGTGTTTGTGGAAGTCAGGTGTAAACCAATTCAATCATTGTCTCCTCTGTTTCGACCGTAAGGAGTTCTTATTTTCTATGGAGTTGATATCTCACCAGATGGTAATATGGTATTGCATTTTCTGCATCGTGAAAGGATAGATGGCCACTCATACAGTAATAAATGGGATAACCAGTTTATCAAATTTGCGATCGATTCTTGTGAAATAATCAAGGAATGGTTAAATATTGAACTCTCGAGCGTTTGAATTCTTAAGGAAAGGCCAATGCTAATTGGTTGAGTTCTCAAATAATCTTGGACTATCTTTTGGTTGGATGCTAATTGGTTGAGTTCTCATGAAATAAGGCTAAGCATCACCTTTCGTCTTTTTTTCTATCTCCGTCGAATCTCAGAATGTAGGGATTTCTGGCCCTCTTTCACCGTTAATACTGGAGAGGTATGAGCAACCGATACTGGTTGTTGCCACTGTCAGGGCAGGGGTATCAGTGCAATCCGAGGCACAAACTACAAGCCCCCCGCCCCCATGGTGTTCCAATTGATATTATTGATCGAATGGGTGATCATTTGATCAATAGCCTCTTTGTCATCTCTACACAGCTGCACACAAAAGAAGATATTCGTATAATTCTACCCCTATCTTCGTCAACTAAACTTTTGCATCTCCATATCTTCCTCTTGGCACCTAATGAATTTTAATTTATTTTTTGATCGGCATAATGTCAAGAATTCTACGGATATCCTGTTTTGAGGAGTATTTTAATTCTGATCATGCTTAACATGGAGTATTTTCTGATCATGCTTAATGATGAGGAGATTTTTAGGCACTTACTGTCGAGCGCTTTCCTCTCAACACGTGTCAAAAGGTACCTCGCTCGGTCTGACATCGGTCGCTCGGTCGTATCTATGTCGCTCGGTCAGACTTTTCCAACCTCACTAAGACAATAGGATATGCACTGACTGGGTCAATACGGTTACACTCGCCGGTATCCTCGGGCGTGGGGGAGGTAGCCCCACGTCCCCCGGATTCCTGGACTGTGGAGCCATGACTCCCACGTCCACCACTCACTCCGGTTCCGGCGGAGTCCCCCCACTCCGAGGGACTTCGACTGCTGTCATGGTCCACGATCCACCACCTTCGTGCCCCTCACAGGGACACGAACCACCTCATCTATAAATGGACAGTCCGTCCATGGGTTTAAGGTACGTACTCAATTCTACCCACTAAGCACACAGAGTTTTACTCTCACATACTCTTACTGACTTAGCCATCGGAGGGTCCACGACTGGCAACACCCCCAGTCCTCGGACGCTATTTTGTAGGAACTCCTTGAAGACGGAGCTCAGATTGACCGTCCAGTTTTGGGCATTAACAGTTTGGCGCCATCTGTGGGAATCGACGAGTTTTCTACTTCATAAATTCAACTGTTTCAAAACCCTTTAAAATGGTCAACATGAGAGCCGGAAGCCAACGAAACGGTCTAGATGGGGAGGATCGTGGCAACCCTCTCCAGGAGCAGGTTAATCAACTCACACAGATGGTTAATCAGCTCCGGGAGCAGAATGCAGAGCTTCTCCAACGTCTCCCTCAACCAACTCCTCCCAATGAGGAGCAGGAGGCGAGCGGAGACTCACCAGAGATTCAGGGCACCCACCACGGTGGGGATCCCTCGGACACCGCTGATCATCGCTAATCCACGGCGGCTGGCGATAACAGCTTCGTCACCCTCCGACAAAGGAATGCTCCCAATTCTGGGTCATCATTGGCTCAGGGGGCTGCGTTCAAGGAGCTATAGGAGAAGGTGGACCAGGTGCTGAAGCAAGTTAATGACTGAGGGGCCAGGACTGTGGAGAACCGGGTTCAGAAGACCAATCTCCCTTTCACGGCCGAAGTCACTATTTACCCACTTCCTTAAAAGTTCAGGCTTCCATCGCTTGAGCCTTTCGATGGATTGGGTGACCCCCTCGATCATCTGGAGACGTACAAGGCCTTCATGACGTTACACGCTTGCCCAGACCAGATCATGTGTTGAGCCATCCCCACCACCTTGAAAGGCTCGGGCAGAATTTGGTTTGGAAAGCTAAAGCCCGGCTCAATTGGGACGTTCGACGAATTGAGCAAGCTGTTCATCGAGCACTTCTACAGCGGGCGACGTCAGCACAGACCGGCCACCTACCTTCTCAACGTCAAGCAGAAGGAAGGAGAATCGCTCCGCGATTACCTTAAGCGCTTCAACAACGAGGCGCTCTTAATTGACGAAGTAGATGACAAAGTGGCTCTCACCACCTTTATTGGTGGACTCCAGCCTACCAAGTTCTTTGAATCTGTCTCGGAGAAGCCACCGTCTAGCATGGCGAAACTAATGAACAAGGCTCAGAAGCACATCAACGCTGAGGAAGCGATGGCCGCTCGGCGACACTCGGAAGAAGCATCAGGCAATGGCAAGCGGAGGCATGAAGCGGAACAGTCCAAACCCCAGAAGGAGGTCAAACCGGAGAAGAAGCCAAGAGGGGAGGACCGCCCACGTGCTCAAGGACGTTTCGAGCGGTTCACACCGCTAAACGCGACTCCCGAGCAGGTGCTGGTTCACCTGATCAACGACCCAGAACTTCGTTGGCCCAAAGCAATGAAACCAGGGGTCTCTAGAGACCAAAGTAAGTGCTGCCGCTTTCACAGAGATCATGGGCATGACACCTCCGACTGTATCGAGCTCACGAAACAAATTGAGAATCTGATCCAACGCGGTCGCCTGCGGAGGTTCATTCAAGACAAGCCCGAGCCATCCGCTCGGCCCCAGCATCAGGAAAGGCGGGAAGACCGCAACCCTCGCGCCAACCCGGAACCACGCAGAGCACTTGGAGAAATCCACACTATCTCTGGTGGGTATGCCGGAGGCGGCTAGTCCAACACTTCTAGGTGTGCGCACGCCCGCAGGTTGCGATCAGCAGAGGTCCTCCTCACCGAGAGGCCTTGGAAGGAAAGAAGAATGGAAGAGCAAACCATCAGTTTTCACGCCAGCGACTCCGCAGGTGTCCAACACCCTCACGATGATCCACTGGTGATCACCGTCACCATCGGGAACTACAAAACCAGCAGGGTCCTTGTCGACAACGGGAGCTCTGCAGACATTCTCTTCTCCGGAGCCTTCAACCAAATGGGGATCCCAAAGGACAAGTTACAGCTTGTCCGATCCCTGCTGGTTGGGTTCTCCCGCGAAAAGGTTCAACCCATGGGGACGATTGACCTCCCGGTCACCCTGGGGGCTGAGCAATGCCAGGTCGTGAAAATGGTCAAGTTCCTCGTGGTGGATTGCCCTTCTGCCTCCAAACCAAATTCTCGGGTGCATGGCCCTTAATAGCATGAAGGCGGTGAGCTCCACATACCACCTGGTGATCAAGTTTCCAACCGAGAATGGCGTGGGGACTCAGGAGGGAGACCAAGCCTCGGCGTGCAAATGCTACGTCGCGACCCTTAAAGAGAAACGCTCACAAGAAACCTTCTTTGTAGATGCACTCGAAGTCCAAGACGAAAGAGAGGAGATCCACGCGAAGCCTGTGGAAAAGCTGGACAAGGTCGACGTGGGAGAAGGTCGGAGTCTTTAGATTGGCTCACTGCTCCCCCCTCAACTGAGGGAGCAGTTGGTCACTTTCCTGAAAGACAACAAGGATATTCCCATTTGCGAAAGACAGCAAGGATGTCTTTGCTTGGTCTCATTCAGACCTGACAGGGATCGATTCTGGGATAATGACCCACCACCTGAATGTGGATCCTACCTTCAAGCCCGTGAAACAAAAGCTGAGAATCTTTGGGAAAGAAAGAAGCGATGCCATCCTTGAGGAAATCCAGAAGTTGATCGACGCTGGATTCATCCAGTAGGTGCAATATCCGGACTAGCTGGCCAATGTGGTGCTGGTCAAGAAGGCGAACGGCAAATGGCGCATGTGCGTGGACTTTAAGGACCTGAACAAGGCCTGCCCGAAAGACAGCTACCCACTCCCCAGGATTGACCAACTGGTTGATTCAACGGCGGGACACGAACTCTTAAGCTTCATGGACGCTTTCTCTGGATACAATCAGATCCTGATGCACCCAGCCGACCGAGAAGGTACGTCTTTCATTACTGAACGTGGGCTATTCTGTTACCGGGTTATGCCTTTCGGACTAAAAAATGCAGGAGTAACCTACTAACGGTTGGTCAACCAAATGTTCTCTGGCCAAATTGGTCGGAATATGAAAGTATACGTGGATGACATGCTTACCAAATGCAAGTTAGCCTGCGATCACCCAACCGACTTGGCTGAAACCTTCCAAATCCTCAGAAAGTTTGACATGAAGCTTAATCCCACCAAGTGTGCGTTCGGAGTAGGGGCAGGAAAATTCCTCGGGTTTATGGTTAGCCAAAGAGGAATCGAAACCAATCCTGAGAAGGTCCAAGCGGTGATCGACATGCAAGCACCCAGAACAATCAAGAAAGTTCAGTGCCTTACAGGGCGAGTAGCAGCACTCAACCGATTCGTCAGTCGGTCGACAGTTAAGTGCCTCCTCTTCTTCAGAATTCTGCGGAAAGCTTTCGAGTGGACTGACGAGTGCGAAGAGGCGTTTGCACACCTGAAGGCCTATCTCAGCTCTCCTCCTTTGCTTTCCCGGGCCATCCCAGGAGAGCAGCTCTACCTGTACTTGGCAGTCTCCCCAAACGCGGTCAGCTCAGCTCTATTCAGGGAGGAACGGGGTATTCAGAACCCAGTATTCTATGTTAGCAGAGCTTTCCGTGGCCCCGAAGTCAGGTATCCACTCATTGAACAACTAGCCTTTGCTTTGGTTATCTCAGCGAGGCGTTTGCGCCCTTATTTCTGTTCACACACCATTGTGGTGCTGACCGACCGACCGCTCAAGCAAGTGCTTCAAAAGCCTGAGTTGTCCGGCCGGCTCATCCAATGGTCTATCGAGCTCAGCGAGTTTGATATTATATACCAACCGCGCAAGGCAAGGAATGGACAGGTCATAGCAGATTTCCTGGCAGAATTCACTAACCCTTCGCAGGACGAAGATGTGATCAAAATAGAAGGACAAGACGTGGAGTGCTGGACAATCTACGCAGACGGCTCGTCCAACAGGGCCGCAAGCGGCGCTGGGATTGTGCTCATCTCCCCACTCGGTGAGCAGATGGAATACGCACTACGGTTCGGATTCAACGCAACCAACAACGAGGCCGAATATGAGGCAGTTGTTGTTGGGCTGCTGCTATGCTCGCAGATGGGAGCTAAAGTAGTCAAAGTTCTCAGCGACTCCCAGTTGGTGGTCCACCAGTCCAACGGGGAAGCTGAGGCCAAAAACGAGCAAATGAAGAAATACTTAGAGCTGGTCGCCAAGATTAGAGCAACCTTCGAGAAGGTGACTTTCTTACAGGTCCCACGCGAGGAAAACCAAAAGGCGGATTCCTTGGCTCGCCTGGCAAGTGCTCCTGACGAACAACTGGGGCCCGTGACTGCCCTCCAGTACCTTGCAGAGCCAAGTATCAGTGACAAGGAGCCCGGGGAAGTCCAGGTTATCCATGCCCATGCAGAATGGGCAGAACCCATTATCAAGTTTCTCCAAGATGGGGAACTCCCCCCGGATAGAAGGGAAGCGAAAAAGCTCAGGTACTAAGCGGCAAGATACCTTCTCTAGGATGGCACCCTCTATAAAAGAGGCTACACCTACTCTTATCTCAGGTGTGTCTCAGATGTGGAGGGCCAATTCATTCTGAGAGAAATCCATGAAGGAATCTGCGGCAACCGTTCCGGGGGCCGAGCGCTGGTATTCAAAGCACTCCGAGCGGGCTATTACTGGCCCACCATGAAGGCCGACTCCAGCAATTTCGTGCGTCGATGCGACAAGTGCCAGCGCTTCTCCAACATTCCACATCAGCCTCCAGAGCCGCTCACACCCATCGATAACCCTTGGCCATTCGCACAGTGGGGGATCGACATCATCGGCCCTTTCAAGCTAGGGCCTGGGCAGCACAAGTTTGCCATAGTCGCAATCGACTACTTCACTAAGTGGGTGGAGGCTAAGCCGCTCGCCAAGATCACTCAAGAGGCCGCAAGAGATTTTGTCTGGAAAAACATTGTTTGCAGGTTCGGGATTCCCCATGCCATCATCTCAGACAATGGCAAGCAATTTGACAACGAGATGATGCGAGATTTCTGGGGACAATTCAACACCAAGTGCAAATACGCAACGCCCGATCACCCACAGGCCAATGGACAGGCAGAAGTTACCAACCGCACCCTCCTTGGCATCATCAAAGCCAGGCTAGACGATGCCAAAGGGTTGTGGGCAGGGATGCTACCAAGCACCCTCTGGGCATACCATACCACTGTGCGCACCCCAACGGGACAAACTTCTTTCCAGCTGGCTTTCGGCAGTGAAGTGGTCATCCCAGTTGAGGTCGTTATCCCAAGCTACAGGGTCCAGCACTATAATGCAGAGCAGAATGACGAGGCCCTCACCCTAAACCTCGACTTGCTCGAGGAAACCAGGCAAGCGGCTGTAGTCAGGGTGGCCGCGTATCAACAGAAGGCAAAGCTTTATTTCGCCAAGAAGGTGAAACACAGAGCTTTCCAAGTAGGTGATCTAGTCTTAAAGAAGGTTCTGGAAAAGAAGAAACTAGGAAAGATGAATCCAAAGTGGGAAGGCCCTTTCCAAGTCCAGAAAATCATCAAGCCCGGGGTATACCAACTGGTCACCATGTCTGGTTGGAAACTCCCTCACCCGTGGAACGCGGACAATCTGAAAATTTATTATCAGTAAAGTCCAAGTTATTTTGCTTTAAATTTGTTTCCTGACCCTCGTACAGTTGGGTCCAATGTTATTCTTCTTCTAGGATATACGCCTCTATCCCTATCTCATTCGATGAATTTCTAGATGATCGATTTGTAATCTCTCTTAAATTCAACAATAGGAATATCCCTGTCTTTCTTTTCCAAAAAGATTGTCTTAAGAACACTTCAATAAGATTGTCCCGGAAAACCACGAGTGAACAAACAAAACGACTTGAAGAGACTAACATGGCCCTCTTCGGTTGGCCAGCGAGTTAACCCGCTCTCCTGGCAGGACAGCACTCGTATATAAATAAAGTGACTTGAAGAGACTAACATGGCCCTCTTCGGTCGGCCAGTGAGTTAACCCGCTCTCCTGGCAAGACGGAACTCGTCTATAAATAAAGCGACTTGAAGAGACTAACATGGCCCTCTTCGGTCGGCCAGCGAGTTAACCTGCTCTCCTGGCAGGACGGAACTCGTTTATAAATAAAGCGACTTGAAGAGACTAACATGACCCTCTTCGGTCGGCCAGCGAGTTAACCCGCTCTCCTGGCAGGACGGCACTCGTCTATAAATAAAGCGACTTGAAGAGACTAACATGGCCCTCTTCGGTCGGCCAACGAGTTAACCTGCTCTCCTGGTAGGACGGCACTCGTCTATAAATAAAGCGACTTGAAGAGACCAACATGGCCCTCTTCAGTCGGCCAGCGAGTTAACCCGCTCTCCTGGCAAGACGGAACTCGTCTATAAACGAACGGCCCTAAGGAACCAATGAACTCTCCCCAATTAGCCGAACTAGAGATCTAGCCAAGATTAGCGTGCAACACTTTCTCGCAGCATTTCAAAGGGTGAACGGTACCACTTACTTCACTTTCGTTTAAATGTATGCTTGAATTTTATGCATGTGTAACCTTTTTGCATGAATTTGACCCTACGCCCTTTCATATGGTCATTCACAAAGAGATTTAGGCATCCCCCACTGGTCTACATAATCAGTATTTTACGTTGCTAGAAAGTTAAAGTTCATGTTCACCGGCACTAATATCTCAAACGCCTTGCATAAATTCGATAAATGGGAAGTTATGGACAAAAGGAAATTTTTTTCATTAACTAAACCCCCTCTTTTAATTTGGGAGGAGGGGGAAGACTCCCATTACAAAAAAGGAAAAAAAGAAGATAGAAGCCTAGAGAGGCCACGAGAAGCCACTAGTGTGGCCCACCCTCGCGTCCTCTCTTGGCCTCGTGGGAGGAAGATGGCGACCCCTCAGGGGAAGTCACCATTCCTCGTGGGGGAGATGGCGTCTCCGGCCGGGGGCCGTGAAGGGGGTTCCAGCCGGTTATCAGCAGCAGCCGGACCACCTTCTCCGCGTTCCGCACCGTATCTTCCATCACCTCCACCCTCGCCGACAGCCCCTCTACGGCCCTCGTTAGTTCCTGCACCTGTTGGCGGAGGTTTTCCAGTATGTTGTTGCTATCATTCGACATTTTGCAGGCTTCCTTTTCCTTTCTCTCGTTCCCTCAGAAATGAAAAGTTTTGTGGGGGAGAAGGAGTGCCAAGGGTCTGCTTTTATAGAGAAAAAGATCAACCAACTCTTCTTTCGAAAATTCGAATGTTCAAATTAATAACTGCCTTAATGGCGGTAGAAGTGGAAGTGTTGTTAAAACTCCTTGGGAACTTAACTGCTTTAATGTCTAGCCGAAATGTTCTCCTCGTTTGGCGAGATATGCTCGATCCAACTGCCAGTGCGGGCACAATTACTCGCTCGCCACAATTATTGCCACTCACTTGTTCGTTTGCTCTACCCAAGTGTATAGGGTAACCTGCATTAACTAGGTGCATCTCACATGATTACTCTCCTCCCTGCATAAAGCATGCATTCAATGATCAAATCTGAATGATTCGATGAGACCTTTTAGTCCATCAGCAAAATTATCCAGTGTCCCCCGTGGGGGTTCGCTCGGTCTGACAGGCATGCTCGCTCAACACCTATTTATTCGCTCGACTCTCGACGAATCATTTAGTGTGACATTCCACCCAAAATTCTCTTGGGGCGGAATCAAAGGCAAGCAACAGGTAAACAAATGCGGCATACTGGCATTTTCAGAGCAACGGTCATGCCCCTGAAGGGATGGACTCCGTTCTCCATTTCATCATTAAAAACAAGAAAACAGTGTTGTGCCTAGTTATACGATGGTACGAGTTTTTCAGTTGTGGAAATAAAACAAGCTACATCGAAACACATCAAAACCAAAACACAGGAAATCTGAGCACCGAGGGTAGCCAGGTTCAACTCTGGGCATCGTCGTCTTCGTCATCACCTCCATCACCACCCACTTCGGTGTTCTCCACATCGGATGGAGGCTCAGGCTTTAGCTCGCTCAAATCGAGGTCAGCGTACTTGGCCTTCACACATTTAATGGCTTGTTCGAAGCCACCCGAAAAGTACAGCATTTGCTCGCTAGCGCATTCATCAGAGGCCTTGTACTCTTCTATCGCCTGGGCCATGGTAGACCTTGCCTGGCCAAGATCGCTTTGAAGCTTCAGGATCATGGTGGATTGGCGAGTGGTGGTATTCTCAGATGCCTGCTTCAGTGCTCTTAACTCCTCCTCTCTTCCTGCTAAGGCCTCCCTCAAGCTCTTCAGGTCTACCTCCGACTTCTCCTGGATTTCCTTGGCCGCTTGACGCAACCGCTCTGCCTCCTCTCTCGCTCGGCTGGCCTCTTCCACAGCTTGCTGCAATGCTGAAGGGCAGCCGGAATGAGTCTTCTCCAGCTGCTCCAAGGAGTTACGGCACTCCAGGGCTTGGCGCATGGCACCATGAAGCCTTAGCTCTCGGTCGGCCAACCTCCTGGCAACAACTACTCCTTCAGCAATGGCCTACAAGTACGAGGATGGTCATGAGATTTCAAGGGACTTCGTCAAAGGAGCAGGTATTGAAAAGAAACGCTTACCCTGGTCAAATGCAGCTCGAAATTCCTTAGCAGCTTCTCTGCCGGCATCGAAGCGAGACTATCATAGACAGGTTGGGCAAATGCGTTCAACACTCGGTGGCTGGCAGACGGGTCCGACAAGATGCTCCCTTTCTCTGGGACCGTCGCGTAGTCGTTCGTCGCTGGATATATCAGCCCGGCCATGCTCGCCATCTCCGCTTCCATCCACGGGGCTGAAGGGGCAGGAGGGGACGCTTGGAATGCAACCTTCTTTAGAGGATTCGGGTCCTTCGCCGCTGGAGAGGGCGGCCGCTCTTTCCCACTTTTCCTTTGTTCGCTCGGTTCGGGGAGCTCACCTTCTTTCACGAGGGACTCTATCACTCGACCGATCGAAATATCGGGGTCCGCCATCTCCGCAACAAGGGCCTCCTCCTTCTCTGTTATCTCTGCGATCCTTTTTCTTTTCTTCTTGCCTAGGGCCTTTAGAGCTGACCCGCCGGCAGCCTCGAGCGTTTTTTCCAAAATCTCCTTGCCAATCCTCAGACGAGAGAGTCTCGTGGAAGCTACCGGCGGGGGGTTCGTTGGAATAGCCGCTCTGGCCCTCATCTGGGTGTAAGCCACCTTGTCGAATGGCTTGGTGTCTAGAAGTGAGAAAACAATTAAAGCAACAGTCAGAAAACGGGCAGAACATGGGCAGAGGCAGACAGGGAGAAATGGTTAAATGTTACCTGCAGGATTTGGCCCCAACAGGTGGTCGAATAGCTTCTGAGGATTCACCAGCTCCTTGAAGGGGATTTTCTCTTTCCGCATTGTTGCGATCAGTCTGTCAATGTCTGGGCTGGGGTTCTCCACCCACCTGAAGTCGCTCGGCTCAGGGTCTCCCCACACTGTCTGAATTCCTGGGGTGTTGGGACCAACCACTTCATCACTCTGGTACTCCCATCCTTCTCCAGAGATGAAGAAGAACTTCTCCTTCCACTTCTTAACGGACGAGGGGTACCCAAACACAATCTGGCGGCCGTCAAGTGCCTGGAAGTACCAAAAGCCCGCATCTCCCACCTTCGGGGTGTAGCAGTAGAAGAAATCATCAATCGTCATCGGGCGGCCCTCAGCACCCAGTGCTTTGAACATCATGAACGCCCCAAAAAATATGTTCCAGGCATTCGGCATGAGCTGCCCTGGAGCAAGCTTCATACGGCTCAACAGCTCTCGAACGATCCGTGGAAAAGGAAGTCGCAGCCCAGCAAAGAAGGCGTGCTCATAAACGCACACCTCGCCCTCCATAAATGAGCAAGCCCTCTCTTCTGGACGGGCCGCTCGTAGGATCACGGAATCGGGGATCTGGTAGGCCGCTCGAATCGTCTCAAGGTCCTCCTTGTAGATCACGCTCACAAGCGCCTCAGCTAGAGGTGTCAAATGGGCCGGGTCGGCATGGGCACGACACAGACACGGCACGTTTGAAGGCGGCACGACACGACACGGGCACGGAATAATCCTGGCACAGCACGGGAACGGCACGGTCTTAGTGGGCACGCGGCACGACACGGGCACGGAAGTGAGCGGGAACGACACGGGCAAGGCACGGAAGTTGGCTTGGCACGGCACGGTCTTAGACAGGCACGGCACGGGCACGGAAGTGGAATGGGGCACGAGTCACGACACGGCACGACACGGTTCTAGACAAACACGGCACGGCACACAACGGGCACGCGGCACGGTACGGGCACGAAAGTGAGGGGGAACGACACGGGCACGGCACGGAAGATGGCTTGGCACGGGACAGCACGACACGGTCTTAGACGGGCACGGCACGGAAGTGGGATGGGGCACGAGTCACGACACGGCACGGCACGAGTCACGACACGACACGGCACGACACGATTCTAGCCAGGCGGCCCAGGCACGGCACGGGCACGCAGGGATTTTTAATTCAAAAAATAATAATCCGATAATTTTAAAAAAAAATTATCTGTGTGTATTTTTTGATAATCCAATAATTTATTAAATAAACAAGGGATTTTCAATTCAAAAAAAAAGTAAACAAGGGATTTCAGATTATAGTTTAATTTATCTGTGTGTATTTTTTGATAATCCAATAATTTATTAATCTTTTCCTTTTATTTAAGTAAAATAAGCTTTGAAAATATTTTATATGATTAAGAAATTTTGAATCAAAATTCAAAACATGATAATATACCAATTAGTAGGCAATTACTACACATATATTGATATATATTGCATTTTATCTAATAAAGATTTTTTTAATATATATATATATATATATATATATATAAAATAAATAAGAAAAAGTATGACGATCTTTTTTAAAAAACGGGCTAACAATATTTTTTTGCTTATAAGTTATAATTAGACAAGTAATATATATTAATAATATTATATAATTCTATTTTAAAAAAACGGGCCTCTTGTATGCTAACCACACGATTGCAACACAAGTATGACGATTCATACCGTTCATTTTGTTGTTCTTGGTGTTTTAATCACTCTCGCATATTTTCGGGTCTATCGGGTTTTTGAAGCCCTTTTATCGGGACGTAGATTTATTGTTAGAGAATTTTTTGTTATGTGCGATCGAGTATATAACGATAACCAATTTACTTCATTTTTTGCACGAATGATATAAATAGTCCCACATAAAAGGTAGACGGTTCCGATTTTCAAAAAATAACTCGGGCGGCCTTGAAGTGGTGCATTATAGGACTTTAACGTCTTTGGAAGCACCGAATGTGTTCTGATCACGTGGTTTCCGACATCTGATTATCACCTATTTTGGGGAGAATGATAAATTTGATAAGATCTTAAATCGTAACGGTTTAGATCGAATATTCGAAAAAATGAGTGTGCAGCTACCTTTCAAATCTATACATCTAACTTATCTGGTTCTAAACTAATATATTCCGCTATAGTCCAATGTACGCTAGCCACACGATTGCGACACAAGTACGACGATCCATACCGTTCATTTTGTTTTTCTTGGTGTTTTAAGCACTCTCGCAAAAATTCGGGTCTATCGGGTTTTGGAAACCCTTTCATCAGGATGTAGATTCGTTAATAGGAATTTTTTGTTATGTGCGATGTAGTATGTAACGATAATCAATTGACTTCATTTTTTGCACGAATGATATAATCACTCCCACATAAAACGTAGACGGTTCGGATTTTAAACAAACAGCTCGGGCGGCCCTCGAGTGATGCATTATAGGACTCTACGAGATTTTTTCTTTATTGAGTGCATATGCATTATGGAGTGACTGTCGCACATGATCAGGGACGGCACTGGTATAAATAGGAAGAGATGAGACTGAGAACAACCCTAGCAGCCCTCTCTCTCTCACTCTCAGTCGAGAAATTCTGACTCTCTCAACGTCTCTCTCTGTCTCTCAACGTCTCTCTCTGTCTCTCAACGTCTCTCTCTCTCTCACAGAATCTCACTCTCAACTCTCAACGTCTCTCTCAGTCTCTCACTCTCACCGTCTCTCCCTCTCAACGCCTGAGGCTCTCTCTCTCTCAACGTCTTTCTCTGTCCCTCTTAACTCTCAAACAGTGAAGCACTGAAGCCCTTGTCGGTGACCACTGACCGGTGGTGACTGCCTTTGCCATTTTCGGCGGTGAGTTGGTGACCGTTTCCGTTCCGTTGCCATTGCCGTTCAGCGACTCAAAAAACTCAAACCCTAGATCTACAACTAGATCTGAGTTTGCCCGACTCACCTCTGTCTCTCTTCGTTTCCGGTGACACACAACACTCAAACAGTGAGTATTTACTAAGTTGCACGAATGGGTTTCAGCCGACTTCTAGAGCTACAACAAATCTCTATCCCTTAAGAAAACCCGCATTGCTTTACTAACAACAAAAAACCAGTGTCCTCGTCCCCATTCCACTAGCTAGTTTTCCCTAATCTATTTGTGTTTCGGACTTGCAACATTGAAAAAGGAGAGATAGCCAGCCCATAAATTGTTCACTAAGGTCATTTACTATCTCAATCCCCAGGTTAGCTGCAATGTGTTGAGTTCTTCTGTATGTTCAACAAAAATTCTGAGGCGAACAAACTAGGACAATTCTGCGGTTTAATGCACCATTCAATGAAGTTCAACTTGAATTCTTATTGCATTTGAAGTTATGGGCAATTCTGCGGTTTAATGCATCATTCAATGAAGTTCAACTTGAATTCTTCTTGTGTTGGAAGTTATGAGCGACAACCAAATGACTCAATCTGGTGGCTTGAGGGTATTTGCAGGTATCACTACAATTACCGACACAAGGCTGTCAAGGCCACAAGGGATGCTCGTTGAAATGAAAAAAATTAAGAACACAGGTACCTGTACCCCTGAAGTGGGTACCGTATAGTTGACTGGACTAGAGATATGGTAGAGTTATACTGAACACACCCACATGACAACCAGCCGCAAGGACCACAACATAGCACGGCACGACACACGATTAAGGGTTGGCACGGCACGACACGAACCGACAAAAAATGGCATGGCACGACACGACCCGACAAGAAAAAGCACGACTCGACATAACCCGACAAAAAAGGCACGGCACGACACAACCCGACAAAAAAAGGCACGGCACGACACGACCCGACAAAAAAAGGCACTGCACGACGCGGCACGATTAATTAATCGGGCACGGCACGACACGACACGATTTAAAAAAGGCACGGCCCGACAAAGCAAAATGGCCCACCACGGCACGGGCACGGGCACGGTATGGGACGGCACGGTATGGCACGATGAAGTAAACGGGCACGGTACGGCACGACACGAAGCACGATTGGCACGGAAGAAAATGGCACGGCACGGCACGATACGCACGTTTGACACCTCTAGCCTCAGCCCTAAAGGACGGGACCTTGACGGCGGTCTCCACATCGATAACGTTGGTGGGGGCAGTCTCCTCCATTTCAGGTGCAAGGGAATCGGAAGCAAGACTGGAAAGGTCTCTCACAAAATGCAGGAATGGCTTTTGGCTGGTGTACGAATGGAGGAGGGGATTTAGGGCTTGTCGCTCAAGACGGGACCGTGACAACTGGTTCCACACGCGGTGAGCACCAAATAACTCCTTTAATCGATAATGTGGAACAACTGGCTCAATCGTTTGTAGGGGGAAATCAACCCCGGGTATCGGGTCACCCGGATTGGCGTCTGCTTCTGGATCCAGTGTTGCGAATCGACTTGGGGGGCAGGAAATAAGGTGTGCTGGGGAATAGCTGCATGTTTGTGCTTATACCCTTCCTCGGGCGTGAAAATCAAGGGAAATCCTTTTCTTTCTCACCGTCCGATCGTGAACGGGCAAGATCTGTCGCTAGATCCCCAACCGCAGCCGTCCTCGTATCTCGGGAAGTTTCAAAATTTGGAGAGCCCAACTTCACGTGGGGTTTGTATTTGGCGGTTACTCATCATTATCCTTGGGGAAAGGGAGATTTCTTTCACACGCATTAACTACCTCGAGCCCAGCGTCGACAGACGGTGCAGTTATTCCCAGCGTCGAAGCTCGCTCTGCTCGACTTGGGAATAGGGGGCAACTGATGAGGAGATTTTTAGGCACTTACTGTCAAGCGCTTTCCTCTCGACGCGTGTCAAAAGGTACCTCGCTCGGTATGACATCGGTCGCTCGGTCAGACTTCTCCATCCTCACTAAGACAACAGGATATGCACTGACTGGGTCAATACGGTTACACTCGCCGGTATCCTCGGGCGTGGGGGAGGTAGCCCCACGTCCCCCGGATTCCTGGACTGCAGAGCCATGACTTCCACGTCCACCATTCACTCTGGTTCCGGCGGGAGTCCCCCCACTCCGAGGGACTTCGACCGCTGTCATGGTCCACGATCCACCACCTTTGTGCCCCTCACAGGGACACGAACCACCTCATCTATAAATGGGCAGTCCGTCCATGGGTTTAAGGTACGTACTCAATTCTACCCACTAAGCACACAGAGTTTTACTCTCACATACTCTTACTGACTTAGCCATCAGAGGGTCCACGACTGGTAACACCCCCAGTCCTCAGACGCTGTTTTGCAGGAACTCCTTGAAGACGAAGCTCGGATTGACCGTCCAGTTTTGGGCATTAACACTTAACATCGATGAGCAAAGAGATAAAATTCAAAAATGAAACAATCAAAGGAGTCTTTTCTAATCATGCTTAGCATGGATGAGCAAAACAGGATATGTGGGAGGCACTTTCTATTTCTCCATATTGTAAGAAGAAACACCAAAGGGGAAAGGGTAAATGGAGGAGGCATTCAAGAGGTCCGGACGTACGAAACCGTAGTTGCGAAGCACCTGATTATCAGCAAAATTCAAAGCCTTTTCCATCCCTGTCAAGCATTGCTCCTCTGAGTAGCCCCACTGCCCACTACACGGCCTACATGCCGTAAAATCCATGATAAACTCCCGTTTTCGTCCACCAGCATAGCCGCTTTTGTTGACAAATGCCTCCCTCATCACTGCTGCATAGTGTTCGCTCACCTTCTCCGCATGTCGTCTGCGCAACTCCGTCACCCCTTTCTCTATGCTCGCGTAGTTGTTGCTAATAGTATCCAATGATTTGTCGATGTTAACCCAATACCCACTTAAGTCGTAATGATACTCTAAATAAATCTTATTCCCAAATGTCTCCTTCTCTTTCAATAACAAATAAACCAGAGCCGACTGATCGTCAGATTCCGGGTCTGTCTTGTCACTCATTGTCGATGTCAAGATCTGACCCCACTTTTCGTAATTTGGAGTCTGTGGGCCCATCCCGGCCCATACCTCCAAAAACTCCATCGACCATTGACAGTTTCGGATGAAAAACACACCGGCATTAACCCCGCCTTAACTCTTCTCCTTGTAGACCTTATCGGGAAATCCAGGCACCACGAGGTTATGGTCCTTATACTTCTCCAACGGCGGCTTAAAATCCATATCAGTAAATACTGCATCCGAGTCAACCCAAAAGATCCACTCAGCCTTTGGGTGGGCCAACATAGTTGCCCGAAGCACAGGCATTTTTACCCACCAGCTGACCATTTTCGGGTGCAAAAATGCGTTGCTGTAGAAGATATCGTAGCCATGTATCCGACAGTAATCCACCTTGTTCTTGAAAAACCACAAGTTCAAATGATCTCCAATCGGATCCTTACACGTCGACGGCTGCGATCCGGTCACCACAAAAACCCGGTCCTTTGCTCCGGTGGCAAATGACGGATGATGCTTCAGCCACTCTCTTCTCTTCTCGTCCCAGTTCGTGTCTGGATTCCCTATCTCATAACTCAGGGCCGGGTCATCGTAGAACGTTTTGTCGGCCGGGTCGTGGCCCAGGTTAAGGCCTTGATCACTCACGGTGGCGCAGTCTTTCGTAGCTCCACCGTCTTTTCCTTGCGATACCGTCATCTTAGATACGTCAAACATGTTGGGAAAACTAGTGGAAGTTGAGAACCTCAAAAGCAGCACTAACAGAGCCACCCCTGCTACGCCTATGAAAATGGGTTTGCTCGGACCTATGAGATTCTCCATTTTCGCAACTGTCGCATGTTTTTTATGATCAGATGCTACTGTTGCAATTGCTCTTCCCATACCCGGCCAATTTCTGAAATTAAAATCAGAGAGGATTCTGGGACTCAATTATAATTTATAAGACATTCAAAACAGAGAGGCCAAGAATTGCCTCATGAATGAGTAATTCCAGAGAGAGTAATTGAGGCCTTAAAAAGAATGGGAATCAGTAGGGAAAAGAGATGGAGGCTATCAGTTGACTATTCGACCATATGATATGCCTGAGAATATAATAGGGAAATTCACTATTGTAAAAGTAAAACAGAATAGTCTTCCTCAGATGTAGGCTATCAGTTGGCACGTAGTTGTCTTTACATAGTCGACAAGCGATGGGTGCAAACCCAATGTGTGTGCTTCTACCTAGAAACTGCATTTTTTTAAGCCTTGAAAGAGCATCTCCGACTCGTCTCTACAACTCTAAAATGGATATAACATATTGGGGAAAGATTTTGTAATGGAAATTGATATTCACGCTTCACTTTTTACTGATAACACTCCACTTTGTTCATGAAATTATTCATGTTAAAATTAGAGCAACATCAGTAAAAAGTAGAGCGTGAAAATCAATTTCCTTTTGTAATTTATCTCTTCTTTCGTTCAACTTTAAGTATTTTATGAGAAAATCTTGGAGGGATTTAAAATTTTGGTCTCTGGAGGTGGAATCTCCATTTTTGGAGAACCAAAAGTAAATTTGGAGAACAATTAGGGAGTAGTTACTTGAATCATGCGTTTACATTTTTGTCCTTATAGTTACTGAGGACATATGCAAAACAGAATGTAAATTTTTGTCATTTCTTATATGTCCAATTAGAACCAATTGGTGCTAGCTCAATTGGACAGTTCTTTTGTATCTCACTAGGAGGTCAGGAGTTCAAGTCTTCCCACCTGTGTGTAAGTATTCTTTCCTTTGTATTTGTTGAGGTTATTTCTCCCCTTAATGGGGCTTGTAGTTGAGTTGAGCTTATAGTGATTGTTGTCCCTTTGATGAGCTTATTTATCCTGTTGGTTCAGTTGTTGGGTTTGGTTATTTCGTGAATGGGATGTAGTGTCCCGTGATTTATACTTTGTACTTCATACCAATTGGCAAAAAAACAAATTATATGTCCTATTATGGAAGTTAAAAATGTGAGCCAGCTTCATCTTTTTATCCCACCAAAAATGGCTCTCGCTTTTGATGTAAGACAAGAATTTAGGAGATTTCAATTATATGGAAACTTTATTTTTAGGAATTATTTGTTTTAGGAATTCTTCTTTTAATGCCACTTGTTTAGGTATATTTCTATCAGTCTTTTAATTTTATTAATCTTGGTTTCCAAGTATTTCTTTGCTTAGTCTCCACTCTGAGTATGTGAAGACCCGTAAATTATTCTATTTTTCTTAAATCGTTTAATATGTGAAAGATCGGATTTTTATTGAGTTATGTGTTTATTAACGTGGTTATATGGATATGCGTGCCGTTGTGTACCGGACACTCGGAGAATAGTTGAACTATGAGTTTTGATGTTGTAATGGTGTTTGGGGGTGTGGTGGATGTGTTGGACACGATCGGGGTTCGTTTTGGTGAACGTTGAAAAAGTTAGGAAATTTTCAGATTAGTTCCGGAACCCCTCTTTTTGCTAGTTCCGGAACCCTTTGTCCAGTGGTAAATTTTCAAGTTTCTTGGGTTCAGTTCCGGAACCCCTCTTTTTTCCAGTTCCGGAACCCGTTCAGTTCCAGAACCCTTGTTTTGCCTAGTTCCAGAACCCAGACAGCAGATTTTGAAATTTTCTGTGTGCGATTTTGGCTCACTATATAAAGGGACCCTTAGCCATATTCTCATCCATACACCACGAAATTAGACCAAAACCCCCCCCTCTCTCATCTCCCTCAAGATCTACACTCAAACCCCTTGATTCTCACACAAATCCACCTCCAAACTTCAAGATTTATGTGTTAATCATTCAAATCTCAACCGGGTTTCGGTTTTCTCATCCTTGGAGGTAAGATCCATTGATTTTGTCATTTTCCTCTTTCTCCTTTCAAACTTAAATTGATCTTTGCTTGATCATCTCGTTTTTGGATCATCTAGGTTAAAGATCTTGCGGTATAGCTTTGGGAAAGCTCGTTCTTGACAAATCTACGCTCGTTACACTTAGGGTTTTTCTCAAAACCCATTTGGTAGGGATATCTTGCTTCCTCTATATGTTGTTAAGTTGATTTTATGCCTAAAGGTCGTGTTTGAATGTCCCATGGTTGTATGAATGAAATCTTCATTCGCTGTCAATTTTTCGCAGAAACTGCAGTTGAGTTCTGGAACCCTCATTTTGGGCAGTTCCGAAACCAAACTGGAAATTTTTGAAAACTTTCCCACTTCGATTATTTTGACTTCCGATCGCTTTTAACACTTTCTAAACCTCTCTAAATCACTTCCAAACATGGTTGATCGTGCCCCTTTGATCCCTCGATTGTCTCCAATCTTTGGCTCTCATTGTAGAGAAGTAAAATGTTGAATTAGGATTATGCGACACCCGTACATTACTAGCGCTTTTGGTTGATTATGTGGGGCATTGTGACATGTTTATATGAATGATATGGGCTGGTGGTACGTCAAGCATTATGATACTGAGGTATGTGAAATAGAGGATACAATTGAGAACGATAGAATGACAAGAAGAAAGCCACGGATCCACTTTATGGTGTGATGGCGGAAACGGGACGCACGGGGTCTCAAATGCCCGGAAGTGCACAAGAAAGCCACGGATCCACCGCATGGTGTGATGCCGGAATAAATACGGGACGCACGGGGTCCCAAATGCTCGGAAATGAATATTGAGAACACTTGACATAATGAGAATAGAGAACTTAGAGATTATTAAGCGATGTGAACATGAACGGTGTTGGTTATCAAGTCTATTTTTTTACTCTTGTTCATGTGGGAAACCTTCTTATTGTCGATGTTCATCTCGGTGCATTGTCTACCTCATATGCATATAGTTTGAGCATAGATTTCTCTACTGGGCTAGTGTAGCTCAACCTATCATTATTTTCAGGTACACCTCAAGGGCATTGACATGGAGTGCTTGCTGTGCATCTGGCCATACTTTTGAAAGCTAACATGGAAGAATTACTTTGACATCTTTGTAAAATTCTTTGGGAGATGTAATTGTAATTTTCAATATAATCTTTTGACATGAAAATCATGTAAACTCTAAACTTAACACCTTTTGACTAATCTCTAGGAATTTGGGGCCGGAGTGCCATTGTTGTAAGCCTTTGAACTTGATCGTACTCTTTTGATGGTTGAAAGGAAACTCTTTGGGGTATTGATACGTATATTGCGATGGCTTCCTTTTGAGATATTATTATTATTATTATTATTATGTTAAAAATCAAGGGCGTGACAGAGTAATTACCTTATTCTTAGGAATCCTACTAGGATAAATAGGAGTGTAAATTATACAATTATTCAAGTTTTTACATCAATACTCCCTCCGTTCCAAATTAATAGTCCGGTTCGGTCTCCAATGCATTTTTTAAATTGTTAATATCTTTCAATCTATAATGAATTTTATGTGCAATATGGATCTCATATGATAGATCTCAATTAGTTCTATTATACAAAGTTTTTAAAATCTTTAAATACATTATAGATTGAAAGATATTAACAATTTAAAAGTTGCATTGGAGACCGAACCGGACTATTAATTTGGAACGGAGGGAGTAATATTTTAGAGTTTCTCTATCTTCTTGTGGACTCAAGAACAACTCGTGGATTCGAGTATATATCTCGATTGGATTAGTACGCTAATTAATCTCTCGTGAATTCCGTTGCGTCACCTTTATATGTTATAATTGATTGTATTCAAATTTCCTAAGCCAATGGTTTTTCACACTCTTCTTTGTGATACTAGGTGCATTGCTACGTGCAAGGCACGAATGTCATGCCCGTTGGATTGCCCATTGAATTGAACGGTATTGAATATTTCCGAAAGTATAGGGTGCATAAGTTTCATATACATAAATACGCCATATTTCTTATTACGAAAGGACCTAGTAAAATTAGGCTGAACATGTTGATAGCAAATGGCTTCCTCTTGTGGCTGCAGTTTGTGTGAAGCTGTTGTAGAGAGTTGACTATTTGTTGTCTTTGGGGCTGTCCAAAGTTTCTTCCTACTGCAAGATCATGAAACTGTCTATGAATGTCACCACAAATGGTCACAAGGCTTTTTACAGGCTGCGTGGCTGCAGAGAAGAAACAGTCAATTACCCATTCCCACGGACTGCAATATGAATTTTGGCAAATGAACACCTCAGAGAAAGTTGATGACAATCAGAGAAACCAAAATCAGTTATTTGATATGCTCTGTGGCTCCTTGTGATTCTCTTAACAATTGCCCACATAGCATAAGAACATTAACAAACACAAGCACATAAGACCTAAAATACAAAGCCCTCTAAAACTCTTGATCAAATAAAGCTGATCAAACCCACCAAACAAATCAAAACATGCTCAGACAATATCTAAATTTGAGTTTACAATCATATATTCCTACCAATAACAAAACACTATCATCAACCCTACCATTAAAAAAAAAACCCCTAAAAAACTCCTTAGAAAAGGCAAGCTTTGTCCAAGTTATCCGATAAGGAAGAAGCCTAATAACCAAAGAATGGTCATTGTTGGAGAGTAAGGTAGTATAGATCATGCTCCTTCAATCAGGGTGAATTATAGAATTTACTACTTATCTTTTGTGATACCATATTACAGTATATTCTCTCTAATATCAGAACAGCAACATAAACTTGTACCTGAATAATACTTTTTTTCATGAGTATCTCTTTAGTCTTGTCACACAGTGGTTCAGTCTGAGCAGCTACCTGCTCAACAAAGTTAAGTAATTGTCATGAGGCATGAATTCAATCAGCAATAGAACTTGATGATACATCGACCTAGGGAGTAAAACACATTCGGGGACACAGAAAATGTCCCAAGAGTATTGCAAGGGTGTTAGACTCCAAATATTGAGAAAAAAAACAGGACACTCTAGGAGAAGCGTTGGACACGTGTCTGGAGAGTGTCGGTGTCCGAGAAGTGTCCAACACCAATACGTGAGCTCCGACAAAGTGTCCCCTTTTTAAAGGTTCTTTCTCTTTCGAACGATTGTTTAAGGTTTACATTCTTTGCAAATAATTTCTGTTAAAAGCAGGATGGTACCTTCTCATCACGTGCAACTGTGTAGGGGGGTACTCACCAGGTAAGTCAATACTCAATATGATTACTGGGAAATTTACCCTTGCTCGTTATGTCAATCTTTGGTACCACTCAAACTCAAAGTTCAGAAGTATAAAATACAATTACCAGGAAATCCTTCATTAGAAAATCCTTCATGAGGAACTCTCCAGGTGGCTTGGGCAAGATAATCTGCTGATATGAGTTAAAGGGTTTGCGATCTTTTGTATCTTCATCGTCTGAATCAAGAACTACAACTTGTGAATAACCTTGTATGCTTTGTCAAGTGATCAATCAAACACAAAGGTGATTTTCTAAGCCCTTTATTTGCTTTGGTGGCGTGATCTAGCAGCAACCTTCTTGGAAGTCACAGAATTGATAATGGTGGCAAACTTAGGACCCTGCAGCACATAAATTCAACTTACAATCGTGACGATGCCAAAAAAATAAAGTCTGTGTGTATGTCTGCATATATAGAACAAAACAAATAGCACGGAACACAGATTATATTCTTAATCTAATTAAGCTTTCTGTAGGAAAAAGTCCTATTTTGTCATTTCGTAGGTCTATTACTCAAGTCTTTACTTTCTAGCTCAATGCCTTAGGCTTTAGAATATTAGAGTAGTAACATTATTTCAACCAGCAAATTTTCCTTTACCACTGACTTTTGGTTACTATAAGAAAGGTTAGAATTTGCTCTGCTACTGATCAACCATTTTGCTCATTTACATGAGGCTAATGATATTTGCTATGTTTTCTGTACTGATCTAATCTAGACAGCAGAAAAAAAGACTCAAACCTGTTGATCTTGATATGTAGCTATAATCTAAACCATTGTGAGAATTGAATAAATGAGAAGAACCACTAAACCATGACACAAGACTCAATAGAAAGATTCAAACACATACTAGGCTCCCAAATCTACAAAAGAGAACAACAGACTCAACTCAAAAACCACCAATCCCTAAGAAAACAGCCCAGATCAAACACACACACACAGACACAAAACAAAAGAGCAACAATCGAAGAAGCCACAACCTGCAGAAAAACAAAACAAAGTAAGACCCAAATACTCCACAAACCCCCAACAAAGGGACCAGCATCATAGTTCAGTTTTTGCTTTCTAGCTCAATGCCTTAAGCTTTACAATATTAGAGTAGTAACATTATTTGGACCAAGAGCAAAACCATCTACATGTTTTATGATCTAAATACATTCCAAGGATTTGCTATTCATAATTCATGGGTTTCATTTGCCAACGAAACAGTCCAAAATCAACATGACTGACCTATTAAGTATTAACACACAAAGTTAAACATTCTTGCCCCAATGAAATAGAAACGCTTAAAAAAAACAAAATAAGAAGCAACAAAAAAACTCTTAAAAAAAGAAGGATCAGAGATAACTTAAGAGAGATAGAGATCATACCTACACATATATTCTCTATCAAAAGTTCATATTACGTGGGAGTAAACAGAAGACTTGAATCCATGTAGATAACCCACCTACATGCAACATAAGAACATTCACCAAAAATCAATGACTAAGATACCCAGCCAAACAATACATAAAATGAATAAGACTTTTGGAGTCCTACAAATCAATTAATTTCAAACCTGTTAAGTCGTAACTTATCTACACAAACCAAAACAATGCAATTTGAAAATTAAAAACAGTATCAACTTACCTGGGAATATGGGGGACCAAATCAAATGTTTTTTTCCACTTTTAGGATTACCAAGCTTGGTTATTTACTGTACAGAAAAATCAAAAAATAAGTCAAAACTCATTAATTCTTCCAAGACCAAGGAAACAGCTCATAAAACATATTCCTACGCCCAATTTACTGTATTTATAGACAAATAAGCACAAGACCCATGAATTTTAACAAAACCCATTTGAGATACGGCATCAATAGGCTAGGGTTTTGAACATCAGTAGTTACAGTGGAAGTCGATTTAGGGTTTTGAGGTTTGCATGAAGGACGATTTAGGGTTTTGATGTATGGATGGAAGTCGATTTAAGGTTTTCAGAGATGGATGGATGTCGATTTAAGATCGCGAGAAAGAGACAGGGTCTGAGGGAGAGGGACAGATGGGATCACCATCTTCACTCGGAGAGAGAGAGAGAGAGAGAGAGAGAGAGAGAGAGAGAGAGAGAGAGAGAGAGAGAGAGAGATACCTGGTGGTGGTGCCGCTGATGGAGAAGAGAGGCAGTGCGGTGGTGTAGTGTCGTGGTAGTGGGTCGGAGGGGCAGAGAGGGAGTGGACAGAAAGAGGGGAGAGAGGAAGGCGAGAGACGGAGAAGTCATCGATATGGTGAGAGAGAGAGAGAGAGAGAGAGAGAGAGAGAGAGAGAGAGAGAGAGAGAGAGAGAGAACGGACCTGGAGAGAGAGCGCGAGCGGCGGAGGAAAAATTGCCGAAAGAGAAAGAGAGAGGGGGGGCTATTACGTGAGGGAGAGGTGGATTACACGTGGTTGCCTGTGATCCACACACCTGGGCCATAAGGCAACAAGACAAAATTATCATAATGGGCAACCAATTAACTAACACTGCAAGCCCAGCAATCAAAGGGTACAATTGTCCAAATTAGAAAAGTTGGCAAGCGAAAAATTGGCTGAAACTCCCTCTTCTTATAGAGGAGGAGGATATATATGCACTCCATTTTTTTTCTTTTTGTAAAACTTCTATGCATAATTTTTTCACTATAAAACAAAAGAAGCCGTGCTCCATCAAAAAAGGGAGTGGTTCAAGCATAAAAAAAAAAGGTGTGAAAATCATTTCCCGTTTCATATTGATTTAAAAAAAAAAACCTTATTATGATAACGGACTTTTCCTTTGGTAGTAAAGAAAATATTATTTGAATCAAGGCATCGTCGGTGATCGAGGTCGTCATGCATATAATAACATGGGTTAGTGATGGACTTATTCCTAAAGATAATTGTGCTTTTTTCCCTTAATGTGTGGATCGTGTAATTAATTATTCGAAGAATACCTTAGTCAACCATGTCTTGTCTAGCTGTACATAACATGATTAAGTTTAAGTGAGATATAAATAGTAGTAGTAGTATGAATTTAGCTTCTGTAATTATGGGATGGTGCTACTGGTACAGATTTTATATCTATACCAGTGTATACAAACCCCTTTTTGGTACCATTTTGAGTCTCAAAAAAATGATCAGAATCGCTCATTTTGTTTAAATTACTTTGTTTACGGCTCCTTCAAAAAATAAGCTCAATCCGATATTAGTTAAGATGTCCACAAAACGTCCAACTTTGTTCTAGAATTCAAGCCGGAATTCTAAAGCAAAATTTGGATGTTTCATAAATGCTCTTACCGATATCCGATTGAGCTTTTTTTTTGCAAGGACCATAAGCAAAGTATTTAAATAAAATGAGCGGCTCCGATCATTTTTTTAAGACCCAAAATGAGCCCAAAAAGGGATTTGTACCCACTGGTACATCTTTAAAATCTGTACCATTAGACTTCTGGTAATTATGTACTCCCTCCGTTCCAATTTAAATGCTCCTTATGGGAAACCATGTAACTTTGACCTCAAAGGCTCAAATGAATCGTATTTTTCCTAATATTTTCCAAACTTTTTTGCACCATTGGAAAGTACTTATTGAGATCGTTTGAACGGTAATAAAAAAACAAAAATTAAAAATTAATTTCAGAAGTACACTTTATTTATTAGGTCAAAGTTACATATAGTCTCTCAAATGGAGCATTTAAATTGGATCAGAAGGAGTATATTTCTAACTTGATTCTGGAATTTAGGACTATTTTCGCGCGCTCAACAAATAATTCTGGAGTTCTCTTTACATTCCTTGGTTGTTCTAGCTAGGCCAGGTGTTCTTCATTTTTGCTGTGGATTCGAGAGTCCATAGGCTAGGTTAAGTAAGATTTGATCTAGAAAAATACATTTGTTAAAATTTTATCAAACTTATTTGTCTTCTAGAATGATAACAAGTTGTTCTTCCTCGATCAACTAAGCATTTTCTCATGATAGTTTGATTACTTAATAGTGAAATTGACGATTGCGGCAGGAGGCCCCCCGACGGTTACGCCAGGAGGATAATCATTGGGGTCTGACCTGGCCATGTGCTCCATGACCGCCTTATCCCCTACGTCACATATAACGTCACCCGAGGCGTTTACCTGAGCGTACCCTCCACGTGTTAGCTTGGAGGCCAAGCAAAGCAAGGTCTATAAATATAAAGGGACTCTAACCTAGAGAGGTATGCCATTCTACCTTAACCCTAGACCTATACATTTTTTCCTACATCTAACTTGATAGTCGGAGGGTCACTGGGCCTCCACAACCCTAGAGACTTGTTGCAGGTCCGGCAGCGGGCGCGCGGAGCAACGAAAGAGGGAACCGGAACCGATCCACAGTCAAGATCCCGATAAACCGAACCCTTACAATTAGATCAGTTTTAAAATTATGATTACATTCGTGGAAATTTAAATTACGTACATTTAAGGAAATTGAAACAAATCCTCTAACAGTAAGGGCTTCAGGCTTCAACGGACTCCTCTTCAACAACGGTGTCCTCGGTATGGAAGTATTGCTATTCTACTGCTTCTTCAACACCTGACGTGAAATGTCAGGGTAACAAAGTTCTGCGAGTGAATGACACTCAAAAGATAATCTCTTTATAGTATTCACAATGGCATAATCAAAAGTAATAGGTTTCTAAAGTTAACAATGTTGGTGCAAAATATAGCTCACAATGGTATTATCAAACTTAGCTTTGATGTAAAGGTGTATTCGGTGGAAGACTTCAAAAGGAACCTTGATGGTGTTAGAAGGCTCATGATTTATGTGTACTTTTGGGTGTAACTTTATTTTTTGTTTTATTTTCTTTTCCTTAGGGATTGTGATGAACGCTCTGGTTCTCTCTTCCCTTTTACTCGATGTATCCTTTTCGAGTCTAATAAAATTTTCCTTTGCCGAGCAAAAAAAAAAAACTTAGCAACCTCCTTAAAAATAATTAAATTTTAGGTTTTGGATAGCCGAAACTAGTAACCTTTTGCTAATAACTAAATTAAGTGAACCTCACATATTTCAACCAAATACACATATCATTATACAAAAACCTCTATCCCCCCGTGCTCTGTCTCAACAATGTTTTCAAAAAAAAAAGAAAAAAAGAAACCTTAAAAACTAAAAAAAATAATAGTTTTTTAGAAACAAGTTAAATATTTTTAAAAATTCTTTTAAAATTATGTTTTTTCAAAACTTTTTCTTAAATAAAAACTGTAGTTACACAAAAATTATTTTTTAAAAAAATTCAAAAACTATTTTCTATTTCTAATAAATACGCAGTTTTTATAAGTTTCAAATACTTTTTTTAGAAAAATTATTTTCTACGTTCACAGTTTTTTTTTTAGTTTTTTGTAGTATGAAAAGGTGATGTGGCAGTTTTGGCTATTCAATTTTGATTATGTCATTGTGGGCCTCTACATTGCTAACCTTAATAATCTCTTAAATGAATAATAAAAAACTGACGTGACAATTTTTGATTATCTATTTTTTATTATACCATTGTGAATACCCTTGCCTTCTAACTCTTACATTATTTCACAGTTTCACAGTGATAAACTAGGCAAATAATTGAAGTAGGATTGTGCACAACATCATTGATTTTTTTCCCCCTCGTTTAATTTATGTGACTTCTATGAATCTCAACTTTGAGAAACATTACTATCCGTTAACCACCAAACTAAGCTCATCACGCGATTCAACTCCCTCCTTGCCTGACAACCGGATAAGAAAACCAGTGCCGATCCCGACATTTGGGTTGCCCTAGCTCAACCTCATGTTTTGTTGCCCACTTATAATTAACTCATACAAAATAAAAGATATACAAGTACAAAAAAAAAATTCAAAATTACATTGTTATTTTAGCTTGAGTAACATCAAAAAAATCAACATTAAAATGTAAACACCGGTTATAGTATTTTGTGATTTGCACGATCCGATTCAAAGAAAATAAATTCTCCTTAACATTTTTTTGAAGCAAAATTTTCAATTGAGTTATTGTACTTTACTTATCCAAGAACTTGGGACCCATTCCACTAACTTTTGATTTTTGGGCTTTTTAATTGATATATTTGACGAGAATGGCCTATCTCGAAAAGCGTAAAAAGTTAAAAAAGCCTCAAATGCCCAAAAAAGCTCTTAGTGGAACGGCACCTTATTTTCAATAGAGATCATAACTAATTTCTTTAATCTCTCTTGCGAAATGGTATTTCGAAGATATAAACAAAAACCGTGTTAGCTCGCTCAATTTATTTTAGCTTGGCGATCTCTTTAATCTCTCTTGCGAAATGGTAGTTTGAAGGTAAAAACAAAAAACCGTGTTAGATCGCTCAATTTATTTTAGCTTTGACGTTTTTTTTCTACTTAGCTACGACTTTCCCTTTTTTTTGATTTTCGCAATATGCATTGGGAGGAAAATAAAAAGAGGTAGATCAAAAGTGGAGGAATAAAAAGAAAAATAAAAAGAGGTAGATCAATTAGTTGTCTGGTTCATGGTTTGGTTATGTTTCTATGTTCTCCAAGACACAAGTACTTCAATACTTAACGCCTCCAAATTCTCACAAAGGCTTACTTTTTGACAAAATATACGCTCAAAAATTGTGTTGGGGTAGGAATCTAACTCAGCCACAGAATGTGGACAAAAGATTCCTTGTACCGCTAGCTGAATCAACTACAGTTAATTTCTACATTTATGTTGCGAAATATGTTACTCCTAACGGGGGCCCCTCTTTTGGGCCAAAATTTGGGCCCCAGGCCTCTCAGGCCTAACTCTTGGGCCGGGCCTGCGTTTGAATTATTAAGGAAAAAGGCCAATGCTAATTGGTAATTGAGTTCTCAAGTAATCCTGGAGTATCTTTTGGTTGGATACTAATTGCTAATTGGTAGAGTTCTCATGAAATGAGGCTGAGCATCACCTTCTTTTTTGGTTGTCGATTCTTAGCTTTCTTTCTATCTCCGCCAAATCTCAGAATGCAGGGATTTCTGGTCCCTCTTCACCAGTAGTGCTGGAGAGAGGAATGAGCCGAAGTGAGGGAGCAAATTGACACAAAGGTCGCAAAACTGGAGGAAGGAAGGAAAGGCAGAGATTGTGCTAGGTGTCCTCTTCATTGATGAAGTCCACATGTTCGAATTGCCAACACTAAGGTACTCCACAAATCACAATCCCGAATCACTGTAAATATACATGTGTGTTCATTATTTGCCAACCAAGGCAAAGAATTTGAAGAAGGTCAATCCAGAGTGTAAAGTTTCACATCAAAGGGAGATACTTTGTTAAGAGAGAGGTTGATCATCTTACGTGATAAAGCCAGGTTGAAGTCTTGGCTATATTAAGAATCTCTTCAAATCTTTGCCTTGTTTCCATATGCATGAAACATTTTTGCTGGTCTCACCTGATTTAAGAGAGGCTTGGCGAATCCTGTTTTAAAATCCTATGAATCTGATACAAAAGTTGTGCTCTCTCAAGTTTAGGCTACTTGAGCCTGCAACCATCTCTGCTAGTAATAAAACCTGCTGGATCATATTCCATGTGAGCAAGTGTATTCTCATAATCCCTTTATGCCCTTAATTATCATTCACAACATCACTTGCATGTTAGGAAGCGCTCGAAGAGAACCCGAGAAGGTTGGCTAGATAGAGGTCTTATGAACCAACTGGATAGTATTGGTAGAAAAGTATTTTGCCTGGGAAAGTTGTATTAGTCGACATTGCCTTTTGGACAAAATTGTGTGCGTGTGTGTTTTTGGTCAACATGGTATGAAACTTTGGTTAATAACAAGAGCATAACAATACATCAAAGAAGATAACTATCGTCTCACAGAGGATCCTATAACCAATAAGGAAGTTTAGCTTTCCAAGTACGATACCCAAACCTCGCCAACCCGAAGTTGTTAAAGTGTGTGCAACTACATTTGTCGATCTAGAAATAAAACGAAAATCACACTCTAAACCGACTAACTCCTCGGTGAATAACTTCGATGACAACTTCCACTTCCGTAGGGTCAAGACCTTTTGTTACCCAAAAGCTGAATCAACTATATGCTGCGAGTCCCCTTCTACCGTAAGCGAATCCAAACCCAAAAACTTACCAAGTCGTAAGGCTTTCCTACATGCCATGGCCTCAGCACACAGAACCGAAAACACCCGCCCCAGTGAATCGATCGGAAAGACATTCCAATTGATATGATTCATCATCGGACCACCATCGCCGCCAAGCAAGTAAGAAAAGAGTATGTTTGCAGTTGTGGAGAGGAGGAGACAATGGAACATGCTTTAATATTGGTTGGTTGAGGCACTGTTGAGTTTGTGTAGAAAGCAAAATTTCTCCTCTTAGACCATGCGTGCGTATCCTATTTCGGGTATCGTTGGGACACCAAATACGAGAACATGATGTGCATGCTATAAGCAAGGGTGAGAGAAAAAGCCGGTTTGAACTCTTACCTAATTAGCATCCTTCGAAATGTCTCGTGCTATATATTGGTCCAACACTTTTGGGTATTTTGACCAGAAGATGTTTAAACTTAGGTGTCCAGGCTAATTTATACGCACCGTGACTATATAATCCTGTAAGACCGAACACACAATTCATTAGCAGGAGGCCTAATTAAAGTCGAGGCAAAGCCCAAAATAGTATTGTAGTACTAGTAAATTACCACACAATTTTGCTAGTACATACTAAAAAAACAAGTGGATCATTAAAAATAAGGATAAGTTTTGGAAATGGTCCCCCTAGTTGTTTGTTGTTTTACTTTTTAAGTTTCTCAGATAAGTTTCTTGTCACAATTTTTTACTTTTTAGATTTCGCTTGTTAAGATATATATTTAATGCCAAAAATACACTGTCAAACTAGCAAACATTTGGAAAAGTAAGAATGTTTCAAAGCAGAGAAGTAAAGCATGCATGTAGAAATAGAGTAATCCAGTGAATAATGCAGGTTCTGGTAATTCAAAAAATCAAAGATACAGAGTTGCAAAATAAATTAAACAATCAAAAGAGTATTTTTTTTGATCATGCTTAACAAAGATGAGCGCGACAAGATTCTATTTCTCGTTATTGTAAGACGCAAAACCAAAGGGCAGAGGGAGGAGGGATGACACATTCAGCAGGTCCGGGCGCACGAAGCCATAGTTGCGAAGCACCTGATTATCAGCAAAATTCAAAGCCTTTTCCATCCCACCCCAGCATTGCTCATCTGTGTACCCCCAATGCAGCCCACTACACGGCCTACACGCCGTAAAATGCGTGGTGAACGGCCGCTTTTGGCCACCACCATCGCCTTTGAGGTTGACAACCGCGTCCCTCATCACCGCCGCGTAGTGCTCGCTCACCTTCTCCGCATGTCGTCTCCGCAATTCCGTCACCCCTTTCTCTATCCTTGCATAGTTGTCAATAATATCATCAAATGAGTTGATGATGTCGACCCAATATCCACTTAAATCGTACTCACTCTCTATGTAAATCTTTTTTCCCCACGTCTCCTTCTCTTTCAATAGCAAATAAACCAGAGGTGACTGGTCATCAGATTCCGGATCCATCTTGTCACTCATCGTCGATGTTAGGATCTGACCCCACTTTTTATAGTTTGGAGTCTGTGGGCCCATCTCGGCCCACACCTCCAAAAACTCCATCGACCATTGACAGTTTCGGATAAAAAACACCCCGGCGTTAACGGCGCCCCAACTCTTCTTCTCATAGACCAAAAAGGACCACCCATGCACCACAAGGTTATGGTCCTTATACTTCTCCAATGGCAGCTTAAAATCCATATCAGTAAATATTGCATCCGAGTCAACCCAAAATATCCACTCCGCCTCCGGGTGGGCCAACATGGTTGCCCGAAGCAGAGGCATTTTGATCCACCAGCTGGCCATTTTCGGGTGCAAAAACGCGTTATTGTAGAAGATATCGTAGCCGTGGATCCGAGAGTAATCCACCTTGTTCTTGAAAAGCCTCAAGTTCAAATGATCTCCAATCGGATTCTTACACGGCAACGGCTGCGATCCGGTCAGCACAAAAACCCGGTCCTCTGCTCCTGTGGCAAATGACGGATGATGCTTTAGCCACTCTCTTCTCTTCTCGTCCCAGTTATCGACTGGAGTCCCCATCGAATAACTCAGGGTCGGGTCGTCGTAGAACGTTTGGTCGGCTGGGTCGTGGCCCAGGTTAAGGCCTTGATAACTCACGGTGGCGCAATCTTCCGTAGCTGCACCGTTTTTTCCCGGCAATATGGTCGTCTTAGCCATGTCAAACATGTTGGGATAACTGGTGAAAGGTGAAAAACTCAAAAGCAGCATTAATAGAGCCCCCTGCTACGCCTATGAAAATGGGTTTGCTCGGGCCTATGATTTTCTCCATTTTCGCAACTGTTTCAGTCACTCTGCCCACACCCATTTTCTGGATGGGTAATTCTAGATTTAGTAATTGATACCACAAGAGGAATGGGAATCAGTAGGGAAAAGAGATGGAGGCTATCAGTTGATTATTTATCAATACTCGAACCTCAGAAGTCAGAAGTTCAATTTCGTTGGTTGGAATCTCCCATTTCGAGGGAGAGTTGCCAACAACAATTATTTGCAATCAAATAGGCATATTAAAAGCGATTCGTGACTTGAGTTGAACATATAGTAATATGGGTTGGTGACGCGTGAACAACAATTATTCAGTAAAATAAGGTTAATTTGTTTGTCGGTGTGCGGTTATGATGAAGGAGAAGTTGCGTAACCTTTGAAGAAAACCCCTTTCACTAAACAGAGAGTTAACTGGTACTATTAGTCATCCAACTGTTTGGATGACGACGTTCCCGGTCATTTTTTTTTCGGTTTTCGCGAGTATTCTTAAAATCACGTTCTGAAGACATTGAACGGCTCAGATCATCGAAATTCAATCGAGAAATGGAAGGTTTCTTACCTTAACAAGGTAAGGATGCCCTTATCTGAAGTTTTGTGTGTGTATATATATATATATTAATTCCTCTCTCGTAAGGACCACCTCATTTTAATAAAATGCGGACCTTCCATTTCCAGATCGAATTTCGATGATCCAAGCCGCTCATTGTGTTTAAAACGTGATTTTAAGTGTACTAGCTAGAAATCAGCAAAAAAAAAAGACCGGGAAGGGCTTCATCCGAGCAGTTTTTGTTTATTTTTTATCGAACAGTTCAAATAAAAACTGCTCAAATCAAGCCCTTTCCGGTCATTTTTTTTGCCGATTTCTCACGAGTACCCTTAAAATCACATTCTGAACACATTGAACTGCTTGGATCATCGAAATTCAATCAAAAAATGAGAGAAATAAGGAGGTCCACATTTTAACTTAAATGAGGACCCCTCATAGGAGACTGACTATATATATATATATAAACCCTGTTTCCAAAAAAGGAAAAAGAAAAGTTTGTTAAGATTTACATATCTTCAATAAACGATGACATACATGAAGACTTTTTGAACTACAAGTTAAACAAACAAATTCTCTCTCTCTCTCTCTCTCTCTCTCTCTCTCTCTCTCTCTCTCTCTCTCTCTCTCTCTCTCTCTCTCTCTCTCTCTCTCCGCCCTTATTTTCATTATTTGCGGCCTTCTGTTATCAGCCGTTGGATTGTGTTTTAAATGATTTGGATCTGTGGAAAATTTATGACCGTCACAATTAATTTTTCTCCTGAAAAGTTTCACTAAAATCTAGACCACTGAAAACACGATCCAACGGCTGAGATCGATGTCCGCATTTTACTCCTCTAAGGACGACCTTAGAGGAAGCCCACTATAAAAAATAAACAAAAACTGCTCTGATGAATCGCTTCCCGGTCTTTTTTTTTTTTGCTGATTTCTCGCGGGTATCCTTAAAATCACGTTCTGAACACATTGAGCGGCTCGGATCATCGAAAATCGATCGGGAAAGGAGAGATCTGCACTTTGCTTGGATGCGGAGGTCCGCATTAGAAGCTTACTCTATATGTATATATATTGTGCTCCTGTAAGGACCTTATATATGTGTGCGTAAGTGTGTGTATACACATACATAGAAATTATGCTCCGTGCTGTGCACAATTAAGATCAATAAAAAATTAGTCAGCTGTAGGTATATCCGTATATGAGTCATATGACAAAGTGAATTTGTCATGTAATGGAAAATGCAAGTGCAAGAAGAATTCCTCTGTCACATACTTGTACTCCCTCCGTCCCATATTGATGCATGGTTCTTTACGATAGATGTGCAATTTTTGGATCAAAAAATTAAGCACTTCCGTGCAAATTAATTTCTTGACAGCAAATCAAATAACTAATTGAGATCTTTAATTTGTTGTACAAGAAATTTAATTAAACAACTACAGCACATAAGTATTTAGTTGGTCCCATACGAAACTACGACGAGCAATTATCTTATGGTTTTCCCACCATTTTCCATCCTTTCTTGTCATCTGAACAGGGCCTTAGGGATCCTCTACTGCCGGATCTTTGACAGGCCCTAACCCCAACTTCTTGTTGGCCTAATGTTGCAGTATACAATGTGTCATAGAGCATGCTAATGTATTTGTTTGTATCTAGATTTTGATAGTTTTGGTTCATTCTTATATCTCGTGATGGAATCATTGTACAAGCATTTGAGAAAATAGAAATAAGTGAAAGTAAAAAAGTTAGGCCAAAGGAAGTAAATCATGTACAAATAGAGTAATCCTTGAGATGAATCACCCGGGTTCTGGAAATTCGAGAAACCATAAAGAGACAGAATTCCAACTAAAACAATCAAAAGAGAATTTTGTGATCATTCTTTACAAGAGCACAACAAGATAGGTTCTGAGGGACTTTCTATTTCTCCTTGTTATAAGACGAAAAACCAAAGGGCAGCGGGTGGAGGGAGGAGGTATTCATTAGGTCCAGACGCACGAAACCGTAGTTGCGAAGCACCTGATTGTCAGCGAAATTCAAAGCCTTTTCCATCCCACCGTAGCATTGCTCAGCTGTGTACCCCCAGTGCAACCCACTACAATGCCTACACGCCGTAAAATGCGTGATAAATGGCCGCTTTTGTCCTCCACCTTCGCCGCCCTATTTGACAACTGCGTCCCTCATCAAGGCTGCATAATGCTCGCTCACCTTCTCCGCATGTCGTCTCCTCAACTCTGTCACCCCTTTCTCTATTCTCGCATAGTTGTCAGTAATATTATCAAATGAATCCACAATGTAGCCCCAATACCCACTTAATTCGTATGTATTCTCTATGTAAATCTTAGTCCCCCACTTCTCCTTCTCTGTCAATAACAAGTAACTCAGAGCCGACTGATCATCAGAATCCAGGTGCTTTTTGTCACTAAACGCTTCCATCTGGATCTTACCCCACTTTTCGTAATTTGGAGTTTGGGGGCCCATCTCGGCCCATGCCTCCATGAACTCAATCGACCATTGACAGTTTCGGATAAAAAACACCCCGGCATTAACCCCGGCCCAACTCTTCTTCTCATAGACAAAGTAGGACCACCCATGCACCACGAAGTTATGATCCTTATACTTCTCCAATGGCAGCTTAAAATCCATATCAGTAAACATTGCATCCGAGTCAACCCAAAAGATCCACTCAGCCTCCGGGTGGGCCAACATCATTGGCCGAAGCACGGGTATTTTGTTCCCCCAGTTGACCATTTTCGGGTGCATAAAAGCGTTGTTGTAGAAGATATCGTAGCCGAGGATCCGACAGTAATCCACCTTGTTCTTGAACAGCCTCAAGTTCAAATGATCTCCGATCGGATTCTTACACGGCCCTGGCTGCGATCCAGTCAGCACAAAAACGCGGTCCTCAGCTCCGATGGCAAACGACGGATGATGCTTCAACCACTCTCTTCTCTTCTCGTCCCAGTTCTTGCCCGGGTTCCCTATCTCATAACTCAGGGTCGGGTCGTCGTAGAACGTTTGGTCGGCTGGGTCGTGGCCTAGGTCAAGGCCTTGATCACTCACGGTGGCGCAATCTTTCGTAGCTGCACCGTCTTTTCCCGGCGATACCGTCGTCTTAGCCACGTCAAACATGCTGGGAAAACTAGTGGAAGGTGAAAAACTCCAAAGCAGCATAAACAGAGCCACCCCTGCTACGCCTATGAAAATGGGTTTGCTCGGACCTATGAGTTTCTCCATTTTCGTAACTGTTTCAGTTACTCTGCCCATGCAGAATTTCTGAATGAGTAATTCTAGGGAGTTAGTAATTGATACCTTAATAGGAATAGGAATCAGTAGGGGAAGATGAAGGCTATCAGTTGACTATTTATGTGCTAGAAAATATAATATAGGAAAATTTACAACTGTAAAACAGAAAAAAAAAATTCCTCGAGGAAAGAAAAGAGGAGGAGAGAGGGAAAAAAACAATTCCAAATGGGATAATGATGTAAATAAACAAAAGGCTTGGAGAATGGGGATGAGGATCCATCTCCATTTGATGTGAATTCTTTTTGAGAGAGAGAGAGAGAGAGAGAGAGAGAGAGAGAGAGAGAGTGTTCCGTGTGTGTAAAGTATTTGTTTAAAAGTTTGTAGTTAGCCGTTCAAAAAAAAAAAAAAGTTTGTAGTTATAGAATCTTCCTTACTTGAAACACTAAACTATCTTTATCTTTAATTGGTTTACAAACTTTTTACTTTTTAAATTATTCTCTTTGAAATAAAATAATAATCCAAAAAAAAATGACGCAAAACAAAAAGGTAAAAAAGTAATTCGAACAAAGACAAAAACATAATCCAGCTTTTTTATTAGGCCAAACCGGGCCAAAGGCATGTATACGCTTTTTCTGTTTGGGACCTCCTAAGCTATTTTTCCATCCCAAATTTCTTTGGTATATATAGTATAGATTCTGGTAGTATAAATAACGGTAAAATTAAATTTGTTTAAATCTTGGGATGAAAATATAATTGTTCAAAATGAAGTGCCGGAGCCTCTCTTATATACCCATGCACATGGGTAGGATTTGATTCCCGTAAGCACTCATCCCCCTCCAAGTCTCCTAAAATAGAGTAGATTAAGATTAATGAATGGTAAAAAAAAAAAAAATAACTTGCTATAAGGGCGAGGACCAATATTTGAGTAACCCATATTTTAATTGCTAAGTCCACCTCGACTTTATCGTGACGTTCGAATTTTTCTCATGTTTTGATTTATTTAATTTATTTTGTAAACATCATTAATTATAAAAAAATTTGATGAAAATATTTCAACCATTCAATAATATATCATACATGACTTCCCAACTTTATTTAAAGAAAAATTGTAGTACAATATAACTACCCTCCGTCCCTTATTTAGAGTCCAGTATTTTATTTTGGGTTGTCCATTAATAAGGTCCATTTTGTAAAGTTAGTGGGCAAAACTTGGTGCATTGTTTATTTTGTCCATAAAAGTATATTCCATTTTGAAAAGTAAGTGAGTAAAGTGTAATGATGATGGGTAAATAGGGAAAGTGGAGGAAAAAGTTGATGTGAAAGGTATAATGATGATGTCTTTTTAATAAGTTGGAGTTGCGAAGCATGACACTTAAAAAGGGACAGAGGAAGTACAATTTTCATATTTATTACAAGATAATTTATACAAACTAAAAAAGAACGAGTGAATCATTAAAATAAGATTCGTAGTAACGTCTATATAGTATATACCGGCCAGCAAGGAGACGCGGGGCTTTGCTATACCCTTTCGCGGTGGGTCTTGTTGATGCCCGAAATTGGACGGTCAATCCGAGCTCCGCCTTCAAGGAGTTCCTGCAAAACAGCGTCCGAAGACTGGGGGTGTTGCCAGTCGTGGACCCTTCGATGGCTAAGTTAGTAAGAGTATGTAAGGGTAGAATTCTGTGTGTTCTGTGTATAGAATTGAGTACGTACCTTTCACCCACGGACGGGCTGCCCATTTATAGGCGAGGTGGTTCGTGTCCCTGCGAGGGGCACGAAGGTGGTAGATCGTGGGCCACGACAGCGGTTGAAGCTCCTCGAAGTGGAGGGGACTCCCGTTGGAGCTGGAGTGAGTGGTGGATGTGGGAGACATGGCTCCGTAGTCCAGGAATCCAGGGGACGTGGGGTTACTCCCTCCACGTCCGAGGATACCGGCGGGTGTAACCGTTTTGACCTAGTCAGTGTTCATCCTGTCGTCCCAGCGAGGTTGGAGAAGTCTGATCGAGCGACTTGAATACGACCGAGCGACAGATGTCCAACCGAGCAGGTCACCTCTTGACACGCGTAAAGAGAAGAGCGCTCGACAGTAAGTGCCTAAAAATATCCTCATCAGTTGCCCCCCATTCCCAAGTCGAGCAGAGCGAGCCTCGACGCTGGGGATAATTGCTCTGTCTGTCGACGCGGTGCTCGAGGTAGTTAATGCGAGGGAAAGAGATCTCCCTTTACCCGAGGATAATGATGAGTAACCGCCAAATACACACCCCACGTGAAGTTGGGCTCTCCAAATTTTGAAATTCCCGAGATACGAGGACGACTGCTGTTGGGGATCTAGTGACAGATCTTGCTCGTTCATGATCGGACGGTTGATGAGTCAAAGGATTTCCCTTGATTCTCGCGCCCGAGGAAGGGTATAAGTACGATTATGCAGCCATTCCCCAGCACCTCTTGTTTCCTGCCCCCCAAGTCGATTCGCAACACTGGATCCAGAAGCAGACGCCAATCCGGGTGACCTGATACCCGGGGTTGATTTCCCCTACAAACGATTGAGCCAGTTGTTCCACATTACCGATTAAAGGAGTTATTTGGTGCTCTCCGTGTGTGGAACCAGTTGTCACGATTCCGTCTTGAGCGACTAACCCTAAATCCCCTTCTCCATTCGTACACCAACCAAGAGCCATTCCTGCACTTGGTGAGAGTCCTTTTCAATCTTGCTTCCGATTTCCTCGAATCTGAAATGGAGGAGACTGCCCCCACCAATGTTATCGATGTGGAGACCGCCGTCAAGGCCCCGTCTTTTAGGGCTGAGACGCTCGTGAGCGTGATCTACGAGGAGGACCTGGAGACGATCCGAGCGGCCTACCAGATCCCCGACTCCGTGACCCTACGAGCGACCCGTCCAGAGGAGAGGGCTTGCTCCTTCGTGGAGGGTGAGGTGTGCGTTTATGAGCACGCCTTCTTTGCTGGGCTACGAGTTCCTTTTCCCCGGATCGTCCGAGAGTTGCTGAGCCGCATGAAGCTTGCTCCTGGGCAGCTTATGCCAAACGCTTGGAACATCTTCTTTGGGGCGTTCATGATGTTTGAGGCATTGGGCGCAGAGGGCCGCCCCATGACGATTGATGATTTCTTCTACTGCTATACCCCGAAGGTGGGAGATGCGGGCTTTTGGTACTTCCAGGCACTCGACGGTCGCCAGATTGTGTTTGGGTACCCCTCGTCTGTTAAAAAATGGAAATAGAAGTTTTTCTTTATTTCTGGAGAAGGATGGGAGTATCAAAGTGATGAAGTGGTTGGTCCCAACACCCCAGGGATCCAGATAGTGTGGGGAGACCCTGAGCCGAGTGACTTCCGGCGGGTGGAGAACCCCAACCCAGACATCGACGGACTGATTGCGGCCATGCGGAAAGAGAAAATCCCCTTTGAGGAGCTGGTGAACCCTCAGAAGCTATTCGACCACCTGTTGGGGCCAAATCCTGCGGGTAACGTTTAATCCCTTCTCCTTATCTGCCTTTGACCATGTTCTGCCCATTTTCTGATTATTGCTTTAATTTTGTTCTCACTTCTAGATATCAAGCCGTTCGACAAGGTGGCTTATACCCAAATGAGGGCCCGAGCGGCTATCCCAACGAATCCTCCACCAGTAGCTTCCACCAGACTTCCTCGTCTGAGGATTGGCAAGGAGATCTTGGAGAAAACGCTTGAGGCTGCCGGCGGGTCAGCCTTGAGGGCCCTGGGCAAGAAGAAAAGAAAGAGGATCGCAGAGATAACTGAGAAGGAGGAGGAAACCCTTGTCGCGGAGATGGCGGACCCCGATATTTCGATCGGCCGAGTGATAGAGCCCCTCGTGAAAGAAGGTGAGCTCCCCGAGCTGAGCGAACAAAGGAAAAGTAAGAAAGAGCGGCCGCCCTCTCCAACGACGAAGGACCCGAATCCTCCGAAGAAGGTTGCATTCCAAACATTCCCTCCTGCCCCTGCAGCCCCGTGGACAGAAGCAGAGATGGCGAGCATGGCTGGGCTGATATACCCAGCGACGAACGACTATGCGACAGTCCCAGTTAAGGGGAGCATTCTGTCGGACCCGTCTGCCAGCCACCGAGCGTTAAATGCATTCGCCCAGCCTGTCTACGACGGTCTCGCTTCGATGCCGGCGGAGAAGCTGCTGAGGAACTTCGAGCTGCATCTGAGCAGGGTAAGTGTTGCTTTTCAATACTTGCTTTTGTGACGAAGCCCCTTGACATTTTAATGACTGTCCCTGTATTTGTTATTTGTAGGCCATTGCTGAAGGAGTAGTCATTGCCAGGAGGCTGACCGACCGAGAGCTAAGGCTTCATGGTGTTATGCGCCAAGCCCTGGAGTGCCGTAATTCTTTGGAGCGACTAGAGAAGACTCATTCCGGCTGCCCTTCAGCACTGCAGCAGGCTGTGGAGGAGGCCGGCCGAGTGAGAGAGGAGGTGGAGCGACTGCGTCAAGCGGCCAAAGAAATCCAAGAGAAGTCTGAGGCAGATTTGAAGAACTCGAGGGAGGCCTTATCAGGGAGAGAGGAAGAGTTGAGAGCACTGAAGCAGGCGTCCAAGAACACCACCACCCGGCAATCCACCACGATCCTGAAGCTTCAAAGCGACCTTGGCCAGGCGAGGGCCACCGCGGCCCAGGCGGTTGAAGAGTACAAGGCCTCTGACGAATGCGCTAGTGAGCTAATGCTGTACTTTTCAGGTGGCTTCGAGCAAGCCATTAAGCGTGTGAAGGCCAAGTACATCGACCTCAACTTGAGCGAACTGAAGCCTAAGCCTCCGTCCGATGTGGAGAACACTGAAGTGGGTGGTGGTGGAGGTGATGACGAAGATGACGACGCCCAGAGTTGAACCTGGCTGTCCTCTGTGCTCTAATTTCTCGTATTTTTGTTTTGAAGTAGTTTGTTTTATTTTCACAACTGGAAAACTTGTACCACTGTATAATCATGCATAACACTGTTTTCTTGTCCTTTATTCCAAGATGGAGAACGGGGTTCGTCCCTTCGGAGGCATGACCGTTGCTCTACCAATGTCAGTACGTTGCATTTGTTTATCTGTTTCATCTGTCGCCTGGCTTTGATTCCGCCCCAAGAGAGTTTTGGGTGGATTGTCACACTGAATGATCCGTCGAGAGCCGAGCGAATAAACAGGTGCTTGAGCGAGCATGTCTGTCAGACCGAGCGAACCCCCACGGGGGCTCTAGATAATTTTGCTGATGGACTGGTAGGCCTTATTGAATCATTAAGATTTGATCACTGATTGCATGCTTTATGCAGGGAGGAGAATAACCATGTGAGATGCACCTAGCTAATGCAGGTTGCCCTATACACTTGGGTAGAGCAAACGAACAAGTGAGTGGCAATAATTGTGGCGAGCGGTAATCGCACACGTGCTGGCAGTTGGCAGGAGCATATCTCGCCAAACGAGGAGAACATTCCGGCTAGACATTTAAAGCGGTTAAGTTTTCCAAGGAGTTTTAACAACACTTGCACTTCTACCGCTATTAAGGCAGTTAGTAATCACTTTGAACATTTGAATTTTTCGAAAGCAGAGTCGGTTGATTGTTTTCTCTATAAAAACAGACCCTTGGTACTCCTTCTCCCCCACAAAACTTTTCATTTCAGAGGGAACGAGAGAAAGGAAAGCCTGAAGAATGTCGAATGATGGTAGCAACATACTGGAGAACCTCTGCCAGCAGGTGCAAGGATTAACGATGGCCGTAGAAGGGCTATCGGCGAGGGTGGATTTGATGGAGGACACCGTGCGGAACGCAGAGAAGGTGGTCCGGCTGCTGCTGATCATAGGCTGGAACCCCCTTCATGGTCCCCGGCCGGAGACGCCATCTCCCCCGCTGGGAATGGTGACTTCCCCCGAGGGGTCACCGTCTTCCTCCCATGAGGCCAAGAGAGGACGCGAGGATGGGCCACCTTAGTGGTTTCTCACCGTCTCCCAGGGGTTTCACTTTTTTTTTTTGTAATGGGAGTCTTCCCCCTCCTCCCAAATTAAAAGAGGGAGCTTTAGTTAATGAAAAAATTTCTTTTCTATCTATAACTTTCCATTTACCGAATTTTACGCAAGGTGTTTTGAAAAAATAGTGCCCTGACCATGAACTTCAATTTCCTAGCAACGGAAAATATTTACTATGTAGACCAGCGAGGGGTGCCTAAATCTCTTTATGAATGATCATATGAAAGTGTGCAGGGTTAAATTCATGCAAAAAGGTTGCTTATGCATAAAATTCACACGTAAATTTAAATGATAGTGAATTGGTACCGTTCACCCTTAGAGATGCTTGCGAGGAAATATTGCATGCTAATTTGGCCAGATCTATAGTCCGCCTATCTGGGGAAAGTCTGCTGGTTAACTTGCTGGCCGACCGAAGGGGGCCATGTTGGTCCTTTCAAGTCGCTTTATTTATGGATGAGTGCCGTCCTGTCAGGAGAGCGGGTTAACTCGCTGGCCGACCGAAGAGGGCCATGTTAGTCTCTTCAACCTTTTATTTATGGACGAGTGCCGTCCTACCAGGAGAGCGGGTTAACTCGCTGGCCGACCGAAGAGGGCCACGTTAGTCTCTTCAAGTCCCTTTATTTATGGACGAGTGCCGTCCTGCCAGGAGAGCGGGTTAACTCGCTGGCCGACCGAAGAGGGCCATGTTAGTCTCTTCAAATCGCTTTAGTTATCCACTCGTGGTTTACCGGGGCAATCTCACTAAAACACTCTTGAGGTAGTCTTTTTTGGAAAAGAAAGACGGGGATATTCCCATTGATGAATTCAAGAGAGATTACAGATCGATCATCTAGAAACTCATCGAATGAGATAGGGATAGAGGTGTGTAGCCTAGAAAGAGAATAGAATTGGACCCAACTGTACGAGGGTCAAGAAACAAATTGAAAGCAAAATAACTTGGACTTCACTGATAATAAATCTTCAGATTGTCCGCGTTCCACGGGTGAGGGAGTTTCCAACCAGTCATGGTAACCAGTTGGTATACCCCGGGCTTGATGATTTTTTAGACCTGGAAAGGGCCTTCCCACTTCGGATTCAGCTTTCCTAACTTCTTCTTCTCCAGCACCTTCTTTAAGACCAGATCACCTACTTGGAAAGCTCTGTGTTTGACCTTCTTGTCGAAATAAAGCTTTGCCTTCTGTTGGTATGCGGCCACCCTGACTGCGGCCGCTCGCCTGGTTTCCTCGAGCAAGTCGAGGTTTAGGCTGAGGGCCTCGTCGTTCTGCTCTGCATTGTAGTGCTGGACCCTATAGCTTGGGATAATGACCTCAACTGGGATGTCCGCTTCAGAACCGAAAGCCATCTGGAAGGGAGTTTGTCCCGTTGGGGTGCGTATAGTGGTGTGGTATGCCCAGAGGGTGCTTGGTAACATTCCTGCCCATAACCCTTTGGCATCGTCCAGCCTGGTTTTGATGATGCCAAGAAGGGTGCGGTTGGTGACTTCTGCCTACCCATTGGCCTGAGGGTGACCAGGAGTTGCGTATTTGCACTTTGTGTTGAATTGTTCCCAGAAATCTCGCATCATCTCATTGTTAATTGCTTGCCGTTGTCCGAGACGATGGTGTGGGGAATCCCGAACCTGCAAACAATGTGCTTCCAGACAAAATCTCTTGCTGCCTCTTGAGTGATTTTGGCGAGCGGCTTTGCCTCCACCCACTTAGTGAAATAGTCGATTGCGACTATGGCAAACTTGTGATGTCCTGGCCCCAACTTGAAGGGGCCAATGATGTCGATCCCCCACTGCGCGAACGGCCAAGGGTTATCGATGGGCGTGAGTGGCTCAGGAGGCTGATGTGGAATGTTAGCGAAGCGTTGACACTTGTCGCATCGGCGTACGAAGTTACTGGAGTCGGCCTTCATGGTGGGCCAGTAATAGCCCGCTCGGAGTGCTTTGAATACCAGCGCTCGGCCCCCGGAATGGTTGCCACAGATTCCTTCATGAATCTCCCTCAGGATGAATTGACCCTCCACATCTGAGACACACCTGAGAGAAGGGTAGGTGTAGCCTCTTTTGTAGAGGGTGCCATCCTGGAGGAGGTATCTCGCCGACCGGTACCTGAGCTTATTCGCTTCCCTTCTGTCCGAGGGGAGTTCCCCATCCTGGAGGAGCTTAATGATGGATTCCGCCCATTCTGCATGGGCATGGATAACCTGGACCTCACCGGGTTTTTGGTCATTGATACTGGGCCCTGCAAGGTACTGGAGGGCAGTCATGGGCCCTAAGTGTTCGTCAGGAGCACTTGCCAGGCGAGCCAAGGAGTCCGCCTTTTGGTTTTCTTCACGTGGGACCTGTAAGAAAGTCACCTTCTCGAAGGTTGCTCTGATCTTGGCGACTAGCTCTGAGTACTTCTTCATCTTCTCGTTTTTGGCCTCAGCTTCCCCGTTGAACTGATGGACCACTAACTGGGAGTCGCTGAGGACTTTGACCACTTTAGCTCCCATCTGTGAGCATAGTAGCAACCCAACAGCGACTGCTTCGTACTCGACCTCGTTGTTGGTTGCGTTGAATCCGAACCGTAGCGCATATTCCATCTGCTCACCGAGTGGTGAGATGAGCACAATCCCAGCGCCGTTTGCGGCCTTGTTGGACGAGCCGTCTGCGTAGATTGTCCAGCATTCCACGTCTTGTCCCTTTGTTTTGGTCACATCATCTTCATCCTGTAAAGGGTTAGTGAATTCTGCCAGGAAATCCGCCATGACCTGTCCCTTCCTTGCCTTGCGCGGTTGGTATACAATATCAAACTCACTGAGCTCGATAGACCACTGGATGAGCCGGCCGGACAACTCAGGCTTTTGAAGAACTTGCTTGAGCGGTCGGTCGGTCAGCACCACAATGGTGTGTGAACAAAAATAAGGGCGCAGACGCCTCGCCGAGATAACCAAAGCAAAGGCTAGTTGTTCAATGAGTGGGTACCTGACTTCGGGGCCGCGGAAAGCTCTGCTAACATAGAATACTGGCTTCTGAATACCCCGCTCCTCCCTGAATAGAGCTGAGCTGACCGCGTTTGGGGAGACTGCCAAGTACAGGTAAAGCTGCTCTCCTGAGATAGCCCGGGAAAGCAAATGAGGAGAGCTGAGGTAGGCTTTTAGGTGTGCAAACGCTTCTTCACACTCGTCAGTCCACTCGAAAGCTTTCCGCAGAGTTTTGAAGAAGGGGAGGCACTTATCTGTCGACCGACTGGCGAACCGGTTGAGCGCTGCTACTCGCCCTGTAAGGCACTGAACCTCTTTTATTGTCCTGGGTGCTTGCATGTCGATCACCGCTTGAACCTTCTCGGGATTGGCTTCGATTCCTCTTTGTCTAACCATGAACCCGAAGAATTTTCCTGCCCCTACTCCGAACGCGCACTTGGTTGGATTAAGCTTCATGTCAAACTTTCTGAGGATTTGGAAGGTTTCAGCCAAGTCGGTTGGGTGATCGCAGGCTAACTTGCTTTTAGTAAGCATGTCATCCACGTATACCTCCATATTCCGGCCAATTTGCCCGGCGAACATCTGGTTGACCAACCGTTGGTAGGTTGCTCCTGCATTCTTTAGTCCCAAAGGCATAACCCGGTAACAGAATAGCCCTCGCTCGGTAATGAAAGACGTACCTTCTCGGTCGGCCGGGTGCATCAGGATCTGATTGTATCCAGAGAAAGCGTCCATGAAACTCAAAAGTTCATGTCCTGCTGTTGAATCAACCAGTTGGTCAATCCTGGTGAGTGGGTAACTATCCTTCGGGCAGGCCTTGTTCAGGTCTTTAAAGTCCACACACATGCGCCAGTTGCCATTCGCCTTCTTGACTAGCACCACGTTGGCCAGCCAGTCAGGATATTGCACCTCCTGGACGAATCCAGCATCGATCAACTTCTGGATTTCCTCAAGGACGGCATCGCTCCTCTCTTTTCCAAAGATTCTTGGTTTTTGTTTTACGGGCTTGAAGGTAGGATCCACGTTCAGGTGATGGGTCATTACCTTAGGATCGATCCCTGTCAGGTCCGCATGAGACCAGGTGAGGAGATCCTTATTGTCTTTCAGGAAGGTGACCAAATGCTCCCTCAGTTGAGGGGGAAGCAGTGAGCCAATCTGAAGATTCCGACCTTCTCCCACATCGACTTTGTCCAGTTTTTCCACAGGCTCCGCGTGGATCTCCTCTCTTTCGTCTCGGACTTCGAGTGCATCCACAACGAAGGTTTCTTGTGAACGTTTCTCTTTAAGGGTTGCGACGTAGCATTCACGTGCTGAGGCTTGGTCTCCCTTCTGAGTCCCTATGCCATTTTCAGTTGGGAACTTGATCACCAGGTGGTATGTGGAGGTAACCGCCTTCATGCTGTTAAGGGCCGTGCGTCCGAGAATCGCGTTGTAGGCCGAAGGGCAATCCACCACGAGGAACTTCACCATTTTCACAACCTGGCATGGCTCAGCCCCCATGGTGACCGGGAGGTCAATCGTCCCCATGGGTTGAACCTTTTCGCCGGAGAACCCAACCAGTGGGGATCGGACAAGCTGTAACTTGTCCTTTGGAATCCCCATTTGGTTGAAAGCTCCGGAGAAGAGAATGTCTGCAGAGCTCCCGTTGTCGACAAGGACCCTGCTGGTTTTGTGATTCCCGATAGTGACGGTGATCACTAGTGGATCATCGTGAGGATGTTGGACACCTGCAGAGTCGCTGGCGTGAAAACTAATGGTTTGCTCTTCCATTCTTCTTTCTTTCCAGGGCCTCTCAGTGAGGAGGACCTCTGCCGACCGCAACCTGCGGGCGTGAGCACGCCTGGAAGTGTTGGACTCGCCGCCTCTGGCATACCCGCCAGAGATGGTGTGGATTTCTCCAAATGCTCTGCGCGGTTCCGGGTTGGCGCGAGGGTTACGGTCTTCTCTTCTTTCCTGGTGCTGGGGCCGAGCGGATGGCTCGGGCTGGTCTTGAATGAACCTCCGCAAGCGACCGCGTTGGATCAGATTCTCAATCTGTTTCTTGAGCTCCATACAGTCGGAGGTGTCGTGCCCATGATCCCTGTGAAAGCGGCAGTACTTGCTTCGGTCTCTGGGAACCCCTGGTTTCATTGCCTTGGGCCAGCGGAGTTCTGGGTCGTTGATCAGGTGGACCAGCACCTGCTCGGGAGTCGCGTTTAGCGGGGTGAACCGCTCGAAACGTCCTCGAGCACGTGGACGGTCCTCTCCTCTTGGTTTCTTCTCGGGTTTGACTTCCTTCTGGGTTTTGGGCTGTTCCGCTTCATGCCTCCGCTTGCCGTTGCCTGACGCCTCTTCCGATTGTCGCCGAGCGGCCATCGCTTCCTCAGCATTGATGTGCTTCTGAGCCTTGTTCATTAATTCCGCTATGCTAGATGGTGGCTTTTCCGAGACAGACTCGAAAAACTTGGTAGGCTGGAGTCCACCAATAAAGGTAGTGAGAGCCACTTTGTCATTTACCTCGTCAATTAAGAGTGCCTCGTTGTTGAAGCACTTCAGGTAGTCGCGGAGCGATTCTCCTTCCTTCTGCTTAACGTTGAGGAGGTAGGTGGCTGGTCTGTGCTAACGCCGCCCGCTGTAGAAATGCTCGATGAATAGTTTGCTCAATTCGTCGAACGTCCCAATTGAGCCAGGTTTGAGCTTCCCAAACCAAACTCTGGCCGAGGCTTTCAAAGTAGTGGGGAAGGCTCGACACATGATCTGGTCCAGGCAAGCGTGTAACGTCATGAAGGCCTTGTATGTCTCCAGATGGTCGAGGGGGTCACCCAATCCATCGAAAGGCTCAAGCGATGGGAGCCTGAACTTTTGAGGAAGTGGGCAAATAGTGACTTCGGCCGTGAAAGGGAGATTGGTCTTCTGAACCAGATTCTCCACAGTCCTGGCCCCTCGGTCGTTAACTTGCTTCAGCACCTGGTCCATCTTCTCCTGTAGCTCCTTGAACGCAGCCCCTTGAGCCAATGATGACCCAGAGTTGGGAGCATTCCTGTGTCGGAGGGCGACAAAGCTGTTATCGCCAGCCACCATGGACTGGCAATGATCGGCTGTGTCGGAGGGATCCCCACCGTGGTGGGTGCCCTGAATCTCTGGTGAGTCTCCGCTCGCCTCCCGCTCTTCGTTAGGGGGAGTTAGTTGACGAAGGCGTTGGAGAAGCTCCGCGTTCTGCTCCCGGAGCTGATTAACCATCTGAGTGAGTTGATTAACCTGCTCATGGAGAGGGTTACCACGATCTTCTCCATCTGGGCCGTTTCGTTGGCTTCTGGCTCTCGTGTTGACCATTCTAAAGGATTTTGAAACAGTTGAATTTGTGAAGTAGAAAACTCGTCGTTTCCCACAGACGGCGCCAAACTGTTGATGCCCGAAATTGGACGGTCAATCCGAGCTCCGCCTTCAAGGAGTTCCTGCAAAACAGCGTCCGAAGACTGGGGGTGTTGCCAGTCATGGACCCTCCGATGGCTAAGTTAGTAAGAGTATGTAAGGGTAGAATTCTGTGTGTTCTATGTATAGAATTGAGTACGTACCTTTCACCCACGGACGGGCTGCCCATTTATAGGCGAGGTGGTTCGTGTCCCTACGAGGGGCACGAAGGTGGTAGATCGTGGGCCACGATAGCGGTTGAAGCTCCTCGAAGTGGAGGGGACTCCCGTCGGAGCTGGAGTGAGTGGTGGACGTGGGAGACATGGCTCCGTAGTCCAGGAATCCAGGGGACGTGGGGTTACCCCCTCCACATCCGAGGATACCGGCGGGTGTAACCGTTTTGACCTAGTCAGTGTTCATCCTGTCGTCCCAGCGAGGTTGGAGAAGTCTGACCGAGCGACTTGAATACGACCGAGCGACAGATGTCCAACCGAGCAGGTCACCTCTTGACACGCATAAAGAGAACAGCGCTCGACAGTAAGTGCCTAAAAATAACCTCATCAGGTCTCGTTTGGGGTTTAGTTACAGGGGATTCAGAGACTGTCCATAATTTTGAACCCCAAATTCGCCTCACGTGGGATTCGAACCTCCACCTCCATTGTGAAAGGAGAGTGAGACTGTGAGACAACTAACTTCACTAGAAATGGATTTCTGGTTTGTCGAGTTTGTCCCATTAAAAGAAAAATTAAACTGATCAACAATCAATGTTGTCATGAACTAGCAGATTCCCATATCTAAAAGGCACGTAGAAACATAATACACATGTGACTATTGATTCATGTAACCTACGCATAGTGTCAGTTACCATTTTTATTTGATCATAAGAAGCAAAGTAAAAATATGGATATATTGCCTAAAAAAGAAAAAGAGGCCCAGGGGGTTCTCTCTCTAGAATACGAGAAGACTCCCCCTCTGCTTTTCCGTTTTGGGTTTCTCCGGCTTGGGGGGAGGCGCCGCTTCCCTCCTCCCCCGGGCGCCTCTCTCCTTCGATCTCCTTCTCTTTTATCATCAGTCCCTCCTCCCACTTCATTGTCGTTGCCGCTTTCAAAGTGTGCATTGGGCCAGCGCTTGCGTCTGTGCTTGGGTCTTTGATCCATGCTTTGTGGGTGATTTCCAACAGTGGAGATGGGGATCTGGATTTGCGGTGGTGGAGGTGGAGCTATTTTCTCACAGTTATTTCTTTTTGCAGGTGATGGTTTGGTGCTGTTGAGGTGGCCCTCGGCGGTTGCTAGCTCTCATTGATTGTTTTTGGGATCCGAATCGGCGGGTTCACGACAGTCTTCTGGGAGTTTCGATTTCTGGCGTTTTGCGGCTGCAAGGGTCGCCGACTGGCTTCTCCTCTCCCTAGCTGTTTTTGCCTCCATTCCTGTCGTTGTGGTCTCCGTCGTTCTTCCCCCTCTACGGTCTCACTTCCCTTCGGCTCTGTGGTTGACCGCCAGTCTTTCTCTGTTGGGGTTATCGGTTGGCTTAACGGCAAGGTTCGTTCATGGTGGCTGGAGGTGGCGTGTCGCGTTTCTCCCGCCGGATATACTGTTGGGTTTAACTGGTTCTTAGCCTAACGGCGTTTGCATAGTCTCGAGGTTGATGGTTTGGTGGCTGTCTACCTTGGTGCGGTGGTTAATGGTGGGGGCAATCTCGGCAGTGGTGGTGGTGGTAGTTTAATTGGGGTTTGGTTTGGGGGTTTGGGCTTGGCTCATTTCTAAGTGCTATATCTGTAATGATCTACTCCGTAAGTTTTTTAGGCTCCGTTCCGCAAATCTTCTTGAAAAATAAGTACTTATTTCACTACTTCTTTTTCGAAAATAAGGACCACCTTCTTATTTTTTTCAAACAAAAAGTTTCTTTCACATTTTCAAACTCAAATATAACATAAATGAAAAAAAAAAGATTTTTTTTTGCACCGTATTAAAGATCTCAATGAGATCTATCAAACAAGATCTATAGTGATAGAAAAATTGTTTGCGTAAACACATGATTTTTGAGCTTGAAGTTGTAATTCATATATACACGGAAAAGGGGTGTTCGGATCAAGCACCCTACACACCTCGGATGCCGTTGATTCCCGCATTGGCCCCCTTGGTTTTTTTTTATAGAATTTTTGGACGGTTCGGATCGGCTGTCCGGTGGCCGGAGACGGCCAGGCGCAGCTGCCGGTACGATTTTCGTTCGCCGGCGCCAATTACTATACCAACAGTCTTATTTTTTTGTATAAGGCAACTTCAAGCTCAAAAATCATGTGTTTACGCAAACAATTTTCCTATCACTATGGATCTTGTTTGATGGATCTCATTGAGATCTTTAATACGGTGCAAAAAATTTTATTTTTATTTTTTCATTTATGTTATATTTGAGTTTGAAAATGTGAAAGAAACTTTTTGTTTGGAAAAAATAAGAAGGTGGTCCTTATTTTCGAAAAAGAAGTAGTGAAATAAGTACTTATTTTTCAAGAAGGTTTGCGGAACGGAGCCTAAAAAACTTACGGAGTAGATCATTACAGATACAGCACTTAGAAATGAGCCAAGCCCAAACCCCCAAACCAAACCCCAATTAAACTACCACCACCACTGCCGAGATTGCCCCCACCACTAACCACCGCACCAAGGTAGACAGCCACCAAACCATCAACCTCGAGACTATGCAAACGCCGTTAGGCCAAGAACCAGCTAAACCCAACAGTATATCCGGCGGGAGAAACGCGACACGCCACCTCCAGCCACCATGAACGAACCTTGCCGTTAAGCCAACCGATAACCCCAACAGAGAAAGACTGGCGGTCAACCACAGAACCGAAGGGAAGTGAGACCGTAGAGGGGGAAGAACGACGGAGACCACAACGACAGGAATGGAGGCAAAAACAGCTAGGGAGAGGAGAAGCCAGTCGGCGACCCTTGCAGCCGCAAAACGCCAGAAATCGAAACTCCCAGAAGACTGTCGTGAACCCGCCGATTCGGATCCCAAAAACAATCAATGAGAGCTAGCAACCGCCGAGGGCCACCTCAACAGCACCAAACCATCACCTGCAAAAAGAAATAACTGTGAGAAAATAGCTCCACCTCCACCACCGCAAATCCAGATCCCCATCTCCACTGTTGGAAATCACCCACAAAGCATGGATCAAAGACCCAAGCACAGACGCAAGCGCTGGCCCAATGCACACTTTGAAAGCGGCAACGACAATGAAGTGGGAGGAGGGACTGATGATAAAAGAGAAGGAGATCGAAGGAGAGAGGCGCCCGGGGGAGGAGGGAAGCGGCGCCTCCCCCCAAGCCGGAGAAACCCAAAACGGAAAAGCAGAGGGGGAGTCTTCTCGTATTCTAGAGAGAGAACCCCCTGGGCCTCTTTTTCTTTTTTAGGCAATATATCCATATTTTTACTTTGCCTCTTATGATCAAATAGAAATGGTAACTGACACTATGCGTAGGTTACATGAATCAATAGTCACATGTGTATTATGTTTCTACGTGCCTTTTAGATAAGGGAATCTGCTAGTTCATGACAACATTGATTGTTGATCAGTTTAATTTTTCTTTTAATGGGACAAACTCGACAAACCAGGAATCCATTTCTATTGAAGTTAGTTGTCTCACAGTCTCACTCTCCTCTCACAATGGAGGTGGAGGTTCGAATCCCACGTGAGGCGAATTTGGGGTTCAAAATTATGGACAGTCTCTGAATCCCCTGTAACTAAACCCCAAACGAGACCTGATGAGGTTATTTTTAGGCACTTACTGTCGAGCGCTGTTCTCTTTATGCGTGTCAAGAGGTGACCTGCTCGGTTGGACATCTGTCGCTCGGTCGTATTCAAGTCGCTCGGTCAGACTTCTCCAACCTCGCTGGGACGACAGGATGAACACTGACTAGGTCAAAACGGTTACACCCACCGGTATCCTCGGACGTGGAGGGGGTAACCCCACGTCCCCTGGATTCCTGGACTACGGAGCCATGTCTCCCACGTCCACCACTCACTCCAGCTCCGACGGGAGTCCCCTCCACTTCGAGGAGCTTCAACCGCTATCGTGGCCCACGATCTACCACCTTCGTGCCCCTCGCAGGGACACGAACCACCTCGCCTATAAATGGGCAGCCCGTCCGTGGGTGAAAGGTACGTACTCAATTCTATACACAGAACACACAGAATTCTACCCTTACATACTCTTACTAACTTAGCCATCGGAGGGTCCACGACTGGCAACACCCCCAGTCTTCGGACGCTGTTTTGCAGGAACTCCTTGAAGGCGGAGCTTGGATTGACCGTCCAATTTCGGGCATCAACAGTTTGGCGCCGTCTTTGGGAAACGACGAGTTTTCTACTTCACAAATTCAACTGTTTCAAAATCCTTTAGAATGGTCAACACGAGAGCCAGAAGCCAACGAAACGGCCCAGATGGAGAAGATCGTGGTAACCCTCTCCAGGAGCAGGTTAATCAACTCACTCAGATGGTTAATCAGCTCCGGGAGCAGAACGCGGAGCTTCTCCAACGCCTCCGTCAACCAACTCCCCCTAACGAAGAGCGGAAGGCGAGCGGAGACTCACCAGAGATTCAGGGCACCCACCACGGTGGGGATCCCTCCGACACAGCCGATCATCGCCAGTCCATGACGGCTGGCGATAACAGCTTCGTCGCCCTCCGACACAGGAATGCTCCCAACTCTGGGTCATCATTGGCTCAGGGGGCTGCGTTCAAGGAGCTACAGGAGAAGATGGACCAAGTGCTGAAGCAAGTTAACGACCGAGGGGCCAGGACTGTGGAGAATCTGGTTCAGAAGACCAATCTCCCTTTCACGGCCGAAGTCACTATTTGCCCACTTCCTCAAAAGTTCAGGCTCCCATCGCTTGAGCCTTTCGATGGATTGGGTGACCCCCTCGACCATCTGGAGACATACAAGGCCTTCATGACGTTACACGCTTGCCCGGACCAGATCATGTGTCGAGCCTTCCCCACTACTTTGAAAGGCTCGGCCAGAGTTTGGTTTGGGAAGCTCAAACCTGGCTCAATTGGGACGTTCGACGAATTGAGCAAGCTGTTCATCGAGCACTTCTACAGCGGGCGGCGTCAGCACAGACCAGCCACCTACCTCCTCAACGTCAAGCAGAAGGAAGGAGAATCGCTCCGCAACTACCTGAAGCGCTTCAACAACGAGGCACTCTTAATTGACGAGGTAGATGACAAAGTGGCTCTCACTACCTTTATTGGTGGACTCCAGCCTACCAAGTTTTTCGAGTCTGTCTCGGAAAAGCCACCGTCTAGCATGGCGGAATTAATGAACAAGGCTCAGAAGCACATCAATGCTGAGGAAGCGATGGCCGCTCGGCGACAATCAGAAGAGGCGTCAGGCAACGGCAAGCGGAGGCATGAAGCGGAACAGCCCAAAACCCAGAAGGAAGTCAAACCCGAGAAGAAACCAAGAGGGGAGGACCGTCCACGTGCTCGAGGACGTTTCGAGCGGTTCACCCCGCTAAACGCGACTCCTGAGCAGGTGCTGGTCTACCTGATCAACGACCTAGAACTCCGCTGGTCCAAGGCAATGAAACCAGGGGTTCCTAGAGACCGAAGTAAGTACTGTCGCTTTCACAGGGATCATGGGCACGACACCTCCTACTGTATCGAGCTCAAGAAACAGATTGAGAATCTGATCCAACGCGATCGCTTGCGGAGGTTCATTCAAGACAAGCCCGAGCCATCCTCTCGGCCCCAGCACCAGGAAAGAAGAGAAGACCGTAACCCTCGCGCCAACCCGGAACCGCGCAGAGCACTTGGAGAAATCCACACCATCTCTGGCGGGTATGCCGGAGGCGGCGAGTCCAACACTTCCAGGCGTGATCACGCCCGCAGGTTGCGGTCGGTAGAGGTCTTCCTCACTGAGAGGCCCTGGAAAGAAAGAAGAATGGAAGAGCAAACCATTAGTTTTCACGCCAGCGACTCTGCAGGTGTCCAACATCCTCACGATGATCCACTAGTGATCACCGTCACTATCGGGAATTACAAAACCAGCAGGGTCCTTGTCGACAACGGGAGCTCTGCAGACATTCTCTTCTCCGGAGCTTTCAACCAAATGGGGATCCCAAAGGACAAGTTACAGCTTGTCCGATCCCCTTGGTTTTTTTTTTATAGAATTTTTGGACCGCTCAGATCGGCCGTCCGGTGGCCGGAGACGGCCCAGCGCGGCCGCCGATACAATTTCCCTTCCGCTGGCCATTGGTACCCAAGGGTGCTTCTTCCAAAATAAGAAGCACCCTTCTTATTTACCGGAACACACCTTCTTATTGAACAAAAAATAAGTTCTTATTTCTTTTGTGGAACACAGCCTTAGACTCACATAGGGTATTGGATTTCGGCCTTTTTGGGTGGGTTTCAGCCCTATTGGGTGTTCTTGATTGATTTCTTGTCAATCGTAGGATTGAGCAGATGATTGTTCTTTGAACATGATGTTTGGTTCCTTGCTCTTATTAGTCTTGTAATAATTTCAAGATTAATGAAATTTTTTTTCGCCTTTCAAACAGAAATGATCTAACAGCTACTGCATAATATGAAAATTTAATCTGACGGTCATGGATGTTATTTTGTTTGTATGCATGCCTAGACATTTTGTATAAAGCCACTCTGATTTATACTATAGGTGAAACAAATTTATCCGAAAAAAATTCACGACTAATACGATTTTGTAAATTTCAAGACAAACATATGTCTACATCACGCGACTATCGACATCCGATCAGTGTTGTATTTTACCAGCATGATACCGGCCTCGACGGGTCGAACAAACTGAAAGGTTTTTAGATCACATTTTTAAGCTCATGATGAAACCTATACGAGGTGCACAACAGAGAGTACTGGTTGTGGCCAATGAATTAAATACATAATGTATGTTACTTTATCGCTTGATAATTTCAGGCCAGGGGTTTGTTCCATGCTTGGCTTGTGCGGTTATGCCCCCAAAAATGAAGACATCTCCGGCTCAAAAGAAGTGTACGTGTGAGTATTATTAGCTTTAACTTTTGATTGATATTCCAAGATTGCAGGTGACGGTCGAACTTTACATAAAGCAAGAATTGTGGTCATAATTATTGGGAAATGATTTTATCACTCTTTTTTTTTTGTTAACGTCACTCCCCTGCAAGTGTATTTTTGCACTAAAAATACACTTGCAGGGGAGTGACGTTAACAAAAAACGGAGTAGCAAAATCAGCAACCTAATTCTATAGTTTATGCTCGTTAAGATAAATGTTTAACCCAAAAAATTGACTACCAAAAAAAACTAGCAAAAATTTGGGGAAATAGAAATACATCAAAGTAAGAAAGTTAGGCCAAAGGAAGTCAAGCATGTAGAAATAGAGAGTAATCCTTCAGACAAACCGCTGAGTGTTCTAGAAATTCGAGAAACCAAAGAAACAGAATTCCAAATGGAACAATCGAAAGAGTATTTTCTAACCATGCATAACATGAGCGAAACAAGATACGTTTGACGCACTTTCTATTTCTCTTTGTTGTAAGACGAAGAACCAAAGGGCAGAGGGCAGAGGGAGGAGGTATTCATTAGGTCCGGGCGCACGAAACCATAGTTGCGAAGCACCTGATTATCAGCGAAATTCAGTACCTTTTCCATCCCACCGTAGCATTGCTCAGCAGTGTATCCCCAGTGCATCCCACTACACGGCCTACACGCCGTAAAATGCGTGATGAACGGCCGCTTTGCTCCACCACCATCGCCGCCTAGGCTGATAATCGCCTCCCTCATCACGGTCGCATAGTGCTCGCTCACCTTCTCCGCATGTCGTCTCTGCAACTCCGCCACCCCTTTCTCTATCCTCGCATAGCTGTCACTAATATTATCGAATGAGTCAACGAAGCTGCCCCAATACCCATTTAATTCATACTCACTCTCTATGTAAATCTTATTCCCCCACGTCTCCTTCCCTTTCAATAGCAAATAAACCAGAGCCGACTGGTCATCAGAATCCGGGTGTTTTTTGTCACTAAGCGCTGATATCTGAATCTGACCCCAATTTTCATAGTTTGGAGTCTGTGGGCCCATCTCGGCCCACGCCTCCATAAACTCCATCGACCATTGACAATTGCGGATCAAAAACACCCCGGCATTAACCCCGCCCCAACTCTTCTTCTCATAGACCAAGTAGGACCACCCGTGCACCACGAAGTTATAATCCTTATACTTATCCAATGGCAACTTAAAATCCATATCAGTAAATACTGCATCCGAGTCAACCCAAAAGATCCACTCAGCCTCTGGGTGGGCCAACATTGTTGGCCGAAGCACGGGTATTTTGATCCACCAATTAACCATTTTCGGGTGCATAAACGCGTTGTTGTAGAAGATATCGTAGCCGTGGATCCGGCAGTAATCCACCTTGTTCTTGAAAAGCCTCAAGTTCAAATGATCTCCGATTGGATTCTTACACGGCGACGGCTGCGATCCGGTCAACACGAAAACCCGGTCCTCTACTCCCCTGGCAAACGACGGATGATGCTTCAGCCACTCTCTTCTCTTCTCATCCCAGTTCTTGCTCGGATTCCCTATCTCATAACTCAGCGTCGGGTCGTCGTAGAACGTTTGGTCTGCCGGGTCGTGGCCCAGGTTAAGGCCTTGATCACTCACGGTTGTGCAATCTTTCGTAGCTGCGCCGTCCTTTTCCAGCAATATCGTCGTCTTTGACACGTCAAACATGTTGGGAAAACTAGTGGAAGGTGAGAAACTCAAAAGCAGCATTACCAGAGCCACCCCTGCTACGCCTATGAAAATGGGTTTGCTCGGGCCTATGATTTTCTCCATTTTCGCAACTGTTTTAGTCACTCGGCCCATACCCATTTTCTGAATCACTAGGGGAAAGAGATGAAGGCTATCAGTTGACTGTTTATCAGATTTGCCTGAGAGTATAAGAGGGATTTATTTACAACTATACAAGCAGGAAAATCTTTCCTCAGATAGATATGTGGAAAGAAAAGAGGAGAGGGAAAAAAACAATTCCAAATGGGTAGTAATGTGTTCAATAAACAAAGAGAGATGCTACGTACACTACCATCCAACCACTATATCATTCACTACATATTTTGTAGGACCCACTCCAGGTCCCAAAAAAATACAGAAAAATGTTCATAAATTTTAAAATAATATATTATGGGGCCATACAAAAAATCAACTCCAACAAATATCGGTAAGTATTATTTCTTGATTCGTAGGGGCGAAACTTACACAGTTTCGCCCCTATGAATCTAGAAATAATACTTACCGATATTTGTTGGAGCTGATTTTTAACATGGCCCCATAATATATTATTTTAAAATTTATGAACATTTTTCTGTATTTTTTTGAGACATCTAGACTTATTGATAAAGAAAACGGCCGAAGGCTTGGATAATGTGGATCAGGATCGTCTCTATGGATGGGGATCCTATCTTCCCGGTTAAGAAGACAATAATAGAATTCTTTCAGTTTGACTGGAGGGACGGAGCGTGTAGAGAGAGAGAGATAGAGAATCAAAGTTCCGTTTGGCTACCGTTAGTGTTGAATTCCTCTCAAGTCTGGCGTTCATTTGAAATAATAGTAATATTTTCCTTTAATACGTTCATCTACTTTTACTTTTTAGATTTATTTAAACAAATAATCTGTAAAAAAAATTAACGCAAAACTTACTAATGGGAAAAAAAATTAAATGAAAACAAAAAATTAATTCAATTTTTTATTGGGCACTCTAGACCGGATTTTGATCCAGCGAACGAGTGGTGGAGTTGACTAGAATGCACGTAGATTGTGCTAATGGTAACGTGAAGGACTTCTAGGATTCAGTAGTTTTTAGGTTCTTTATTTTTATTTATTTCTCAACAAGTACTGTATCTATTTGTTATCGTTATTTTAGCTTCTTTTTTAATCAACAAGACTTGTAAATGGTTTCCCATGTTGATCGGGCAACGTGAAAAATTGCCCTAGATCCAATCGCCACGTTGGGGAGCACTGAGGTAGTTGTAGTGTGATTCATGGTTTATTTCTAAGTGGTTTCGATGGTGCAGAGGATCATGTGATCCATGTACTCTCGAACTTTGTCCTCCTGCTACACGCTCGACTATGTTTCACGGGCCTTTATTAGGGATGTAGAAGCTATGGCTCTTGGTCTCTGACGGGATTCGCCGAAAAACCCGAAGTCTTTATGATCACGCCTACGAGATCGCTGCTACACATGATCGCCCCCTCCTCCACCCTTTTTTCCATTAACAAAACTTGGCACACCGAGGAGTCTATGGCTCATGGGTTAGCCGTTGCCTAGTTATCTAGACACTTTACCACAGTTTTAGATCTTTGATGGTTTAGTTTGCTTTGGAGTGGATGTGCATAGTAGACTAGTACTGGATTCATTACACTTCTCCTCATTGTTGAACTAAAAGGTAGCCAATACACAAAAAATGTACCTACTAGACTAACCGTTGACTGGTTATTTAGACACTTTGTTGCAACTTTAAGCTCTGATGGCTTGGTTTGACTTGTGGAGAATATGCTCACTGGGCTCCCAAAACTTATCACAACAAATTCAAACAAAACAAAATGATTGAAAAAATCTGTTCATTTTTGTTTATTTGTGTGTTTAGTAAACGTTTTTCTAACTTCTGGTCATAATTGTTTCACTTTTTAGTTTCTGCTCATTCAGGATGAATGTTTAAATCGAAAAATTTACTATCAAACTAGCATACATTTGAGAAAATAGAAAAAATTCAAATTAAAAAAGTTTGGTCAAAGCAAGTAAAGCATGTAGAAATATTGTAATCCTTCAGATGAATCACGCGGATTCTGGAACTTCAAGAAACCAAAGAGACTGAATTCCAACTAAAAATTCAAAAGAGTAGTTTCTAATCATGCATGCTTAACATGAGAACAAGATACCTTGTGTTAACATAATATTTTTCAATATTATGTTAACATGTTTTGTAGGTTTTATTATTCATGTTTCTAAGTTGGGTTGATTTCTTTATAATGCATGTTTCCTATTTGGTTTATAGTTTTCTTAGTGACCAAGAATATTGTAGCCTATATAAAAACATGCTAGGGTTATGTTTCATATACAATCAATAATACTTCTTTCGCTTTTTTTAACATGGTATCAGAGATATAAAATCTAGGCCCTGTGAAATTTTCGCTCTCGGCAGGCGGCCTAAATTTCGTCGCCGTCCACAGGGCACTCGTAGTAATATGTAACCGGTTCGTGCACTCGGATTTCACCTCAAATCCTACTGTTATGACTTCTCTCACTCATGGCTGTTTTTAGCTCTCCTAGCCGTTTCTCTTTTACGGCTTCTCTTGGTTTGGTTTGGCTTGGCTTGGCTTGGTTGATGTTAACATAATATTCGAAAATATTATGTTGCCATATTTTCTAAGCTTTATTATTACGTTTTCAATTTAGGCAGATTATTATTTATGTTTCCCAGTTAGTCTAGGTTTCCTTATTATGCGTATTTCCTTGTTATGCGTCTTGTACCCTATATAAAAGCGTGCTATGATTATGGTTTGAACACAATCAATAATACATCTTTCGCTTTTTCTTAACATGGTATCAGAGTCATAAAATCTAGGCCCTGTGAAATTTTCTTTCTCGACGGACGGCCTAAATTTCGTTGCCGTCCGCCGAGCATTCGTAGTAATATGTAACCGGCTCGTGCACTCGAATTTCACCTCAAAACTCTACTGTCATGGCTTCTCTCACTCATGGCTATTTTTTTGGCTCTCCTGGCTGTTTCTCTTTCCTGACTTCTCCTGGTTTCTCTCGGCTTGGATTGGCTTGGCGTGGCTGCTCCTGGTTTCTTTTTGGCTTGGTTGTTCTTGGTTTCTCGTGGCTTTTTCAAACTCAAGTTGGTAGATCTACTTGAGTTTGAGGGGGGTTGTTAACATAATATTGAGAAATATTATGTTACCTTGTTTTGTACTCCCTCCGTCCCTTTATTACAGTCCAGTATTCCATTTTGGGTTGTTCCTTAACAAGTGTCCATTTTGTAAAGTTAGTAGGTAAAAGTTGATGAATTGTCTATTTTGTCCCTAAAAGCAGATTCCATTTTGAAAATTTAGTGAGTAAAAATGTAATGATGATGGGTAAGTAGGGAAAGTGAAGGAAAAAATTGATGTGAAAGGTATAATGATGATATCTTTTTAATAAGTTGGAGTTACGAAGCAGGACATTTAAAAAGGGACGGAGGGAGTATGTTTTATTATTCATGTTTCCAAGTTGGGCTGATTTCTTTATAATGCATATTTCCTATTTGGTTTATATTTCTTAGTGACCAAGAACATTGTAGCCTATATAAAGGCATGCTAGGGTTATGTTTTATATACAATCAATAATACTTCTTTCACTTTTCTTAACAGTTGATCCTGGTTTCTCTTAGTAGTTTTTTTCAAACTCAAGTTGATAGACCTACTTGAGTTTGAAGGGAGATGTTAATATAATATTAGGAAATATTATGTTGCCATATTTTCTAAGTTTTATTATTACGTTTTTAGTTTAGGCATATTATTATTTATATTTCCTAGTTAGTCTAGGTTTCCTTATTATGCGTATTTCCTTGTTATGCGTCTTGTAGTCTATAAAAAGGCGTGCTAGGGTTATGGTTTGAACACAATCAATAATAAATCTTTCGCTTTTTCTTAACACCTTGGAGGCACTTTCTAATTCTCTTTGTTGTAAGATGGAAAACCAAAGGGTAGATGGAGGAGGTATTCATTAGGTCTAGGCGCACAAGATCGACCATGTAGTTGCGAAGCACATGAGTATCTGCGAAATTCAAAATCTTTTCCATTGATCCCAAAGTAGCATTGCTCAACTGTGTACCCCCAGCGCATTAAGGGTCCCTAGATCCGTCCCGTATAATGCCTACACGTACGCTGCAAAATGCGTGATAAACGTCCACTTTTCATTCTCCACACACCATCGCCGCTCTGGTTGATGATGGACGCAGTATAAGAGTATTAGCTTTAACTTTTGATTGATATTCCAGGATTGAAGGGGGCGATCAAAATTAACATAACATAAGGACAAATAATACCTATATATACCCACTGGACTAAATTGGAATACCGTGATCGCCATCGCCTCAAAGTTGATGTGTCACTTTAGACCCTCTGTTAACGGTTGTTAGTTAACCAACCAATCATGTAGACATCAGCAACAGTAAACTTGCTATACAGAAGAAAACACATTTATGATAGTGCATGGAGCGCAATGAGTTTGGTGATTTGCCTTGAATTTGTTGGTTGCAGCCAACTTTGTTCGGACGGGAGTCATGTCTGTTCAGACGAAGGAAGCTGGTCCATCCAGTTTTGTCCCAGCAAGTCTGATCCGGACCAGAGGAGGTCTCATCCGGACGAATGAAGACAGTTATGCACAATTTAGGGTTTTGTCCGGTTTTTTGGTCCTCTATATATGGGCTGCTAGGATTATGTCCTTTTGTTAAAGGGCTTAGATATTAGAGTTTTGTTCATCTCTTAGGGTTCCACAAAGGGTTTGTGTCTCCCTTTTGGGTTCCATCAGAGATTTGTCCTAAATATATGTTTGGTGCTTCATTGAGAGTTAGGGGTATAGTCGGCTTTTTGTTTCTCTCCCCGTTTACAGTGAATTCTCTCTTGTTCTTTTCCCCGTAGAGTACATTCTTGCTTTGTACTTGAGCAGAATCACGTAAATCTTGTGTTCTTGTTTATCGCTTGTTGGTCTGTTATATTCTCAATTTAATGTTTCGCTCAACAATGTGGTATAGGAGAATGAGGAGGGGGACAGTGCAGTTTAGCATGGTGGAGTTTGAACGCACATTAATACTGGTTATTTAATTAGTGACTTATTTTCATAGTTAGTGTAGCTTTATTTTTTGTCAACGTTTTCATTTTTTGAACTCGTAGTACACAGGGAACTTAAAAGATGCCAACAAAACTCACTACAAATTCCAAGAAGACAAAATAATTCAAAGCCATTTTGGATTATCCATGTGTTCAGTAAAAGTTTTCTAACTTTTGGTCATAATTATTTTACATTATATTATGGAGGAAAGTTCACTTTCACCCCCTAGTTATCGTCATGTACTGATATCCCCCTTATGGTTTAAAACTGACTACATAACCTACATGCAGGGGCGGACCCACCTTGGGGCACGTGGGGTCACGTGCCCCCACACCCTTTTTTTTTTAAAAAAATTCAATTTTTTGTATATATATATTATATATGTCAATTGTATTCAAGGTATCATTGTTTGGCGAAGTGGTAAAAGTGCCAGTTTTGGGAACATGAGCTTGTGAGTTCGAGTCCCCCATTCCCATTAGTTTTTTTCTTTTTTCAAAATCTTGGCAGTACATTTGTGTGTTTGAGTCCCCCATTCCCGTTAGTTTTTTTTTTCCTTTTCAAAATCTTGGCAGTACGCTCCAACTTTCCTAACCAATGTTTCCCTCAACGTCTTCGATCATTTGTATAGTGCAAAATATGAATTCGCACATTGCATTTGTATACTTTTGATCTCCGAAACTTGTACTCGTAGAGTTAATAATAGAAAAATAGATGATGAACATGTGATAATTTTGTTTTAACGCATATAATCGAGGTACGCAAGTTTGCCCAAGTAGCTGGTTATTAAAATACATATATACTTTAAAATTGTTACTTTATCATGAATGCTTAAATTATTTTGGTGTGAATGTGCTTAATTGTAACTCATATATTACAGACCTTATGGTTACAAAGAAAATTGGTGCCCCCACTATGTCAACTTTCTGGGTCCGCCACTGCCTACATGTGGTTTTGAAAATGTGCAGATAGACCCCCTGCTGTCATATTTTCCATCCATATTAATGGACACAACATTAAAGACCAATATGGATGGAAAACATGACGGCAGGGGGTCTATCTGCATATTTTCAAAACCACAAGTAGGTTATGTGGTCAGTTTTAAACCACGAGGGGGGTATCCGCATATGGCGATAATCACAGGGGGTGAAAATGGACTTTCCTCTTTTATTATGCTATCAAACTAGCAAACATTTGGGAAAATAGAAATACTTCAAAGTATTTCTATTGCGTGTATTATAATTCGAGAAACCAAAGAAACAGAATTCCAACTCAAACAATCAAAAGGGTATTTTCTAATTATGCTTAACATGAGCAAAACAAGATTCGTGTGATGCGCTTTCGATCTATTTCTCTTTGTTGTAAGACGAGAAACCAAAGGGCAGCGGGTGGAGGGAGGAGGTATTCATTAGGTCCAGGCGCACGAAACCGTAGTTGCGAAGCACCTGATTGTCAGCGAAATTCAAAGCCTTTTCCATCCCACCGTAGCATTGCTCAGCTGTATACCCCCAGTGCAACCCACTACAATGCCTACATGCCGTAAAATGCGTGATAAACGGCCGCTTTCGTCCACCACCATCGCTGCCCTGGTTGGCTACTGCGTCCCTCATCAAGGTTGCATAATGCTCGCTCACCTTCTCCGCATGTCGTCTTCTCAACTCTATCACCCCTTTCTCTATCCTCGCATAGTGTTCAGTAATATTATAAAATGAATCGACAAGGTAGCCCCAATACCCACTTAAGTCGTACATATTCTCTATGTAAACCTTAATCCCCCACTTCTCCTTCTCTGTCAATAGCAAATAAACCAGAGCAGACTGATCATCAGAATCTGAGTGTTTTTTGTCACTAAGCGCTTCCATCTGGATCTGACCCCACTTTTCGTAGTTTGGAGTTTGGGGGCCCATCTCGGCCCATGCCTCCATAAACTCCATCGACCATTGACAGTTTCGGATATAAAACACCCCGGCGTTAAGCCCGCCCCAACTCTTCTTCTCATAGACCATGTCTGACCCTCCAGGCACCACAAAGTTATGTTCCTTATACTTCTCCAATGGCAGCTTAAAATCCATATCAGTAATTACTGCGTCCGAGTCAACCCAAAAGATCCACTCAGCCTCTGGGTGGGCCAACATCGTTGGCCGAAGCACGGCTATTTTGATCCACCAATTGATCATTTTCGGGTGCATAAACGCATTGTTGTAAAAGATATTGTATCCGTGGATCCGGCAGTAATCCACCTTGTTCTTGAAAAGCCTCAAGTTCAAATGATCTCCGATTGGATTCTTGCATGGCGACGGCTGCGATCCGGTCAACACGAAAACCCGGTCCTCTACTCCCGTGGCAAACGACGGATGATGCTTCAGCCACTCTCTTCTCTGCTCGTCCCAGTTCTTTCCTGGATTCCCTATCTCATAACTCAGGGTTGGGTCGTCGTAGAACGTTTGGTCGGCCGGGTCGTGGCCCAGGTTAAGGCCTTGATCACTCACGGTGGTGCAATCTTTCGTAGCTCCGCCGTCTTTTTCCGGCGATATCGTCATCTTTGACACGTCAAACATGTTGGGAAAACTAGTGGAAGGTGAGAAACTCAAAAGCAGCGTTAACAGAGCCACCCCTGCTACGCCTATGAAAATGGGTTTGCTCGGGCCTATGAATTTCTCCATTTTCGCAACTGTTTCAGTCACTCTGGCCATACCCATTTTCTGAATGAGTAATTCTAGAGAGTTAGTAATTGATACCTTAATAGGAATAGGAATCAGTAGGGGAAAGAGATGAAGGCTATCAGTTGACTGTTTGTTAGATTTGCCTGAGAATATATATATAATAGGGAATTATTTATACAACTATAAAAGCAGGAAAAACTTTCCTCAGCTAGATATGAGGAAAGAAAAGATGAGAGGGAAAAAAAACAATTCCAAAGGGTAGTGATGTGATCAATAAACAAATGGGGATCCATCTCCCCAGTGAAGAGGACAATAGAACTCTTTAAATGAACCAATAATTTATAATAAAAAAAATTAACGCAAAATTTATTAATGCGAAAAAAATTTAAATGAAAACAAAAAATTAATTCAATTTTTTATTAGGCACTCCTGACAGGATTTTAATTCGGCGAAGGGATAGAGGAGTTGACTAGAATGCACGTAGATTGTGCAAATGATAACATGAAGGACTTTTGGGAATTAAAAGCTTTGAAGTTCTCTGTCTTTTATATATATATATATATATCAACAAGGACTTTATGTATTTGTTTTCGTTATTTTAGCTTCTTATTTAATCAACAATACTTGAAAATGGTTTCCCGTGTTGATCGGGAAACGGGAAAAATTTCCCTAGATCCAATCGGCACGTTGGGGAGCACTGAGGTAGTTGCTTAGTGATTCATGGTTTACTCCTGAATGATTTCGATGGTCAAGAGGTCTCAAGACTCTCAACTATGTTCCACCGGCTTTAGTGGGGATGTAGAAGCTATGGCTTTTGGTCTCTTACGGGATTCGCTGAAAACCTGAAGCCTTTATGATCACGCCTACGAAATCGCTGCTACATATGATCGCCCCCTCCTCCCCTTTTTGTCCAGCAATAAAACTTGCCAGGCCGATGAGTCTATGGCTCATGACATCTAATTATTCCATACACTATACTCCCATCGATTACGCTCTCCACCTACTGCTTATAACATTTTTCTTTGAACAGAGATAATTCAACATCTTCTAATAGAGGCGGCAATTTGGGTCCTGTAATATGGTTTCACCTAAATCTATCCATTTATAGTTAGTCCAAACCCACCCATATTTAAATATGGGTTATAATTGGGTCAACTTAATAAACCCACTGATTTAATGAGTTTAGGTGGATTGGTAATGAGTTGAAAATTTGGTCCAAGTTAAAAAAGTTGATAGTGCCCAATATTCTCTATCAATTCTCCATAGCACGTCGACGAGCCAAAACAATGGAGTAATAATCACGAGATCATAGTCAAAACCAAGGACTAGCAGCACAAATCTCGGTCAACAGCGGAACAAAGATAGTTATTTTGGACCGGGAGACCCTGCCAAGCAGGGGTGCTTGGCAGGGGTGCCGAGCGCATCTCGGCCGTCCAAAAGTGTTTTGGACGGTCCAGATGCAAAGGTACCGAACGAATTTAAAAAAAAAGAAAAGGAAAAGGAAAAAGATGTTTCGATCCGGACCGTTGATTCCGAGATGAATGGCCGGATTGGCCGCTTGGCACCCGCTCGGCAGGGGTGCCGCTCGGCAGGGTCCCCGGGTCCAGTCATTTTAAGGTCTGACTGCACATTCTAATACAACCCCGTTCTCTTAAACTTAAATTTAAATTAAGGGAAAAATTCAAAAAAACCCCTGAACTTTGAACCCAATGTCAAATAGGCACCTGAACTTAAATAAACTTCAATTGAACACCTGAACTTTCACTCCGTTATTCAATTTACCCCCTGCCGTCTCAATCCGTGACTTTCCTAACGGCAACCGCTGAGCTGGACACTAACAGACAGAACAAAACGTTAGAGGGAGAAATCAGAGGGAAACAATAGTGATCTGGCACCTTTTTAAGGCCTCATTCGGCTAAATAAGCCTATTGGCTTACTTTTTGTCCTTATTCAAAAAAAATTTCATATTTGTTAGTTTTTCGTCAATTTTTTAGGGATTATTATATCGTCATAACGAGAGGAATCTAAAAAGTAAAAAATTATGATCGAAATCTATTTTTTTAATAAAGACGAAAAAATTGGCTTATTGGATTATTTTTGTCTTTATTCAAAAAAATTAGGTTTCGATCGTAATTTGTTACTTTTTAGATTCCTCTTGTCATGACGATTCAATAATCTCCAAAAAAAATAACGAAAAACTTGCTATGTTTGGATTGGTGTTTGAATTTTTTTTTGAAAAATAGTATGAGTAATAAGTAGAGAGAGATAGAGAGTGAAATGTTGGAAGTATGGAGAATCTAGAGAGAATTTTTTGTAAAAATTCTTTTTGAATTGTAAAGAGAACAAGGCATAAAAAATAAAAAAAAAATTGAATAAGGGCAAAAAATAAGCCAGTAGACTTATTTAGCCGAACGGGGCCTTAAAAAGGTGCCAGATCACTGTTGTTTCCCTCCAATTTATCCCTCTAACGTTTTGTTTTGTCTGTTAGTGTCCAGCTCAGCGGTTGCCGTTAGGAAAGTCACAGATTGAGACGGCAGGGGGTAAATTGAATAACGGAATGAAAGTTCAGGTGTTCAATTGAAATTTATTTAAGTTCAGGTGCCTATTTGACATTGGGTTCAAAGTTCAGGGGTTTTTTTGAATTTTTCCCTTAAATTAAATCTGGAAATTTTGTTCTTATTTAAATTTTCTTCGTATTTGTTAGTTTTGCGCCAAAACTTTTGTGGTCTATTGAATCGTCTAAATGAGAGGAATCGGGAAAGTTAATTTTTTTTACTTTTACCCAAGTATTTTGATAAATAACCACTTTTTAGAGCAAAAATGTCTCTTTTTTTTTTTGCTAAAAAGTAGTTATTTCTCAAAATATTTGGATAAAAGTGCCAAAAGTTTGGCGCAAAATTAACAAATGTGAAAAAAATTTAAATAAGGACAGCTTTTTTTGTCTTTATTCAATTTTTTTCGCATTTGTTAGTTTTTAGTTATTTTTTTGTGAATTATCCTGTCTCATGGCGAGAGGAATTAAGAAATAAAAAATTAACATCGAAATTCCAATTTTTTGGAATAAAAAACAAAGGCCAATAAACCAATTTTTTTCGTCTTTTTCCAAAAAAATTAGGTTTGGATCATAATTTTTTACTTTTTCGATTCTTTTCGTCGAGTCAGACCGATAATCCACAAAAAAAATTGATGCGAAACTAAACTAAAGTCTCTTGGATATCACAAAAAATATATTTGGTAAAAGTAAAAAAATTTACTTATCCGATTCCTCTCATCATGACGAATCAATAGGGGTAAAAAGTTTATCGCAAAATGAATAAATGAGAAAAAAATTTGAATAAGAACAAAATGATCGAAAAAAGCCTACAAAATGAAATACTCGGGCAATTCCGTATTCTTTGGTAGGTTGGTTTGGTTTGTGTTGGGGCACGGGAGAAGTATTGTTTTGGTTGAGAGAGAGAGGAAAAGGGGTGGGATTTGGATTATGTTTGAAGTGATATAAAACTAAGGTAATAGCAAAACAACGAACATAAAATAAGGACAATAATAACACAACATATATTAAATATAGTTCTTCTGGAACTATCAGAAACACAATTGATCAATGGGATCAATAAGATACTTGGGAGAATTGCATATCAGTGGAGAGAGGGGCAAATATTGCCCACGTGATGGAGTAGTTTTTCCAGAATTCATCCAAACATGACAAGGAAAAAATTAATTCCCAATACATGGAGAGGGCACCTGAAATGACTATTACACCCCTGATGAAATAAACCCTAAATCTTAACCCAACCACCGTTCCCTTCTCATTCCTTCGTACGCTGCTGCTGAAGAGGAACAAAACAGCAGGGGAGGGTTCTTCTTCTGCTTCTGCTATCGTTCCCCTTCGAGCTTTCTCCCTCACCCCTTCTTCCTCTCTCACTTCATCTCTCTGTAGCAATAGTACTCTCTCCATTCCACCGAAGAAGAAGCAGTCTCTTCTCCTTGACCAAGGGACATCGTATGCATCTGGTACGTATATGTTTTGGGTGTTTCAATTTTTTTTTGCAGTTTTCTCTCTTTTCTCTTCTCTTATTTCGTCCATGTGTCTGTGTTTGTAAGCAATTTGGTTTTTTTCATAGTATGAGTGAGGATAACATTGTATGAGGGAACCCCCAACCAACAGAATAGCAGCCCATCCTACAATGGTTAAACCCAACATTAAAATTGTGATAATAATAACCATAACTCAGCAATACAACTTTGTAGGGAGGCAATTTCGAAGGATCAGAAATTTAGGCTAGAGTTCTAATTAATTTTCGAACTTGGGGTATAGGTACAGGGGGAAATGGTTTTGAATGATTAGTGTATGAAAAAGGTAGGGGAAATTAGAGGAATTGGAAATATGGTGAGGGAGAAGATAAATTTTCGGATTTCCTTGTGGTTTGGGGATCGAGGGCTCAAAACTTGCAAAGCCCTAGGTGGAACTCGAAATTCCTCTACTGTGGAGAATGACCATGGTGAATAATGGAGAACATAACCACACAGGATTAGGCCCATATGAATATACAGCAGGATAAGGGATAAATATATATTTCTGTATAGTCGGATTAAAAACCAAGAAATGCATAGTCGGAGGATATCTAATTAACAGTAAGCCGTTGCAAGAGTTAATGATTGTTGGTCGAGTTGATTGCTCACGAGGCATGGAGGAAAAGAACCAACTTGAGATCGAGGGATTAGTGTTTCGGCGGGAGTGGGTGATTGAGAATTGGGAATTGGATATGAGAGAGAACCCATTAAGGCTAAAAGGGGGCCAGCTGCGTGTACTGTATCCTCAACCCCAAATGGTCCCCCCGATACCCCATAGAAGATGAGGAATACAAGGGGCAATATTGAGACTTTCCCATTAGTTCCCCTAGGAGAAGAAGGTACTCTGTTAATACCAACATTTGATCCACCATTGTGAACCCTCATTGCAATGGAAGTTGTTTTTCCTGAAAATAAAATAGTTGCTCTTTAAGTTACCTAATGTTACTCTTTGTAAGAACTTTTGTTGCTCTCTATGTAAGAATGTATGCCCTAGACTGTTAAGGGCAGTGACGTATATCTTAACTTACTAAATGGTTGTCTCTTTACAAAGGTGTGTTGGTTTGTATGAAATGTGGTTCTTGTTCAAGTTATGTAACATGTTTTTTTTCCTGATTATTCCGAGAAAGATGAAAGATGAAACCAATACAAAATACACTTCATGTTCTTTCTAATACTTGATTAGACATTAGAAATACTTGATGTAACATGGGAACCTATATCTTACCAAAGTTGTGCCAGACCATGCAACAATTGCTAATTGCATATACAATTTAAACCGAAGCATGATATGCAACACCTTGAGCATGCACATGTCCTTTATCAGTGCAAAGTTATTTGCTCTTTAAGTCACCTAATGTTATCTGCTACCTCTAAAAATATAATAGTTGCTCTTTGAATCACCTAATGTTACTCCTTGTAGGAACTTTTGTTGCTCTCTATGTAAGAAAGTATGCCCTAGACTGTTAAGGGTTGTTTTTTTCTTAAAATATAAAATTTGCTCTTTAAATCACCTAATGTTACTCCTTGTATGAACTTTTGTTGCTCTATATGCAAGAAAGTATGCCCTAGACTGTTAAGGGCAGTCACCCATATTTTAACTCACTCAATGGTTGTCCCTTTACCCTTGTGTGTTGGTGTGTATGAAATGTGGTTCTCCTCCAAGTCATGTAACTTTTTTTTTTTTCTGAAAATATAAAAGTTGCTCTTTAAGTCACATAATGTTGCTCCTTGTATGAACTTTTGTTGCTCTCTATGTAAGAAAGTATGCCCTAGACTGTTAAGGGTTATTTTTCTGAAAATATAAAAGTTGCTCTTTAAGTCACCTAATGTTACTCCTTGTATGAACTTTTGTTACTCTCTATGTAAGAAAGTATGCTCTAGACTGTTAAGGGTTGTTTTTTTCTGAAAATATAAAAGTTGCTCTTTTAAGTCACCTAATGTAACTCCTTGTATGAACTTTTGTTGCTCTCTATGTAAGAAAGTATGCCCCAGAAATGGAATTCTGGGGCATACATTATATGTAATGCCAGTTTCTTTTCTTTTTTTTTATGACTTGTCGCCTTGAAATGGAATTCTATGTTTTGGTTGATAGAAAATGAGTATTGGAAACTGTAGTATTGAAATCCATTTTTATTTTGTGCGCTTCGAACTTTGAGGAACATTTGTATTCTTTTTGGTGGAAGCGAGAAGATTAAAATGATTTAGACATTGCTTAGGTAATTTTTTTTTAGACATTGCTTAGCCTTTACACACGAGTAGTTCCTCGATCGTCTGAAGAGCTGCTGTTTGGCTACTCGGGGTCATCAGTTTTGTTCACTATAATTTAAAATATGATTTTGCAAAGGTAACAACTATTTCTTTTTAAGAACAACTTCTTTTTTGCAAATGTATTTAGGGTTGTAAGTTAGGATTTTGGTTTTGGAGATAACGTTTTTGGAGACAGACGACTTCATAGATTTTGCTTCGGCTTTTCAATTAGGTAAACTTCCTATTGTCTTCTTCCAATTCCTTTTACTTTCATGAATATAGTTTCGATTGAGACTACAACAAATATGGGCTTCCACAACATTAGTTGATAGCGTTTTTTGGGAAATGCTATTGTAGGGATACTATTATAGCGTTCAGTAGTAAAAAAAAGAAGGAAACACTCGCGCATGTGGTATGATAGCGTTTCATTAACTCTATAACAACGTTCTCCCAAAATTTGAGGGGCAGCCAGTTCTCCGCGCCCTAAATCGCACACCCCTTACTAAAAATTTCAAATGAGTTCAGTACCGATACTAGATCTCCCCATCGTTTTCGGTGAACTGGTGTTAGGTTTCTCTAGTTGTGCGAACTGGTGTTGCATTGCAGCTAACGGCTCGATCTTCGGGTATTCTAGGGTTTTAAACGGGAATAGCAGGTTGGTTTCTTCTTCTCTATTTCACAATTCATCGTTATAAAGTCGTGGGTTGCTTTATTTGTCTTATTTCCACTAGTTTGATTTGTGAATTTGGGAATATTATAGAGCAGGTGTAGTTTGTTCTTTGTTACACTTCGTTTTGGGTGTTTCTAGACGCAGGGTGTGACAAGAGATCCTTGTAAAAACTTCTAGTCTTGGCGTATGTAATAAAATGGAATTTGCTTCCGCTTGTCGTTAATTGAGTCCCTTTAGTCATTTGCTAATTAGATGTTTAACTTTGAAATGGCCTTAGTGATTAAATCACTGGCGCTTTGTCATGGCTAATTCCTCCAGGGACAGGCTAAGGTCATGACACTTGACATTAATTTGGAAGGTAAATTGTATTTCTATAACACAAAGAGGGACAAGACGAAGTATGTAACATTGAATGACGAAAATGGTGTTGCAATGTTGTTCCACTCAAACAAAGATGATGTCAACTTGTTTGTAGAAAAGACAGGACAAATTAATGACCTTATCCCAGCCTTTTACAATTCAACAAGGTTAGATGAATTGTTTCGTTTTAATTTCCACTTGCTTGCTTGTACCAGACCCTTTAAAATTGAACTTTTTCTTGTTTTTTTTTTGTGCGGTAATTAGCCTCTCTCTCTGTTAAGTATTGCTTTATGGGTGTAATGGTCATATGTTCAAACCATGGTAGTTAGGTGCCGACTCTTTGTTTGTTCTACTCATTGGCTTTCGTAGCTTTGGTTGTATGTGTTAATCAGGTGGTTTTGTAGTGGATTCTGAAGGATATCCCGTTGAGCCTTCCGTTTGGTCGGTAATGTTGGTTATACAAAAAAACTTTGTTTTTCTTGGCTATTCAATTCAATTTTGAGAAATATAGTGCTATATGGATTTAAGTAACACCAAAGCCATCAATTCGGGTCGGTCGGAGTAATTATTTCAAATCAATTCTGATAGTTTTGACTTGGTCTTTTATACCTCAAAGAAGGTTGAGGTTGAATTTAGATGCCTCCCCAACATTCCACAATCTGAAGTAGACTAGTTTTTATGCAAATTTATATTGGTTTTCATTTATATTAAGTTTAGTTCCAATATAAATTTTTGACTTGGTCTTTTATACCTCAGAGAAGGTTGGTTGTAGTTGAATGGTAGATGGCTTCCCAACATTCCAGAATCCGTAGAAGACTTACTCTTCATGAAACCTTCTATTGGTCTTCACATATATTAAGTGTAGTCTTCATGAAATTTTGACTTGGTTGTCTATAGCTCAGGGAAGGCTCCCGTAACTTTCCACCCTCATATAATATAAATACCAGCAAGTTCTACCTCAATTTCACATAATCTACAGAGCCAAACATGTGATAAAATCCAAACTTTCCGAATGTCTTCCTTTATGGTATTATATGTGTATATAATAGTTGCTCTTTAAGTCACCTAATGTTACTCATTGTATGAACTTTTGTTGCTCTCTAAGTAAGAAAGTATGCCCTAGACTGTTAAGGGTTGTTTTTTTCTTAAAATATAAAAGTTGCTCTTTAAGTCAACTAATGTTGCTCCTTGTATGAACTTTTGTTGCTCTCTATGTAAAAAAGTATGCCATAGACTGTTAAGGGCAGTCAACCATGTTTTAACTCATTGAATGGCTGTCCCTTTACCCCTTGTTGTTGGTGCGTATGAAATGTGGTTCTCCTTCAAATTATCTAACTTGTATTTTTTTGAAAATATGAAAGTTGCTCTTTAAGTCACATAATGTTGCTCCTTGTATGAACTTTTGTTGCTCTCTATTTAAGAAAATATGCTCTAGACTGTTAAGGGCAGTCAACCATGTTTTAATTCACTATGTGTGTTGGTGTGTATGAAATGTGGTTCTCCTTCAAGTCATGTAACTTGTAATTTTCTGAGAATATAAAAGTTGCTCTTTCAGTCACGTAATGTTGCTCCTTGTAAGAACTTTTGTTGCTCTCTATGTAAGAAAGTATGCCCTAGACTGTTAAGGGCATTCAACCATGTTTGAACTCAATGAATGACTATCCCTTTACCCCTTGTTGTTGGTGTGTATGAAATGTGGTTCTCCTTCAAGTTTTCTAACTTGTATTTTTCTGAAAATATAAAAGTTGCTCTTTAAGTCTCGTAATGTTGCTCCTTGTATGAACTTTTGTTGCCCTCTATGTAAAAAGTATGCCCTAGACTATTAAGGGCATGTTTTCTCCTGAAAATATAATAGTTGCTCTTTAAGTCTACTAATGTTGCTCCTTGTATGAACTTTTGTTGCTCTCTATGTAAGAATGTATGCCCTAGATTGTTAAGGGCATAGTTGCTCTTTAAGTCACCTAATGTTACTCTTTGTAAGAACTTTTGTTGCTCTCTATGTAACAAAGTATGCCTAGACTATTAAGGGCAGTCACCCATGTTTTAACTCACTGAATGGCTGTCCCTTTACCCTTGTGTGTTGGTCTGTATAAAATGTGATTCTCCTTGAAGTTATGTAACTTGTTTTTTTCCTGAAAATATAAAAGTTGCTCTTTAAGTCATCTAATGCTACTCCTTGTAAGAACTTTTGTTGCTCTTTATGTAAGAAAGTATGCCCTAGACTGTTAAGGGCAGTCACCCGTGTTTTACCTCAATGAAATGAATGAATGGTTGTCCCTTTACCTTTGTGTGTTGGTCTGTATGAAATGTGGTTCTCTTTTTTGTGTTGGTCTGTAAGAAATTTGGTCAAGGATAGTTACCATTATGCTAGTAACACCTATAGAAGCTACAAAACAATTCATTACTTCCAAGGATCTAAATGCTTACCTGAAACGATGACTGCAGGGATTTCGCTTGGATTGATCCCCCATGTGCGCAAGATCTATTCAGATTTTTTTTTTGAGGAGGATTAACAAGGCAGAATCAGAAATTGAAGCTTGCAAAGTGAAAAAGAGGAAGCTGTGGGAAGGGGAGCTCGAAGCAAGCAAGGCAAGAGAGAAGAAGCTGCGGGTTTGTTTGGCTGTTTATGTGGTCTAGGTTTGGATATAATTGTTCTTTTAGAATTTGGTTATGTATGTGGGGATAATGGTGCTAGGAATGTCAATATTTTTTCAGTGATGTAACGGTTGGGGGAATATAATCAGTTGGTGAACATTCCCATGGTAATGTTATGTATGTAATCAGTTGCTTAACTCTATGATTTGAATGAATGAATGAACGATCTTTTGGTTGGATTTGTGACTGACTTTTTTTTGGGTTGGATGAATGAATGATGTTTGGTTGAATGAATGAATGAAGCTATGGATGTTTCAATTGATTATAGCACTTGACTTGTTCATTAACACAAGGCTCAAAAGAATGAGAATGTACAGTAGCAATTTGTAATCTAACTAAAGTACCAGTTTTACTTCTTAGGCCTGAACTTCTTTCTCACTGCTTGATGGATTCTCAAAAAGAGCCTTTTTATTTCCTAAAATGGAACACAATTTTCCAATCAAAATCGTCTATCAAAGGTTAAGGTTCTCGTCTTTCCAAAGTTTTCAGTTCTGTCAGGAAATTCACAAGGCACGGGTACAAAAAGGTCGGTATTCATATGTCAAATTAATTAATATGAATAAATTTGAATACCGAACGGCTGCTGCCATTGCGCTTTAACATACATGATGTTCTATCTTTACAACAAAAAGCCGGTAGCAATTCTGAAGCTGAGTTCGCTACAGATTCAGCAAGGCGTAGACCTGCATACATATTTCTGTTGTTTCTGGTTTTTGCATTGTATATGACATGATCTCGCTTTGTCTCTCAACTCTTGGAAAGCTTTCATTGTTTCCCCATCAATCCTCCAACAAAATACCATCATCTTTTGGACTGTAAGAGAATAGCAGCCATAACAGAGAAAGCAACATCAACAAAATAGCAGCAGTCGATGGAGTTGACAAGAATTAGGCCACTGACTGCTAGGGATATGCCAAAACTAAATGAGTAACTGTCCACCACCAACTTATAACCACAAAGCAAGTGCCACAGAGAAAGAACCAACATAGCAATTAGGTTGGACTAGCACAACAGCTAAATTGGTTACCTTACTAAGCAGGTGATATGCTTAGCATACAATGCATTCTTTGTACTAGATTGAAATAACACTTCACTTGTTCACATAGTTTGTCCAAAACAGAAGTGAAACAAAAAAACAAAAAAAACATCAGAGTTCTTGTTCTCATAGCTTAACTACATTCCCAAAAAAACAGCCCTTTTTCCTTAGTCCACAAAAAAAAAAAACAGCCCTTGCACAAAAAGAACAGCACATAGGTCTTGTTCACTGCATCCCTAGCCACATCATCTTGTTCTGCACCCTTTTGCCCTTGCCTTGCAGTTGTGTTGTTATTGAAGACTGGGTTGGCCCTGTCTCAAGCACTTCACTTGACCCTATCTCAACCACACACGGATCAAAAAAAAAACTTCATGACATAATTTGAAAAAAAAGAAATTTGTCTCACCACTGTTGAGGTTTGAAGTCCATTTGTGGCCCCAAGTGGTCCTTGGACTGGTGTGGTCCCAACCTGAAAATGGACATATAATGAAAATGAAATTATGATGACATATATTGAAAATTAAATGAACTGGTGTGGGCTTGTCTCATACTAAATTGCCTGTATATGTTGTAATCCACTCACCTACATGACTTTTAAGCTTCTCCACTATCTTGAATATTTTGGGACAAATATCTCCCTTGCACTTCTCCATTGCATCCCTCCTCTTGACCACCATTTCCATAATAATATGCCCAATTCTCTTGAGCATGGAAATTATGGACTGATCTCTAGCTATTAGAATTGCTGAATTGAAACTTTCACACAAATTGTTCAACAAAATATCACATTTGGGATAAGTGCTGAAATGGGATCTACTCCAGTTAATGGGTGGCCTTTCAGACAACCATTTGTATGCCTTTGGGTCAGCTTTGTTCATCTCCTCCATAGCATTTTTGAAGGCAGGGATAGTGGTTGCTCTAGCAGCCTTCCATAAGATTTCCTTCAAGACCAAACCTTTGAACTCACCCTTGAAGTTGTTGTACAAGTGTCTTACACAAAATCTATGTGAAGCATTTGGGAAAAGAGCACTAACTGCATCAATCAGTCCTTTCTGTTTATCACTCATAAAAGTCCATCCATATGAGTTCACAATATCAAGGTCTTCCCCAATCATTTCTATCAAAGGGAGCACCATCATTGGAATTTACATCATTCAACATTCCCATAGAACTAAGATTATTCATTGCTTGAATATGGCTTTGAGATAGTGGCCCACACCAGCAGTTGGGTAGGAATTTCCTAGCATGGAAATTACCTGCGGAGAAGCAGAATCCAGCTAGTGTTATTTACTACGGATACAGAACAAGCATCAAGTAGCTAACTAGACATAACGCTTCTTCTTGTGGAGATAATAACGTCATCCAACAAGAATCCCAAAGAACCAATGAGCCGTATTCAGCAGGGACATTCAGTTGAGAGTCAATTTCGACCCACAAGATACAATACTTAAGCAATAGGAGGAAGAGAAGGGATATCCAAAAAATCCCACAAATGGCCAACATAATGGGGTGTAGAGTGGACAAACTTCCTCTGAAGTACCTTGAACTTCCTCTAGGTGCAAGCCCAAGAAGAATTAGTACATGGCAGCCTATTGTGGATAGGATAAAGCAGAAACTTTCAACATGGAAAGGGAGGCGCACGACCAAAGGGGGTAAACTAACTCAGATTAAATCATCTCTCAGCAATTTACCTATCTACTTTATATATATATAGGAGGATTAAACCACTAATCTGGGAGCCTTGTGATTTCTAAGTTTTGCACCTCCAGAAGTGCCCCTTTCTTTTTTTTGTAGTTCGTTTCCCTTTTGCCATTTGGTCTCTTGCTCCTTTTTTGGGGTGGGACCTAAGTGGCCTCCTCTCTCGATGTACCATTGTCGAGCTCAATAAAAATTTTCCTTTTGCCGAGTAAAAAAAGTAAAAGAAAGTCTAAGAACTAACTTATAAAGAATGAGTTCATTGATAGCGTAATTTCAGGGTAGAGATCTGCTCCACTACAGTCACTTTAGTGGGGTTTTGCAAAAACACTGGAAACAAACTGCCGGGTATTCCCTTTTTCACATAGCTCGATATTTTTCACTTGCATAGGGAGTTCTATTCCCAAATTCACACAATTCTACAAAAACCAAAGCTCTATCCTTAAATATTACTATTGCACATAACTCAGAGCAAAGAAACAAATGTCATACAATAACAACAAACAAAATTCATAAGGACATTTCACTAGAAAGTGACCTAAAGACAGTAGAATAATACCCATTTTTCTTGTAGTGATAGCTAGGTATACGGACCAGTTGTGAGCACTTCCTCAACCCATGCTCATTCTTAAGCAAATAAAACAATTCGATAGCAAGCTCAGGATCCTCAACTCCCAAATCACCAATAACCTCACCAACCTGAACCGAATTCAGCCTATCAACAAGTGTTTTCAAACGAAGGCTGCTACGTAAAGTTCTTTGCTTCATAACAAATCAAATATGTAAATATAACTAGATAGGCAGATTGTATTCTAACAAAAGATCACAACTCTGACCTTAGTGGGTATCTTAGTATTCCTCCTTTTGCCTCTCGACGATCTCCATACTCCCGCCTCCACAAGATAGGTTTGGAACCTTTTTCTTTTGGTGTATCCTATTTTTTCTTTCTGTAAAACCATGAAAATTATCAAATCACATACCCACAGAAACCTGGCTGCCCAGTACATAAAATTAGGAAAGAAATACAATTTATGAGACTCCTAAAGCTTAAGAACACTTAGTGAAACAACTGAAGCTGAATCTAACTGGAGTTGAAGGTGATGATGTTCCTGACAAGAAGTAACCCTAGGAATATCAAACCTGCTTTCTTTCCCAATGATAGCACCTGTAACAACATTGAGAAAGTTATACTCTCCAATAGTTATAGATATCTTGAAAAAATTACTCCGTACTAGATTCATGAATAACAATGCTAGATTCACATTTCACACACCTCCTTTACATGAGTGTTCACTGACTCAATAGTCAACACAGTACAACAAATTACAAGAGCTAAGTTGGAGTTATCCATAAAAATGCATTAATTGTCAATGTGCCAACACTATATGGACAAAAGAAGATGTAGAAGATCTTTCCATGAGGAGAAATCTGAATCTTCCAACTAACTATCAAATAAACCACTTGCGCTACCTCAAGCGAACATAACTGGTGGTCCTAAGAGAAGTCTCATGTCCGAATATCAAAAGGTGGACCAAAAATTTTCAATTCCTCGGATCAGAAAAAGAACAATTAACCATCAAAATAGCAGCATTAAGGAATCAAGTCGCACCTTCAGCACTGTGGGATATCTTGAAACTGACAACATATTCTGGATAGATATGTATACCCACATTCATGTTCCGAACAATATAATGATTAGGATTTTCCAGATCATCAACTCCACTATCAAAGTTTTCACTACTGGGGTGACATTGTTCAGATCCATGACGAACAAGTTCCACTTTCCCCAATATGACACGGCACAACACCACGTGTCGTACTCCATTTTTGTCGACATCACAATAACTTGCGCTGTAAAAACACAAAAGCTGAATCCTTCTCAAATTATCAAGAGCAATGGAACAATGAAAGAAAGAAAAGGACAAGCGGAATGAAATTTCTTAAATGGAACACAAGTTACACAACTCTCCATTGGATCATCAATATCAAGCCAAACATAATGTGTCTTTGTTTTTACAAATCTAAAAAAAAAAGTGTAGAGCATACATTCAATGGAACGTTGAATTTGACCCATGTAGTTCTATTCTGAGTTGTATTGCTTAATACTGCCTAACGGGCAAAGTGTTCAAGCCTTGTCACTTGTCAGGGAAACAATCAGTATATTTTAGTGATCAGGAAAATATGTGTCCATCATTTTCATACATGTGCTTCTCGTGAAAAGGTGATAATGGCCCATTGTTCACTAGTCACTATATGTTTTGTATTCACAGTTATCATCCTGGGACCTGGACTACTTTGCATTGTTAGCATCCTATGCTTTGAACGTTAGGATGTATTTGGATCAAGCATTTGAGGAAGGATAAAACGATGCAAAAGAAAATGAAAGGGAAAAATCCTTCACCTTTTCGTTTCCCGCTAAAAAATCCTTCAATCCAATTAGATCCAAATGCAGCTTAAGTGACATGTTATGCTAATTAGAAACCTTTCCCTTACTTAACGATGTAGACTAGTACCCCTAACAATTGTTGCAGTTCTGTGATGCTTGTCCAGTGCAATAAAAACCCAGTTCCTAAATCCAGAATCTTCAGACCCCATGATGTTCATAGAAGATTTTACCCCTGTAATACTGACGTATTAAGTTATCTGGATTTCATAGCCCATATACAGCCACTATTCAAACGTTTCCTTACATTTGAGCAAAAGGATTAGGAATGGATAAATTTAGATTTAAGCACAAGTTTCAGTAAAGGGCAGTCGTAAAATTGAAACCCATGAAATAGACTTCAACATTAGGAATGAGATAAGGGGAAAATAAACAGTTGTCCATCTCGACTGGACTACAAAATCAGTAAAGAAGTATTCAGTATAAAAATAATTTGATGAGCGTTTGAGTAAAAGAGTGGAGAGGCTTTGCAGGGAATGTTTACGCGAATTCAATATTCAATTCAGAAGCATTGCTATTCTGATTTTTTCCGATTGTTCTCGTATCAATTTAAAGGTTGATTCACTAGGTTCTTGATGTGTGCCAAAAAATACAAAAAAATAAACATGGAAGTGGTTTGTTTTTTTTACCAAAATAATAGCACCGACCTTTACAAAAGGCCAAAGAATAACAAAGGATGTGGAGTATCTAATTTCAACCATTTCAAAATCAGGTTTCTTACAGAAATCTAGTAACACGTAAAAGATCTGAGCATAAAGATCAACCATTTCCCTTCAACAAGATCAACCCACACACAGAGACAATTGAGATCCCCATCAATTAATACAGAAAAAAATTCTGAATATCGGACAAACAATAATAATAAGATGATGAAAAACAATGGTGAAATACTGTAGAATAAACACATATGAGAGGAACCAGCCATTTTCTTATACAAATATTGCCCAATAATCAACAAAAAAATTAAAATTTATGAGAGAGAGAGAGAGAGATGGGGGAACCTGGTGGAAGGGAGCGAGCGTTGGAGTGAGGAGCAGATGCGGCTGTATCGCCGGGGTTATTTCGGACCAGACGAGCACAGAGGAGATGATGGAGAGCACAGACGAGATGAAGGGGGAGCAAACCCTAGGGAGGAGGTGATGGTGTTTACGTTCCTGTGGAGCAGAAGGGTTTGCTTCAGTGGGGAGGGGACTGGGGAAGAGGGAACACTCCCTGGGAGACATGAACGACGTCGACTTGGAACAAAGGGGTAATTTTGTCCATATATGTTTTGATTCCCATGTATGGGGAATTATTTTTCTCCTTCTCATCACTTAAGAATTCCTAAAAAGTAGTCCATGAGGTGGGCAATATTTGTCCCTCCTTCCACTGATCAGCAATTTTCCCAAGATACTTCTGATTCTTACTTTTCATAGTAATTTCTCTTCTGTCTTTATAGGGGTGAAATATCAAACGTATAATTAATACAGTACTACTGTTACAACTGTGTTTCTTATTCGTAAACTTAATTCACTGAAGAATTAATGGCTTCAATCATTGTGAACCTTTTGTCATCGACCAATTTCACAACACTCCCCCTTGGATGACAAAATAATAAACGTATGCCTCGTTAAAACCTTGCCAAGGAAAACCCAATGGGAAAAACCTCTGATGAAGGAAAAAGAGTACACACGGTATATAATCTTCAAGTCGTTGACTCCCCCTCAACACTGCATGATAAATCTTTGAGTCGATGCATTCCGCTATTGGCTATCAGCTTCTTGAATGTTGTAGCTGGTAATGCCTTGGTGAATAAGTCTGTCAGATTGTTGCTAAAGCGTATTTGTTGAACATCAATATCACCGCTTTTCTGGAGGTCGTGGATGTAAAAGAATTTTGGCGATATGTGCTTAGTTTTGTCTCCTTTGATATAACCACCTTTGATCTGTGTGATAAATGTGGCATTATCTTCATACAAAATTATTGAACAATCCTTGATTGAAGACAATCCGCATTTCTCCCGAATGTGTTGAATCATTAATCTCAACCAAACACATTCATGACTTGTTTCATGAATTGCGATGATTTCAGAGTGATTAGAAGAAGTAGTAGTCAACGTTTGCTTCACAGAACGCCATGAAATGGCAACATCGCCGTAAGTAAACACATATCATGTTTGTGATCGGGCTTTATGTGGATCCGATAAATAACCAGCATCTGCATATCCGATTAATTGTGACGTCGATCCTTTTGAATAAAATAAGCCCAAGTCAACCGTTCCTCGGAGGTAACGGAAAATGTGTTTAATTCCTTTCCAATGCCGCTGAGTTGGAGCAAAACTGTATCGAGCCAACAAATTGACCGAGAACGCTATATTTGGTCGTGTACAATTTGTCAAATATATAAGTGCACTAATTGCACTCATATATGGTACTTCGGGACCAAGAATATCTTCTCTCTCTTTAAGAGGACGAAAGGGATCCTTGTTAATGTCAAGTGATCGAACCACCATGGGAGTACTCAATGGATGCGCTTTATCCATGTAAAATAGCTTCATAACTTTTTCCGTGTATGCCGACTGATGTATTAGGATACCATTTGGCAAATGCTCGATCTGGAGGCCGAGGAAAAATTTCGTTTTGCCAAGATGTTTCATTTCAAACTCCCTTTTTAAATATTCTGCGGTTTTTATAAGCTCTTCCGGAGTTCCTACGAAATTTAAGTCATCAACATAACCCGCAATAATCGCAAATCCAGAGTTTGATTTTTTAGTAAAAATACACGAACAAATTAGATCATTTTCATATCCCTCCTTTAGCAAATAATCACTAAGTCGTTTGTATCACATACAACCAAACTGTTTCAACCCATATAGTGATTTTTGTAGCTTAAGAGAATAAACACTTCGGGGTTTTAAATTGCATGCTTAAGGTATAGCATATCCTTCGGGGATCTTCATGTATATATATATCATTATCCAGTGATCCATATAAATATGATGTCACTACGTCCATCAAACGCATATCTAGACATTATGTGACTACTAAGCTAATCAAAACTCTGAATGTGATACCATCCATTACAGGAGAGTATGTCTCCTCATAATCAATTCCAGGTCTCTGCGAGAAACCTTGTGCAACAAGTCGTGCTTTATATCGCACAACTTCATTCTTCTCATTGCGCTTTTGCACAAACACCCACTTATATCCTACAGGCTGTATCCCTTCAGGGGTTTGGACTATAGGTCCAAGTACTTCCCTTTTTGCAAGAGAATTTAGTTCTGCTTGAATTGCTCCTTTCCACATTGGCCAATCATTCATATGTCGACATTGCTCGACAATTTGTGGTTCACTTTTTTCATTACTTCAAGTAATATTCTCATTACTTCTGGTAATGTCTAGAGCAACTGTAAACGAAAATACGTTGTCGACAACGGTTTTGTTTCTATCTAATATTTCTCTCATATTCATATAGTGTATTGAGATCTCATTATTTGCAGGTACCTGTTCCTCTTCAAGAAACACCTCTTCAGGAGACTTCTCTTCCAGAGATTCAAACTTACGAGAAAATATTGGTAGATTCATTCTTTCATTTGTTTGTCCTGTAGGTTTAGCTTCTTCGAGAGCGCTTGCGTTTGTTAGCTTGGTCTCTTCGAGAGTGCCAGCAACTTCTGGGGCGTCAGTCTCTTTGCCTTGGATTTTTCTCTTCCGGGGAAGTTTATCTTTTGCACCGACTGGTCTCCCACGCTTCTGGCGTGTCTTAGATTCATCAGCTGTTGTACAAGTGGTCTATCCTGTAGGAACGTTAGCAGCTGGTACATGGGACTTAGTTACCCTTTTTGTGTCAGTAAATGCATCCGGTAACCGATTTGCAATACTTTGCAAATGAATGATCCTTTGAACTTCTAGTTCACATTAATTAGTACGAGGATCAAGATGAGATAACGTTGAAGCATTCCAGATAATTTCCCGTTGAGATCCTGGCTACAACTTATCTCCCCTAATGGTGGGAATACTAATTCATCAAAATGGTAATCCTCAAATCGTGCCTTAAAAACATCACCTGTTAAGGGTTCAAGGTATCTAATGATAGACGGAGAATCAAAACCAACATATATACCAAGTCTACATTAAGGACCCATTTTAGTGTGTTAGGGAGGTGTAATGGGCACATACACAACACAACCAAAAACCCTTAAGTGAGAGATATTCGGTTGTTGACCAAGTACAAGTTGTATAGGTGAATATTTGTGATATGCAGTTGGTCTAACACGAATTAGAGATGTAGCATGTAAGATAGCATGTCCCCAAGTAGAAACTAGTAATTTTGTTTTCATAAGCAATGGCCGAGCAATCAACTGAAGTCTTTTAATAAAAGATTCAGCTAAACCATTCTGGGTATGAGTGTGTGCAACAGGATGCTTAACATCAATACCAATTGACATGTAGTAATCATTAAATGCTTGAGATGTGAATTCTCCAGCATTGTCAAGAAGAATTGTTTTGATTGGGTAGTCTGAAAACTGTTATCGCAATCTAATTATTTGGGCTAGTAATTTAGCAAATGCAATATTTCATGTAGACAATAAACAAGTATGTGATTATCTGGTTGAGGCATCAACTAGAATCATGAAATAACGAAATGGTCCAGACGGTGGGTATATATCAGGCCACAAATATCCCCTTGAATTCTTTGTCAAAAGGATGGGGAGTCAACAATGACTTTTGAGAGGGATGGTCTAGTTATCAATTTTCCTTGTGAACAAGCAATACAGGGATAATTACTGGGCAAAAGAATCTTCTAGTTCTTCAACGGATGCCCATGTGAATTTTCAACAATACGATGCGTCATTATTGCACGCGTCATTATTGAACCTAGATGCCCAAGGCAATCATGCCATAGCATGAAAAGTTTTGGGTTAGTACACTTCTGGTGCATAACAGCATACGATTGAATTGTTCTAATCGTCATATAATATAACCCAGAAGAGAATGCAAAAAGTTTTTCCAGTACAAGCTTCTGGCTAGATACAAAAGAAGTGATACGCAAATACTCTTCTGTACCTTTGCTGAAGGTTTCAATATGATAACCATTACGACGTATATCTTTGAAACTTAACAGATTTCTTCTGGATCTAGTAAAGTACAAAGCATTATCAATACTTAGTGGCGCAGCGGAATTTACGAGAGATTAGTTGCATACTAATCAAACGAATGATAGGTACTCGTAGCCACGAGTAGTTCTTGAATCCATAAGAAAAAGAGATAAACTCAGAGATTTTATTAATGAAAAGTTTTAAAAGATCAATAATTGAATAGGTTACAGCCCTTTTTATAAGACCCTAACCCTAGAAATCCTACCGTAAAAGAAATCTTAAATCATGCCAAAACAAGCGGCATTAAAAAAAAAAGATATTTCCTAATTAATTAAAATAAAATCCTAATTCTTGTAGACCAAGAATCCTAATAAAGGTAGAAATCAAAATCAAATTGAATACGGAAAGTTAATAATTCTAACCTAAACAAAAATATTCCTAGTAAAAATCTTATTCTAACGCAATAGAAATAAAATATAAAAATCCTCCAATCTTGTCCTACATCAGTCTCCTTTTCTTCAAAAGAACTCGCCCTCGAGTTCTCATTAGAAATTTGTCATCTGTCATTCCAAAGAAATAAATATTTGGAATACTTCAAGCTCTTGCTTGTCTTCCAAAAATTATTTAAAGAAAAGTATTCATGCAATGATATTTTCTCTTCATACTTCAACTTGTTGACAAGATGCACTAGACGAATGTTCGGAACCCAATCAAATTGTTGCACTCCAAGAAAATCTAATAAATGAGCATTATGTTGATGTTGCAAATTGTCTTGAGCTTGATTTAGTTCTGATTCCTTCGATGTCCCTAAAGTAAGTGGGGCATCACCTTTGCAATCGGCTATGCAAGGATCAGAAGTTGCTAGATTAAAAACAGACAAGTCATGTGCCTTCAATTCTAAAACTTCACCATTACCATCTTCACCATCACGAGTCATTTGTTGACTAATATCAGCTAATAGTTATGTATTGCTAGCCGGACTATCTTTCTTGACACTAATATCAACATAAAGCTCACTTTGTCGATTTTCTTCTTCATGAGGTCCATCAACTAGACCACTGATATTCCCCTCAAGTGATGAATGTTGACCGATAAGAGCCTTGAGGTGATGCCCATTGGTTGACTCATGTGCCCCTGCATCCCACCTATCATCTTTTTCCTCCGAACTCTCTTCAATTTCAGGAGTCATTGCTTCCCAATTAGCAATAGAAAGAATTAACTCATCTGGGCTATCAACAAACATCTCCTTTTTCCCCCATCCTCTTTCTCTCTAATATTACTTGGGACATTTTCGGTAAAATCATCCCTAGTCAGCAAAACCCAATTGTCGAGGTCAACGTGATCCACTTGAAGCGAGCTCGGCTCCTCTTTAACACAAATTTTAGTATCAACCATCTCCAATGGATAATTGTTTTGGTCCTCAACAACTTGATCGCCAACTTCTGTTTCAATTTTTTTTATCATCAACTCCCTCTATGACCACCTTATCAATTTCTTCAATGACATCTTTGGCAAGAGTAGTTTTATTCTGTTGATTTGATCTGTACTTTTCATCCAATAATTGTTTATAATTATGCGGCAAAAATCTCTCTATCAAACATTTTTTTTATTCTTGACCATGCACAAATATGGTGTTTGTTCTGTTGATCTCGCAAAGATTGCAAGTCTAACCACCAATTTAGGGCTGGACCTGTAAGCTTTAACAACACGTACTTCCACTTTTCTCCATTCGAGATTTTCATATACTCAAAAGCATCCTCAAGATTAAGTATCCAATCTAGAATATCCTCAAAATATTCAGAACCACTAAATTTAGGTAAATTATTATAGGGAAATGATTTTACCACACCCTTTTTTGTTAACGCCACACCCTGCAAGTGTATTTTTGGTGCAAAAATACACTTGCAGGGTGTGGCGTTAACAAAAAAGGGTGTGCCAAAATCACTAGCCTTATTATAATACCTGAAATTTGGTTGCCGCTTTATCGACTGATAATCATCATGATTCTCGAATAGCTTGCCTTCAAATTTATTCCTACTATTGCAGTGACAATAAGAATATCCTCCGGAGACATTTTGGTGAATAGGTTGGTTGCGGGCAAATCCCTCAACGCGGTTCATATTCTGGTTAGGAGGTTGGCGATGGGCAAATCCCAACGCACGATCCTTCTCAACCCTTTCTAGCCTTTGGCGATTTTGAAGAGTCAACCCCTGCAGCAACTCACGGATCTCTGCGAATTGAGTGCAAGTATCTTGACGGATCTCAGCTAACTGAGTGCTTCGATCCTGCAACTGCGTTCGGTTATCCTCCATCATCTTCCTTAGGTCAGCAAGCCCACGACCAACGTCAATGGGTGTAGATAGCAGAAGTCTTCGTTCTGATTCCTGGAAGCTTTGCTCGTCATTTGACGTTACAAATGGCGTGTAAAGCTGGGGAGCAATTGTAGGGAGGTACTCCCAAACAGGTGCAAATAGGGCCCGAACACGTGGTACGTGGAACCATGGTATAATTGTGACAAGGACAGTCGCCGTGCAGAACGGTGGTCGGCGACATGGACCAAGCGATATGAGAAATCGTTGGTCCAGGGGATCTGTGCGGGGTCCAGTGAACAGGAGAAGTTACTGGATCGAGGAATGAATAAAGGAACAGTGATATATGAGGTCATTGGTCCAAGTAGATTGTTCGGCACCGAAAGGGCCGAACAGGAGGGGAACTCGTGAGAAAGCAGTCCAGATGCACGGAACGCTCTAGAAGGTTCCAGAACGGGGATATTCCGTGAAGGAATAGGATCCCAATAAAGTAGGATCTTGGAGAGATACCCAACGGGAATGGGATGTTCGGCCAGCTATGGAAAGGAGTCCTGAATGGACTCTTTTTGTGAATTGATAAGGGAACGAGAATCCAAGATAATCTGGGTTTCCTATACGAGGTAGGGAGTCTAGGGCAACGAGGATACTTGGGCAGCAAGCATCTGTGGATCTATAAATACAAGGTAAACCTAGAGGTAAAAGGTACGCAATACGTAGCATAATTCACTTCCTATTGATAATTAGGGTTTTCTGCTAGTACGTGATACTAACTTAGGCTTCGGAGGGCCTTTGCCACGAGAGGCAAAGGTGCGCTCACCCTTGTCTGTTTTGCAGATAAGGATTCCGGCGACGCATTAGGGTTCCGGCGAGAGTCACGAAGTAGCCGTTAAGATCTTGTGCTGCTAAAACCCTTTTTAGTTTTTCTGCACTTACAATTAAAATAAAATCCTAATTCTTGTAGACCAAGAATCCTAATAAAGGTAGAAATCAAAATCAAACTGAATACGGAAAGTTAATAATTCTAATCTAAACAAAAATATTCCTAGTAAAAATCTTATTCTAACGCAATAGAAATAAAATATAAAAATCCTCCAATCTTGTCCTACATCACTTAGATTTGTTCCATTTATAACACAATATTTGCTCTTCCAGATCCTTCAATTAGGTTTGCAGAACCTGATATTATATTGACATTCGCTTGTACCTTTGTCAATTGTTTGAAATATTTGTTATCTCAGAGAATAGTATGTGTTGTACCACTATCTACTAAACAAATATTTTCACCAGTTATCTTCGTGTTTGTTAGTGCCCAATTAGTATCCAAGCCCCTATTATATGCAAAACATAATTTCAAAAGTTTCACGAATAAATAAATAAATAAAACACTTTAAAATATTATTATAGAATAAGTGCATCTTGATTAATTTATTACATCATAACATGATTGAAACATAACTGTAGTATGTCTTTATTTTGGATATAAGTAGAAACACAAGATATGCTAAATACACAATTATTCTTATGATCATTCAGAATAGTCACCTCCATCACCAAAGAAATCATCTTTGGTTCCACTAAGTCCCACAAGGTATTCAAAAATGTTAAAAGACGGAATGTCAATGAGTTCAAAAGGGTCAACAGATTGGTTCTGACCAATTTGATCGGTAAAGTTTGTTTCAATTTCTTTTCCTTTTTCCTTGAGCGATGCTTGGTAAAGCTCAATCAAATGCTTTAGCGTACGACAGGTATGCGACCAATGACCCTTCCCACCGCACCTGTATAGCAAGAATCCTCAAAGTTCTTAGTTTCTTTGGACACTGCCGACCTATTCCACTTCTGGGGATACTCCGGTTTCTTACTTGACTTTTGAATATATCCTCCATGGACTTGGTGGTTATGGCTACTCCGACCACGTCTATGACCACGACCACGACCTTGTCCATTACTCGACAAAGAGACTTTATTCGCTTCAGGGAATGGTAGAGCACTAGTTGGACGAGACTCGTGATTTCTCAGTAATAGTTCATTGTTTTGTTCAACGACCAGAAGGCAAGAGATTAAATCTGAGTATTTCTCAAACCCACGCTCTCTCTATTGCTACTACAAGAGCAAATTGTTGGCGTGAAAAGTGGAAAAAGTCTTTACCAACATATATTTTTTAGTAATCTGTTCTCCACATAATTTCAAAATTGAAACTACCTTGAATAGAGTAGAGTTATACTCACAAACAGATTTATAGTCTTGCAGTCGTAGATTCAACCAGCGATAATGAGCATCTGGTAGGATTACAGCCTTTTGGTGCCCATACCTTTCCTTCAGATTATTCCACAAACTTAGTGGGTCTTTCACCGTAAGGTATTCAGACTTCAGGTCCTCATGGATATGGTGCCGAATGAAGATCATGGCCTTTGCATGATCCTTCGGGGATGCGTCGTTACAATCTGTAATTGTGTTTCCGAGTTCCATAGCATCGAGATGGATTTCCACATCAAGTATCCATGACAAATAATTCTTCCAGAAATGTCTAGTACCGCGAAATCTAATTTTGTGTAGTTCGACATCGTCTATAAAATTAGAAATATTAATTTAGATGGATGTTGAAATAAAAGACAATCAAGTTAATGGTACAAGTTTAACTAATTAGAGAAAATGTCAGGTAATAATAAAATGCACAAAGCATAATGTGACTTTGATCACTAATTTGCAAATGAAAAGATTTCTAGTCTCCAACATCTGTAAGTTAACATATGCAAAGCAATATAAAAACATGTTGTTAATTTATCGTAGATAATAAATGAGATATTAAATGCACATCCTCCACTTAATTCAAATTCATTTCGTAGTATAAGTATTACATGTGCTCATAAATAAGTACTTCGAGTATTTTTGTTTTCGATAGTAAATACTTCAGGTATTTGTTATTGTCAAAATTCAATTGACTTCAGGTATTTATTAATACCAAGAATACTTTGAATATTCATCAGGAAACTACTTCTGGAAGAACATTTTTTCTTTGTCAATAATTTACTTGTAATTTACATATCTGTGTACGCATGTAATAGACAAACATAAACAGAGGTAAATATGAATGTGAGATGTAACCCATTACCTTCTCAGTCGGGTAGAGACTCGTGCTGATAACATGATATAAAACTAAGGTAATAGCAAAAGAACAGAACATAAAATAAGGACAATAATAACACAACATATGTTAAATATAGTTCTTCTAGAACTATCAGAGACACAATTGATCAATGGGATCAATCGGATACTTCTGATTCTTACTTTTCATTGCAATTTCCCTTCTGTCTTTATAGGGATGAAATATCAAACGTATAATTAATATGCTACTGTTACAACTGTGTTTCGTATTCGTAAACTTAATTCACTGAAGAATTAATGGCTTCAATCATTGTGAACCTTTTGTCATCCATCAATTTCACAACATGAAGATCATTATTTTTTTACAGGTTGCACATGATTATTTTTCATCTTGTTCAGTGTGGGGAGGAAAAACGGGTCGGATTTGGGTATGGCTTGACCCATATTTGACCCAACCCGTTTCAACCCGCTTTCCACTAACCCACATTTGACCCGCCCACATTTAACCCACAACCCGTTTCAACCCACCCATTTGCCACCTCTATCTTCTAACATCAAAGATCAAGAATGATTGAGATATGACTTTGAGAGGTCTTACAGTGTGTTTGGGTTTGTGTGAAGAAAAGCGAAATGTTATATTATTGCTTGTATTCAAACCATAACCTAGCACGCTTTTTATATAGACTACAAGACACATAACAAGGAAATATGCATAATAAGGAAACCTAGACTAACTAGAAAACATAAATAATAATAATATGCCTAAACTGGAAACATACAAATAAAGCATAAAAAATAAGAAAATTTAAATAATCATCCTCTTTAGCCATGCCATGTAAGAATTCATCCCACCCATTTTTTATGCTTATGTTTTCATCTTTCCATTATGTAAAATACCCTTATTACCCTTTACACTATTTTATAATACAGATATATATATATATATATATGGGGAGAGAGAGAGACGTTTACTGTTTCCATGTAAGAATTCATGGTAATCGACATGGTAATCAATACATGAAAAAATGTGGTCAACTTATCATGTTAATTTCATAAAATATGGTCGTTTTATCATGTATAGTTGGCTAATACCTATAATCCACAAAGCTGATGGCCAAAGGCCTTTTCATCATGAACGTCCCGATGATTCGATCGTGCAACATGAACAATTAAACTTGATCAATTCTTGCAAAATATTATCAAGTTTACAGACAAACCCGTTTCATGGTAAATGATGTTTATAATTTACCATGAAACATAAGTGAAGAGGGAATAAAAACCACATCTGATTAGACGTAATACACCATGGTTTTATATTAATTTTTTTCATGATTCAGGGTGACTTATGAGATCTGGCCATGTCGGATGTGTCCCTTTCTTCTTCACCGGTGAGTTCAACCACGAAGGACTTGATTGATTTATGGCGTCTCGAATTTTTCCGGAGAAAAACCCATTCGGAAAGAACGGGGGAATGCATTCGCCGTTTTCCTCCGCCGGAAAACGCAACAATGGTCGACGGATTGGATTGGATTTTCTTACTAGTATGGGTTTCCACTGTATAAGGGTTTCGACGGATATAATTAACCATGAAATCATAGGAATATAGACAAACATATTTCATGGTAAATAAAGTAAATAATTTACCATGAAATAGAATAAAACTAAGCAAAACCAAAATCAGATCTCGACAGATCAAACCCAATCCTTGCCGACCACCGGCGAATGTTTTCCGGCCACCGGTGACCCTCGACAGATCTCAAAATCAACAAATCTGCTTTCTAATTGTTGTTTCAACCCCCAACGCCCCTCCAAACACTTTGCCTAGCCGCCAAACCCTCTCGAAATCCCATTTTGGGTCTCCCCGCCGCCATTTGCTGCTCGCCAAAATGGGATGGAAACCAGAACAGAATTTTGAAAGTTTCGGAAATGGAAGTCGTAGGAATTTTGAAATGTTTCAGAAATGAAAACCAAAATGGGGGGTTTTGTGTTGGGTCTTTGCCTAGATATGTGGGATTGGGTAGCGAAATATACGGGGATGGATCCACGAGAATTTCGTTGGGACTGAATATCTTACATTTTCATGTCAAAAATCGTTGCTATACATAGTGATCCATGTATTATACTCGAGGACGGAATGGGTTATGATTTCGTCTTGAAAATCCGAGCTATATATATATATACTAGAAATTGTCCGTGCCTGAAGGCACGGCGCGATGTAATTGCGAGTTTGTAACTATCCAGAATTCCAAATGGGCTGGAAACAAAGACAGACAACAACAGAGTAAAAAAAACAAACACACCGCCTTAGATATGAACATCAAGAAAAGAAAAAAAAAATGGTTTCGCCGCCTGAGAAGAAAGATCAAAATAGATATCCCAGAATCGGCAATATATACCAAGCTAATATTGTTGTGGCTTTCCTACGTTTACCCAATATTACTATCCTAGCAACCCTTTTCAACAACACCACAAACACATCATATGGGATTCACAGAACTACTAATAATGCCATAGTAAGAATAACATGTCATAGAATCATTCAGCATTAAGCATGTGATACAACAAAACAATGGCAACAAAGGTAACATCATCCAACTTTAACCTTCAACTCTACACTTTCAAAATGACATCTTTCCATATTGAGGATCTTCGCCAAAACTCCTAGATAAAAATCAAGCTGATCGAGTTTTCTTCTGGCATTGTCGAACATATTGTTATCATATCGACACGGATAATAAAATAATCGGCATCCTGCAGAAAATTCAGATATTTCTTAACTTTGCAATTGAAATAATCTGATGGTTCATGGTAAGATAACTCACGGGAGAATACTGCATAGAGCATTTTACATGAAAGAAAAATGCTCACTTTCTAGTGTTGGTTTGAGTGTTAGGGAAACCCTAAAAATTATAACAAAGCTAGTATATCAAAAAGGGTATCCAATCTTGCAACAGTTGTATCCAGTCTTTCATCTTTTGATCGCTAGAATCGGTCCAGAGACAATAAAAATTATAACAAAGCTAGTATGTCAGAAAGGGTATCCAAACTTGCAACATTTGTATCCGGTCTTTCATCTTTTGATTGCTAGAATCGTCCTGACCCTCTTGAAATCCATGCCCAACTTCTGGGGTAAAGACTCGAGACAAAATGACATAAGCCAAAGTTAATCAGCAAATCATTTTTGGTTCTTGGTAATAAAAAAAATTCCTCATAGAAACCCAGGTAAAATGTTTAATGATCAACCAAGCACTATTTTGGTAGGCAACAAATCAGACAATACCTAACAGGTACAATCATCTGTTTTGATGGCAACAATGCACACAATAACTGATAAGGTACAATCACTTTCTTAAGGTACAATCATTTGCTCACATATATCGTACCCAAAAAAAAGAGACTTCGAAAAGTACTGTAAAAAACATGTGATACAGCAAACTAAATACTCCTAACACCTCATGTTTCGTAAAAAAAAAAAGGGGAAAAGAAACAAAAACAATCACAGAGAGCATGAGAAACAGAATCTTACGTCAAAAGGGATATATAGACCTCATACAATCGCCAAATCATACCTGCAAAAGGGAAAAGCCCGAAATTAGTTGGCCATACTTTTTTATTGGGCCATGACTCATGCTAACTGCTAACAAAAACATAAATCTCGCAGGAGAGTACATTTAGCAATCTCGCGTCACAAAAACATGAATTCAGGAGTGAGAGAGAGATTCGCCGTGAGAGAGAAGGGTGCAGGGCTTGTTTGTACCGGCCAAGAAAAGAGAACACAGTCTCCATATTTGCCATTAAAAATCCCACTTATTTACCAAACTGCCATTCAAAAGTTAGTTTGTGAGATTGATATTTTTTGGACCATTGGATGTGTAGAATTGGAGGGTTGAGATTGAAAGAAAAGGAATATTCTTTAGGGATCTTTGAAAAAAAACCCCTTCCCTTGTTATATGGATGAATTCTAAACTGCAAGTGCACACTCCCTTGATTCTTCTATCTCGCATTTCTCTGGGGAATTGCCTGTGCCTGAAAACAAGTACACACTCCCTTAACCAGGTAGATTCACAATAGAGGTCATGGTTGTGCTTAAGACATAGATGGGTATGAAGCAGAACTAACAATGAGGTGAAAGCTGTTTTGTCATCTTATGATTGGACCGGCATAGGGTTGATTGGCCTTTCAGTTCCCAAGTCCAAATGCAATCAGATCTTAGACTTAATAACATAGGATACGCATTCCATACTAACCCAAAAAAAATACTAAACTAACAAATGCCAAGTTAACGAAAACATAGACATTAGGCCATATTTGTGCTTAGAACCTGTCCACCCTATACTTAGTTTTATCAATTGAACAACCAAGTACATAAGAAAAAGAATTGAGTGATTACCACAATGGCATCCGCGAAAATTGGCCATACCCTTTCCCTTCTTTGCAACATATAACCTACCACAACATGTATCAGCAAGTGAAGCTAAAAAATAGAGCAATGGATATTGATCAATGGACGCCTAAAATGTCATTCAATCAGAATTGCGTTTTCTATCAATGATCAAATTCCACTCACTCCAATGACCAACAATTGAACAACAGAACTGAAAGTTTAGTCTTCAAATCAAATTTGTTATCCAGAATTGTTGTTATGTGGCTAAAAGTTGGGAATCTTGGGATATAAAGCTCACCATTACATCTCTTTGTTCTTCTTTCTCTTGCTACTGGCTACTTCTACTGCCACTTCTACTTTCTCCACAATCTGAGAGATTCCAAAATGTCATAGATGGGCTATCTTGCTTGAAGTAACACTAGCAAAGTTGTGACTCAAGCCTGCACCACATTCCATCACTACAAGAAATCACGGCTTTCCCGGCGTTTTTTAAACGCCGGCAAAAGTGAAATAAACGCCAGTAAAAGTCTTCCCGGCGTTTATCCCAGCGTTTTCCGTGAACGCCGCGACTGCCGGACTCGGGAATACTTCTCGGCGTTTTATAAACGCCGGGAATAATCCCCGCGTTTTTTTCCAGCGTTTATGAAACCCCGGGAAAAGTTTTCCGGTAAGAATCGATACCGCCGCAGGCGAGGGAATTCCCAGCGTTTATGAAAACCCCGGGAAAAGTTTTCCGGCAAGAATGATACGCCGCCGGCGAGGGAATTCCCAGCGTTTACGAAACGCCGGGAATAGTCCTTTTTTATATAAAAAAATAATACTGGCATCCCAGCATTTATTAAATGCCGGGAATAGTCCCTTTTTTATTAAAAAAAATACTTATGCCATTTTACTCATTTACTATTATTTTCACCTGTTCATAATTCATTAACATCTGCTCACGTTCAACGTAACAAACATATAAGTAATAAATAACAAATACACATACAAATCGACAAAATTTTTTAAAACTCGACAAATGGTACATCCAAGATAAAAATCCAAACCAAATAAAAACAACATGGTAAAGACATTATCAATACTCCAAAGACAGCAACGGACGAAACCTAAGCAGCTTCCCAATAGCAAAACATTCCAAGCGCGAACATCAAGGAGCAGCTGTAACACATAACATCCAATCAACAATATCATGAAGCAACACTAGAAGCTTACAAGAGTTCAGCATTATAGCAGCTAACAAGGAAATCAGAATCATTTTCGTCAACAAAGATAGTGCAGCACTACAGCCAACAGTAGCCGGATCAATTTACCCCAAAAAAAAAACAGTAGCAGGATCATAGAGAGAAGATCCTGGCAAAGGCCTTACACAAAAGACACACCAGACAGGGAAAAAAGACCTTTACCTGTCAAGAAGAAAGCTTTAGCGACACGTGCAAGTAACATGCCAACCAAATCTGAAATAGATAGTAACCAAATTGTTTCATTAACGGGTATTTTAATGAAAAATTGCGAGATTGATGGGGATTTTGATGGAAAATACACACATTTTAGGATAAGGGCAAGCCAAGAGTTAAGCCCTTGGCCCCTTGCGATATTGTGCAATATAGAAAAGAGATCATTATCGTATGTTTTACAAAAGCTGTAGGCCCATAGTAAGGTGCATAAAAATATCATTACCTGTACCCGCATCATGTTCTATTGCAAAAATTCCATCAAATTCGGATGATGTAATCATCTTATGCAAAACAAAATCAGCTAGTATCAGTTTTGCTCTTGCCACTGTCAACAGCTCCTGCGAAGATCATCAAAGGTGCCACACTGTCAACAGCTCTATCCATAACAGTTTTGATCCATGTTTCAATTTCAATAGTTTCCAGTTCAGTAGGACAAAGTTATGGGGGTCGCCTCAAGTTGTGATAGGGGGCAACCCGGGCAAGTTAAGTTTTCAGGTCTTTCATATTGTTTCCTGCACTTTGTGGAGTTATTGGTAACAAAGACTAATCTCTTTCCCCGGAGAACAAAGATTAAGACTTGCCTCCAAGAAACAGTTAGCACACACAGGTTTAGTCATAGAGTTCATTTTATGATTCTGTATAGTATTTCCTGAACTGTTGACCAAATTCAAGGGTGCCAAAATCAATGTACAAAACATACAGGATATATCAAAAGTCCACACATAAAACTATTAATTGCCTGGTATATCTCTTGTGCCTGTTTTGGCTTTATATTCAAGGTTTTGTGTATTGAAATCACTAGTATGAATTTATCCAACACATATATCTCTTGTGCCTGTTTGTGCTTTATATTCAAGGTTTTGTGTATCGAAATCACTAGTATGAATTTATCCAACACATATTCGAGGTTTACCTTGCAAAGTTAGGTCCAGAGTAGGGATGAGATTCTCTCATCTAGTTTTTATGGACCAATTTTGTCCATATCAGTGCCTTACAGGCACACTTAAAGCTAATGTATGAGTCCCAAACTAGTCCATAAAAACTTGGATTGATCACAGGAACATCAAACAAGTAGTCTCCAAGATATATTCAATTGTTGTTCCTCACATTAATTTAAAAAGAGTGTGATCGATGGTTGGAGATTCATGAAGAAATTGTATCTATTGTGGATATTGTTGTCCCTCCCTCCTGATCCATGAGGCATAACTCACATCATCAACTAAATGCAGAAGTCTCAGTATGTAGCTAAGCACTTGCTAACAAAGATCAAGAAGATCACAGAAAGAAAACTACCAATAAAGAACTCTGAAAAGCAAATCAAGTCAAACTTGGGCCCAAACACTTAGATTTTATGTCAACAGAAAAAAAAAGATTACCCTTCTACCTAAAAATGGGTTCATAATAAGAACTTGCAAAACCCACATAAGATAAACTGCAATAGAGAAACAAAACAAAAGGATTCAAAAAAATACCAATTGCTTGTGTTCATAACCAGCCATTTATAATTTCTCAACCTGTGGCATTCCCAAAAAGGCCCCAGTCGTTCACCTTGAAGCTGGAGACTGCAAGTTTGAAAACCTCCGCCATCGGCATACGTCCGGACTCTGCAGCAGGGGCAGCCAGACCAGCACCAACCGAGCTAGCACTTTCACTCAAAGGGCTGCAGCCGCTGCACTCACATTACCAAAAAAGGTCAAAAGGGTTGAAACACATCATATTGTAACATGCCACTTCTCCTATGTTTACGTCAGATTAGATATGTTCGATACAGCAGATTGAGGAGGAGGAATTATTCATAAATCCTCTAAAACAACCACCTATTCTTTAATCTTTAATCTTTATAAACAGTGTTCCTATCGAAAGTCGTAAAGTATGTTTGCACCATGTTTTCCATGTTTTCTGAGCCACTATGCTTGGGTGGATGAGGTAGAGGAATCGAACCTACTAATTTCATGTTTAAGCAAAATTTCGCAACGAAAGTTAAACAAACATGCTCAGCAATAGCAACAATGATACAGGTATCTATAAATAATTTTGAAACAAAATTGTAAGCCAGTGAGGTTGAGTCTAGTACAGACAAAGGAAAAGGAGTGGCCCTGAATTCTAGACCTTGGAACTAACCCCTGATTTTTCTTGTGTTCATAACATACCCAGGGGTATCTACGTGACCCTAAAATATTGTGGGACACCATCTCTCTACAAGTCCTAAAGTGCTTACTCCTTCAGTTGCTTGAAGATTGAAAAAAGTGTCAAAAACAAATATAGCTCAATATGAACACTGTAACTCTCAGAACATATAACACAAAGCAAACTATAAGCCGACTTGCATGAATATTTTCTTGCTTGAAAGCATGTACATAATGAAGATAAAACTATTGAACCCCAGCCAAAAAGAGAAGAAAAAAATCCAGGCAGTAGAAGGGGAGATATTGTTGTGCATTTTGTTTCCATTACAGACTGTCTTACATCTACATAATGAGAAATAACCCTTTTACTGAATCAAAATGAAGATTAATTGGAGTAAAAAGCAAAATTACTTGTTCTTGATACTTACTTTATTAAGATTGGCTCATACGCAGTGATTAGTACATCTGTACCAACTTCCTTAAGGCGCAAATTTTCCAAGTACACCTGCAGGAACCAATATGTCAACTTCCCGAACAAAATCAGTCGACCTAGATAAAAAACCTTTTTCTTTGACTGAGCGTGAGACCAAATCAAGTCGGTTGAAGCAATCCATTTCACAACTAAGCACACATACAAGTGTACATATACACACATACATACCCATACGGAAAGAGAGACTGTTTAACTAAGAATTTCAAATAAAAGAGACTTAATGAACAGAGAAGGAGAAATTTTCAAAAGTTATGAGGTTCGATTCTTTATGTGGGAGCTAGGGTTCATCACGCGAGAAGCGTGAGATCGAGTGCTATTGATTTCCCCACCCCTAACCCGATCCCTTCCCTCGGAACCCAATCCTAGTTGAAGCCTACGACCCTGCGAACTCCCAATCCCCCGCATGAATACCGACGAGAAGATACAGAGAGAGAGAGAGAGAGAGAGAGAGAACGTACCAAGAGGAGGGAGCCGCAGATGGAGAGGAGGCGAACGGACGAAGCGGAGGAACCCTAGATCGAGAGGAGCGCTGGTTCTTTTTTTTGTTTTTTGGTTCTACGCCAAAGTTGGGTCGGCTTTAGATAAAGGGGGATAGCGTAATATCTAAAAGGAGATAATTTCAGGGTAGAATTATGCTCCGCTACAGTAACTTTAGTGGGGTTTTGTAAAAACGCTGGAAACAAACTGCCGGGTATTCCCTTTTTTCTTGTAGTGCATCTTAGTTTATTGAACCTCACCATTTACTAAACATCATGCTTTAAATTGGCCCAAGACATTGGCTAACTAAATGTGTACAAAGCATGAAAGTGAAAGCAAGGAATGTAACATACTAACATCATCAAAGTGTATTTTTGCACTATCCAACTTAATTTCTTAGCTCACCATTTACATTTTACTAAACTTCATGGTTTAAACTGGCCCAAGATATTGACAAACTTAAATATGTAAAGTGAATAAAGAAGTATGCCCAGTCAATCTTCTTTCTCTACAATTTTACACATGCGAAAAAAATCAATTTGAATGTATGTTTTTCTGGGTTAGAATAAAAATCATACAAACTGCATACTGTTTTCGGATGCCATTTCACCCTTCTACCTCTTCATCCCATTAATGGACAATCAATCAAACACCTAGTAGGCTCTTTTTTCTCATGGTTTTCCACTCTCTTCTTCCCTAACCATAAGGCTAAGGGTTAATCACCATACCTGCAGCCCCATGGGCAGTTATAATTCAACCTGATTTTTCTATTAGCAATCATAAATTTGAAGGGGAGATTGGTATACAAAAATTCTTCACAATGTCCCTATTTAACATCAATGCGCCCCCCCCCACACACACACACACACACACAAATCTGACCATTATATTTTTTTAGCTAAGCATGGTTTATAAAGGGGCATGGTCTATTTCGAAAACGAACAACAAATCATTTATATACGGGGTCCTCAAATTAAAAATTCTAATTAGAGGGGTAGAAACAGAACAATACCACCAAAAAAAGATTCCTAATTAGATCACCTCAAAATCACCACCGAAAATCAAACATGGTCACATGCAAAGTACCTGCCACTAAATCTACAATTAAACGTTGGTGGTTAAAGAGGTAACCGAAGCAACATTGTTAGATGGAGGTTAATCAAGGACACAGATTGCAGACTCACTCAAAATTGGCGGTGCCTAAAAAGCTTCAACATCGCTGGAAATAATGTTATAGTGATATGTAAACTCATATTTCTCGAAGACTTTACTCCAACACAAAGCTTTTAAAATTTATAATTCACATTGTCGTGTCCCCGGCTCGTCCCACGATTAATCATATTAAAATCTAATGGACATGTACATGTTCCCGGTGTGTCTAGTGTATTTGGAGTGTCCAAAACGGATATGGCAATCTCTAGGAGTGTTGGTGACTCACCTAACCAAATTAGGTTAAGTTTTTCAAGAAAATCTCATAACTTCCCACAACCTATTCCACTAACTTTACCTGACAGATATACAAAACTTGGTTTTAAGCAATGTGATTGTTATATGAATATCCCTTTGCAATGGAGCATCAATTATCTAGAGTTAAAGCTTGTGTTCTATGAATTGCCCTTGCCCAAAGGCACAATGCGACGCGTTCTTAACACAATTAAACTAAACCAGTCTTCCCTACTATTGATTCCACAAAAAGGACATGAATATATACACTAAATTTTAAAATTCAACACCCCCATTACGGTGTCATGTTCGAAATAGGAGCAAAAATTAGTTTCCTTCAAAAGAAAATAAAGTAGGAGCTCAAGTTGAATACCCCATCCCAGGAGGCTTAATGGAGTCCCCAAAATTCAACTACAATATCAACGAATCAAACAATTAAATAGATGAGCCTGAAAATACGTAATCTTTTTTCATATCCCTCTGTGTGCATAGTTATGAACTTAACATATGATCCCCCTAGCTTCCCCTTCCCTCTCTTAAAATCCCTAACAGCTTTTCTCTCCCCAACAAAACGCATAAGACTTGATAAAACAAAAAACACCATCCATCCAACATTTAAAGATGCATACTAGCCAGTGCTCTGCATTAACTAAATCAGGCTCAAGATCTAAACACACCAATCAATGGTTTGCATGTAACCAGTTGATCTAAATCAGGCTCAGAACATCCTAAGTATTCCTTGGCAATTTGTAGCTCCACTCCCAAAAAAGGATTTCCTAAATTAGCTTTGCATGCAAAGAAAATAAAGCAACATCGAGGTGATCATCCATGCAAGTTTTCACTACTTTCAGAATAAATGCAACAAAAGTAAGCCCACATAGTACATCAAAAAGTTTCAGAAAAAAGTAATACGTGTTAGGAGGTCTAGAGGACTTTCCCAAAAACTGGGTCATGGTTGATGTTTTCTTACAAAAGTAATACGTGTTAATTTACTTTACCAAAAGATAACACATGCCTCAAGACTTGATCTTTCCAAAAAAATTGCTCATATCCGTCTGGTCATGAGAGGCTTAAACTTCCAAAAAAACTGCTCATATGTCATTATATGGGCTAATCTAACGATCCCAAAAGCAGCCACGGTTCCATGGTTTTGAAATCACAATGCTGTCATAAGGACCTCTGAAAGGATTGCAATCAGTGTTTCTAAATTCCAAGCCTAATTTGCCTTTATGATCCAAGATGACAAAAACCATTTATCCAAAAAATAAGAAAACCTCCAAAACTCGAACAACTGAAATCAATTCCTGAAATTCATACCCAAGGCTGGGAAAAATACTTACCCTTTTGGTTAGCCTATAATATTCCGAGCACTGATTTCATGAAACCTACTATGCATCTGGAAAAAAGAAGAGAAAGAGTTAGAATTTCCAATTAAAATCAACACACAAAAAACCCTAAAACCAGTTGAAAAAAGGGAGTTCACATGCAAGAAGTCCGAATAACCAATTCGGCAAAAACTGAAACTAATTAGGGGAAAACAAAACCTGCAGAGTTCAAAAGTAGGGGCGCATATTGCTCCCATCCCAAGCAGCAAGAGACTTCATCCGCACCCCTATGATTAATGGCGTAGAGAGAGCGAGCAGGGGGAGAGAGAGAGAGACCGAGCTTGCGCGCGAGAGAGTGAGAGTTAGCACATTTAGGTCATGCCTTAATCTGGTATTTTTTCTACTGATATGAATCGTGGATTTGAGTCTATATCCAGTTAGAGAATAAAAAGAAGAATCAAACTAATTAAAAATGTGAAAGAACAAAGATTTCACAGGCCATCCAACGAAGGCAAGGGTTTGGGATTTGGGGAATTCACAGGCATACGAAAAGTAACAGAAATTAACCAGAATCGAAAGAATATACGAAAAGTAACAGAAATTTGGGCAAAATGAGTGATTACTGTAGGGGTTCGATTTATCGGGGCCTTGACTGTGGTGTCCGGTTAGGTTCCTTCCTCCGTTGCTCCGTTCGTCCGTCGCCTGACCTGCAACAAGTCACTAGGGCTTTCGTTGCCCAGTGACCCTCCGACGATCAGGTTAGATCTCAGGGAAGGTGTTTAGGTCTAGGGTTAGGATAGTATTGCGTACCTTTCTCAGGTGGGTATCACTTTGTATTTATAGACCTAGGTTTGCTTGATCTTCACGCTAGCGCGTGGTGAGTACGCTCGGGTAACCGCCTCGGGTGACATCACATATGACGAGGGGGGCGAGGTGGTTACGGAGCACATGGGACAGATCTCAATGATTGTGCCAGCTGCATGGGGAGCATGATCCCCATGGGTCCCACTCACAGAAACCGTTACCGCCTGGAAGCCTTTGGAAGCATGGGAACATGCAGTGAACCGAGGCTCCGAAGTAGATGACAACCGAAGCCCGGGAAACGACCGAGGTGCATCCCGAAGAGAGCTAGTCAGAAGACCTCGGCCCGTACCCTAGCCGCTGGTTTAGTGTTCGTAGCCCGGTTACCGAGCCGATAACCGAGGGCCCTACAATAGCCCCTCAACTTCCGGAGTGCCATTCTGGTCTTCGGGGAGTTGACCCCTCTGATGGACTAGCGAAACCGGGCTTTTAACCAATGGAATGCTTTGGAGAAGAACCGAGCGTCCTTTGGGAGAGCCGAATCGCCTACTTCTGCCCTAGGAGCCACGCGTCAGTCATCGCCGGAATGAGTGACATCGTGCGTCGCCTCGGCACGTGAAATGTCAGTTGATTGGTACGAAAAGCCCAGTCAGGGCACGTGTCGAAGCGTGAATGGCTCGGTATGCGGCGCGCCTGACTTCGGTTCAGAACTCTGATTGCTGACCGTTTGATGAAGACACGCGTTGAAGATCCAATGGTTCGGTTGGCGACGCTTCGTTTCCCGCGCGACTCCTCGTACGCTCCACTATAAATTCGGACCATTTGGAGAGAGAAAGCTACTGGAACCCTCTGATGCCGTCGAACCGCCGCCGCCGTGTTTTGCAAACTTTGGATCGCGATTTTGAGCACTTTGGCAGCAGATCTCCTCTCCAGACTTGGGTATGTTGATCTTTGCTAATCAATCTTCAAGTCTTAGTACTTTTATTCGTATTTTTCAACGTTTTCTGAGCGCATTGGGACGGGAACGCCACCTGCAACCGTCTGGTGCGCGGCGGCGCTGGCGCCCGCCGCTGCTGTTCTTGTTCTTTCCGAGGCCCATATTCTTCCCGAGGCCTATATTCTTCCCGAGGCCTATCTTCAACCTTTGGACAAATGAAAGATGTAGTAGTTTCCCGAGGACCCTTTCCGAGGAGGGAAGAGTCTTTAAGAATGACCGAGGACCGTAGATTCCGAAGAGTGAGGACCATCTCGCCCCGAGCGCTAGGACCTTTTGCTCTCCCCTAGGCATATAGCTAACGGGTTTTGCACATTTTCCTTGTTTTCTTGGTCAGGGGCGAATGGTCATTGAACTCTCCTCGGACAGCTCCAGTAGTTCCGACGATCCCTTGGTAGACGTCATCTTTCAAGAGCTTTAGAGGGAGAGGTTTTACCGAATCCCGGTCGACCAGATTGAGCCTGCCAACCCTAACCGAGCCCCTCGTGACATTACTTCACTTGACCCTTGGGAGATGGAGGACCCGAGTACGTCGGACCACGGGCCGGGTCCGTTCGGAAATGTGCCCGAGGAAATCCAGGGACGCCGAAGACCGATGAGGCCCTGTTCGTTTAAGAACAAATACTTCAACGGGGATCCCGCAGCTTACGCCGAGTTTAAGAGGCTCTATAGCATCCCTCCTGACGTTGAGGTTCGGTTGCTAGAAGTCACCGACCCAAAGGATCTTTCGCATCGGTCAGGAGAGTTGATTTTTCCCCTGATGGCTATATGCGAGGGGGGCATCAGGTTTCCCCTCCACCAGTTCGTGCGTCGGGTGCTCCGGACCCTCAACCTTACCTCCTCCCAGCTCACGGTAAATTCTTACCGAATTATTACCAGCATCACCGAGCTGAGGAGGCAATTTAACCTGGTGTTCGGTATTGAGGAGCTCTTCAGTGTCTACCTTCTGGGGGTTAACCGAGGCCACAACCGACACTACCTCTCCTGCAGATCAGGGAACGACACATTCTTGATCGATCACCTACCGGACTCCGAGGAGTGGGCGAGTATTTATGTCTCGGTCACCGGGAACTTCATGTTCGGGCCCGGGGAGACCATAGACATAGTCACCACGGTCCCATTTGAGATTGGAGTTCCTGGTCGGTAACTTACCCTTCGGTAGTGAGCTTATTTCAATAAATGCTCTCTTGTAAACTTGTACTGATTTCATCATGTTTTGACGACCCTTTTGCAGCCGACGGCACCGTTCAGGAGCTTCGGGAGAGAGCCGTCCGATCTCGGATAAACGCCGCCTACGCAATCCCAATCACCAACCGCTACGCCCCTCAGCTCCTCGGTTACGTCCCCTCGTACACCAGTTACTTAAAGAAGAAACCGAGGAAGCAAGGGGTGTCGAGGGCAGGACGAGGAGGAGGAGGACGTAGGGGAGGCGGAGGAGCGGGGAGAGGTGGCAGAGGAAACGCTTCTGGGACCGAGGGTAGCAGCTCCGAGCCTCTAGGTATCGTAAGAGAGGCAGTTGACCGAGAGACGCCTGAGAGGACCAGACTGAGCGACGAGATGTCGGAACCTGGAGCTCGGGAGGTGCTAAACCTCAGACGTCGACCATCAAGAAGCCGAGGCCGAGGCCGAGGCTCAGCCACTAGTACCCCTGGCGCTGGGACCTCGGGGGTGACCCCTATTTCTCCGCAGGAGCCCCCGGCGAAGAGGACTCGGCATGTGGGGAAAGGAAGCGCCCGAGGCAAGGAGAAGGAAACTTCTCGGATTACCGAGGGGGAGGAGAGGGCGGAGGAGCAGGACCAAGGGTCCGCAGAGAGGCTTGATGGGGGGACCTGGGTCCCCGCAACAGAGGTCCCCTGGGCCCCGGAATTTTGTCACTTCGCTGGGCGCCAGATCCACCATGCGGACAGCGTGTCAAACCTCGACACAGCGTACGGGATGCTCCGAGGCTGTATTCTGCCTAGGGAAGCCAGGGCTGTCCAAGGGTTGACCGAGGACCTCACCGCGGAAATAGCGCAGGCCCTTTTCACTGTAAGTTTGTTACTTTCCACTTTTATTGTTGTCAGCTAAGTCCATATTTGTGATGCCTCTTCGGTTTTCTGTTCGCAGGCTGGTGCTCGGGCCTTGGCCATAAATGACCGATGCAAAGACCAGGAGCAAGAGATTGGTGAGCTGAAGAAGGCTCTTGAGCAGAAAGAGGATGACCTGAGGTGGCTCGGGAGGCCTGCGATCTTTATCTTTCAGACTTTCAAAGGTGCGACAGGGAGAGGTTGGCAGCCGAAGCCCGAGCTGAAAAGGAAGAGGAAAATGCCAACACCTTGAGGGTCACCCGAGCTACCGAGGTTGAAGCTGCAAGGAGCAGGGGCTATGACGAGGGTTGGGCTGCAGCCGGGGTAGAATATCAGAAGCAGGTTCGGGAGATTGAGGCCGAGCTTTACAGGGACCGCTTCGCGGACGGGCTTCGGTTTGGTCACGAAGCTCTTTTGAGTAAGCTCGATCTCCCAGCCGACTCCGTACTACGGGTCATTCCCGAGGTGCCGCTCGAGGAGGCTGTAATGCCCGAGGAAGAAGAAGAGGAGGGCGAGCAGGTGCAAAACCCCGAGGCAGGTATTCAGACTGCTCCTGCTGCCGTTGCTTCAACCGGGGAGGGCACCCAGACTGCTCCTGTTGTCGTTACTTCACCCGAGGAGGGTACCCAGACCCCTCTGCCCCCAAATGCTTAGGATTTTGACTTTTCCTTTTGTTTCACATTTGGCTGGGCGGTTCCGAACATTTGGATTTTACCGCTCCAGGGTTTGTAAATGTTTTTTGCTAAGTAGGTACCGAACTGATAACCGAAGTTTTGTTTGGATTTTAAACTTGCAATCCTCTTTACTGCTTTTGAATGAATGGTTTCATCCGCTTCAATGCCGTGTTTATTTCTGAGATGCTCGAATGGTTTTTACGCTTGTAACCGAAGGGAGCCTCATGCCCCTGCTTCTGTTGACATGTTGTGGAGTAGCAACAGATTTTAGCTGAAGCATTAACCAAGGAGGTTTTCAAAAATTCATTTCAAACCTAAGTAAGGCAGAATATAGGATTGAGTAAGCTAAAACGAAGCAAAGTAGTTAGCAATTTTTGAATTTTGCATGCCCCTGCTTTGTTTTAACTGACGCCGAGCCGAAGGGAGTAAACCGAAGCAACTCATTGGGGCATTGCTATTTAGATTAGGGCTAGGGTCCTGAAGTGGGAATGGCGTCGGCCATGACTTCGGGACATAGCGAATCTAAATAGTGCGTGACTTATTGGGGGGTCGGTGTAAGGGGCTCGGGATTAATACCGAGTGTCCTTATCGCCGGCGTCCGAAAGTCCGAAACGACCGAAGAGGCCGTGGTGACTTGGTGAGGGATCTGTCCGAGGAATATCCCGCGGAGGACAGTCCCTGAAGTCAGGATAAAACGGTTCACGCAACGGCGAACCGAGTACGAAGAGTAAGTGACAAGATTAGACTAGTGATAAACAAGAGATTCTCATTAAAAAACTGTCGTAGAATCAGGCCATTACAAGAGTAGTTTGGTTCTAATCACATGTTGACAAGAAACGAAAATTGTTCGAAGAAATGAATCCGAAGAGGCCGAAGCCTGTCTACCCATAGAATTTCTTCAGGTTATTGGCGTTCCAGGTCTTGGCGATTGGGGAGCCGTCTAGCTTCTCTAGCTTGTAGTTTCCCGAGCCGAGGTGTTTTAGGACTCGGAAGGGGCCCTCCCAATTAGGCATCAGCTTCCTCTTTTTGGACTTATCCATCACCTTTTTCCAGACAAGGTCGTCCGGCTTGAATGACCGAAGGCGGACGCTTCGGTTGTAGCCCTTGGCAACCTCTTGCTGATAAGAAGCTAGTTTGATCCTGGCATTCTCCCGTTCTTCTTCGGCCAGATCGAGGTCCGCAGCAATGTTCTCATCATTAACTTCCTCGTCGAAATCTTCGGTTCGGATCGTCGGGAGCCCGACCTGGAGGGGGATTACAGCTTCCATTCCAAATGCCAAGGAGAAGGGGGTTCGGCCGGTGGATCGCCGAGGCGTTGTACGGTAGCCCCAGAGTACCCGAGGGAGCTCTTCGGCCCATTTGCCCCGGCGTGATTCAAGCCGTCGCTTCAATCCTGACAAGATTGCTTTGTTTGCAACCTCTGCTTGCCCGTTGCCTTGGGGGTAATACGGAGTGGAAGTGTCCCACTTGATGCCAAATTCATCCAGGAGTGCTCGGTACTTTTGACCGGTGAACTGGCTGCCGTTGTCGGTTAAGATGGCGAAGGGTACACCGAAGCGAGAAATTATGTTTCTCCACACGAAGCGCATGATGTCCGACTCTTCAACCGTGACCAATGGTTCGGCCTCGACCCACTTGGAGAAATAGTCGGTGGTGGTTAAGAGGAACTTGAATCCTCCAGGAGCGACGGGAAGCTTGCCGACGATGTCCATGCCCCACTGGGAGAAGGGCCATGGGCTGGTGAGAGGGCTGAGATCCCGAGCCGGTTGATGTATGATGGGAGCGAACATTTGACACTTCTTGCAACGCTTCACAAAATCTTCAGAGTCCTTCTTCATTGTTGGCCACCAGTACCCTTGGGTAATTGCTCGGTGAGCGATGGAACGTCCACCGGAGTGGCAACCGCTGTCGCCGGCGTGTAGTTCCTCGATGATCCCGGGGACCTGGTGGGGGTGTGCAACCAATAGATAGGGGCCGGTGAACGACCGTCGGTAGAGCTTTCCATTCGGATTGAGCCAGAAGAGGGCGACCTTGTTGCGGAGTCGGTGGGCATCCTTCTTGTCGTTTGGTAGGGTGTCGTCGCGTAGGTAGCCGATGATCTCATCCATCCAGCTCGGACCAAGCTCCACGTTTAATATCTCATGACTGAGTACTTCAAGCTCGAAGCTCGGTTTGTCGATGGAGCTAAAGGAGATGGAGCGTTGTCCTGAAGCGGCGCAGGCCGTAGCAAGTCTGGCGAGGGCGTCGGCGTGAGCGTTTTGGTTCCTCGGGATGTGTTCGACGCGGATAGCTCGGAAGCTTTTGAGGAGCCGAACGGCAGAGCTTAGGTAAGTACGCATCCGATCGTCCCGAGCCTCATACTCCTCGGAGAGCTGGTTGACAACCAGCTGTGAATCACTGTAGAGAACAAGCTCTTCAATTCCAAGGGCTTCGGCAGTCTTGAGTCCGGAGATGAGCGCTTCATACTCAGCCTTGTTGTTTGAGGCCGGAAAGTTGATAGAGATGGAGCTTTCATGTAATACGCCAGAAGGAGAGAGGAGGACGATCCCAGCCCCGGCGCCTCGGCTGTTTGAGGCGCCATCAACATACATTTTCCAAACATCGCCATGGAAGAGCTTCCAGGCGGTGCTGGGACGTGCTTGGAGAACGGCTTCGGGGCGGGGGGCTGGATTTGAAGCGAGAACGTCGGTCGGGGTGAGCTCGGCGATGAAGTCGGCGAGTGCCTGGGCTTTAATCGCCGTTCTTGGTTGAAAGTGAATCTCGTAATTGGCCAGTTCGACGGCCCATTGGGAGATTCGGTTCGAGAGGTCGGCTTTTCGGAGGAGAGACTTCAGAGGATACTCGGTTAATACGATAATGCGGTGGGATTGGAAGTACGGGGCGAGCTTCCGAGACGCGGAGACAAGGGCAAGAACAAGCTTTTCCAAGGGAAGATAACGTGTCTCGGCAGGCGTCATCGTCTTGCTAGAATAATAAATCGGCTGATGGTCGCGTTCTTCCTGCCGGACGAGGACCGAGCTTATGGCGTGCGCCGAGACAGCGAGATAAATGAACAGATCTTCCTGGTCCCGAGGAGTGACGAGGAGAGGGGCCTTGGAGAGGTACTCCTTCAGCTGCTGTAGAGCCCGGTCGCACTCGTCGGTCCAATTGAAGCTGCGCCGGCTCCCCTTCAGGAGGGCAAAGAATGGTTTGCACTTGTCGGAAGATCGGCTAATAAACCTGTTGAGGGCGGCGGCCATGCCGGTTAGACGCTGCACATCTCTCTTGTTATGGGGGGCCGAGAGTTTTTCGATTGCTGTAAGTTGTGCAGGGTCGGCCTCAATACCTCGGCGGGAGACAAGATGCCCGAGGAACTTGCCAGAGCTCACACCGAAGGCGCATTTCTCGGCGTTAAGGCGAAGCTTGTGCGTCTTCAGAATCTCAAATGCCTCGGCGAGGTGGGTGAGATGGTCGCCGGCCATCATGCTTTTAACCACCATGTCGTCGATGTAGGCCATCATAGTATCCCCCAGCAGACGCTCGAACATCTTGGTTATCATTCTTTGGAAGGTTGCTCCGGCGTTTTTAAGGCCGAAGGGCATGACAAGATAACTGAAGATGCCGTGGGGGGTGATGAAGGCCGTGTTCTCGACGTCGCCGTCGCTCATGGCGATTTGATGGTAGCCCCGGTAGGCATCCATGAAACTAAGTCTGGCGTGGCCAGCCGTGGCATCGACGAGCTGATCTATTCGGGGAAGGGGGAAGAAGTCCTTCGGGCAGGCGTCGTTGAGATTTGAATAATCAACGCAGACTCGCCATTTCCCGTTTTTCTTCTTGACCACCACGGTGTTGGCCAACCACTTGGGGTATTGCACTTCTCGTACGGCTCCCGCGTTTAGGAGTCGGTTGACCTCGTCTATAACGGCGTCGGAATGGACCGGGGAGGATCGCCGAGCTTTCTGGATGACCGGACGCTTTGTTCGGTCGATATTGAGCTCGTGGCAGATGAATTTTGGATCGACCCCGGGCATTTCGTAGGGTGTCCATGCAAAGACCTCAATGTTGCTCTTGAGGAAGTTCACCATGTCATTCCGCTCGGTTTCTGAGAGTGAGGAACCGACAAGGAAGAAACGGGAACCATCCTCGGTTAGAGGGATGGTGACAAGATCTTCAACTGCCTTCTCGTCAGCGGGCCTCCCGACGTCTTCGAGGACCGGAGCCTCTGGTACCTCGATGAAGTTCACCCTGGAAGTCTGTTTGCTGCTTCGGACAGCATTGACATAGCAGCGCTTGGAGGCGGATTGGTCGCCGTACAGATCTTCCTGTCGTCCGTTGGCACCGATGAACCGGACCACCTGGTGATAAGTAGAGGCGACAGCCTTTAACTTGTGGAGCCAGGTGCGGCCAACGATGGCGTTATAGGGGCTTGGGACATTGACTACGACGAACTCCATATCGAGCACGACCGAGCCGGAGCGGACAGGTAGGGTAATCAAACCGACGGGCCAGACCGGAGCTCCGTTGAAACCTATAAGGGGGACCTCGGAGGGACGGAGATCGGCGTCTGAGAGCTTCAAATCTTTAAACAAGGAGTAGTACATAACCTCGGCCGAGCTCCCCTGATCCACGAGAACATGTCGGACGTTGAAGGTACCTATGCGCATTGTGACCACAAGGGCGTCGTTGTGTGGAAGTTGGACGCGCGCAAGGTCCTTCTCGGTGAACGTGATAGTCCATTTGGATCCGTCGTCGGTTCGGGGACGTTTGGGCTCGGGACCGACGAGCATGACCTGTTTAGAAGAGGAAGCGTCGTTCAACTCGGCGCGGATTATACGGGCGGCTTCAGAGTTGAGAGGGTCGTGGATAACGTTAATCGTCTGGATCTCCTCTTCGGCTCTTGTTTCGGCATTCTGCGCCCGTGCTCTCATTTTCTCATGATCTATGAAGTTGTTGAGATGGCCACCGAGGACTAGCTGCTCCAGGTAGGCCTTGAAGGGCCTGCAAGCGGTTGTAAAGTGTCCTTGCTCGTTGTGGTAGCTACATCGGACTATCGGGTTTTTGATTTTCCCGTTCTCGGTACCGAGTTTTTGGTTGGGGAAGGAGAAAAAGGGTTGATCCTTTACTTGGTCGATAATCCTGTAGATGGGCATAGTAAAGACGGTTTTCTCGGCACTGAAGTCTCCTTGCTTCGGTGCCTTCCTCGGGGACTGCTTGATATTGTTGACTTGCTTCTTCGGTGTTGTAGTCGATGCTGGAGCTGGAGCGGACACCGGAGTAAACGGTGCCTTGGAGCTCGTTGACTTCCCCATGCCCCTCTCTGCTTTGGTTTCGATAAGCTGGCACCAACCTTCGATTCGAGTCATGAGATCTTTCATGGAGTTTGGCTTGTGCCGAGCGAGATCGTCGTAAACCTGCTCGTCCTGGGCGGTTAGGCCGAGCTTGAAACCGCGGGCGGAGATGACACCGTCGCATCCTTCGATTTCGTTGAACAGTTCCTAGTAGCGACCGGCATATTGGCGGAGCGTCTCGTCGGTCCGCTTGCGTAGGGCGAGAAGGGAGTCGATCTCCTTTTCGTGCTTGTTGCTCGTGACAAACCGGGCCATAAAAGCGTCACAGAGAGAATCGAAGGAAGAGATCGATCTGGCAGGAAGCTGGTTGAACCAAGTTAGGCCCAGGTTGCCGAGGCTGGCGGGGAAGACCTTACAGAGGAAGGCGTCGTCCGAAGGCTCATTGCGAAGGAAAAGAGACATGACCATCTTGTACTGAACCAAATGAGTGTATGCCTCGGTTTTGCCGTCGTACTTTGCAAATTTGGGTTGGGTGAAGCCTTTCGGGGGGGTGACCGAGTCGATCTCCCTAACGAAATGAGAGGTTGAGAGTCTCTCGAGACGGGCGTCCCGATGGGGTCGGATCGAACGGTCGAGACCGTCTGGACCCCCGGTCGCGGTATGTTTCTTCGGCAGCTGTCGGTCCTGTATTTCGTACTCCTTCCGCTTCGGTTGGGAGTTCCCTGACCGTTGAGGAGATCTCTTGTACTCTCTTCGCTTCGGTTGGGAGTTCCCTGACCATTGGGGAGATCTCTCGTACCGCTGCTTCTTGTAGCTATCTCGAGCGTAGGGCTCGAGGCGCTCGGTGTTTTGGCTTCCTCCACCCAGCCTTTTGTAACCATCTTTGGGGTGGTGGATGAGTGGACTCTTTGAACGAGGGCCCTTGTGTTGCTCACGATACCCTTTTGTTTGGAACTCCAATAGGGCGTTGTTTTCGTTAGCAAAACTTGGGGTGGTCTCCCGACGGCGCTCCTTGGATATGATAGGGTGGGTGGAGGAGGCGGAGACGCTTCCGCCACCAAGCCTTTCGAAGGCGGATCGCTTCCCTCGAGGACCCTTTGGATTAGGGGAGCGGGAGCGCTCCCCTCGTTCAACGTCCCTTTCGTTACGACCCTCGCCTGGTGGTTCGAGGCGATCCTTGATTCCTGGTGGTTCGAGGCGGTCCTTGACCGAAGGACGGGATCGGTGTTCGACCATCTGTCCTCCGTCACGGCTGCGGGGAGGGCTGTGGTGGCTTCGTCTTCCGCCACGGCCTCCGGAGGAATGAGACGGGGACATTTGGAGGAGGTGTTTGATCTCCGCCAACTCATCTCGGACGCTCCTGTCGCGCTCCACCACTGTCGTGAGGTCGTCGAGCTTCCGTTCCAGATGGCGGATGTAGGATTGGAGTTCGGCTGGAGCCCCAGCCTCCTGAGCGAAGTCCCTGCTGTGAGTCCGACGGACATGTGGGCCTTTCCAGGAGCGCCTGTTCCGCCGGACGCCAGGTCCCTGAGATCTCCGGGGCCGTAGGGGGTCTCAGTGCGGTGTACATCATCGATTTCCACCATGGTTGGGTTGGAGAGCTTTGAACGGAACCTTTGTGAGGAAGAAGGTGATTGAATGAAGAACAGCTAGGTCCCCAGCAGAGTCGCCAATTGTAGGGGTTCGATTTATCGGGGCCTTGACTGTGGTGTCCGGTTAGGTTCCTTCCTCCGTTGCTCCGTTCGTCCGTCGCCTGACCTGCAACAAGTCACTAGGGCTTTCGTTGCCCAGTGACCCTCCGACGATCAGGTTAGATCTCAGGGAAGGTGTTTAGGTCTAGGGTTAGGATAGTATTGCGTACCTTTCTCAGGTGGGTATCACTTTGTATTTATAGACCTAGGTTTGCTTGATCTTCACGCTAGCGCGTGGTGAGTACGCTCGGGTAACCGCCTCGGGTGACATCACATATGACGAGGGGGGCGAGGTGGTTACGGAGCACATGGGACAGATCTCAATGATTGTGCCAGCTGCATGGGGAGCATGATCCCCATGGGTCCCACTCACAGAAACCGTTACCGCCTGGAAGCCTTTGGAAGCATGGGAACATGCAGTGAACCGAGGCTCCGAAGTAGATGACAACCGAAGCCCGGGAAACGACCGAGGTGCATCCCGAAGAGAGCTAGTCAGAAGACCTCGGCCCGTACCCTAGCCGCTGGTTTAGTGTTCGTAGCCCGGTTACCGAGCCGATAACCGAGGGCCCTACAATTACCTGTTTTAGATCAAAGTTTCTGGTTTGAGATTTTGACCCCAGAGAGAGAGAGACCGAGCCCAACACTGAAACTCAGAAGCGGTTTTCGATGGTGGTGGTGGGGCAGCTTCGATGGGGGCTCCGGTGTTGGTGAGGCGTCGTCGATGGGTATCCGGTGGTGGTAGCGCTCGGCGGCTGGTGTGTTAGTTGAGAGAGAGAGAGAGAGAGAGAAAATCAGAGGTTCAAATTTTGAATCTTGAGATCGTCAAGCAGTATGCTCTACGCGAGACAGACACAATCAAGCGCTTGTAGAAGTAACCTCAGTGTTTCACTATATTTACTGAATTGCCATCCTAAAGTTGGTTTGTGAGAGGGACATTTTTTGGACCCTTGGATGTAGAGAAATGAAGGGTTGAGATGGGAGGAAAAGGAATATTTTTGTAGAATCTTTTAGATACCTCCCCTCCCTTGTTATATGGATACTAGTGCTAGCCCGTGCCTACGGCACTACGCATCCCGGTTGGAAAGGGATGTCAGTTGTGTGATTTAGGTGAAAACCATGCGCAATTAATCGAGAAGTGGGAAGATGCAATACAGCCTTTGGATCAAATGAATCTAAGCCGTTCCAACAACTTGTCCCCACACCCTTCTGTTTTATATTAGAGATTGATAACAACAGTCAAAGGGCATGACCGGAATTAAAAATAGAGGAACGACGGAAACATAAATAGCTAAAAATGAGAGGATGAAAACAAAAGTGTAGAAGGCTACAAGGATGAATTTTTACTCCCTAAAAAATATGACAACATAATATTTCCTAATATTATGTTAATAGATAGGAGTTTAGAAAAGAGCTAGATCGAGTTAAATGGAAGTACAAGGAGTGGTGGTAGCTACGGTTGGCAGTTGGGCTTAGATTGGCCTTTCACTTGTTCTGATCCGTTTCTCGAGATATAGACGATACCCCTAAGGCTCCCCTCTCGCAGCCACACCCAAATGCACGGCTTGCATAATCGTGTGACTGCAAGGGGCATTCGGGTATTGTCCTCATTGCATTTGGTAATTGATAGCTCTTGACCTAATCTTTGATGGCGCCGCACTACAATAACAAATATGGTATATCCTATATCTACACCCCCATTGTTAGTATAGAAGAAACATTTAACTCTTCCTTGGTGGTGGGAGCTTGTGCCGATCGGTGCTTGTATGCTCGGCATTTGATCATCATCTGGATCTTGTCGCCGTCATGGTAGGCTTTCGAGTGGAGGTTGGGTGGCGGCAAGATGGTTGTGGTGGCTGGTAGGGTTTTGGTTATTGGGCTACGGTAGTTTTGGGCTCTTGGGTGGATTTGAGCCTTTGGCTCTTATCTATTTTTAAGGTTTTGGGCCTTTTCCCCTTATGATGTATCCAAGTTTTGGTTGGTGTCCCCTTCCCCTTCCCCTTCTCCAACATTCTATTTTTAATAAAATATTTTCTTTATTGATAACAAAAAAAAAACAGGATAGATATTACTAAGTCAGACTCGGAATTTATACTCCTATATCATATGCAAATGCATATTGGTGGCTCCTAGAAGAAATCCCATGCAAAGGGAGTCGAACAAGAAGACTTAATATATATGATAAGAAAGAAGAATTTGATTGATAAGTAGAGTAAGGTAGTTTTCAGATACACTAGGCTCCATTTATTTGGACATAAAATATTTTTGGGTAAAATATTTTACACATTTTCCATTGTTTGGCTAGAAAACGGAGAAAATACTTTCAAGGTAAAATATTTTACACCAATGGGGTGAAAATATTTTCCTCTAATTTTGGCCGTAAGTCAATTTCGCATTTCACCCCCAATAGTCCAATATTTCCCAAATTTGCGTATTCCATTCCCTTTTTCTCCCAAATCATATTAGATCCAAAACGCGAGAGAGAGAGAGAGAGAGAGAGAGAGAGAGAGAGCTTACTTAATTAAAATATTTCAGAACCTATAATCTGCCATTATTTTGGAAAATATTTTGTTTTGTGCCAACTAAACACCAAAAAACCTAAGTTTATAAGTTTGTTTTCTGAAAAAAATATTTTACATGAAAAACATTTAAATCGAAACAAACGGAGCCTAGGTGCAATCTTTTAGACAGTTTTAGTATTAGTTTTTGCAGACCCTATTTGTAGAGAAATGATGCTCGCATGTGAAGATTCCTCAATCGATCTTTTGCGAGATGCTAAAATGAGAACCATTGGGGTCTAAATAGTGATCTTTCATGTGATGCTAAAATGAGAACCCCTGGGGTCTATTTTGGCAATTAAAAAGGTTTAGTCCATAAACGTAAATACTTAATGTGTAAATCATTCATGCAAAACAGGGACAGACGAATACTTAAAATCAAGGGCGGAGGTATGTAGGGGCCGGGGGCCTGGCCCCACCCAATTTTATATTTTGGAGTATATTTTACATTTTTTTTAAAAAATATTGATTAAAAATGATAAAACTTACAAACATAATTAAAAGTAAATAACAATTTTCATTTCAAGAACACTAAATTATAGTGAATGATACTGTGCAACAACGATTATGTGTTCACCGAATGATATGATAACAACAATATTTGAGATTAATCCTTCAATTTATCAAAATCGTCCCATGGAAACTCAAATGAGTGGATTTAGTCTTGAAAAAATCATCGAACCAAAATTTCCTTAATATTTCGGCCCCCTCCGACTTCGATTCCTGGCTCCACCATTGCTTAAAATGAGGCCTTTCAGAGTATGAAAAAATAACAAACAATTACAATATATTTAAGGCAAAACTCTAAAAACTATGTATTCTAGTAACTCAAATAAGTACTTATTTTTCGTATAAGTACTTATTTTTTGAATTAAAGATAATGTATTCTGATAGAATGATCTGTCTCTTAAAGCGAAAAATAAGTACTTTAAAAATAAAAACCTTAACGAAATGGAGATCATTATAAAAAAGGACACAAAAATACAACACTATGTAATGAGAAATAGCAAACTTACAAATTATAGTATGAGATACTCAAATGCACTCTTCGCAATGAAGGGCGAGAACTAAGCGTTCAAAAAGCAATCTTCTTTTCAATTAATTGTTGCTTGTCGTTCTTGTTCCATGCATCAAAAAAAGTCGGATACAACGGTTATTTGTAACACCACCTCATATAGAATGGATCTCATGTATGTATAGGTCTATTTCAAATGAGAGTAGCGTTACAAATAACCGTTAAATCTAAATTTTTTGTGGGTTTCCGTTTGCGTTTTGTAATTTACAGCAGAGTTGCTAGCTACTTGTAAAATGCTTGTTTGAGTTATAATGTGAACCACTTTCGGCCATGGGTTTGGGTACAAATTGGGCTTAATGAATTTAGGAGCCAACAAACTTTGGCTCACTCTGTTGGTCAGGACTCTTGCATCTCACTAATAGGTCAGAAATTCGAATCTCTCCACTTACGTGTGGGTGTTCTCTTTTTAGAAGGGTTTTTCCTTTCTTTCTTTGTTTCATCCCTATAATGGACTTATTTATTGTATTGGTTAAGCTGTTAGGCTTGGTTATCTTGTGGATTCTCGAAAATGATGTAGTGTTCCGATTTATACTTTATACTTCATACTCCCTCCGTCCTTTTTTAGGTGTTCCGCTTCGTAACTCCAACTTATTAAGGAGACATCATCATTACACATTTCATATCAACTTTTATCTTCATTTTCCTTACTTACCCTCTATGAAGACATCATCATTATACTTTTACTCATTAATTTTTTAAAATGGAATCTACTTTTAGGGGCAAAATGAAAAATTTACCAACTTTTACCCACTTACTTTACAAAATGAACATTTATTAAGGGACAACCCAAAATGGAATACCGAACTCTAAAAAAGGGACAGAGGGAGTACATGATATAAGTAATCTCTTCTATCGATTGAATGAATTTAGCAACCGAAGCCCGAAGGACAAAACCCTTGGTACGAATTGGACTAGTGAATCTAAGGCTTTGAAGATCTCCCTAGCTAAGCCAACACCAAATATGGGTTCTTTTGGAAGGGCGGGGCCTGATACTGAAAATCTACGTAGCATAAGGGGATTTTGATTTCATTTTGCAATGGTGCTTTACATGCAAATACTCTATATTTCTGCATGGAATTGTATTTGTTTTTTCTTACAATAATATCATACAGCTAGTACTTCTCTCGAAATGTTTGAGTTTCAAGAATTTGAAGGGCTGCTAGAGGAATTCAGTTCCAGTACTACGATCATGTTGTAAATGTCAAAAATAAAAATTGTTAGGCCGGAAGAAAATAATTTCTTAGTCTCTGCGTAAATGATCTACCTTTGTCCGAACCAAAGAGAGAATTAGTTTTTTTTTTTTTTTTGGCCACACTGTATAGTTAGCGGGGGATTAACGGGGTGTGTTAGGTTAGCACAGGGGATACAAAAACTATTCATAGCCCTAATCCCAAACCGCCCATGGAAGGGCTCGAACCTCCGTCTCTTGAAAGGAGGAGAGTGGTAGGCAACCAACTGCACTAGGCAGTGGTTCCTAGAGAGAATTAATTAAGTTACACGTAAACTGGTACGAATACTTTTGATCATTGAACCCCCAAAAAAAAACTCACGCTTTTGCCTTAGATGAATGCATGACATATTGCTATACAAATGGTAATTAAGAAGGTTGTCAGCCATTGCCGATCAAAATAAAAAGGAAACTGATTTTCGCGCTCCACTTTTTACAGATGGCGCTCCACTTTTAACAACAGTAACTTCATGAACAAAGCGGAGCGCCATCAGTAAAAAGTAGAATGCGAAAATCAAAATCCAAATAAAAAAAGGAACTAAAAAAACACTCATTATCCCTACTTCCAATCATTAATCTCATTTTTCTCTCCTCTCTCATCTTTCCAATTATTATTCTTATTTCTATCTCTCTACTCATTACCCCTATCTCCAATCATTACCAACAATCGAAACCCATCTTGCATTTTTCGTCCGTGGACAATCAAATCAATCATCCCGGAGAATCAAATTGTAAGGGAGACACAAACGAAGAATTCCCCAAACTATCGTGAACAAATCCGTAGCTGCGAAGCACCTGATTATCCGCGAAATTCAACGCCCTCTCCATCCCATTCCAACAACTGTCGCCCTCGTAAATTGGGTTGTGGTGCCCGCTACACGGTTGACACCCCGTAAAATGCGTAATAAACGGCCGCCTCCATCCACCATTCCCGTCCTGAGTTCCCTTCAAATAAACCTCTCTCATCTCCCCATACCACCCGCTCACGGCCTCCCCCCGCCGCCGCCTCAACCCACTCGCCGCCGCCTCCACCGCCCTATACATCTCCTCAATCTTCTCGTACCCATCAACTATTGCCTGCCAGTACCCATTAAAACTGTACCCATTCTCTATATAAACCTTTTCCCCCCATTTCTCCTTCTCTTTCAACATCAAGTAAACCAGAGCCGATTGGTCGTCACTGGGGGATTCGTTATCCGTCAGAGTCCCCCTTATGATTTCCTTCAGTTCCTCGCGATTCGGATTCGCGGGGCCCAGTGACGCCCAAGTTTCAATAAAATCAATCGACCATTGACAGTTTCTGATCAAGAAAACTCCTGTGTTCAAACCCAACCAGCTTCTCTTCTCGTAAACCAAGTTTTCCCATCCGCAAATGACAAAGTTGTGATTTCCATACTTTTCGAAGGGTAACTTGAACTCCATGTCCGTTACGACGGCGTCGGAGTCGAGCCACAAGACCCACTCGGCCTCCGGGTGGGCCACCATCGCCGCCCTCACCGGGGGTAGCTTCGCCCACAACGACGTCATTTCCCGGTGGAGGAACGCGTTGTTGTAGAAGATGTCGTGGCCCTGGATTCTGCAGTAGTCGACCTTGTTCTTGAACAGCCGCAGCAGGAGGGCGTCCCCGACCGGGTTCCGGCACGGCGGGGGCTGCGAGCCCGTCACGACGACGACACGGTTGACTACTCCTGCGGCGGCGGCAAAGGAGGGGTTGTGATGAAGCCACTTTTGTCTCTTCTCGTCCCAGTTTTTTAACGGGGACCCAAAGGAGTAGCTGAGTGAAGGGTCGTCGTAGAATGTTGTATTCTGCGAGTCGGTGGTGGGGGCGGCGCAACCGCGTGTGGCGGTGGCGCCGGGACTGGAGGGTACTGGGATGATGAAAGAGTACCATAAGGCAGAAAGTATTAGAAGAGAAGCAACTGCAGCTGCAATGAATGCAGAAAGTATTAGAAATGGTTTGGTGTGGATGGTGGTGGTTCCGGCCATGAGAGTGAGAGTGAGACTGAGACTGAGTGAGAGCCTCTTTCTCAAAAGAAAACAAGGTAGATATGAATTTCGGGAATGACTTCGGTGTCCGCGGTCATTTTGGGGACACCATAATTTTTGACATAACAAAATCATTATGAGTGTTGGGAGTTCGTCTGATGCATCGACCCGCCACTGCGTGCTTAAGGCCCAATTTGTATGGGAGTAACGGCAAAGAGTCCACCACATTACTTGGGCCCAATATACACCGAATGACCCATATCCACTTAAAAGGCTAAGCCTTGTAAGTGGTGAGCCATCCAATTGTATATTAAGGTCCAACTCTTTTTCTGTTTATCCGATGTGGGACTCAACGTTCACACATGTTCTAACAAATCTCCCCCTCATGTGTGAACCGATCATTGGGCCTTAATCTCTCTCTGCATCCAAGCTCCCCCTTGATTCTGATCTACTACTCTCAACCCTATCTCCCGAACTGGGCTTATTCTTCACCCACTCAATCGATTCAGAGTCATCTCAATTGGAAGCCAACGTGCCAAGTCACCGGCACTATGCTCCCCCACGAGAACTCCATTGAGAGCCAATGTGCTCATTAATTCGACAGCATCGTGCTCTCCGACGAGTCAACTCCATCGACAATGAGCCATCCAATACAGCACTCCAACATTGAGCCACCTTGCTTCATCAGGAGTCACCTTTGGATTTTATACCGCTCCACGAGTGTCTTCTGTGCAAGCCCATTCAATGGTGCACTGAGAGTCTTCCCATAGATCGTCAGCCATCGGCTCTGATACCATTTGTTGTGCCGAACACGAAATTGAGAATATAACAAATCAACAAGCGATAAACAAGAACACAATGATATACGTGGTTTCGCTCAAGCACAAAGCAAGAACGTACTCCACGGGGAAAAGAGCAAGAGGATTCACTATAAACGGGGAGAGAAACAAAGAGCCGGCTATACCCGTAACTCTACTTGAAGCACCAAACAGATATCTAGGGACAAATCTCTGGTGGAACCCAAAAGGGAGACACAAACCCTTGGTGGAACCCTAAGAGATGAACAAAACCCTAATATCTAAGCCCTTGAACAAAATACCATAACCCTAGCAACCCCCAAGGTCCCTATTTATAGGAAAACACTAAATAAACCTAAACCGAATAGGAAAAGGAATCCTAGTCAATTTAGGAATTCTAGTCAATTTCCAACAAATCTCCACCTTGACTTGAATTCCATCGAACTCAACACTATAGGCAATCCTCTCCTTCAATCGCTCATCTTCCCCAAAAGCCACCCACGGGGCAATCACCAACGGCACAAACGAACAAGGCTCAAGCACACCTGCTTGACCTTGTAAACGCGACTCAGGAAACCCAGCCGCATATGCCTCCAAATTGAGCCTCTATCTTCCAACGGGCACCTCCCACCCAATGCATCCCTCTCGGATACACACGAAGATCTGCTGAAACTCCCCACGGAGTTAATTACCGACTCCACCACGGAGTTAAAAATCCAACACTGAGTCAACCTCAAATTCACCGATGAAGAACCCAAAGATGTAGCACCCACAATCGTACTACCATCAAGCACATAGAGGTTATTCGATTTCCGACCCTTCATCAAAACACGAGCACGCTTCAAAACCCTCAAGACTCCACCTTCAGCGGTATGCTTCCAACCCAAAGAGTCAAGAGTACCCAAAGAGATAAGGTTCCTCTTCAAATCTGGTATATGTCGAACACCAAACAACGTCCTAACAAACCCATCATGCATTCTGACTTTAACTGTTCCAATCCCAACAATTCTACAGGGCATATTATTCCCCATAAGAACTGTACCACAGCTAACCGATTCATAAGTATCGAACCAATTCTTATTCGGACACATGTGGTAAGAACATCCGGAGTCCAGAATCCATTCGGTATTCGAACAGACATCACCGACACTCACAGAAAGAACCATAAGTAAATCGTCGGAATCCTCTTCAACAATACCAGCAACAACCTTCTCTTCAAAATTGTCCTTATTTTTCAACCTAGGACAATTTCTCACCATATGCCCGTATTTTCTACAGTAAAAACACTTTACTTCCTGATTTGTGGAACGAGAGCCAGAAACCCCTCTACTGCTATTATCTCTCTCAGAAGTTCTTCCTTGCACCACCAAACCATCAGCATAAACCTCACTTTCACCAGATACCTTTTTCCTTAATTCTTTTGAATATAAACTAGATTTAACATCCTCCATGGAAATCGTATCTCTCCCGTAAAGTAGGGTAGTAACAAAATGCTCATAAGACGCAGGCAAGAAACATAACACAATAAGGGCTTGATCTTCATCATCAATCACAACATCAATATTTTTTAAATCCATAATAATTCGATTTAACTCATCTGGATGGTCTTTTACGGGCGTACCTTCCCTCATACGAAACGTATAAAGGCGCTGCTTCAAATACAACCGGTTGGTAAGAGACTTCGTCATGTAGATACTTTCCAACTTTAACCAAATACCGACAGTAGTATCCACCTCCCCGACCTCGCGAAGCACATCATCGGCTAAACACAACTGAATCGAACTGAGCGCCTTCGCATCGAGATCCCGAACACACTATCCTGCATATCAGCAGGTTTCTTCGATTTCCCCAACAAAGTCTTGTGTAATCCTTGTTGAACAAGCAAAGCCTTCATCTTAATACACCATAAACTGAAGCTAGTGCTCTGCCTATCGAACTTCGCAATTTCGAAACGAGTCGCCATTGAAACGATCACCAATTGCACAATACACAGCGGAAAACAAAAGCCTCGGATTGAAACCCAAAGCTCTGATACCAATTATTGGGAGTTCGTCCGATGCATCGACCCGCCACTGCGTGCTTAAGGCCCAATTTGTATGGGAGTAACGGCAAAGAGTCCACCACATTACTTGGGCCCAATATACACTGAATGACCCATATCCACTTAAAAGGCTAAGCCTTGTAAGTGGTGAGCCATCCAATTGTATATTAAGGTCCAACTCTTTTTCTGTTTATCCGATGTGGGACTCAACGTTCACACATGTTCTAACAAATCTCCCCCTCATGTGTGAACCGATCATTGGGCCTTAATCTCACTCTGCATCCAAACTCCCCCTTGATTCTGATCTACTACTCTCAACCCTATCTCCTGAACTGGGCTTATTCTTCACCCACTCAATCGATTCAGAGTCATCTCAATTGGAAGCCAACGTGCCAAGTCACCGGCACTATGCTCCCCCACGAGAACTCCATTGAGAGCCAATGTGCTCATTAATTCGACAGCACCGTGCTCTCCGACGAGTCAACTCCATCGACAATGAGCCATCCAATACAGCACTCCAACATTGAGCCACCTTGCTTCATCAGGAGTCACCTTTGGATTTTATACCGCTCCACGAGTGTCTTCTGTGCAAGCCCATTCAATGGTGCACTGAGAGTCTTCCCATAGATCGTCAGCCATCGGCTCTGATACCATTTGTTGTGCCGAACACGAAATTGAGAATATAACAAATCAACAAGCGATAAACAAGAACACAAGGATATACGTGGTTTCGCTCAAGCACAAAGCAAGAACGTACTCCACGGGGAAAAGAGCAAGAGGATTCACTATAAACGGGGAGAGAAACAAAGAGCCGGCTATACCCGTAACTCTACTTAAAGCACCAAACAGATATCTAGGGACAAATCTCTGGTGGAACCCAAAAGGGAGATACAAACCCTTGGTGGAACCCTAAGAGATGAACAAAACCCTAATATCTAAGCCCTTGAACAAAAGACCATAACCCTAGCAACCCCCAAGATCCCTATTTATAGGAAAACACTAAATAAACCTAAACCGAATAAGAAAAGGAATCCTAGTCAATTTAGGAATTCTAGTCAATTTCCAACAATGAGCATAACCAAAACCCATTAAAAGCATAACAGAACCATAACAAGGCATAATTTGTTTGTTATGCCTTGATTGGGTTTGGTTATGCCTAGGTTGGTTTTTTGGATATTCCTTGGTTATGCTATGTTTGAATTCTGTTATGCTTGTAATGAATTTTAGTTATGCTCATAATGATGAAAACAAAAAATTAATTCAGTTTTTTTATTAGGTACTTTAGACAGGATTTTTGATCCGGCGAACCGATAGAGGAGTTGACTAGAACCGACAGAGGAGTTGACAAGAACGCACGTAGATTGTGCAAATGGTAACGTTATTTTGGGAGTTGACTACAGTTTTTTTTTTTATTAGGTACTGTAGACAGGATTCTGGGATTTAGTGGCTTTTAAATTCTTTATCTTGTTTTCGTTATTTTAGCTTCTATTTTACTCCAATCAACAAGACTTATAAACGGTTTCCCATGTTGATCGGGTAAAGAGAAAAATTGCCCTAGATCCAATCGGTACGTTGGGGAGCACTGAGGTAGTTGCTTAGGGCTTGTTCGTTTTAGATTTTGAAGGAAGGTTGAGTGGAGAGAGTTAGATAGAGAAAATGTATTAAAGACCGTGCACAAAGGGTTTTAAAGCCCCAAACAAACAAGCTCTTAGTGATTCATGGTTTACATACTTCTGAGTGGTTTCGATGGTCAAAATGTCGTGTGATCCATGTATTCTCGAATTTTGTCCTCCTGCGACATTCAACTATGTTCCACTGGCCTTTAGTAGTAGTGATGTAGAAACTATGGGCTTTTGGTCTTTGATGGGATATGCTCAGAGGCGCGGCTCTATGTGTATAGTTGCATGGTCAACTGAACACCCAAAACAAATTTTTTTTCTAAGATTACATGTAAAAAATTTGGACTAATCTTATCTTGAACACTTAACTCAAATGTCAATGAACATCCAATTGTATTTAATCACCTAATGCATTACCTCAAATACATCTCACAATCATAATGAAAAAAGAAAGAGAAAAAGAAGAATCTATAGGGTTATGTATTATGTTCTACGTTCTCTCTCCATCTTTATTGTCGATAATTTAAATCTTTTAATTTCGCATTCATGCATGACAATAACTATATCATTTTTATTTGTTTAGATAGCTTATAGAATTATAGACAAAAACTTTAAAAAATTCAACTACGTTGCAAAATCCCGTTAATTTGAATAATGTTCCTTCAAATTTAAGACTACGATTAAAAAAATCTCATTTTGGCATCCTAAAGAATAACATATTTTCGAGAAGGTCAGTCCCAATATACTCGCTACAATTCTTTCCAAAGGGTTTTAGTACATAGATTGATACGTTGGTTAAACGTTGACACAAAATGTGTGAACTCGTCTTACCGCCTCCATTCTTGAAACACTATCTAATACGCAATACAACAACTTTCAAAAAAAACTAATTTTCTTATAAAAAATAGTAGTATATATTTTTGAGTTCTCATTTTGCCTCGTAGTTAATTTTTTTTCCAAATAGAGGTAATGTAATTTGACCGCATTATTTATACTAATTTATGAGATTTTTACATATATTATTGGTTAATAAATCAGCTACTAGAGTTAAGGTAATTTCTGAACACCCTACCAAAAATTTCTGGAGCTGCCACTGCTCATATGCTGAAAACCCGAAGTCTTTATGATTATGCCTACCAAAGACGTAGCTACTTGTGGGCGTATAGGGGCCACGGCCCCCGGGTTGTTTCGAGGTTTTTTTATTCAAATTTAAATATTAATTTTAGTTGTTTTTTTTATTTGTTAAGAATTTTATTTTGTATTGGGTGTTATTTAGACAATTAAATGCTTAAGAATGTGTTCGTTTTGGGTCCCAAAACCTAATTTCTCTCTTGCTCATGATCTCCCATAGATTTTTTCTTCAATTATTAATCACATTTCTCTTTCTATTTCTCTTTCTATCTATCTCTACCGATTATCCACAAAAAATCCCTCAAAATCTAAACCAAACAAACTATTAGATTTTCAAATCTTGAAATTTCATAATCTTGTTGTTCATAATCCGGCCCCCGCGTTTACAAAATCCTGACTCCGTCCCTGACGCCTACGAGATCACTCCTACACATGATTGCCCTCTCCTCTACCCTTTCTGTTAGCCGTTGCCTAGTTATCTAGACATGCACTTTGCTGCAACTTTAAGCTTTGATGGCTTGGTTTGATCAACTTGTAGAGAATATGCTCACTGGGCTAGCTATTGGCTAGTTATCTAACTTTTGGTCATAATTGTTTTACTTTTTAGTTTCTGCTCATTAAGATGAATGTCTAATTCGAAAAATTTACTATCAAACTAGCATACATTTGAGAAAATAGAAAAAATTCAAATTAAAAAAGTTATGTCAAAGGAAGTAAAGCATGTAGAAATATTGTAAATCCTTCAGATGAATCACGCGGGTTCTGGAAATTCAAGAAACCAAAGAGACAGAACTCCCACTAAAAATTCAAAAGAGAAGTTTCTAATCATGCTTAACAATAACATTAGCGCAACAAGATACCTTGGAGGCACTTTCTAATTCTCCTTGTTGTAAGACGAAAAACCAAAGGGGGCAAAGGGTAGAGGGAGGAGGTATTCATTAGGTCCGGGCGCACAAAACCGTAGTTGCGAAGCGCCTGATTATCAGCAAAATTCAAAACATTTTCAATCCCACCGTAGCATTGCTCAGCTGTGTACGTACCTGTTTGTACCATATATTCACCGCCTGTCGATTATCGACCGGAAGGTAGCGATTATGAAAATGCTTCCTATTTTATTATTTCGTATTAATAATATAACTAGTTTTTATTTGTTTGTATTTGCATGTAGGACACTTGTCATCGTCCTACACACTTTGAAGTTGAAGAAAAGTTATTTGGACAAGTGGCATGCTCCTACACACTTTGGAGTTTGTGGGAAGTTATTTGGACACTTGCAAGATGATGAAGAGTAGTGAGAAGTTAGGAAGTTATTTCCTGCACATTTTCTCAATAAATAGCCTCTTTTGGCTTCATTGTAAACCCCTTCAACAAAATCAAAGTCTTAACTTTGTTCTTAATTTTTGTCTTCCTATGAGTAGGATTAAATTAACTCCCTTACTTTCAATGAGGATCCGTCCTTTTTGATTGTAATTCTACCTTGGAAAAATAATAAAGTCCATTTGTTATTTTTCTTCCGCTCAGTCCCACTTCACTAAACCATCAATCCACTCCGCCCAATCGATGGGTCAATTTCGTTCTTGAAGATTGGCGGGTGACGATCTTCTTTTACGAATCGATTCATCACTAAAATAGCATTTGATTCATTCGCCATTTCTCTTCCGGTGAAGTCCTGAAATACGGCAATGAACCTCAAATTCGTTTGTGGAGACAAGCCGCATTTGCCCTTATTTTTGTTGTTGGTTTTGTTTCCCGAAATCTCTATCGATTTCAATCGAAGGAAAATATGGTAAACAGTACCCCAGTGCATCACACTATAATGCCTACACGCTGTAAAATGTGTGATAAACGTCCACTTTCGTCCACCACCATCGCCGCTCTGGTTGACTGAGTTGAACATGGTTCATGAAGGTAAAATTAAAAACTTAAATACTAAACTTGCTAATGCTAAAAAAGTGTTTGAGCATTTTAATGCAGGTTCAAAGACCTTGGATGATATCCTTTGTGTGCAAAGACCAACAAGTGACAAGTCAGGCTTGGATTTCATGGAGCTTCATCATCTAAACAACTTGAAGGTAAAGTGTATGAAGCAAAGCCTAAAGAGGTATCTCTTAAACCACATGTTGTGAATATTGCTCGCAACAATGGTATAACCCCTAACATCGTTAAGAATGCCAAATTTATTCCTACATGTCATTGTTGTCAAGTTAGAGGTCACACTAGGCCTAACTGTTTTAAGTTGCATAGATATCCTTATGTTACACGCAATAATTTCAATCACCAGAAACTACTACTAGGCGTAGTGAAAATCAGAAATCTAGGCCTAATTATACTAATTATGATAAGGTGAAAAACATGAAACTTGTTCTTGCGAAAAACAGTTCAATTCAAAACTAGACCGATTTGGGTTAGAAGGAGTGATTTGTGCTGCATGGTTGGTCATACTTCTTTTAAGGCCCGGAACTCTCATATGTGGCATTTTGACCGTGCTCTCGCTATATGTCTGGTGATAAATATTTCATTAATTGAATCCAATACATTCATTCCATTTATTTAGTGGTTCAATCTTCTTTTTTTTTTGCTATTGTTCTTTGAGTAATTATAATATTTTTTTTTGCATGCGTTCTATTAACAAAAATCCAAAAACATTCATATATGAAAAATCCCAAAAAGATTTTTTTTTTATGGGGCTGCATTCTTCTTCGCATTGCTTTCACTTATTTACCATGAATATGGACATTCTAGATGGAGCATGAGCATATGGTGTGATTTCTCGCTCTTACAGGCATTTAGATGGTGAGTGCTGCATGTTACATAGCCGTGTGTTTTCCACCATCTCACATAAATGATAGATTGCTCCTTTTTCACGTACGGTTAGTCTCATGTACCTTGCCATGTTCTCGTGTTCATTCCCCTTTGAGATTGACCTATGGCTACCATTCCCTTTGTGATGTTATCGTTTTATTTTCTCTTCTCTCCTGAAAGCACCTATCTAGTATTAGTTTATTCTCTACCTATTCAGGCGTTCATTGAGTAACCGGGCAATTGGAGTGAGGTATTCTCCCTCTAAGCATTCACGTAAAAAGGTGGATAGACCTTGTGAAGGTATGCTTGTTGGACCACTTGCTTAGTAACCGGGCAATTGGGATGAGGTAATCTCCCTTTGAGCGTGAGCATCAAATGGTAGTGGGGTAAGAAAGAATTTCATTTGTCTGATTATACAAAGAGAAAAAGAAAAGAAAAAAGAAAAATAATGTGCTTTTGAGGGGGAGTTTGTACTTTTTTATCGAACCACACTGAGGACCTAGCTCAGTTTGACTTCTTGAGGGGGAGTCGTCTTGAAACTCCAAGTGTATGTCACACCCCAAAAATGAGAAGTGACCGGCCGTGTACCACAAGGCCAACTCATGGAACACGCAGCCTAGAATAAAATAAGTCGTCAAACAATAAATGATTTTTTTTAAATAAATCCAAAGCCAAATAAATCCCAATGATAAGAATGGGCACAACCATCCCATGTACCAGCCAATGAAAATTTATCACCAACAATAATAGTAATCCCATTTCACTCAAAAGCTATACAAAGTGCGGAAGCGATGATTAAAATATTTATACTAAATGCAACATCTTATGGAGGTCAATAAAAAGAATTCCCCAAGATACCGCCAGAGTCCTTGCCTAAATCTCCAACTTGCCTGGAGAAGAAGTTGGATAAAAATCTGTCAATTGACGAGCTCAGTGGGTAGCAAGTATGTATATTAAATAATGTTAAAAGCGGGGATGAAAATAATTTACCATTAAACATAATTTGGCATACGAGGTGTCTGGCAGAATAACAAATTAATCAATGAAGTATTTAACTAATAAATATTCTTGGTGGTAATCACAACATTAACTCCATCAACAATGGGGAATGAAGAAACAGAAAAAGAAGAAATTTACGTGGTTCAGCCACGGATTGTGACTTACATCCACGGGAGAAGGTAGGAAAATTCTTATTCATTGGTTGCTATAACAGAGCACCCTCAATATAAATACAATTTCATGAGAGCAATCAAGGGAATTAATCGCACGGCTTAAGCAGTAAGATAAGCATCCAATCTTCACATAATAGGCAACATAATCACCAAATAATATATCTATTTCCAAATATGAACATATTTTTCCTCCTTCTCCGCCAACACTCCCCCTCAAGTTGGTACGAAGATATCAATCGAGCCCAACTTGGACAAGATCTCATGAAATTTCACTGATGGCAACCCTTTAGTAAATATGTCGGCTAACTGATCGGCACTACGAACATGGCATGCTAATTATATTAGCCTGTACCTTCTCCCTCACAAAATGGCAATCAACTTCTATGTGTTTTGTTCTTTCGTGAAATACTAGATTAGACGCAATGTGAATCGCTGCTTGATTGTCACAGAACAACTCGATTGGTTGAGGAGATTCAAAACCCAAATCATGTAAGAGAGCTCGAAGCCAGATTATCTCACTAGTTGTAGATGCCATGGCTCTATATTCGGCTTCTGCATTTGAACGAGCTATGACATTTTGTTTTTTGCTTCTCCATGTAACTAGGTTTCCTCCAACAAAAGTACAATATCCAGTATAGTAGTAGAGTGTCGATCAATTGGACTAACTGCCCAATCCGCATCAGTATATCCGACAATCTGTGTGTGCCCATTTCTTCGCATCCATATGCCACGACCAGGACAAAATTTCAAGTACTGAAGAATTCTATGCACTGCATTCAAATGATTAGTTCGCGGAGCATGCATGAACCTGGCTCGGATACCATGAAGAAACGGAAAAAGAAGAAATTTACGTGGTTCAGCCACGGATTGTGACTTACATCCACGGGAGAAGGTAGGAGAATTCTTATTCTTGGGTTGCTATAACAGAGCACCCTCAATATAAATACAATTTCATGAGAGCAACCAAGGGAATTAATCCCACGGCTTAAGCAGCAAGATAAGCATCCAATCTTCACATAATAGGCAACATAATCACCAAATAATCTATTACCAAATATGAACATATTTTTCCTCCTTCTCCGCCAACAGGGAACCACAATCAAATAGTACCATGGCCGAAATAAATCTCATCAAAATTGGATCCAATATCGAATTTAGAGTCACCAGGGTTGGCAGCCCGTGGTACTTTTCCCTAAGACGATCCGGCGAAAGAAAGCCGTTGAGCATTAGGGTCACCAACACGAGAAGGAATAATTTCCCTGGACTTCCAAAATAAATGTTCCCATTAATATCCACCAAGTTCTCACCAAAAAGAATATTATCAATTGATCTCAGAAAATTCATCGCATGCCAATTTATAAAATATCTTATAAACAGTTTTGAGTCTCCGAATAACATTCATATAAATTTCTGAAGGAAATACTTTTAAGGGACACAGGGAACTTTCGAATACACGTAACAAACTTAACTACTCACATGGGTCCAAAAGTACTAATGCGATCAAACAACGCCAAAAGAGGCTAACCTAAACAAAAGGATTATACGATCACCAACTGTATCAGGTATAATACCAACTATACCATGGTCGGGCTGCCTAAAACAAACACTTATATAAACTTAGGATTAAATTACCTAAAGTCTGAGACAAATACAATAACCCAAAACTCTAAACGTAAGTCCAACTAATTCTTCCTTCTTCCTTCTTCTTTTTTCCATTTACGCACCATGTCAAACCTTCTGTACCTAAACTCTAGTTTGCACTTTCTTAATCATTAACCTTCTTATTAATCCACCAACCTCCACCACAACAGCCCACTATAAGACACGAAACCACAATAAACCAAATCACCTCCAGCCCTCACGGTCAATAGCATGGAAGGTAAATAATCCTTGTGAACTCGTGCGAAACCCAAAAACAAACGGCAATTATCCTCCCACCAACACCACTGTCCAGTAGCATCCAATCAACAACTACCTTTTACTCCAAACCCGTGTACAATAAAAAGAATGGAAGAAGAAACAAGAATAAAGGAACAGGATCACTTACCCGATTGATCAACAATGAACCGAATCCTTGACTCTCTCTCACTCTCTCTCTATACCGTTCCTCCAAGACCCAGAACCCTAGCTTATATTTCTACGTACGGGTATATATGGAAAACTAACCAAAACCCACATTCTCTCCTAAATTATAGCTAATTAGTTCATTAGAATTAGATAGAACGTAACACAATTTATAAAATTACCATCTGGTACCATTATTTTACCCAAAATCAATCTCACACCCCAAATATTACAATCGTGACAACAATAGCGCTCGTAAAGTAATTAATTGGGACTCAATCATATCACCAATTAATAACGGCAATATGACTAATTAGATAAATGAAAATGCTAGGCCAAAACAGTGTACATGAGAACCTACCTCTTTGTTAAATTGAGCTTGATATGATTTCCGTGATTCACACACACATTTTGACATTCGGCCATGTTTTGTGTTACATCCATCCTCTCGATATCTCTATGATGAGACGTTACACCGTTTGTTCATGTTTTCATCTTGATGAGTGTGTTGATGGTTGTAGGCGCGGTCAGAATTATTGACATGTCATACAGAAAAGACTTTTGACCAACCAATTGGCCGTAGACACGTGGTAATCAGGACCCTGCGGGAGGTCAGTCTTAGTCAAGATTCGATTCTAAGAAGACGGTTGACTGCCCAATAGAAAGGAAGCACGTGTGGCACATAAGAATAACGCCCGCGGAAGTGACCCGCGGAAGGAAGACTCCGCGGGACCCCCACTAGCTCCGCGGAGAGAACAGAAGACGTACCAAGATAGGTACAGAGGATCACAAGAAGACCCTGGGATCCCATTCGGGCCTAAAAGGCAGGGCCCGGAAGGGACCCCACGGGAAGCAAACGATCGCCGCGGGTCGCGACCTTGCTCTTGCGTGAATTGGGGAAACTCTTGTGGCTTGGTGGCTTGGGATGAAGGTAGCGTCGCGGAAGCGCGAGTCCCCCCGCAGAAAGTCCTCCGTGGGAGGACGAGTCTTCCGCGACCTAGAAGTACGGGAGGGACACTTATAGGAGCGCCGTCCTGGGCCTGACCTAGGCCCAGGTGCCCTATAAATACCCCTGACATTCCCAATGATTGCCAGAGGCTGACTTTTCTGGAAAAGGAGAGTACGAGCACTGATTCTGAGGAAGGAGAACATTCTTCCCCGGAGAGAAGGTGACCTTACTCGTTTGATTCCAGGAAAGACAGACGTCATCCCCCTCGGAGAACAAAGGAGACACATTGCCTTTGTCCTGCCTATACTTCTTGCTCCTTCTCTCACCCCACAAGATCATTCCTCTTTTCCCCTCAATACTAATCATCAGCCAATCGCACCTCTCCAGCTCACATTTCTACACGTAAGCATCTCCAGCGGAACCCAAATCACCCATAATGGTTATAAATGACAGTGAAAATTGGGGGTGTCGCCTCTGTCGCTCTAAAATTTTATTAAGTTCATATTGGCTTTCTAGAATACAAAGATTTATGCTTCTTGGTTGTTATGGTTTATGAATATCTCTTCTCCTTTTATTTACCATATTAACTATTGTTTTGCTTGTTGGGTATTGGCACACACTGATCATGTGCAGGGCATTATCGTTTGTCATTCCAAGACAAAAAGGGGGAGTAGAATTCGTCTTTCTCTAGTTTCTCTAATCCTTGTTTTTTTGTGGTTGAGTTGTGGTTGCAGCGGATTAACGACCGAGGAATAGGTTATTATATTTGTAGTGGATTTTGTCATGGAAGTGCCAAGGGAGAGATTGTTAGCTCCAAAAAGCGATGCTATTTTTTGGTTGGCAATTCCATTGACAAAACGGATTTTCAAATGTATTCCTTTCTTTATTGAGTTGTATCTTTTTTAATATTTTCTAAACGTAGTGAGTCTGTATAGGATTAGAGTGCAAGGAATCATAATTTGAAATTGAGAGTGAGAGTGAGTGTGAGTGTTCTTTTTTAGCGGATTGATCGGCCTATCAAACTCGCATCCATCGGGTCCCACTAATCAAGTGTGGCAACCTAATGAAATAAAAACAGATGGAGTGACGAATCGATTCCCCGATCGATCGGAAGGCTATTATTATAAAAAGGGGATCTTTCCTTTTCAGCTAGAGTATCGAGAATACAAAGCAGCAGCAATACGGAAAGGCAAACGTAAGTCTGGGTTCAAAGGACGAAAGGATTTTTCTACCTTTGATTTCTTGGAGTTCTCATCAGTTCTCGAAACCACAGTCAACTTCCAAGAGATGTTCTCGATTTCGATTTTCTTTCAACAAACATAGAGTTGTTTCTTCGGTAGATTTCCAAAATATTGTGGAAGACTTGAGGAGTCAAGGCAGCGGCAATCAAATACTGGGTGTGGTGAACGAGGAGTCGGCAAGTAGTTCATAGGGCAATTTGTGAGGATTTAGAATCGTAGGGTAAGAATACTTGTAACCGCATAAGTTAATTATAGTATTTGATTCCTTCCAGTGATTTTTACCCATTTTTGGGGTTTTGCACGTATATCCGGTGTTCATCGTTCATTCTTCGTTTCTATTATTGCTTGATTATTCAGTTGGTAGCAAAATATAATTTTCACATGCTTATGATTGTAGAACTTCATCTTTGGTCTTGGTATTGTCGACTCAATTGCCAGACCAAATGAAGATTTATTGTGATAATTCTGCTGCAGTTTTATTCTCAAAAATTGTCAAGTATGTAAGTGATTCCAAGCACGTGGAAGTAAAGTACTTGATTGTTAGAGAACGAATTCAGAAACAACAAGTGTCAATTGAAAATTGAGTACCACTCTTATGATTGCTGATCTGTTAACGAAGGGATTGCCACCAAGGACTTGTAACAAATTTTCAGGATGAGTCTTTTAACAACCCTTGATTGAGTGGTCATTGTGCATGATACTATTTTGCGCACATTATCATTTGTTTCTGATTTTCCTGTTTCCAATTATGCGTGCTGATGAGCACCCAATATTGTAGATATTTGATGCGACTAGTCCCATTTTATGTTGTTTTAACTCGCCTTTATTTAGCTTTTATAGTGATATTGCTCGTAAGATAGGTTTTTGTGTATTTCAGGTAAAACATGCTAATAAGGCGGTTTTGAACGCCAAGGAATGCTCCGGATGCAACCAAGTGCTCAAGACCACGTGCCACCATGTTGTGGTGCCCGAGGAGTCATGAAGAGGTAGTTTGGAGGTTGCTCGGGTTGCCCAAGGGTCAAGGGAATCGAAGGAGAAGTGAGAATTTTACCAAAGCTACTCATCTTCCGACCAGCTGAGGGTAGAATTGTCATAACTTTTGATGTACAAATGATATTGGATCCAAACCACTTGGGTTAGAAAGTAGACTCGACGAGCTTTCCAACGGTCCAAAGAACGCCATAATCCGAGTTCGGGAGTGTCCGGAGCGAGCCCGTGAAGTTGCCGCAAAAATCTGTCTGTCAGTCATGAACCGGTACGGGAAAAAGCTGTACCGGTTCATGAAGTCCAGATCTTGTTTTTTGGAAGATTTTTCAAGGCCATGAACCGGTACGGGTAAAATCATGTACCGGTTCATGCTGTGTAAGTTGTGCCCGATTTTGCTACCTTTTTCCCTTTTTGCTTTTGGGATATTTTTGGTTCCTCTATACTTTTAGGATATTTTTGGGATATTTTGGATGAGAGAAAGAGTAACTCTTGTATTAATACTCTCTCTCTCTTTCTCTAATAGCTAGTTAGTTTAGGATTGTTTCTTCCATTGTTGTCTTCTCCAAGCTTCCTCTTTTGTAATTTCCTTAAGAACTCAAGTAAGTATTTCTCGTTTGTTAAAATAATCGTTTATTAAAGTTGTAGCTACGGTTGTGGTTGTTATTAATCTTAAGTTTATTTTCGAATCCATCGGTTTAAAGTTATGTCTCGTTTTTATACTTTGTCTTATGCTTTAGTTATGTGTGAGTAGTCTTTTGGCTAAGTCTCGGGATAATCTTTCCCGAGGACTTAGGTTGTTATTTGGTTCTCGAGCCATCGGGCTTTTAAATCATGATTTTCCGGAATAGGGCTTAATTTGTATTTTCGGTCTAAACTAGGGGTGTTAACCCCTTGGTAAGGAGCTTAGTCAAGCGGTCTTGGCAAGTGACTTACCGAGGCCTAGTGGCCTTCTATGTGTTCGATAAACATTAAAAACAAGTTAACTCGCCTCCGGTAAATCACACCTTTTGTTAAACGTAGTCTTTTAAAGTGAAATCCTCCGGGCATGAGCGCGCGGTCGTGACTCTCGCCTGAGTTATAATCGAGAACCGGTAACGGCTTTTGTCAAGGGTTAGAAGACCCCGAGACTTGCCTCGTTAAGTTAATCGAGTGTTAATCTAGTTTTCGTTTAAGTCGTCTCTTTTTAAAGCAAACCATAGTTGGCCGTCTTAAACGCCGCAACCCTACCATATAAAACCTCCAATCCGAATCAAGCTATATTCGAATTCTATGTGGGAACGATTCCGGTCTTCCGGTTATTATGCTACTGATGACGTGGCCCTACGCTTCGGGTTTCTATCAACCTCATATTTAAAGTCAAGGTTCAGACGTAAGCATTTTTGGCGCCGTTGCCGGGAATTTCTTAATATAGCTTATTTGGAGGATCGACAAACCACTGTAAGTATTCCGTTTATTTTTACTTTGTGTAATTTGAACTCAAATTAGCGGATACCTCTAACCGAGCCACCAATTCGACTTGAGGTGTAACGAAGCTAAATTGAGCATCAATTGCCTTTTCTTTTATTGTTTGTATAACGTGGTGGTGGCTTAACCCCATGAGACTGTTTTGAGAGAGAGGTGGCGGCCTAGCCCCTCCAGCCTGTTTACTTTATGTCTTATCTATCTAGTAGAATGGAGGCGGCAAATGGGGAAATAGCCCCCATGCCTATGTGGGAATACTCTAATCCCAATCATGCTTTTCCCCACAAGACTTTGCGGGACTACCTTTGTCCCACTCCAATTAACACACCCCACAAGACTTTGCGGGAGTACTTTTGTCCTAATCAAATTTTTACACCCCCTTGCATAGCCACTCATGACACCAATGTTTTTAAAAGTTGTATGACCATTTCCAATTGGCTTGATCTCAAGAACCAAATTCAAACTTTTGCTGAAAGAGTGAATGAGTCGTTTTATGCATGTTGGGGAAGATGCAAGGACTTACTCAATGCGGTTCCGAATCATGGCTTGGAAAATTTCCAAATTGCTAACTATTTTTATGATGGACTTTCTCCAACGAGTCAACGATTCTTAGACAAGATGTGTGATGGCAAACTTTTTGAAAAAGAGCCCGCTCAAGCCTTAGATTTCTTTGATCGTTTGGCCGGAATTTTACATTCTCGGGTGTATGCTCAACATTGTCAAGAGTCCAACTCAAATGCCATGGAAGAGGATATCGAGCCGCCTATCTTTTTTGAAGATGTTAGTTTTGATTTTGACAACTCCTCAGAGTATGGTTGGAGTGATGAGTCGAGTCTTGAACCTGTTGTCCATTGTTCTCCCTCCGTGGATCCCTCTTTGTGTGACGATCCGGGGGAGAAATTCCTCATTGTTGAGGAAACGAATGTGGAGGTTGACTTTTTGTATGCTCTACTGAATGAACAGGATGGGAAGAATGTGAATAGACCTGAGAGTTTGTCTCCTTCCTTTGAGGAGATACCATCCATAAAACTTTTGAACCATCCTATAGTTTCGGCTCTCGACGATGCCGCCCCTCCTATTGAGTCGCCACTTTCACAAGAGTTTTTAAAAGTCGAATTGATTGATTTTGTTGGTGTTGATGAATTTGATTTGGTTTACCATCCTTATATTATGGATTTTGTCAACTCTTTGAAAATCAATCTAGTCTTGTATGCGCACTTGGTTGAACTTAAATGTATGAAACGAATTCGGCATATGCTTTACTCTAAATATCTTTTCTTGTGGAATGGCTGAGTTCAATTTTTGAAGCAAAGTGTGGAGTGGAGTGCCATGTTCATTTTATTAGCTCTAATTGGCATGTTCAATGTTCGGAGCCCGCGTTTGGCTAACCGTACATAATCTCTTTCTTTCTTTGTCTCTTTTCTTTTTCTCTTTTGATGGTCCGGTATAGCCACCCGTTTTGAGCTTGAAGTTGTTGTATGACTTGCTCTATGATGCTTTGAGTGGGAAATGGGGAGAAAAGTAGTACTCGTGTAATCGCGTGAAGATTTGGTTGTGTTTTACTTTCGGTTACTTTTGAGCCCGGATAACACGAGCCGGGTGGTTCTAATGTCATTTGCTTCTTAGTAGGTAGTTGGTTCTTAAGTCTTTTGCAGGGTAAGCATGCTACCACACCAGCCTTGGTAGTTTAGGTCTAAAAGCTAGAGTGAGTGAGGCATTCATGAGCCCTAAGCATGGGTGCGGCTATGTGTCGCGGTTGTAAGACCAAGAAAGCTCCGGCGATGACCTTGTGTGACTAGCTGTGGTTCCGATGGAGGAGCCGAAAGAGTGAGCCTTGGAAGCGGTTCCAATGACGAAGGGAAGCAATGACAAGAAAGCCTCTAACTTGGTCGAGGTATACGGGGGTTGACATTCCCCCAGAGGTACAATCTTTTGTTCTTTCCTCTCAATACTGTTGTTCTTCATGCTATGAGGACATAGCATCGTTTAAGTTGGGGGGACGGATATATATGTTATATATATGTTCATGAGACTTGTCTCATTGGTAAAATTTTTCAAATTTTGTGTGCAATCTTCCCTTGTTAGTAGTGATTGCATGCTAGATACTTTAACTATGCTCAATTGTTTCAATATGGCAAGAGTCATGTATCCCGTCGAATTCGGTTGTGTGTTTGAATCCATGTCATATGCATATACATGAACTTTGTTGAACAAGTTGAGCCTAAAAGTCGAGTCAAGTGTTGTGCATCGCTTGAGTGGAGATTCATTTTTTAAGCATCCCATGCTTCTTGCTTTCATTTCCCGCACTTGCGTAAATAATATCTTTTGTTCATGCTTGAGTAGTGTATATATCTTTCTTGCATCTTTTTGGAGTTGTTGGCGTACTTAGGAAATGATTCAAGGCATTTTTGTTTGATTAAACCACATAAGAGTCACCTCGTCCTTATTTTGAACCATAGTCCGAGTCTCTTCCATTGTTCAAACCTAGGTAACCGGATGTTTGGAGGGTTGCGTGAAACTGTTTTTCAATGTCTAAAGGAGGTTTGGGGGTGGTGTGAATGTGATTGAAGTGGTTGGAATGTAAAAAGGCGAAGATTTTGGTATGTGATTCCCTATCTCTCATCTCCCACTACAAAAGTTAAAGCCCCAAATTTTCATCTCCCTCTCCAAAGCTTTCAAATTTGGCTTCAATCTCTTTTACTACAAATCTCAATTCAAATAACCCTATTCCTCAAGAAAAATCAAAGAAATGCTATAAAGAGCAAAAGCATATTCGAAAGAGGGTTGAATACAATGATGAGGGGATTGATTAGACCTCCGGGCTAGCTTACATTCCGGATGAGAAAGAGTCCGATGGAAAGGGGGAGCTCGATGCTCAATATCATGGGGAGCCGGATGAGGATGATGACTGCGTATGGTGGAGTCGGTGGTAGTAGTTTTTCGTTATTCTTCGTAGCTTTGTTTGGTGTTTGGCCGTTATGTGGCCATGCCTTGGGTAGTTTAGGGTCGGTAGTGGCCAATGGTAGATGAACCGTGCTAGTATATGGCCACTACATTTTTGTAGTCCCTTTCCCTTTGTATCCAAGGTCGTTAAAAGCTAATAAAGTCCTCCGTTGATCTTTAGTACGCTAATTAACTCCGTTTGATGCATGGTTGATATCTATTATTACTTAAGTTGTGATATTCCTATCTTTCCATAGTTGTCAATAATTAGCTTTCCTTTCGTTCTTAGCGCTCTTTTGATAGCTTGCGTAGCTTTTTGTCTCTGGCTATTGCATTTCCTCGCTAGCGCTTGTCATGGGATGTATCTTGTATCTCAATGTGTGAAAAGTCGAATAAGAGCGTATCCTTGTGAGTTTTGGAGTCGAAACTCGTTGTGGTGCATGCATGCTTGACTACTCTAATATGGCATAGTTTCTTCATTCTAGTTCATGGCATGTTTGTGCGTGGATTGCATGTACTCGGGTTTGAAGGGGTATTTTTGGACTCTTGCCTAGTTGTAGTAGTTGAGCATAACTTTTGTATCTTGAATCTCGAGAGGGTTGCATAGCTTAGTTAAATGTGTTTTGTTTTATTTTGCTAGGGACTAGCAAAGTTCAAGTTGGGGGCGTGATGAGCACCCAATATTGTAGATATTTGGTGCGACTAGTCCCATTTTATGTTGTTTTAACTCGCCTTTATTTAGCTTTTAGCCTTTTATAGTGATATTGCTCGTAAGGTAGGTTTTTGTGTATTTCAGGTAAAACATGCTAATAAGGCGGTTTTGAACGCCAAGGAATGCTCCGGATGCAACCAAGTGCTCAAGACCACGTGCCACCATGTTGTGGTGCCCGAGGAGTCATGAAGAGGTGGTTTGGAGGTTGCTCGGGTTGCCCAAGGGTCAAGGGAATCGAAGGAGAAGTGAGAATTTTACCAAAGCTACTCATCTTCCGACCAGCTGAGGCTAGAATTGTCATAAGGCTCCCTCTCGTAGCCACACTCAAATGCAGGGCTTGCATAATCGCGTGACTGCAAGGGGCATTCGGGTATTGTCCTCATTGCATTTGGTGATTGCTAGCTCTTGACCTAATCTTTGATGGCGCCGCACTACAATAATAAATATGGTATATCCTATATCTATACTCTCATTGTCAGTATACACAGGGCTGGCCCTAATATTTTAAAGGCCTAAAGCAAATTTAAAAGATTGGGCCCTAGGATTTATTTAACAAAAAAAAAAACCAATATAAGTAGCTAAATATATATATAGAGTAAAAAGATTAAACATGATGGTTTAGCTTTGTAATTTAACTAAATAATTTTTTTATACCATTGAAAAAAAAAAATCAAACCGGTCATACATTGCATTTTCTCTTACAGTACTATTCGTGTTATTAACTTTAATTATAAGAATACTATCTTTAACAATAACATAATTATCTATTTTAAACTTTTTTATCAAATTTTGTTGAATAAGAATAAATTATTTTGGTTTATTTATAAACAAAATGGCCTATTTTGTTAATTTGATATTAAAAGTTAGAAATAAAATTAAACAAACAAAAGAAAAAAAAAACTTATCAAAACATTGATGGTGTGTAAAAGATTTGAACCTCTTGGTCATGAGCAATACCTACAACTACTATAGCATAACTAATTTATAATAGAAAAAGTATAAGAGCTATATATTATTTATTCCTAGATCCAAAAGGAAAATAAGGAGAAAAAAAAACTTCGTCAAAAGAAAACCTCCCACTAGGAGTTGAATGCTAAAATAGGGAACATTTATGTATAAATACTAATATATTTGATTTTTTTTCATGGAAAATGAGGCCCTCGTTTTTCTAAAATTTCGGAGGCCTAAAGCGCTGGCACCTTGGGCTTTAGCCCAGGACTGGCCCTGAGTATACAAGAAACATTTGACTCCTCCTTGGCGGTGGGAGTTGTGGCGATTGGTGCTTGTATGCTCGGCGTTTGATCATCGTCTGGATCTCATTGCAGTCATGGTGGGCTTTCGAGTGGAGGCTGGGTGGCAGCAGGATGGTTGTGGTGGCTGGTAGGGTTTTGGTTATTGGGCTAGGGTAGTTTTGGGCTCTTGGGTGGATTTGAGCCTTTGGGCTCTTATCTATTTTTCAGGTTTTGGTCCTTTAGTTTTGGTTGGTGTTCCCTTCTCCTTCCCCAACATTTTATTTTTAATAAAATATTTTATTTACCGATTAAAAAAAAACAGGATAGATTAATAACCAAATCAGACTCAGAATTTATACTCCTATATCAGATGCAAATGCATATTGCTGGCTCCTAGAAGAAATCCCATGCAAAGGGAAATCGAACAAGAAGACTTAATATGATAAGAAAGAAGAATTTGATTGATAAGTAGAGTAAGGTAGTTTTCAGACACACTAGACTTAATATGCTATGTAGCTCCGTTGGTCAGGACTCTTGCACCTCACTTAAAGGTCAGGAATTCGAATATCTCCACTTGCGTGATGAGTGTTCTTCTCTTAAAAGGGTTTTTTCCTTTCTTTCTTTGTTTCATCATTATAATGAGCTTATTTATTGTATTGATTAAGTTGTTGAACTTGGTTATCTTGTGGACTCTAAAAAATGATGTAGTGTTCCGGTTTATACGTTATACATGATATGAATAATCTCTTCTATCGATTGAAAAAAATAATAATGAATTTAGCAGGGACGAAACCCTTGGTACGAATTGGACTAGTGAATCGAAGGCTTTGAAGACCTCCCTACCTAGCCCAACACAAAATATGGGCTCTTTTGGAAGGGCGGGGCCTGATACTGAAAATCTACATAGCATAAGGGGATTTTGATTTCATTTTGCAATGGTGCTTTACATGCAAATATATTTCTGCATGGAATTGTATTTTTTTTTCTTACAATAATACTATCATACTTCTCGAAATGTTTGAGTTTCAAGAATTTGAAGGGCTGCTAGAGGAATTCAGTTCCAATTATCGATTTGCAGGGGAAAAACCATGTTTGCTTGAAGTTGTCTTTTCAAACCATATTTAAAATATGATCATGATCATGTACGTGTAAATGTCAATATATATATATATCGACATATATATATATATGGGGCGGTTTCGGGAACCCTTAAAAAAACCTCTAAACCCCCCCCCAAGTTCCCAATCGAATTTTGATGATCCGAGCCGCTTAATATAATCATAACGTGATTTTAAGGGTACTTGCGAGAAATCAGCAAAAAAAATGACCGGGAAGGGCTTCATCCGAACAGTTTTTTATTGAACTTTATTGAACGGTTCAATAAAAACTGCTCAAATCAAGCCTTTCCCGGTTATTTTTTTTGCCAATTTCTCGCACGCACCTTGAAAATCACGTTCTGAAAACATTGAGTGGCTCGGATCATCAAAATTTGATCAGGAACTATGAGATTAAGATTTGGGGGGTTTTTTTAAGGGTCCCCGGAACCGCCCCGATATATATATATATTCCGAGTACAACTAATTAGACACTTAAAAAAACACCTCATAGTTCTCGATCAAATTTTAATGATCTGAGTCACTCAATGTGATCAAAATATAATTTTAAGGGTACCTACAAAAAATCAGTAAAAGAAGGCTGTCAGCAGTTGCCAATCAACATAAAAAAAAGGGTGTCAGGCATTATTACTTTTATCTCCCTTCCTGCATAAAATTTTCGATTTCTTTGAGAGTTGTTACTTTTTTTAAGATCAATTTTCTTATTGGAAATTTTCATTTTTCATCACTAAATTAAATTTGTTCAAAAAAAATCACTAGTTAATTAATAGAAACTTTCCGTTTCGGTTTCGGTTTCGGTTTCGGTTTCGTTTCCGTTCTGGTTATAAATTTTGGTCCCTCCCAAACCATTGCCATCCCTAGAAGAAAGTAAAAAAATGAAAAGGATTAGGGAATCACTCCAAAAAAAAGTCAAAAGTAAAGCCACAAAATCTGGACAAGTGTTTCTAAGCTCTTTCTTCTGTATTAGTAGTAATTGTAAGGTACACGATTCTCTTTAAAATAAGAAGAGACAAATCTTTCCTTAAGATCAGATTTGTCATCTAAATATGACAAAATGTGGTCGCGTCATGTACAGTAACAATCGTGCAATCAACTGAACTTTTTGCAAGAACCATATGCTCGGAACCTAAATACGTAACAAACGGAGTTGAAAATTTCTATGTTCCTGTGTCGAGGATTTTTCAGCTGTTGAATTTAAAATAATAAAATAAAATTCACACAATTTGACAGCCGGAAAACACGTTGGAACAGAGGCACAAAAATTTTCGGGATATAAGAGATCAAACCACAACTGTACAGTCGAGTCGAATACCCAAATTGACAACAATCCAAACCCATTTTGCATTTTTCGTCCTTGGATAATCAAATCAATCATGCCGGAGAATCAAATTGTAAAGGAGACACAAACGAAGAATTCCCCAAACCATCGTGCACAAAACCGTAGTTCCGAAGCACCTGATTATCCGCGAAATTCAACGCCCTCTCCATCCCGTTCCAGCAACTCTCGTGCCCGTAACTCGGGTCGTGGTGCCCGCTACACGGCTGACACCCCGTAAAATGCGTAATAAACGGCCGCCTCCACCCACCACTCCCGTCCGTAGTTCCCTTCAAATAAACCTCCCTCATCTCCCCGTACCACCCGCTCGCCGCCTCCCCCCGCCGCCTCCTCAACCCACTCGCCGCCGCCTCCACCGCCCTATACCTCTCCTCAATTCTCTCAAACCCATCAACTATTCCCACCCAATACCCAGAAAAACTATACCCATTCTCAATATAAACCTTTTCCCCCCATTTCTCCTTCTCTTTAAACATCAGGTAAACCAGAGCCGATTGCTCGTCACCGGGAAACTCTTTATCCGTCAGAGTCCCTCTTATGATTTCCTTCAGTTCTTCGTGATTCGGATTCGCGGGGCCCAGTGACGCCCAAGTTTCAAAGAAATCAACCGACCATTGACAGTTTCTGATCAAGAAGATTCCTGTGTTCAGACCCAACCAGCTTCTCTTCTCGTAAATCATGTCTTCCCATCCGTTGATGACGAAGTTGTGATTTCCGTACTTTTCAAAGGGTAACTTGAACTCCATGTCCGTCACGACGGCGTCGGAGTCGAGCCACAAGACCCACTCGGCCTCCGGGTGGGCCACCATCGCCGCCCTCACCGGCGGCAGCTTCGCCCACACCGACGTCATCTCCCGGTGGAGGAACGCGTTGTTGTAGAAGATGTCGTGGCCCTGGATTCTGCAGTAGTCGACCTTGTTCTTGAACAGCCGCAGCAGGAGGAGGTCCCCGACCGGGTTCTCGCACGGCGGCGGCTGCGAGCCCGTCACGACGACGACACGGTTGGGTACTCCTGCGGCGGCGGCGGCGAAGGAGGGGTGGTGATGAAGCCACTCTTGTCTCTTCTCGTCCCAGTTTTTTAAGGGGGACCCAATGGAGTAGCTGAGTGAAGGGTCGTCGTAGAATGTTGTATCCCGCGGGTCGGTGGTGGCGGCGCAGCCGTGTGTGGCGGTGGCGCCGGGACCGGAGGGTACTAGGTTGATGAGAGACCATAAGGCAGAAAGTATCAGAAGAGAAGCAACTGTGGCTGCAATGAATGGAGACTTGTCTCTGAGAAATAGGAATGGTTTGGTGTGGATGGTGGTGGTTTTGGCCATGGGTGCCGATGGGGTAGTGGGGAGAGTGAGACTGAGTGGGAGACCTCTCCCCTGCTATTCGAGGAATCTATACTTTGAGTCCTGTGATTATGGGTAACTTTTTCTCAAAAGAAAACAAGATTACAGGGTGAGAAATGACTTTCGCATTGTAATTCTTTTTATAATTCTTCAGCAAACACAATCACCTTTTCTTTTCTTTTTTTATAACGTAGAGTGTCTCCGATCCAGGTTATATGCACCACGGAACTAAATCTCTTCGGTCCTTCGCTAGCTTGTGGGATGCTCTTATGGGAGCCAATGGGGCGTCTCTTTGGGGACTCGAACTGGGGACCTGGGAGAGCATACCTCAGACCTTAACCAACTGAGATAACCCCTCGATACTCCATTAACACTTACATGAACACATCCGCATTCACATGGGAACTCTCACACACCACACATTTAGTGGTGTTTTCATAATTAATCAGACTTGAAAGTTCGACTTAGTGTGTGTTGATGTCAAAATCTGGACGGTCAATCCGAGCTTCGTCTTCGAGATGGCTTATGCAAGAAGTCCAATGACTGGAGGAGTTTCTAGTCGTGGACCCTCCTATGGTTAAGTTAGTATCTGGTTGAGAAAAACGATTTGCTCTGTAATTCAAGGGAAAAACAGAGAACGTACATTGCTCGCACTCCGTCTGTCGTTTATATACTACTTTGCATGACTGCCAGCCATGCTGGTGATCGTGGGGAGGTTATCAGCGGTTATCTCTGGTAATGCTCCGTGGAATACGGGAGCTAGGCGCATCTGAGATCATGGACAACCCACAACCTCAGCCCCGGGGTTATCGAGGTCACTACTCTACACGGGCGATCATGGGACAGCCCCAGGAAGACCGACTCGGTCGGCCCCTTGTAAGCCGACTGGCGACCCCCGAGGCAGGTGTCAATCATTTGTCCCTCGGCAGGGATAGTGCAAAAATCCCCTCATCAGTGTGCTTTTGTTTGTACCCAAATTTGGCACTAAATTAGGCCGCTGTGTGTGGGTAATTTTTAGTCGAGACCCAAGGAGGTGCACCGAAAATTCTCCATTTGTTGGTCATAAAGTATATTTGATGTGCCACGAGGTTATTTATTTTTGAAAGAAAAAAGGAAACCCACTATTTTGGAAATGGGGCCAAAGGAAATTAAGCCTTGTTTCAAGGAAGACTTGGTGACCCGTGAAATGGTCCTTAGAAAATTGGGATTAATGGTTACCCATTTTTTTGGTTATGGAAGAATTATCCCCCCATTATCCTAATTTCCCCATGGTTTAAGGCGGTAAACCCATGTTGACTCCACGACTAGAAGTAACTGCCAAAAACCACCAACGGGAAAAGTGTGCGTGGACATGGGACACATGGTAGCACCGTGGATGAGCATGAAGCACAATTCTGGGGTTTTATTAGTATAAAAGAGAAAGAGAAAACATTCTTTCCGGAGGCGGAGGAAAAAGGGGGTTTTCCACCATCCCCATGGGCCTCTTTCGTGGTTTTTTTTGGGTAATCTGAACCGTTGATCATATAGTACCCGCAAAATAATATATCCATGTGAAAAATCAGCTTGTCCGGACATCGATAGGTAAGTCAAAAGTTGAGTTTAAGACGAAAGAATGGACGACCGTGGACAATTTAACATAAAAAACAGTTGACAGATCCATGCCGTCTATATTTCCGTCTAAAACTCAACTTTTGACACACCTATCGATGTCCGGACAAGCTGATTTTTTGCGTGAATACATTATTTTGCGGACCCTACAAGATGCACGGTTCGGATTGCCAAAAAAAAACGTGCGGTGGGGGCCCACACCGAGGGTGGCGAAAAATCCCTTTGTCCGCCGGTGCCGAATAGAATTCATTCTCAGCCCCGTTTGATAACCCTCCAAGGGATTGGGATTTGATCGGTAGAGTGTTGGTATTATTAATACCTTGTTTGATAACCAAAAATGGTTCGGACTAGTAATCCGATGGGATTAATAATCCGGGTAATAGGAGGTATTGCTAATACCCCGTGAGACTTGGTATTAAGGGGTATTAATAGTCTAATCCCAACTCCTTCACATTATCAATTCCTTCTCATTATCAATTTCTTCTATCAATCCAATCACATCATCTAATCACATCTCAAACAAACATGATATTAATAATCTCATCATCTAATCTCATCCCAAACAAACATACTCATTATCAATCCCTTCTCATTATCAATCTCATCTCCTTACGAATCTCAATTATAATCCCATCTTCTTACGAATCTCATCCATCTATCACTGTTATCAAACGGAACCAAAGAGAAAAGGAGAAGGCGAAACAGAGAGAGAAGAAAAGGGAGAGAGAGAGAGAGAGAGAGAGAGAGAAGGAAGATCGGAAACGAGGGGAGAAAAGAAAAGGGGAAATGACCGGAAAGTGGTGTTGACCCAAATAATTCAGCAATTCATGGTGTGTAATTCACAAATCACCACTGTGATGACATTCCAAAAAGTATTCACTAACACATGGTAAGGAAACTTCAGTTTACAATTTTACCCTCATATAACACTTCAAAAGCCCTAAGCCACAAAATTTCAGCTTTTTCTCCTCTCTCTCTCTGGAACGGACCCCCTCCTCTCAGCTTTGTGTCTGTACAGAGTTTCGACTTTCGAGCGAGTTCGCGCTTATGCGAGGGAGCTCCTACTTTGGTATACGGAGTACTAACGTCGTTTCCGTTCGATGCACGGGGATAAACAACAATTTTTGTGTGAGTTCGATATTTTGTAGCGGAGTCACACGACTATTTTGTCCCGTGCATCAAACAGAAACGAAGCTAATTGATAGAAAAAGAACCCGGAGTGCGTGATGTCCCTAAGGAACAACATGAGTGTTGGGCAAATTTGGGTCGTCCATGCTCAGCAATAGACGATTCAGATTGCAACAAATATTAAATCAAATTAAATTACTTCAAACAAAACTAAATCAATTTAATTTCTAACAAAAAAAAATCAAATATTGTACCCGTTCAATGCATGGGATAAAAAATTAACATTAATTTTTTTCGACCATTTGTATCGAACGGACACAACGCTAACGATAAAAAATATAATCTAATATTTTTTTGTCTAATGTTCGATACACGCTAGCATTAGTCTCATTCTAGACACTGAATGAATGACATATGTGGTGTAAAATAAATTTAGAATACCACGTGACGGTACCTTGTTGGGGCATAAAACAATTTTTTATAAGTTTCTCTCTCTCTCACTCCCACATTCCCCTGCCCCCTCTTTTTCTCTCTCTGCCCCTCCCCCACTCCCAGTTTTTCTCTCTCATTATTTAAAAAAATAATAAAACTCTAAATTCTAGAAATTTAAAATTGAGGGTTGGAAATTTTTTGGCTTCAACTACATTTCTATACTATATTGATTGATTGATCGATCTCTACAAGGACGACGGACTGGAGGAATCTGGTCAGCACCCTTCGACTAACATAGGAAAAACTCCCACATGAGTATTATGAGATAAGAGCAAATAGATCCCACCAATCAATTGATCAACAAATTAATTAATTCTATGTGCTAATTAAGTGTTTGAGGCCTCCAATTCTCCGATATTAACTTGCTCTTTTAAATCTCAGACAATGACGTAGTCTTTTATAATTAATGGCTTGCTCTTTTGAAACCTCAGGCAATAGAAATGAGGTTCTCTTAGAAAATATGGCTTGGTCTATGTTAATAAAAAGATTGATTTTTACTAATATCCGACGTATTCCTTTATAATTAATGATTTGCTTTTTTAAATCTCAAACAATAGAAACAATGTGACTTGGTCCATGTTAACAGAATGATTGGTCTTTACTAATACACGATGTAGTCTTTTATAATTAATGACTTTCTTTTAATACCTCAGACAATAGTCAATCATATGGAACAAGGTTTTCTCTCAGAAAAATATGACTTGGTCCATGTTAATAAAATGATTGGTTCTTATTTTTACTCGACGTAATCCTTTATAGTTAATGATTTGCCATAGGATTAATGGTCGTAAACATTAGTGGTGGTGACGTGCATTTGGATTAGTATTTAGTAGTAGGGGTTTGCTTGAATTAGGGCTTGGATTATGAAGGCAGGCTTTGGATTAGAAAGAAAAGTCTTCCCCTGTTTTGCATCGAATCCAAGACCAAACCCAAAACAAAAAACAGTTTTCACAAATTCCGACCTCGTCACTGCATATACTTGTACAATAACTCATATCCATTTCCATATGCAATCCATAACCCTCTTTTGGGTTTTCTTCTATTTCTGAAGATTAAATGGGCTCGTGAATTGGCTTGTAAATTATGTGGTATAACCCAACTGTTAAATTAAATCAGTTAAACAAATGGGTTTGGAAGAGAGAGAATGGTGTGTTTGGAAGAGAGAAATTGATGATGTCGGCTTGTTTCTCTAATGTTGGCTTGAGGAGAGAGAGAGAGAGAGAGAGAGAGAGAAGAAATACAGTTGAAGAGCTTCAAGGAACTTGACGTGTTCTTCATCGGTCCAGCTCTCTCCGGACTTGGTAATGGTGTAAGGCTTCCTCACCTTCTTAATTTCCATCAGTACTTGGAGTTGAGTTGTTCGCCGCCATCGATAATGACCATTGGGAGACCGAATTCATGGGTGGTGGCGATTGGGAGTCTTCTGGTGGTGACCGCAGAAATCGAATCAGTAGGAGATGACAAGGGTAGAATGTTCTCAAAAAAATTTTAACTATATTTTTTAATATATAAACAGTCTTAAAAAATTAAGTGCTCAAATTTTCACTCCGTTTGAATCGGTGCAAAGATCTTGTTAATATGATCAGAATAACAAGATCTTTGCATCAATTCAAACGGAGTGAAAATTTAAGCACTTAATTTTTTGAGACCATTTATATATTAAAAAATATAGTTAAAAAATTAAGTGCTTCAATTTTTAATCCGTTTGAACGGGTGTGAAGGTCTTATTATTCTGATCATATTATTCTAAAGAGACATAATCAAATTTTGTCTCTAGGGCTCTTATAATTACGTTTCTGTTCCATAGGATTGCAAATTTATGGTAAATTTTTTTTTTAAAACTAAACGTTGCCGTTTTAGGGGCTGGGTAGGAGCTACTATTCCCATGGGGCAGCAGAGCCCTCGAGTCCCACCTACCCCACCTTTTAATTTCTTTCTTTATTTAATTACTTATATTTTATTTATTTAATTTCTATAAATACACCCTTTCTATATTAAAAAATAAAATTCAAAAATTAAGTGCGCCAATTTTCAATTCAATTGAACCGGAGCGAAAATCGTATTTTTTTATCATTTTATTATAAATGGTCATAATGATTATTTTGCTCTTAGGTCTAAAGCTCATTATTTAATTTCAGAGCTCTCTTAGGGTGTCCATTGAAAGGCCTTGGAGCCAAAAATTTATTACGACCATTTAGGATGAAATGATCAAAAAAATAACATCTTTGCATTGGTTCAAACGGATTGAAAATTGAAATACTTATTTTTTTAACTATATTTTTTAATATGTATATAGGAAAAAAAGGGAAAAAAAAAAACAGTCATGATAAACATGATCAATTGAAACACTTTTTTTTTCTCTCAATTAATTTACAAAGCCTAGAATTAGACTTGAACCTATTAAATGTCTTACAAGTAGTCTTTCCTAGATTTTCTAGGTATATATGCATACTAGCCTACATGATCACATAGTTTTGCACCTAGGATAGAATGACAAGAGAGGGGAAGGCTTTAGCATGCTTAAAGTTGGATTGGATATGACCATAGAGCAAATAAACCATAAAAATGGGGGGGGGCCATATGAGAGGGGTGAAAGAGGTCCTCACTTTCCTATAAATAGGACCCTTTGTCAAGCCATTCAACTCATACCTTCAATCTCTCCAACTTTTCTCTCAAGAAACCTTGAGTTTGTTCTTACTTTGTTCTTTGTGTTCTTGAGTTTCTTCTTGAGTTTTTCAAGAAACTCAACCGAAGGCCGCCACCCGACCACCCTCTCGATCCAAAAAGTTTAGTAGTTTAGTCAAGATTTAGTTTCGAGAGAAAAAGAAAGTCTTTTCTTTTCTCTTTCGAAGCTACCGTAAGCTTACCGTAAGAAGTCACTTCGTTCAATAGCCACATTCACCTTCCGTAAGCCGACGTATTTTCTTTTCCGTAGCCATACCATCCACCAAGAAGAATGGTAGAATATTTCTATTCACCTTTTCTAGTAAAAATTTTAGTTATATTTTCTTTTTGTGTTTAAAAATGCATGTTAAGTTAAAGTACTAAAAATAGCTACCACACTTGTTCTACTAAAATTACTGGTCTAAAGCATAAGTGATTTCCACTCCAAATGTGTCCGTCCATGTGACACTATGCTTTACGATTGTGGAATAACCCAAGGCTAACACCCTCGAAAGTTTGTCAACAAGTCTGGCTTTGTGCCGACTAAGGAAGGAATGGTGGTTCTAACTGGACTCGTCCGACCATCCGACCTGAAACTTTCTTGGTTATTTCTATGTCAAACATAATCCACCAAAATTTAGAATAAAGATTTTCGGTGAAAATTAACGACTTATTAATCCAAGAAAAATTACGTGGTTTTGCACTTCCCTCAAAGGAAGAAAGAACAGATATTTGAAATGTAAGAAATAATAGTCTGATTGGTAGCATGGTTAGTTAGGTTTTTCTCACAGACTGTGTACACACAAAAATTTAGGAACGCTGCAGCGAAAAATTCGGGGCGGAACAATGGATGACTACAACTTTTCAATTTCAGATAGTTGGTCAGCTGAGAATGATGTTCGTAGTGGGCAGAGCATCTCCCACAATAGTCGCGATTATGAACCCGAATTTACCACTGATCAGGTTAGTTATTGCTGTTATTGTTTTGCATATTCGTTATTTATTTTAAGGGAGCTAATAATGACAAAATCCATATTGTTCCTGCCAAAACCTAAATTGTTTCTGCAAGCATATTCAACTTTCATAATAGATGAGCAAATCTTAGTATACTGTTTTCCCTTATACATATTCCTTTTTTTATGTATATAGATTTTTGAAAATAGAGAAGATATGTTAGATTGGGTACAGAGCGTTGATCTAAATTATGGTATTGTAGTGGTTATTTTAAATTCTGCTAAGTAAAAAGGCGGCAAGCTACCGAAGTGCATTCTTAGTTGTAAAAGAGGAGGAAAGTACGAACCGCCACGGTATCTAGTTGAAGGGCAATCCTTGCAAAGAAACACTGGGACTAAAAAATACGATTACCCATTTCAACTGCGAGGTTTACCAGAATATCCATGCGGTATCAGGTGGGGTTTAAAGGTTATTTGTGGTGTCCATAACCATGAAATAGCAAAACATATTGAGGGCCGCGAGTACCCATCAAGGCTAAAACCAATAGAGAAACAATTTGTGGTTGACATGGCTAACAGCACCACACCTCGTGAGATTCTCAATATTTTGAAACAAAAAGATCCGTCAAACACTACGGGAATCAAGAGCGTTTACAACGCCATTTTTTCAAGCAAAGCAGCTAAACTGGATGGTCTAACTCCTATTTAGTATGTCATAAGTCAATTACTTAAGAAAGATTACCTCCATCAATTTTTAACAAATCCAGATACCAACAAAATCACAGATATTATTTGGGTTCATCCTATAAGCCTAGAGCTATCTGTCAACTTTCCGTCGGTACTGATCATTGACGCCACGTACAAGACCAATGAGTATCGAAAATCACTATCGGAGGTTGTGGGTATCACATCCACATGGCGAACTTACTCGCTTATGTTCGCGTATCTTAGTAATGAGAGAAAAGAGACACTGACATGGGCATTGGATAACTTAAAAAACTAGATGCTTCAAAATGGGGTATCGTTGCCGTTGGTGTTTGTTTCAGATCGGGATTTAGCGCTTATGAACGCCATTGAAGCATGTTTTCCCATGGCATGTCACATCCTGTGTATTTGGCACATAAATCAGTGCATCAAGAAGAACTGCAGCCATGTGCTTGGTCCGGAATGGAAGCGTTTTTTCGTGTCATGGCACTCGCTTATCAATTCATCTACACCTTCGTCTTTCGAACAGAAGTGGCAAGCCATGTGCGACGATTTTCGCCAATTCCCGACTGTCATAACTTACCTGTGGCAAACATAGTTAAGGTCGTACAAAGAACGGTTTGTTTCAGCATGGACATATACATGTATGCACCTCGGAAGCAATTCAAATCAAAGGTATAATCACTTTTTAACTTTACTATTAAAATTTTGTTCATTTCTCTATTACACTAAGGAATACTTTTTGATACTTTCCTATTTAAACACATTGCATTATTCTATTACAGGGCAGAGTCTGCACATGCGAGGCTAAAGCTATATTTGGGGGATATCATGTCATCGCTACAAACATCTTTTGATAAAATAGAAAAGATGTTGAAAAATCAGTTCGGGAAAATTAAGAAGTCGTTCGAGAAATCATTGAACATTCCACGCCACAAACAATTACATGACGACATTTTTGATCAGGTAAGGAGTCGCATTTCATTAGAGGCAATGGAATTCATAGATGATCAGCTAGAAAGTGCTTTACAAGTATCCCCCCACATAGCTGGCTATTGCAATTGTACGATCAAAATCACACACGGATTGCCATACATGCATGATTTTGCATATTATCGTTCCATTTCCACTCCAATTTCGCTATACAGTATCCACGCTCATTGGACTAGGTTGTCTATGCACGCAAACAAGTTTAATGATGAGGGAACACGACCTAACAGGACATCTCAAGTTGTTGAGATATTAGATGGGATGAATCCACGTATGCGAGAGCATATCATAGACAGGTTTATCGATATGGCAGATCCATCTTGTAGCACAGTTCGACCTCCATCGTATAACACAGAACATAGAGGTCGACCTGCAGGCAGAGATGAGCAAAGTACACGTCGCATACCTTCTTTTTCAGAAGCATCCACTTCAGGATCAAGGACTACAACATCGCGAGTGAGAGGGAGAGGGAGACGTGGGAGGGGGTCGGGTGTTCGCAACACTCAATCTACAGTTCCACCCATCCCTGATCTCTACATTCAGCGATTACCTCAGGCTTATGAGCGTTATATTTCCCACACTGTTGACGTGCTTGGTGACGGTCATTGTGGATTCAGAGCGATAGCTGCACAAATCGGGTATAGTGAAAATGATTGGAAACGAGTACGAGAGGAGCTTATTGAAGAGATTCGACAAAATTATTATCTATACAGTGTGATTTATCCAGCATATGATTTGCCAAACCAACTACTATGCTTACTGGATTGCTTCGAGCCTTGGGCACCAGAAGCACATTGGATGGACGCTATGACTTTGGGAATTGTCATCGCAACAAGGTACAACCTTGTACTGCATACATTTGACGAGTATGTTTTCGGTTGTTTTACTCACTTGCCATTGAGGTCCCCTCCAGTTCCAGTCGAAGACTGCCGGGAAATTGCTATTGCCCGTGTTGACAATCACTTCGTGCAAGTTTTCTTACAACATCATTACCCTGTACCACCCATCCCAATATGGTGGCAGGACCATGCATCGGACGAAGCTAAAAGATGAGCTGCTAGTTATGGAACACGTATTCTATTGTGGTACGAAATAATGGGTATAAGCACGCCGGGAGCAGTATTTGGAGGAAATATTGATTAGAATTTGTGTTTTTATGTATTTTTATGTTTTGACAATATGTACTCAATTATAATGAAATGAAATTTTGTTTAAATTTATTATTGTTCATTAGAAGTTATTTTTATTATTCATTGTTAAGACAAATTAATTAACTAATTAAAATAATATAAATTTATTAAGTATAAAGTCAATTTTAATTGAAAATATAATTTGAGTTAACTAAATAAAAAAGGGCGGGAGGTAAATGGGAAAAGAAACAAATAAAGAAAATAATTGAAAATTAAAAATAGAAAAAAAATATTCAAATTGAAATGAAAGAAAAGGAAATAAAGAAAAAAAAATCAAAATTGGAAAGAAAGAAAAGCAAATAAAGAGAGAAAAAAAAAAGCCAAACCGAAAAGAAAGAAAGAAGGGGGGAGGGGAGGGGTGGTGTTGGTGGGGGTAAATGTGGAAATGGGATGTGGGGTCCAGGGGAGTGGGGTGTAGGGGGAAAAAAGCAGCCCTCGGTCAATATTATTGTTGATGTCATGTATTGGGAATTTCAAAACTGCACACCATTAAAGTGGGAATAAAGCCTACCGTACATCACTTGCCGGTAATTCTCCTGGAGAGAATATTGGAGAAAAGGAGGAGCACAATTGTAGTGAGAGAAGTGAGCTAGCTAGGATTTTCAGATCTACTTTGATAAGCTACGTAAAATATTGGGAGACTTAAATATTCATCCTTCCTCAGATCTTATCTCATGTAAGAATTCATCCCGGTCATTTTGAACAGTTATATTTTCATCCTTTCAAATGGTGAATTACCTATCTTACCATTTTAATAATATATCATATATGTTTTATTAAATTGACATCTTAAATTAGTGGGATTCAACCATTTTTTTTTAATTTATTAGGATTTAACCATTTCCTAATTTAGTGGGATTAAATCTCAATAATTACGGGAGATAATTATGAAAGATGATTTCAAAAATTAAAAGATTCATAATAACCAAATTTCACCGATTTACATTCGAAAACCATAGTTATTTTTTCATTTATACCACGTATTATCATGAAACCTTTTGGAACATGGTGGATTGACCATATTTTTTTTTTTGCAAAATTATCATTAAAAAAATTTCAGAACATATACAATATTCGTACTGACCATGTTTTTTCATGGTTAATTTGTCATGAAAACAATAAACCAAAATCATGATTTCTTGGCGGAACTTGATAACCCATAACATTCCGGGTTTTTTGAAACATGGTGGATTGACCATGTTTTTCATGATTAATTTATCATGAAAAACAATAAACCAAAATCATGATTTATCGGTGGAACTTGAAAACCCATAACATTCTGGGAAAATAACATGAAAAAACATGAATATAAAATGTTTTTACAATCTAAAAAATAAGACTCTAATCATGTTTAGCCGGGAAAAAAAAAATACGTTCCTTACATAGCTGAAAGAAATAGGTTAATGGTTTTATTGCCGACCCACTGGATTAATGGTTTTATTGCCGATCCAGACTGGTCCAGTGGGAAAACAAATGGCGACGAATTCGTCAACGCTAGCCACTCCGGGCGGCGGCGGTGGAGAAAGAGCGGCAAGCATCTTCATCGCTACGTTCATTCCATCTTCATCGCCAAGAATGGCGCCGTGTTCCATCAATCCACGATCGGAAAACGACGCCATCCGGAGAACGAATCCAGTTTCGCATGAGATTGCCATGTTCTGCTATCATTTGCCGAGGAAGAGACTGCCTCGAATCTTCACCACAACAATGGCGTCGAATTCCTCTGTCGAACGGCGAGCACTGTCGGTTCCGTTGCCTCGGCGGTTGCGGCCATCCCGTTGTTACCTGGTCGGTGACAATTTGCTTGATTGGTGACGACGGTTGGTCGGATGAGTTTTGCAGCGGCAGTGGTCTCGATTGGTGAGGGTGTGACCATCCCGTTTTGATCGAAATGGTTGAGGATGAAATGGTTTTGTATGGTTTTGGGGAGGTGGTGGTTCAGATTTTCGGGAGAGAATTACGGGATTGGATGGATTGAATTACGGGCCGGGACTGCCGGAGTTATTTTTTCATCCCATTTTTTTGTGATATATATATATATATATCCGAGGTCATTATTGGTATTATGAAAAAATGAGGATGGAATTATAACTGTTCAAAAAGAGCAGGATGAATACTTACGTGAGATGGATTTTGAGGATGGATAATTAAATACTCCTAAAATATTTGCCTCGTGCCTACTATAATTTACCAAGGAGAGAATATTGACCGGTGTTGAATGTAGATAACAACTCCCTTCGCCTTATTCCGTTAATAGGGCTCAATGAGGCCTTATTCCGTTAATAAGGCTTAATGAGGCAATCTGAAGGCATTCGAAGGACGAAAAAATACTCTACTCTTTTTCCTTCGTCAAGATTTTTCCCATTGGATTTTTTCTTAACAAGGTTTTAATGAGGCCTATTCTTAATGTGTAATCATCTAAGGGGAAGTGTTATGAGGTGGTGTTCCGGTTTAAGTGTTATGAGGTGGTGTTCCGGTTTAAGTGTTATGAGGTGGTGTTCCGGTTTGCCCCCTTAAAAAATAAGTACTTATTTACAATTTTCAAGCTTAAAAATAATAGGCTTACTGAAATCAAAAAAATATGTAATGTGGATCTTGTTGGATAAATCTTGATATCTATCAAACCTTGCAAAAAAAAATTGAAAAATTATTTTCGTAAACTCATTATTTTAAAGGTTGAAAATAGGTCTTTTTTTAAGTACTTATTTTAAAATGTGGAACGGAGCCGAATAACTTATGGATGATCAAGTTGGAAGACTTTGAAAACAAGATGGCATAGTGTTAGCATAGTGTTTATATTAAATACACTATTTTGTCTATATAAGAATCATTCGGATTGTAAGAAATTACACAGGCAATTGAGCACGGAGAAAGAAAGAAAATAAGAGAAAGGAAAGAAAAGAAACAGAGACAAAAGTAATAAGAATATATATGATCAGTGTGGAAGATTGATTCAATAGTTCTAGAAGAAATAGTTTATAAATATGTTGTGTTCAATATTTGTTTTACTTTTATGCAAGTTTCTTTTATATTTGTCTGAATTTTATAACAAAATATGTCTTCTTCCATGGAAAATGACCTTCTATGTGAGCCATTATCTCCAATAGTCAAAGAGCTCTCAAGTGGAGATTCTGGAAATATGGAGTACCAGCTCTTGATTTGGGAAGTCTATTCTCTCAATTTCAAACGGCTAGAAAAGCCCTTAAGAAAAGAGAAAAAAAGGGAACAAATCAAGATGAAGATGGAAAGGAGCAAAAAAGTCAAGATTGTGGAGCCAAATGGTTCCAACGGCTGAAACAAATTCCAATGTTCACATTGGCTCTTGAAGAATAAATACAAGAGTACTGCTAGCCGTACCGACGGTCCCCCACCGAAATCGTACCGACGGCCACCGGACGGCCGTCTCCGGCCATCGGACGGCCGATCCGAGCCGTCCAAAAATTCTAAAAAAAAAACCGAGGGGCCCTTCGCGAGAATCAATGGCATCCGACGTGTGTAGGGTGGTTGGATCAAGAACCCTTTTTTTCGTGTATATACATATCATTTTCGTAAATACAACTCAAGAAGGAAGACAACAACACACATTTCTTGAAGAAAAATTCTCTGAGTTATTACTTGCAATCTATCAATCAACTCTACAGTTTCATCTTGAATATCTTATACTCCCTCCGTCCCCTTTTAAGAGTTCCACTTCGTAACTCCAACTTATTAAAAAAATATCATCATTACACCTTTCACATCAATTTTTACCTCCACTTTCCATACTTACCCCATATGGAGACATCATCATTACACTTTTACTTACTAATTTTTCAAAATAGAATATACTTTTAGGAGCAAAATAGAAAATGTACCAACTTTTACCCACTAACTTTACAAAATGGACACTTATTAAGGGACAGCCCAAAATGGAATAGTGGACTTTAAAAAGGGGACGGATGGAGTACTAGTTTGAGTGTTATTGTTACCTTTTAAACTTCATTGTAAAAGGGATTTTACACCCTTTTCCAAAACATTGTAACCCGTTTTTGTGAGTGATTTTTTGGTAGGAAAATCATTTGAGCTATTTGTGACTAGAACCGGAGTCTTAATTAGGTAGGAGTAGATTCGGAAGTAATTGCTCGTAATGATTTTCTAGCACTCGCGAAGCTAGAAAGTTGTAATAACTATTGGAGATAGTGTATCAATTCCCAAGTACGATACTTGGGGAGTGGAGTAAGCCGTGAAGTTACAGACCGAACCACTATAAATCTTCGTGTTCGATTTCTCTCTTCCCTGATCTTTTACTTTCCATTTTGCATATCTATATTACATGTGTGAACTGATATTTGTTTGAAATCAGGATTGTGGTAGTATATCTTGCAAAATTAGCCAATTAGTTCAACAAACTCTCCCGTCCATTTTTAAGTGTCTAACTTCGTAACTCCAACTTATTAAGGAGACATTATTATCATTACACCTTTCACATTAACTTTTACCTCCACTTTTCATAACTACCTTATATGGAGACATCATTATTTCACTTTACCCACTAACCTTTAAAAGATGAATCCATTTTTAGGGCAAAATGGGAAAAGTACTTATTTTTTTCACTAATTTTACAAAATAAACACTTATTAAATGATAGCTTGAAATATAATACTAGACACCAATAAAGGGACGGGGGAGTACTAAAGTCAACAAATTTGTTTATTAGTTCTTTGCATTTGCCGTCTTTTCTATTTCGAGCTTTCTTCGTATGTTCAGTTACTAGGTTGATTATTGTTTTTGAGTCTGCTACAATATCCTATTTCGGTCTATCTTGCACTTGTTTTAAATTTGTTAGTTGTACTTGTGATACCCAATTCACCCTCCCTCTTGGTTTGCTTTTGGACCAACACTAAATATGTAAAGAGAATGAATTCTGTCCGGCGCCGGCGAACAAGGGAGGTTTCCCGTCACACCAGTGTGGGTCCCCACCGCACGTATTTTTGGATAATCCGAACCATGCATCTTGTAGGGCCCGCAAAATAATGTATCCACGCAAAAAATCAGCTTATCCGGACATCGATAGGTGTGTCAAAAGTTGAGTTTTAGACGGAAATATGGACGGCATGGATCTGTCAATTGTTTTTTAAGTTAAACTGTCCACGGTTGTCCATTCTTTCGTCTTAAACTCAACTTTTGACATACCTATCGATGTCCGGACAAACTGATTTTTCGCGTGGATACATTATTTTGCGGACCTTATATGATAAACGGTTCGGATTACCCCAAACGAAACCACAAAAGAGGCCCACGGAAGTAGCGGAAAACCCCCATTTTCCTCCGCCTCCGGAAAGAATGTTTTCTCATATGTAAAACGATCCCGGTCATCAATGTAGATGCGGAAAAGGCCCAAAACACTTTCAACTGTACCCTCCAGTTCAGTCCAACTACTGATGAGGATCTAACTAAACATATTATGAACTAGCAACTAGCAAAAATATTATGAACTAGCAAAAATTCAAGGTAACTAAACATATTATAATTGAACACTGATCGATCAGGAGCCAACACAGTCCAATTTTGAAATTGACGTTGCTGTTGAAAAAATTTACTATTGAATAAAATACATAAAGAGGAGTAATCTTCCAAATCTTAGATGAAAGATTATTATTAAAAAAACTTGTATGTGATGCCATTCATAGTTTTTAACAAAAGGAACTGTCAGACTCTGAATGTACAATTTGTAAATAAAATATTTTTATATTTTTTTGGTCACACGGTTGATGCAAATCTTTGTTCATTTATTGTGAGAGATCATAGTAATAGAAGTTAAGTAATTTTTTTAATACCCATCTAAATATTTTTAAGTCATCACTTGCCGGTACTATTCAAAGAAATTAAATTTTAAAATCTTTATCACATCAACTTAGACACATTTACGATTATAATACACTTATTAAAAAAATTTAGGTGGCTTTTTAGTAGCTTTTAGGGTTTGAGTTTTGTCCTTATTTATTTATTTTTTTCGCATTTGTTAGTTTTGCGCCAAATTTTTGTGAATTATTGATTCATCTCGTAAAGTTAAGAAAAATTACTTTTACACAAATATTTTTTGGAAATATCCACTTTTAAGCTTAAAAAGTGCCACATTTTACACTTTTTTTAGCTTAAAAGTGGATATTTTCTAAAATGTTTGGGTAAAAGTAAAAAAAAATTACTTTTTCGATTCCTCTCGTCGCGACGAATCAATAATCCACAAAAGTGTGGCGCAAAACTAACGAACGCAAATTTTTTTAAATATGAACAAAACTTTCAAAAAGTCCTACAAGCTAAGCAGAATTCAACCTAGCATATTATCGATCTCCCTAAGAATGGATGTAGTGCTAATTTATAATGAGAATTATAAAATTTTCATCTGGATGTGATTTTTAATTGTTGGATTCTTCAAATCACTTTGCATAAATAGATAGTAATATGGAGTAATATATCTTAACATTAGCCGGCCAAACAATTAAAGTAAAAAAAGGCATAATGCATAATGGAATACTACAGCACCCAAACATGCCCAAAGAATCAAATTTAGTCAAGTCGATCCTGACGTTTCGGGGCCTAAAGCGAATATTAAAGATGGAGTTCTTTTTGTTAGCCTACTATCAGAGATGGAACTAGTAGTGTCTTTATGGGAGCCAGGGCCTCCCCGTGGTTCAAAACCATACATGGTGACCTTCCACTCAATAGAGAATGGTGGCCCAGGAAAGGTATTTTTAACAATGAATATATTGTCAAAACCGCAAGAAAATGGAGAATGAGTTTCTCACAAATACTTTGGTAAATGTTACAAAAATTTGTACCGACGAAATCATAGATGACTTTTGAGATCTAAGGGAGCATCGCATTACATTTTGACACATGCTTAATTTGTAACACATAAAAAAAACTTGTACCTTTTCGCCTTTTATTTGTTTTTGATTTGTTAAGAGTACATAAATATTGTGTTTTATATTGAGTACTAGAGTATGCATTTGCCTGAAGGCACGACTCGAACAATCAGCATACGGAAATAAATACTAAACTCACGTGCAATAAACGACTCAGACAATCAGCACATGCAAATTAATACTAAACTTGCGTGCAATATACCAACCCCTGTCCAACAAATTCAACTATGCGACAAACAATAACGCAACATATAGCTTAAGAAAAATTGTCACATAAACACCCCAAAAAAGAACTAAATACCGAGTTAATTGCTTTGATAGGATACAAAAAGAACTATATTAATCCAAACCATAAAACTCAAAACCAATACCATGTTGCATTCATAGGATCCAATTTTAACATGCATAAAAAATCTATATAGAGTTAATCCGATACACAAATGTAGAGAAAAAAAAAAGGGTGGCTACTGGACTTTAGCCATCTAGGGTGCAGCATTCCACCACTTGGTTCAACATAGATCCTATTGTCTTGAAGTTTGTCTCTCCATCCACCTCCCAAGAGTTTTTGAACTAATGCATATCTACTTCATCCAAAAAGCACAATTAGGAACATGAATAACAACCTAAAAATATAATTAATAAACAAGAATCCCCTCTTGTAAAAGTAAAATGGTGACTAATATAAGTTACCTTAATTATAGATCTCGTTTATTCGTCTCTCAACACCATCATGGTACGATCATGACCTTTGTAGATGTACTGGTGGATATACTTAACATATCTCATTCCAGGACAAACTTCCACATTGATATGAAAATTATATTTTCTCGAAAGGTATGTATTGTATGGCACCACATCACTTTTATTAGTTCGTTGACTGCTTAACTGAAGAACCTCGCCTTCGAATATAAGGTTGGAAACCCCAAGCGTAGGGCTAGATCGTCAATAGCATATTATCCGGAAGTCCGGGATTGTCCCCATAAAGAATCGAATATAGCTTAATCGGATTGTAGGTTTTATATGATGGATTTCGGAGTTTAAGACGGCCAACTTGGTTTTGCTTTAAACGGTGGAAAAACTAAAACAAAAGACTAGAAATGAACTTTAATGAACTAAAAGAGGCAAGTCTAGAGATCATCCTTCCCTTGACAAAGGCCGTTACCGGTTCTCGATTATAACTCAAGTGAGAGTCACGACCGCGTGCTCACGCTCGGAAGATTTAGTTTTAACGACTACGTTTATCAAAAGATATGATTAAACGGAACTACACCAACCTATTTTTGCTAATGTATCTAACACGAAGGAGGCCACGAGCCCTCGGTATGTTGCTTGTCAAGACAGCTTGACTAAACAACATACTAAGGAGTTAACACCCCTCGCTTAGACCAAAATGGCTAGGTTAATCCAATTTCGAAAACCATGATTTTAAGCCCGAGGGTTCGAGAACCAAATAACAACCCAAGTCATTGGTGTAGGTGGAGAAAAACACACGGTACCTAGAACAGCACTGAATCTCGTCTCCTCACGTGGTGTTTGATCGGAACCCTAATGCCCTCGCCTGAACCCTGACCTGTAAAACAGACAAGGGGTGAGCGCACATTTGCCTCTCGTGGCAAAGGCCCTCCGATACCTAAGTTAGTATCTCGTACTATATTAAATCCCTAATTATCAGTAGGAAAGTATGGAGCAAATGCAACTTATTGCGTACCTTTTACCTCTAAGTTTACCTCATTTTTATAGTTTCACAGATGCTTGCTGCCCAAGTATCCTTATTGCCCTAGGTTTCCTACCTCGTATAGGAAACCTGGCCTTTCTGGGAATCCTCTTGCCCAATTAACCAAGACCCCTTACTCATAGGGTCTCTTCCCTTGATGGAACTCGTCTCATCATAGGACTGTTCTCTTACTTATCTTTATGGCATATTGGGTTCTTCCTTTAGAATACTCCCACCGCCTTATCCCTTAAGGTTACGTACTTCCAGATGACTCTATCTGTTCGGCACGTACTCTTACCGAACAAACTGCACAAATAAATGACTTCTCATGTCATTGGCCCCTTACAACCGAACAGACTATCTAATCTGGTACCTTCTCGTAGCACTGGATCTTACCACCGTCGTTCATCTTATATGGAGTCCCATATGACTTTCCTCATTACACGGATCTGGCATACCACGTGTTCGGCCACTATTTGTATATGTTCGGGAATACCTCCCTACAATTGCTCCCCAGCTTTTGCTCATTACTACTGCTCGAAAAATGATGAGTAAAGCTCAAAAAACGAACTTAAGGCCGAACAAACAAGATCCCGTGCAGATATAGTCATTGGGTTCCTATTGATGTCTTTTGGCGGTTTAGTCATTACTTTCTCGAAGTAATAGCTCCACGTGGCATATTTCGTACGCCTCGCATTAAATTCGAACTGACGTCTTAGCCAAACGCCGTTTGAACGTCAGCCATCCACCTCCTGTGGCCGTTACTTTTCACGTAACGTCGTCAGAGGAGGCGTTTCGTCTCCATCTTACACTTTTAAACCCAAAAAATGTATCTTTTTTGGGTTTTTACCCAAAAACTCGAATCTTAGCTCTTTCTCTCTCTAAAACCAGACGAAACTGTTCATCTCTAGTCTGCCATCGCCGTCGTCTGCAAACTCGATTCCATCCCAAGAAATCTTCACCACACTCTGTAAGACTCTCATCCTCACTTCTTTTTCCGTTTCCTTCTGAGATCTCGTTCTCAGATTCGCCCTTAGTTAGGATTCTATTCCTTCCCATTTTCAGATTCCGTTTTGTCATCGTAGAATCTTCTATAGTATTCATGGCGGATGACGATAGCGAGCCCAAGCCTGGGAAGTTTAGGAAGCTCTGTGAAACACCTGCCGCAATGGCGGCTTTTAGAACTGATTACAACATCCTAGATACTGTGGGTTTAGAACTCGCCCCTCTGGGTGCGATTAGGAATGCCTATAGGTGGGATAGAACGTGTATCCCAATCGTGGCCATCGTCGAGGGTGGAGTTCGTTTCCCCCTCGACCCACTACTTCGTCGAACTCTGAACTGGTATCGACTCAATCCCATGCAAAGGTCCACTAATTTTTTCAGATTAGTAATGGGGATTGTAGCTCTAAATAGAATTTTGGGGACCCAGTTAGGAATCTGGGACATCCAGTGGTGGTACAGTATTGTATTGAACCGAGAATACAATACTTACTACTTAAAAGTGAGAAAGGCAGAGAAGTGCTTCGTGCTTAACCTGTCAGACTCTGCTCAGGATCACGAGATGGATTTTCTTTACGTAACTGGAGCCTTCGAGCCCATGGGGGAAGATGGCCAAGTGGTGGGTGTCCACGTTCCCCATGAATGGGGCTTCCCACGTACGCTTCTAATTTCTGTTCTTTTGTTCCGTATTTCAGTTCATTCACTTGTTCTTCTACACCTAAGCTGTACCACTAAATGTTCCCCCATTGCTTGTTATTTCAGCAACAAACGCCAACAAACGTCCAAGCAGGGAACCCAGCTACGTCCGAACAGCGGACATCAACAAGGTTCTCAAATACAAAGGGGAGCCAGGCACACGAACTGCTGGACGGGGACGCAACGCAAACGTCTTGCTAGGCTACGATCCAACTTACAAGGGGTTCATTGACAGAAGGCTTGCGAACCCAAGTGCCAGTGGCGCTTCCACCTCTTCTGCTCCCCAGCCGAGGACCTCGAGACCCACTGTTGGAGTGACGATTGCCGGACAGTCAAGAGAAATTCCAATTTCTGAGGGCATTCCCTTGCCTCGATTTGTGCTTAGAAGGTCCTCTCGTCGACAAGCAACTACTCAACAGCAGCCCGAACAGCCAACCCACCAGCAAGACACCAGTCAATCATCCTCATCAGGGTATTCTCCATCCCTCCGAACTCAGGTACTATGTCCCGCCAACCTTTAAACCTTAGCACTTTATTTACAATTTCGTCACGGGGACGTGGTGCGGCTGGTATGGCGGCATCGACTGGTCATGCTCCCCTTCCACCTCGTCGTACTAGAGGGTCTTCATCACGATCCTCCTCTTCTCCCCGGGATTAAGACAGTTCCCTCGGGGCTACTGATGCCCATCGGGACAAACGCCCTAGGCATCAGGAAGCCGGTGCTTCTGATGCTCTATCCGCCACACCGGCCCTAGAGACCCCTTCACCGAGCATCCAAGTAACCCATGAAGCTTGGGCCCCTCAACTTATGAGGGGAGGCCGTCCTGTGCATGTTGGGGACAGTGCCAGCTCCTCAGAGACCGTGGTGGCTCTTGCTCAAGGGTTGCTGCTACCTGTTGACATGCAAAAAGGAATCCTCCACCTCCTCTGAACGACTAGTTTCCACTGGGCTAGTTAGTGGGATCAAGGTAATATTAATTACTACCCTAACTTTAAGTTTTTACCTTGGTCGTGGTAGTTAATAATTCCTTACACCAAAACTTCGCCTGGCCTTCTTATTCAGTTCATTCAAAGGATGGTCATATTAGGCCAACAATTTCAAGAAGTAGAAGCTGAAAGGACCAGGCTGCTAAATGAAAACACCAGCCTGATCCGATCAGTTACTAGGCTAGAAAGGGAGAGAGACAAGGCAAAGCTGGAAGCTGATGAGGCAAAGACTAAACTCTAGGCTGCTGAGGACAATCTTAACCAGGCATTAGCCGAGATCGATGCTACCAAGAAGGCTGCTCACGAAGATGGATATCAAAAAGGTTTTGATACTGCTACAGCAAGCTATGTGAATCAGATGCCTGCCATACAGGACCAGATTTGGGGTGTATGCTGGGAGTCGTGTCTGACAAAAGTTGGAGTCCCAGAAGACTCCACTCTTTGGGTGGATAATGATCTACCGAGCAAACGTCTCCAGCCATCCCATGACTCTAAGGAGCCTCTTCTTGACAATCTCGAGGAACAGATCGATGATTTTGCAGATGCAAATGAGGAGATGCAGATAGAGTCTCAGAGCATCCCAGTTGAGTCTCATGACGCACATCCTGATCAGACAGAAATTGAGGGAGCATCTACTGAACCTATCAACCTGGAGGGGCAAACTACTGATGGTAACACAACTACCGAGGTTGCAAAAGACACCCCCCCAGAGGTCCAAAACCTGGACTGAGTTTGGTAAGCCTTTCTGAACTTCCTGATTATAATTGCAACAGTTTTTGGGAGGTCCTGTGCGGCCGTAACCCTCAGCCCTGCGTGGCATCAGTACAGTTTAATATACTTTTAACACAGGCATTTGGCTCCCCGTGTCATTACTCTTGTTTTTGTGGCCTCTATTTGGCCTAATCACTGGTTTGCTCGGCCCTTTCGTGGCTTTTGATATTGCAGGTGGCCCTTCGTGGCCAAACGTTCATGTTGATTTGCTACGTGTTCCGTATGTATTAAGTGTCTCGTACTTGTTTAGTTCATATGCCCATCAAGTATGTTCGTACTTGGATATCTATCTAGGTTTTGCTCGTACTTAGGTGTTTGTGTTGCTTCTAAGTTTTTCATACTTAGGTCATACTCGTAAGTCTCCCATACTTAGACGAGTGCCCAAATGCATTCCAGTTCTCACGTACTTGGGAATATTCCTAGGTTTGTTCATACTTAGTCAATCATTTGCAGACATAATTTCGTTATGTCTAGTTCCTAAGTATTTCGTACTTTGGAATTACTTTATTCATGCATGTTCAAATTTTTCATATTTAAACAGATTGTTAAGTTTTTGTCGTACTTAGCAATCCATGCATACAATATTTTTGTTCGCTGCAAGGCATTTCGTGCCTTATTCTAAGTTTTTCGTACCTAGTAATCCATGCATACAAGTTCCTCTCGTACTTGTATTGTCACGTCCTCCATTTTCGACATTAAATATAAAGAGTTTCTTAAACAAATACCTCACATTAAACCGTACGATACCAATCATTAACTTCCCATAACCACCCTCCAAATCCAAGTGTTCAAAATATTACATCAAAGGCACGACGGCCCCGAATCAGATTAGACATCAATAGTCAAAGAGTTTAGAGTTTACAAAATATCCCATAGTCAATTGAGTTATCACGAGAGTTACAAATACATCTCCAAAAGGAATATACAAAGATGCCTAAGTAACTCTACAATGTTAGCTTTTCAAAACGTGTCCAACATCCAAGCACTCCAACCATGCTCGCTACCGCCCAGAGTTAGTACCTGAAAAGAAATAAGGCTTGAGCTACACTAGCCTAGTAGAAATGCTATACAGACAATATATGCAAGAGAAATGCGGGAACGATGATACGACATGAACAAAGGGTGGCCCAAGCAACTGACAATCGAAACGGTTCAACAATCCGACAAACAAGCCAAGAGATTCAGAATACATCTCAACCATTAACCGTTTCCATATCTCGCGTGTCCAAACCATCTCGCGTTACGTGTCATGAGCCGAAGCTCCTGCCGGGCTATTCATGGGACCCCGATATCCCCTGCCAAGCACCCACCTTGTAGATTGGGCCTTGAATGTTCAATACGAGCATTAGCTCCTGCCAAGCTGTTTATGGGACCCTGATATCCCCTGCCAAGCACCCACCCGTCGATGGGCCTTGAGTGTTCATGCGTTGTGTCAACAAAGTTTCACGTGTCTCATATTTCGTAACGTCTCGTTCCATTTCATGTTCATACGATAATTAAGACAAATTATATCGAACGAAAGTGAGGAAATGCCAAGAACGCACAAAGGGCTCAACAAGGGTGATCAACAATGATTAGGAGTGTTTTAGAAGCACTTAGAACGAGTTGAAAGTGATCGGGGGTCAAAACAATGGGTTTCGGAACAAAACAGTGAAATCTGGTGATAAGCTCACCGTATCGATACGGCGAAAATCCGTATCGATACGGGATGACTACGAATCTGTCCAGTTTGTTTCGTATCGATACGGATTAAGGGCCGTATCGCTACGGGAGGCTTTCGAGCAGTTTTTCTGCAGATTTCAAGCAGCTCAACCACAACAACAACAACAACAACTATAGACACGATTCAAGGCATGGTAAACACTTCTAATACATGTATTGAGAGGTAGAATCCCTACCTCGAAGCCGAAGAACGAAACCCAAGAAGATTCGAGCCCTAGCTCTCCGAAAACCTTGATTCGAACGGGATACGACTCCACCGAGCTCCAACCGGTGGGATACGGACCACAATACGCGTAGAGGATGAAGGATTGAAGGTTATTTTGGTGGGTTCTTGAGTGATTTTGGTGAGAGAGCAAGAGAGAGAGTGAGTGGCGTGAGAGAGAGGGGGAACCGGTGGGGAGAGGGAGGGGGTGTAATGTGATACTCTCTCACACTCTCCTATTTATACCCAAAAATCAACCAATTACTCTTGCAACCCTCAACAATCAATTCTACCACTTTGACCCGAAATCACATAAAACCAATATTTCATTTCCTTTTCCACTAATCATGCATTTATAAAATGTTAACGTTCGATAAAATAAACACGGGTCTCTACATGTATGGTCCGAGTTCATTTTTTTGTGTTTAGATAGTTAATACATATATTCGTACGTTTATAAGGCTTTCGTCCCTATTACCTGCTCCCCAATACGAAGAAGGGGCAGCTAGGCCATTGTTCGTATTCATAAGATAAAAAATAACCACAAAATATAGGAAACAAAATTTCCGAAAAAATAATATGTTGCAGAAAACATAACTTTATTCATAGTTCTCAAACTCAAGGAGTCGTTATGCGTACCCCTTGCAACTAATGAAAAATAAAAACAGAGGAATTTTTTTCGTAATTCCCACACAATTACACAGTCCTAAAACAGAACAAATGATAAACCAAAAGTCTTTTTAAACAAAGAACTTTCTCAGATTGTAGACATTCCAAGGCCTTGGCACCGGGTTCCCGTCCAGGTCTGCCAACCTATAAGCCCCAATGCCCACAATTTCAGTTACTCGATACGGGCCTTCCCAATTTGCTCCTAGCTTTCCCTCATTAGCCACTTTGGTATTGCCAACTACTTTTCGAAGCACAAGGTCCCCAACACCAAATTCTCGAGGGTGGACATGTTTGTTGTAGCCCTTTATTAGCTGTTCTTGGTATGAGGCCAGATGGACCAGGGCCCTTTCTCTCCTTTCTTCGGCCAGATCAAGCTCAATCTCTAGGGCCCTGTCATTGCCTCCACTCTTAACCAATGCAGTCCTGTTGGTTGGAAGGCCAACTTCCAGGGGTATGACTGCCTCTGTACCATATGCTAATGAATAAGGGGTCTCTCCCGTAGACCTCCTAGGCGTTGTTCGGTGCACCCACAACACCAGTGGTAGTTCATCAGGCCACTTACCTTTTGCCTTGTCCAACCTTTTCTTGATTCCATCGAGAATGGTTTTGTTGGAAGCTTCTGCTTGCCCATTGCTCTGAGGGTAAGCAGCGGTTGAGTAATAGTTCCTTATTCCATACTGGGAACAGAATGTCTTCAATTTCTTGGAACTGTGCCCCATTATCTATGATCAAAGAATAGGGGACCCCAAAACGAGTAATGATACTCTTCCACACAAACCTTTCTATCATGGGCTCAGTGATTTTGGCTAAGGGTTCAGCCTCGATCCATTTCGTGAAGTAATCTGTGGCCACTAATAGGAACTTTTGATTCCCTGTTGCTTTGTGGAGTGGACCCACTATGTCCATTCCCCACTGGGCAAATGGCCAAGGGCTAGTTAAGGGTACCAAATCTTCGCCCGATGTCCTTATCATAGGTGAGAACTTCTGGCATTTCTCACAAATCTTGACATAAACCTTAGCATCTTCCTGCATGTGCAGCCACCAATAGCCTTGGGTGATTGCTCGGTGGGCAATAGACCTGCCCCCAGCATGGCTTCCACATGTTCCTTCGTGGATTTCAAGGAGGAATTTTTGCACCATCTCGGGGTGCACACAGAGCAAATATGGCCCAGTGAAGGACTTTCTGTACAACTTCCCCTCGGGGGACAGCCAAAACCTTGCAGACTTGGTTTTAATTTTATGTGCTTCCTTCTTATCTGAAGGGAGTATTTCATCTCGTAAAAACTCTATGATTGGATCCATCCAACTTGGTCCTTGGTTCACATCTAAGACCAACTCTATATTCCTGCCGATGCTCGGCTCAGCCAAGTAGTGAACTGCTACTTTTCGTTTAAACTCAGTTGGAACAGCTGCAGCTAGCTAAGCCAAAGAATCCGCATGGGAATTCTGTCCAGAGCTTATCAGTTCGATACATACCCTTTCGAAGGTATTAAGTAAACTTTTGACTGCCTCCACATAGGCTGCCATCTTTTCATTTCGAGCCTCGTATTCGCCGGACAGTTGGTTCACCACGAGCTGTGAATCACAATAAACCCTAATCTTTTTTACCTTCAGGGTTTTTGCACTCTTGAGGCCGACCAGGAGGGCCTCGTACTCCGCCACATTGTTTGATGCGCTAAAGCCAAGCCGAACAGATTGTTCCAGCATCACCCCTTCGGGTGGGAACAAAACAATACCAATACCTGAACCAGTGTTGCAGGCGGAACCGTCGACAAATAGTTTCCATTCCAAAGGGTCCTGTTCGGCAGGCGTCTTACCTTTCTTTTTTGACAGTTCAACTTTCTGCTCCTTTCTCGTAGGAGGCTGAGGTGCTACCATGGGTGAAAATTCTGCCACAAAATCTGCCAATACTTGGCCCTTTATTGCAGTGCGCGGTTGGAAGTCAATATCATACTGACTCAACTCAACAGACCAAGTTGAGATCCGTCCAGAGAAATCTGCCCTTCGTAGCAGTGACCTTAATGGAAATTCAGTATAGACCACAACCCTATGGCTCTGGAAGTAATGAGGTAACTTCCTTGTTGCTGTCCTTAATGCAAGGATCAGCTTTTCAAGGGGCAGATACCTCGTCTCTGCGTCTAGCAATGTTTTACTTACGTAATAAACTGGGATTTGCTCAGGTCTCTTATCCCTTAACAGAACTGCACTTACAGCATGCTCAGAAACTGCTAAATATAAAACCAAAATCTCACCTGGGTCTGGAGTTGACAGAAGAGGGGCTTGAGCTAAATACTTCTTCAAATCTCAGAATGCCCGCTCACACTCTGCTCCCCATTCAAATCCTTCTCTTTTCTTTAGCAACTGAAAGAAGGGCCTACACTTATCACTTGAACGGCTAATGAACCTATTGAGGGCTGCAGCCATCCCAGTCAGCCTCTGGACTTCCTTTGTAGTCTTGGGACTTTGTAGCTTTTGTAAGGCCGTTATCTGATCAGGGTTTGCCTCAATCCCTCTCAGAGTCACCAGGTGGTCTAGGAATTTTCCAGAACCAACCCCAAACGCACATTTCAAGGCGTTGAGTTTCAACTTGTATTTCCTCAGGATTTCGAAGGCCTCTTTCAAATCCAGTATATGCCCTTGCCGGGTTTTACTCTTGATTACCATATCGTCTATGTATACCTCCATAGTTTGACCAAGGAGTCTTTTGAACATAATCGTTGCCAGCCTCTGATAGGTTGCCCCTGCATTCCTCAGGCCAAAAGGCATAACACTATAACAGTACAACCCACGTGGTGTAATAAAAGAAGTCTTTTCTTGATCAGGCCCAAACATGACAATCTGATGATATCCCCGATACGCATCGACACTACAAGAAAATACACATTCAGCGACCCAAATTCCCCGACCAAAGTAAATTTGGTCGCCTTAAGGTCGCAAATTGCCAACCAAGGAATTTTTGTCGCGGGATGGTTGACTTTCGCCGACCAAAATATGTTTTGTCGCCATAGGTATATGTTATGCCGACTAAAATATCGTTAGTCGGGGAATGTTTGCGCGAAAATATCCCCCGGTGCCAAAAGGCGGGAATACATTTGGCAACCAAAAATTTTGTCGTTGAATCACATGTTTCACCAACTAATTAATTGTAGTCGGCGTTAGATTCAATTATTCCGCCAAAAAATTCCCGTGAAAATTCTTGGCGGGGGCTTTAAAAAAATTTCGTCCATGAAAAAAATGATTGTGGGTAATATTTACCCAAAACTACGTAGTTTTGGTAATGGTAAGTTTCTGGTTCTGGGTTAGGGTAATATATACGTACGTATCTCAATTGCCCCCTGATTTCACTTTACCACTCTACTCTCGCTCCTGCTCGACATCCGTCTGGAGAAAGCGTATACTTCTCTCTCTCTCTCTCCCTCTCCGACTCCTACTCCGACTCTCTCCGACTTCTTGGAATTTCTGTGCAGGTGGGCTATTGGTGTGAAATCAGGGCTCAACGTGATGTGCAATTTTGGAGAAGTGACCATGACTGTAGCATAGCGTACGTCTCTCTCTCTCTCTCGTTGCAATTCCTGTGCATGGGGACAAATTTGTGAAATCTGGGTTGCTCAATGTGTTTGGAATCATTACAAATAGCAATAGGGCTCAATCTGCTGGCGTTGAATGTAAAACTTGTTTGGTTCTTATTTTTTGTCAAATTTTTACTAACAGATGGAAGAGAGGGGTAGGGTTTTGGTTTTTCTGTATTTTTTTTACTAAAAGGTGGAAGAAAGGGGTAGGGTTTTGATTTTTCCACATTAATTTTAACAAAAAAGGTGGAAGAAAGGGGTAGGGTTGTGGATTTTCTGTATTTTTTTTACTAAAAGGTAGAAAAAAGAGGCAGAGTTTTGGTTTTTTCATATTATTTTAACTAAAATGTGGAAGAAAGGGGTAGGGTTTTAGTTAATCCCAAAAGTTAGCATGTTTTGACCTCAAAAGGGGTCGTATTATTTTATGGGTTTTTCTTAATTCTAACATTACCTGTTTTTTTAGGTTCTGGGTACCTAATTTAGAGTTACAATAATGTTGTATTTACAATGGGAAACCTTGTCTGGTTACCAAATTATGATTTCTCTGGAAGAATTTGAGGACTGTTAGACATACTCCCACTGTTCCTGTGATTCAATATTCTCACCCAATGACAAAGCCATCACTACAAAGACTTCTTGCAGAAACTAGTGAGTGTACGCTGGAGTAGTCGTAGAGGATAGTTTCATCTGTAACAGATTCAGTTAGTGTAATCGTGATGTATTAGTGAGAAGAATAAAGTTAGTTAGGTTGTAAAGTAGAGAGAGGCTTTGTACAAGAGAGACCTTTCATCTCCTGTAATTGGCGTGGAATGAAAATACAATAGATATTCATTGGATCACAACCCTCGTCTCTGCTAGCTCCTCAGATAATGGAACCTTTTTTTCCTTCTTGCACATTATGAGTTTCATGAAACTTAAAATTCTAATAGCTAGTCCGAATTGGTACTTGAAAAGGAAAATGGTGACCACCCAGCATCCTTCAATGGATGTTAAAGTGATTTTGACAATAGTCCATAATCACAAGGAGATGTGCTAGAGACACGCACAAAACTAGTCGTTCTTGGTATTTTGGGGACTCGAAATGAACTTCAAGATTGAGGCCTTTTAGCATTTTTATGAGCAAATAAAATAACAGTAATCTATTTGAAAAGTAAAAAATATGTGATATAGTAGATTTAATTTATGAAAGTAGTGACCATTGCAAGTATGTGAATGTTTCTCTGAAGTATCACAATTCTTGGAAAAAATGGACCCAATTTTTTGTATGGGTTTAATCTTAATTGAATATCAGAGGTGGGAGTGTCTAACAAAGTGTATTTCGTATACCTTCAGCTTTTTGGTAGACAGCCTTGGTCCCTTCTAGGGATGTTTTGCTGACATATTTGCCTTCTTTTTTGAGTTACTGGTAGACAAATGAGTAGACATAGGTAGGTTATAATTGTTTGGATACTGGTGGGTGATAATTGACAAAGAATTTGTTGTTTACCACTTCTTTGTCTACAGATACGAGATCAGTCAAAGGATGCTTTTGTAAATGCTTTTTGATGGACATATTTTGTATATGGAGCAAGTTGGCAGATGATTTTTTTGTCGTGATGGAAAGACTTTGATGGATAGATTTTGTATATGGAGCAATTTGGCTAATGATTTTTTGTCGTGATGGAAAGACTTTGATGGACAGATTTTGTATATGGAGCATTGGCAGATGATTTTTTGTCATGAGGGAGGACTTAGATGGATGGTTTTTGTTTATTCAAGACTGTTGACTTGTTTTTAGTTATGATGGATATGAACATGTAATCTATGAAAATTTAGAGTTGGAATTGATCTATGCTTGGTGATTATATATATTAAATTGTGCTTTTGGGTGGACTAAGTTTGAATATTCTGTTTCATTTGTTATTGCTTTTGGTTAGATTAAATAGAGTGATTCGAAATATTGTATAAAGATTTTTGGGGCATAAATTATTAAATATTTCGAAATTTCTAAAAATATGGTTCTAAACTCAGAGTCCGCGACTAAACATTTAGTCGGCGAAAAGTGAAACCCCTTTGGCAACTTTTTGTCGGCTTAAGTTTGTTTTCGCCGACAAAATATTTAGTCGGAATAAGTCCGTTATTTTCGCCGACAAAATATTTAGTCGGCATAAGTCTTTTATTTTCGCCGACAAAATATTTAGTCGGCATAAGTCCTTTATTTTCTCCGACAAAATATTTAGTCGCCAAAAACTTTCCCAGACCAAGTGTCAACGACGAACTTGGCGACCAAATATTTAGTCGCTGAACTCTTTCGGCGACTAAAATCGGACATTTGGCGACTAAACTTTTAGTCGGCAAATGTGTATTTTATTGTAGTGCGAGGAAACTCATCCGCTCATATCCAGCAGTGGCATTGACCAACTGATCGATCCTTGGAAGAGAGAAGCTATCTTTAGGACATGCTTTGTTCAAATCCGTGAAATCCACACAGACACGCCATTTCCCATTCTTCTTTTTTACAACCACAGTGTTGGATAGCCATTCTGGGTAGTAGACTTCTCGTATCGCTTTGGCCTCTAACAAACGATCCACTTCTTCGATTACAGTGTCAACATGCTGTACAGCTGCCCTTCTTTTCTTCTGAATAACGGGCTTATGCTGTGGGTCAACATTTAGGTGGTGGCACATCACATCTGCATCCACTCCAGGCATTTCCTCTGGTACCCAAGCAAATACATCAACATGCTCTTTCAAGAAACCCACCAGTTCGGATTCTTCCTCATCCGGCAATGATTCCCCAATTAGAAAATACCTCTCAGGATCGGTCTCGTTGATCTGTATCTTCTTTAGGCCTTCAACTACTTTCTCTGTTGGATCTCTTCCGACGTCCTCGATAGTCGGTTGGTCCGGTGCTTCTACTATATGAACCTGATGGGCCTTTGGAGCTTTCTTAATAATAGAAATTAAGCACTGTTGTGCTGCCTTCTGATTACCCCTAATCTTCTCGACTCCGTTGGACCCTGGGAATTTCACCATCTGGTGATACGTAGAGGAGACAGCCTTCATCTCATGCAACCAAGTCCTCCATATAATCACATTATAGGAGGATGGGACATCTACAACCAAAAAATCAGTTCTTAAGACCACTGATCCAGCCCGAACAGGCAATGTCACCTTCCCAAGGGGCCAAACTGCTCCTGCACCAAACCCAACCAAGGGTGTAATGGATTGTTCCAAATCTGTCCCAGATAATCCTAACTTCTTGAAAGCGTCATAGTACAAGATTTCTGTACAGCTCCCTGAGTCTACAAGGATTCTCTCAATGTCGTATTCCCCGATTCGTAGGGTTATGACTAATGCATCGTTATGGGGCACCTGGACTTCTCCCAGATCTTCGTCTATAAAGACTATGCTCTCGTTGGACATGTCATTCTCTCGCCCTATTTTGTTTCCCAATCGCATAACATGCTGGTCATGCTTGGCTTGCCTCTGGAGTAGCCTCACCTCATTCCTTGTATAAGGTGTAGCCAATCCGTGTATCATATGGATTACCCCCTTAGGATTTTGCTTGTAATCCAACGCCATTGCTTTCCCTTTATCTTTGGGATCCTCCTGAATGAATTCCTTAAGGTAACCACGGGAGACTAAATCATCCAGATGTCTCTTGTACATTTCACAATCCTCAGTCATATGGCCCCAATCTTTATGGTAGCTGCAGTGCTGGTTCGTAGCACGTTTTGCATCCTTATCTCCTCCTAGACTCGAGGGCCATTTAAAGTAAGGCTGATTCTTTATTCGATAAAGAATCCTATAGATGGGTTCCTTCCAGACAGTGGTAATTGAAAAGAAGGACTTAGGATCAGGTGCCTGCTTCTCTTTGTATGACTCTTTCTTAGCCTGCCCATACTCTTTCCTTTCTCTATAGGTCTTGGGCTCTTGCTTATCTACCCTCTTAGCTGGGGTTTTTGGCTGTTCGGCTATGACCTTACCCTCCTCTCGGAGTATGTCATTTTCCATTCTGGCGTGTTGCTCTATTCGCTCCATCAGCCTTGCTAAAGTCTGCACAGGGTGCATGTTCAATGATCGTCGCAATTCCCCCGAACAGGTAGGCCAGTCTTGAACGTAGCAATTGCGTATTCCTCATTGCAACTGTCAATCTCATTGAAAGTTTCCCAATACTTTTTAGCGTAGTCCCTGATCGGCTCGCTTTCCCCCTGCTTCATCGTGGAGAGGCTTTCGAATGTTTTGGGGGCCCTCCTACTTGTCAAAAACCGAGCAGTGAATTCCTCTGCCAGTTGGGCCAAATCACGTATGGAACGTGGTTCCAACTTATGGAACCAGGACAAAGCAACCTTGCCCAAACTGGACGGGAACATTTTACACATGATGGCATCATCTTCATCATGCATGAACATAGCCTGTTGGTAATGCTGTATGTGAGCGACGGGATCCGCATCTGTCTCGTACAGAATGAACGTACCGTGCTTTACTTTGCTCGGTAGTCGTGCATCCCGCAACCTCCTTGCAAACGGGGAGGCTGCTAAATTACTCAGGGCCTCCCTCGCTGCCTCTCGTGCAGACATGGCCCCTTCTCCAGTCTCTTTGGTCTTTCGAGCGTCAGATTTATTCCAATGGGTATCAGGTCTCTCGTACCTGTCCCTATGGTGTTTGCGAGTGTTTTCCTTGGTTGAGGAACTTCGGCTCCTACTTCTCCTTTTTCGTGGAGAAGATCTTCCCCTGCCAGGACTCTTGCTTGGGCTTATGCTTCTTCTTCTTCTTCGCGAAGAAGCTCTTTTCTTTTTCGGAGTAGGATTCCTGCTCCTTCTATGTTAGGGAGCGGCTTTGTAAGTCACCAGAGCCCCTCTGTTTCCTCTGGAATGTCCTCGTGACAGCCCAGAATCCTCAGGATGTTCTCGGATCCGTTCTAACTCTCGGATCTCATGTTCCCTCTTCCGAATTAATCGAGCGTATTCTTCGACCTCCTGCCTCTTTTTATCGAGGATGTCCTCGTTGTTATGCACACTCCTTGAATGTGCAACCGACTCTCCCCTTTGATGGGATTTGCTCCTTCGCGTGGAGGCTGTAGCCGTTCTGCCCTCCTTATTCTTGGAGTCATCTTGGATGGTACGAGGTTCTCTGCTTGTCGTCCTCTTACTATGCCCGCCGTTAGGCTTTCTCGGAGCACCTGGTGGGGATTTGTCTCCTCCCCCACCAGCTTGGTTCTTTTCAGTGAGCGGTGTGACTGGATCTACTTCCACCATGGTCGTATTTCAAAAGGGAACTCCTTCGTTTCCCACAGACGGTGCCAATTGTAGGTGGAGAAAAACACATGGTACCTAGAACAGCACTGAATCTCGTCTCCTCACGTGGTGTTTGATCGGAACCCTAATGCCCTCGCCTGAACCCTGACCTGTAAAACAGATAAGGGGTGAGTGCACCTTTGCCTCTCGTGGCAAAGGCCCTCCGATGCCTAAGTTAGTATCTCGTACTTTATCAAAACCCTAATTATCAGTAGGAAAGTATGGAGCAAATGCAACTTATTGCGTACCTTTTACCTCTAGGTTTACCTCATTTTTATAGTTTCACAGATGCTTACTGCCCAAGTATCCTTATTGCCCTAGGTTTCCTACCTCGTATAGGAAACCTGGCCTTTCTGGGAATCCTCTTGCCCAATTAGCCAAGACCCCTCACTCATAGGGTCTCTTCCCTTGATGGAACTCGTCCCATCATAGGACTGTTCTCTTACTTATCTTTACGGCATATTGGGTTCTTCCTATGGAATACTCCCACCGCCTTATCCCTTAAGGTTACGTACTTCCAGATGACTGTATCTGTTCGGCACGTACTCCTACCGAACAAACTGCACAAATAAATGACTTCTTATCTCATTGGCCCCTTATAGCCGAACAGACTATCTAACCTGGTGCCTTCACGTAGCACCGGATCTTACCGTCGTCGTTCATCTTATATGGAGTCTCATATGACTTTCCTCATTACACGGATCTGGCATACCACGTGTTCGGCCACTATTTGTATCTGTTTGGGAATACCTCCCTACAATTGGGAAAGATTAACCCAAGACTTAGCCAAATAACTACTCACACATAGCTAAGCAACAAAACAAGGCATAAAAACGAGACATGATTTTTAATCGATAGAAACGAAAACAAACTTGATATTAATAAGGATCTAGTCCGTAGCTACAATATTAATAAACAAGAAAACAATAAACGAACTAAACTTACTTGAGTTCTTAAGGAAATTACACTTGAGAAAAGCTTGAAAGCTATGGAGATTTTCTAGAAAGCAAGAAAGACTTAGGCCTATATCTAACTAATGGCCATCTTTTCCATAAAAGGAATACAAGCCTATTTATAGGGCTCTAAAGTTAAGTTACAAAGAACTAAAAAGTCCCCAAAATATTCCATAAATGGAAGGTTGAAAAAGTTAACAAAAATCTACAGATTTTTCCATGCAGTACCAGTACCAGGCTTCAACGGGCTGGAAAAACTGATCTCTAGACACCCAGTACCAGTACTGGGAGTTGGCCAGTACCGGTACCCGCTTGACAGATTTTTGGGGAAACTTCGCAAGCTCGCTCCGGACAGTTCCGAACTCAGATTTGAGTGTTCTTTGGACCGTTGGAAAGCTCGTCGAGTCTACTTTCTAAACCAAGTGGTTTGGATCAAAAGTACTTTATACATCAAAAGATATGACAATTCTACCCTCAGCTGGTTGGAAGATGAGTAGCTTTGGTAAAATCATCACTTCTCCTTATTTATATGACAATTCAAATGCGCCTTACGTGCAATATCGCTATAAAAGCTAAATAAATGCAAGTTAAAACAACATAAAATGGGACTAGTCGCACCAAATATCTACAATATTGGGTGCTCATCATTGACCCCTTACAGTATAGAGGGAATAAAGTGATGTTGGCATTGGTAGGCATGCCCCATGCATAAGAATACGATTAACTTCTTGCTCATCATGAATCACCACAATTACATTTTTTTCTCGAAGACACGTAACCTTTGTACTGTAAAAATAAAACAAAGCAAATAAGAATCAAATATATAATTTCAGATTAAGCAATGCAATTGAGTAAACACAATTCTTACTGTTTCTTCAAGTCACCGTCGAGCTACATAAGAAAATGAAGAATTCACCGAATGCATAGGAAGCAATTAATTTGATTATTACGACCAAGGTATAAAATGAAATGGTTCAACTCAAACGACCATAGATGCTTAGATTGTCCATGATTAGTTAAAGTCCCAAGAAGTTATCTGAAATTTGAAAGGGATCAATAGTCAAAAGTTATCATGGGAATAACAACAGAAAACGTTTTAAAGATATATAAAAACCCATAATATTAAATGAGTGACAACAAAAAAAAGAACAAAACTCCAGTTTGCGGTGTGTTTGGTTCACATCATAATATTTTCATTGATGTGTATATGGTACCATTTAAAAGAGTGTCAATAACTACCCAAGTGCGAATGAAACGAAGTTTTAATAAAATGGAAAAAGGTTTACAATGACTCCATGTGTTAATTCTGCAAAAAAGAAAAAAGAAAAAAAAAGAAGTGTTATTGCAATAATTATCAAGATAAAAAAGAATAAATGGTGTTAATTAATTTTGCACTCCTCTTTCTTTTGCTATGTCAGCAGATATTAAAAGTCAAAAAAAAAACTCCTAGTTTTTTATCAACGTATGCCTGTACAGGAGATTTTTTTTGAGAAGTACTATACCAAATATAAAAATAAAAAAATAAAAAAAAGACATGGGAAACATACGACTAACGGTCCTTAGAATCTAAATCAATTATATTAACAACCTTACAACCAAGTACAAAGAAAGGAAAAGAACCAAATACTGTATTTGAATGCAACCATTTTTATATGTGTGAATAATTCTTGTCACAAAAGAACAAAAAAAGGAGCAAGATATGTGCTCATAGTAAACCATTTTCTACCAGTTTCGAAACCAACTTCTATGTGAAGAGACTGATGAGCGCATAATATTGACACTTAGAGGCTCCAATATCATATGTTGTTAGTTATTAAATGTGCTTAATTGTGTACTACTATTATCTTTTGGATAATTTACGTTATAATATTGTTTAATTTGCAGGAAAATATGAGAATAATAACTTTTACAGCCGTTGAAATTACAACTATCGAACGGTCCGGAAATAGAGTACATTGTTGGCATTGGAGCAGCTTAGCTTGAAGTATATATAATTTCAAGGCAAATGATGGTTGAAATAGTTCCAAGTCATGGGCTCAGCTTACCCGTTGCCTTTAATTTACTATGGCCAATTGGATTTTATAAGTACTGTTATTTAATAAGGATTGGAGGCCAAGGAAAATTGGAGCCTGATTAGGCAATCTAAATCATTATGCCTAAAATATATATATGATTTGATTAGGGAAGAGAATTCCATTTGCATGAGAATTCTCGGCAGCATATTTAAAGAAGGCAATAGGGTTTTTGTTGAGGAGAGTTTGCGCGGTTGGAAAAAGAGAAGAAAAAAGCTTCAATTGTCATTAGTCCATGAGAGCATGTACATCAGAATAGCCAAACTAGGCATTTGAGCTATTTTAGCTACCAAAATGAGAGAAAGGCTCCCACACCAGCCTCTGTTAATACATCGGTATATTACCTCAGCCTTCTGACCTCGCTTCTTTTACCGAGGAAATGTTCAGTAGCAATCCAATATTCTATCAATTTATTCTCCCGCGCGATGATTTTCTCCCGCCTTCTCCGGCCTTTTCTTACCTCTCGCTCTCTCTCTCTTTGTGGTAAGATTTCCGTTCATCCTTGGAATTTCTTCTCTCGTTTTATGTCTGGTTTGCAACTCAGGTATGAAATCCCTAACTTTTATTGTATGTGTTTGATAGAGAAATTAGTGCACAATGAATCCATGATCATAGTTAGGGCTTAAAATCTGGTACGAAACAACATGAAAATCAGTATTCAGAAGAGGAAACATGAAACCCTATATAAACCAAACCGTTCAACTAATAGATTGACATAGATGAGTGCGAGAGACCCAATTCTTTAATTTTTGTGCATAATACCTGCTACTCTTTTTCCTTGGATAAGATTGGAGCTTTTGTTGGGAGTCATGTTGATGAACAAAATTGTTGAAGAAAACTGATCACTAACTATTCGATAAATTTACTGAGTGAGTTTTAAGGGGCGCGAGTTTTAAGCATGGGGTTGGGAGTTCGATTCTTGGCCTCTTCACTTTTTAGTTAGTAGTTCGTAACTCTGATCGATCCTAACCAGGGACTTGCATCTCCTAGTTCTCTGTTCCTAGTGATTGGCAGGCCTCTCCGCTTGAGAGTCAGTCTCCCTTTATGTTCATCAGTAGGAGTATCGGGCAACGTGGATCAGTTCCGATTCACTTTCTTCCAGCGTACCTTTTATCCGTTGAATGAGAGCCCTTCCACACGGGACTCCCAGATCACTATGGCCGACTTTTGTCCCAGTTCGACCAGTCAGTCTCCCAGTTAGGCAGGCTTATACCATTACGCTCACGAGCAGAATCAACGCTTGAGCCTACCTTCGCACGCTTGAGCCTACCTTCACGAGCAGAATCAAGGTTTTGAACTGATCGTGACTTGAACTCATGACCAGAGGTAATAGAGGAATGGCATAACCACAAGTTTTGTTACCTAAATGAATCGTAAATGATTGTGATTTATTGAAGGGATCGTTCATGTGTATAGTCTTTGTTGCCTAAATGAATCATAAATGGTTGAATTACGTGAATCAAGTGTTCGGTTGAATGGCTTTCATCTGTTTAATTGGTTGCCTAAATGAATTATGGTGATTCATGTGCTTAGGCAGGCTACTAGAAATATAATCCTAGCAAATCTAAACATCTCTTTCCACTCTGATTGTAGGGATGGATCCGCGAACTAATGGGTACTTCACCAATCTTATTCAATCCGGTTCGAATGAAGATGGTTTCTGATTGACATCAGTGAGCTAGCTAGGCACTAAAATTGGAGCAACACTCAAGAGATAATGCATGGGTAATTGTCTCCCACTCCAGGCCACTCCTCCTCGCTGTGATTGGTTCCTCATTCCCTCTCGGTGGCCACTGAAATTGAATTGCCATCATTTTTATCCCAACTGGTGGATACTCCAAAGTCCAAAAAGAGCAATTATATCAATCATGTGAAAAGTGAGGGAGGAGAGAGAGGGTGAGAGTGAGGGAGGGCCAAGTATATAGCTTTCCCACGTTAGACTATTGGACAGAGGGAGGGCCAAGTATATAGCTTTTCCACGTTAGACATAAGGATGGATGATGGTGTTCACTCGACACTGGCGTGTCTTTATTATTGTAACGGCGACAGCACAATTGTACTTTACTTATTTTATCAATGCATTTCTATCGTGTTCTCAAAAAAATAATGGATGATTGTATATATTATATAACTGTAACGACTCAGTTACCCTCATGTGAAAAGTGAGGGAGGAGAGAGAGAAAGTGAGAGTGAGGGAGGGCCAACTATATAGCTTTTCCACGCTAGACACAAGGAAGGATGATTGTATATGTTTCATAGTTTTAACGGCCCACGCTTAGCCTAATCGCGTGGCGCAAAACATTGACCTCGGGTTAATACAGTGGCTGGTCAAGATTCCTTATATATTAACTGTACGTTCTTTCTTCATGTTGGACTCCACAATGATCCACCCCTTATAATGCAATGTCCTCGTTGCATTGCCCAGCAACCTTTCTGATCTGGTGGTCATGGTGTAGTATTTAGTTCTGTACAGTACATTATCAGGCTCATATTAGATTTTAGAGGTAGCTCCCATTATGTAAATCAGAGTTATGCTCTGATACCAACTGTAATGACTTGAGCCAGTTGATCTGCTAACCCACGCAGCTCAAAAGGTTAACCTCGGATTATATTAGTACTCTCTATATCCGCATTTGTTGGTCTATTTTTGAAATCTATGTCATTTTTAATTCTTTATATCCTTCAATTTATAGGAGTAATTGTTTTATGATTTTGCGAGCTTTGTATAATAGAACTCATTGAAATCTATCAAACAAGATTCATATTACATATTTTTTGAGAGTCATATACATTAGAAGATATAAACAATAAAAAATGATAAAAATTTCTAAAACGGACTAACAAAGGTGGACAGAGGGAGTCATTCTTTTTCTTATCTCCGATGTGGGACTCCACAATAGTATCGAGTTCAAATTTGTGCGACCCATTGGAAATTGGGTAGCTCGTCGTTTCGCAAAGAATGCTCGTTTCGTTTCTTTTATGTAATAATGCTTGTGTTGAAGAGCAAGGATGGAGACAGAGGGGGATTAGTAGGGGCGGTCGCCCCCCCTAATATTCTAAAAAAATACTACTATTACATTGAAAAAAAACTTATTATCAAAATGTATAGTCTCGCCCCTCTCCAGAAATATAGCTCTCCTCCCATGCACGCCATGTCAGTAGTTGTGAATAAATACTCATTGCAAGATTTTTCAATGAGCCAAGTTCCACATTATACACTAAAATCGATGGAGACAGATACGAAATCACCAATAAATATCTACTACAAAGAGACGTTACCAAGTCTGGGCTGCTTTATGCATGGAGTCTGATTGCAAGATTTTTCCAACGAGTTCTATTCTACGATAATGACACTGAATTGGCTTTGACAAGTCTTTGCATGCTAACTGTTGTACAGAGTGGTATGGAGATGGCCATCAATCCCTAATGATAAAACATGAGGTTCTCTATCAATGGTTGCAAGATTTTTCGAATCATGAGGTTCTCAATCAATCGATGCAAGATTTTTCTAAAACAAAACAGAGATGGAAAGATGAGGAGATGCTATTCTTGTCTATTCTTTGATAATTACATATGTATTTTCCAAGTCTTTGTGGCTCTATGGAATCCAAAGAAATATACCATGAGTGATTGTAAGATTTTTTGAACGAGTCAAGTTCACATTGTTATACAAACGGAACCAACATGGAAAGACTCTTCTCATCAATTCTATGATATAATGACATGCTACTTTGCCAAATTTTTGTTGCTTTATGGAGTTCCAGTAACATGGCCGTTAGTGATTGAAAGATTTTTATAGCAGAGTCAAGACTCAAGACCCATCTAACAAACATGGATAGAGAAGGGAAGATTTCTATCGAAATTGATAACTCTGGCGTGCTACCTTCCTAAGTTATTGTCACGTCATATTTGGTCCCCCAAAGATATATTAGTCAATGTGCATACACAAGGATGGAGCTAGGGGGGTCTAGTAGGGGCGGCCACCAAGACAAGAATTTTAGAAAATGCAATTATTATATGTAAAAAAAAAAGTTATCCCCAACTTATATAGACTCGCCACCGCTAGATTTTTTGAAGAAAGGAGATCCAAAATACTATTCCAAAACTATATTAATTAGTCTTTTTCGTACTCCATGTGCAAACGACAAACATCATTTACTATAGTTTTTATTATGTTATTTTAATTTTTTCTAGAGTCGATGACTATTCATATTGCAATGCATGTTTTTTTTAGTATACATTTAATTTGCGAACTTGGGGATACTGCCAACCGGGGGTGCTTGACAACGGTGTCGAGCAATCAATCTGGCCGTTTATGTACTTGGATTAGATCCAAGTCGTCCGTGCCGTGATGAATAGCCAGATCGATCGCTCGACACCGTTGCTAAGCACTCCCGGTTGGCAGTATCCCTGAGTCCGCAAATTAAATGTATACTAAAAAAAAACATGCATTGCAATATGAATGGTCATCGACTCTAGGAAAAATTAAAATAACATAATAAAAACTATAATAAATGATGTTTGTCGTTTGCACATGGAGTACGAAAAAGACTAATATAGTTTTGGAATATTATTTTGGATCTCCTTTTTTCAAAAAATTTAGCAGTGGCGAGTCTATATAAGTTGGGGATAACTTTTTTTTACATATAATAATTGCATTTTCTAAAATTCTTGTCGTGGTGCTAGACCCCCTAGCTCCATCCTTGTGTATGCACCTTGACTAATATATCTTTGGGGGACCAAATACGACATGACAATAACTTAGCAAGGTAGCACACCAGAGTTATCAAATTCGATAGAAATCTTCCTTTCTCTATCCAAAGGCAAAAAGTTAGACAAAAAGTTGTGTTAACTGTCTAAACAAAGGCATGGGTCTGTATACCTGTTTGATTTCGAGTCAATCGGTGACCAAAGCAATAGCGGAGCAAGTGGCCGTTGACCAAGATCAATTAATAAACGGAAAATATCACAGCTTCCACCGCCGCCACACGATGTCAAACCCCTCCTTGACTACTACGAAAGATATCGGCCTTGCCTTGCGGAAGTAACGTGATCTGTTCTGATAAGGAGGCTGAGAGTGAGAGCAAGCTAGTACCAGATCGGGGAGAGAGAGAGAGAGATCGTGGATGGGAAGAGGTTTCATCGCGCGGGATTAATTAGATTGAGGTATTAATTTGGGCGGGATTAATTAGGTTGAGGTACCGCGCGCTCCGCATATGGCGCCGTCTCCCAAAAAAACAAATTTTCGTTTTTCAATGTCACTTATATGGAGAAACTGACATTAAAATGAAATAATAACTATGTCAGTTTTTTAGAAAGTGACATCATAAATATATTAGATCACACTTTAGGAGAAACTGACATTAAAAAGAAATAATAACTATGTCAGTTTTTTAGAAAGTGACATCATAAATATATTAGATCACAGTTTTTTGGATGACTGACATTATTTACTTATTGTAATCTTTTTCATTACAGTTTTTTCAAAAAGCGACATCTTTTCACTTTTCCAGGCGTCATCTTTTACGATTATTGTAGTAGTGAGAGACCTGTAAAATTTTTGTTTTATTTTAATTATTGAAAGGTTTATTAATTGGCTAATTATGAGAATATGGTTTATTTGGTGGATATTTGAATTAGGGATTTAAGTGAAAGAATAGAGACTTGAGGGAGTGTGTGTGTGATTTAAAGATATAGGAGTATATATATGGTGTGCGTGTGTGTGTAGAGGATAGAAATCCTCCTCCACTCTCTCTCCCGTCCGACTCCCTCTCCTCTGGCTCTCTCTCTCTCCCTCTCCCTCTCTCTCTCTCTCTCTCTCCTTCCTCCACCAAAGCTCGAAACCCAAGGAACCCGACTTCCTCTCCATCTTCCTCACGTGCCTTTGAGTTCGTATCGTGTCTGGTTCGGCTCGGAGAGAAGTATTTTGGGTGTATTTCAAGGTTCGAGTTCGAAGGTTCGCGTGGCCCGATCTCTTCGCCTGTTAGCTCTCCGACTTCGAGGTAGGGATTTCTTGCCCTTGTTATATGTTTATGTGTTGATTTTGCACCTTAATCGTGCTTATGATTGTTGGTTGTAGTTTGGGTTTCATTCTTGAAATTCTGCAGAAAATCCGCTTGAAAGCCCCTCATATCGATACGGCCCTTAACCCGTATCGATACCCCTTTTCTCTAGGCTGCCTCGAAGCCAATCTGTATCGATACAGATTTTGGCTGTATCGATACAGTAGGCTTAATACCAGTTTTCACTGTTTGCTCCGAATTCCATTGTTTTGACCCCCGATCACTTCCAATTTCTCTTGGACACCTCCCAAACCTATTTCAAGCATGCTTAATTGGATTCCTTTGGTTTACTTACGTTATCCTCGTCTCGTCGGCTTTCTGTCTTTAGGGAAAGAGTAGTGTTTTATTTGATAAAACTTAACTTGAAATGTATTTACGGGATTGATGGCATTTGAGAGTCATTGTGGCAATGAGGTGAGGTACATAATAGGTATGTTAGGTACTATGACAAGACGTGATGAGTGGTAGGGTGAAAAGCGTATAGTAGAGTGGTTATAGTGTATCGTTGGACATGAGGTATGACGTGGAGAGTTTTGTTGAACGGTAGGGGTTTGGCTAGTGATCCGGAAGGGAATATGGTAACTCGTATCTTCGTGTTTCGTCTCGATTAATCATCTTAGGTCCCTTTGGCACTCGTTCTATAGATTCTTGCTTAGAACCTAGCCAGTGGTGTGTCGTAGAGTTGTTATGAGTTCGATACGAGACATAGGGTGTTGAAATAGACTTAGAGGAATAATGTGAACTTAAGGTGTTTATTAATGTACGATAAGACATGGTTATAAGTTGTAATAGATTGAATGACGATGACTGAAAGATTGTGACTTGGGGAAAGTGTTGTTATCCTATATTCGAATTGATAATGTATATGTGTTGTGTGAGTTGTGAATGTTGAACTGAGGGTCCTACAACGCAAGGTGTGGTAATGCGGAGACTCTAGATGGCCCGTAACGCAAGGTGTGATAATGCGGAAACCCAGGTGGAGAGAATTCACTGTAACGCAAGGTGTGGTAATACAGTTGAATGTCTCATATGTTGAATGAAGTCGTGATTGATTTATTGTACTTCCAGGACCACTCCTTTGTATCGTATGTGGGGAATCAATCGATTACTAACCAGTGCCACTCCACCTCCACTCCCCATTGACTGGCATTCTCTGGCTGTTGTTTGGGCTATGAGCTGCTTGAGAAAATAAACAATGAATTTCATCAAAGTTTTTGAAAAGAAAGGGAACTTGGTTTTAGAAAAAAAGGATTTTTATGAAAAATCCTCCGGTATTCCTTAGCGAATCAACGGTTCCGGTATTTAGGCACAAATCAACGGATTTCGGTATTCAAGTGAATCAACGGAGCTCGACCCGCGGAGGTCGAGAGTATTTCTCAAAATTATTTTGGAAATCAAACAGGAATGTTTTCTTTTTACGAAAAGAGGCTCGATGGCAATGGTATTGAATAATAAGGGTGTTCGTGGCATGCGTTTAAGTAGTTATAAAATGGTTGAGAAGTCGTCGTGGTTATTCAGAATGATATGAGTTTAATGTTGCTTCGAGTTGACGTACGAATGGTTAGGGATGTCTTAAGAAGTATAGGATCCCCTAGTCGTAGCTTGTTGGTTCTTTATGGTGCCCCTAAGTATCTCTTATTCGTTGGTGGAGATCATTCATTCTCATTGCATAAATCGTCGCATTTTCGTATAGCTGGTGCATAGAATTATCTACTGGGCTAGTGTAGCTCAACAAAATCCTTCTTTTCAGGTTCAAGTGTCGGGCATAGATTGCATGCAATGGTGTGCTTGGATATGAAGATATTATCTCTTGGAAGTTAACTTCTCTAGTTACTTACACATCTTGTAATGGATTACTTTTTGACAAAGAAGGGTTTGTAACTGATCATTCTTAAATTCGTTTTGTCTAGAAAGTTGTATTATTCTGAACAGGTTGTACTCGTAACTTAAGTTGATTTGGGCCATAGTGCCAAGGTTGTGTTTCTTTAAACTTGGGAACTTGTTTGTAAATGGAACAGGTGGGAAACCCTTTTGGGTAATATGTATGATATGCGAGGTTCTTTATTCAAAATGTATTACTTATTTATGTTGAAAATCAAGGGCGTGACAGAAGAACAATTTATGATGGAGTCACAATGTTTTCATCCAAATGCCCAAGTCGCCACCCAGGAAACTCAATTTACCACTGCAATGGAGTCAATTTCCAAGAAACCACAACGCGGTGGCAATTTCACCGTAGAAGAGGACAAACTCCTCGTGTCAGTGTGACTTAATATAAGCATGGATGCAGTTCAAGGTAATGACCAGAAAAAAAACTACTTTCTGGCAACGAGTGAAGGAATTCATTCAAGAGAACGAACCATATGAAACCAACCGTACCGTGGTCTCTTTAATGAATCGGTGGTCAACTATTCAACTTTGCACGAATAAGTTTTGCAGCTGCTATGGGAAAATTGAAGCACTCAATCAAAGTGGCATAAACGAGGAACAAAAGGTACTGGTTATATTTCTTTGTTTACTTTTCATTTATCATCTGCTTTGAAACAATTCGAAGCGGATGAGAGAGTAATGATGATGGATCTCAATTGCTTGTCAGAAGAGCAACAAGAATTCTGTAGGCTTCGGAGGTTGGAAATCCTTGGAAAAGAAGAAGGGTTCAGTAATCTATGGAATGTGGAACCAAAAACTTATTTTGAACTCTGCAAATGTGAAGTTAGCACTCACTTTTTGATGTCTTCAAAGGCATAGCTATATCTCAAGTACTTGTTTTGATGCTTTAAAAACTATAGTAGGAGTTCTATTTTCTGAACTGTCTAAAGGAAGCCTTGAATGGCAGGCTGTGGGGCATATCCATTTTGTGGTTTGTATGTATCCACCATACAAGTGAAAGAACCTACTTTTTGGCATATCTTTTGTACTCTTGTCCCTAACTTCTTATATTCCTTTGTGTGTAGCTACGTTAGGAGCTGCATTATCATCACAAGCTATGGTTTCATCATTGTATTTGTGAGCTGTTATGAGGAGGACTCATCTTCTTGCATCTTTGTGCTTGTATGGTGGTCTGCTCTGTTATGGCATGTTTTATTGTGAAGATTGCTGGACTGTTTTCGATTGGGTTCAGTTCAACAGTTGAGCTGGTTTGCTGCTACTGCTACTATTTTGCTAGGTCTGCTGCTGTTCTGCTCTGTTATGGCAGTTGATGTTTGTGATACTCCAATTGGATGCCGTCCAGATTAGGCTAACCTAAGTTCTGCTGGCTGGAACTCCTCATGGCTCTATGTTATTTTCTGTAAATCTATTGTCTTATGTTGTCGTTTGTTTTCCCTCCCTCTTGGTAGAAGGATGGAAAACAGCGTATCTCATTTACCTTATGTAGCCATTTGGCATAAGCAAATTTCATATCCCGACCAACAGGTTTTATGTGAGTCTCATTTACCATTGGAAGCTTAACAAAATCATCCCTGGTGTAAATGAAAGAAGTTGCAGCAGGTTACCGTTTGGCTGCAAATAAGACTGTTGGGTGGCAAGAAAGGAGGAAAGTAAGAAAAAGGCAAAAGGACAACAAAAAAAAAAAGTGAAAGAATACATATTTTAATAAGTCATAGGTAAAATAGAGATGGTTTGTGTAGTTCTGACACAAAAATTGCCTAGGTAAAATAGAATTATGGGTTGTTGGGTAGCTAAATTACCTACTCCTTGGTGTACTTGCTCTGAGAGGCTAAATATTCTAGGCTAGGCTAGAGTGGAGGATGAAACTTCATGCATGTTTTGTAGTAAGAATTTGTGAACTCTTTATTTATTTTCCGAATGCTTGGTTTAATTGAATAATTGTTCTTATCTCAGATTAATTAAGTTAGTAATTTTGGATATGGATTAAATCATGTTTTTTTCATGATTTGAGATTGCTAACTAATTATACACGAGGAGGGATCTCTCAGTTGTTAAGAAGGTAGCCTTGTGGATTGCAGCAAGATGTGGGAGAGAAGGTGATGTTTATGTGCCTGATGAGGCGGATTTGCGAGAGTCGACCCCCGAAGTGTCAGTGGATGTACCGGGAGTTGGAACTAACGGCGGTGGTGGTGAGTCTTGTGCGAGACGGAAAGGAAAGGAACACGTGATTGGTGAAGACGATGATTATGAGGAGGATGAAAGTGAGGAATAGTGTCGGTGGTGTCAGTTTTTGTAAAACCCTCTACTTGGTCGGGGTGCAAGGTGGTTGACAGCCCACCTGTTCTATCATGTTTTCAGTTTTTAGAGTCGTTTCGTACATTGTAGTGTTTTTGTTGTGGCCGGCATGTGGCCTCTTGACTTGGTAGTAAGTGTTGGTGGCGGCCAAGGGTAGTTAAACCAAGCTCGGTTATGGTCGCCACCATTTTGTTAACCTTTCTTTCAATAAACCAAGGTCATTATAAGCCAAGGAAGTCCTTAGTTGACCGTTCGTACGTTTTGATTCCGGTTTGATTCAATTTTTGTTTATTGGCATGTCTAGTTTGTGGCATATTTGTTTTTGTTTAATATTTGGTATAGCTTAGCTCTCTTTCATTGGTGCTCTCCGCATATAAGGCTTGGAATTTTTGTCCCCCTAGCCTAGCTTCGAGCACCTTTTTGTGGGATATGGCTGCTTTTGCATAAAAGATTATTGGCCGTGTCGTATCCTCTTTTGATCTTGGATACGCACGTTGGATGCTTGTTCTTTACGTGCTTAGTGTTTAGTTGCTCAACCTTTAACATGCTACAAGTTGTTATGGATTGTAAATGGTTAAGTTTTGTACTCTTGTAAACTAGGATTGCCCGAGCATGTGCCGTAGTTGTTTTTCCGGAAGGTTTACGTTGTTTTCTTTTTGTTGGTTGTCTTTGGTTGCTAGGGGCTAGCAACGCTTAAGTTGGGGGGCGTGATCCGCACCCAAGATTGTATAATCTTGGGGGCTTTTATCTTATCATTTGTAGCGTTTCGTCCCTTATTATTCCTTTTTATCGCATTTTGCTCGTAAGGTTTCGTTTTGATGATTTCAGGTAAAATGTGGTAACTTCGTGCTTTTAACGTCAAGAATTTCTCTCGGAAGAATTCCACCATTCGAGGCCACGTGGCATTGCCCCGACAAGCCCCGCCGGGTGATTTTGGAAGGACCAAGGAAGCATTGGGCTGTTGTCGGGCCGTTACGCCAAGCAAAGCAAAAAAAATCAATTCTGCCGTTCATGAACCGGTACGGGTTGTTCATGAACCGGTTCATGAAGGCCAGTTTTCGAAGTTTGGAAGAAATGCTAGGCCATGAACCGGTACGGGCTACTTATGAACCGGTTCATGCTGGAACAAACCTGCCCGAATTTTCCACCTTTTTTGCTTTTTGCTTTTGGGATATTTTGGCCTTCTCTCTACTTTTGGGATATTTTGGAGAGAGAGGAGGGGTCCCTTATTAAGCCTTTTGTTCTCTCTCTCCCTCATAACTTTCCTTGTCATCTCTCTCTTCAATTAGCTAGAGTTTTATCTTTCCTCCATTGAAGTCTTGCTTTCAAGCTTTTGCCTTTCCAAATTCTCTTGTAAGTTGTTGTCTTTTGTCACTTCCTCGTTAATTAAAGCTGTAGCTACGGTTAAGGTTATCAATAAAATCAAGTTCGTTTTCGATTTCATCGGTTTGAAATTATGTCTCGTTTTTATGCTTTAGCTTATGGTTTAGCCATGTGTGAGTAGTTTATTGGCTAAGTCTCGGGATAATCTTTCCCGAGGACTTAGGTTGTTATTAGGTTCTCGAGCCATCGAGCTTTTAAGCATGATTTCTGGAATAGAGCTCTACTTGCATTTTCGGTCTAAACTAGGGGTGTTAACCCCTTGGTAAGAAGCTTAGTCAAGCGGTCTTGGCAAGTGACTCACCGAGGCCTAGTGGCCTCCTTTGTGTTCGATTAATATTAAAAACAAGTTAGCTCGCCTCCGGAAAATCACATCTTTTGTTAAACGTAGTCTTTTAAAGTGAAATCCTCCGGGTGTGAGCACGCGGTCGTGACTCTCGCCTGAGTTATAATCGAGAACCGGTAACGGCCTTTGTCAAGGGTTAGAAGACCCCGAGACTTGCCTCTTTAAGTTAATCAAGCGTTAATCTAGTTTTTGTTTTAGTCAATCCGTTTTAAAGCAAAACCATAGTTGGCCGCCTTGAACGCCACCATCCTACCGTAAAACCTACAATCCGAATCAAGCTATAATCGAATTCTCTGTGGGAACGATCCCGGACTTCCGGATATTATGCGTACAACGACCTAGCCCTACGCTTCGGGTTTCTATCAACCTTATTTCTGAAGGCAAGGTCGGGAAGTAAGCATTTTTGGCGCCGTTGCCGGGGATGATCTTTTTCTAGCTTATTTGGAGGATCGACAAATCACTGTAAGTATTCCGTTTGTTTTTACTTTGCATATTGTGAACTCAAGTTAGCGAAAACCTCTAACCGAGCCACCAATTCGACTTGAGGTGTAACGAAGCTAAATTGAGCATCATTTTCTTATTATCTTTATTTTATTGTTTCTATTCTCTAGCCGTGGTGGTGGCATAACCCCACGAGACTGTTTGTGAACGAGGTGGCGGCATGGCCCCTCTAGTCTGGTAGTTAAGTTTTGTGCAGGTTTTATGCTCAACGTTTATCGTAGCCCTTTTTCCAATCGGCTACACCGTTCTGCATCCCCACCGAGGGTCCGTTCTATTATTCAGGCATATTCTCCACCGCGTCAGTTATCTCCACCTTTAAGGCAAATGGAAGAACAACCAGCAGCCCGAACGTTGCGAGATTACTTGACTCCGGAAAGAGGACCACATGTTTCACCAATTGCCATTCCAAATTGCACCAACGCCAATGCTTTTGCTTTCAAGCCAGAGTATCATCGAGTTATACCGGAATTTTGGGGGCGTGAACTTGAGGATCCGTATAGTCATATTCGGGAATTCGAGACTATCGTGAATACTTTCGTGACAACTCCGGGGCAATTGGATCAAGCGAGGTTGAAGTTGTTTCCGTTTTCGCTTAAGGATAAGGCTAAACAATGGTTTCATTCATTGAAGCCTCAGTCGTTGCGTACTTGGAGGGAAGTTCAGGATGTGTTTACTCAGAAGTACTTTCCGGTCAGCCGAACCAAACTTCTTATGTATCAAATTGCGAATTTCAAACAAAAGGATGGGGAAATCTTTTACAAGTATTGGGAACGAAACAAGGATTTGCTAGCGGCCGTGCCACATCACAACTATCCAATGTATTTGGTGATCAATTACTTCTATGTGGGGTGCAATCAACAAGCCAAGCAACTTCTCGACACTATGGGAAGCGGTGATTTTTTGGGGAAGGATCCGGAAGCCGCATGGGAATTCTTGGATGCATTGGCCGAACGAGCTCAAACTTGGAAATTCATCGACCTGGGGGAACAAGCCATGCGAAATCAAGGACCCGGAGGTTCCGGCAAGTTTTCAGTAAGTGAGCACACTATGTTCGAGTCAAAGCTAGATGAATTGTCGACGAAGTTGGATAAAATGAAGTTGGATGCGATCCAATCGAAACCAGTAAAAGATGTGAAGGAGGTGTGTCAAGTTGAAGAAGTGTGTGTTATTTGTGAGACTGTGGGACATTCGACGGATAATTGCCCGACCATTCCCGCCCTCCGACTCCATTATAGTCAACTACCTCAGGAAGAAGTGTGTGCACTTAACCAACGGTGGGATCCATACTCTAACACGTATAATCCGGGATTGAGGTCCAATCCGGCTTTTCGTTGGAATAATCAGAATGAAGCAGGGTCTTCTTCGGTTACACAAGCTCCGCCTCCGGCTCAGAATCAAACGTGGCGACAACCTCAGTTTCAGGGTCTGCCTCGTTTTCCGACAAGCCAGGGTTTATTCCTTCGGGCCAGTTCCAAGGGCAAAATCAGAATCATAACCAGAATCAGTTTCAGCAGCAAGCACCACCGCCTCGGCGATCTTTAGAGGATACCATGAATACTTTTTGTCAAATGCAGATTACTACTAATGAGCAAACCACTCAGGCCATGAACGACATAAGGACTCAGATGGGGAAATTGACAACGGCCATCGGGGTATTACAACAAGAGAGAGGGAAACTTCCCACCCAACCTTTGCCCAATCCACAAGGACAACAATCAAGTGGTAGCTCTTCGGTGCCTTTCCCCGAGCATGCCAAAGCCATTATTTCTCTACGAAGTGGGAAGACTGTGGACAACGCTCAAGTGGAGCCACCGGTGATTCCATTATTGGTTCCCGTTCCAACACTGCCAAAGTCGACACCGCCAATTGGGGAATCTCCCAAGCAAGCTTCTATTGAGGAGGAGAAAAGCAAGGAAAAGGAAAGCGATATTCCGCCAGCCTTTACCGTTCCGGCCCCTTTTCCCAATCGGTTGAGAGCGCCGACCAAGCCTAATCTCAAGTCGGATATTTATGACGTACTCAAGCAAGTAACGGTCAATCTTCCTCTACTTGATGCGATTAAGCAAATTCCGTCGTATGCTAAGTTTTTGAAAGACCTGTGTACTCACAAGCGCAAGTTGCAAGTTCAAAAGAAGGTGTTCTTAATCGAGCAAGTTAGTTCGCTTTTCCAATCGGCCCTTCCACCTAAGTACAATGATCCGGGGTGTCCTACGATAGCTATTACTATCGGGGGAAAAGTTGTTGAAAAGGCACTTCTCGATTTGGGTGCGAGTGTCAATCTCTTGCCTTATTCCGTTTATGAGCAACTGGGTTTGGGGGAAATGAAGCCTACCAGGGTGACTTTACAATTGGCAGACCGTAGTATTCGCGTTCCGAAGGGGGTGGTTGAAGACGTTCTTGTCCAGGTTGATCAATTCGTTTACCCTGTCGATTTTGTGGTTCTTGATACATGTCCAGTGCCAGCAGCTCAGTCTTCCGTGTCAATTATTCTCGGGCGGCCTTTCTTAGCCACATCCGATGCGGTGATTCATTGCCAGGATGGCCATCTCAATATGAGATTTGGGAATATGAAAATGCAAGTCAATATGTTCCATATTGGTAGTCAAATGGGGGATGATGAAGATGTATGCGGGGTTAGTTTGATCGACTCGCTTGTCCAAGACCATGTCGACGAGTTTATTTGCAAGGATGAGTTGGAATTAGCACTTACTTCCGCCGAGGCCAACTTTCTTGACGCTCCCGAGGTTGCATATTTGGTTTCTTTGCTACACGAGGAGGTGTGTGGTATTAACCCGTGGGTTCCAAAGTTTGAGGAATTGCCACCTATCGACAAACGAGCCGTTCCGTCATGTGAGGAACCGCCAACGCTCGAGCTTAAACCGTTACCGGATAAACTCAAGTATGCCTATCTTGGCGAATGCCAAACGTATCCGGTGGTGATTTCCTCTTCTTTAAGTGACTCTCAAGAATTGGAATTGCTAGCTTTGCTACGGGAGCATTCCAAAGCCATCGGGTGGTCTATTACGGATATCAAAGGTATTGACCCCTCCCTGTGCTCTCACCGCATTTATATGGAAGATGATATCAAGCCATCCCGCCAGCCTCAAAGGCGTCTTAATCCGATCATGAAGGATGTTGTCCGAGCTGAGGTGATTAAGTTGTTGGATGTTGGAATTATCTACCCAATAGCGGATTCTAAGTGGGTGAGTCCGATTCAAGTGGTGCCGAAAAAGTCTGGGGTGACAGTGGTTCGAAACGACAAGGTTGAGCTTATCCCAACCCGAGTGCATACCGGTTGGAGGGTGTGTATTGATTATCGAAAGTTGAACGCGAGTACAAGGAAGGATCACTTTCCTCTTCCCTTTATCGATCAGATTTTGGAAAGGGTGGCAGGCCATGAGTTCTATTGTTTCCTTGACGGGTATTCCGGGTACAATCAAATTGAGGTAGCGCTGGAGGATCAGGAAAAGACCACGTTTACATGTCCATTTGGGACCTTTGCGTATCGTCGTATGCCGTTCGGGCTTTGCAACGCCCCCGGTACTTTCTCGAGGTGCATTATGGGTTTGTTTAGCGACATGGTGGAAAAGATCATGGAGGTGTTTATGGATGATTTCTCGGTTTTTGGAGATTCTTTTGGGGCTTGTTTGACCAACTTGGGACTTGTGCTAGCACGGTGTGAAGAGAAGAACCTCGTTTTGAATTGGGAAAAGTGCCACTTCATGGTGACCGAAGGTATCGTTCTTGGTCATATCGTCTCTTCGAAGGGGATTGAAGTTGATCGGGCAAAGATTGATCTGATTGGCAACCTCCCAACGCCGAGGTGTTTAAAGGATGTGCGGTCGTTTTTAGGGCATGCCGGTTTCTATAGGCGGTTCATTAAAGATTTCAGTTCTATTGCCCGGCCGTTGTGTCACTTACTTGCTAAAGATGTGCCGTTTGAGTGGTCTCCGACTTGTGAAGCCGCCTTTGCAAAGTTAAAGGCTAGCCTCACCTCCCCACTTATTGTACGGACGCTGGATTGGGATTTGCCTTTCGAGCTTATGTGCGATGCCAGTGACTACGCTGTCGGGGCCGTTTTGGGTCAACGTCAGGGTAAGGAGCCATATGTGATTTATTATGCGAGTAAGACGTTGAACGATGCTCAAATGAATTACTCTACGACCGAGAAGGAGTTGTTGGCAGTAGTCTTTGCTTTAGACAAGTTTCGATCTTATTTGGTGGGTGCTCCGATCACGGTTTATACCGATCATTCGGCGCTTAAGTACCTTTTTACTAAGCAGGATGCCAAGGCAAGATTAATTCGTTGGATTCTACTTCTGCAAGAGTTCGATCATACAATAAAGGATAAAAAGGGCGTTGAGAATGTGGTGACCGATCACTTGTCTCGGTTGGAGTTTGACGACCACACTTCTAATATTCCGATTCGAGATTCTTTTCCTGATGAGCAGCTATTTGGGATTTCCACAGCTCCATGGTATGCAGATATTGTCAACTACTTGGTTACCGGGATGATGCCAGGCCATTGGAATGTGCAAGAGAGGCGCCGATTTTTAGCAGAAGTGAAACGGTTCACCTTTGACGACCCGTATCTTTTCAAGTACTGTGCCGATCAATTGGTTCGACGTTGTGTGCCTAACTCCGAACAACAGAATGTTATCAAGTTTTGTCATACGGAAGCTTGTGGGGGTCACTTCTCGTTCCGGAAAACCGCGGCGAAGATTTTACAATGTGGGTTCTATTGGGTTCTATTGGCCGAAGTTGTATAAAGAGACGTTCGCCTTTTGTCGGGATTGTGCTCGGTGTCAACTTTTGGGATGCGTGACGCAGAGGAATGAAATGCCACTCTCGCCCATATTGATTATTGAGGTCTTCGACTGCTGGGGTATTGATTTCATGGGGCCTTTTCCTACATCTTTCGGGTACCTTTACATTCTGTTGGCGGTTGACTACGTGAGTAAGTGGGTCGAGGCCATCCCCACTCGTACCAATGATGCAGCGGTTGTGGTTGAATTTCTTCGGGAGTATATTCTGGCACGGTTTGGGATGCCAAGGGCTATTATCAGTGATCAGGGGTCTCATTTTTGCAACTGGTCATTTGTTGCTTTGATGAAAAAGTATTTTATCGTGCACAAGGTTTCCACGGCATACCACCCTCAAACCAACTGTCAAGCGGAGTTGGCGAATCGGGAAATCAAGAACATCTTGGAGAAGACGGTTAATCCTACCCGCAAGGATTGGTCAACTCGTTTGGTCGATGCTCTGTGGGCTTACCGTACTGCCTACAAGACTATCTTGGGCATGTCTCCGTATCGGCTTGTCTATGGGAAAGCGTGCCACTTGCCGGTGGAGCTCGAGCATAAGGCGTATTGGGCGATCAAAAAGCTAAATTTCAATATGGCAAAAGCCGGTGCTCGTCGCAAGCTGCAGTTGACAGAGGTTGAGGAGTTGAGGTACAATGCTTACGATTACTCTAGTTCTTATAAATCTAAAGTCAAAGCCAAGCATGATAAGAAACTTGTGATTAAACATTTTGTGCCCGGTCAAAAGGTGTTGTTGTATAATTCACGTTTGCATCTCCATCCTGTGGGCACGCGGCCCAAAAAATCCCATGTTTTTGGTGCATGAAAATTCCGGGTGCGCCCTTTTTAGAAAGCGCGGCGAAACGCTTCGCAAATCAGAGAGTCGCCACTCGGGTTTTGCGGTTAGTACCCAAGGAACCATTCTTTTGAAAACGTTTGAATTGCATTTGATTTGAAATTGACAAAGGCTTTTGTAGACTGGACCGTCGTCACCTTCGATCTTGAGGTTCGGGAGCCAGGTTACGAGAGGGGAAGGGTTTTATGGCACCCCCCTCGCCCAGTCCGGAGACCGGTCTCTACTCAGGCGTTTTATAAAACATTTGCACTTCTCTCTTCATTTGATCATTCTTTTAACCAATTAGGGCGGGGGAACAGTTAATAGGGATTAAAACTGTAACACATTTGCATTTATGTACAAAAGATGTGACAAAATGTTTATGGATGTTTGATGTTTGATCTAAGCAAATATAATAGATTGAGAACAAGCTTTTGTGGACATTTTAAGCAGACTAGAACACACTGACTGTGAGATGGTGCACACAGGAACAAGCCTGCATGCACTGGCCAAGCCACTGCATGCAGTCATGACCTGCGTGCGCCACACCACAACTGGCGTGCGCCGGTAAGCCTAAGACCACAGCTTCTGTTGTCAACCCTCTGGGCTCTGGAAAGGACCAGTGCACACCCAGGACAAACCACACAGTTTATAAAGGTTACTAAGCTATTACAGATAGATTAAAGGGCTTAAAAGCCACCAAATAGACAGAAAACCCTTTAAACAGTGAGGGGATGATGATCAAAGGCCTGGATGTAAGATCCATGCAAGGGCCAAGCCACTGGAATATAGGCTACTACCGTACGCCACTTATAAAGGGCCGTACGCCAGTTGTTACCTTGTTCCAATGCTTTGGCTTTACATCATCTGGGCTCTGGAACAGGACCAGAGGGCTCCCAGAGGCCAAGCTAAACATGAATACAGATGGAAAAGAAAGCAGTTTTAAATACAGAAAGCTGTAAACTGATTTTAACATGCAGCAAGGTGATCAGAGATTAACTAATGCAAGAAAAAACAATGATCCATGATCCCCACGCCAGTTTTGCACATACCACCATAACTGGCGTACGGCACTCAGTACTGGCGTGCGCCACTGATCACTGCAAACGGTTTTGAAACCTTGCCAGCGTTAGGGCCAGGACTGGTATAGATTACCAGCCTTGACCCTGCCAGCCCCCCTCAGGGGTCAGAACAGAAAGCAGGAGCAAAAGGTGTTATACCTTTGCTAGTGAGTTTGATGGATGGTTTGAACTTCGAGATTGAAAGGAGATGGATGAAGGATGGATGTAGTGAGATTTGAGGACTGTGGAGAGTATGTTTCCTTGCTTTCTCTTTCTATGGAAGAGAAAGGAAGCAAAGGAGAATGATGAAGAAGAGAGGACAAAGAGGCTTGAACTCTTTAATGGTGCTAACCCCTTGCAAATGAATGCAAGGGGGTATTTATGGAGGAGGGAGAGGGCTGATCAGCCTACCCTTAGGGGCTGTTTGGGTGATCAAGCTTTGGAGGAAGCACCCATGCATTTAATGCATGGGACTTGGCTTGATGGAGGGTGTAGGAGAGAGAGGGGACAGCTCTGGCCGAAGCAATGATCAGGAGGCTGCCAGCTGACGTCAGGCGGCTACAAAAACTCCCGCCCATCTGGCTGAAAAAGTTTGATTTGATTGGTACTGACTGGCGTGCGCCTCTTGTTGAGTGGCGTGCGCCAGAGAGTGGTAATGACTGACACGTGGTAGTGGTTCCTGCGCACGCTAGTCCACCACCAGCGTATTCCAGCAGGGTTTTGTTGAGGCCATTTGGTTCTGGCTTGAGGGTTCGACAAGGGTTTGAAAAGGGTTCGGATGAGGCTCAGGACGCTCAAAGCTCAAACTCTTTAACAAACTCGGTATGTTCTTGACCTTAATCATCATTGGGGAATCAAATACCGTAAATAAACTATTCTGGAAAGTCCAAAATAGGGTGTCTACAGTAGCCCCCCTTTGACGGCACTTGGAGCACCATTGTTTTGGTACAAGTAACGTCAAAGGTTTTCTAGACACCCTCTCAAGGCTATCCAGAAGAAATAGAAAATGCGGACATGTATTTAAATGTACCGTCCATTGAGAGATTGAAGACGGGCGGACCATCTGAAGATCGTTGGGAAAAGAGTTTGAACTCTGTTGGAAAATAGGGATGGGTGGACCATCATTGAATGGTGAGGTGGACTCTCCCGGGGAATAGTTAGTTGTGGATGGATCAATGCCGCTAGGGATCAAACCTTCTTCGGCATAAGTAACTCCAACAATCACGGGTAGGTCGCGTCGGGTAGGTTAAATTCCATCTGCTGGGAATCAGAGCCAATCTCCTTATCATGGACCATCCGAGACAGAGCAATAAGACTGCTGGAAGATGCGCTAACGGTTGAGTCGGACGGACAGACCGTCATTGATTTGATTTTGGACGGACAGACCGTCGTTGATTTAAGGTTGGACGGACAGACCGTCATTGATTCGAGGTTGGACGGACAGACCGTCGTTGATTTGGGTTGGACGGACAGACCGTCGTTGATTTGAGGTTGGACGGACAGACCGTCGTTGATTTGAGGTTGGACGGACAGACCGTCGTTGAATTGGACAGGACGGGCTGTCATTGCTGGGGATCGAACTATCTTTGGCACAAAGAATCCCAACAATCACGGGTAGGTCGCGTCAGGTAGGTTAAATTCCATCTGTTGGGAATCAGAGCCAATCTCCTTATCATGGACCATCCGAGACAGAGCAATAAGACTGCTGGAAGATGCGCTAACGGTTGAGTCGGACGGACAGACCGTCATTGATTTGATTTTGGACGGACAGACCGTCGTTGATTTAAGGTTGGACGGACAGACCGTCATTGATTCGAGGTTGGACGGACAGACCGTCGTTGATTTGGGTTGGACGGACAGACCGTCGTTGATTTGAGGTTGGACGGACAGACCGTCGTTGATTTGAGGTTGGACGGACAGACCGTCGTTGATTTGAGGTTGGACGGACATACCGTCATTGATTTGAGGTTGGACGGACAGACCGTCGTTGACTTGAGGTTGGACGGACAGACCGTCGTTGATTTGAGGTTGGACGGACAGACCGTCGTTGAATTGGACAGGACGGGCTGTCATTGCTGGGGATCGAACTATCTTTGGCACAAAGAATCCCAACAATCACGGGTAGGTCGCGTCAGGTAGGTTAAATTCCATCTGTTGGAAATCAGAGCCAATCTCCTTATCATGGACCATCCGAGGCAGAGCAATAAGACTGTTGAACGATGCGCTACTTGTAGACCGATGTGGACTAGGATAGGCGATGGTGTTGTAGACTGATTGGACGGGCAGACCGTCGTTGTGGATCGATCGGACGATATTCTGATCGCCGTTGGGGGGGTGAACGCGGGTAATATTCTGATCGCCGTTGCTCGGTGGTGAACGCGGGCAATATTCTGATCGCCGTTGATCGGGGGTGAACGCGGGCAATATTCTTATCGCCGTTGCTCGGGGTGAACGCGGGCAATATTCTGATCGCCGTTGGTCGGTGGTGAACGCGGGCAATATTCTGATCGCCGTTGCTCGGGGTGAACGCGGGCAGTATTCTGATCGCCGTTGCTCGGAGTGAACGCGGGTAATATTCTGATCGCCGTTGGTCGGTGGTGAACGCGGGCAATATTCTGATCGCCGTTGCTCGGGGGTGAACGCGGGCAATATTCTGATCACCGTTGCTCGGGGTGAACGCGGGCAATATTCTGATCGCCGTTGGTCGGTGGTGAATGCGGGCAATATTCTGATCGCCGTTGGTCGGTGGTGAACGCGGGAAATATTCTGATCGCCGTTGCTCGGGGTGAACGCGGGCAATATTCTGATCGCCGTTGGTCGGGGTGAACGCGGGCAATATTCTGATCGCCGTTGCTCGGGGTGAACGCGGGCAATATTCTGATCGCCGTTGGTCGGTGGTGAACGCGGGCAATATTCTGATCGCCGTTGCTCGAGGGTGAACGCGGGCAATATTCTGATTGCCGTTGGTCGGTGGTGAACGCGGGCAATATTCTGATCGCCGTTGGTCGGGGTGAACGCGGGCAATATTCTGATCGCCGTTGGTCGGTGGTGAACGCGGGCAATATTCAGATCGCCGTTGCTCGGGGTGAACGCGGGCAATATTCTGATCGCCGTTGATCGGGGTGATGACATGACTGATCATCGGGGATGACATGGCTGATCATCGTTGAGAGGACGACATGGCTGATCGTCGGTGATGACATGGCTGATCATCGGTGAGTGGACGACATGGCTGATCGTCGGTGATGACATGGCTGGTCATCGTTGAGAGGACGACATGGCTGATCGTCGGTGATGACATGGCTGATCATCGTTGAGAGGACGACATGGCTGATCGTCGGTGATGACATGGCTGATCATCGTTGAGAGGACGACATGGCTGATCGTCGGTGATGACATGGCTGATCATCGTTGAGAGGACGACATGGCTGATCGTCGGTGATGACATGGCTGATCATCGTTGAGGGGACGACATGGCTGATCGTCGGGGATGACATGGCTGGTCATCGTTGAATTTGAACAGGGCTGGCTGTTGTTGATGATAAAGCTAACCATGGCACGGATAGTTCCAACAATCACGGGTAGGTCGCGTCAGGTAGGTTAAATTCCATCTGTTGGGAATCAGAGCCAATCTCCTTATCAAGGACCATCCGAGACAGAGCAATAAGACTGCTGGAAGATGCGCTAAATTGAATCGGAAGTTGGGCGGACAGACCGTCGTTGATTTGAATTGAACGGATATATCGTTGCTGATTTGAGGTTAGACGGATAGATCGTCGTTGATTTGAATTGGACGGATAGATCGTCGTTGATTTGAAATTGGACGGATAGATCGTCGTTGATTTGAAATAGGACGGATGGATCGTCGTTGATTTGAAGTTAGACGGATAGATCGTAGTTGATTTGAATTGGACGGATAGATCGTCATTGATTTGAAATTGGACGGATAGATCGTCGCTGATTTGAGGTTAGACGGATAGATCGTCGTTGATTTGAATTGGACGCATAGATCGTCGTTGATTTGAAATTGGACGGGCTCTGCTTGGGGAAATAGCGAACCGGGATGGAAGCATGATCAGGGCAACATGGGTTGCCTGTTGGGAATGGGCCTCAACACTGATTTGATTTGATTTGCCAATGCCTAAACATGCTTTGAATTGATTTGATTTGATTTGCCAATGCCTCAGCCTGCTGGTTTGGCTTGATTTGATTTGAAATCCTCCATCTTCTTTGGATTGATTTTGATTTGATGCACTTTCCTGCTTTTGACATTTGATATACAATATGCAACGATAACGTATGCTAAGCACATATGTACAAATTGAAAATGCAAGGGCAGACTAGGGCGGCTTCTAGAGAACGGGATGACACAAACGACGACCAGGGCAATTTTGACAATTGAGGGCTACCACTGAGCCACCCTTTTGCTTTACTGCTTTGATTTGAGTTGTGGGCCTGCAGGTCCAGGTAGGTAACTTTCGAGTGGGTTAGCGGTTTGCTGCTTTGATTTGAGGTGTGGGCCTGCATGCCCAAGTAGATAACTTTTGAGCGGGTTAGATCACCCTGTGACTTGCTTGATTTGCTTTTGCGTTGGGCCAATTTACCCCTCTGTACTTGACGATTTGCTGCTTGGACTATGGATGCCGTAGTGGTGCTGTAAAAGTTGTATTATTCTCGGTTCATTGGAGATAGAGTATAAACCAATCGCTAATATCCAACTTGCATTGACGAGCGAATCGAGTTGACACACAGACATACGCGCACGTATAGACTGCCTAGCTCGGAAGAATGAGGAAGAAGAGTCCTAGGATACAATGCAGACTCTTCGACACATGAGCAATAATGAAATTTTGGGCATTAATAGGCCAAAATCCAAAATATCCCTAGATAGGTGAAACTGACACTCACACACAGTCAAATATGTACAAAGACCTGTACGAATAACGAAACAGAGAAGAAAGCCCCGGAATGGGCAATAGACCGAAAAACTAGAAAAATGTCGCAAAGATGGACAAAAGACGCAAATGGATGACTCATATAGGCCTGGACTGAAACCGACACCCCCGCACAGTCACATTAGGTACACATGACTTGCACGGCATAGAAAACTTGGCAAGAGCCCTAAAAACCAATTTCGAGGCACCGAAACCTTGGTTTTAACTTGAAATTCCCACCGGGGGGGTTCAAAATCGTTGTTAGGCGTGATGGCTGCTAACCGCTGTATGCTGCGGGAATTGAAGAAGTGCGCGCAGGTTTGAGACCGACGCGTGTCACTTTGAGCAGACATGCGTGAGTCTCAAACTAGCGCGCGCGACTGAAAAGCTGCGCAAACTAGACTTCGCTGAACTTAGAATAAACTGTGAGCCCGTTGGGGCCTCGTAAGCATTTCGTTCTGTTTTTGATGCTTTAAATATTTTTTTAAAAGGCTTTTGCTCAGCTTTGAAATTGAAGTAGTAGTTTGAAATAAGATTGAAAGACAAAGGGTTCCCCCTTCTGCTTCCGATGAAGCTTGTTCTGTTCTTGACCCTTCTCGACCCTTGATGTGTACCAAAACGCCAACCATGGATCCAATTGATAGAATATGATCGAGTCTTGAAGAGAGACTGCCTACGTATCCCACATTTGGGGAATCAGGTCAAAACGTAGTTCAGGCCAAGGTTCACTCGTGTGTTTTACCTCTCCTTTTACGCTCTAACTTTTGCCTAGTGCCGCCTTCTCAGGTTTCCAGCCTAGCGAGCTTTCAACTTTTTGTCTATTTATTTTTGCCTAGACCGCCTCCTTAGGTTTTCGGTCTAGCAGGCTGCTCTAACTTTTGCTTGGCACCGCCCACCCTTGTGGTTTTCAGCCCAACGAGCTTCTCTCAGGGAAAAGTGGCTCTTGGATTGATCCAGGTTGACTAGAGTGTTGAATTTGTTGTCGTCGAGATCGATGATCTTTGGCTGCAGCCCCAGATAAGATGGCTTTTGATAGTGCAGGATCCTGACTGCTTCAATTGAAAATGCCTCGCTCCAGGCCACTTTTGCGCCTTTCTAATGTGTGCTTGATGGAATGCTGCTGACGCTGTTTTGAACATGGTACGAGGCCTGGAGCCTTCTGAGCTTCCGCTTTCTATCTTGGCATCCGGTGGCAGGGGATTTGATGTTTCCTTATCTCATGATCAACGCCAGGTGCGTCTTTGTGAGACCATGCCAAAACGTCGATGAATTCTTTGACCCTGTCTGATCGGGCACGATGCCCCTTTGGGGGACAGCGTTGAGCCAATTTTGAACCATCCGGGGCACAATGCTCCTTTGGGAGACAGCGTTGAGCCAATTTTAAGTCATCCGGGAGTCTACCTTATCTTTCAAGTTTATTGAAACTACTTCTTCTTTTAATAGGCCGAGCATGCCTTTCGTCTTCCCTTTCGGCGAGGGAACACATTTCCTTGGGGATGACCCCATCGAAATCTATCCCTTCGTCGTCAGGGTCGACACAGTTCATTCAAAAGCCAGCAAAGTACTTAGAAGCAAGATAGTGCATATCATAAAGAAAGCCCCACGGGGTTGCCAAGTATAGCAAAAGACTCGAATTTGAGAATAGAAGCTACGACATGGAGGGCCAAGAGGCACGAACTCCGACTCAGAGGTAGACTAAGACGACTTGACAGACACTGTGTCAGACTCAGACTCAAAAGTGTGCAATGCAAGCTAGACGCGATTTGAAAATGCACCTTTTATTGTTACCCTTTGCTTCCTCACAGAGAGGTGGGATCTAGAGGATGTCAGGCCCAAGCAACAGCTTCCTCAGCTTCTTTGACCAAACCTACTCAGTGCTCCCCTGAACAAGGATCCCCAAATTGTCAGTCCGCTCATTTGCTTGATCGATCCGGTCCTCAACCAGTGCTTTCCCGCTTTCAGCCCCGTCTTCTATGCCACAACTTGTAACCTCGGATTCAGAAGGGATAAACACAGTTGGTTTGGGTTGAGTTTCTGGGACAATGCAGAGGGTTGGGTTGAGTATGGTGGAGCTCGGGTTGATTTGAGTGGAGATGGGGTTGATTTGGGTGGAGGTGATAGACATCTGACCAACCGGAGGGTCAGACTCGAGTTGGAGCAAGGAGATGGAACTGTCGTCAGGTTTTGATGGGAGTGGGGGTGGAATAGTGCCATTATCGATGAGATTCTGAATGGCATGTCGAAGGCGGTAGCAAGCATCGGTAGGATGGCCAGGCATTTGATGGAAAGCACAATAGGCATTTGGATTGTGAGACGCCGGGGGTGCTCGAGGTGGAGGAGTCGGACGGAGTGGCCTGAGGATGCTAGCTTCAAGGAGCTTCTCATAAACCGAGGACAAAGGTGCAGAGAAGCACGAGAAGACCCTTGGTGGGTTCCGGCGACTGGATTGAGGGTTGGTAGAACTTTTACTCACTCCGCCGCTGAATAGCATTGTGCTGTCAAGGGAATGCACTCTTTCGGCATTGGGGATGACTTCTTTGTTGCGCATATCCTCTTTTTCGGCACTGCCTTTGAACAAGGAGCCAGCGGTCTTCGGGCGAGTTCTAGCTTCATGACACTCAACTAGGTCTTTGAACATGTCTTTTGAGCACGGCTTGATTCTGATCGCAGGAGTGTGACAGGCCTGAAGAGGTCCTTTGACTAGACCCGGATCCGGTTTTGACATGATGGAGGTGGAAAGGTCAAACAGCCCCTGGATGATAATCGTTTGTTTGTCCAGCTTCTGGCTCATTTCTTGTACAGCCCTCTTCAGCTCAGTCAGCTCTGCTTGTGCTGCCATTTTGGATTGATGATCGAGGAAGGTGATGGCCTAGAGCTCTTCTTTTTGGTACTTTCCTTGACGGTGCAACGCCCAAAGCTAGACAGTAAAGCAATCGAAGGCTCAGGATGTGTCCCTGCAATAGTTTTATTTTGAAGGAATGCAATGTACATGTTGTCGTTGGTGTCCTCCTAGACTCTAGAACTAGCAGACAAAACCGTTTTATGACAGCCGGACGCTGCCCAGGTCCTCAGATTTCTTTTCGACAGTGTATCCTTGTTTGAATCGACTAACACTAAGAGATGTCAAAACAGCCTAAGTCTTTGACTATCCCGCTTTCGAAATTTCAATGTTGGAACGGAGCAACTTGGTGTCGACGACATGATACTTTAACCAAGATGGCGTAAGCAGCACTGTGCCAGAGCCTCGAATGGTGTAAGTGTTTAGCACTTTTAACCTGGGCGGTATGAGTATCATGGCATGACTCCCGTTGCTCCTAGCTTTCTGTTTGAAACCTCGAATGGGGTTTAGACAAGGACTTAGAAAGTCTGATTTCCCAAAGTCTCGCAGACCCAAGGAATTGGAAAGTTGATAACGTGTACCATCACGATGCACGACTCGTCATCGGTCTAGGCAGCACCCTAGCAGGCATAAAACGGTCTTGAAAGAGAGACAACCCTAAAAGCCGCCCTAGCATGCTCCTACGCAGAACGGTATGAATGTATGTGCAGGCATGCGATATGGAAAGCAGTAACACATAGACAGTTTATGGGGTTAGATGCAAGTAATCCTACCCTGTGGGTTCCTGTCTTAGTTTGGAAGGTCCTATTGCTTTGTACGCATGGCGAGGCTGGTTTTGGCTTAGAGGGGTTCCTCAGGCTAGAGATGTTTTATACCTCCCATCGCAATGCGTGCAGCAGAGCAATGGTCAAACGGTAATACGTCTCATCATCGTCCAAGGTTGTTGGGCATTCGAGGACCCCAGGCTCCAGTAAACTGTGCCGGTTACCCAAAACACCTCAACGGGGCTGATAGAATACCGATGCAAATGAACGCGTGCCGAAAGAATGATTGAGAGAGAGAGAAATGTAAATGCCTTTTCGAAAAAACGCCTTTTGAAGCTTGGCTCACTTCATTAATCGATACTTGGAAAAAACTACACAAGTGAACAATAGTAAAAGCCCCAGTTCCAGAGTGGTCGGATGTAGAATCCTGTTACGTTACCATTCCGTTCTTCAGCAGCGCGGAGCATACTGTTTTGCCAGACTTTTGAAAATTGTTCATTCATGTATTAATTTCCAAATGTTGATTAATGTAATGTTCCCCAGCAGAGTCGCCACTGTGGGCACGCAGCCCAAAAAAATCCCATGTTTTTGGTGCATGAAAATTCCGGGTGCGCGCTTTTTGGAAAGCGCGGCGAAACGCTTCGCAAATCAGAGAGTCGCCACTCGGGTTTTGCGGTTAGTACCCAAGGAACCATTCTTTTGAAAACGTTTGAATTGCATTTGATTTGAAATTGACAAAGGCTTTTGTAGACTGGACCGTCGTCACCTTCGATCTTGAGGTTCGGGAGCCAGGTTACGAGAGGGGAAGGGTTTTATGGCACCCCCCTCACCCAGTCCGGAGACCGGTCTCTACTCAGGCGTTTTATAAAACATTTGCACTTCTCTCTTCATTTGATCATTCTTTTAACCAATTAGGGCGGGGGAACAGTTAATAGGGATTAAAACTGTAACACATTTGCATTTATGTACAAAAGATGTGACAAAATGTTTATGGATGTTTGATGTTTGATCTAAGCAAATATAATAGATTGAGAACAAGCTTTTGTGGACATTTTAAGCAGACTAGAACACACTGACTGTGAGATGGTGCACACAGGAACAAGCCTGCATGCTGCATGCAGTCCTGACCTGCGTGCGCCACACCACAACTGGCGTGCGCCGGTAAGCCTAAGACCACAGCTTCTGTTGTCAACCCTCTGGGCTCTGGAAAGGACCAGTGCACACCCAGGACAAACCACACAGTTTATAAAGGTTACTAAGCTATTACAGATAGATTAAAGGGCTTAAAAGCCACCAAATAGACAGAAAACCCTTTAAACAGTGAGGGGATGATGATCAAATGACTGGATGTAAGATCCATGCAAGGGCCAAGCCACTGGAATATAGGCTACTACCGTACGCCACTTATAAAGGGCCGTACGCCAGTTGTTACCTTGTTCCAATGCTTTGGCTTTACATCATCTGGGCTCTGGAACAGGACCAGAGGGCTCCCAGAGGCCAAGCTAAACAATGAATACAGATGGAAAAGAAAGCAGTTTTAAATACAGAAAGCTGTAAACTGGTTTTAACATGCAGCAAGGTGATCAGAGATTAACTAATGCAAGAAAAAACAATGATCCATGATCCCCACGCCAGTTTTGCACATACCACCATAACTGGCGTACGGCACTCAGTACTGGCGTGCGCCACTGATCACTGCAAACGGTTTTGAAACCTTGCCAGCGTTAGGGCCAGGACTGGTATAGATTACCAGCCTTGACCCTGCCAGTAGAAAGCAGGAGCAAAAGGTGTTATACCTTTGCTAGTGAGTTTGATGGATGGTTTGAACTTTGAGCTTGAAAGGAGATGGATGAAGGATGGATGTAGTGAGATTTGAGGACTGTGGAGAGTATGTTTCCTTGCTTTCTCTTTCTATGGAAGAGAAAGGAAGCAAAGGAGAATGATGAAGAAGAGGACAAAGAGGCTTGAACTCTTTAATGGTGCTAACCCCTTGCAAATGAATGCAAGGGGGGTATTTATGGAGGAGGGAGAGGGCTGATCAGCCTGCCCTTAGGGGCTGTTTGGGTGATCAAGCTTTGGAGGAAGCACCCATGCATTTAATGCATGGGACTTGGCTTGATGGAGGGTGTAGGAGAGAGAGGGGACAGCTCTGGCCGAAGCAATGATCAGGAGGCTGCCAGCTGACGTCAGGCGGCTACAAAAACTCCCGCCCATCTGGCTGAAAAAGTTTGATTTGATTGGTACTGACTGGCGTGCGCCTCTTGTTGAGTGGCGTGCGCCAGAGAGTCAGTGGTTCCTGCGCACGCTAGTCCACCACCAGCGTACTCCAGCAAGGTTTTGTTGAGGCCATTTGGTTCTGGCTTGAGGGTTCGACAAGGGTTTGAAAAGGGTTCGGATGAGGCTCAGGACGCTCAAAGCTCAAACTCTTTAACAAACTCGGTATGTTCTTGACCTTAATCATCATTGGGGAATCAAATACCGTAAATAAACTATTCTGGAAAGTCCAAAATAGGGTGTCTACACATCCCGGTAAATTGCGATCCCGTTGGGCCGGTCCTTATGTAGTTCGAACTGTTTTCCCTCATGGGGCGATTGAAATTGAAAGCTTGCAAAATGGTTCCACATTTAAGGTTAACGGCCAGAGGCTTAAGCCTTTCCTTGGTGGTTTTGAAGTTGGTGAACCTGACGAAGATTTGGCCGATCCAGTTTACGCGGATGGCCCGTTAGTTTAGTTTGTTTGATTTGTATTTGCACGGGGAGCGAAAGCGTAACCGCTGAACTTAACTGTTTGTCGGACCCGGCCCCTTGACTTAATTGTATGGGGTACCCTCCATTGACTTGGGTATATGTAGCTTCGCACGCCGCTACTAAAATAAGGATCGTGTGCCCAGCTCCAGTTCGAAGGGCAATTCTTTTTAATATCAGTGACATAGGGCTTTCATTAGCTCTTCTAATAGGAGTAATTCACCGTGCACCACTCACGTCTACCAGATTAGCCCCATCGGGGGCGGTATAGATCATAGGTTAGGCCTTGGTAATCCCGTGCTCCATAACCGCACTTGGCTCTATCTTGTGCCTGCCTAGCTACGATCTTAGGGGACGCTGGACTTAATTGTTTGGTGGAGTCTAGCGGTGACTTGGACGCTCCGAGCTCTGGTATTAACTCTATGCATGTTTGTATATAATGTTCATATTGTATATATTGTTTATAGTTCTTTCTTTGTTCTGTTTGTTTTCAATGTTTCGGGATTTTATCATTAAGAGATTGCACCAATGCATCATTGTATCGGGCTTTTATTAGCCCTTCCTTGTGGTAGTTTATCGTTAATGATCCGTGCTCTCCAAGATTGTCCCTATCGGTGGCAACTTAGGTCTGTGGGTGAGTTTTGCTTTTGACCCTTTTGTCTCACTTTGTTTCGACCAAGGGAACGCTGGGCTTCATTGCTTGGCGAGGTCAAGCGGTAAATTTTATTGCGGGCGTGATGTAACAAACTTGACGGTCTAGTATAGCCACCCGAGTTTCGCCTTTTCGGTGAGACTTGGGAAGAAAAGTATGACTCGTAAGATTGCGTGAAAATCGGGTGGTGTTCTTTGTTGTTTTTCTGTATATATCTCTGTTTGTGGGTGCCCGGATAACACGAGCCGGGCGGTTCTAATGTCATTTGCCTGCTGGTAGGTCCTTCGTACAATTCCGCTTCTGCAGGGTTAACATGCTACCACACCAGCCTTGGTGGTTTGGGTCTACCGTTGGGGTGATTGAGGCATTCAGGAGCCCTAAGCATGGGTGCGATTACGTGTCGCGGTTGTTAGTCCGAAAAGCTTTGACTATGGCCCTGTGTGACTAGCTGGTGGTTCCGGCCGAAGGAGTGAAGCCCTGGAAGCACATAACTCCGGATCGAAGTGGGCAATGGCAAAAATCCTCCAACTTGGTCGAGGTATTCGGGGGTTGACATTCCCCCGTGGCTAATCTCTTCCCTTTCCCTCTCCATACTGTTGTTCTCCATGCTATGAGGGCATAGCATATCTTAAGTTGGGGGGAAGGAATATATCTGTGATATAGTTTCGTTTGTTGTTTTCTGTATAAATTTTTCGTTTTCTTTCGTTTTTAGTTTGTAACCTTTCCGTTATTACAAATTTAGTGGATTGAAGCAACTTGGCACATGCTTAGTATTTCTTAATTGGCAAGAGTTCGTGGTACATGTTTCGTGTAGTGTGTCCATTTTAACTCATTGGCATGTTAGGGACGAGCAATTAGGTGTGAAGTATGTTTTGAGCAAGTTTGACCCATATCCAGTTCTATTTCTTCTTTCGTTCATAGTTTAGGTTATTCATCTTATGTCATGCCTAAGTGTGCTGAATATCAATATTGAATCGTTTCGGAATCTATAACGTACTTAGGGGATGATACAAGGCCTTATTTCTTTGATTAAACCACAAAGTGTCCCCTTGTCCTATTTCGTATCCTAGTCCGTGTCCTACCGTTTATTCAATGAACTTAGGGAGCCGGAGTAAGGAGGGATGTGTGGGATGATATTCTGATACTCTGAGGTGTTCGGAGGATGTTTGAAAGGTGTTGGGAATGTGCGGGGGTCAAAAGGATGGAGTGTGAAAAAATTCAGATTTTTCAGCCATGAACCGGTACGGGGTGATCATGAACCGGTTCATGCTCGGCAGTTTTTTTTAGAAAATTCAGGATTTTGGGCCATGAACCGGTACGGGAAACTCATGAACCGGTTCATGAAGCCCAGATTTGAAAAAAAAAATTCGTTTTTCTCTCTCTCTCCTACCCCACTTTATAACTACCCACACCCCTTTTCCACCATAACCCACGACCTAAAAACTCCTCACCTCCCCTGCCTCTTCGTTTCTCCACCAAAACTCCACCAAAATCACCCAAAACCTCCATCAATCTTCCCAATTCCTTGGGTTCTTGAAGATTCAAGTGGGAAATCAAGGGTTTTCAAGGTTTTCAGTTTGGGTTCTCTTTCTCTCCATCCGAAAATTGTTCCAAGGCAAAGTACTTCGAATTTCTCTCTCTCCCTTGAGTTCTTGGCTTAGTCATTGAATTAAACCACCAAGTGAAGGGTTTTTCATGTTGCATTGTTAGTTTTTGGAAGGATTTGAACCCTAGATCCCCAGAAACAAGTGGGATCCGAAATTTCTCTCTCTTACCCCCCAAAATCCGAAATTTCCCATAAACCCTAGCCTTAATCTCTGAACCTCTTGTTGTGAGGATTACATTTGGGAGTTCGATTGTGATTAGTGAGCTGTTATTGTGCTGTTATTGCCTGCAGGTGGTTGTTTGAACTGTAGTTTGGGGGGTTGCTCTGTTTTGCTCTGTTTTGCGGTAGTTGATTTTGATAATAGGGAGAACTAAAAAGGTTTTGGGCAATGCAATGAAATCGACTGATGCTATGGGGAAAACCTTTTATTCCCAACGGCCGGACCCGGAGAAACAGGCCGAGCAGGCCGATACCCGAGAGGAGGAGAATAGGAAGAGAAAGAGAGAGAAAAAAGATGAGGCGAGGAAGAAATGGGAGAAGGAATTGAGGGGTCGGAATTACACCTGCGAGCGGCAGGTGGATCATGTTAAGATTGGTAATCATCCTATCAATGAGCTCATCATTGAAAGGGGGTTACGGTTTTTCTTTAAACCAATTCCTGGTTATAAGCCGAAGATAGTCTATGATTTTTATTTGAATATGGACATAGACGAGCAAGAACAGAAGATCACTTCTCAAATGGGGAAGAAGACTGTACTTATAACCCCTGACACTATAGCCAAGTACTTGGACAACTACCAGCGACCCCGTTTTGGTACCACTACTTACCCTGCCTTGAATTGGTCTAAACCCGAGGAGGAGATTTGTAATGCCTTGACTGATAAGCCACTGAAGGTTGATTGTTTTGTCAATGGGAAGCTTTTTGAGAAATACCGGGTGATTAATAAGGTGGTCCACTACAACCTATTCCCCCACGGTTCGGAAAAGAAACCGCGGAAGGAGGATGTGGAGGTACTATTCGTTTTTGGGTCGAGTGAGGAGGTAGTGGATTGGGCCTTGATGATTTGGAGGTCAATGGTGATGTTTAGGAAGCGGGCGGCCCCGTACAAGCCTAATTTCCCTTTCCCGGCCATGGTGACAGCTCTTTGTGGTGCTCAGGGGGTTATATCTCCCGAGAGACTCTATCCCGGAACGCCCAGTCCGATTACGGGTGGTTCCGTCGAGAAGAGTAAGGCTTTGTCTCAGCCTCCGTTGCCCGAACCTTCTGGCTTTCCTGTTTCTACTGCTAGAACTCCGACGGGGAGGATAGAGGAGTACGTAAGGGGCATGGCTGCTCAAATTCAGACTATGGAAGCACGGCAATTAAGGCAGGAGACTCAGTTGCGTCACACGAGGAGGGATCTCTCAGTTGTTAAGAAGGTAGCCTTGTGGATTGCAGCAAGATGTGGGAGAGAAGGTGATGTTTATGTGCCTGATGAGGCGGATTTGCGAGAGTCGACCCCCGAAGTGTCAGTGGATGTACCGGGAGTTGGAACTAGCGGCGGTCGTGGTGAGTCTAGTGCGAGACGGAAAGGAAAGGAACACGTGATTGGTGAAAACGATGATTATGAGGAGGATGAGGAGGATGAAAGTGAGGAATAGTGTCGGTGGTGTCAGCTTTTGTAAAACCCCCTACTTGGTCGGGGTGCAAGGTGGTTGACAGCCCACCTGTTCTATCATGTTTTCAGTTTTTAGAGTCGTTTCGTACATTGTAGTGTTTTTGTTGTGGCCGGCATGTGGCCTCTTGACTTGGTAGTAAGTGTTGGTGGCGGCCAAGGGTAGTTAAACCAAACTCGGTTATGGTCGCCACCGTTTTGTTAACCTTTCTTTCAATAAACCAAGGTCATTATAAGCCAAGGAAGTCCTTAGTTGACCGTTCGTACGTTTTGATTCCGGTTTGATTCAATTTTTGTTTATTGGCATGTTTAGTTTGTGGCATATTTGTTTTTGTTTAATATTTGGTATAGCTTAGCTCTCTTTCATTGGTGCTCTCCGCATATAAAGCTTGGAATTTTTGTCCCCCGAGCCTAGCTTCGAGCACCTTTTTGTGGGATATGGCTGCTTTTGCATAAAAGATTATTGGCCGTGTCGTATCCTCTTTTGATCTTGGATACGCATGTTGGATGCTTGTTCTTTACGTGCTTAGTGTTTAGTTGCTCAACCTTTAACATGCTACAAGTTGTTATGGATTGTAAATGGTTAAGTTTTGTACTCTTGTAAACTAGGATTGCCCGAGCATGTGCCGTAGTTGTTTTTCCGGAAGGTTTACGTTGTTTTCTTTTTGTTGGTTGTCTTTGGTTGCTAGGGGCTAGCAACGCTTAAGTTGGGGGGCGTGATCCGCACCCAAGATTGTATAATCTTGGGGGCTTTTATCTTATCATTTGTAGCGTTTCGTCCCTTATTATTCCTTTTTATCGCATTTTGCTCGTAAGGTTTCGTTTTGATGATTTCAGGTAAAATGTGGTAACTTCGTGCTTTTAACGTCAAGAATTTCTCTCGGAAGAATTCCACCATTCAAGGCCACGTGGCATTGCCCCGACAAGCCCCGCCGGGTGATTTTGGAAGGACCAAGGAAGCATTGGGCCGTTGTCGGGCCGTTACGCCAAGCAAAGCAAAAAAAAATCAATTCTGCCGTTCATGAACCGGTACGGGTTGTTCATGAACCGGTTCATGAAGGCCAGTTTTCGAAGTTTGGAAGAAATGCGAGGCCATGAACCGGTACGGGCTACTTATGAACCGGTTCATGCTGGAACAAACCTGCCCGAATTTTCCACCTTTTTTGCTTTTTGCTTTTGGGATATTTTGGCCTTCTCTCTACTTTTGGGATATTTTGGAGAGAGAGGAGGGGTCCCTTATTAAGCCTTTTGTTCTCTCTCTCCCTCATAACTTCCCTTGTCATCTCTCTCTTCAATTAGCTAGAGTTTTATCTTTCCTCCATTGAAGTCTTGCTTTCAAGCTTTTGCCTTTCCAAATTCTCTTGTAAGTTGTTGTCTTTTGTCACTTCCTCGTTAATTAAAGTTGTAGCTACGGTTAAGGTTATCAATAAAATCAAGTTCGTTTTCGATTTCATCGGTTTGAAATTATGTCTCGTTTTTATGCTTTAGCTTATGGTTTAGCCATGTGCGAGTAGTTTATTGGCTAAGTCTCGGGATAATCTTTCCTGAGGACTTAGGTTGTTATTAGGTTCTCGAGCCATCGAGCTTTTAAGCATGATTTCTGGAATAGAGCTCTACTTGCATTTTCGGTCTAAACTAGGGGTGTTAACCCCTTGGTAAGAAGCTTAGTCAAGCGGTCTTGGCAAGTGACTCACCGAGGCCTAGTGGCCTCCTTTGTGTTCGATTAATATTAAAAACAAGTTAGCTCGCCTCCGGAAAATCACATCTTTTGTTAAACGTAGTCTTTTAAAGTCAAATCCTCCAGGCGTGAGCACGCGGTCGTGACTCTCGCCTGAGTTATAATCGAGAACCGGTAACGGCCTTTGTCAAGGGTTAGAAGACCCCGAGACTTGCCTCTTTAAGTTAATCAAGCGTTAATCTAGTTTTCGTTTTAGTCAATCCGTTTTAAAGCAAAACCATAGTTGGCCGCCTTGAACGCCACCATCCTACCATATAAAACCTACAATCCGAATCAAGCTATAATCGAATTCTCTGTGGGAACGATCCCGGACTTCCGGATATTATGCGTACAACGACCTAGCCCTACGCTTCGGGTTTCTATCAACCTTATTTCTGAAGGCAAGGTCGGGAAGTAAGCACAGGTCAACTGGAGTGGGTCGGTATAGTTGGAATCAGAACACAACTCTGGTCTACATGGTGTGGGCCACCTCTAGAATCTGGTACGAGCACATTGATTGTGCTATATAGACCGAAGTGCCACACCATGACCACCAGGGAAAGATTACTAAGCCAATGCAACGAGGATGTTGCATCATAAGGTGGGGAGATTGTGAAAGTCCCACATCGATAGGTTTACTAAAGTTGAAATAGTATATAAGTGATTCCCATCGGCTATTGTATAACTTGAGGTTAACCTTTTGAGCCATGTGGTTAGGCAAATGATTAGCAAGTCAGTTGGAGCGGGTCGTAACACATGTAAATTGACAAATCATGAATACAAATAACGATTAAGAAACCCCATGTAAATTATTGGGCATTCTTCCCAAAATTAAGAGATCCACATCTCAAACAAAAAAAAATTCAAGAAACCCCATGTAAAAAATGGAGTGATGGTGTTTGCAACATTGAGAGACGGTTCTTAACAAAATTGAGAGACCCACATCTCAAATCAAAAAAATTGAGAAACCGTGAAAAAATATCTAGAGACCACCCATGAGAAAAAAAATATAGGAACCATTCACCTCAATTCTTGCAGTCTTGGAAGCAGACTCAGGTGATTTTCGGTGGGGTGGTGGTATTGAACTGGAGGAAGAGAGAGGGAGAGAGAAAAGAAGAATAATACTTTTTAACTTCTGAGAGGGAGAGAGTAAATTAGAACGGAAATGCTAACCATGAATGGAAAAGATATCACGTGCAATATATAGGTTATATTGCAAAGGATATCACGTGCAAAGGATCCGTTATTTTGTTTACCTTTTAAGGAATGTATTATTTCACTCACGTACCTTTTAGTTATGGGAAGAGAGATGGTAGAAATTACTCCTTTCACTATACAAAACTGTATAAGAGAGGTTTCCTTTTACTGTTGGAGAGAGAGAGAGCGCGCTCTCAAATTAGATGATGACTTTCCAAATTATTTGGGAAAATTTCTTTTATATCTCTTCGATTTTGACCAAAAATTCATTTTGGTTCTTCACCTTTCAATTTTGGCATAAAAATACTTCGACTTTCCAATTTTTTTCAATGTAGTCCTTTAGAAGGAATCCGTTTTCTTTGAGTCCTGCTCCCAGCCATCTCCGGCCACCGGAAGGCCGATCCGAGCCGTCCAAAAATTCTAAAAAAAAATGAGAGGGCTAATGTAGGAATCAACGGCATCTGATGTGTGTAGGGTGCTTGATCTAAACATCCCATTTTTCGTGCATATATGTATATATCTCTAAAGGATGACATTGAAAAAAATTGAAAGGTCTAAGTATTTTTATGCCGAAATTTAAAGGTGAAGGATCAAAATAAATTTTTGGTCAAAGTCGAAGGGATATAAAAGAAATTTTCTCAAATTATTTAATGCTGTAAATTCCGTGGGAACCAATTTATGCTGTGGGAACCGATTAATTGCTGGTTCTTTTAATGGTAATTACAAAATTGTAGTAGTTTCGGCAAGGAAATGACAAAATTGTAGTAGAGGGAGAGGGAGAGAGCACTACCTCAATTAAACTAACGGTCTAGATTTATGCAGAGGATACATCTGGAGCGTTGGTTATGTTTGTGATTCAAACACTTCCCTGTCATATTATATAGATTATTTAGTCACTTAAATGTGTTAACATTTGTGAACCTTGAAATTTTAAAATCTTGTTGCTCATGTTGTAGTCAGCCCCCCTTTATATGAAATTCTGGATTCGTCCCTACCTATTGCGAGGGATACCAAAGAAGAGGGCTACCTAAAATTTGTACGTTTTTTTTGGCTTAAAGCGGCTGCATCTTGAACTTTTGCTCAAGGTCGGCTCTGAATCTAGTTCTATCAATTTGCTTTTCGGCCAGAGGTGTTAACTAGCGGATTGCTCATACCCAAAAACACATTGCGTATTTTGTCTACAATTATTCTACAACCACAAAACACTTATACAAATATTTACACAAACAGTCATGTTACAACCACACACTTACATGCAATGTGTAGGCTTCATGTTTGATGTGAGTGAGTTTGTGTGATTGTGTGTGATTATATATTAATTGTTACACAAATCCATTTACATTCACATTGGGGTTCACATACACTGCACTTTTAGTATGTGTAGAATCCACTAAAAAAATGCGAGTATATGTGTAAAGTGTTTGTGTATGTCTATGTGTGTAGTTATAAAATACTTTTGTCCCCATTTGTTCCGACTTTTTCATATCCAGAATGGATCGTATATTTGGGACGCGGGGTGCCTACTGCCCTTGTGGCCAAGGCAGGCGCTGCTGCCCCTCACACGGCACCATTTTGTGCATTAATAACCCACTTCTTTTTTCTTCTCTTTGGACTTGGTACACATTAAATGGGGGAAAAAAGCATTATAAGCTCCTTCATGCAAACAGAAAACTGCTAGAATAAAGCAAGCACACCCGTATGAATTACAAAAATCTTGGGGCACCCAACATCTTTATCCACTATATCTTTTTGTGGGGCTCAATACTAAGTGTATGGATCCTACGAAAATGTGCAACGGATAAAAGTGTTTGGGTATCACATGTCGGTGTCTCAAGACCACTGAATAATTACTCATCAATGGTAAATAATTCATCACTCTCAATATAAGTAACCAAGCAATCATTCATTCACTAATTTTCCAACTTTAATTAGTTGGGTTGTTTACATTGCATTGATTTGTGAATCGAATTTTTGGGTGGGATTTAAATATTTTTTGGTTGGGTGTTCAAATTTTTTTTTGAGTTGGGTGTTCAAGAAGGGCTAAACTAAAATAAAAGTAAAAATATTATATGTATTCCAACAACAAAAAATTTTGGGGTGTTCAAGTGACCACCTATCTTTACGTATAGAGCTGCTAGAGCTAATATTTATGGTTGCACACCCAAGTCACTATTGCGAGGGTGGTTGACAAAAAGGATGAGATGTAAACTCAGGCATCCTGAGTTCAAAACTTGGCGACCTCTTGGGGACGGGCCACAAAAGATTCTAGTCACAGCGTGAATGAGCCTGACTTTGACCGGAGAAGAGATTAGTCGAGGTGCAAGTAAGTCGGCCTGGACAACCCCTGACACTTGATAAAAAAAAATATATCCCAAGCAATTTTCAATCTTAGATGATACATACCTTCTTTTTGAGTATTCTTATTGATAAGGGTAAATTACAGTTAACCCCCTCTAACTATGCCTCGGTGACACTTAATTCCCTCTAACTATTATTTTTGGCACCTAACCCCCTCTAACTAACTGAAATTCAAACGGTCATAACTTCAAACGGTCATAACTTCTTCGTCCGAAATCGAAAACATGCAAATTATATATCGATTTCGAGGTCTTGAAGTCAGCTTTCTAATGACACCAAAATCACATCACGATTCAAAGCACACAAAAAGTTATGATCAAAACGGTCTTTCTGTCTACCAGCCCTTACTCTTTTGATCATAACTTTTTGTGTGCTTTGAATCGTGATGTGATTTTGGTGTCATTAGAAAGCTGACTTCAAGACCTCGAAATCGATATATAATTTGCATGTTTTCGATTTCGGACGAAGAAGTTATGACCGTTTGAAGTTATAACTGTTTGAATTTCAGTTAGTTAGAGGGGGTTAAGTGCCAAAAATAATAGTTAGAGGGGGTTAAGTGTCATCGAGGCATAGTTAGAGGGGGTTAACTGTAATTTACCCTATTGATAATTACCGGTGGATACGGATGTAGCATTATTATATTTTTCAAAAATCTGAAATTGGTAGCAAACAAAAGGACAGAGAAAAAGAAAAAAGAAGTGGGTTATTAATGCACAAAAGGGTGCCGTGTGAGGGGCAGCTGCGCCTGCCTTGGCCCCAAGAGCAGTAGGCACCCCGCGTCCGTATATTTGGATTACTTGTGTTGATGGATATTGTGAGAGTGAGAGAACACTGTGAAGTTTGAATGGACTGTCCCAACTCCCAAGAGTTGATGGGTTGCAGAAACATGAGAGAGAGAGAGAGAGAGAGAGAGAGCTTTCAAATGTGTACGTGGTGGTTATTTCACCCCAAAAAAGAAAATGTGTGGTTGTTATTCTTCTTTCAAAATATGAAAAATGTGTGGCGGTATTTACGCAAGTGATTAACTTATGCAGAATAATTTTTTAATTGTCTTTATTTAAATTTTTTTGCGTTTGTTAATTTAAGACCAAACTTTTATGTGATATGCATGAGTAAGCACGAGAGAAATCAAAAAAGTAAAAATTTTGACTTTTAAACAAATACTTTGAGAAATAAGAGGTTTATAACTTTTTTACTTAAGTTGTAAGCAGTAATCCTACCGATAGTTTATACTGATATACAACTAATATCTACGAGTAAAATAAAGGAGACCAAGTCTACCTCCTTTTAACTCTAATTGTACAGCATAATTCCTCCACAAACCCACGTGATTACTATTAACATAAAGTAAAATATTAAATTAAACCAACAACGAATAGTATAGTGTTGATCCATCCGGACCATCCAATTTCGGTAATGAACGGCTCAGATTTTTCTCGTTTATTATCAAATGGACGGATGAGATCTGTTTGACTGAGATGAAATCTGAATCGTTCATTACCGAAATGGACGGCCCGGATAGGACGAGCACACATGCTATCCCAGGCTCCCTCGTTTTCCAAAACACACATTAAAATAATTGCGTATTTTGTCTTTAATTTGTGTGCATGAACACATTTGTTTCAACTTTGTCATATTCAGAGTGGATCATGGAGTATGTGTTTGGAATAATTGCGTTGATGGACATTGATGAGTGAGAGAACACTCTGAAGTGGCCGGAGTAGTACTGTAACGACTCACGTCAGTTGACTTAGATTATACAATAGCACATTATGATTCCTTATATGGAACTCACTTTTCATATACCACCGATGTGGGATTTCACTGTAACGACCCTAATTTTTATTTTTACAATTTGAGTATTTGTGTTCTAAATAAAAATTTACTTATTTTGATTATATGATTTTGTGATTAGATTAGAGTATAAAACTAGAAACCCTTACGATTAAATTCCTAACCAACTAGAACCATAAACTATATTACTCCCTCCGTTCCAAATTGAGAGTCCATTATTCCATTTTTTGTTGTTCCAAAATGATAGCCCTTTTCCAAAAATGGAAAGAAAAATTTGGTGATTTTTCAAAAGTGTCCCTCACAGGTGAATATAAGTGTTATAAAGTAGGTAGAATATAGGGGTAATGGTGGAATTAATAGGTATTGTATGTGTAATCATTGCATGTACGTCCCCTTAAATAGTTGGAATTTCCAAAAAGGACTCTCAATTTGAAATGGAGGGAGTACTTTCTAACCAAACCCAATCTCCATAACCATCAGTACTCCACCACCTCCATGCATGTTTCTCCATTTTTTGCCTCCTCTTTTTCTCTGGCCAATAGAAAGCCAACAACCATCCTAAAAGCTTTCCTCAAACCCTTGAACCAACCCCTTAATCCTACACTACATTAACCAAGGGGTTTAGACCTAAGCTAATAAAAATACTACTCCCTCCGTCCCATAATATTTGTCTGGTCCGCAAAACAATGACGTAAAAATAATACAATTTTTGTAAGAAAAATTCAATTTTTTCAACAATTCATTAGACATTGATGAGTACTTGTAATTTATGAAAAAAAGTTTAAATTTTTATTGAAGAAATGCATTAATTTTGAGTCCTTGTTTTACAGACCGGACAAACATTTTGGGACGGAGGTAGTATATTGCTTCATCCATTCCCTATTCTCGGCAGTAAGAGAGAAAAAGAGAGTGAGGCAGAGGGAGAGCGTGTGTGAGAGAGAAAGGCATTAACCCCTAGCCTTATTTCCTTTTTCTTCTTTTCTTTTCTTATTTTGCCGAGAGAGAGAGCATTAATAGATTTGTGGTCCATTTTTTTTCTCTTTTGTTTGTTTGTTAAGTTCTTCTAATTTTCGGAGAGGTAGAGAAGAGAGACTGGAAAGGAAGAAAAAAGGGGAGGAAAAGAAGACCGTTGCCGCCGCCAAGCTCCGCTTCCGAAGCCACCATTTTCATCCATCCTAACTAGAACTCCAAAATCAAAGAAGATATCTCATTAACCATTAACTCTAAATTTATTAAATATGTTCCGTGGTGTAATCGTGGCTTAAATGGAGCCCATGCAAAGAAACTAGAACCCAAAGAAACTATTTCGGACCATTCACTACCTAGGTATGCGAGCCACGGCCTTACGGTCACCACCTCGTAACCTCCTGCCGTAACCCTCTGACTTAGAGCCGTACACTATGTTCTTCATGAGCAGAATTATTTCTGTACTCAGGTTTAATTGATTTTATGAATTGCTAAGTGTTGTTTGGGTTTTGTTTTATTAAGTGCTATAGATTCTAAGTCTAAAAATCAATCAAATTCATTTACTGGAGAAAAGAATACTACGGAGTATTTATTTTTTTTCTAAAAAATTATAAAAGTATCAGTTTCATTATAATAAAGAAAATTAGCAGTAGTAACTAAATAAAATGCTAATCTTAGAATGTAAAGGATGTTAAGGTACAAAGTATGTTTTAATTAGTTTAGTGATAGGTAGAAACCCAAATTATAAAAAGAAATATTAATACAGTAGGATAATAAGTTTTGTCTCATTTCATGAATAAATAGATGTATATTAAGAAAAAGAAGTGATAATTTAACAAATAAAAGTTGTACGGTTTAAGTGAAACTTTAAGTTAATACTCTGGTTACATTATTTATCCACATGCTATTACTCTGTTATGAAGACGTATCAAAAAAGCCTAAGAGTACTAAAATTACTAAGTACCCCTAAGGTTTACAAAATAACTTTTCAATCCTCAAATATTAAAGTTTACTAAAATGAACCTATGTGCTAAATCATAAAAAAACCCAAAGGTCACAAGGACAAATCCAAATACTTATGTGAAATTCTTTTGTCTTTTGAACTCTCAAGAATGTTATGTTTCATTGATCTCTTATGAACTGTTGTTATATTTATCCACCTGCGATTATTTTGTTATGAAAACGTATCAAGATTTTTGTGAGGTTAATTTGGACTTAAGCTCACTGGAGATAGTTATACGGTGGTTCAATTATCTTGTGTATGTGATGACATTATGAATTGTTTACTCGCCATTTGAAATGATTGTTTTGTCGATTGAACTGAGAACATAGAAAGGATATTAGGAACATCGGATGAGTTGTGGACTTAGAGAAATTATATAGATGTTGTCATGGTTAAAGGAAAAAGGAAACAAATGAAAGGTTGTGGGCTTAACAGGACCTCAGGAGTAGCCTGATAGGACCTCGTGTTATCGGGGGTAGCCTGGTAGGATCTTAAAGGCAACCTGAATGACCCGATATAGTTAGGGTGGCCAAGCAGGACCTCAGGGGTAGCCTGGCAGGACCTCACCTTGAGGGCAGCCTGATGGACCTAGAATTGTGAGAGTAGCCTACTAGGACCTCGGGATGTTGAAGGTAGCCTAACAAAACCTGTAAAATATGTCAAGTGAAATTCTAAGTTTGGAACGTGATGAATATTGAGGTGTTGAAATGTTTATCGAAGTTGAGAATCTGATATCTACTTAAGTTGATGGTTAGATAATGAAACAAGATTTGTGCTATTAAATTCCTACCTCATATACTATCAATGTGATTACTTGTAGAGTAAGGGTTAATGGGTAAGATTTATCTACTGAGTGTCAAAACTCATTTTAGTGCCGTTTGGCTTGGCATTTCATGCCATATATTCAAGCGTTTCATGCCAGATATTTAGGAGACGAGAGGTGATCAACACTTTGAGGAAGAGAACCCAATTGCTGAGACTGGGCAAGAAGAAGATTGGAATCCGTATCAGAACTAGAGTCTTGCTCTGCCCTTTTGTTAAATTAAGTTGTCAGACTTCTGTGCCCGTACACTTAGATGCTCTGAACTGTTTTTAAGTATCGAATTTCAAGTTCCATGAAATGTAATCCTAAATGATTAACGTTACATCTTTTGTAAGACTTAATTATGTTTATTTTCAATTCGAATGTTTAAGACTTTTTGTTGTGAAACTCTGATTAAAGAACTATTTGAAATTTATTCTTTTTGAAAGTTATCAAATTGTTTAAAAAAAATTTATTAACGTTTCCGAAAATCGAGGCGTTACATTCACAATCTCCCCCACTTAGGATCGCAATATCTTCGTTGCGCCCCAAGCTTCATCGCTTCCACCCACCAAGCGTTGTAAGACAAGTATCCGCTTAAGCATGACAAGCACCTCGGGCTCATCTCATGCACGACAAGCACCTCAAGCTCCTCACTTGTTGGACCCACCCAAGCACGTCTCCTTGCGGCAGCCGTCTCAAACTTTCGGTTGGTGCAAGCTCTAATACCACCTATAACGACTCGCCAGCTGACCTACTTATCCTTAGTCTAATCACGTAGCTCAAAAGGTTAATTCAAGTTATATAGTAGCACGTCACGATTCCTTAGATATGGAACTCACTTTCCATATACCACCGATGTGAGATTCCAAAATAAATTGTGCTACCCATAATATGAATAATAACATGACTATTGGTGCAAAAAGTGGACGTGTCTTGCACACGTGCATATGTTTGGGTTACGTCGGTATTTTACATACTCCCTCCATCCCTTATTTAGAGTCCAGTATTCCATTATAGGTTGTCCCTTAATAAGTGTCCATTTTGTAAAATTAGGAAGGTAAAAGTTGGTGCAATGTCTATTTTGTCCCTAAAAGTATATTTCATTTTGAAAAGTTAGTGAATACAAGTGTAATGATGATGGGCAAGTAGGGAAAGTGAAGGAAAAAGTTGATGTGAAAGATATAATGATGATATCTTTTTAATAAGTTGGAGTTACGAAGCATGACATTTAAAAAGGGCCGAACGGAGTATAAAAGAGGGATCAAAGATAAATGTCAAAGGAGCCATGAAGTTACTCATCAAAATAATTAGCAGACAAAAGAAAACAAGACAAATGAGAAATAAGACAAAATTGGTAAACTCAAGTCTATCAATTTTAATGAATAATCTGCAAGTGGTAGTAACAAAGAAAGGGTCACGTGTGTGGTGTGGTGGAAGAGTGAGAATCTTACCTGGGTCAGTGAAGGGAAACATGGATTGGAAGAGAAGGGGGAAAGATGGGAAAAATAAGTCTAGAAGAGAATGGTACATGAAAGGTGTATTTGTAAAATTAGATAAATACTCAAGGAAGTGGGGAATGACTTTTCAATAATTGTTTGTTGTTTATATTGAGTTGGAGTTGTACAGTATCCAATTTTGTTATGTTTTGGTTGTGGTGTTTCAGGATTCGAGTCGTTACAAATACAATACATGACACTCAAATCATGAAAATGACTATAAAAGAAAACGAACGGTACAGATTCATAGCACTGTAAATCTAGACCGTTCATTTCCTTTTGTGATCGTTTTCATGTATAGTGTCATGTATCCAAACACTTTTGCACTTGATGGGCATGCAGAAGCATGAGAGAGAGAGCGCGCAAGAGAGCTTTCAAATGAGTGGTGGTTGTTCTTTCTTTCACTAGGCTAATATTCACATACTTCCAAATAAGTTCGGATATCAATGCATATCTCACAAATATTAATATACTTTCACAAATATCAATACACTTTTCTCGAATATCAATGCACATTTTTATCTATTATACTAGCAGAGGCTAGAATAAGAGTACTGCTATGAGTACCGATCGACGCCGTAGGGAAACCGTACCGACGGCTGTGCCGGACCGTCTCCGTCCACCAGACAACCGATCCGAGCCGTCCAAAAAATTTAAAAAAAAACTGAGGGGGCCCACGTGGGATCAACGGCATCCTATATATATATTTTTCGTATATATAGGGTGTTTAGATCAAGCACCCTACACACATCGGATGTCGTTCATATTTTGCATCTTTTATTTTGTAATTAAAGACGGAACCAGGATTTTACCCTCGTAGTGGCAAAATGTATACTAAAATAATCTCGTGGTGGCGAGACTATATAAGTTGGGCATAATTTTTTTTTTTACATATAATAATTGCATTTTCTAAAATTTTTGTCATGGTGGTCGCCACCACTAGACCCCCTGATCCCATCCTTGTTTGTAATCCTTAATGCATTAAATATTCATGAAAATGTTTAATTGGTTCTATAACCGTAGTTGCATCCTTTCCTCACTTTTTGTTTAGAAAAACGAACTGCTTTGTTTGGTTTATGTTTTGAAAAGTTTATTGAAAAATAGTAGGGATAATAAGTGGAGAGAGATAGAGAGAGAAATGTTGGAAGTAGGGGGAATTGTAACGCCCCGCTTTTTCGGAAGCAAAATAAAATAATTTCTTAAGAAAATTTTGCTAAATAAATATAATTTTCCAAAATAAAGGTCTATTACGATCTCAAAATAAATTTACCGATTCAAAATACATTAACTTCAGAGCTGACTCTAGGATTGATACAGATTCCAAGTACAATACATCTTCGTTCCTGATATTCTTTCCATGTCGAACTGCACCATCGTTGAATCCCCTCCATTGAATCCTGCGCTCTCTGGCAAATTGATCGCCGAAGCAATCGATTTACCAGGATACAGACGTATCCGTGAGTGATAAATCACCCAGTAGAATAATCCAACCCAACCACCCCTCTTACTTTACAGCTAGCAATTAAGCAGGATAAACATGGTACGAAGAAATATAACAGAGGTATTTCATATCAACCAGTTTATTACTATTCATTAACCTGACGTGTGATCTAAGATCTCATCGCGAGATCTTTCCTCCCTCAACCGCTAGCCATGCTCATTCCCATGAGTTCACTTCCCTTTGTTGTCGCAGATACACCTAAGTTATATACCGAGTGTGCACCCCCAATAACTACAACAAGGGAAAAGCTTATCATGCCTGCATCACAACTAGGGTTCGCCTATCTTATAAACCACATCACAACCATTCCACAATCATCACTGGACACCCGCCAGTCTATCAATTCATCAAAATCACGCCTGCAGGCAATCTAAAAACAAAAACTTTATCCAATTCATCCATTACTTATCATCGTCTAGGTGATTTCTATTTCGCATACCACCCCATGTCTCTAGGGTCCAATCTAACATATCATTCAGCAGTTGGAGATAATAATTAAGCGAACAGAATAATAATTGAAATAAACAATATGCATTGAATCACATAACCTTTTATGAATGGGCCGTTGCCCTTAGTTCTATATGATCAACAAGTCATTAATAAGGTAAGGAACTTTTAATAAATAAAAGTTTTAATAAAAAGAATATAATCTAGGCTTGTATAAATTTTTATTTAGGAAAATAATTTGATTAATGATCATAATAAATATAATAAGTAATTAATAACACTAGAATAGGTAGCATGGCTCTAAAAGGAGTCCTAGGGTCCTACGTAACATATTCGAGTATCAAAAAGTGGGTCCGGAGGGTTACGGAATTATTTTTTAAAATAAAAATGATTTTTAAGGTTGTCAATAGTAGAATAAATAGATAATAATTTATTTAATAAATAAAATATGTCGAGATTAACAACATATCATCTTTAGGATGTAAGGAATCTAAAAAAAATATTTTGGGAATTTATAAAATAGTTTATAAGGTCGCAAGGATTTTTCGTTTGAAACTTTTGATTGAAAATAAACAAAAAATTAATTAAATAGATATTAAAATAAAAAAAATATGATATTAACAAGTTATGATCTTTGAGGTGTTAGGAGTCTAGGAAAAATAGATCGGGCGTTAAAAACGATGTTCGGAGGGTCGCAAAGTCGATTCGAAGTAAAACAACAAATACCGCAAGGTTTGACTATTTTGACCTTGCTGCCGCAAGGTCAGTTCACTGGTGCATGCGGCTGGAGCAACCCGAAGGTTGCGGCCACGAGGTCCATCCCAGATTCGGTTGTTTTTGGTTTTTCAACGTGGTTTTCGATGCATGAGGCCATGAGGGGCTACGGGTTAAGTATAAAAACATTAAATATACTTAGAGGATGGGTTGAGAGGGATTATAATACCTCGATTGGATCGAATTGATTCTCAAACCGAAACTTGAATTTTTGGGAAGATGACTTCGGGTTCTTTGATTGGGGATCCTTGGTCTCGAATTAGATAATGTTTGGAGATGCTTGGGATTGTAGAAGAAGGTTGGAACGGGTAATTCGGATCTCGGGGGTTTCTAGAACGCAAACCCACTTTTCTCTCTCTCACTTTCTCTTTCTAGAACTCCATGGATTGGAGTCCGACTTCTATTGAATTTTCTCTCTTTTCTGGACTGGTGAGGTGTGAATAATTTTGTGGTGAGTTCTAGGGTCGGGGCTATGAGGTATATATAGGAGGATTTCGATGATAAGGATGAGGAAATCGTATTGGAATGGGATTCTAATTATTGGCTTAATATGGACGGGAATTATGGACGAAATTAAGGCTAGGAGAGTGGTAGAGATTGAGTAGGAGTAGGAGATGGGGAGGTGGAAGAGTTTGGTATGCATGCATGCAATTAAAAGAAAATAAGGAGATAAATAGATAGGATAATTATTTTTTTGTAATTATCTAGTATTTATCTAATAAGGAAAATAATATTATTAGAACTAATTATACTTTTTAATTATATTATTAATGATAGAAATTACGGATTGTTATACACAAATATAATTACAAGCTAATTAATAATATATAAGCTAAACTAATTTTAATCACCAAAAATTATTCTAGGTTCTAGTTTAATCGAATTATACTTTTATAATTAATCCACTACTATAGACTATTTGATTAAAAATAAATTCTTTATTCGAAAAAAATTGGGTTGAAAATCCGGGTCATTACAGGAATCTAGGAGGAATCTAAGAGGAATTTTTTGAAAATGTGGGAAGGAAGGGAAAGCAAAAGAAGAGGTTCGAAGCAATGTTTTAAAAATCGGATCGGACTGGCCGGTTCGACCGGTTGAACTGTCGACCGGCCCTTGTTCCAGTCCCAATTAACTCCATAACCGTTTTGATTATGGATCGGACTGACCGGTTCGACCGGTTGAACTGTCGACCGGCCCTTGTTCCGGTCCCAATTAACTCCATAACCGTTTTGATTATAGAACCGGCTTCTTTAGTTAAAACCGTTCCGAACCTGCGGTTCACCCGGCAACCCACTAAAACCGGAAGCAGGTCAGTCGAACCGTTAGAAAAAATTCATAACTCTTTTTTCTTTTTTTCCTATATATCCGTAACAATGCCTTAAAGGCTTTAATGTTGTGTTTGGATGAGTTTTTAAGAAATTTTTTGGAGTTATGAGTGGAAAAAGAAATAGAATAATGATTGAAAGTATAGGTAATGAGTGAAGAAAGATATAGAGAGAAACAAGAATAATAATTTGAGATAGAGATAATAAGTGGATAGTAAGAGCAAGTTTATCAGGTGATGTAAAAAGGAGAAAAATGTATTTTGGCTGATCAAAAGGGAAAAAGTTCACCTGCAGCAGATGAGGTAAACCCGTTGAGAGAATGGCTCCAGCTACAGTTCTTCTGTATATGTAGAGAAGAACTGTTCAAAAGTTATCTAATTTTATAACATTATTTTCTCTCTCCTCTCTCCTCTCTCCTCTCTCTTCCTCTTTCTTTTTTTTAAAAAAAAACTTCACTTTTTACACTGTTGGAGAAAAGAAGAAAATATATTTTAATAGAAGATAGGTTAAATAGATAGTATTAGTGTAGTGTTGAGAGAGATGTGAGTAGGTAAAATGAAAAAAATGCACTGTTGATCAGTCTTTTTACATTTTCATTGGTGTACTTGCTTTAATGATTGAAAATATGGGTAATGAGTATTTTTTGAGTTGGAAATTTTTTTCCCAAAAACCAAACCAAATAAGGCATAAATTTTTCAAACTTTGAACTGACTTGTTTAAACAAACTTTTCGGTAGCTCTTTTCTGCCAGCTCTGACCCATGCGAGCCAGCTGTCCACTGTACAGACTATCCTCTAGGCTTGCTAACTTTATACAGTACACGTTTGGACGGACTGCCTCTTGTTCAATGAAACTTTTCTTGAACTTTATTCCTCATCTTTCACTTCAATAGAGAGGGACATGTACATTTCAGATACTGTACTACTTTTGATACGGAGTATTACCTTGTGTGTTTTTACATTTTTATTTTACTTAGTTTTATAAAATTAATATTTTTTGTTTAATTATAACATCACAGTTCAACTCTAGTTCGACCGCGATTGAACCAGTGACCCGTCCACCAATTCCCTTTTCCGGTTCACTCATCGGTCCTGTTTTCAAAACATTGGTTCGAAGTTTAAAAAAATTTCCTTTCCCTTGTTTTGTTTGAGAGAAGAGAACAAAAAATGGCAAAATTGTATTCTATGAATAATAAAATTTCCTCCTTTCTTTTCTCTCATTTTCTTTCTTAATTATTTTCTCTTTCCTTCTCACTTTCTACAAGTTCCAAACATAGCATTAGTACCACAAACACATTCGTTGTCAATTTTTAACAAAAATAAGTCTAACAAAATACTAATAGCTACATAGCGGTATCTTTTGAAAATGTTTGTACCTATGTGATCAAAAGAATAAAATGAGACTCGTGGTAGACAAGGATGGAGACAGAGGGGGGCTAGTAGGGGCAGTCACCCCCCTACGATCCTAAAAAAATACTACTATTACATTGAAAAAAAAATTATCAAAATGTATAGTCTCGCCCCTCTCAAAAAATATAGCTCGCCTCCCCTGCGCGCCATGTCAGTAGTAGTGAATAAATACTCATTGCAAGATTTTTCAATGAGCCAAGTTCCACATTATACATTAAAATCGATGGAGACGGATACGAAATCACCAATAAATATTCACTACAAAGAGATATTACCAAGTCTGGGCTGCTTTATGCATGGAGTATGATTGCAAGATTTTTTCAACGAGTTCTATTCTATGATAATGACACTAAATTGGCTTTGACAAGTCTTTGCATGCTAGCTGTTGTACAAAGTAGTAAGGACATTACCATCAATCCCTAATGATAAAACATGAGGTTCTCAATCAATGGTTGCTAGATTTTTCTAAAACAAAACAGAGATGGAAAGATGAGGAGATGTTATTCTTGTCTATTCTCTGATAATTACATATGTATTTTCCAAGTCTTTACGGCTCTATGGAATCCAAAGAAATATGCCATGAGTAATCGTAAGATTTTTTGAACGAGTCAAGCTCATATTGTTATACAAACGGAACCAATACGGAAAGATGAGGAAAGACTCTTCTCATCAGTTCTATGATATAATGACATGCGACTTTGCCCAGTTTTTGTTGCTTTATGGAGTTCTAGTAACATAGTCGTTAGTGATTGAAAGATTTTTATAGTAGAGTTAAGACTGAAGACCCATCTAATAAACATGGACAGAGAAATTAAGATTTCTATCGAAATTGATGACTTTGGCGTGCTACCTTGCTAAGTTATTGTCACGTCATATTTGGTCCCCCAAAGATATATTAGTCAAGGTGCATACACAAGGATGGAGCTAGAGGGGTCTAGTAGGGGCGACCACCACGACAAGAATTTTAGGAAATGAAATTATTATATGTAAAAATAAATTATCCCCAACTTATATAAACTCACCACCGCTAGATTTTTTGAAGAAATGAGATCCAAAATAGTATTCCGAAGCTATATTAGTCTTTTTCGTACTCTATGACAAATATCATTTACTATAGTTTTATTATGTTATTTTAATTTTTCCTAGAGTCCATGACTATTCATATTGCAAATCATGTTTTTTTTAGTATACATTTAATTTGCGGACTCGGGAATACTGCCAACCGGGGGTGCTTGGCAACGGTGTCAAGCGGTCAATCCGGCCGTTTATGTACTTGGATTAGATCCGAGCCGTCCGTGCCGAGATGAACGGCCAGATCGGCCGCTCGGCGCCGCTGCCAAGCCCCCTCACTTGGCAGCATCCCCCAATCCTTCGCATTTTGCCACTGCTAGGGTAAAATCTTGGCTTCGTCCCTGGTGGTAGAGTCTACCAGCGACGAGACTCGGGACTCGGCTATACTTCTTTGTCTTAATTGGGTCTCATTTGTAGGGATGACAATTACCTCCGACCTGTCTCCGCCTTCGACCTCTCTGCTCCTATCCGAGTGGGTATTCCCTGATTCAATAAGTAAATGAGGCGGGGATGATATTTGCTTCCCTGGCTCCATTTTAACCCAATCTAACTCCGATTATAGGTATTTTTTATTTTTGTATGTATATGTTTAAATAAATTTCATTATTTCATTGTTTTCATATAATAAGAGCAATATACCAATTAATAAAATATTAGTTTATATCTTTGTTTTCTTTATTTCTTTTTCTTTTTAACTCTCATCAATCATCAATATCTTGTTTTCTTGTCAAAACACTCTAAAAAGTACAAAATTAGTCAAATTATTACGGTGAATGGGGACCCAATTATTTTCCGACTCCAGCACCTCCCCGATTTTTCCCGCCCCGACTCCAATCCGACTCCAACCCGCCCCATTGCCATCCTACTCATTTGGGGTCCAAAAGAGTGAATTTTTTCGACTAGTCAGAGTTTGTCGCATTTAAGAAAAATCAAACTGATCGGCCACTAATAAGAACAACGGTCCCGCTAATAGGTGCCCCTAGGGCAATACTTTAGGTGCAATAAATATACCTAAATTATGAGTTGTGTTCATGGGTACTCATAAAACATTACGTTTCACCATTATTTTCTCAACTACCCATAAATGTTTGTAATGCTTTTTTTAATGACAACACTATCCTCATTTCCTTTTTAAAATTAGGTTAGGTGAAAGGCAATCGGTCCTGCTAATAGGTGTCCCTAGGGCAATACTTTAGGTGCAATAAATATACCTAAATTATGAGTTGTGTTCATGGGTACTCACAAAGCATTACTTTTCACCATTATTTTCTCAACTACCCATAAATGTTTGTAATGCTTTTTTTAATGACAACACTACCCTCATTTCCTTTTTAAAATTAGGTAGGTGAAAGGTTTTCATTGCAAATAAAAAGATTATGTACAAAGCGAGGTTTTTTTTTTTTTTTGGGTGGCTACAAGGAGATGGATTTGTTTTTTCCGGTCAGTTACAAAAAGATTATGTGCAAATAAAAAAATTACGTAGGTCATAGGTGCATGTGTTCTATTGTTGTTCCCGTAACTAATTAATTTATTCCTTAATATTATTTAGATGAATATCAATTTTAAAAAAATAAAAACGAGCTAGATTTAATTAGAGAATGGGATGGGTACTACTCATTATATTGTTTTTTGAAACCAGATGTACAAGTTAGCTTGCGTAACTCAACTAATTCCGAAGCCCTGAAGTTCATGACTATACAAACCCTCCAGTGGCACCAAGGTTTAGAGTTTTTGGCCTCTGGCCAAATCACTTACTCCCTCCGCCCCAAAAAAAAAAACAATTTTTGAAATCCGTATCATTTTTCATCTCTTATATCTTTCAATCTATAATATTTTCATGAGTTTGGAAACTTTGTATAATAGAATTAATCAAGAACTATTAAACAAGATTCATATTGCATATTTTTTGAGATCCATATTGAAAGATATAAGGAGTTGAAATTGACACGGATATCAAAAATTGACATCTAATTTGGGACAGAGGGAGTATTTATTTTCTCATACCCACTTGGTCAAATCTCTTGGGGTTGGGTACTATATACCCATTGTTCTCTCCTCCTCAACCATCGAATTTTATAACCTGTAAAAATCAGTTCATTACAAATAATTGCCCACCGATACATTCAATTGTAATTTACGTACCCCAAAAAATTTCAGTCAAAAATTATTTTAACATAACCGTATAAAGCAAACATAAAACATGGAGTAGTTAATAGTTATGAATTTTTTTTCGGTCTTGCTATCGTCAGCCCACTGGAAGACAATAAGTACACTAGAAGACAATAAAAACACGTATTTCTGTGTACTTTTTATACTATTTAATACTCATTCATACATTCACTATTGTCAACCCATTGGGCTGATTTTAGAATTTTCCATTTTTTATAACCAAACTACATAAGTAGTAAAATTTGATACTGGGGTAGATTTGACCCTATTTGATACTACTACGATCATTAATGAGAGTAATTGGAGAACTCTTAATTAACCAATGTACGTCATTAATTATTCTTTCAAATTAGAATGGTGCATATCAACTTTTACCTCATTTAATATGCTTAAAATGCTTAAAGTTGTGCCCCAGGGGCACGGTTAGAATTGGCCAAAGAACAAAGTACTTTCGCCCAATAACATTTAAAGCTAGTATGACTTTTGAGAAAAAATTTCAAGACAGTCAAACTGATCGGCCACTAATAAGAACGAAGTACTTTCGCCCAATAACATTTAAGGAGAATGATACCCCACCGCAATTCCCCGAACAACCCACCTTAAGCATGCCGGGCCCACTCCGGCCACCGGACGGCCGATTCGAGCCGTCCAAAAATTCTATAAAAAAAAACCGAGTGGGCCTACCCGAGAATCAACGGCATCCGACATGTGTAGGTGCTCGATCCGAACTTCCAAAAATCAGAGATCCGATCCGTTAAAAGATGGAAGATTGGTTCGAGCACTTACACAAGTCGGATGCCGTTAATTCTCGCGCAGGCCCACTCGTTTTTTTTTATAGAATTTTTGGACGGCTCGGATTGGCCGTCCGGTGGCCGGAATGGGCCCGGCGTGCGTAAGGTGGGTGGTTCGGTGGGGGAATTGCGGTGGGGGTATCATTCTCAAACATTTAAAGCTAGTATGACTTTTGAGAATGAAATTTCAAGACAAGCATGTCTAAAATCATGTGACTCTTGATGTCCGATTATCGTATGTTCTGCATTCATGATACATACACTTGACACAATGAACAAATTGAATGACTTAGACAACATTTTTGAACTTGTGATGTATATGAGCAGGGCCGGCCCAGAGCTAAGGCGGACAAGGCTGCAGACTTAAACTCCCGAATATTCCTCGAAATTAGGACCTTAGATAAACAAAGGCAATTATGTATTTATAATTTAGTGCTTATATAGCAAATGAGCTAGTTATCCAAGCGAAAAAGCTTAATCTTGTTATCCAATAGGTACATGATTCAAGTTTTAAGAGCCTTTCTTTTCCATTTTTATAGGTACATTTTTTTCCTCACAAGTTCGTCTTAGACCATGAGAATCTTAGATATTATATATGAGAAACATGAGTAAATAATATAAAAAATTGGTAGGAGGTCCACTATAGCATGTTTCTAACCCACTAAGTCCACTGATCAAGTTTCTAACCCACTAAGTCCACTAATATGCATTTGGTAAAGTCTAAAGTCCACTGCATTTAAAAAGGGAAATAGTGCCTGACAAAATTACCATTTCCATTCAAATCCCATAAGTTTAGCCCATTATCCCCTATTATCCGTTCTATGTTTGAAATCCCAGCAGTTACGTTGGAATATAGTGACAGAAGATTCTCCTTTTCTGATACACTGTACATAACGTTATATACTCGTTCATCAGTTCACATTTTAACGTGAAATACTTACATGAAGATTCTCCTTTTCTGATACACTGTATATAACGTTATATACTCGTTCATCAGTTCACATTTAACATGAAATACTTACATTTTACGTTATATACTGTCACGCCCTCAATTTTTTACATAAATAATAATCATTTTCAATAAATAAAACTATCACTGAAGTACCGATAATACCCAAATGACATATTTTCCCTTGTTCTCAAAGTTAAATTCAAAAGTTACAATCCTGGCTCGAAATCCCAAATTATACAAATACCGAAGTAATATTGCAATTTACATTATTCATTATTTCAAATACTACTTTCAAAAACAAATGCAGAAGATCTCATCTTTTATACCTTCGCAAAACATGATCAACAATCATACCATGCACGCCATGCCAACTTCCTTGCTTTGTACCTGAAAATGATAGGTTGAGCTACACTAGCCCAATAGAGAAATCTATACTCAAGTTATATGAAAATGCGATGAAACATGCAATAAGAGTTAATGATTTCCAATCATCGAACAAAAGATACAACAGGGGTACCACAAAGAACCGACGGACTACGACCACAGAATTCTATACATCTTAAAGATATTCCTTACCATTCGTACATTAGACTAGGGGTAGCATAAAACACACACCAAACTAGCAAATTACAACAACTGTTCAACCATCAACCGACTTTTCGAATGAATGTCGCAAGCAACTTCCTCATTTCATACCATTCACCATAGAGTCTTAGTTCATGAAACCTTTCTTTTTGATTCCCAAAACAATTTAGAGAAAACTCAAGACCATACAGGTCAAGCTCCGTTGATTCGAGCTTGAATGCCGGAGTCCGTTGATTTGTGCCCAAATACCGGATCCGTTGATTCGCTGAAGAATACCAGAGGATTTTTATCAAAACCCTCTTTTCAAAATCAAATTTCATTCTTTAATAAAACCTTGATAGAACCAACCTTTCATTCTCATTTTCAACAACTACAATCTCAACCAACCAACAGTACAAATATCAACACAAACTTCTAAAGTCAATCACAATTTCTTTCATCATGTGAGACATTCAACTGTGTTACCACCCCTTGCGTCACATCGAATTCTCTTCACCTGGGTTTCCGCATTACCACACCTCGCGTAACGGGCCCTCTAGAGTCCTCGCATTACCACACTTTGCGTTGCGGGACCCTCTATTCAAGTTCTCAGTTTAGGCATACACACACATATCGACATTCGATATACAAGCAGACAATTCTCCCTAGTTCACATTCTTCCATTTATCCTTACATAGGGCAATACAAACTTTGTAAACATGTCACAATGTTCATTGGCAACTACTCAAATTTAAGTTATTCCTCTATGTCTGTCATGATAAACTTTGTCATGCACCGGACCCAACATTGGCTCTATGACACACCACTCGCTAGGTTCTATCCTAGAATCTCTTAGAACGAACACCCAAGGAATTTAGAAGGCTCCACTTCCGTCCGGACCTCTAGGCAAGTCCCTCTCGACGAACTAAGCATTCTACGTTATACCTTATAATCTACGATACTCGATAACCCCTCTACTATACGTTTTCCAATTCACCGATCACCAATTCATGTCACGGCGCCTAAAGTGTTAATATAGTTGACCACGTCATGCCACAATCATCCCAAGTATAGTCAAGTTCATTAGAAGCATCCCGATCAAGCATTAACCAACTACGATACTACTCTTTCTTTACTAACGGGAGACCAACGAGACGAGGGTAACTTAGATTAACCCAATGTATTCAATTAAACATGCTTGTGATAGGTTTGGAGGTGTCCAAAAGGGTTTAGAAGTGATCGGGGATCAAAACAGTCTAAGTATAAGCAAGGTGGGAAAAACTGCCCAGAAAGTCAAGGAGTATTGATACCAGAATTTTGTATCAATACTGCAGAGGTTGGAGTATCGATACGGTTATGGAGTATCGATACGACAGAGTCTGGAGTATCGATACGGAGAAAGAGTATCGATACGGTTACGTTACGACAGATTTCTGATGCTACTGGAATGCAGATCCTCTCAGCGTATCGATACGCAAACAACCGTATCGATACGGGGACATTACGAACAGCGATTTTGTGCAGAAAACTCAAGGACAACACAACACAATAATCAACAATCTAAGGCACGATTACCACATGAAATCAACTCAAAAACACATAACAAGAGCAAGAATCCCTACCTCAATGATCAAAGATCGAAGATCCAACCCAATAAGCGAGCCCTAGCTTTCCAAGCTCCAAATCCTCCAAGAACGAGTTCTAGCATGAACCCACACGATCCAAGGTTCGAATCACGCATAGGAGACGAATTGAAGGTCGAGGTATGAAGGTATTGTGGTCGATTGGTGAGTTTTCGAGCTCAAATGAGCAAGAGAGAAAGAGAGAGTCGAAGAGAAAGAGAGAGAGCCGAGAGAGAGAGACGTGAGGAGAGAGAGAGATATGTTGAAATTTTTAATCCCCTACATACACACATTCCTCTATATATACTCACACACCCAACAAATTACACTAGCACTCCCTCCAATTTCAATTCCATCATACAAACCCCAAATCAAATCAACTCCACAAATTTCACATTAACCTCAATTTCACATATTCCCTAATTAATACATATTTTTTCTCAATTTGGCATTTAATCGATGTTTAAAAAAAAAATTTAAAATTATTCGGGTCTCTACATATACTCATTCATCAGCTCGCATTTAACGTTATATATTCATTCACTCATGACAGAAGACCACATATAACGATATTAAGGATGCAAACCTAAAATGATGTTGGTTGTTTAGGTTTAACCTTATATAATGTCAACATAACGTCTTGTACATATATAACGTTATATACTTTATTGAATTGGTCCGCGCAGCGGCCTCATTGACTTGCTTCTGATAACCGTATATGTATCAGCTTCTGAAATCTTTTTTATTACAATGCAAGAACATATAAATAATCTTATATAAGAGTTAAGCCGTATATATATTCTCCTTTTTAAGAGTTAAGCCGCCGCGCGGACCAATTCATATAAGGTTGTCTATGGTTATATATGATTATGGTTATATGTTTGTGCATATATATTTTCAAGTTTTAACAAGTATCAATCATTGAAACCATTACATTCACCAATCAAAACATCTGTGTTCAAAATAAATAAAAAATGGATTCAGAGTCTGCTATTGTTCAACTACGTAGTTATAAATTTGATCGATAGATTTACAAAACGGATTCAAAGTCTTCTGAATAGCAATATGAAAACAAGACAAAGAAATTACACCAAAAGACTTTAACCAAATTAAAATTCTAAATCTAATATTCTTGGCTGTCTTGTCAGGATCAGCGATCCTAATGTGGCTCTTCAACGTCATGAGGTACCTTTGGTAGAAGGATTTGATGTGGAGGGCACTTCTGAGGTTGGAGTTCATCCTAAACTCCATTATCACGGTGTCATTGTGGTGATACTCCAATTTGCAATAAATTGGATTAGGCACTTCATGAAACCACACTCCTATTTCTTGTGGATTTGTCATTTCTGCACATATAAGAAAAAAGTTAAACAGATGAAAACATATAGCTTTATATGTTAAAAAAAGGATTACAGAATTCGTATATTACCATATATGTTTCATGATATCAGCTGTTAAACGAAAACCTAAACGTTATATATCTCATGATATATGGTTATAGACCTGAATATATAACCATATATGTTTCTCAACAGCAACAAAAAAAAGTAGAAAAACATTCCAAATCCAGCAAAAAAACAGTTTCAGTGCAATTGGACTACCGTTTATAGACCTGAATACATAACCATATATGTTACCATAACCATATATAACCATAAACAACCTTATATGAATTGGTCCGCGCAACGGCCTAATAAATCTGAACATATAACCATATATGTTACACAACAGCAGCTAATCAAAAGTACAAAAAATAAAACCCTAACATATCTGAACATATAACCATATATACCCAACAGCAGCGAAACAAACGTATAAAAAAACAAAACCTTAACAGATCTGAATATATAACCTTTCACAGAGAAGGATAAAGAAAGGAAAAAAAGGATTCTTATGTTTTTACTGGTGTATAAACCCTTCAAATGCAAAGAACCATACCGAGGGACACAAGGCGACGAAGATCGAGTTATTTGTTACGATTTGGAAGGGCACCTGATGTTTTGAACAGATATATGATGATGAATGTGTCGGCGACGGTGGTAGCGGTGATGGAGGGCGGGAACTCGGCCATGGTGGTAACAGCCATGGATGGTGACGAAGGGCGGCGAGGAGAAGGAGGAGTGCACCGCGGCAAGCAGGCGAGGAGGAGGAGGAGTGAACCGGCGGCGGTGAGTAATTGGCAGGGACGGGATGTGACGGCGATGGGAGGTGGGTGGCGATGGCGACGACGAGATGTGATGGCGACGAGAGGTGGGTGGCGATGGCGACGGGAGGTGGGTGGCGATGGCGACGACGACAGAAGGCTGCAACGAGATGTTTGTCGCTGTTCGTTCTGAAAATGTGGGGGGGGGAGGGTTTTGTACTGAATAGGGAGAAATTTTTGGGAGAGAAATCGGAAGAGATTTTAGGGGATTGAAAATTTCAAATGGATATTTTTGAAATTGATGTAAAAATGGGGCAGGAGGTTTTTTAAAAACAGGGGTATATTAGACTAAACATGATTATTATATCTCTAATAATAGATTAGTGGATTTAGTGGGTTATAGAATTTAGAAGTGGACTTAGGGGGTTTGGAAAATGCTATAGTGGACCTGAGGAAGATAATATCCTATTGTCGGTAAATTATCGTTGATAATTTCAAAGGGTTTTCCGAGATCGGCTTTTGCCCCCTCAAATGTAGACATCCGGCTCTTAAAGAGCGTTCAAAAAAATTGCTTTATCGAAAGTGGTGTCAGCATTAGCTTTAGCTTTTGGACCATTTACTCGTAAAATAAATTAAGCAGGACAAATTATACAGATACCCCCTCTACTAACTGAAATACCAGTGATGGCACCTTGGACCCTCCGTTAACGGTCGTTAATTAACCAAATAAAAATACATAATTCAGCAGAACTTGCAATGAATGGGGGATGCTGCCAAGCACACCTCTGTCAAGCCGGGTGCCAATCAATTGGTCTGGCTGTTCATCTCGATGATTGACGGCTCCGATTTTGACCGAGCAATGAATTGTTCAAATTTGTATGAGCTTAGATTCAATCCAAGATAAACGGTTGGATGTTGCTCGGTATCTGCCCGGCAAGATGTGCTTAGCATAAGACAGTAGTTCTTTTTTTGGTACGTATAAGAGCATCTCCTACCCATACTCTATAACTCTATTTGAGAGTATCAAACCACTCTAATCCATCCTCTCAACCCTCCTTCATTTGAGAGTATTGGATTTTGATCCTCTATATTTAGAAGGTAGAGAAAATATAGAGGATCACCTCTAAAATACTATTCACCCTTTTAAAATATATTTTTGTCCTTATTTGCTTTTCTTATTAAATTTTTATACCAATTATATTCTCATGAGAGTATAAAAAAAAGGTTTTTTCCTATAAAGTGATTTTAGAGACAAAAATAGAGTGTTTGTGGTTGGTATAAACATGAATAGTAATTTCCTATATAATCAAAAAACATTATTTTGATACTCTCAAATGGAGTATTGGATTGGAGAAGCTCTAAGACAATAGTTCTGATAGCACAACTTGGTACCCAGATGGATAAGGAAGGTACAGTGTAATTTACCTAGGCGAATTTTGAACTTACTGTACATAATTTGTTTATTTAATTAGTGACTTTATTTCCGTTTTTTGTTACTTTCCTTATTTTTTGTTGAAAGTTTTGAACTTTTAGAATTCGTCCGACGAGAGAAAGTAGAAACCTTAAAAGAACGAATTAACTCGCAACAAATTTTGGCAAGACAAAATAATTTAGAAAATTAGTTCAAATTGAATTATTTTTGTTTGTAGTGAACTTTTTTCTCAATTTCAGTCATAATTGTAATACTTTTTAGATTTCGCTCAATAAGACAAAAGTTCGATCCTAAAAGTTCGAGCAAAAATTTGGAGCAGCAGAAACAATTCAAAGTAAAAAGGTTAGGCCAAAGAAAGTAAAGCATCTAGGAATGCAGTAAACCTTCAAATGAATCATGCTAGTTTACGAAAATTCGAGAAACCAGAGACAGAATTTCAAACTAAACAGTCAAAAGAACATTTTTTCTGATCATCAAATCATACTTAAAATGAATGATCACAACAACAGGGCACTTTCTATTTCTCCTTTTTGTAAGACGAAAACCCATAAGGGAGAGGGCAGAGGGAGGAGGAATTCTGCAGGTTCGGCCGCACGAAACCGTAGTTGCGAAGCACCTGGTTATCGGCAAAATTCAAAGCCTTTTCCATCCCGATCCAGCATGCGTCGTCCGAGTACCCCGGGTGCTCCCCACTGCACGGCTGACAGCCAGTAAAGTGCGTGATAAACGGCCGCATCCGTGCACGATCGCCGCCTCCCTCCTTGCGGAACGCCGCCGCCATCACCTCCGCGTAGTGCTCGCTCACCTTCTCCGCGTGTCGTCTCCTCAGCTCCACCACCTTTTTCTCTATCCTCGCGTAGTTGTCGATGATCTTATCGAACGAGTCGACGATTCCCCCCCAATACCCGCTTAACGTGTACTGATTCTCTATGTAAATCTTATCCCCCCACTTCTCCTTCTCTTTCAACAGCAAATAAATCAGACCCGACTGATCGTCTGATACCGGGTACGTCTTGTCGCTCAGCGTTTCCATCTGGATCTTAGCCCAGTTCTCGTAGTTCGGAGTCTGCGGTCCCATCTCAGCCCATGCCTCCAGAAAATCCATCGACCATTGACAGTTTCGCAGGAAAAACACCCCCGCGTTCAACCCGACCCAACTCTTCTTCTCATAGATCAAGTTGGGCCACCCATCCACCACGAGGTTATGATCTTTATACTTCTCAAACGGCGGCTTAAAATCCATATCAGTAATCATTGCATCCGAGTCAATCCAAAAGATCCACTCGGCCTCCGGGTGGGCAACCATCGTGGCCCGGACCACGGGTATTTTCGCCCAATAGCTCTTCATTTTCGGGTGAAGCAACGCGTTGTTGTAGAAGATATCGTAGCCGTGGATCCGACAGTAATCCACCTTGTTCTTGAACAGCCTCAGGTTCAGGTGATCGCCGATGGGGTTCTTGCACGGCCACGGCTGCGACGCCGTCAGCATGAAGAGCCGGTTCTCCGCCCCCGCGGCGAACGACGGGTGGTGCTTCAGCCACTCCTTCCTCTTCTCGTCCCAGTTCTTGACCGGGCTCCCCACCGTGTAAGTCAGGTCCGGGTCGTCGTAGAACGTGTGGTCGGCCGGGTCGTGGCCCAGGCTAACGCCGTGGTCGTCCGCGCCGGCGCAGTCCGGCATGGCCGCCGCCCCGTCTAGTTCCGGCGACATGGCCATCCTCCTTACGCTCAAGGTGGTTGGTAAGCTAGGGAAAGGCGAAAAAGTCCAGAGCATCAGCAGGGCCACCCCTGCTCCGCCTATGAAAATGGGTTTGCTCCGGCCTCCGGTTTTCACCATTTTCGCAACTCTTACAAGTACTCTGCCTATACCCTAGTTCTGAAATGAATCACAGAGGATTCTGGGGCTCAATTGTACAAAGTCATTGAAAATAGACAGGCCAAGACTAATTATCTTACGAATAAGATATTCTTGGACTAAGTGAGCAGAACAGGAATAGGATCAGTAGAAGAGAGAGAGAGAGAGAGAGAGAGAGAACAGGAATTTAAGAATCAGTAGGAGAGAGAGAGAGAGAGAGAGAGAGAGAGAGGGGGGGGGGGGGGGCTAGTGCTGTGATTGCGGTATCAGCTGAGACTTTTATCAGATGTACAACTGTAAAACAGAAAAATCTCCCTCGGATAGATATTAGGAAAGAATCAAAAAGAGGGAAAAATCATCGAGTGGTCTCGGGGCACGTCACGCGGTGTTTTTACATCCTTATCAATCACACATTTTCGAAGAATCCATACACTTTGTGCTGGTTACGGGAGCTATGTGTTGTGTCATGTTTGATTATGCACTTCGCACACACCGTGTAGTTCCGGTTCATTAAGAAATCAACAGTATGATACTGTTGGATTTGGAGCCCCTGATCAACAGTCCGATTTTAATTGAACGAATAGATGTCTTTCAAGTGAATGGGTGTGAAGAGAACTAATAGGTCAAGGGATGTGTTTTTTCAAACAGAAGGGTGTGACTTGTTCTAGGGGTGTGTTGCTTAAATGAAAGAGTGTGATTACTCTTCAAAGTGATGTGATTCTTTTAGGCCTTCAAAAAATCCTGAATTATAAGGATTCCTCCTATTTTTTTTATCCATTATTATAATCCAACAAAAGATGCCATATTTTCAATTTTCGCTTTAAGCGCTAGAAAAATCAGGGTGGACTCTGTTTCAAGGGATGTAACCTTTCCAAAGGGTACTTACGTATCTATGTAAAACTCCTGTACCCAACATTTTTTCTACTCCACAAATTCATCTCTCACATATAGATACAGTGGACAAAAAGATTTCTCCGAAGTTTTTCAATGTTGTTGGTTGCGATGCTTCACCCAAAGGCTTTGTTGCATTCTGAGGGCGATTTTGCATTAACCCAACAACAAACTCTGTTGAGTGGGAGCATATTACGTTCTAAAGATAGGTGAATTTAGATACGCTTCAAAATCTTTAAATCTCATCATCTCATTCTGTCCCAACACAAGGTGTAGTCACTGTAGTAGATAAGATTTAAGAGTACCAGAACAATATGTGGCGGTGCTCCAGGACTACAAAATAAATTTTCCGAAAAGACGAATAAGAGAAGGAAAAACAATTCCCAGTGGGATAATGATGTGAATAAACAAAACAAAAGGCTTGGAGGAATGTGCAAGGTAAGTGGTGTTGACTAGAACTCCGAATATTGTGCTAATGGACACATGTGATTTCTTGGAATTCGTTGCTTTTAAGTCCTTTTATCATGAGATTCAAGACCTTGGGCTTCCGCTAATGGTCTTTGCCCTTGGGTTTGGGTCATGAGTGCGAGGTTATAGATTCGAGCCGATAGAGTAGCGGTCGGGTTTGAGTTTTGAGGGTGAAATTATAGATTCGAGATGATAGAGCAGCGGTCGGTCTTTTGTAATAATTTAACTCATTAACACAAAAATATCCTATTGTTTGACAAAAAATAATAATTTTTTACATCATTTTTTATCAACCTTGCTACTGATCCGAACCGTTAATTATGTTTAAAATATTTTTTCAAGGGCTTCTGCGAAAAATTAGCTCAATCCGATACCTATAAGCGTTTGATCTAATCATCTAACTTTTCATTCGGGTTTTTAGAGAATGAAAAGTTAGACGATTAGATCAAGTATTTATAGGTACCGGATTGAGCTGATTTTCCGTAGTGGGCCCCACAAAAAAAATCTGTGCACAGTTGCTGTACCAGTAGACTTTCTGATTTTTTATCACCAAGTTTTGTTATCTATATTTTTTTTTAGTCTCAAGTTTTTTATCTACTAGTAGTATTTGTTTTGGTTATTTTCGCTTCTTTCTAAGCTGGAGGAACATTTGCAACTGGGTTTCACATGTTCTTCATCTGGGAACGGGGGAAAAAAATTGCACTGGATCCAATTGGCTCGCGGTATTCATGGCTTACCCCCACGTGGTACGGCGATCAAGAGGTCGTGCGATTCACACCCCCCTTCGAACTTTGTCTTCTTGCGAAATCCGAATATGTTCCACGGGCAATTTTTTTTCCCTCGACTAAAGTCAGCATTACTTTAGTCACAAACCAAACGGAGTTCAATTAAGCATCTCATACGTCGGCTTTTAATTATTCGCAATTGAATCCAGAACCAATCCTCTCATGTAATGTGTTTCAAATCGAGGACAGACTATAATAAATAATCAAGTTGAATTTTAATCAGATGACGATACACTTGGGAGAGTATAAATTTTGACAAAACAAGGAGAAGGAGAAACTTGTTTACGTTTCGTGCTCAGAAGATGATAAGGACAAGAAAACATTTTTTTTATCGTGTAAGAAAGAAGGAAATATAAAAAAAGATGAAATGGAGAGGAAGTCGGGTTTTCGTCCGAATTCCCCAGATTCGTTACCAAATGGACCTACTAGGGGGGAAAAATAGTGATGTTAAGAGGTGAATAGCAACAATTTAAAAATCATGGAGCGTATGTGTAAAAAGGAGAAAATGCAAGGATAGGGACTAACAAGTCTAATCTAATAAGTAGCAGCGTTACTTTTTGTTCTTCTTTGCGTCCCTGCGCCAAGTTTCTAATCAGTGATCTCATGTGGGTAAGGATTATGCTTGTCTAAAGTTGTAAGATATGCGACAAAAAAAATATTTTGAAATTATGTCAGAAAGAAGAAAAGATTAAAAAATATGAAATGGAGAGGAAGTCGGGTTTTCCGTCTGAATTCCCCAGATTTGTTATCAAATGGACCTACCAACTAACCAAATCAAGCCTTACGTCCCAATGAATTAAGGTCAGCTACGTGAATCTGTTTTCTTCATTGAGCTCTGTCAAAAGCTACTTGTTCACTCAAACCCATTAGACTCATCTTTTCACACAACAACATCTAATGTCAATTTAGTTCTTCCCCTTTCCCTCTTAGTAGCGTTGCTAGCCAAAGCTATCATATCCGCTCTCTTACCTACTGTATCTCCAGGTCTACGGTAAAGGTAAATAGCAACAATTTAAAAATCATGGAGCGCATGTATAAAAAAGAACAAAATGCAAGGAGAGGGTCTACACAAGTGTAATCTAGTAAGTAGTAGCATCGTTACTTTTTGCTATTCTTGGCGTCCCAGAGTTTCCAATCAGTGATATCATGTGGGGGAAGAATCTGTCTAGTAGGCTTAAAGAAGTCTGCTTTCCAACTACTCCTATGTTCAGGTAACTTTGAAAAAGAGCAACAACCAAGTTCCCTCAACTGGTTTGAAGATCACACAAATGGCCTCTCACTTGGCCTAATCCAACGGTTAGCCAAAAAGGCTAGAGATGGCAACGGGAAGGGTAAAGATCGGGGGACCATATCTTGACATGTTCCTTTCAATTGGGGGAGCCCCAAAAAAAAGGCTAGAGATGGCAAAAGAGAAAGGAATGGATCGGGAGACCATATTCCACCCGTTCCTCTCAATTTTGGGGATTCTCAATTGTCCCCACCGAATAGCCAATGGGGATACTGAACAAATCACCAAACTCGCATCTCGATAGAAAAAGTTTTTCCCTCTCAAAATTATACCGGATTCACAGAATAAAAGAAGAATGAAGCTTATCCACACAACAACAATAACAAAAAAAAAAAAAAGAATGAAATCAAAATGCAAGCAAGACATCGTAAACAACAAAAAAGTTTTTTTTTTTTTTTTAACAAAAAAAAAAACCCTTTCAATCATCATATTCAAGTAACTTAAAAAAAACACAGTAGCATCCAACAAAGATGACGCACAAAAAACTTTTTGCACGTTCATAAAGTGAGACAAACAAATTTTACATGTATTCTAGTATAATGGAGTATAAGAAATAGTTTGAAGGTAAGAGGAAAGATCTTATGGACGGAATGGAGTGCATCTGCATATTTCAGCAAATCACATGGTGGTTATATGCCCACTTTTGAATCATAGAGGGTGTATCCACACAGACCCAAATCACAAGGAGTCAAAGTGGACTTTACCATATTCCTTTTCTAACTATTCTACAATAGTACTCCCTTCGTCCCTTTTTTAGAGTCCAGTATTCTATTTTGGATTGTCCCTTAATAAGTGTCCATTTTGTAAAGTTAGTGGATAAAAGTTGGTGCATTGTCTATTTTGTCCCTAAAAGTATATTTCATTTTAAAAAGTTAGTTAGTAAAAGTGTAATGATGATAGGTAAGTAGGGAAAGTGAAGAAAAAAATTGATGTGAAAGGTATAATGATGATGTCTTTTTAATAAGTTGGAGTTACGAAATAGGATACTTAAAAAGGGACGGAGGGAGTAGTTTTTTGAAACGGCAAAATATTAGTATTAGGGAAACTTGATAATGGGCACATCAAGTGAGGGGAAAGGGGAGGGAAAATCAATGAGCGGTTGATAGAAAACACCAAGAGGGACAAAACCCAAACACCCAGGAGGGCCAAAGGCCACTCCAAAAAATGGGTTAAGCCCGAACACATAAGGGCCATAAATTGCTTACAACCCAAGAAGTACAAAAAGCTCAGCCCAAAAAAAAATTTGCCGAGCCCAACCCAAGAAAGCCCTAAACCTAACCCTAACCTAAAACTACTCAATTTCAGCCGCAGCCACCCACACCACACTCCGATCAACACCACTCAGCCGGCAACAACCACAAAACAGAGAAGCACCGACGGCGCGCGCCACGATGAACCCTACCAAGTGGACAGCACTCGTTGATGACCGCCAAGAAACCGTTACTTTGGCCCTCACAAATGCTCTGAGACGCTATCCACCGAAGTTCTAAAACATCACCGCAAGTAAATACTATTATACGTTTTAAGAGTACAAAAAATACGGAAAGTGATTTTCACAATCCCCTTTTTGATATCTACACTTCGTTTTTTGTGTTTTTAGGGTTGAAAGTGTACAGACTTTTTTGCTAAAAGACAAAAAAATGGATTGTGCATATAAAAAAAAGGAGTGAATCAATTTCCGAAAATATTTGCAAAATCAATAACATTGAAGATTTTTGCATACATTACATATGTAAATATATATACGATGTAATAATGCATAAATATACAACATTAAAATTACAGTAAAGATATTGGTACCGACGGCAACCATCCCAAAAATTGTACCGACGGCCTCACCGGGCCCACTCCAGCCACCGGACGATTCAAGCCGTCCAAAAATTCTCTAAAAAAAAACGAGGGGGTTTGTGCGGAAATCAACGGCGTCCGATACGTGTAGGGTGCTCGATCCAAACACCTCATTTTCGTTTGGGAGTTTTAAAACCCTTGTGCTTACGGCCTTAATAAATTTTCTTTGTATCTCTCCACTCATTACTCTTAAAAATGTCTCTCAAAACCCAAACCGAACATGATCTTAAAAATCCCACCATAGCCGCTACTATTGGGTAAAATTGCGTAAAATCTCACTATTTTATGGCCTGTTTGGATGGAGTAAAAAGGAGAGGGGAAAAATATGAGGGGGTATATGGAGAGGGGTCCACTCTTTTTCCCCCATTTGGCAATCCAATTTCGTCCCCTGTTATTTTTTACTCCTTCTTCGTTTTCACCAGTTTAAGGGATTGTCCAGGATTAATTTTGGGCTCCTCTTGAGCTCCCCAAAAATAATCAGGCTGTGGAGGGATATTTTGTGGACAAAAATACCCCTTGTTATCCCCTTGCCCCTTCCACCATTCAACCAACTTCTACTCTCCATTCTACCCAAAATCATAAGATCTTCGCACCGGTTCAAACAGATTGAAAATTGAAACAATTAATTTTTAACTATATTTTTTAATATATAAACGGTGTAAAAAAATAAGTCTTTCAATTTTCAATCCGTTTGAACCGGTGCGAAGATGTTAGTTTTCTGATCATTTTATCCTAAATGGTCATAATTAAATTTTGACTTATGGCTCTCGTTGATTAACCCTAAGAGATATTTGATTCTACGACTTTCTTAGGGCTAATCAACGAGAGCCCTAGAGTCAAAATTTGATTATAACCATGTAGGATAAAATGATCAGAAAACTAAAAATTTTCCACCGGTTCAAACGGATTGAAATTTGGAACACTTAAATTTTTTTTAAATATATAAACTGTATAAAAAAATTGTTTAATAATAATACTAAATTCATTAATTTGTTAGTAGAAATAAATATTACGGCTTAAATTGTGAAAGAATAATAAAATTTGCAATTACATATAAAACGTACTCCCTCCGTCCCTTTTTTTGAGTCCAGTATTCCATTTTGGGCTGTCCCTTAATAAGTGTCTATTTTGTAAAGTTAGTGGGTAAAAGTTGGTGTATTGTCTATTTTGTCCCTAAAAGTAGATTACATTTTGAAAAGTTAGTGAGTAAAAGTGTAATAATGATGGGTAAGTATGAAAAGTAGAGGAAAAAGTTAATGTGAAAGGTATAATGATGATGTCTTTTTAATAAGTTGGAGTTACGAAGCAGGACATTTTAAAAAAGGGACGGAGGGAGTAATACATATTTAATTTAGGGACTGCACAAGGGCAAAAAGGTCATTTGATAGCTTTTTATATCATCCACCATTTCTTATACCCCTATTAATCCTCCATCCAAACAAAGTATTATTTAATCCCCCTTCTCTAATACCTTATCCAAACAACCTACTATTTAATCCCCCTCTCTATAAACATCACATCAATGTGGGTCATCCCTTATTAACTAATACCCCCTACTATCTTATCCCCTTATTAATTAATACCCCCAATTCTTTCCCCGCATCCAAACGGGCCCTTAGTTCTAACCTTGCTTGCGCCAGCAAACCTGGGCTTTCTTACAAACCTATGTAGGTATCGAAGTACAAGAACACCCTAAGCCAACGCAGGAAATCCATTTACAGCAACACCAGAAGCATAAAATATCTGTGTAAGTACCCCAAAAAAAATAAAATATCTGTGCACAATGCCAAATACAGCGACACCAGAAGCATGAAATATCTGTGCATAATGCCAAATCCAGTCAAAAGTGAGACGAACCATCAAAAGATTGCGTTCAGACCTAAATTCAATCGGGCTCAAATGGAGGAGATACTCATTACCACGATACAAAAGAGACCGACTACTTAGATTGCTAGTTAAACTATTCACACCCACAAACTAGACCTGGCCAATAAATCTCACGTTCTAGAACCGGATATTAGATTAGGTTGGATAAAATGTATGTCCTTGTTCCCTTCCAAAAATCTAGGATGTAGATAGTAACAGTCAATTATCAACACTGAAGCATCATTTGAGGGTCCGTTCCTCTAACTCATCTCTGTCGCTGAATACATATAGAACAAGCCGGAAAACTGACGCAACCAACTCCCAAAGATGCTGAGGAACAGCAAATACAAAATTTATGCATGAAGTTGCCCAAAAACACAAGTTAAGAAGCTTCTGTTCTTATTGGTACCACCTATTAGGTTCCATCCAAGTGTTAGCTTTCAACTTCTCTGTAGCTTAAGGGGACTTTTAAAAGTAATGTAGGTAACATAAGATAAGCCCAAAACACTCCCAACATATACCTCTCTTTTCCTTCTTTTCTTTTTGATTACCCCACACCCCCAAAATATACAAATATATACATACCCGCACGTATATGTACATATATAGATGTACCCATATATGTCATGGACATAAATATACACATTATGATATCGTCTGTTTAGATGCCCAACCACTAGGCTAGAAGGGGACCAGCGGACCACCATGTTATGATTCCACCTTGAACAAAAGGAAGGTAGTAACTTTTTAGGACAAAGAGAACACCATGATTGAGCCGAGATGAGTCAAGTGCCAGCATTGCCATTTATCTACAATGCTTGCGAATCTTACACAAAAGGCATCCACTCAACAACATGAAGCATCAGCCGTGCATAAAAAATGATATCCATAAAAGAGGGGAAATTAGCCTTCAATCATGCATCAACTAAGCCCCAAAAGAGTAAACTCAATAAGTTGCTTTTACATGTAAAGCAAAAGAACAAAACAGAACCAAACTCACTAAGTTGCTTTTACATGTAAAGCAAAAGAACAAAACAGAACCAAAACAGTAAGATAAAGCAAAAGAACCAATACAGAGAATAAAATGCTATAAACAGTAAGTTAATTAGAAATTTCAAACAAAACATCCGAACGCCACAATACCAAAATGTTGACTCTTCGAAGTGAATGTCAACTCTAGCGAGACTAGCCTATTGAGTAGCTTGGTATGCACTATTGAGCTGTTTCCTTCTTGATGACTTAACCCATGTGGAACAATCGTGTGGTTATAGTATCAGAGCTATGTTTTACCTAATTATGATTCTTTGCTATTTAAAAATGATTGCTGAGGGGAGTGATAAAAAATGATGCAAATTGTTGGTTGGGTTCACTTGCCATTAGTTTAACTATATCGGACAACTGTCGCTTAACTTAAGCTTACAGACCCCTGTACTAAGCTAATGACGCAATAGTTTATGTTCATCTAGCCCTGAAACAATACACTGCAGAAATTTGTTATGGCATTTTATCAACACCACTCCACGTAAACTACAAACTAGTTGCCTTGAAAACATATCAACACCACTCCACGTAAACTACAAACTAGTTGCCTTGAAAACATAAGATGTTGTAAGAATATCTCTATGACACCAGCAAAAAAGAAAAAAGGCAAAAATCGTGTGCGGAATATTCGAAACTCTACAAATGTCTTTAATTATCAATGCAGGATCTTCTAAGCTAAGACATATCTTACCACTGTCAAAACGTGCGTAGAATGATGAGAAAAAATATAAAACTGCAAAAAACATGCATTGAAGTTTGAACTTTTATTGACATTATCTGCTCTTAATAACCAATCCGACCAATCAAACATGGCCTGAATGTCATTATCAACTTTTGTACTACGACATCTCTCAAATTATACACTCTATAAACTTCTGACAGTTGCAAAAACCAAAAGCAAACAAAACAAAAAGAACAAAAGTAAAGAAGGTAGTTTAGGACAAATAGATAAACCAAATTTGATTAGTGCGAAAGCAAAACTGCACAAAGTAGATTTATAAACTAGTAGCAAGAAAACAAAATGCACCTCTTATCACGACCTTTCATGCCGGGAAATCAAGCGGCAGAGGCGACACTGAGGAGGAATCCAGTAAATCCGGGTGGACGTAACCAAAACTACGAAGCACCTGATTATCCGCAAAATTCAAAGCCCTCTGCATCCCATCCCAGCAACTCTTGCCGGAGTACATCTTATTATGCTTCCCACTACAAGGCTGACACCCGGTAAAATGTGTAATAAACGGCCGCCGCCAGCTCCACCGCCCATACCCCGCCTCCTTAAGATACGGTTCCATCATCTCCGCATACCCTTCGCTCACCTTCTCCGCATGCCGCCGCCTTAATCTCGGCACCTCCTTCTCAATCCCCACATACTTCTCTGTTATATTGTCTAGTGTCCCCACAATTTCTAACCAATACCCTTCAAAGTAATACTCCCCCTCTACGTAAATCTTGTCCCCCCATTTCTCCTTCTCTTTAAGGAGGAGGTAAACCAGGCCCGACTGATCGTCGGATTCTGGGAAGAACTTGTCCGGGAACGTTGCCTTTTGGATTTTGCCCCATTTGCCATAGTTCGGGCTTTGTGGGCCCATGCTTGCCCAAACCTCCATGAATTCCAACGACCACTGGCAATTCCGGATCAAGAAAACACCGGCGTTGACGGCCACCCAACTCTTCTCCTCGTAGATCAAGTTCTTCCAGCCATGGACTACCAGATTGTGGTTTTTGTACCTGTTGATTAATTTTCCCAGATAAAAGGTTAGTTTTATTACCCATAAACACATAGGATTACATCGACGCTTAAAACCAAGCCGAAAGATGTAAGGGCTTCAAAAGGAGCAATACACAAGCTACAAAAACATATGAAGTTGCCTATTAAGCACACTGCGTGGTTAAGATTCGAAAAGTGCATTAAAATAGTCCCTCAGTACCTAATTGTTGGTCCATATAAGTAACTGTGTTCACATTCGTATAAAAACTAACGTTTGTGAATTTGTCTGCAATTGTTTGATACCATTCAAAAAATCTAATTGAGATCTTTCACACCTTTTAGACTGTGTAAGAATTTTGAAATAAATGTTCTTCACGAAAGTACTATTTTTTTTTTTTTACTCAAAAGTAAACACGACTACTCAAAATGAACAAAAACTTGTAGATGGTGGGAAGAATAAAAGTGTGGGAAATCATATTAAACTAAACTATTTCCAAGTTGACCAAATATTGGCATTTGGGTAAAATATGTATTTGGTCGACATTAAATCTGCTTAGGATATATAATCTCACAAAATATGGATAAGCCATACATGACATCATTAATCTAATCACCATAAAAAATGGTGAGATTATATACTAGTCGAACTATACATTTTTTTCAATCGGCGAGAGTCAGTAATGTTAGAATAGTTAGATTAGAAGATTGGGAGACGAGTTGAACTTCTGACCTATTTTCTCGTGACACCTAAGTGAACCCTGATATAGAACCCCAAGGGGCTGACCTAGGGATCAAGACTTGGAACTTATCAACTCCTTCGGAGCCAGTTAAGCTCTTACTTCAATTGGGGCCCCGCAAGTAGCAGTGGGATTGGTACCAAGATTAGTCGAAGTGCACGTAAGCTGGCCTGGACAGCTAAGTCATAAAAAAAATAAAAATCTTGGCAATTATATATCCCTTTCCCCATTAATCTAGCTAAACAAACAGGCTCGTGGATTACTTTGGCAAATACAGTAATTTGCAATTTTGCACCTAATCACGTTCCTGTAGCCTGTTATTAGCCTAGTAAGACTTCCACTAAACCAAACACATCCTAGATTCCTAATATAACAATTAGGAAAACGAAACGAACTACTCCATAAAACTAAACAAAGTGCAGCAGATCCAACAGCACTCAATTCAATTAATTCTCGTAGTACAAAATTCCGTACTAGTACTATTACTACTGGAGTACCTTTCTAAAGGGAGCTTGAAATCCATGTCAGTGAACGCCGCGTCCGAGTCCACCCACCAGATCCACTCGGCCTCGGGGTGCGCCACCATCGCCGCCCTTACCGCCGGTATCTTCGCCCAGTACGAGTGCATCTCCGGGTGCAGCAACACGTTGTTGTAAAACACGTCGTACCCATGTATCCTGCAATAATCCACCTTGTTCTTGAAGAACCTCAGCAGCAAATGGTCTCCAATCGGATTCTTACACGGCTTCGCCTGCGACCCCGTCACCACCACAATCCTCTCCCCTCCCCCTGCCCTGGCCCCGGCCGAGAACGACGGGTGGTGCTTCATCCACTCCCGACGCTTGTCATCCCAGTTCCGAAGCGGTCGGTCGATGGAGTAGCTGAGCCTCGGGTCGTCGTAGAAGGTCGGGTCGGGCGGGTCGTGGCGCAGGTTAACGGGGTCCGCGTTCGCTTTCTTATGCTCGTTGAAGGGATTTGAGAAGCCAGGGTTTGTGGATACGAAGGACCAAAGGGCGTAGACCATGAGGAGAGCGCCCAAGGCGCCGCCGAGTAAGGGGAGGGACGACGTCGGTTTGGCTCTGGTGGGTTGTTTTGCCATGGTAAGCGGTGGTGGTTGGAGGTGAGAGCGAGAGAGGTCAGGGGAGACCATTTTTGAAGGGGGTTTTTGTAGGCGGTGGTTGTCGGTAGTTGTAATACGTGGGTTTCGTGTAGTAGTATGGAATTCAACGCCAATGGTGGACTGAGAGTGAGAAATCCATTTTTCTTGCTCTGATGGGGATGCTTCCACTGCGAGATTTGGGGCTGTAATTTTTACGTGATTTTTTTAGTGATTTCGTGACGACAGGTGTGAGTGATAAATGTTGGAGTGAATAGGGGAGTGGACGGAGGAGGAGCGGGGGCAGCGAAAATGCTGGTTGTCTTTAAGGTGGATAAAGTAGTTGATGAAATACTAGTACTTCCCGGCGCATTGACGTGGTGTCACCGATATATTTATATTTGATTATGTGTTTGTTTGGAAAATTATAACGACCCTGCGGCACCGATATGTGGTCTCCAAAAATCTTTCTCCGTTGTACAAATGTGTGGTAAAAAAAAAAAGTTGGGACGCCATCACGTGATGTAGAATAATTACTTGTGTTGAGACTGAGGCTAACTCGGCCTCGAACTGTCTCGACCACATGCAACCGATCCTAAATATATATATCCATGTGCCCGAAGTAGGTCTTGAGGCTGAGCAGTGGGTCAAGTCGGCCACGAGATAATGCATTAGCGTGCCATATGGTGTCACTGTTTCATAAATCCGTTTTCTTTGCGAGTGGCGGGCGAGAAGTAGATAGGGGAAAAGTGGGAGACACGTTTGGGATCTAACACATTGGTCATTGGACATGCACCGACACTTGTGAGCTGTGGTATTTTGGATTTCTGTTTGGGGGGCTAGGGAAAACATTATCCTTTCTTTCTGGGCCTGGATAAGGTATCCCGTAATCCAGTTCCCCAAGTTAAGGAGGTCTAAATCTAGGGCAGTAAATGAACTGAGCCGTTCGTGAACTGTTCGAGGCTCGACTCGGTAAAAGCTCGTTCGAATTCGATTCTCAATTTTAGGCTCGTTTCATAAATGAATCGAACATGAACATAGTAGTATTCGGCTCGATTAGGCTCGCGAACCTAGAGTATATGCATATCATAGGGATTTTATATAGTTATATAGTGAAAATTTTAAAACTTGTACAAGTCTAAACGTTTACAATTACTAAAAACTTACTTATGTATACGTTTTTATCAGTTTATATGTATATAAACGTATTTATGTACATACTAAAATTTTTACTTACAGCTTTAGACCTATATGAGAGCATAAATATATGATATTATTTGGTCGTTAAGGCTCGTGAACAAGCTCGAGTTCAACCCAAACCTAGACAAGCTCGGTTCGAGTTCGCTAAAAAACTTAATGAACGAATCTGAACATTCTAATATTCGGCTCGATTCGGCTCGTTTACAGCCCTAGACTAAATCTAAAGAGACAAAAGGGTCAGTCAGCAAAATACGTGATTTCGATGTTGGTGTTTTAAAATGTAATGTAAATATGTCACGTAATATATACCAATTTTTATTTTCATGCGGGACCTATGTAGAGGAATTGCGGAATTTGGGACTGATTTTTCGTGACGAAAGGTCAGAGTGATAAATGTTGGAGTGATTAGAGGAGCGGGCGCAGCGTAGAAGCTGGTGTCTTAAGGTGGAAAAAAGTACTCCACTGTTTTTATGAAACGCACACAGCGCGTTGACATAGTGTCACCGATCCATTTATGTTCGTGTATTCGAGGCAAGCTTTGAGGCCGATATGATGGTTTTGAGCTCGGCCTCATTTCTATCTGGAGCACATAACTTCTTCTTTTTTACTTTGGAATATTATCTGGAGCACATAACTAAACGTGAATAGTTATATTATCTGGATTTACCCAAAAAAACTAAACGTGAATATTATCTTCCTTTTTTTTTCTGGAAAAGTCTTTTAAAATTTGGACCATTCAAAATATTTTTGGACGGTGAAATTGAAAGCGATGGAGTAGCGGTGGAACGGGCAGTGAGATAGACTGTCTGTTGAGATTTTGCACATAGGCATGCACCTGACACTTGTCTGCTGTGGATTGTTTTCGTTTGGAGGCTGGGAAAATGGTTTCCCCATTCTCTATCCATTTTCGGTCTTTACCGGATCACATGCTGTTTTCCAAGCACAATTTTGCTGGCACCACGTACATGTACAAGTGAGATCAAAAAAGCAAAAAACATGTACAAGTATTTAAATAAACACTTTTTTTTTTAATCATATTTTATAATTAGCGAGAGTTAGTAAGAAATTAGGGCACAATAGAAACAAATCAGCCCACTAAAAAAAATTGAAAAAAAAAAAAGAATAGATCCAACATTACTTGCGAATTGTGATTTTAAAATTAGAACACTTGTGATTTTACTTGCTGCCAAGCATCTCCCAGTAGAGCAGCGCAGAGCGGCCGTTTCGGTTGGCCGCTCATCTCGGCAAACGACAGGTCGGATCTTAAACGAGTAATAGATGGTTCAAATTTGTATGTGCTGCAACATCCCAGGTCCGGTGATTGTAACGGTAGACCCAAACGTGTCTTGTTTTACTAGAGACAGGGAGAAACCGCATTGACGGTTGAAGAAGCAAATGGGTCGGCCCACGTGACGGCCTGACACTGGTGGCCCGGTTTCATGGATTTCTCTCTGTACTATTGAAAAAGACCACTGCAACGTACTACTACTTTTGTTTATTCAATTTCTATAATTTATATAATTCGAGACGGAGCATGCAAGAAGCTCTCGTAGCTCAGTTGGTTAGAGCACCCGTTTAGTAAGCGGGAGGTCTTGAGTTCAACTCTCAACGAGAGCAGAAAATTTTTTTTCCCGGACCCAGTATTTTTTTTTTTTTTTCCTATATGCAAGAATGGAATATAATCTCCTGTGAAAGAAATATAAATCAAGTCAACCATTCAAGGTTTTTTTTTTTTCCCTCTGTTGGATAACTTTCGAGCCTTTCAATACTAACCAATTTATTATTTCCCACATTCGAAAAAGTTAAAACTAGTAGCGATTGGGAAAATGATATAACTGCATTGAAAAATAATAATTTATTTTCAAATTATATAGACTCGTCATCACTAGATTTTTTAAACTATTTTTTGTTACATGGGATTGTTTAATGGTCTAGGTTTTTTTTTTCAAGAAAGGAGAGCAAAAAAAATAGTTTAAAATCAAATTAAATGAGTCAAGTGAAATATTATGAAACATGAGGTCTAAATTAAGAAAAATTAAACTTCAGATTGGGTTTTGTAGTGAACTTTGTGGGAAAAAACAAAAAGTAAAGAAAAATGATAAGCAAACAGAAAGAATAAAAGCAACCTATCCACTATGGTGTGAGCAGCATCGAGATTTGCGAAGAAATCTTCTTCAAAGTCGAGGAGGACACATATATTGAGAAAGACATTGTTAGAAGTTTTGATGTTGATTATATTATCGTTTCTCATTGTTAGAAGTTTTGATGCTGATTATATTATCGATGTTTTTAACGACATGAAAAAAGGTCACAATTCAAGATGCCTCACTTTTGTAAATAAATTAAATTAAAATTACTCTTTTTGGTACTATAGATGCATATGACATACATCACTTATGGTTATTATTATATTATTTTAATTTTTTCTAAAGTCAATAAATATGCATATTGTGGTTTATCTTTTTAATTTTTTTAGTATAATTTTTGCTCCCACTAAGATAAAATCCTCGCTCCGTCCCTGCACGGAAATGACAACACAGCAAAATTATAATGAGATAGTCAAAGATTTACATTTTCATAATAAGATCAGTCAAGATTGCTTCACAAGTTTTCAATTTATTTGTTCATGATTTGTGAAGTTATATCAATTTTGAAACATACATAAACGCACGCTCTCTTTTATTCAAGTTTGGCACAGTTAGCATCTTTTGAAGAAAAACCTATTTTCAGATTCTTATTTTGTGCCGATAAAGAAAAACCTACTCGTATTTTGGAACTTACGATGAGATGAGCGCATTAGGTGGGATTGGGAGTTGCTGTAGTGCGGCCGCACTACACGGTGTAGTGCAGCGGATCCGATCATCCATCTCAATATGAAGGGCTCGGATTTAATCCGAACTCCTACAAATCCGAGCCGTCCATTGCCGAGATAGACAGCCGGATTGACCGCACTACACGTGTAGTGCGGGGTGCACTATAGCACCCCCGGATTAGGTGAGCCAACTATAATGGAGGAATTAGAGTTAAATTTGATGTTGCTTAGTTTTATGGATCCGGGGACTGTGTTGTGCAGCTCCGTGCTGCACAGCGTGTTGCGCAGCCGCCGGTGCGGCCTTGCAAGCATCGGTCCAACGATCGGAGACGTTCACCGCTTAGAGCTCATCGAGTTCTACATGTGCACCAAAAATCAGCTCGATCAAATATCGTTAAATGCCTCATCAGAACACATATAACTTGAAAAAATGGATTCAGTGGTTTTGATCTTGTGTTTCGTATCCATTAGGATTCATTTTTTTTCAAGTTATATGTATTCCGATGAGGCACTTAACAATATTTGATCGAGTTCATTTTTGGTACACTTGTAGTACTCGACGAGCTCTACGCAGTGGACATCTCCGATTGTCGGACCGATGCCGGCAAGGCCTCGCCGGCGGCTGCATAGCATGGAGCTGCATAGCACAGTCCCTGCCTCCTAGTTTTATACGCGAATAAATCCCGAAACGTTTTTAAAACATTATCCAAACGTTTTTATAGATTCTAATTATAATTCAATATTTGAAGATCTATAATTAGACAATCAGAATTTTAAAAAAAAAAGTTTGACTCTCAAACGCGAATAAATCCCGAAGTTTTTTTTTTTTTTTTTGGCCTTTCAAAAAAAAAAAAAAAAGCTTTAGAAAAGCTTTCGAGTGTTGGACCACTTCAAAGAAAATGGTCAAAGTTTGCTGCGGCTCGTCTAAAGGGACATGCCATCTAGTGGCAAAGATTCAAGCAGATATTAATTCCTTTAACTTATCTTCTCTTTTTCTTCATTTTTGGTACTTTTTGGAGAAGTTAGGAGGGATCCGTTATCATTTTTAGAGATTTGATCTCCAAAATAAAAATATAGTCACTATATTTGGATACTCAAAAATAAATTTAGAGATCAAATCTCTAAAAGTGACGATAAATTTCTCTAAGATTCTCTCAAAAAGTACGGAAAAAATAAGAAAATATGAGATAAAGTACAAATTTTCCCTCAATAGACCACATACATTCTCCTTCTGTACTTTCCATTTCATGTGCACTGGTAGAGCCGAGTGCAGACAGTTGCTGTCTTTCTTTCGGCTGATGACTGTTGCCTTCTTGTGGCTGTTGCGTAATACCTGAATCTTAAAGCCATGAGAATTGGATTTGGAGATCCTGTAGGACACCCACCATACTCTACAGCGTGTAGTATTGTGTAGTATTGCCGATGCGGCCGTCCATTTCGACACAGACGGCTTAGATTTAACACGACAATGGTATCAAAAACACCCTTTTCTCTTCTCGCCCAGGCTCTCTAGTTCCATTTGTACCCCAGTAGGGCTGTAAACAAGTCGAATATTAGAATGTACAAATTCGTTCATTAAGTTTTTTAGCGAATTCGAGCTCGAGCCGAACTCAATGGAAATTATGACGAGCCAAACTCGAACCGAGCTTGCCCAAGTTTGGGTGGAACTCGAGCTTGTTCACAAGTGTTAACGATCCAATAATATCATATTTTTATGCTCTCATACAGGTCTAAAACTGCAAATAAATTTTTCATTTTGTACATAAATTTGTTCATATACATATAAAATGTAAAAACATATACATAAGTAAATTTTTAGTAATTGTAAACGTTTAGACTTGTACAAGTTTTAAAATTTTCACTATATAACTATATAAAATCCCCATGATACACATATACTCCAGGTTTGCGAGCCTAATCGAGCCGAATACTGCTGCGTTCATGTTCGGCTCATTTATGAAACGAGCCAAAAATTAAGGTTCAGATTCGGTTCATTTAGTAGACGAATCGAACTCAAACGAGCCTTTACCGAGTCGAACCTTGAACAGTTCACGAACAGCTCAGTTCATTTACAGCCCTAGACCCCAAGGTCCTTTAGCTACACATGCCTGGAGCTAAGCTACCAGGACAGGGAAACCCCCAAAAAAAAAAAAAAAAAAAATTTGCAAACATCACTACATCAGCTAACTACAGGAAAAGGAATCACATATACCAATCCAACGAGGCACAGAACATGCACAATATTCGGCACAACTTATTTATATGGCAGCATCTCATTGGTAACATAACAATTCGTTATTTTTCAACTACTAAGGAGATGCGGCCACCTTAGCATGTCGTACAAAATGTTGCGTATGTTGTGTTCATAGACTATGTGCCTGTCCAATACTCCCAACTTGCATATCATACAGGAACATGGAAAATTTATCATCTTATCAATGGTGGAAGATAGAAAAAGAAGGTGTCTCAACGTATGAAACTATATAAGGCCTATATGTGTATGATACTGATCCTTCATTGATTAAGAAGCTTAGACCATAAATATCAAGCTCCTCAACCACTGTATTACTATGCACAACTTATGACCTACTAATACACCACAACCAACGCAACAAACATCGAACCCACCAGTGCATCGGATTCTCCAACAAACCTTGTCAACACCCCTCCATATCGCGCCACCGGAGGTAAAGTAACCCAGCACGGTAATGCGTGAACGCCCCCGCCACCACCAGCACGTGAAAAATATTGTGACTTTGGCCCGCAATGTCAAACTTACCGGGCATCCACCGCTCTGGAATCCTCATGGCATAAATCAAAGCCCCTATTCCGTAGAATAATCCCATCAAAACTTCGTACCCAGTAGTATAAATTGCCACTGGGCGGTTCCGGAACAAGATAAGCTTGTGCAGGATCGGAGCTATCCCGGACACGCCCATCCCGAAAAATAGGGACGCACGAATGTGGCGGTATTCTGGTTTCTGGAAGACCGGAAGGAGGGAAGCCAACATCGTGGCGATTCCCAAAAGGGTGATGAATCCGATGTAGAGGTTGCAGAAGAACGGGTAGCACATGAAGGAGTAGTAGACGGGAGGGTAGAAGGAGGTTGAGATGAGAGCTGAGATTCCAGCGTAGTCGAGCCTAAGCATGATGTATGAAAGCCGCGGGGAATGGCACGCGAGTAGGTGGCACGTGCTGCTGGCGAGCAAGCAGAACATGGCCCCACCCAAGAAGACAAAGAATGGCCACCGCGTGATTGGACGGAACATCAGGGGTGCAATCGCGTTCGCCAGGTCTTCTTTTGCAGTCCGCTGCATTTTGAGCAAATAAAATAATTAAGAACTTTTAACGTTTCAGGGAAACAAAAAATTGTCGTCTGCAAGGCATTACATATCATCAAATTTTGTAGTCATCCCTATCATCTGGAGTATATTCTGGGGATCCAATTAGCAGATAGTTGGAGTAGAAAGTGACAGTGGTATCAACTGCTATTTCGCATAAATTTTCTCCTCAAATTCGTTTCATCTACAAGAACAGTGAAGTTCCTCTTGAAACCACATCGCAGCAAAGAAGATTGTATTAACATGACAATGGCATTAAGCACTAAGTAGTAGTACCGATGAGAACAGCTGTAGTCTAAGCATAATGTATCGATTACCAAAATTTAAACCATCTATATAATAACAGAGCTCAGTTTTTGAATCTTATACACGTAGTTATAAATCTAGACCCTTCATTTCTAAATCCTATGGTTAGCAAGTGTTAAAAGTTTCTATAAATGTAGACCATCCATGTTTTGTTACCGGCGGCTAGGATCAATTTTCCGAACACTTACTTATCTAAAAGGAATGATTTTGGACTGATTTTATTTGTTATAGAAGCAGAACTTTAATTGATATGGTAGTTGACACAATCCATGTTGATTTTATTTGTTATGGAAGTAAAACTCATATATGGTAGAACTTTAATTGAGTGTTAGAACTTTAATTGAGTGTTAGAACTGTGCCTGAAGGAACGGGCAAGCACTAGTGTTTGATATTCAGACTCAAATTTTAGAACTAATTATAAAAGGATACTACATTTGATAGAAATTTATTCACATTTCTTACCATGTGTAGAGTATAACAATTCAAGTACACAACTTTAGAAGCTCGGAATGCCTTCGCATGCACATGCAGGCCCTCACTCAAACAAGGATGTCACAAACACAGAAAGATTTGCCACTCATAGATAAGCTGTCTTAAACTAGAAGCTCAAAGTGACATGGAGAAGTCGTCACAAAATCAGATTCCTCACGGACTAAAATAAAAGTGCCACAGATTTAACCAAAAGATGTAACAATAACTTTGGTTCAGATTGGACAAATTTCTCAGCCTCCAATATCAAGATCCACGTATCTGGCACAAACGTATAGGTGTTGAATCACTATTGTATGAGAAATCTCAAGCAAATGGCCTTTGAAAGTTTTGAGTCCTAACTCATAACTAGGTAAACTAAGATTAAAGGCTCAAGACTACAGTTCCCAAATCGCAACAAATGATTAATGTTTCACTGTGGACACCATTAAAAAAGTTTTTTCCCCACATAACAATTTTGAAGAGTTCGACAGTCTACTTGGTTCCTTGGATGTTAAGAAGATCCAAACAAAAAAAACAGAGCTCAAAGATGAAGCTAAAGAGGGAGGAAGTTCAACTAAATTGCAACAGACTCGTAAACAGGTGTTAAAATTTGCTGAAGGAAAAAATGGTGATAAATATTCCAATAGCATGTGCTGATAGCCTGACAATACGATACCAAAGGTATCATGATATGCATGCAACTATTTGGCCTAACCTGGAAACAATTAACCACTTGTATTGACATGGAACGTATAGGATAATGCCCAAAGTATGATTCAGAAGGGGAAAATGTTCCAAGATCTCAAGCCAACCTATGAAGAAGGGCTACAGATTTGCAGCATTTGCACATAACTATTAGACAGGAGAAGATTTTATTAGCAACCACAAAACCAATGAGGACCTTACCAGAACACCAACATCTGTGTGGTTCACATGAAATAACCTCTCAGGCAAACACTTTGTGAGGAGATCTACGACATGCCAAGTCGATGGTGATGGCAGCAAACCCATCGAAGGCAACGACTTTGTGAGCTCCTCACAAAGTCTGTGCAAATCAGACATGCTGGGTAAAGAAGGCAGGCAAGCCAAAAGTTCTGCATGCAGTTTGTGGAGATCAGCTCTCTTCAGCACATCAGGGATATGGTGCAGACTGTGGAAATCCACAACCTTTGGAACCTTCATCGCAGTATATATTGTCAAGGCAAGAAAAAGGAAGAAGCCAATCAAATGCCTGTAGCAAAATGAAATTAAACTTCAAGGCATGTTAATGTAGACTTGAGCTTACAAAGTTAAATGGTGAGTTACATATATCCTAAGCATAGCCATTTCTCGGAACAACATATTGCAGGCATTTACCAATACAGTAGTGACACAGAACCAACAGTAGCAACTAGCAAGACAACAAACCTTGTTTTGAGAGTCTCAATAGTGGTAAATACTAAATGGTTATTAAAAATCTCAGGCAATCAAAAAGCCCAAGGGCATAAACTCAACAAACAAAACTAACAGGGCATATAACTAGCAGAACATGTTTGTGTGCTCACAAGTCACAACACCCAAGCAAATTTTGCAGATGAACATAATTTTCTCATGCCCATCTCAGCTACGCTTAATTGAAAAGATCTGAAAACAAATAAGAACCTCCTTTGTCCCAAGAGTCACTGTGTTCCCCGTAAACAAAGTTCTGCACTTGAGATCACCCGAAAAAGAAAGTTATGAAGTTAAACTCGCAACAAAAGAACAAAAAAATTAAGTTTCGACATTGTATTACTATTCTCCATCATCATAGCCCAAAATAGTGCAACCTACAAAAGGGTTGATCAAATTGTGCAGGAAAATAACCAACCCCTGTAATAGCTCAAAAGTCTATTATCAGCACAGAATCCACAGAGTCATTTTAGAGGACCTTTACTTTATTACTCTTTTTTGGTTAAGGCAAGCTTGTAAAGCTGACAACATAGAGAGTGAGCATTTGCAAAAAATGGAAAAGTAACAATGTGCAGTGTTATGTGGCATTATTACTCCCATCATTCAGCTTAGATTCCCATGCATTCTTCAAACTGGACAACAAAAAGAAACGTTACACAGTATCATTTTTCTCAAGTTCAGTAAGTGGTAGGCAAAGAGGATAAGACATTCATTGGGACCAAAAACCAAGGCATAAGGCGTAAACCCCCTATCATCCTCAAAAAATGATGCTGATAAACCTTTGGGTAAAATTAAAGTTGTTTATAGAATGCTACTATCATTTTCCAAGGATTTTGACTACCCCTCTAGGAAGAGTCGATAAAAGTGTTACTATCAGTTTTCTTTTCTTCACTTCAGACCCGACCAAGGGTTTATCTACTGATTCACCATGCAAAGTAAAAGACGGTTCTCGAAGACTCAGTTAAGTAACTTCTCTCAACCTATATTGGTTTCAATTCGCTTTTTGCCTCAGGAGGGTAACTAAATACGTCTCTTGAAACACCAAGATTGAAGAATTGTTCCACGCTTCTAGTCATATCTAAGAGGAGTGAGGACAGCCCATGGAGATGCAATTAGTAATGTAGGGAGATCTTGAACGTTGAGCACAAGATGAAAGCTTTGGTTGGAAGATGCATCCCCTAACTGATTCCATGGAGGAAGACTTGGCCAAAGAGAGGCATCCACACAGGGTTCTTATGTTGATGATAATTTGTCTCCTTAGCTTGCATTTTTTAATTTTCCTTTCTCTCATTTCTTTTTTATCAGCTTTCCTTTCTCTTTTTTATGCTTTATTGGATTTTATCTCCTCTAAAATGTATCTTTTTCAGCTTCTCTTCTATGGCAAGTTCCTTTACGTAACATTTTAAGAACCCTACCTCAAAATCTATGCAATAGCCAAGCTTAAATTTTTTTTACAGGATGATAGGAGCGAGGTTTAATAGGAATCAGGCAAGTTAGCAATAAAATAAACCATAATAATTTAATGCCACGAAGGTGTCCTGCTGTGACATGATGGAGAAAAGCTCAAGGTCAATTGCCTAGGTGCAGGTGAAACAGACCAGTCAGGGCATGCCTCTTAAGTGGCATACCAACAAGTCAAGACAATTTGTATGGATCCTGGCACTATAGCAAATACTCTTTAAGTCGGCAAGTTAGCCGCAAGGTTTGCTCTTATTATGCACTTACACCTTAAAGAACTATACCTCCATTCTCTTGTTACATAAGGCCCTCAATATCTTCACATAACCAACACAACTATTAATGGCACCAACCCTCATTGAGAGGGGGAAAAAAAAAGAGACCACCTTTTAATCTGGTAAATAAACTTGTCAGTAATATCTCAACTATCATTCTTTTGTTCCTAGTTGGCTAAGTGGGTTAGCAACACAAATCCAAGTCATAGTTATAATTTACAGCCACCTTTTTTCTATTGTAATTATTAGTACCAATTATTACAGCCACCTCTTTTTGTCCTCGCCAAACTACATTTGATTCCACCTTCCCTTCATAACTGTCTTTTGATTTTTGCACCCTTCCCTTCATCCGCTATAAAAGTTTAATAAAGCGGTCACTATATGTCCCCATAATTCACTAACTAGAGAATAGAAGAAACTAATGTCTAATTGGTTGGATTAGACATGATGAGATTAGACTACATGTACCATGAAACTGCGATCCAGCGGTTGAATGCAACAAGTGGTAGAGGGACTGACGTCAAGAACTTGTTTGATTGGCTGGATTAGACATGAGATTAGATCACATGTACCAGGAAACCAAGTTTCAAGCGGTTGAACGCAAGTTACGCAACACTTCGTGGACGGACTAAAGTTATACTATCCGTTTGAGTTTGACAACTTATACCACAAAACATTGGGATACACAACATCTTATGGCGTGTTAGGGATAATTCCCTCACCCATTTTCCGGTGGGATCCATACGAGCATATATCCACCACTAATAGTCAGATCAATCAAATGGGGCCTAAATTTATTACATCAAAAAGACGAAAAAAAGATAATGAACATCAAAGTATTCTATTCCCATAGGAGCATTATGGAAAAAAACCCACAACGATCTGACAATTAAAAAGGGAGAGTTTGGTGAAAATCTTACGTCCAGACATTGAGGGTCTCGTTATGAATGGTGAAAATGCTTAGCAAAATCTGCTTTAACGGCCATTCAGATCGATAATGCCCGATAATGTACTCATTGTCCTTCAAATACGCAGGCAACGAGTGGTACTCCACCAGCTGGTATTTCACCTTCTTCCACAATCTCTTCCCCTTCCCATCTTTTTTCAAAGAACAATCGAGCCCATCGTCATTCGGTTCGGAACAAACCCTAGAATCCTCACAAGCTTTTGGATTCTTACCCATCATCTGTTCACACCAAGTTCAAGCGGAAATTAATGTAAATTCGCTTATAAATGAGTACATCAATTGGCTAGCCATGGTAGAAAATAATAATCACTGAATAGGTAGTCAAAGAATTGTCATCAATAACTGCATACGCATACACCCACATATACAAATATATATACCTGTAATGGAAGAAGTGCGCCGGCGGAGAAGACCCAGAAGGAGCTTCTTTTGTATAATTGACAAGAGCTGAAGAATAAACTCAGGTGGATGAGTATGAGAGAGAAGGGAGAGGATTTCGAATGATAATGGAATACAAAGAAGTGGCAAGAAGGAGAGAGAGCCAGAGGGAGGGAGGTTCGGAGATCACAAGAAGAGGATGATTGTTCGTTTAGGGCCTGTTTGGATGGAGTGAAAAGAGGAGGGGAAAAATAAGAGGGGGTATATGGATCGTTTTCCCCCGTTTGGCATCCCAATTTCGTCTCCTATTATTTCTTACCCCCTCTTCGTTTTCGCCATTTCTAGGGTTTGTCCGGTCTTAGTTTTGGGCTTCTCTTGAGCTCCCCAAAAATAATCCGGCTATAGAGGGGTGTTTTGTGGACGAAAATACTTTGAGTGGATGTGCCCTTCATAAACCATTCAAACAAAGTCAAATTTTATCCCCCTATTTAATACTCCATCCAAACCATATACTATTTTATCCCTCCTCCATAAACCATCAAAATTAATACCCCCTACTATCTAATCTCCCCTTCATATTTTTTACCCCCAATTTTTTACCCGCGTCCAAACAGGCCCTTAAGGTTGATGAGGATTTGGCACGGTTAAGAATCTAGGATCCTATGGTACACGTACACACCATAATTTTAAATCATTAAATTTAAAAGTGAATAATTCCAATCACTCATTTAATAGGTCAATTAACAAAATGAAAAAATGGCTTAATAGGTAAACGATGGCTCTCCCTCCCTGACTCTCTCTCGCTCTCCATATCTCCACTCTGGCTCTCTCCCCCTCCCACTGACTACCCTTCGAAGACCTCATTCCGACGATTTCCTCCGCCATCCTCCCACGTCTCAATCCGTCGTCATTTCGCAGGACTATCGTCTCTGTCTCTCTGTCCCTCCCACTGCTCGTTCTGGTTCGACGACCACACTCAAGCGACCACTCACTCCGACGTCCTCGCTAGCGTGACATTAAGTCTCTCTCCCTTTCTCTTCCGGCCTGGTAACGATGATTTCTCACCAAACACATAACATAGGGGAGCAACCGCGGGCTCATTCCATCTTGTTCCTTTTAATTGAATCCTTGCATGAGTTAATAAATTAGGATTTTCAATAGGGAAAAACGAGGGCTTTTTCCATAGATAAGAAATTGGTTCAACCTTTTGATTGTGTAGTTTTTTTATGCCTTCATCACATCAATGCCATTCATAGTTGATTGAAAATTTTGATTACGTAGTTTCACTACGAACCACGTGTTTGATAAAATGCTTCTCTCAACTGTATGACTCCAATGTATGATGGAAATTAGCTTTGCGAAATACATATCAGCTTAGTTTGTGAGAAAATTGAACTAATTGATTGTTTCTGGATGCTAATATCATAATATACTCATGCCTTTTGAGTTAGAATTCAGACCATGGTTGTTTATTCAGTTATTTTCCCCTTAGACAACCAGGTACAATTCTAACAGACATAGGGAGTTTTTTTTATAGTCCTATGGTTGGACCATGGAGGGTATAATTGGTTTAATTTGAGACCAATTGGATTAGGTCAATTAGTCAAGAGAGGAAAGAGAGAGGTATGCATCCAATGCATTTGGCTATCACTTTTTACACTTTGAGTGGATGTGCACGTCTCTTGTCATGTTATAATTTCAATTGCCTGCAAAAACTCTCGGGGCTGGTGGGTCTTTCAACGGGTACCCATCGTACTTGTGGTATGATCTATTTACTGCATATTCTTACCCTTTGAAGTTTACTGATTTTTCTTTTTGGGGAAAATTTCTTTTATATCCCTTCGACTTTGACCAAAAATTCATTTTGGTCCTTCACGTTTCAATTTCGGCATAAAAATACTTCTACTTTCCAATTTTTTTCAATGTCGTCCTTTAGAAGGAATCCGTTTTCTTTGAGTCCTGCTCCGGACCGTCTCCGGCCACCGGTTGGCCGATCCGAGCCGTTCAAAAATTCTAAAAAAAAAAAAACGAGAGGGCTAACGCGGGAATCAACGGCATCCGATGTGTGTAGGGTGCTTGATCCAAACATCTTATTTTTCGTTTATATATGTATATATCCCTAAAGGATGACATTGAAAAAAATTGGAAAGTAGAAGTATTTTTATGCCGAAATTGAAAGGTGAAGGACCAAAATGAATTTTTGGTCAAAGTTGAAGGGATATAAAAGAAATTTTCTCTTGTTTTTGGGTCCAGCATCTAGGTTTTTATGCATGGTTTGTATGAATTTTTGGTTTTTAGGCTATGTCCGGGTCAATGGAACCAAACTGGAAGTGAATGATTGTTCCTATTGGATGCTTATTGTGACGGTTGGTGACGGAATGTGCACTGCAAATGGTACATCATTTACCGAAATAGGTGAATGGCCATTTCGTCGCTTCCCAATTAACTATTCCAAGGAAACAAGCACGGCCTTAATTGTTAGTATTTGTATTGAATTGATTTTTCATCATGTTTTGAATTGATTTTTTCATTTGTAGCTGATAAGTAACTAGTATATTGACTTTCTATCTTATATGCTCTCTTTGCAGTAATTTGTATCATCTCTGCTCTTTTGGAATTTGGAAGGTATTCTTATATTTGAATGCTTGTAGTTTTTGTCCCCATTTTTGGTCAAGCTGATCAAAAAAAAAAAATCAATTTTTAAAAATACTCACGCTGTCAATTTAGAGGCTTGATGAATTGTTTTTAAGCATTTGATAAATATCATAAATCCGTTAGTTCTCAAAGCTTCTTGTGATTGCTCATGGTTAAACCCAATCATCACTTGGGTATAGTTATCCATTTTATATGTTTCTATTTAATTGTTTTAACTACAGCCCTTTACTTTTCTTGGTAACTTAGGGATGCATTAAATGAGACACAATAATGATGATCGAAACCGTTGATTACGTTATCTTTGTTGACTAATTCATCCATGAAATTTTTTGCTATGATCGGATTTAAAAAGCCTCTTCATCGGCTCCCTAATTCGATAAAAAAGAATATTTTCATCCGATTAATGGTCTAACGATAAGCGATGAACTTCATTCTTGGTACATTTAATCTAATTCATATTTTGTAAAAGATAGACGGGTCCGAAAAAAAGAAGAAGGGTTACATGGGGTTCAGTTGTTGCATTATTAGACATTAATATGCATCTGGGTACATTAAAAGTCTTTCGATTACGTAGTTGTCGATATCCGATAATCTCTAATTTTGGTGACAATGCTGAATATCGTATAACTTGACATCCTAACAGTCCTGATCGATCATTCTAAAAATACACTCATTAACGACATTTAGATTGTATATTCAATTTATATTTGATATGAAACCTAGTCCTCTGTTATAGTTGAATGTAAGGTAGCCATGTGACTGTGACACAATAATGACGATCAATTCCGTTGAATTTTTTTATGTTTGTTGATTAAGTCACCTACGTAAATTTTTGCCTCGATTTGGTTTAGGAAGCTCCATCATCGGCACACAAATTTAATAATAGAATGATATTTTCCATCCAATTATGTGTCTAGCTATAAGCCATCAACTTCATGTTTGGTACGAATGACCTAATTGATATTAGGTAAAAGATAGACGATTTCGATAAAAATAAAAAAAACACCTTACGTGGGGCTCAGATGGTGCATTATTAGATTTTATTGTTGTATTGAAATTGAACGATTAGATTTGTCGAAGTATGAAACTACAAGGACTAACTATGTAATTTAACCTAAAAAAACAACAATCTTAAAAAAAAAGGAATGAAGGGTGCAAGACTTGAACCCCTGATCTTTTAGATAAATGTCTAAACTCCAACACCTTATCACAGTGGTCAGGGACGGATCCAGGAATGTAGACTAGTGGGCGCACCTTGTTAATCATCATGACGAAAGTTTACTTTTTTTTTTCAAGCACAATAAGATCGTACAAAATTAAGACAATACATTACTAACTACGAAAGTTTATAATGCGTACTTTTAGTTAAATTAGGTAAAAATGAATACAAAAATCTCAGACAAAATTTTTCAAGTTAGTTTTAAATGAATATCGGCAAGTTTTAGAATGATCGAGCTAGTTTTGTTAATAATTTTATTTTAATATATTTCTACCAGACGGTTAAAAATAAAGAAAATCAAGAAAGAATAGCTCCAAATAGACAAATAGCTCGTAAAATAACAAATATAAATGCACCATATGATGAAATTTAAGCTTAAAACTAATTCTATATGTGTATTTTTGAGATATATGCAAGTGTGCATGTTTATATATTAGCACACTTTTATAATTATGCCAAAATATAACAAAATTATTTTAACCTCGAGCGGGGGTACCCGGGGAGTGGGGGCACGTGCCCCTGCATGCCCCCACTTAAATCCGTCCCTAACTGTGGTACACAATTGAGAATTTGAAATTTTGAAGGCTATTAATTATATAATACTTTCTTGAACGTAGGGGCCCTATTTCCAGCTGAAAATTTGAGAAGGCAATGGCCTCAAATGCCTCCGTCCTAGTGCTAGGTCTGCACTTGTAGATCATATTATAGCCTATGTCATTGGTGTAAATTAGTATGTCGACTATAATAATTTTTTTTTACAGAAATCACAATGACAATAAATTTACAAAATTATTTAGATTGTACTTCCATGACCTAGTTCCAAGGACCACCATTAAATTTGGATTTGTATGCATAGGGTGAAGGTTTAGCACCAATCCACCTGTCAAATATACAGTGTCAATTGTTAAGTGCATTGCCCTGAATATTCGTATCTTGAGACAGTTGGATAATTATTTGTTTTAGTGACCTCTCATTTTTCCACGAAAATTTGAAGGAATTTTGATTTTTTGAATTAAATTTTGTAAAAAAAGAATTTAATTTAGACTAATATTTTGAGAGGAAATTGTAGTTGTATTCGAAAATTTGGGTATAGTACTTACTTTTTGGTGAATTTCTTGGATGAAAAATTTTGAACGAGAACTTCATTTTTAGTTTAAATTATTGAGGCATTGTGTAGGGACAAATAAGAATTTGAAAAAATAGAGTGGAGGGAATCAAAAATTAAGATAATATGGTGGAAATTTTAAAATTTGAAAAAATAATGTGGCGGGAATTGAAAATAATTAGTGGTATGGTATTTTACTGATTATAACTATCGTTTACTAAACATTCCGATTGAATTTTTTTTATACGATACGTTGTGGGTATGAAAACACCAATTTATGGTGTTGTCTTAACAAATTTGGTTATATTACTAAATTTGTGATATGGTATTTTGTTGATTATAACTATCGTTAACTGAACATTCCGATTGAATTTTTTTATACGACACGTTGTGAGTATGAAAACGTCAATTTATGGTGTTGTCATAACAAATTTGGTTATATTACTGAATTTGTGGTATGATATTTTGTTGATTATAACTATCGTTAACTGAACATTCCGATTGAATTTTTTTTATATGACACGTTGTGAGTATGAAAACGTCAATTTATAGTGTTGTCATAACAAATTTGGTTATATTACTGAATTTGTGGTATGATATTTTGCTGATTATAACTATCGTTAATTGAACATTCCGATTGAATTTTTTTATACGACACGTTGTGGGTATGAAAACGTCAATTTATGGTGTTGTCATAACAAATTTGGTTATATTACTGAATTTGTGGTATGGTATTTTGCTGATTATAACTATCCTTAACTAAACATTCCGATTGAATTTTTTTTATAAGACACGTTGTGGGTATGAAAACTTCAATTTATGGTGTTGTCATAACAAATTTGGTTATATTACTGAATTTGTGGTATGATATTTTGCTAATTATAACTATCGTTAATTGAACATTCCGATTGGAATTTTTTTATACGAAACGTTGTGGGTATGAAAACGTCAATTTATGGTGTTGTCATAACAAATTTGATTGTATTACTGAATTTGTGGTATTTTAGACATGTATTATTACGGAATATTTTAATTAATTTCCTTTGGTACGACACATTGTTGTAAGAAAACGTCAATTTATGTTATTGTCATAACAATTGTGGTTTGTTATATAATTTGTGCTATTTAAATATGTTTTCTTTTGATATGACAAATTGTGTTAAGAAAATGACAATTTTAGGTATTGTCATAACAATTGTGGTTATTTTATAAAATTTGTGGCATTTTACAAATATTTTTGGCTTAGGTATAACAATTGTTGATTCTGGTATGACATATTTTGATTTTGTTACGGAATATCATAGGAGTCAAAAAAATTTTGGTACGACTCATTGTGATAATGCCAATTTATGGTGTTGTTATAACATTTGTGGATAGCATTATTTAATTTTTGATATTGTACGCATATATTTGATTAGGGTACATGTATTATGGATTTCGGTACGAAAAATTATGGTTACATAATAACAATATTTTTTAATTATGGATAACCTGCTAATGACCTATTCAACAGGTAAATTTTAAAGTACAAATCGGAACTAGAATCATAAATAGGCATTAGAAAACCAAAAATAGGCATAATGAAAATCACAAATTGTCATAATTTAACATATGGTATACCCTGTATACCATATCTTCTTTCAAAATTCTTTCCACCTTGGGAGGAAACCATGGGGTTTCCACCACGCATTGCAGGTCCCCGCATGTATTTTTTTCAGTAATCTGAACCGTTCATCTTGTAGGGCCCGCATAATAGTACATTTACATGAAAAATATATTTATCGGATATCGATAGGTATATTAAAAATTAAATCTTAGTTTATAAAATAGACGGCTATGGATAGTTTAACTTTAAACTTATCTACCGTTGATTTTTTAAACCAAACTTCGATTTTTTATATGCCTATCCATGTTCGATAAAGCTGATTTTTTGTGAAGATGTACTACTTTGCGAGCCCTACAAGATGAACGGTTCAGATTACTGTAATATACGCATGGTGGGGCCCATAACAGATGGTGGTGGAAAACCCAAATTTTCGACCTAAGGTGGATGAAATTTACATTCTATGAAAAATAGGAAGCGATGATGGTAGATATTTGGGGAAATTTCAAAGAAGCACCTCAATATCTCATATTTGGGGAACTTCACTTCAATATCTCATAAACACCTAAATTATTTTGATTTTTCAAAAAAAAAAATAACACCTGAAGTTAATTGTCGTTGTGAAATTGGGCACCCGAGTCTAGAGTTGCTAAACAAACCAAACAGCTCAAGCTTGGCTCGAACTCAGCTAGACTTGCGGCTTGTTCAAACTCGTTTAAAATAATATAAGCCAAACTAAATCATGTTTTTTTTTTAATGAATTCAAGCCAAGCTTGAGCATGAGTGTTTGGCTCAATAGACTCGTTAACAAAGAAGTCATTCCATAAATATTACAAATGTAGGGGTAGATTTAATAGATGTTCCAAAATAAGAGATTTGCGCCGCCATTTCATATGGATATTTTCATCAGTGTTACAATACCATTGCATTAAATACAAAATATAAAAAATATATATGGAAATTTAAGGATTTAAGAGTTTTTAATTTAATGAATGTAACTAGTAACTGAATTTTATGTTTATGAATTTTTTTGGCCTAGATTTATGACTTTAAATTAGCTCCTTTTATTTTGGAACTTAAGGAATGTAGCTTAAAAGCTCGAAACTTTAAGATTTTAAGTTCATACTTAGAAAACTCGAAATTGGCTTGCATATTTCACAAGTCAAACCAAACTTATCATGAACACAAAATTTCAAGTTTGAGCCGACATTGAACAATTAATCTCAAAAAATTTCAAGCTCAAGCCAAACTCGAACATATATAATAAGTCAAGCCAAGCTGACCAATATTGTGCTTGGCTTGTTTGGCTCGATTAGCACCCCTACCCGAGTCCTATTTCTGTCCATTTGATGACGGAAAATGCGCACCTATCACCTGGCCTATTCTTGTGCTGAAATTGGGCACGAACCTCACCGTTGTCATCTCTAAATGTAAGAGCATCTCCGATCCTTATTCATTTTACTATCCATATTCAAAATTTGAGTAAAAAGCTTAAAAGCTCATCTCTAATGTTATATCCATTTTGCCTACCCATTCTGAGTTCTACCCATTTTTTCACCCAAATTTAGGAAGACTCAAACCTATACTCATTCCGTGAAAAAAAAACCCTACCCATCTTTTTAAAACCCTCTTTTCTTTTTGGGAAATGATATTGGCACTCCAAAAATTGATGGAAGCACTCAAAAAAAAACAAAGAAAAGTGACTTTGAAATTACACTGATTTTGGAGTGCCAATATCATTTACCTTTCATTTTCATCAATTATCAATTACAAGTACAAGTGTACCACTAATAGGGGAGCAATGCTCCAGGAATCACTCCAATCCCTGGGCCATACCGCCAAAGGAAACCTAGACCAGAGACGACAACCAGAAGGCTAATTTAAGATTGTAACTACCTCAGTGACCCGCTTGTGGTCAATATTTTCGACATCTAACTTCCGAGGTAATATTTGCAATTTCTCGTTTCTTTTCTCTCCCTTTTTTCTAATGTTTTATTTTTTATGTTTCTGATGTTTGAAGATGAGGAAGTTTCCCTAATTGATACTGAACTCTGACTTTTTCGACTAAATTGAATTTGTACATTATCAGGAATTTTCTGTGATTGGTGTTGAAGTGCTTTGAATTGCTCTAATTCTTGTGAATTGAACAGGACTGCAGCTGAATCTGCCCTAATTGCTTCACTTTTTTTGATTGCTTCTGTATTTGCCTCAAATACTGTTAAGTGATATATCAAATATGAACAACTTTAATCAGCACAGAATTATGGTGAAATAAAGAGATAACATCTGTATGTCTATTTACTAGCGTCTTGCTCATTCGATGCACGGGGATAGAAAAAAACATCGACCAAATTTTTTTTTCTGTTGTCCTGTGCATGTCAGCATGTAGGGCTCTTAGAATTTACTCCCTTATCTTGTAAAAGGAATAAGGAAAATTCTACCACAATAAAAAAATACTCCCTCTGTCCCAAATTTCTTGGTCCTCTACGGTTTTACGTGCAATTTTCAATTGTCTATATCTCTTAATGTATATTAGTATTTAAAATATGCAATATTGTTTGATATATTTCTATAAAATAATGTTTTCAAAAACATAAAAAAAACAATATACAATATAGGTAATTGAAAATTACACGTAAAACCGTAGAGGACCAAAAAGGGGAGATCTGCAGCAAGTACAGACCTTATATAACAGCTGTAGTTTCCAAATATAAAGAACGTAATGGATAACGCTTTTACTGTTGGCTGTAACTCATATCTTTTGTTTGGAATACGACTTGCGGTTGCAATTGTTGACTCTCTTAGCATATGACCTGACTGGCTTTGACATTTTTTATTTCACTCTTGGCATGTTTGTAAGAATATGGCATGGTTAGTTAGTTGGTTTTTTTTTCTATTAATAAGCAGTACTAATTCCCAATGATTTAAGGATGATTTTGGACTATGCATTGGTCACTTGGGAGCCAGTTCGTCCAGTTCTTTAAGAATAAGTGTATTGTCTTCTTAAGAGGTAATGTGCGAATCTATTTGTGTGTATGTGTGCATTAACTATGAAGGTCTAATTAACTGATTCAATGGACGTATATTGTGTTGAACAAAATTGCCTCTTCTTCTTTGGGAATATACAATTGGTGAGGATATGAATATAGAGTGGAAAAACTCCTGTGTCATGAGTACCAAGGTTACCAAAACGGCAGAACCTTTTATTTTTGTTTCATGTGCTTCCTTTGGGGTTATCATAAAGTTAATACTCATGTTATAAGATAGATTTTTTGGTAGACTTTAGCACCAACCAATGAATTGCATGGATAATTTTATCCGGAGTGCTAGGTGCGGACCATTAACTAGGGGGGTTATGGTATGCAACTCTTAAATCTAATTGAAAGGGAACTTAGGTCCAACATAATAGCTTCTACCTGAGTTCACATCATATGTAGCCAATTTTGCTGATCGTCAAACAATACATTTATACCATTAAGTGTCCAACGGAAAATGATTTTGATCTGGAATTAAAAATAATCTTGAAAGGTTGGACCTAAGAGGTTAGGAGGAGGATACTGAATTGTTTACTGATCGTCCGAGCCGTGCCTTCAGGCACGGGCAAACCCTAGTATTTTACATTTCGTAAAAAGTGTAGAATAATGAACAAGAAGATGAAAAAATGAGGAAATTCCATGTAAGAGAGAGTAAAGGAGAGAGCTTCTCTTTATTTTAGGTAACTCTATTCTTTTAGTATATAGTATAGATTTGCAAATATCATATATACATTTGTATACATATTTAAGCAATACGTACTTGAGGATACATGTGATTCAAAATACCCTATTCAATTCAATTCCATCAATAAATCTCTCAAAATCCCACAAGAAAATCAAGCCAAAATGCAAATAGATTTCTAAAAAAAAAGTACCGGCGAAGATGATGGATACGAAGAGATGTAAGAGAAGAATTTAGGTGATTTGCAAACGTCAGTTCTTAGATGTAACGGCTTTGTTTGGTTGGTGTAGAGACCCGTGTATTTTAATTCTTGAAATTGCTTATTAAATGACTAATTGGGAGAATATGGTTAAATTGGTGATTATTTGATTTGAGGATTGAAGTGAAAGAATAGAAGATTTAGGGAGTGCATGTGTAGTTTAAAGATATAAGAGTGTGTGTGTGTGTGTGTGTATATATATGGGGTGTGTGTATGTAGGAGAGAAAAAAATATCTCCTAAACTCTCTCTCATCCGTTCTCTCTTTCTCTCTACCGGGTTCTCTCTCTCTCTCTCTTCCTCTTCCTCTCACTCAAAACTCCACTCAATCACTCATGAACTTCAAGAATCAACTTCCCTTCGAGCTTTCATTCGCGTTCTTGAGCTCGGAAATCCTTGGGTCAAGCTTGAATCGAAGATTTGAAGTTCAAGGAAGCTAGGGCTTAATCAAATCTCGTAGATCTTGGTTATCGTCGCGAGGCAGAAACTTCTTTACTTCTTTTATGTGTATATATGTTGATTTGGTGTATGGACCGTGCTTTGATCGTCCCCCTTTGGTGCTTTGAAGGTCTGTCAAAACTGTAGAAAATTGCCTCAGAACTGCGTGGGGTATCGATACCCCTTCCTTTTCTAGAAATCTACAGCCAGGTATCGATACCCCTAATAGATCTTGGTTATCGTCGCAAGGTAGGAACTCTTTACTTCTTTTATGTGTATATATGTTGATTTGGTGTATGGACCATGCTTTGATCGTCCCCCTTTGGTGCTTTGAAGGTCTGTCAAAACTGTAGAAAATTGCCTCAGAACTGCGTGGGGTATCGATACCCCTTCCTTTTCTAGAAATCTACAGCCAAGTATCGATACCCCTCCCTTCTCCGGAAATTATGCTCGTCTTTCAGTTTTCAGCCCAACTTCAAACGGCCATAACTTTCTCGTCCGACATCCGATTCATGCAAACTTTATATCGATTCGAAGGTCTTGAAGTTAGCTTTTCATTGCCACTAAAATCACTTTAATACTCTGAGTACACAGAAAGTTATGACCATTATAGTGGGGTGTGTCAGCCTACCAACATCCGTTGGCTACTCCTAAGATCCTCGTTTTATCGTCATGACTTCCTATGATTAGTGGATGTTGTTCTTGACCCATTGACCTTCCGTTAGTAAGGAATGAATAATAGTTTACTTGGTTAAAACGTCAATAAGATGCAACAGGTGATTGATTGATTACTCGTGAACGTTTGTGGCATATTTGTGATGTTGTTGACATGTCGTAACATATTTCATGTATGGATGTGCTTTTGGGAAAGTCTTAAGTTGTATATCGAGTGGGGAAATAGTTGTTTGGATCGGAGGTTGATTTAGGAAGTCTCATAACGCAAGAGGTGGAAATACAAAGACTTGAAGGGTCTCGTAACGCAAGGGGTGGTAATATGGTGATCCTAGATGTTGATATACACCGTAACGCTAGGGGTGGTAATACGGTGACTCTCGTGGAGATACACTGTAACGCAAGGGGTGGAAATACAGTCGGTGGAGATTGGTGTTAGTGAGTCATGTCGAAGTTGTTGAATTGCTTGAGTATGTGAACCATATGGCATAATGTGATTATAGCATGTCGTAGAATGATCGTCTTGAATGGTTGGCATATCCTGGAGTTGAATGTATTTCGTCGCTTGAGCTATATCCTCTTGTTTTCCTTCCTTTGCACTTATCATCATATTTGCATATTAAATTGGTAAAGATTTTTCTACTGGGTTAGTGTAGCTCAACCTAATCTTTCTTTTTAGGATAAAACACTGCACAATAGCCAGCATGCAATGTGTGCTTGGGAATGAAAGACTTTTTGGAAGCTAATCTTATATAGTTACTTAAGCATCTTTGTATTAACTCTATTTTGAGAGGGACATTTCAATCCTTTTGACTAAACGGTTGTAATATTCTAAACAGGATTGTACTTGTACCTTTTGTATATTTGGGGCCGGAGTTCCTAAGTTGTAAGACTCTAAACTTGGGGGCACGTTTGTAAAGTTAAAGAATGGAAAATCTTTTGGGTACTATTTACGTTATGCGAGGATCTTTTATTGAAATGGTTTATTTATCTATGTTGAAAATCGAGGGCGTGACAGTTGGCATTTTAGTTTAGTTTAATTTTGGTAGTGGGTGGAGAGAGAAATATGGTAATGATTAGAGAGAGGGGTAATGATTGGAGAGAGATAGAGAAGGTTGACAAAGTAATAATTGGAGAAATAGGGTAATGATTGAAGAAAGAAATAGGGTAATGATTGAAAATGATATTTTCATTTACATATGTATACATCTTTAAGGCTTCAAATATCTCAAATGCAACCATTTGTAGTTTGTTGACATTTGAGAAACAGAAACTAGCATGATGCTTCAAAAGCCATTTATAAGAGATAGGCGATGTGAAGGGCCTTGCTAACCACTGGCCACAATATAATATAAAGACAATTAAGTGATAATTTCAATACACTTATTTCAAATATCAATACATTTTCTTGGGTATCAATACATCTTTTATACATCATCCACCTCCCTAAAGGCAGTGGTTAGCATTTTTTCCATTCCTAGAATAGTATAGACAGAGGTGTCATCGTCCTGTGTTTACGCTGAAATACTTTACAACATCAATGCTCTGTTCACCACATCAGGGTGCCTATGCAAACCAACCTTTGGGACGGACGAAACCAATTGGGTATAGCCTCTTCTTTTCGCAGGCGACCAATGTTTCTGAGCTGGCAACAAGGCAAAAGGGAGCAACTCAGAACCCACCCCGAGTGACCGTCCTACCTTCTACACGCCTCTTAAATCCTAAGACCTACCGTGACTTGGGTCTCACTTGAGGCATTTGTACAGAAGATTTCTGATGACCCGGGTAGGTACTGTCAGGCAGGTTAAATTCCGATTGCTTCGGAACCAGAACCAATCTCTTCGGAACCAGAGCCAATCTCCTTACCTTAACCATCCGAGACAGTGCAATGTGACCATCAGAATCCAGATACGTATATCCTCAAGGTTAGTCCCCAAGTCAAGGGAGCCGTTCGAGCACGGAAAACACCAGAGGTATCGCAACCTCCATGGATTCAAGGTCTCCTAGACCGACCGGAGTAATCTTAGGAATTTTATAGGAGCCCCATCCTCTAGCCCACAAAATGCATGAATGATATGTATGTACAGAAAAGAAATGCACACAAGCATAATATAACACATAAGTCCTAACCACGGGTTCCTGTCCTAGTTGGGAAAGTTCTATGGCTAAATACAAGTGCAGAAGGCCGGTTTTAGTCTCAGAAGGGTTCCCTGGACTAGAGCCAAGATATACTACCCTATGTCAAGTGTATTGCAAGACAATGGTCGAACAGCACGATGGCCCATCATAGTCGAGGGTTGCTAGTCATCCCGGGAGAGCTTGTCGCCGGTAAACTGGGCAAGATTGCCGAGACACGCTAGCGAGGCTTGTGCGGTGCATAGTGTAAAAAAAAGTTAAGTTTTCCAAATTGCATTAAGTCCCCCAAGTAAAATGCCTTTCAAGTTTGGCCCTCTTGATTATTCAATACTCTTTTTCTTTTTCTTTTTTTAAGAAAAAAAAAAAGAAGCACAAGTAATGTATTGAATAAATAGTCCCCAGCAGAGTCACCACTGTGGGCTCCCGCTCCCCGGCGCGTTTGAAGAGTCGCCACCCGGATTTTTGAGATGGATGATCCGAGAAACCGAGAGTTCGTTTTGAAAAGAAAGACTTTTGGTCTAGCGAAAACGTTGAGATTTTGGATCCGGGAGCCACGTTACAAGCGGGGAAGGTTTTGTTGAAAAAACACCCCGCTCGCCCGGTAAAAACCGGTCTCTACTAAGCATTTTAAATGAGGAATTTAATACCATTTGAAAAATCTCAAAAACACATACGGGGAAAGGGGAACAAGATGAAATGTATCACATTGTCGTGCACGTGGTGCTTACTGTACAGAAATGATGAAAGATGATGCGACGAAAATATAAATAAGGAAAGCTTTTAAATAAGTTGTCTGGATCACCATCCTCTGACGCACGGCATACCACTATACGACGCACGGCCATATGATATGTCGCGCGTTGTTTCGATCTTGTCCTCAGGCTGTCAATGGTTTTTAAAGCCTCATGCGGTGTACCCAGTATGATGCACGGTGTTACTTTTAAAATTTCAGAAAGCTCACAGTCGTCAGATCATCTCAGAACTGTACCATTCCTCTAAGCCATGAGTAGAAAGACACTTTTAAATGCATTTGTTCATTCAGAATGGTTATGAAAGTTCATTTGTGATGATAAAATATGGCTTGTGGATATGGTCTCATTCCGAGGCTACCGACGATAGACAGGAATGGATCCAGTGAAGACGATCATGATCCAGACAGTTTGAACAAGAAAATTACAGTTAATCGAAATGCCGCGCGTGTGAGTATACTACGCCGTGCGACGCTTCAAAGCGCCGCGCGGCGTAGCTTACCCAGCACAGAGGGCTTGTTTTGCTTTGTAAAAATGATTTTTAGTCCAGATCTTAACCAAAAGGGGTTAAGTCTAACTACAGAAGGGTCCCCTCAGGGGCAGGACAGAGCCTAGCCCAAGGAAACTTGGTTCTTACCTTTGATCTCGAGCTCGAACGAAGATTGATGATGGTGGATGGACGTCGGCAAGATTGGTAAAGAAAAGAGAAGTATGGATGTGTGTAATAGATGGGTGTATTGGGTAGTTGGGGCCTCAAAGTTAGTAAGAGACTAACTTTAATGGTGAGGAGAAAAATGGAGTAAAAGGCCTAGAGAATGTCTTTTGAAAGTAACATTCTCAAGACTTAGAAGTGGGAAATCGGTGTGAAAGCAAGAAGAGAGAGAAAGGGTATAATGGTGATCAAGGGCCCTTTTCTCTTGAGTGGAGGGATGTATTTATAGGCAAGAGCCATGGATTTTGAATTTCAAATGTTGGAGGCATTTTCTGGGCGGGACAGAAGTGTGTTTTCGGCTGAGCCATTTTGTAGTTGTGACTCAAATAGGTGTGGCCGACAGCTTTCTGAGCCAGTCAGAACTTTTCATGAAATGCCGTGCGGCTAATCTCATGATCGCGTGCGGCGTATTGATTTTCGATATGCCGTGCGATGTAGAGGTGTCACGTGCGGCGTTCCAGGTCCAGTCCGGGGCTCTTGGGTTTTCTTTGGGCTTTTTGGCTTATTTGGGCTAGGAGTTGGTTTGGGCCAAGGAAATCCCTCATTCAAGCTCGTTAAGGCACCGTTTCCTTTATTTCATCATCGGGGTGGACAAAGACCTTTCGAGGTTCGGATTAGAGTGTTTACATCTTATCAATGGCGGAAGATAGAATAGGCGTCTCAACGTATGAAACTATGTAAGGCCTATATGTGTATGATACTGATCCTACATTGATTAAGAAGCTTAGACCATAAATATCAACCCACTGTATTACTATGCACAACTTATGACCTACTAATACACCACAACCAACGCAGCAAACATCGAACCCACCGGTGCATCGAATTCTCCAACAAACCTTCTCAACACCCCTCCATATCGCGCCACCGGAGGTAAACTAACCCCGCACGGTAATGCGTGAACACCCCCGCCACTGCCAACACGTGAAATATATGGTGACTTTGGCCCGCAATGTCAAACTTACCGGGCATCCACCGCTCTGGAATCCTCATGGCATAAATCAAAGCCCCTAATCCGTAAAATAATCCCATCAAAACTTCGTACCCAGTAGTATAAATTGCCTCTGGGCGGTTCCGGAACAAGATAAGCTTGTGCAGGATTGGAGCTATCGCGGACACGCCAATCCCGAAAAATAGGGACGCACGAATGTGACGGTATTCTGGTTTCTGGAAGACCGGAAGGAGAGAAGCCAACATCACAGCGATTCGAAAGGGTGATGAATCCAAGGTAGAGGTTGCAGAAGAAGGGGTAGCACATGAAGGAGTAGTAGACGGGAGGGTAGAAAGAGGTTGAGATGAGAGCTGAGATTCCAGCATAGTCGAGCCAATGCATGATGTATGAAAGCCGCGGGGAATGGCACGAAAGTAGGCAAAGAATGGCCACCGCGTGATTGGACGGAACATCAGGGGTGCAATCGCGTTCGCCAGGTCTTCTTTCGCAGTCCACTGCAATTTTAGCAAATAAAAGAACTAAGAACTTTTAACGTTTCAGGGAAACAAAAAATTGTCGTCTTCAAGGCATTACATATCATCAAATTTTGTCGTCATCCCTATCATCTGGAGTATATTCTGGGGATCCAATAAGCAGATAGTTGGAGTAGAAAGTGACAGTGGTATCAGCTGCTATTTCGCATAAATTTTCTCCTCAAATTCGTTTCATCTACAAGAACTGTGAAGTTCCTCTTGAAACCACATCGCAGCAAAGAAGATTGTAGGGCAAATTTTCGTAGTCGTCCCTCTAGTTTTACGGTTGTCTCAATTTCGTCCCTCTAGTTTCAATTGTCACCAAATAAACCCTGTAGTTTGTTTTACGTTCCAAACTGGTAAAATCGTTAACACCGTTAATGAAACTAACGGAAAAATATGATTAAAAAATTAATTGCTCCAATTTTCAATCCGGTAGAACCAATGCGAAGATCTTATTTTTTTGATTATTTTATCCTAAATGGTCGTAATGAATTTTTGGCTCTAAGGCCTTTCAACGAGCACCCGAAGACTTCTTATTTAGTTTCAGGGCTCTCGTAGGGTGCTCATTGAAAGGCCTTAGAGCCAAAAATCCATTATGACCATTTAAGATAAAATGATCAGAAAAATAAGATCTTCACACCGGTTCAAACAGATTAAAAATTGAACACTTAAATTTTTTAACTACATTTTTTAATACATGAACGGTGTAAAAAAATAAGTGTTCCAATTTTCAATCCGTTTGAACCGGTGCGAAAATCTTATTTTTTTGATCATTTTATCTTAAATGGTCATAATGGATTTTTGGCTCTGAGATCTTTCAATGAGCACCCTAAAAGAGCCCTGAAACTAAATAAGGAGTTGTCGGATGCTCGTTGAAAGGCCTTAGAGCAAAAAATTCATTATGACCATCTAGGATAAAATGATTAAAAAAATAAGATCTTCGCACCGGTTCAACTGGATTGAAAATTGGAGCACTTTTTTTTTTAGTCATATTTTTCCGTTAGTTTCATTAACGGTGTTAACGATTTTACCAATTTGGAACATAAAACAAACTACAAGATTTATTTGGTGACAATTGAAACTAGAGGGACGAAATTGAGACAACCGTAAAACTAGAGGGACGACTACGAAAATTTATTCACATTTCTTACTATGTCTAGAGGATAAACAATTCTAGTACACAACTTTAGAAGCTCGGAATGCCTTCGCATGCACATGCAGGCCCTCACTCAAAAAAGGATGTCACAAACACAGAAAGATTTGCCACTCATAGATAAGGTGTCTTAAACTAGAAGCTCAAAGTGACATGGAGAAGTCGTCACAAAATCATATTCCCCACGGACTAAAATAAAAGTGCCACAGATTTAACCAAAAGATGTTACAATAAAACTTTGGTTCAGTTTGGACAAATTTCTCAGCCTCCAATATCAAGGTCCACGTATCTGGCACAAAAGTATAGGTGTTGAATCACTATTGTATGAGAAATCTCAAGCAAATGGCCTTTGAAAGGTTTGAGTCCTCACTCATAACTAGGTAAACTAAGATAAAGGCTCAAAACTACAGTTCCCAAATCGCAACAAATGATTAATGTTTTGCTGTGGACACCATTAAAAAGGGTTTTTCCCCACATTACAATTTTGAAGAGTTCGACAGTCTACTTGGTTCCTTGGATGGTAGAAGATCCGAACAAAAAAAACAGAGCTCAAAGATGAAGCTAAAGAGGGAGGAAGTTCAACTAAATTGCAACAGACTCGTAAACAGGTGTTAAAAATTTGCTGAAGGAAAAAACAGTGACAAATATTCCAATAGCATGTGCTGATAGCCCGACAATACGATACCAAAGGTATCATGATATGCATGCAACTATTTGGCCCAACCTGGAAACAATTAACCACTTGTTTTGACATGGAACGTATAGGATAATGCCCAAAGTATGATGCAGAAGGGGAAAATGTTCCAAGATCTCAAGCCAACCTATGAAGAAGGGCTACAGATTTGCAGCATTTGCACATAACTATTAGACGGGAGAAGATTTTATTAGCAACCACAAAACCAATGAGGACCTTACCAGAACACCAACATCTGTGTGGTTCACATGAAATAACCTCTCAGGCAAACACTTTGTGAGGAGATCTACGACATGCCAAGTCGATGGTGATGGCAGCAAACCCATCGAAGGCAACGACTTTGTGAGCTCCTCACGAAGTCTGTGCAAATCAGGCATGTTGGGTAAAGAAGGCAGGCAAGCCAAAAGTTCTGCATGCAGTTTGTGGAGATCAGCTCTGTTCAGCACATCAGGGATATGTTGCAGACTGTGGAAATCCACAACCTTTGGAACCTTCATGGCAGTGTATATTGTCAAGGCAAGAAAAAGGAAGAAGCCAATCAAATGCCTGTAGCAAAATGAAATTAAACTTCAAGGCATGTTAACGTAGACTTGAGCTTACAAAGTTAAATGGTGAGTTACATATATCCTAAGCATAGCAATTTCTCGGAACAACATATTGCAGGCATTTACCAATACAGTAGTGACACAGAACCAACAGTAGCAACTAGCAAGACAACAAACCTTGTTTTGAGAGTCTCAATAGTGGTAAATACTAAATGGTTATTAAAAATCTCAGGCAATCAAAAAGCCCAAGGGCATAAACTCAACAAACAAAACTAACAGGGCATATAACTAGCAGAACATGTTTGTGTGCTCACAAGTCACAACACCCAAGCAAATTTTGCAGATGAACATAATTTTCTCATGCCCATCTCAGCTACGCTTAATTGAAAAGTTCTGAAAACAAATAAGAACCTCCTTTGTCCCAAGAGTCACTGTGTTCCCTGTAAACAAAGTTATGCAGTTGTTCACCCGAAAAAGAAAGTTATGAAGTTAAACTCGCAACAAAAGAACAAAAAAATTAAGTTTCGACATTGTATTACTGTTCTCCATCATCATAGCCCAAAATAGTGCAACCTACGAAAGGGTAGATCAAATTGTGCAGGAAAATAACCAACCCCTGTAATAACTCAAAAGTCTATTATCAGCACAGAATCCAGTCATTTTAGACGACCTTTACTTTATTAAATCTTTTTTGGTCAAGGCAACCTTGTAAAGCTGACAACATAGAGACTGAGCATTTGCAAAAAATGGAAAAGTAACAATGTGCAGTGTTATGTGGCATTATTACTCCCATCATTCGGCTTAGATTCCCATGCATTCTTCAAACTGGACAACAAAAAGAAACGTTACACGGTATCATTTTTCTTTAGTTCAGTAGGTGGTAGGCAAAGAGGATAAGACATTCATTGGGACCAAAAACCAAGGCATAAGGCGTAAACCCCCTATCATCCTCGAAAAATGATGCTGACAAAACTTTGGGTAAAATTAAAGTTGTTTATAGAATGCTACTATCATTTTCCAAGGATTTTGACTACCCCTCTAGGAAGAGTCGATAAAAGTGTTACCATCAGTTTTCTTCTCTTCACTTCAGACCCGACCAAGGGTTTATCTACCGATTCACCATGCAAAGTAAAAGACGGTTCTCAAAGACTCAGTTAAGTAACTTCTCTCAACCTAAATTGGTTTCACTTCGCTTTTTGCCTCAGGAGGGTAACTAAATACATCTCTTGAAACACCAAGATTGAAGAATTGTGTTGGCACATAAATTTCAACCAAAGATTGGTGAATATTTCATATGTTGGGCTTGCGAACTAAAAGGCGTATAAAGAGCCTGAAAGCATGTTGACCCAGCCATAGTTTTAAATCTCGGTATCGGTCGCCGTCTCGGTATCGGTCGCGGTGTATCGGTATCGGGACGTATCCGTGATACGTCTCGGGAATCGGGTGTCGCGGTCGTGAATTTTTAAAAATCTTCAGCAACATGTATAAAACTTGAAAAATATACTTTTGCCCCCAACATTGGCTTAAATTATCACATTTTAATTAATTTAAGACATGTAATAGCCCATTCTCTTCATGTGAAATATCCGATAATTTATCAAAACCCGCAAGTCAATAAAATTTTACAAATATGAGAAAAATGCAACATTATGAGTTTCGATATAATTGACATAAACAGCAAAAGTAAGATGATTTTAAGTCATAAAAAAATGCAACATAGAGGTTTTACATTACATAATCGCTAGCCACAACTAGTTTCAAGCTCATAGCTTTTAAGTCATACATAATTTTGGTAATACAACTTCAATGCCAGAATGAATGGCGTGGAGGTACCGGAGGATCTACATATTCCTCATTAAATTGATCATCACCATGACTATTTTGCCCAGCAGCTTCAAATAGATGTCCGTAGAAGTTGTTGGAGAAATTACAGTGCTCAAAATTATTGGTGGTGCCGCTACTATCGGATTGTTGTTGTGAATACCAATGTGTTGATGGTTCTGTAACCGTAGGATTACTACCATATGAAGAGCTCCCACTATATGAATGCTGGTGAGATCGGTGTGGATATCCTATCCCCATAAATGGTGGTTCTGGTTGATTAAAATAAGATTGCTGCTCTTCAGGGGGATAATATGGATATATGGGTCTTTGCTGCCAATGATGTGCTCTCCCATGATCTTGCCCAACTTCAAGCTGTCCAAATTGGTCTCTGAGATTATGAGTAGTATAAATGTCATTAATAGGACGTGAACGTCTAATCCTATTCGATCCCCCATCACCAGATGATACAGAGTGTCGTGACTGTCGTCGTCGTTGTTGTGTAGAATCCCTAGTTCCACCATCCTCCTCATGATAAGTAGTGCGATTCACTGTATTATCTTGTGTTTCCCCACCATTAGGACCATCATCATCCTCACTGCCACTACCAGATGGACTCAAACCACGACCTCCACCTGAACTGTTTTCAGATAGGTCTACATTTTGGGGATTCTGCGTATCACCTGTATGCAACCATGCTGAATTGTCTACATCATCCAATATTGCGTGCTCTCCCTCTTCCAACCATTCAGCTAATGGATCATCCTCGTCAAAGATGTAATCAAGATTAATGGGATTAAAATGATCATCTCTCTCCTCATCACTTCTTCTAGTCGCATGCCTAATCTTTAGCCTCATATTGTAGTACACAAAGACAATCTTGTTTAATTTCTGATATTTCAATCGATTCCTTGTCTTTGTGTGTATAAGGCTAAAGGTACTCCAGTTTCGCTCACAATTTGAAAAAGAAGTGGTTTGACTCAATACTTTCACAGCAACTTTTTGAAGTTGGGGGGCAGATACGCCATAATGGATCCACCATTCAGCTACATAAAAAAAATTTAGAAATACTAGACTGAAGATGATGTATTTTATTGGACTATAATATAAAAGAAGATGGTAAATTATAAAAGAGTGTCACTTAAATAATTACCAGGATTAGTTGCTTCAACTGCTGCTCGAGCCACTACTGTTCCAAAAGAATCTTCTTTATTTCGAAATACCGAAATCTGCACATCATAATATATTTTTATCACAAATCTAAATTAATGAGCAATATATTGGCATAAGAAGTAAGAACTATAAATTAACAACTTACTTGATTGATGGCTTCCACTTGCTCATTTACATCTGGCAGTAATCTCAAAATTACTTTTCTAACTCCATCCATAACCTCCCTATGATTAGACAAGTTGCCACCGTATTGATATATTGGATTTAGAAAATAACCTGCATTTATTTATTGAGCCCATAAGAAAGTTAAACAATGAAATAAATTTTCAAATATATCCTTTTACATTGCAATTGTCAATTTAGCAACAACTAAAAGAGTCCATGACTGAAAAATCATCAGTTAGTTGAAAAGACAAATTATAAAATTGGAGTTGGCAATTCATCATAAAAGTGTAAAATATTTACCTGCTGCATGCAAATCCGTATGTAACTGAATAGTCCATCGACGGTCGATAATTCTCCAATACTCGGTATAGTAACGACAATCATTTTGTATTGCCATCTTAGCCCTGTCCATGGCTTCGTATATAAACCCCATCGTGGGTTTTCGATCCCCGTCCACAAGCCTAAGTACCTTCACCAGCGGTTCTTGTACTTTTAGTATATCTGCAGCTTTTGCCCAAAAATCCTTAGATTCAAGAATATCTCTAACTTCTTTTGCCCCTTCCATTCTAGCATATCTAGTAGCGTTCCATTCGGTAGAATTGAACATATTTTTCAAACCAATCTTGTATCTAACCAAACTCTCCAAAGTAATAAAATTGGTGGCAAAGCGTGTGATGACGGGCCGTAACAAATCTCTTCCATCTGTGTAATTTTTCATGTAATTAACGACCCAATCATAATTATAAATGAAACGTGTGACTTTCTTTGCCTTTTCCAACACCGCTTTCACATTCTTTTTCTCACCAATGTCCTCCAAGATTAAATCAATGCAATGAGCGGCGCATGCGGTCCAATACAAATGGGGCCTCTTTTCCATAAGTTTCTTACCAGCCGCCTTCATTGCAGCTTCGTTGTCCGTTATAATTTGGACAATATATTGCTCCCCAATTTCTTCCACTACCTTATCCATGAGGCCGAAGTAGTAATCCGATGTTCTGCTAAGTACATCTGTTGCATCAATAGACTTGTGAAAAACTGTTCCACGATTGCTATACACAAGAAAATTAACGAGATGCGTCCTTCTAGGTCCTGACCATCCATCACACATAATGCTAACACCTCTCTCCTCCCAAGTTGTCTTCAAAGATCCTATCCATTTTTGTATGGCCTCGTATTCTTTAGGCAAATAAACTTCAGCCACCTACAATAACCAAAAATAAAATAGAATGTAATGCATGCTTAATGTTATTTTTCAAATACCAATAGCATAAACACTAGAAGAAATGTTTGTAAGCTTTAACTGTGAGATTCACCTCGTATGAACTTGGAAGTTTTGTTCCTTTCCCAACCTCTCTAGCAACATCAAGCATTGGTTCAAGCCATGGAGAATTTACCGTGTTTGATGGCAACCGTGTATATAGCACAAATTGGCTAACTGCCCTTCCCAATTTTTGCTTTGCTGCCTTCAAGAATCGACTAGACAATTTCGATTGTTTCTGCCCTTTACTCCGATGAAGATCAACATCTATTTCTGCCAATCGTGCTTCTGGTGTTGTTAAACTGGACCATTGCTTTTTTGTCTCGCGAACACTAGAACATCGTTTAGAAAAACCAGGAGGAGGCCCAATATCATGATTGCCGCTACCTCCAGCCCCACTACTTCCTCCTACATGATATCTACCCCCTGTTCTGTTTTGAAATCTTTGTCTCTCCTCGTGTTCATATTGCATTCTTACGCTTTCTTGTCGTGCTATGGTCATTTCTGGATCTGAGTCATCAGACTCATCATTATCATTGTTAAATGCCGCATACTCATATTCCTCGTCACATTGCGTAGCTCTTATTTGTTCCTTCAATTCCTCACGTCTTTTTCTTTTATCTTGTTGTTTTTTGCTACAGTCTTTCAAATGTTTCATCATTAACTCCCGAACTTCACCACTAACACTAGGACATGAGGACACTTGTCCTCTTTTGTGTGCTAAATGTTCTTTCAACCTAGTTATACCACCACTCATTATTTTCCCACAGAAAATGCATTGTGATTTGTTTCTGTTATTGTTTTCAACCATTTTTCCAAACTTCCACCCAATATCATCACTAGGAGTATTTGGATCAAACCCAGTACGACTACTACCTGCACCACGTCCATGCGACATTTAATTTGATGATTAACCTATGAAAAACAAGTAATATCAAAAATCATTAATTAGTAATTACCAAAAAAAATATAAAACTAACAAAATCTTAATAATGAGAAGAAAACAAAATATTGCCAATGTATAAATATTCTTTCCCTTTCAAAGAGAACTCCTCTTGACTGTATATCCACTTGATTAATTTTTATTTCACAGATGTTTGCCAATGTATAAACTAATGTACTGTTTTTAAAAAAAAATTAGCACTTGTAATATCTACATACAAAATGTAGATATCAGGATTTAGCCCAACACATGCATAAAGAAATTGGAAACAAACCCACCCACCTCCCATAAAGATATCACTAACGTACATAAAGAAATTGGAAACACATGCATAAAGATATCACTAACGTACTAAACTACTTTTTTTTAAAAGAAATTATATAATAGTTGCTCCGGACCTTGACAGAGGTGGTGAATAAAGAAATTGGTTTTGTAACTTTTACTCTCATTCCCAGTTCCCAAATCCCACCCACCTCTCTATCATCAATATCTCATCCACCCACCTGTTCATTTCAGAATCCAGATGGAAACAAACCCACCCAAGAAACCAAAAAACCCCCAAATCAAAAATTGAGAAGAAATTTTTTTTGGCATTGTTTGTTCCTCCAAAATCATAGAAAAAAAAATCAAGGGAAAGAAATACCTTCAAAGTTCAATCTACAACCATTCCTTTCTTCTCCTCTTTCTGTTTACTTCACCAAATCAGCACCAAATGCTCTGCATCAGCAATCAATACCATCCGTTTCTCAAGAATCTTAAACTACTTTTTTGGGATTTTTTTTCTTTCTTGAAATATGTTGAAGAGTGAGTTGTTGAAGAGAGAAATTTGTGAAAGAATGAATATAGAAGACAAGAAGCATCTGGATTTCAACAAGTAAGCATTTGGGTTTCAACTTTCATTTTTCTTTCTAAGGCAAGATCCACAATTTTTGCTTAAAAGCCTACTACTGCCTATCAGAAAAAACAGAAGAAGGTGGTATTAAAAACTGAAAAAGCCTGCTGGAAAACAAAAAAAGATGCTTTGTTTTTTGTTTTTTTTTTTTGCTTAAAAGCCTAGTAGCCTATCAGAAAAAACAGAAGAAGATGGAATTGATGCTCGGGAAAAAACTGAAAAAGCCTGCTGAAAAAAAAAAAAATTTAAATTTTTTTTTTTGGCCGAACCGGTACGGACCGATACGTATCGGCCCCGAATCGGTTACGGACCGATACGTATCGGGTATCAGCCGATACGGCTGTGAATTCCAATCTTTCCGATATATCGGCCCGTATCCGAATCGGAGACCCCAAATACCGGTACGTATCGGCCGAGACGGTACGTCTCGGCCGAGATTTAAAACTATGGACCCAGCGAGCCCGCAAATCAACAAATACATGTTGGCCCGACAAGCCTAGCGAGGATATGAGCCTGCGAAAGAATGCATGTTGGCCCGACAAGCCTAGCGAGTATATGAGCCCACGGAAGAAGTAGCAGGTCTACAAATCAGTTGAACCATATAAGCCCATATCTCACAGGGCCTACAAATCAAATATTTGATTGAACCATGTAGGTCCGCATTTCGCAAGCCCTATAAACCAAATATGGGCTCACGTAGTCTCAAATTAGTACGTAGAGCCCAATAAACACTCCTGTGGAAGCAAAAGAATAATACAAGATGGATGTCATCTGATGCAACCAACATTCAAAATTTAAAGAGACTGAGAAGATATGATATCATCCTATCCTCTGGCAACAACTATTCAAATTCAAAGGAATTATTTGGCGGCCAAGCATCTGATGAAAGGAGCCCCTATAAATATGAGGTCCATCATCAAAGGAAGGGACCGCCTCTATCTCTCTCTCATCTATCTATCATCCATCCGTCCATCACCTCATACTACATCTCAGACCTAAAAAAGTCTCTCATCTACCTCAAGATCTCAGACCTCAAACCTCATCTTTTCACCATCATACTCTCCGCCCAAACACAGAAGCTATACACACCTCTTCTCTCTTAACGTAGAAAATAAACAGAGAGAGAAGATATACTCCATTCAAGCAAAACCACTACAATCTACAACCACCAAGCAACCTACCCGCTCACTACCACCTGCAATCTTCCGCAAACTTCGAAGATCAGTAAGAGTAAGAATACCAAGTGATAGGTAAAGGGTTCCAATCCCTCTAAATGTATCAAATATTCTATGTTTTGATGTAAACAAGGGTTTTAAACCCCAATCATCAATAAAATTAAATTGTTCTGGTCTTTTTTTCGTATTCTTTATTCTTCATTAATCGGAGGTTTTACTTTTGTAGTATGTAATTAACGATTTGAAATCCAAATCGGAAATAGGAGCCTACATATAAATAAACAACACTGTTCGCTTGAACAGTGGATATTTGAGATATGGATTTCGAAGTGTGGGTAAATTCTACGGTTCAAAATTTATGTCTACAAATTTATGGCACGCCCAGTGGGACCTATTTCTCCTCCCATCTTTTGAAGAATAAAACAAACTATAAAACTCATTATTCTAACAGTGTCCCTTGCTTCAACAGATTCGAATATGGAAGTTGCAATCATGAAGGCCAACAACGGACTCGCTGTGAAGACACCGATGAATCCTATGACGGGGATTCAAAAATCTTGGAAGGATGTGTTAGTCTCTCCGGCACCTGCTTACTGGAAGGCTCCAGAGCGCAAGCTCTTGGCTGTCTCACCAGAAGTTCCTGCTTACTGGAAGGCTCCAGAGCGCAAGCTCTTGGCTGTCTTACCAGAAGTGCCTGCTCATCGGAGGCTCCAGAGCGAAAGCTCTTGGCCGTCTTACCGCGAGCTCAAACAAACAATAGCACTTCGCTACTCCAAAAGGCTGAAAGCCTCAAAGGAGTAGCCAAAGACCTTTTAAAGGCTGCCAAACAATATATGGCAGTAAGAGCAACATGGTGCTCGTGGGACTTCCTTGGAAAAGCGAAGGGTGCTAAAGAAGCAATAGCAGTTGCTGTTACCCTGGCCAAGGCCCGCACAACTCAAAGTACACTGGGTCTTTTGATTACACAGGCAGAGCACTCCATTATGATTGCGGAAAAAGCTCAAAAGAGGGCATCTGTGGAAAACTGTTCCATCATCAGGAACATTGGCAAGGAGATGATTAGTCAAACTCGAAATCCCGCTAATTCGTTAGCCCAACCGAAAATGGTAGATTGGTCGGCTTAACGAAGAACCAACAATTCGACGGCTCTGCATAAATCATCCATGCTGAGTCGTCGACTCACGAGTCCAATTGTGAGAAACGCTACAGCAATCATAAAAATCCAGGAGACACAAGCTTTCTCTTCCATGCCTGTAGGGATTCGGCCAGAAACCCCCATTAAAGCCTCAAAAAGACAGAGGCAGAGGAGGAATAAAACCCTCAAAAAGGGAGAACAGAAGTCTGTAGCAGCCAACGTTATGGGAGCAATTGAAAAGGCTCTTGGTAGTTATAATGACGACCTTGAGTATCCCACAGAATCAAGTGAATCAGAGTTGAACTCTTCCGATGGTGAGAGGGGTTCTGTTTCCACCACCACGGAGGAACAATTTGCCAAGTTGGTTGAACAAGCAAAGAGAACTGCTACCTCGATGCCTATGCCAGGGACAGTAACAAGGTCTATGGCCAAGCAAGAACAACCAAAGGGATTAACTGTAAGTGAAGGAGATGACTCTGTCTCAGTGTACTCGTCATCCCCTGCAAGCAGTAAATCATCATCCTCTATGAGTAAGAAGCCCAGAAGTGTTACAAAAGTTGTTTCGGTGATGGTGACGGAAGTGGGTGACGAAGAAAGTTCAAACCCTCAGCTATTGGAGGAGAAGGTAGCTTCATTGCAAGAACAGCTAGCGAAAAGGGACCAAGAAATGTCTCACCTGATGGAACAGATCAAAAGTTTGCAAGCCTAAGTAACAGGGGACAAACAGAAAAAATCTGCCTTTGAGGAGGAATCATTCGAAGTCCCGAAAACAAAGTTTACTGGGGGCAACGGGCATTTCTTAGCTGACCCAATGAGCAGTAATGTAAACCCGATGCTCATGGCCATGATCGATGACATGGTGAAGAAACAAGTAAAGAAGGCTAAAGAAAAGGAGGCCGAGGGCTTTCGGATGATCACAAAGCCCTATCCAGCATGGGTGGATACCGTTCCATTCCCACATGGCTTCTCCCAACCTGATTTCAAAATGTTTGGAGGAACAGGAGATCCTAGACAACATATTACCCATTTCCTCTCACGATGTGGGCCAATAGCACAGAATGAAGCCTTGTGTTTGCAACTCTTTGTGCAATCTCTTGAAGGTTCTGCATTTTCCTGGTATTCAAATCTCCCTGAAGGATCAATCCAAAGTTGGGATTTCATGGTTAAAGAATTCCTCAGACAGTTTTGCAATACCCAAAGACGTGTTAGGGTACCAGAGCTCATTGAGACCAAACAACGAGATAACGAACCAGTCACTGACTTCATTGCAAGATGGCGAGCTTTGACGTTCGCATGCCCACAAAAGTTCACGCAGTTAGAACTCATTCGCATGTGTCTCAACAATTTTCGGCATGAGCTTTCTACGGCACTCATGGCTCAGACCTTTGAAGGGTTCAATGACTTATATATGTACCAAAGCACATGACATGGAACTACACTTGGGCAAACGAAGAAGGCCGAGGGTTGTAGATAGGCTTGAAACCTCAGTTGCCGCAATAGTTGAAACCAAGAAAAGAGTTCCAGTTGTGGTTGGGGCGCAAAGACCAAAGGAAACTAAAAAGGCCACCATGAAGGAAAGATTGGAAAAGAAGTATTCCTTTACAGATGACTTGGTGGAGGATATGTTCGAAGACCTCTTGGAGCAGAAGTTGATTACGCTCCCAGATGTGAAAAGGCCACATGAAGAAGGCAAGAAAAATGATCCCAAGTATTGCCCATATCATCGCCTTATCAGTCATCCGTTAAAGGATTGCTTTTTCTTGAAAGACAAGATTCAAGAACTCTTTGACTCGAGGGTTATTGAGCTTCCCTCTCCTGAGAAAGTGACAGCAAACCCAATTACAGCCGATGACGATGGGGAGGGTGAATGGTTTGTATATCAATCAAAAGGAATGAAGAAAAGACGGAGTTCCTCATCTAGAGCCAAGGCGCCCTTTGTTTCGAAAAAAGTGCGAAAACCGAAAACGTCCAAAAAGGTGAAAAGGACCAAAGTGAGTAAAAGCGCGAGGAATAAGAAGAAGAGCCAAAAGAAAGCAAAGGAAGTGAAGCTTGTCCCTGATGAGCCTTTGAAACAATCCCCTCGCATTACCATCACACTTGAAGAATTTTTGCCTGAAAAACTTCAATCTCCAGAGCTAAAAGCTTATTTTAAGAAAAGAGAAACGAGGCGATAACCCAAGTCCCATGCCTTAACATCATTGTGATAAGTGATGATGAAGAAGAAGAAGAAGAAAGCAGTGCTTCGAGTCCAATTCACATACCGGATTCCCCTATTGTGATAAGTGACGATGAAGAAGAAGGAAGCAATGCTTCATGTCTGATTCATATATCTGATTTTCCTACTTCACGAAATCTCGCGGTGGGAGAATTCATGGTAACCCCTAAGGCTCGTGTGACCCCTGAAAAGGCAATGGCTTCACCAAAGTACTCTCATGTACCTCCTATGTTCTACATAAACACTCCAGAGTATGTAGTAAGTCCATAATTTGGGGTTAATGTGTTAGAGTGTTATAGTTGAGGGGTTAGTGTGTGTGGTGTGTATATAGATGTGTGTGTGAGGGAGTAGGGAATGAAATTCCCTCTTTTCTAAGTCCATCTCAAAGAAACATGGGATACGTATCGGATACGGAACTTGTGAGAAATTCTCGAAAGCGGCTTCGTTTTGAAGATGAGAAGTTCAGCCTCAAGTGTCAATCAGATGACGAGATGTGGAAACATTCTACTCAATCCCCACATATCCTTGAGTCATTTGTAGACTCAGATTTCTCTCCCAGGTATCCTTCGCCAGCAAGAACATACGATGGGGAAAGTGTGTCCAATGACCATTTTGATTTTTCATGCAACGTAATTTCGGTGGATGTGAATTTTCAAGATGCGGATATACAAATCAGAAGTTGTCCAGAGGATGATGAAAAAGTAAGAGTTTTTGCTCGGAGGGAGGGAACGAATCAAGCGAAGGTAATTGTAGCTTTGAAAGAGGAAAAATCCAGAATTCCCCAAAACTATGCGATTGGTAGAGAACACATTTCAAATCATCCATATCCTGAATGGGTTGAAATGGTCTTATTCCCAAGAGGATACTCCATACCACAATTTCCCTTGAATAATGGAGTTGGATGTCCAAGGCGCCATTTAGTGCATTTCTTAGCACTATGTGGAAACTCAATACGAAGTCAAGCACTACTTCTGCGGCAATTTGTACTCTCATTAGGAGGATGGGCAGCTGATTGGTATTTTAGCCTTCCTCCCAATTCAATCCCTGATTGGGACACAATGGCAGAACGGTTTTATAGGAGGTTCTACACACCATGGCCTATGGAACTTGAAATGTGGGAGCCCTTACAGGATGAAAGTGCTCCATTTCAAACATATGAGTTGTTAGAAGGAACTGCGGACCAAAAGCTCGAATCTGCGTTGGACCAACGAGACATGGGGAGTATGAGACCTAGAGATTTGCTCCCTTTATGGGTTCAGCAAACACCGTTCCCTATAGGATACGAACTCCCAAATTTCTCTATCTATGAAGGGTATGGTGATCCTGAAAAGCATATAAAGCTCTTTTTGAGACAATGCGGGGAAACTGCCCAAAATCAAGCATTGTGCCTACGACAATTTCCTCTTTCTCTAGATGGGATTGCATTTGATTGGTATTGTTCTCTTTCTGGGTTTACTGTACCTAGTTGGGAGGTCATGAAAAGTGCCTTCATACAGTCCCAATACTTTTATAGATGGGACTCACGATATCTAAGAAATGCAAAGGAAAGGCATCCCCAAGGAGGAGAAGTGATCACTGATGACGAAAATTCATCTGTTGGATCAGTGAACATGGTGCAAATAAACGATGAACCTAAAGAAGGGGATGGGAAGGAAGTTGTCCATGTGTGCAAGACATATTTGACTTATAAAAGACAGCCTCGCAATCAGTCAAGTCAAAATTTGCAAGTACCAGTTACACAAGATGAAGTCCCAAAAGAAGAAGAACAAGTGAAATATGATGTTCTTGCCCATCTAAAGAAGATCCCAGCTCTATTAAGCATATATGATGCATTGATGATGTCTCCAGAGCTTCGAAAGTCATTGGTTTATGCCTTGTCCAATCCGGAAGATTTTTGCAAGGAGATCCAAGAAAAGGGGCAAAAGAGCACAACTACATGCCTGTCCACAGTAGTATTTGGCGATGAGGATATGTATGCAAAAACACTAGATCACAACCGACCTTTGTTCATCACTGGTCTTGTTCTTAACACCAAAATCTCTCGGGTTTTGGTTGATGGTGGGTCCGCAGTAAATTTACTACCAAAAAGGGCTTTGGGCATAATAGGGGTTCGATTATCCCAATTACGGCCATGTCATTTGGTGATCCAAGGGTTCAATCAGAATGAACAACGCCCCATGGGGAAAATTAAATTGCGAACCAAATTTGGTGGCATCGAGGAGGATACCGAGTTTCTGGTAATTGATGTAGACACTTCTACAATGCCTTGCTTGGGAGACCATGGTCACATAATCATATGGCGGTGCCTTCTACCTACCATCAGTGCATCAAATATCCATTGCCTCCACCTTTAAACGAAGGGATAATTGTTGCGGATAATGATCCCTTTAATGGGGTTGAAGCTTACTATGCAGATGCTCGTTTCTACATAAAGACTTCGCAAAATAGAGTGAAGGGCTCAACAGAAACAAATATTAAAAGCGTGAAAGCTCAGACAAAGAAGGCATTTCGCTATGTTCCGAAGTCTCAAAGGAAGCCGGGTGCAAGCGCTTTAGCTCCGATAGACCCAACTTTGGAGTTAAAAGATGCATTTGTCTTGCCATTACAGAAGGCAGAATGCACATATGTGGAGGACTATCATAAATTTGTAGTCCCTGCAAAAGCAAAAGGCATGAAGCCTATAGTGTTCCATGCACTTGGTGACATGGAAAAGAAAGTTCAGGATGATAATCTCAAAATTGTGGAGATATCGAGTCCAATAAGACCAAGTTACGCTGCAAACATTACAAAAATGTTAGTAAAAGCTGGTCTTGATCCTGAAAAAGTATCCACACAAACAGTGGCACCTTTTGACTCTGTGCTAACTCATGCACAAACCGAATCCCTTCAGCAAGGAAGTCCTATTGTGGTCACAAGGGAAGGATTGGGCTATCAAGCCACAGAAGAAAAGATCTCTGTGAATATGATCACAGTGGAAGGGGCATCGGATGATGGGATTGAAGATGAGACATATCCCATACCAACACAATCTGAAGAAAGAGGTCAGGCTACAATTGACGAGCTTCGCGAAGTCAATCTTGGTGATGAAGGAGAGAATAAGCCAACTTTTGTAAATGCAAACTTGGCAGAGGAAGAGGCTCAAAAGTACATCTCTTTTCTGAAGGAGCATCGCGATGTTTTTGCATGGACCTACAACGAGATGCCTGGACTTGATCCTAGAGTTGCAGTTCATAGGCTCGCAATCCATCCTGAGAAACGACCTGTTAAACAAGCACCAAGAAGGACACGGCCAGAATTGACGTCCCAAATCGAGGCTGAAGTCGATAAACTCTTGACAGCTGGATTCATCAGAGAGGTTAAATACCCGACTTGGTTGGCAAACATAGTCCCAGTCCCGAAAAAGAATGGGAAAATACGGATTTGCATTGATTTCCGCGATCTCAATGAAGCTTGTCCTAAAGATGATTTTCCTTTACCCATCACCGAACTTCTGGTTGATGCAACCACAGGTTATGAAACCTTGTCATTCATGGACGGATATTCGGGTTATAATCAAATCCGAATGGCTCCCGAAGATGAAGAACTGACAGCTTTTAGATCTCCAAAAGGGATCTTTTGCTACACGGTGATGCCTTTTGGTCTGAAAAATGCGGGGGCAACATACCAAAGAGCAATGACGGTGATATTTGGTGATATGTTGCATAACATTGTTGAGTGCTATGTTGATGATCTTGTCGCCAAAACTAGAAATAAGGAAGATCATTTGGATGACTTGAAGCAAATTTTTGAACGTTTAAGGCAGTACAAGCTTAAGATGAACCCGTTAAAGTGCGCTTTTGGGGTTTGTTCGGGTAAATTCATTGGGTTTGTAGTTCGAAGCAGAGGAATCGAAATTGATCCTGTGAAAATCAAGGCTATCCTCGAAATGCCTCCCCCCAAAAATTTGAAGGAGTTGAAAGGGTTACAAGGAAGACTAGCCTATATAAGAAGGTTCATCTCTAACTTAGCAGGGCGATGCTTGCCGCTCTCAAGACTAATGAAAAAGGGTGTACCCTTCGAATGGGATCAATCGTGCCAAAACGCGTTTGATAGTATCAAGGCATATCTCATGAAACCCCCGGTACTTATGAGCCCAACCATGGGAAAACCATTGTTGCTGTACATTGCTGCTCTTGACTGCTCATTGGGAGCCCTTTTGGCCCAACATAACAAACAAGGGAAGGAACAAGCTTTGTATTATCTAAGTCGAACTTTGGTTGGTGCAGAACTCAACTACTCTCCGATTGAGAAAACATGTCTCGCTTTGGTGTTCACCTTGCAAAAGTTAAGACATTACGTCTTGGAGCATGAAGTCAAATTGATATCGAAGGCTGACCCTTTGAAGTATATACTGTCAAGGCCAATACTCTCTGGGAAAATTGCAAAATGGGCTGTAATCCTCCAACAATTTGCAATTGAGTATGTTTCCCAAAAAGCAGTAAAAGGTCAAGCCTTAGCAGACTTTTTAGCAACGCACCCTATCCCTGATGATTCACCTCTAGCCACTGATCTACCAGATAAAGAGGTCATGCAAGTTGAAGTTCAAAAAGCATGGGAGATGTATTTCGATGGGGCAACAAGGAGTCCAAATGGCCAAAAGCAAGAAAATCTAAAAAATAACAAATCTGGAATCGGTGTTGTGTTCGTCACACCAAATAATGCCATAATCCCTCATTCCTTTGTCTTGACAGAAGGATGTTCAAACAATGAGGCAGAATATGAAGCTGTAATTGCTGGGTTGGAATTGGCATTGCAAATACCGATCGAAGAGCTCTTAGTCTATGGAGATTCTGAGTTGGTGATAAAACAGTTGCGTGGAGAATACATTGTTAAAAAAGCAAGCTTGACCCCATACCATGAAAGGGCTAGCCAGTTGCTTTCACAATTCAGGAAAGTGAACATTTTCCATGTTAAAAGAAGGATAAATGCTCAAGCAGACTCCTTGGCAAGTTTGGCTGCCTCACTCTCCCTGCCTGATAGGGAGACAATAATTGTTACAGTTGGAGAAAGAAGAGTTCTACAGCCCTTAACTGAAATCTCATAAGTACTGCCAGTTTTTGTAGCCACAACAAAAGAAGGTGACGAAGATTGGCGCGAGCCCTTTATAAATTACCTCCAACATGGTAGGCTCCCAGATGATAAAGCAAAAAGGGCAGAGGTAAGACGTCGAGCCACAAAATTCATCATGTGGAAGGACGCATTATACAAAAGATCCTTGGATGGAATGTATATGCGTTGCATAGCCAATGAACAGGCTCATGAAGTTATGGCGGAAGTTCATAGTGGTGTATGTGGGGCACACCAAAGTGGTCCAAAGTTACATATGCAATTGAAACGCCTTGGATACTATTGGCCAACCATGATTTATTATTGCATCAATTATGCAAAAAGATGCCAAGTTTGCCAATATCATGGAAATTTTATCCACCAGCCTCCAGAGCCTTTACATGTGACAACATGCTCTTGGCCATTTGCAGCATGGGGCATTGATGTTATTGGGCCTATCAAGCCATCATCCTCTGCAGGAGATAAATACATCATAGCTTCCACTGATTATTTCTCAAAATGGGCTGAAGCAATTGCTTTGAAAGAAATGAAGAGTGGGAACGTCTCGGATTTCATCCATATCATCTATAGGTTTGGGATCCCAGATAGTATCATAACTGATAATGGGCAACCCTTCAGAAGTGGTCCATTATACAAGTTATATTCCAAGTACAGCATAAAAATCAACCATTCTTCGCGATACCATGCGCTTGCCAATGGCTTAGCAGAGGCTTTCAATAAGACTCTACGCAAAATTATCAAAAAGATGGTTGAGCAAAATAAAAGAACTTGGCATGAGAAGTTACAAGAAGCATTATGGGCCTACCGAACTTCGCATAGAACTCCAACTCAAGCGACACCCTATTCTTTAGTGTTTGGGGGGGAAGCCGTATTGCCGTTGGAAGTACAAATACCTTCTTTAAGAGTGGCAATACAAGAATCCTTAACGAAAGAAGAAAGTGCGAAAATAAGGATGGTCGAGCTTGAATCCTTGGATGAAAGGAGACTATATGCTCAACAAAACTTGGAGATATACCAGCAAAGAATGGCCAATGCTTTCAATAAGCGAGTCCGGCTTCGTTCATTTAAGAAAGGGGATTTGGTGTTGATGGTTAGAAGACCAATAGTCATATCTCGAAGGACTAAAGGAAAGCTTGAGCCTAAATGGGATGGGCCCTATGTCATTGAGAAGGTCTATTCTAATGGGGCTTATTTGTTGATCACAATGGATGGCGAGCGAATCATCCCTCCCACCAATGCAAGGTTTTTGAAAATGTATTTTCCTTAAATAAAGGCTCGCTAGGTCAAAAACCCAACCTAGGCAAAAATTAGGGTAAACAAAATAAAATGGGTGGTTCTAGGAATGCACATGATTGGCTGGGGTGTACGTGCCAACCTAGTTGGGATATACATCTTTAGTAATGATGCAATTAATCCTAGATCATTCATAAAAAAAAAAACCACCAATAGTGCAGTATGTGGCTAAACTGCTAAAACACCTCACCGAAATCCAAGGTGATAAATCTAAGGATACTCCTGGCCCGCAAGAGTTTAAACTGTGAACAGCAAAACAACCCCAACAAACCAAACAAACCATACTCCTGGCCCGCAGGAGTTTAAACTGTGAACGGGAAAACAACCCCCAACAAACCATACAAACCATACTCCTAGTCCGCAAGAGTTTAAACTGTGAACGGCAAAACAACCCAAACAAACCATACAAACCATACTCCTGGCCCGTAAGAGTTTAAACTGTGAACGGCAAAACAACCCCAACAAACCATACAAACCATACTCCTGGCCCGCAAGAGTTTAAACTGTGAACGGCAAAATAATCTCAACAAATAAACCATGCTCCTGGCCCGCAAGAGCTTAAACTGTGTACGGCTAAACAAAGTCTAAAATCCATAATTCACGACGTTATTCAAAGGTGCAAAACTATATTACTAAAAGAAGCTCAATCCATCAAAGAAGCTCTAGCAGCATCAAGTGCTCCTTTCACAATATCATAATATGCACTTTTCTTCTTGCATTGCTCAACAAGATCCAAGGCGACATGAAGATCCTTATCAGATTTGGAAATAGTCTTGGAAAACTTGGTTAAATCACTTTGGGAAGAAGAATGCTTGGCCTTGCATGAGGACAATTCGAACTCGAGTTTTTTGAGTAACTCCTTCGTACGAGCAATCTCCTTTTCAAGACTGGTGACGCGCTCTGAAAGATTTGAGACAGAAGAAGTCATCTCCTCATAAGAACTTGCCATCTCTTCAAAATTAGTCTTTTTGATCTCATATTGGGCCTCAAGTTCTCCAAGAGAAACATCCTTATCAGAGGAAGAACCTGATACTTTGGTCCATAAAACAGAATATTTAACCAAAGCCTTCACCTTCTCGTAAAGGGAACTAAGGTCCACTTTAAAGCTCTTCAACAAGGAGATAATTGCATTGGATTGAGTAATAATGTCCTCAATACTTAAGGTGGATGACTGGAGCGAGATAAAAAGGCCTTTCTGGATGTGGACGGCAGCTTCACTAGAGGAAAGAGGGTTGGACTGAACAGGAGGTTTCTCGATCCTAGCAATCAACCTTTCAAGTTCAACAGGATCCATCAAGTCATCGAAAGAGGCTTCTCCTATAGAAAGAAGCGTCATGTCAAAGAAAGGGGGGAAAGGTCAAACATTTACAAGGTAAATAAATTTGTGAAGAATTTACCAGTACTTTGGACTTGTGGGGTTGATGAAGGCAACAAATTCGAAGAAGTAGCTTGCCACGAGTTCTTTGAAGAGGCATGATCTAAGATAAACAAAAATAAGAGAAGACTTTTATACAAAAGAGACGCATTAAAATTTTCTTTGCTTCAGTGCAAGAATTATATACCTTTGAAGGAAGCCATAGCAGCAAAAGATGTGGCAAGCTTTGAGGGTAAAGATCCTGAAAAAGGTAAAGATCCTGAAAATGAAGGATACGAATATAGCCTGGAAAAAATAGGGCAATAAAATAAGTAAAAAAGGGGTTTATACCAGTGGGTTTGAGGGATCCACTAGGAGCTGTTAATACTGTGGAATGGCTAGAAGGATGACCTGGAAAGAGAGTAAAACAAAGATGAGCAAACAGTATTAATAAAATTTGATTCTGTATACAAGCAAGATGTAATACCCTTAAAAGCACTCTTAGGAGAACAATCTGACAATGGGGTATAATTATAGAACTCGTCAGTTTCGTCTTCACTCTCATCATCCTCATCTTTCGTTTCTCCTTGCGAGTCATGTTTTGATTCCCCTTGCAAACGATTAGATGCTAAAGCTGAATATTCTGAAGATAAAGAAAGGCTAGGGACCTCTATGCTTGCTTTAACTCGCCCCAAGACAAGCAATTCACGTCCATTCTCAAATTTGTTTAAGATAGCTTGTACATCTTTTCCTTCTAGAATGGAATCTTTGCCCTCAAAGAGAGAGTCAATATAAGCTCTAAATTGATCCAAAGAGGAAACAAACTCTTGTGTGGGATGATCAAAATTCTCAAGAAACATCATCTCCAATGGGCAGATCACAGCCTCAGGATTCTCAAACTCAAAATAAACGGGTGTACCACAGAAATTGCGACACTTGGATTGCAAAATATTAAGAAGATATCTTTGAGGATATCTTCTTGGAGAAGGTCTCGTTGCTTTATCAGGACCAAGTAACATACCAGAAGAACGTCTCGAAGTTGAAACATCTGGTCGAGACGAGGTAGGAGTATCAAGAATGATCGGAGCAGCCGTCTTCTTCGTTCTTTTCTTTGGAGTCTTAGGCTGGTTACTTTGTTTTCGTTTCAATTCTGAGGAAAACTGAAGAACAACAAAGGAAGAAGCTATCCACCAACGAGCATAAGGCTCTGTTACAAATGCGAGATGTCAAGTCAACGGAAGCTCAATAATAACATCCGTGCCTTTACGCAACATCGCGCACCAATAATAGAAAAATGTGGCAGGATTAGATTGTCCGCGGCAAGATGTATCTAAACTCCCCGAGCAAGCTTGACAAAATCCGAACTGACGGGCATATCGACTTGGGGTATAAGGCTCACTAAGAAAAGAAGAGCCCACCTTGAATGTTAGGATTCCCGGGCGGAGACATACTAGATAGCTAAGGAGGAAAGGCGAAATGTTTTTATCATCATGAATCCTTCCCTTAGGCTCGTCATCATGAGTGAGAGCCCTAGAAAAGTAGTTATCCTGGGAAACCAAAAATTGTTGCGCATAGGGCTCCTTAGTTAGATGGAAATTACCAGTAGCCTGCGCGCCGATAAACCCAAGATATGGAATGAGCTTGTCAATGAGCTTACCATTTGAAGGATTGCCATGAGAATAAGTCTTTGGAAAGTAAATAGACATCCATCCAAAGAGATATTGAAAGGGCCCATAAACAGCTTTCTTCCCTGGAATAGAAGAGTTAGCCACTCTATTAAAACAGTGATAGAGGTATGTAAGGACGGGTATAGCCAAGCTAAGTAACAAACCCCTTGCCATTTTGCTGGCCATCACGAAAGTAGAAGAACGCACTTCGTTGGAAGAGTGCGGGAGCACAAAACCGCTAAGTCAACTGGCAAGAAAACCAGCCTGCAGAAATATTTTGCCTTCGCTGGAAGGAATCCGCGTGAGGCTCTACGAAGTGGGAAGACCATAAACTTAAGTTTCTGGTTGGCATATATATCAAATAAAGCACGACATGTAGAACGAGTCTGATCAGAATAGAGGATATCGTTCGTTGGAGTATACTCTTCATAAAGTCCTCCTAAAATAGGTAGGCCACTAACGCGATGAAGATCCCACAAAGAAAAGCCAACCTCCCCATATGTTGGATGAAAAGAGTTGGTATCCGGTGACCAGCGTTCAAGAAAAGCCTTGAACACATTTATATTTCTTGTGTACGAAAATTGGGAAATGTAAACAGCTGAATAAATGCCAGCCTTTTCCAAAGTAGGAGCAACGGAAGAAAGTACGTCGCTCAACCAGAAAAGCCATATGGGCTCTTGAAGATGCGAGGGGGTGCCACGAATATTAAAAGAAGAATCCCACTCAACACCTTCGTTCTTCATCTTCTTGATGAGAAGATTAAAATTAGAGCCAGGAACTGAATCATCTACTTCGCTCCTAGAAAAGGGACGGAGCAAAGAAATAGGAGATGAGCCCCGATCTTTGGAAAATCCTCTTCCATCTATCTCGGAGCATTTTCGTACACCATGGTAGACTAAGTCATCAACGTTGTCAGGAGGAATATATGGGGTTCTTTGTGTTGGTGTCAAACTGTCATAAATAGACTGGTGTCTGGCAACTTTGGGGCCTGATTTGTCTAGAACATTTTCCTGATCACGACGAAGATATTCGATTGTTTTCGAAGTAAAATCCATGATACTGAAAAAAAGAAAGAAAGAAAGGGGAATCAATTCAATCTGCATAACCAATGTGGAGCGAAAGACAAATAAGGATGAATATCCTCAAAAGACTTTCAACAAGGAGGACAAAAGAGGAAGAAAACCCTCAAAAGCCCTAAGCGTAATTGGATCTCAACAAAAGCCCAAGGGGATCAACACAAGCCTTTGGGAGCCAAAGCCAAAAGGAAGCTCCTTTAGGAGCCTCCAAAGACAAATGAAGAATATTCTCTCAAGCAAAATCTTGGCAATGCAAGATAAAGCCATTAAGAGAAATCTCAAAAGTCTAAGAGAGACAAATAAAGGAAAATTCCCTTTCAGCAAAGCCTTCTTCAAGACAGATGTTGAACCCTTTCATAGGAATCTTCTGCAAAACCTTTGAAGAAGAACAAGCCAGTAGAATCCTCAAATTCAATAACATGATCAAACATCTCAAAGGCCTTAACAAAGACAAAATGAGAGGAGGATCTGTTAGAAAATTCAAGGACCAATTGACAAAATTCTCAACATCAAGGGAATCAAAGAAGAGTCCGAATGGGTTTGGCGTTGAGCCTGACAAAAGCCTCTTACAAGAGACTAAAGCCAAAGGTGACAAAAATTCCCCGAAAGGAATTGAGCCAGATAAGGAGCATAAATACATAAATTGAACCGAGTAACAACAAATTTGTTACCTTACAAGTGGCGGTAGATAGAACTGCACAAATAGGTCCTGAAAATAAAGACGAGGAGCAAAAAATAAGGGCATTAAAAAAAAAGAAGAGTCCTATGATAGTAAAAAAAAACTGGGGCCTAGCTCTTTTGGAGAAAATATGTTCCAGTACAATACACCATGTGGACCTTGGAAATTGTTAAGAGGAGTATATAAGTTTGCAAAAAAAAAGTAGCAGCTTTCCTCGTTAAAAAAAAAAGTTAAAAGTTCTGGTATTAAAAAGGGAGACCTGCTGGAGCTTAAAAAGAAGAGTTGTGCTGTTTGACAATCAGCTTTCTTCTCAAAATAAAAAAAAAGCTTTACACAGCCAAAGTCAGAGAAAGGACTTTACTGAAAAGAAAAAATTTGCAGCAAATGGATCGTTGCAATAAAAGGAAGAAATCTGGGTTCAAACCTCTTGAGAATACAGCTTTCCCGAATCAGAAGTCAGAATCTTGGTTGGCAAAAGAAAAGGAAAAGCATCAGCAAAGAAGAAAATAAACAAAAAAAAGAATAAAAAAGGAGTTCAGAAACTCTCACCTGGAAAAGTGATCTGTGAATGTGCAGAATCCTACCAGCAAATACTTCTTTAAATACAAGAGGCACATGTGTTCCTGGTTCTAGACTTCTAAAAGAAGTGGGTTCTCTTAGAAGTATTAAAAAGAAAGTCCTTTTCAAACCCTTTTGTCAAAAACTCCTATAAAGGAAAACTTCACAGCTTTTATCCAAAAAGAGAGATAACTCCCACCAAGATTCAGAGTTGTTGGAACTTTCGGATTTAAAAAAGGGAAAAATTCAAAAAAATCCCTGAACTTTGAACTCAATGTCAAATAGGCACCTGAACTTAAATAAACTTCAATTGAACACCTGAACTTTCACTCCGTTATCAATTTACCCCCTGCCGTCTCAATCCGTGACTTGTCGTTAACGGCACAGTTAAAAAAAAAAAACTTACCACCAGTTTGCAATCCTATGATGCAGAAACGTGATTATGAGAGCCTTAGAGACAAAATTTGATTAAGTCTCTTTAGAATAATATGATCAGAATAATAAGATCTTCACACCCGTTCAAACGGATTAAAAATTAGAGCACTTAATTTTTTAACCATATTTTTTAATATATAAACGGTCTCAAAAAAAATTAAGTGCTCAAATTTTCAAAAAGAATTTTTAAAAAAATTCCCCCTACTTCCAACATTTCTCTCTCTATCTCTCTCCACTTATTACCCGGACCCGGGGGCTCTGCTGCCCCAAAGCACATCACCAAAATGGCAACGTTTTGGTTAAATAAAAATTCATACCACTAGTTTGCAATCCTATGGAGCAGAAACGTGATTATGAGAGCCTTAAAGACAAAATTTGATTATGTCTCTTTATAATAATATGATCAGAATAATAAGATCTTCACACCCGTTCAAACGGATTAAAAATTGAAGCACTTAATTTTTTAATCATATTTTTAATATATAAACGGTCATAAAAAATTAAGTGCTCAAATTTTCACTCCGTTTTGAATCGGTACAAAGATATTTAAGTGCTCATAAAAAATTAAGTGCTCATAATCACATTTCTGCTCCATAGGGTCCTAAATAAAAAACACATACTTTATACGGCTCGAAATGAATTACGACCCTTTAGAATAATATGATAAGAATAAAAAGATCTTTGCACCGATTCAAACGGAGTGAAAATTTGAGCACTTAATTTTTTTTGAGACCATTTATATATTAAAAAAATATGGTTAAAAAATTAAGTGCTCCAATTTTTAATCCGTTTGAACGGGTGTGAAGATCTTATTATTCTGATCATATTATTCTAAAGAGACATAATCAAATTTTGTCTCTAAGGCTCTCATAATCACGTTTCTGCTTCATAGGATTGCAAACTGGCGGTAAGTTTTTTTTTTTTAAATGTGCCGTTAATGACAAGTCACGGATTGAGACGGCAGGGGGTAAATTAATAACGGAGTGAAAGTTCAGGTGTTCAATTGAAGTTTATTTAAGTTCAGGTGCCTATTTAACATTGAGTTCAAAGTTCAGGGGTTTTTTTGAATTTTTCCCTTTAAAAAAAAGGGGGTCTTGGCATTAATCTGAATAGGCCAAGACAAGAGAAACAAATGTCCTTTTCAAACTCTATTGGAAACAAGAGTATACAGACGTTGGAATCCTATTATGATATGGATTTACACATAAAAGGACCAGTAGAAAGAAACAAGTTGCTGGATGATTTATAGAGTCCTACTTCAACTATATTTGCAAAGAAGGGAGTCTGAGTCGTCAGTCAAAAAGAAATCCTACTCAGATTTGGATTCTTAGCAAAAATACATACACACACACACAAACAAAAATGCTGTCAGATATTGGGCTTGGTCTACACACAAAAAAAAAAAAAACAAAAGAACAAAAAAAAAAACAAACGTGGCCTATAGATACGAAGCCCTCAAAGAAGAAATCACACAAAAAGAAAAAGGCCTACGGAAAAGGCTTACAAAAAATCTACACACAATATCCATGATATATGGAAGTATTACGTGAAAAAGGGTAGCCCATGCGAAACCCCAAAAAGGAGAGGCCATATAAAAAAGCCTATGGAAAAAAGGGCCAGCACAAAAAAATAAATAAATAAATAAAGTGCTAAAAATGGCTGTTGCAAAAAAAGAAAAGAAAAAGAAAAAAAAAGTGCATGCCTTGCGAAGTCAAAAGACCAGGCCACCAAAAGCTCGAGTTCAAGTAAACAAGGACTCGCAAAAAACGAAGCACATTCAAGATATGAAGAAGTGCCAAGAGATCGTGACTCGTGCGAGTCAAAACTTGCTTGCACGACTCACGAGGGGCATTTGTTGACACATAAATTTCAACCAAAGATTGGTGAATATTTCATATGTTGGGCTTGCGAATTAAAAGGCGTTTAAATCAACAAATACATGTTGGCCCGACAAGCCTAGCGAGAATATGAGCCTGCGGAAGAATGCATGTTGGCCCGACAAGCCTAGCGAGTATATGAGCCCACGGAAGAAGTAGCAGGTCTACAAATCAGTTGAACCATATAAGCCCATATCTCACAGGGCCTACAAATCAAATATTTGATTGAACCATGTAGGTCCGCATTTCGCAGGCCCTATAAACCAAATATGGGCTCACGTAGTCTCAAATTAGTACGTAGAGCCCAATAAACACTCCTGTGGAAGCAGAAGAATAATACAAGATGGATGTCATCTGATGCAACCAACATTCAAAATTTAAAGAGACTGAGAAGATATGATATCATCCTATCCTCTGGCAACAACTATTCAAATTCAAAGGAATTATTTGGCGGCCAAGCATCTGATGAAAGGAGCCCCTATAAATATGAGGTCCATCATCAAAGGAAGGGACCGCCTCTATCTCTCTCTCATCTATTTATCATCCATCCGTCCATCACCTCATACTACATCTCAGACCTAAAAAAGTCTCTCATCTACCTCAAGATCTCAGACCTAAAAAAGTCTCTCAATTGCCTAGGTGCAGGTGAAACAGACCAGTCAGGGCATGCCTCTTAAGTGGCATACCAACAAGTCAAGACAATTTGTATGGATCCTGGCACTATAGCAAATACTCTTTAAGTCGGCAAGTTAGCCGCAAGGTTTGCTCTTATTACGCACTTACACCTTAAAGAACTATACCTCCATTCTCTTGTTACATAAGGCCCTCAATATCTTCACATAACCAACACAACTATTAATGGCACCAACCCTCATTGAGAGGGGGAAAAAAAAAGAGACTACCTTTTAATCTGGTAAATAAACTTGTCAGTAATATCTCAACTATCATTCTTTTGTTCCTAGTTGGCTAAGTGTGTTAGCAACACAAATCCAAGTCATAGTTATAATAATTACAGCCACCTTTTTTCTATTGTAATTATTATTACCAATTATTACAGCCACCTCTTTTTGTCCTCGCCAAACTACATTTGATTCCACCTTCCCTTAATAACTGTCTTTTGATTTTTGCTCCCTTCCCTTCATCCGCTATAAAAGTTTAATAAAGCGGTCACTATATATATGTCCCCATACAGTGGCGGACCCAGAAATTATTTATAATGGGGGCACATAATCATTCATAACCTTAAAGAATTTCACCGTCAATTATAATCATATGCCATTCCAAAAGTTTTTAAACATATCCACACATATATATTCTCTGCTAGATTTTTTCACTTGAGTGGTGAAGTGACAAAATACGTTTCCCAAAATTTTGTTTTAATGTTCTGTTCTTTCTTATTCTTTTCTAACTTAATAAAAGGACCCAGATTCCCTACAAGTGCAATTTGCCCACAAGTATATCTTCTCTCGTCAATCCAAACTGTTCATATGATAGGGCTCGTCATATAATTTGTCCATTAAAAAATCTATGTTGATTAGACTTTAAGTTAAAACAACTTCATCGAAATACTTTTACTCATAAGAAATACACGATCTAACAATTTTTTGCATAAATAAAATGTTCTTATCAAGTTGTTATCAGTGTCCAATCAACTTGATTTTTTGGGTGGACAAATTATTTGACAATCTCTACGTTATATTCGTCTTGAATCATCGAGAAAAGATTCACAATTGTGCGAAATATACTTCGCACCTCTAAATCAAACAAAAAAAAATCTTAGTTGAAAAAAATAGTATAAGAGGGTGTGGGGGCACGTGACCCCACATGCCCCTTAGTAAGTCCGCCTATGTCCCCATAATTCACTAACTAGAGAATAGAAGAAACTAATGTCTAATTGGTTGGATTAGACATGAGATTAGACTACATGTACCATGAAACAGCGTTCCAGCGGTTGAACGCAACAAGTGGTGGAGGGACTGACGTCAATAACTTGTTTGGTGAGCATCAAAGTATTCTATTCCCACTGGAGCATTATGGAAAAAAACCCACAACGATCTGACAATAAAAAAGGGGGGAGTATGTTGTGGGAAAAAAAACCCACAACATCCAATTTTGCTTCGGAATTTAAGTTTGTAAAATTGGACGTTTCGTAAACGCCCTTAACGATATTGGTTGGAGCTGATTTTTTATCGGGACCTAAAACAAAATATTTTGAACAAAATAAGCGGCTCCGATTATCTTTGTTGGACCCAAGACGGGCCCAAAAGCTCATTGTGCGCGCTGTCTGTATAGCAAGTGCTGTACCAGTGTCACAGTTCTAATGTAAATTCGCTTATAAAGACATCGATTGGCTAGCCATGGTAGAAAATAATAATCACTGAATAGGTAGTCAAAGAATTGTCATCAATAAGTGCATACACATACACCCACAACAGGGACCGAGGGAGGGGGGCACGTGGGGGCACGTGTCCCACTCGAAATTAAAATAATTTTATTATATTTTTGTATATTTTGTATAATTATGAAATTATGTGTACTACTACACATAAATACGTGCATATATCTTGAAAACATACATATAATTATATATAACTAGTTTTATGTTTCAATTTCATTATATGGTGCATTTATACTTGTTGATTTTTGAATTATTTGGTTATTTGGATCGATTCTTTCTTAATTGTACTTATTTTTAACCTTCTAAGAGCAATATTTTAAAATAATATCATTAATAAAACTATATCGATCATTCTAAAACTTGTCAATGTTCATGTAAAACATACTCTCAAATTTTGTTGAGATTTTATGCTTATTTTTACATAATTTAAGTGAAAGTATGTGTTATATATTTTTGTAGTTTGTAATGCATGCTTGAATTGTGTACTATCTTATTATAGTTAACTAGAAAAATAATTTTTTGCCACTATGATTAATAAAATGCCCCCACTAAACGATATTTTTGAATCCGTCCCTGCCCATATATGCAAATATATATACCTGTAATGGAAGAAGTGCGCCGGCGGAGAAGACCCAGAAAGAGATTCTTTTATATAATTGATGACAAGAGCTGAAGAATAAACTCAGGTGGATGAGTATGAGAGAGAAGGGAGAGGATTTCGAATGATAATGGAATATAAAGAAGTGGCAAGAAGGGGTGAGAGTGGGAGGTAGGTTCGCAGACCACAAGAAAAGGATGATTGTTCGTTTTAAGGTTGAGGATTTGGCACGGTTAAGTTAAGAATCTAGGACAACGACTTCATGAAAAATAGGAAGCGATGATGGTAGATATTTGGGGAAATTTCAAAGAAGCACCTCAATATCTCATGTTTGGGGAACTTCACTTCAATATCTCATAAACACCTTAATTATTTTGATTTTTCAAAAAAAAAAAAAAACACCTGAAGTTAATCGTCGTCGTGAAATTGGGCACCCGAGTCTAGAGTTGCTAAACGAACCAAACAGCTCAAGCTTGACTCGAGCTCGGCTAGACTTGTGGCTTGTTCAAACTCGTTTTAAAAAATATAAGCTAAACTAAATCACATTTTTTTTTTAATGAATTCAAGCCAAGCTTAAGCATGAGTGTTTGGCTCAATAGGCTCGTGAACAAATAAGTTATTTCATAAATATTACAAATATAAGGGTAGATTTAATAGATGTTCCAAAATATGAGATTCGCTCCACCATTTCATATGGATATTTTCATTAGTGTTACAATACCATTGCATTCAAATACAAAATATAAAAAAATATATGAAAATTTAAGGATTTAAGAGTTTTTAATTTAATGAATGTAACTAGTAACTGAATTTTATGTTTATGAATTTTTTTGGCCTAGATTTATGACTTTAAATTAGCTCCTTTCATTTTGGAACTTAAAGAGTCTAGCTTAAAAGCTCGAAACTTTAAGATTTTAAGTTCATACTTAGAAAACTTGAAATTGGCTTGCATATTTTACAAGTCAAACCAAACTTATCATGAACACAAAATTTCAAGTTTGAGCCGAGCTTGAACAATTAATCTCAAAAAGTTTCAAACTCAAGCTAAACTCAAACACATGTAATAAGAAGTCAAGCCAAGCTTGAGCAATATTGTGCTTGGCTTGTTTGGCTCGATTAGCACCTCTACCCGAGTCCTATTTCCGTCCATTTGATGACAGAAAATGCACACCTGTCACCCAGCCTATTCTTACGCTGAAATTGGGCACGAACCTCACCGTTGCCATCTCTAAATGTAAGAACATCTCCAATCCTTATCCATTTTACTACCTATATCCAAAATTTGAGTAAAAAGCTTAAAAACTCATCTCCAATGTAATATCCATTTGCCTACCCATTTTGAGTTCTACCCATTTTTTCACCCAAATTTGGGGAGACTCAAACCCATACTCATTCCGTGAAAAAAAAAAAAACTAGTAAGTTGTTGAAAAACGGAGTGTTAAAAATAATGCATTTTTTTCAAGAAAAAATTCAAAATTTTTTCACAAATTAAAAATACTCATTGATATCTAGTAAGTTGTTGAAAAACTTTTGATTTTTTCTTGCAAAAATTGTATTATTTTTAACACTCCGTTTTGCGGACCGGACAAAGAATTTGGGACGGAGGGAGTATATATATACATTGAGAGATATAGGTAATTGAAAATTGCACGAAAAACCATAGAGGACCAAGAGTTTGGGACGGAGGGAGTAACAAAGAAGGAAAGAGAGAAAGAAGATAGGTTTCAAGCAAAATAAAGTATATATTTTGTTATGTATGTGGTTATACTTAGTTTCATTTTCAAGCAAAATAAAGTATATATTTTGTTATGCAATTGGTTATACTTAGTTTCATTTTCAAGCAAAATAAAGTATATATTTTGTTATGTATTTGGTTATACTTAGTTTCATTTTCAAGAAATAACGTATATATTTTACATTTCGTAAAAAGTGTAGAATAATGAATAAAAAGATTAAAAAAATGTGGAAATTCCATGTAAGAGAGAGTTAAGGATAGAGCTTCTCTTTATGTTAGGTAACTCCATTCTTTTAGTATATAGTATAGATTTGCACATATTATATATACATTTGTATACATATTTAAGCAATACGTACTTGAGGATACATATGATTCGAATACCATATTCAACTCAATTCCATCATCTCAAAATCCCACAAGAAAATCAAGCCAAAATGCAAATAGATTTCTAAAAAAAAAGTACCGACGAAGATGATGGATACGAAGAGATGTAAGAGAAGAATTTAGGTGATTTGCAAACGTCAGTTCTTAGATGTCGTTGATATTTTCATTTACATATGTATACATCTTTAAGGCTTCAAATATCTCAAATGCAACCATTTGTAGTTTGTTGACATTTGAGAAACAGAAACTAGCATGATGCTTCAAAAGCCATTTATAAGAGATGGGCGATGTGAAGGGCCTTGCTAACCACTGCCCACTACTTAGTGGATAATATAATATAATGACAATTAAGTGATAATTTCAATACACTTATTTCAAATATCAATACATTTTCTTGGGTATCGATACATCTTTTATACATCATCCACCTCCCTAAAGGTGGTGGTTAGCATTTTTTCCATTCCTAGAATAGTATAGACAGAGGTGTCATCGTCCTGTGCTTACGCTGAAATACTTTACGACATCAATGCTCTGTTCACCACACCAGAATTTAACACTCATGATCAAATTATCAATTTGAAGAGAGCTTTATAAGAATCCAACAAGGAGGAACTTCCTATTCTCCCTGATTGGTGTGCTGGGCTCCATAATTGAAACACTAACATTAATGTGGTTGTTCTAAGTATGAGAAAGCAACTTATGATTGGTATGTAATATGTATTCTCCCAAAAAAAGAATGAGTGTTATGTATATGCTTTGTCCATATCATGCCACTTCATGGTCCTTGCTTGTTTCTGTCTTCTAACTCTTAAATAGCCATGGTTTGCAATCAAAAGAATTTTGTGCATATGTTTATATATGTATACAGCTCTGGTGCCTATATATTGTGGGCTACTACTAGTAATTGGGTTTAAGCATTGTGGGTCATATTAGAATGCTCTTTGTTCAAGTACTAGTCAATAGGTTGCTTGGTTTGAGATAAATGGTATTAGAACCAACACCCTTTCCAAAAAGGGTCTTCCGGTAGAAGAATAGACTATCCGGAGAGGTTTAGAGGCGTAGGGTAGTGTACATGTGCCCTACTATAGGGCATAGGCTTGTTTTTATCTGTTTATCGGCTGCTATCCCGCATCACCAGCCAGGAGAAGACCGTTAAATGAATGAAGTTACTTGCGCTGGATTCGTGTTTATCTTGATCAAGGTTCATTCGAGATTGACTTGTTGGTAAGCAAAATAAGCTTGAACATGTTCGAAAACTCAGAAATTTTGCAAGTTTTCTCAAAGTCGACTCAATAAGCTTATACTGCGAACAAAAGAAAACCAAGCTAATCTAACTCTACATGGATCATCTCGATAAAGATCGTTTGAGTTCAGTTAACTGATTAGCAAACCAGGCTTAAACACGTTATAGGCTTCTTAAGTTTGTTAGTCAAGTTTAAACAATCAACTTGACTAGATTTGGTTCTTCGACAGCCCTAATCAGGACATTCATCGAAGGGAGATGAGAACAACTACCCCATATTGTTATGGGATAACAAGAGTACCCTTCAGTTGCTAATATCACAACAAAGGGAGATGAAAACACTTGCATATTTTTATTCTCATTAGCCTCAAGTGCTTCCATCACAACAAACAGAAGAAGAAAATTGCAGATTTTTCGCGTTTGGCTTTTTCCGCATCTTTGTTGATTATGAGAGAAAACAATTCACTGCTTGGTTGGTAGCTCGGTCTCTGTTTGGCTTGGAGTCCGGGGCAAATACTTCTATGTACCATAAATTTTGTTGCATTTGATCGTTAAAATCTCTTCGAAAAGGTGGCATCTTTTCACAACGTCCTGTGCATACAGATCCAGAAGTATGATTCCCGTCTTTTTTTCAAACATATTTTTCCTTCCTTTCTGTTTTTCTTTCATTAATTCTTCAACAGATCCAACATTATAGTACAAGCTACCGATAGAGACTTTCTTCACTCACTCTCTCATGGACTATGACTATATTCGGATAGCTGGAATTCCAACCAGTTGTGCATAGCACAGACTGCACAGCTGCTGCTGCAATTGCTGATGGTCTATGATCCTGGAAATCAATCACTACCGTAGACAAACAAGATGCAATGGTAAGCAGAATTTGAAGGGGCGAAAAAGAAACAATCCTGGAAATAATCTGCAAAGAAACAATTAGCTTGAATCCGTGCCAAGCAACGAGTGGTCGATCAGTAGTATTGGTCCACCATACCATAGAGTTTGAAGCCAATTTTTAGGTTAAATAGCACTAGTTGAAGATTTTTACCTTGACATGTTCTGAGAATAAGATCCGAGATCGCTGCGGAAATGCAGCAGAGTTGATCAACGTATGCATCAGGACACCGAACCTTTCGAATGAAGTAATCCACAAAATCAAAAGGGGTGACGATGCGCAACCGCCACGTTAGACTAGCCATGACCAAGAGCTCCATTCTCTGAACTGTTTTAGGCTTGAACATGAATTCCGGTTGTTCCAATACTTGTAAGTCTAGCAAAAGAGGGACCCTTGTTTCCTCCATTTTGGCTGCCAGAGACAAGCAGGCCACAGATAGCAGCTGCCACTGCCATCGTTTCCCCTCCTGCGCCGAAACCTTGTTTGTTAATCCATTCAAGTGGTACTGACACCTGCCAAGGCTGCCACAAGTTTTAAATTGTTGAACAGCTAAAGGGAAGGGGAAATGTTATTCTTCTGTATATCGGGTGGATAATTATCGAAATCTTGCATTAGAATGATGTCGCTGCTATATTCTTGTCACAGAAAGGCAGTTTAATTGGTTATTCCTTTGGAGTGATGGCCTTACAACTCACCCACATTTGTATCTGTATAATGTTTGTATAGCAATTACTTGAGCCTAATCTTTTGGTTTAGTAAATGAGGCTGAGTTTGGAATTACCGGCGGGGTATGTGAACCTAGAAAGCAGTCCATAGGAGAGGTATGCCGTTTCATGTCTCAAATTATGGTACACATGCACCTGAAAACGGAGCCATATTATGAAACATGTAAAAACTCATATTGGTTTGCCCCCATCAAATATACTCTCAACCCCTGCCAAATATACATTTGGGAGTGCATTGTGACAAGGGGATAAGGATTTTTTTGGGAACAAAGAATCCATACCAATTGTATCTAGCTCAGACAGTATAAAAATATACCTTCAGCATCCAGTTGATGGCATTTTATGAAGCACCGACACCTCTAGGGGTCGACGTTTCGCAGTGTCTGGACACGGGGACACCTCGGGGACATGTATGGGACACGCCACGTGGCGTGTCCCATAATTTAATATAAATTTTTGAGGGGGACACGGCTGGGGACACAGATGGGGACACAGCGGGGGTCAAAGTGTAATTTAAAAAAAAAATTGGGGTCAAATTGTAATTTAAAAAAATTAGGGGTTAAACTATAATTTTTCAATAGGGTTGTATTGAACTCATAGATGTCTTGTTTTGTTTAAATGGTATTGGAACTATGGAATTTTCGTTTTGTCCACATTTTGCCATTTAAATTTGGAAAAAAATTGAAAATATATATAAATAAATAAATATACACGTGGCGTGTCCCCCGTTGTGTCCGTGTCTCCATTTTTTTAGAATTCCCGTATCCCCGTGTTCGTGCCCATATCCGTGTCCGTGCATCATAGATGGCATTGCACCTAGCTTGCGGCGACAATCTCATCAGAGTCTAGTAATCCCTGGAGAAACTCATGTCCCTGCGTTTGGTCATTTTCGGAATCAAACATGTGTACAATGTAGTTCTCTTCATCGATTGGGAAATCGAAAGCTGCTCGCAGAATGCAGTAGCAATTTATTCTTATATCCGAGGAGACCACCTTGCTAGCAGACTCACCGCAGTACAAGTTAAGAGCAATGTGATCAGGGGATACCGACATTGTGGATGATGAAACCAATCAGATACCAATTATCATCTTGTATAGATTCTCGGAGGAACTATTCATAGGTTTTGTTGTTCATGTGGCCACAGAATTATTGCTGTTACTGTTTTCATGCTGATAGTAAGGAACACATTGGGTCCCTAAAATTTGTTTTCTGAGGCTGTGTGGCTAGCTAGTCATGGGTGGGATGATGATGGAGACTCGGCATGAAGCTTCCGACGGAGGACATCCAAATTCGATGGGGACAATTGGGTTTTCGCCAAGTGTTTTTGTTTTTTGTTTTTGTTTTTTAACTTCAGCAGGGCAGTTACTGGACATGGGTGGGATGATGATCGATGGAGACTCGGTATGAAGCTTCCGCCGGAGAACATCCAAATTCGATGGGGACAATTGGGTTTTCGCCAAGTGTTTGTTTTTGTTTTTTAACTTCAGCAGGGCAGTTACTGGACTTATAGTCTTCCATGATGTAGTACTTCCTGTGATTGTACTTTCCACATCCATGAAAATTCTAACACGCTGAATCGATTATTACTTCAAGAATTGAAGAGGGAAACAGCCTTGTCAAGAAAGTCTTGCCTTGCTGTTTCCCTTGTTTGTGGCGAATTTGGAAGTTGTAATGCCATCATTCCTGTTTCACATTGTGAAGATACTTCTTTGATTTTTTTTTCGCATTATTGATTGGGACAATAATGTTGGCCGTGTTACCTGTGTTTCAGGGGCAGCTCTAGCATTTGAGTTATTGCTGACATGCGGAGAAGGATTCTGCTAAGAGAGAAACTTATACACGGCTCCGCACAATCTCACCGTTAATAGATTGTTTTTAATCCGAATCGTCCAAAACACTTTTGGACGGCCGAGATTGAGCCCTGTAAACCTTATTCATGACTCCTCCATGAATAAGATTTTCTCTTGTGCAAACCCATCTATTACCGTTAATAGATTTTTTTAATCCAGATTGTCCAAAAACACTTTTGGACAGCCGAGATTGAGCATCGTAAACCTTATTCAGGGCTCCTCCGTGAATAAGATTTTCTCTTCAGCAAACCCATTTTATGGGGTTGGTTTGTACAGTTGTATTTGGGATAATAGAAAACCCAGGGATGTTTGTCAATTGGAGGATCATTTTACTGTAGGAGGTACTCAGGTTGTGGGTTCCCTCAGACCATAAGGTTGGGGAAAATGAAGGTTGGGGTATTGGTTTATGGATTGATCAAGAAAATCAAAGGAAGTAGTGTACGTGGAGGCAAATACAGTACAGAAACCAGTAATTCTTCTTCATTACATATAATTCTGTTTACTTGCGGGTGGAACTGACCCCATTCCCCAACGGCTATCTGACCTCGCACTTAGAGCAAGTACATCAGATTGGTAAAGAAGTTTTTTAGCTACTTTACCTATTGATCTCGTCTATATAGAGATTTACTATCATATTACCATATCTCCATCGATTATATTATTCGATCGTACCCCTACAATTTTTATCGACCAACAAACCTGCCGTAGCATCATTACTTATGAGTTTTCTGAATAAAAATCTCCACCGCAAGAAACCGATTCTCCTTTAGGGTTGGGAGTTTTGACGGACTTTGTGAAATCCGGTGTCTGAGAAAGAAGAAGCATGTACATTCTTCAATCCACTGCAAGCACTGCAGCAAACTTTTCTACTACTATATGTTATTCTCATTAGTCTGCTTGTTTTGGTATTCCATGTTTTTATTTTGCTAAGCTTAAGACAAGTATGGAGGGATATGAGTGCACAGCTACTCTCTTTGGACGTGACTGAATGAGCTAGCCTTTATCTGGTAGAACCGTAAAGAGCCGGACGAGAGGGGCCTAGCCAAGCCCTTGGCAAAGGTGCCAAGGGCAAGGCTGCACGAGGGAAATTTGTAAGCGCTCCTCAAGACGGAGTTGATTCATTACTTTATTCTAGATCCACGTAGCGCTGAGTTAAGTATTAGGCACAAATGTCACGATACGCCGCCCAATTAAGAAAGTTGGACTTATGTAACCACTGGGGAGTAACCGACACCATGCCACAAATTCAAGTAGTAGTAGCTGATTGGGTATTCGTTTTTCCTTTCCGAAGTACCAAATAAAATAAATAGCTGATTGATAGTACTACGATTATGCCAAAACTATTTTTGTTGGTGCCAAAACTCCAATGCATAAAGTCTTGTACATTTCACATGATACAAGTCTTTTGTACACTAGAGTTTTGGCATTTTCAGTTGTATATATCTTTAGCATTTTAGCCCCTGCAAAACAATATTTTTGTGTTTAGCCCCTTGAAAATCTCAATAACTTTTCTATCTTTAGCATTGAGTCCTCTTGTCAAAATTGCAGTGGTTGCCAATTGGCGCCAAATAGGAGCGAGAAAATACGGTTGCAAAGTTTGAAAAGGAGGAACAAATAAAGTGTAAGCCATCAACCGCCTGGAACTCAAAAATTTTGTAAGAGCATCTCCAACCGTCTCAACAAATTTTTAGCCAATTTGTTGTGAAAAATTGGTTTGCCTAGCCACCAAAACCGTGCTACAACCAACAACCTCAACAAAGTTCAAAAGAAAAAAAAAAAAGCAGTCTGCGTCAAACCTCGGAACGTGACCAACACGTGTGAGAGTGGATCTCACTCGCTCTCATGTGCATCCTTTGAACGGCGCATGAGAGCTCCGATGAAGTTGGTTTCCGACGGGATTGGTGGCGTTGGAATCGTCTCGACGAGATCTACATTCATCTAGGCTCAAAACGATTTTAATTAGGGTTAGGTTTTCGTCGAAGTCACCGTCGCCTGGAGCGAGGGGGCAAAGTGGCTAGCGTCCGGCAAGGGTGCTGGGAACAGGTTTTAGGCGCTTTGGCTTGCCTCGTGATCTTGCCAGAGGAGAAGCGAGTCTCCTAGAGATGCTCTAACAGCCGTCCCAAGGGTCATGAGATGGTAGATAAGTGTCCATCCTGTGAGATTCGAATGCATGTTCAAATTTCACGGCGGCCAAACATTCTAAATCTTGGGGCCATTGGAGGGTTCGTCCAGTCGTTAACTTCAAGACTCTAGAATTAGTCGAGGTGCGTGCAAGCCCATTACTTACTCTCTTTTTTTACTTTAGCTCATACCTTTAAGTAGTTGTTGTTGTTGTTGTTGTCCTTATTTTGTTTTAAAGGATTGTAATTAAACCTCGTTAAAACCAATTTTACTACCAAGTTGTTTCATAGCTCGAAAAATATTAAAGCTGTTACTTCATTTTTTTTTTAAAATGGAAGGGGCAGGCTATACCTCTAGAGGGGGAGCGGGGCTATATGGTTTGACGAATCGGAGACATCCGGTCATAAAAAAATTATTATAAGAACCTCGCAAAACATGGGAAAAGATTCAAATGAGAGGACCATCGATTGATGTTAGGTGGTAGCGGTCCAGACTCCAATTAGGTTAATTTTCACTGAACCAAAGAAAGAAAACGAATTTTCCCATAAGAACGAATTTTCCCATAAGAAAAATAGAACTATGCAAACACTCGTGATCAGTTAGGCACAAAACGAAAGTAGAATTCAACTTTGGCAAGCAATCGCACTTTAATTATTTCCACATTGGGGAAAAAATTAATGTACACGATAAGGAACAGCACGAGTTTGGTGGAAACTCACTATTGACCAAATTCTTAGATGGCCAAAAATCACATTTCACCAAATTCTTATAGATAGGGCCAAAAACCACGTTTGACCAAATGCTTAGATGGCCAAAAATCACGTTGGTATAAACATTATTGGTTATTAAAAAAGTTGACCACTAATAATTGTAGCACTATGATCCGGAGTCAGAGTCAGGGACGGAACCAGGATTTCCCAAACGCGGGGGCCGAACTATGAATAACAAGATTTTAAAATTTTCAATGTTCAAAAATCTAGTAGTTTGTTTGGTTGATGTTTTGAGGGAGATTTTTCGGGTGGTAAGTGGAGAGAGATAAAAAGAGGAATGAGATTAAAAACTAAAGGAAAAACTTATGGGAGATCGTGACGCAGAGAGAGAAATTGGGTTTTGGGACTCAAAATGAACACATTTTTTAGAGGATTTAAATGTCTAAGTAACACCCAACATAAAATATAATATCTAGGTGTTCTTGACAAAAAAAAAAAACTAATGTTAATATTAATTTTTTTTTTAAAAAAAAATCCGAAACAACGCGGGGGTCGTGTCTCTTTTCTTTTTCTTTTTCTTTGTCGTGATCCAGCTTCTCTGCAATCCCTAAGAAGAGACTAGATTGTCCAATTGGGGCTTTTTGTGGACTCTTTCTTACCCACTTTAACGAAGGAACCATTCACTTTTTGGACCTCAAACAGATCAATATGTGTTTCCTCAAACATATCAATTGGTATTCGATATAAAAAGAATGTTTGTATAGTTAGGCTCCGTTCCAGAATGAGAATAAGCTCTTCTTTTTTGTCCAATAAGAAGCCCTCTTCCGGAAAAATAAGAAGGCTTTGTTTGAATTGGGAACAATTTATATAGGTACAAATGGGCGCCGGGAGGGAAATCGGTCCGGCGGCCGCGCCGGGCCGTCTCCGGCCACCGGACGGCCGATCCGAGCCGTCCAAAAATTCTAAAAAAAAAAACCAAGGGGACTCGCGCGGGAATCAACGCCATCCGAGGTGTGTAAGGTGCTTGATCGGAGCACCTCTTTTTCGTGTATAATATACACGAAAATTGAATTGGATTATACACGAAAAAGGGGTGCTACGATCAAGCACCCTACACACCTCGGATGCCATTTATTTCCGAAAGTCTGAATGAAAGTTTAGATGTATGGATCGAGTATCAATAGGTATCGGATTGAGCTGATTTTTTACGGGGGCCCTTGAAAAAGTGTTTTAAATTTAATGAACGGTTCGGATCGTTTGTGTGGGACCCTTAGTGGGGCCCACACAGTGATCTGTGCACAGAAAATCTGTGTCAGTAGACTTTCTGCTTTAATTGTACACCAATTAACTCCATGTGTCAACATGAAAGAGAGAATGTGAATCCCATTTTCTTCTAATTAGTCTTCTTTTTCCATGCACATGGATGAGGACAGAAGACGCCTAGATTCCACTCACCACATGCATTTTCAAAGTACTACATTAATTAGCCCACTAATAATTAATCTTTGTATTAATGGAGCCGGCCTAGAAATTTCTCTGCAAATGTTGGGTCACCAATCCACTAAACTAGGTTCGCGGAAAACACATGTTATGTAACACCATGAAAGAGCAACACATGTACGTATAATAGTACCCTATAAAATTAATTACTACTAGGAGATAAACCACACTAGCTAGCAATAGCATGCATATGGTGGATTACCCAACTACTGGCATGCATAAAGCACTTCTCAGCCACAGTTTTTTTTTTTTTTTTTTTTTATCAGCAAATTTTTTTATTAGAAAATGGAGAGAGGAGAATCCAACCAAAAGTTGAATAATACACCAAATGAGCCGAAGCCCAAACGCCTGAGGTCTAACACGAGAGCCCTAAAAATAAACAAGCAAGCACAGCCCGAAACCCAAATATACATATAAGCCCAAACAAAAACAAACGGGGCCAGAAAGGACCCGCCCAGCAGATCCAACACACAAACCCTAACTACACTTCCTAACCGCTGCCGCACAAAATACCGGAGACATCACCGCCCGGACCAGCACCACCAAAGTAACCACCAAAGTCAATAAGTTGTAGTGCAAAATTTTTAGCGGAAATGGGCGGCCTAAGGATAAGGGGTTATGATCAAGAATATAAGATGGCGGGACCAAACAACGCTCTCTTGTGAACTCAAGGGTTGAGCCAAGTAAGTATGAAAAAACAATTAAAAGGCTTGCCCAAAAAGACGCAAGTTCAAATCTAATGAAAGCCAAAGATTCCAAATATTGGGGTTGGTGGAAGTTTGTCTGGTCATTAACTTCAAGACCACCTAAATTAGTCGAAGTGCCCGTGAGCAGACCCAAACATTTGTCTATTAAAAAAAAAAAAAAAGAATCCTCTCTTGTAATCTCTCGTTTGGCTGAAATTAAAAAATTATCAAAGTTTTATTTGATGATCTGAGCGATTAACACAAAGTTTATTATTTATGCAAAAATTCAGGATTTTCAAATACCGTTGAAGGCTTGATCGAAGCTTATTAATGTTACGAAAAATTAAAAAAAAAATGACCAACCAATGCTTTTAAGATAAAAAAAAATCTCGTTCTTTGCCGAGAAAAATAAAATAAAATTTGTTTTATGAAAGAGATATCCATATCCAAACGTACAAAATAAAGTGGCTTTCAGTGACCAATAGAACTTGAAAAGGGATTTTGCACCAGAGGATCTTCATCCGCAGGATTAAGAGATGACGGATTTCGAGGGTGTCTAGGGGATCAGTGATCATATTGTTAACCGCACTTCAAAAGGGGGTGCGAAAATTAATACTCTATAGAATTAATTTTCGTATTTTTCAGATTGTTAACTTTGGAGAGTACCATAATTAATATCGAGTTAATTTTCGCACTTCTCTTAAGAGTGCGATTAACAATTTGGGGAGTACTTAAATCGCTTTCCTTTGATTATTGGGAGGCCTGGAGCTTTGCTATCAATTTTTATAAGGTCACTTCATGCGAAAACTATGCTTTGCTTTGGACTTCGGGTTTGGTGCTGTGCCATGCTACGCACCTTCGAGCAGTCGGATCGTGCATCCGACGGCTCGACAGCTCGGAGGTGCGCTGTACAGTACTGTGCACAGCACCATCTCTCAATTGCTTTGATTTTAACTCCCACTAGACTCGTAGTTAAGACTTGGGATTTCGTAATTTTTTTTTTTTTAGGGTTTAAGGTTCGAAACCCCTTTGAAACTAGTCTATAAAAAAATTTGTTCCGACTTTAATTGGGTATAAAAAATTAATCGATGAACACAAAAGCAGACCTGGATTGGAGTATAAAAAAATTGATGCTTTGATTTTACTCCTCAGGTCTCCTACTAGGCGAATTTGATGTTGTAAAGATTGACGAGTGTTTATGCACCCAACTGCATTTTGACCACAGATTGACGACCTAACTACTATCAGTTGAGTTGATTTCAACACTTATCAAAACATAGGCCCCACACCAACCACAACCCCCCTCTCTGCATCTCTCTCTCTCTCTCTCTCTCTCTCTTCATCACACTCTCTCTCTGCAAACGCAAAGTCACAAACCACTACCTGCCTCTCTCAGGCAGATCCAATACTTCACGTCTCCGCTGTAACTGTAAATGCATCCACTTTATTTATGATATGACACACGTTTTCTTCTTGTTTTTATAACTAGAACTCAACTTTCCGACCAGTTTACCCAAAACACGTCAGCTAATTTTGAAAGCTTAATTTTACTGTCTACATGCGAGAATTCCGATTAAACCCAAAACAACTCTGTAATGATCCCAAAAGAGTTAATAGTACTCAAGAAATTTCGAACCTAAAATCTTGAGAAATATAGCAAATGCCTAAGTCCTAGTTGATTACTAGGCAAATCCCTTGGGGTTATGCTTCCTCTGTCCCAAAATCTTTAGACTTTTTTTATATTTGTGCCGTTTTTTAAACTCTTATATTTTTCAATATAAATCTTCAAAAATATGCAATATGAATCTTATTTGATTAGTTCTTGATTAGATCTACATTACAAGGTTTTCAAAATTATAAAAAATATTATATATTAAAAAATATAAGAATTTAAATAACGACGCGAATATCGAAAAAGACCATAGATTTTGAGATGAATGGAGTATATGACACACAACATACCCTCATTAATTCTTTCTGCACTACAACCACCCTGATATAATCACACCACACCACATCTCTCCCATACATTTTCTCCCCTCCTACTTCATTGCTCTGCAACCTCCCAAGTACATATAGATATAGATATATACTCTACTATAGAGAGAGAGAGAATATAGGAGTATACAGTAATACAGAGAGAGAGAGAGAGAGAGAGAGAGAGAGAGAATATAGGTTTCTCGATCTTCGGTGACCGATATACAGGTCACATCTCTGGATTCCCGAAGTACGTCGATGATCGTAAAAAATCGTCACCCTTAGTAATTCCTGACGCGTACCTCCCCTAATTACAGGGACCCAATCACTTCCCCTCGGGAGCGCGGTACCACAAACAACACCACCTCTAGCTCGAATTCATCACAAAAAAAAAAAACAGAGGCGTTGGTTTTGAATTGGATCCGTTATCATCGATGGGGAACTGTCAGGCGGCGGAGGCGGCGACGGTGGTGATCCAACACGGGGGGAACAAGGTGGAGAGGATTTACTGGTCGGTGAGCGCGCACGAGGTGATGTCGTCGAATCCCGGCCATTACGTGGCGCTCGTGGTTCCTGTCGCTTCGGCGGCGGCGGCGGCAGCGGGGAATGGAACGGCGGTGAAGCAGCTGAAGCTTCTTCGGCCTGATGATACGTTGGTGATCGGACAGGTTTACAGGCTAATTAGCTTTGAAGGTAATTGTCTGTCGTCATGGAGACTCTGTTTGTAGGGAATTTTTTTCAATGCAGCTTATTTGCAACGCCCCTCTGTGTGGGTTTAGTATGTGTAGGTCCCATGAGAAATTCGTTACAAATAACCGTTAGCATTTAAATTTTTTTTAAACACAACTTTAAAGCACAATTCTGGACAAAATTGTGTCTGGACAAAATTGTGTCTGAAGCTATCCAATGCACATAAGTCTAAATGCATCAAACGGCTTCGGATACAAATTTTGTACCGTGTCGTGTTTTTTTAAGATTGTGTTTATAGATTTTTTTTGATCATTTTACAACAAATTCACTTATTCGTTCTCTTGCTAATTGTTCCTAAGAAAATAAAGCCTAGTTTTCCACACATAAAAAAATTACTAAAGTTTGACGTAAAATTAAAAAATGTGTTTTTTTTTTTCTTGCAAAACTAGGCCTAAGTAGTGCCAACTAAAAGGGCGCTTGGGTAGGGAGCATGATTTCAGATTTGATAGCTTGTAGTAAATCATTATTTTCTTACCAATAATTTTAGAAATTGATATTCGTGCTTTCTTTTTTACTGAAGACGTTCCCTTTTTAACGTGAAATTACTAGTAATTTCATGAACAAAATGGAGCGTCATCAGTAAAAAAAGGGAGCGCGAATATCAATTTCCATAATTTTTACCAAATAAATAAATAAAAGTAGTGAGAAGTCTATCATATAAGTTTGGCCAATTTTTTCTGATGATTTACCTAATATGTCGTGGGAAACGTCACATATTTCGTAAGTAGTAAAAATGGTTTGTTTCGTGTGTGGCACTTTTTTTTTGGTAATTAATCAGAATAATATTTAACGAATCCTATGAAAAAAAAAAACGTAACACATGAACTAAAAATATAAGGTTCATGCGAAGCTAAAAAAAAAAATTACGTGACACACTGCATAAGGGTGTGAAACGGCTATGGGAGGGGCGGTAGAGATTAGTCCGAGGTGCGCGCAAGCTGGCCCGAGACACCCTGCATTGCCAACAAAAAAAGAAAAAGAAAAAAAAAAGGTTCTCCTAAAAGTAAAAATTCATGAAATTATGAATTGCATTTGATTTCCGCAATCTTAAAAGGTTCTACTATCTTAACGCCAAGGATAGCCATGGGTTCTGATCGATTTGTGTATGTGTAATGTGCTGCAGATGTGTTGAAGGAGTTCGCTGCAAAGAAGTGCGTGAAGCTTGGGAAGCTATTGGAAAAAGGAGGCATTGCTCTGGATAATAAGAAGAAACTTCCCGGCGGGTCGAGTCAATCGGAGAACTGCACTCCCGTCAAGGTAAATCGGTTTCAGTTTGGAGACGTTCTGTTCTTTTCTTATTATTGTGCTGATTTCAATCTTTTTTTTTTTATCCTCGTGATGAATGAAATCCTTCTTTGCCATTTTAAAAAAAAAAAACAATTTGGAGACGAATCCTCTCTAGTATTGGACCGTCCAGTTTGTCTACTAACGAATCCTTTTCGGATCATCTTAATGATCACAATCCATCTTGTCAATCCTTTAGTACGAATAACAAGCAGTTTCTCGAATAAAATTTCTGTCTATAAGATACATTTTGATCAAGATAAATTGAAAAATCAAACGGTTCCGATCATCACGCAAATGAGCTCGGGAAGAGCCCAACTGAAACAAGACAAAACTAGATGCCCCAGCCCATTTTCGATTCGAATTTTCTGCAATTGGAGAGTCCCAATCAGTTTTCTTTTTCAATTACACTTTCGCGTCTGTCATTATTCTTCAGCTGAGTGGGAGAGGGTATCTTCCTTTCGGGAAAAAAAAAAGCCTCTTTTATGATCCAAAAAGGTGAAGATATTTGAATATAAAAGCAACAGGGAAAGATCTGCGTGATCTGTGAATTGAAGATAGTCCATATATCTTCGCTCGGAATCGAATCTCAAAATTTTTGTTTATTATTTAAAGCTACATACACGCATATATATATATACACACACATATATAGTGTGTCATCCGTTTTTTTTTATTTTATATATATCTGTCTTCGATCCGCAGATGAAAGAAGAACAATCGCTCAACTCACTAATAATTGTCCGGTCGCGAAGATTTAATATAGAAGAAATCAATAACGAAGTGCTTTTATTTCCAATCAAACTAGTAATCATTGTAGCTCACTAATGCAGTACTTTTATATTAAATCAAAATATTCATGATTGTGGCTCACCCAATACGACAACGCTATGTGTGCGTTAAGACGTCAAATGTTTATGTAGCCGTCCTACATGAGCGGCATGAGCTTGGATCCCTTGAATGTACCATATGACTTACGTGCATCAAACGACTCTTAATGCATGTAATTCGTTGCGTTGAATTTTTAGTTGTCTGTGTCTCCACCCCTGGTCAATTGTGGAACCACTCTCACGAGCTTTTGTGGGCCCTCGAACACAAACGGAGTGTCCCACCGTCAGTGTGATGCTACAACTCATCCTCTCTCTCTCTCTCTCTTTTTGAACAGAATGCTACAACTCATCAAACACAATTTAATTGTGCTACTGTTTTGTTTCTAAACACAATTAAATTTCTCCTATATTTGTTTGGAAATGTATTTGCTTGAAGCTACTCAGATGTTTTTTGTTTTTTTTTAATTACATCGGGCGAAATACAACCCGTAAAAGATGAAAACTTTCCATCCAAATTACAAGAAGCTATCCAGTGTGCCACCTTGTTAATTATACACTCTTTTGCACCATAGGAAGGACCAATTCCTGTCCTTTGCCCATGTTTGAATATCCCTCACAATAGCCTCTACATTGAACCTTTAACATAATTTTTCAGTCCATACACAATTTAATGTTGGTGAGAGGAGGTTAGAGGAAATACACAATTGCAAAATCATCTTCTCATAGAGTAGTCCTAATCTTAAAGTCATCCAAAAAGCCATTTGCTCTCACTCTCAATTCTCACATTGCGATTGCGCTCTTAATCTTCTCTTTCGCAGATTTTAGTATTTTAAGATGCATGTATTTCAAAGTCACTTTCACGCTCGTACTCACACTCGCAGACCCCTGTGAGTCTGGGACTTATCGGGTCCTGATATTCCCTTGTGAGTCTGTGACTTATCGGGTCCTGATATTTCCTCGTACAACAGGCTAGTGACTAAAAGATATTTCACGGATCTTTGTCTTTGTGTTCATTGTCTTCTTCCCCGCATGACTAAATTCTTTGTACACTTTTTCTTGTTCAGATGGAGAGCCAGGTTCACCGACTGGGAAGCAGCAGCAGTAGCAGTGGCAGAGGTATTGGCATTGGTATTGGGAGGCATCATCAAGTTGGTGGTGGTGGTGGGCAATGGAAGCCAGCCTTGCAGAGCATTTCAGAAGTTGGAACTTGAACGCACTCAGCTCTCTCCCTCCCTCTGATCACAATCCCATCCTAACCTTCCACTCTTTCTTTACCCTGCCGAGAATAAGGACAAAAAGCAAATGCATCCATCCCCTTTCTCTCCTTTTCATACGTTATTGTTCTCTCTTTTTGCTTTTAGACCTTGGGTTTGTGGCTTTATGCTTAGCTAGATGTGTAGTCATGTAATTAACTCCTCCTATCTTTATTCAAATCTATGATCAGTTTACTTGTTGCCGTTTAACCATTCTCTTTTAGGCTCCGTTTGTTTCGATGTAAAATATTTTTTCAGAAAATAAACTTCTAACTTTTATTTTCCAGTGTTTGATTGGTACTTGAAAATATTTTCAGAAATCAACAAAATAGTGTAGAGAGAGGGGGGAGGGGCCTTAAACGGTAGAGAGATTTGAGAACATTAGAGTTGAACGTGGGTCAGGACTGAAAATCGAGGAAATTGAGCATCGATAATTGCAATAGAAAGCAGCGGGTTTATTTCGGAAAATAACTTACGGAAGATTTAAGGGTAAGTCATTTTCATCCAATTAATGAAAAATGCTTTACATGTAAAATGTTTTCCTTATTTTTTACACAACCAAACACCGGAAAATAAGTAAAACATTTTACCGGAAAACATTTTACGCCCAAACACGGAGCCTTAAAGTCTTTTTTTTTTTTAAACCGAACATCCGTTGTCTGGGTCAGTTTGCGGACATCCAATGGTAAAAGTATCATAGTATGATGCGGTGCACTCAATTATTTGATGCTAGTTTCAATTAAGTGGCACCTGATATATTAACCATTGTAGATGTGCCACACGTTGTAATAAACCAATGTCGTAAAAAGAAAAAAAATAATATAGTCGCTAGAGTGATAATCTCCCTTCCATGTCATTCATCTCATAAGATTTTGCGGAGACGATATTAAAAGTTGTACTACGTATTTTATACGAATAAAACAAAGTGGATAATTTTTTTTTAAAGAACTTGTCTATATAATTCGATTTCATAATAAGAATTAAAGAAAGTAGATTAGTCATAATTTTATTATCTTTACTTGCAAAAGAAAATTGAAGCCTTCTTATTTTGAACTATATCATTTAATTCTTTGAAGAAAAACGTCATGAAACCACGTGGTTCCAATTAAAATTTCAAATTGAGCTTTCTCCACCATCATCTGCCCAATGTCGCAGCAAATAGATGCACTAGATGCATGATTTTCCATTTCACATTATGTATTATTGCATTAGATTAGTTTGACAACAGATTATCAAACTCTGCCAAATGAACTGGAGAATATAGAATATAAAAATCACTTCTGCAAGAATTTTTCGGATTCTCAATATAAATTCATACAGCACTCTTTTAAAAAATGTATTCCAGCACAATCATCCAACAAATTCTTATTATCATCAAAAAGAAAATTATATTAATTTTGTCGTAATCCATAATTCAAAATCCAAAAAAAAAAAAAAAACTCTAGCCCCACCCACCCTTCTTATCCAAAGGTAGGAGAAATTGCTTAAATAATTAGTGGTCCCAACTCCCAACCAATCTGTTGGAGCTATTACATCGTCATGTCTATTTCCTTCTACGTAAAACTTTACGAATAAATGCTGTTGTTTTCCTGAGCTGTTGAATAAATGCTGTTTAATTTATTTTCTTGAACATAAGCATAAATGCAATTGCATTTAGTAAAAGCCGTCCGGTACTTACAAATTTCATCCAATGACAGAGAAAATGAGCTACAATCAAACTCGAAACACTAACGATATCCAATAATTACGAAGAGACGAACTTATGTCTAAATTCTAAACGCGAGCCTCAAACCTCTATCCGCACCGACAAAAACATTCGGCAACAATGGTTGTTAGAAACTGAGGCACTAAGTCGCCTCAGGGTGGCGCAGAATTAAATCAGAGATAACAGTAAAGAGATTAAATTCTTTCCACTTTTCTACCACTGTCTTTTTTAGTCATACCGTGTGTTTATTATTGATCTAAACAGTTCATCTTGTAGACCCCACATAATAGTGTATCCATGCAAAAAATAAACTTAATCGAACATCGATAGGAATATCAAAAATTGAATTTTTGCTTTATAAAATCGACAGTTTATCTTTATTATTATTGACAGAAATCAGATCGTCTATTTCATAAACCAAAATTCAAATTTTGACATATCTATCGATTTTCGATGAAGTTAATTTGTTGCATGGAAATACTATACTTCGGGTCTTATAATATAAATGGTTCAGATTACAATAATAAACGCTCGATGGAGCCCATAATAGACGGTGGCTGAAAAATAGAGTGTTACACCGGCGACAATAGATAGAATTTATTCTCAACAATAAAATCCGATGAAAATCCCAACTGTTTAATTACTAATGGGTCTTTGTCATCCAACCTTATCAGAATCAAACGTCTGTATCAAAATTTATTATAGTATGACATACAGTAGTACGTAGTTAAATGTCTTTATCTACCAATATTTATTCCTCAACGAATTTGACGTCTTCATGGGAAAGAGTCATACAATCCGACGCTCAGGATTGACTCCTTGTAAGTTTTTTTTTTTGCATGTGTAATGGAAGATGTCCAGGGCCAATTTGCGCTCACCTTGGACTAATTCCCTCCTATGACCGTTTCACACTCTTACGCGTGGCCGTGAGGTGATCCCAAAAATATATTGTTGCCAAGTAGACCTTAGGAGAGAGCAAATCTCCAAGTCTTAGGCTCCGTTTGTTTGTTTGGGCGTAAAATGTTTTACCTATTTTCCGGTGTTTGGTTGTGTAAAAAATTAGGAAAATATTTTACATGTAAAACATTTTTCATTAATTAGATGAAAATGACTTACCCTTAAATCTTCCGTAAGTTATTTTCCGAAATGAACCCGATGCCTTCTACTGCAATTCTCACTGCTCAGTTTTCTCGATCGTCAGTCATGACTCAAGTTCAATTCCAATATTCTCAGATCTCTCCACCGTTTAAGCTCCCCTTTCTCTCTGCCCTATTTTGTTGATTTCTAAAAATATTTTCAAGTGTCAACCAAATATCGATAAATAAAAATTTAAAATTTATTTTCTGGAAAAATATCTTACATAAAAAATATTTTACATTATAAAACATTTTACATCGAAACAAACGGAGCCTTAAGCTAAAACCACTTTACTTGGCCGTCCAGTTCCTTGTTTGTTATGTGGTCCATTAATTTTGCTCCTGTCACTTCAATTCGTTTTTTTTTTTTTTGTGTGTGTTTTGTTTTAGGAAATGGAAACTTCATCAGTTCATCGATATCATTACAAACGACCCGAGATTAGAGTCCTGCTATAGGGACCGACCGGTTCCCTACCAAAATCGTATTGAAGGCCGCGTCGAGCCATCTTCGGCCATCGAACGACTAATCCGAACTGTCCAAAATTCTGTGTAGGGTGCTTGATCCAAACACCCTAATTTTTGTGTATATAGAAAAATAGGGTGTTTAGATCAAGCATCCTACACACATCGAATGCCGTTGATTCCCGCATAGGCCCCATCATTTTTTTTTTAAAGAATTTTTTGACGGCTCAGATCTGCCGTCCGGTGGCTGGAGATTGCCCGGCGCAGCCGTCGGTATGATTTCGGTAGGGGACCGGTCGGTCCCTATAGCTTTATGGCCCAAGATTAATCAAACACCCCAACAAGGTTCCTAAAAAAAATTTAGGTGGTGTTCCGGTTTATCCTCTTAAAAAATTAGTATTTATTTGTAATTTTTAATCTTAAAAATAATAGACTTATTGAAATAAAAAAAAATATGCTATATGGATCTTGTTTAAGAGATTTCGATGAAATTTATGCCCTGCAAAAAAAAATTAAAAAATTATTTTCATAAGCCCATTATTTTTAAGTTTGAAAATAAATCCTTATTTTTAAGTACTTATTTTGGAATGTGGAACGGGGCCAGCAAAATTCGCCTTCAACTCTGAACACGCAAACATCAATACCCGAAAAACAAAATAAGTTGAGGAACAGGAGGTAATAGCAAATCAATGTGAAAAATCCTAGCTCGCCGAGGAATATAAATATTTGCTATGTATGAATTCTTTAATAAATTAACCCACCAACTGAAAAATAAATCAATCTCAAAAATGAAAAGCAAACAATTGAAGAACGCAACGATATACGTGCATGGGAAACCCTAAAAGGGAAAAAACACATAAAGGAATCAAACACTATAAACATTGTGTAGTTATAAGTAATTTTACCCTACGATTTGAATTCTCACAATCGAGCCAAAGACCTACTTGTCGAATCCACGTTCACCACACCTAGTGCTTGACTGCCGTTGCCTTGAATCCAGAAGCCTTCCAAAATACTTTCAGAAATCCACCGAAAGATGACTCAATAATTAGTTGAAGCAAAGATGAATGAATTTCTTAATTATCAATAGACCTCATTTGTACTCCAAGACCACAAGCCAAAAACCTTCTTTATTTCGTTCTCCAAATCTTAAAACATTGACATATAAATGTTGTGCATATACCGTATCTGCCAACCAACCAATCCTCACAATATCCTTGTATATATATATATAAAAAAAAAGGCTACTTGATTTGTCCTTAATTTTTGACTTGTATATTCAGTGAAGTTGCCATATACCGAAAACGGGATTTCCTTAATTTTTCATTCCTTTCGAAGTACTAAATATTGAAACCCTTGATTGCCTTGATCTTCCTTGATTTTCTTCCATCTAAAAACTCAATTTCTCAATTACACATTATTGATTTCCTTCTACTTCTTAAACAGACACTTTAAAAAATAAAATAAAATAAAATACAATTCGATAAATAATAATATAAATAAATATGTGTTTTGTCGTAGAATTTGTCAACACAGAGAGACCGCGGCTATGGTCCTAACACAATGGAAAGTACAGCATTGAGGGGTATAATATAGATAGGGGTTGCCACAATTGTCCTCTATAATCCGTTCTCATTTACACTTGGCCCGTGTCAGGTTTTGAAAAGTCTTGCCACTCTCACGGTTAGCTTTTTCGTTGGGTTTGTACGTTTGCCGGGAAGCATAGCAGAAGAAGCTCTGGATGGCTATGACCCTCTTAGACTGCAAATTAAAGAATTTTTTTTACAAGAATTTTTAAAAATATAATATTTTAAACAAATTGAACGACTCTGATCATTTGTGTAGAACTCCTGATGTGGATCTCACATAATCTGGTGTACACCAAAACGTGTACCCACTGTCGAACTCGAAACTCAAACCATTTTAGGAGACATATGCGTTTCTTTTTGAATTTTTTTTTATTAGATTTCTAATACTGTCTCTTATTTTTTACATTTAAAACTGCTTTTAATGAGGATCAATTCATGGATATCTATGTATTCTTTTTATGATTTCAATAAAAGTAAATCTATCTATATATTTTTGAATATTTATGATCTTTTTTTTTTTATTATCAACAATATTTATGATCCTTCACTACTACTTCCGTAATGGAGGAGATTAGGCAGGCCCATTATGCGGTTAAGTTGGGCCAGAGCCCCCTAAACCCATCCTTCCAAGGCCCAACTAAACCATTACCATCTGAAATAGCAGAAGAAATTTATATAAATGGTCCTCCAAGTTTCATCTGAGTCTTATTTTCGTCCTTCAAGTATTAATTACAACTCTTTTTACCTTCAAATTTGGTTTTCGTACCAAATTGGTCCAATTGATAACTTTTGTCAGCCAAACTGGACGGAAAAAATCAAACTAATGGCAATTTGGACGTTGCAGTTCGTACCAATTTGGTCCAATTGATAACGTATGCCCTCAATCTGAATTTTTCTGTCTAGTTTGGCTAACAAACGTTATCAATTGGACTAATTTGGTACGAAAACCAAACTTGAAGGTCATAAGAGTTGCAATTGATACTTGGAGGATGAAAATGAGACTCGGGCGAAACTAGGAGGGCTATTTCTATAAATTTTCCTATTTTCAACTCTCTCCTCCCTCTTCTTCCGCAACCCTCTCTGGTTCGAATTCGCACTAACGATGGGAAGAAGGATTTCTCTTCTTCTGCTTTTCTTCACGGCGTGTTCACTTTCTCTCTCCTCCTCCTCCGCCCTCTCTTCCGACGAGCTATCTCTAGGTACGCTGTCTGTTCCTTCAACTATCTTACCCGTGAAATCTAGGGCTTGTTTTTTAATTACTAGCTCAATGTGCCGTTCGTTTGGTCACTGAGAAAGTGCGGTAAACCGAACGGTGTTGGAAGTTTGAATCTTTAGGTGCTTCATTACTGTTACTTCAGATAATGGTTACAAATTTACCAGATATGTTTTGCTCCAGCTTCCAAAAGGAGTTGTGGTAATTTTATTTGCATAGTACGTAATTACTTTTACTTTTGAGAGAGTCGCAGGGGCCCGAATCACGTGTATTTTTTATATTGATAATAATATATTGCTACTCGCTAGGTCCGAATGAGAGTGTAAGCAGATGGTTAAAAGAAGATAATGCCTATATTTATGCGTCATATGGACTTTGGGTATGTTACATGGACTAGAGTACGAGTATCGGGTGGGGTGCATATCCGAGCGTCAGACCTTTCAAACCTTTTATATTAGGATTATAGGTCTGGATTAAACAGAAATGTGATCCTGTGATACTTTGTTACCATTCTTGGGAAAGGTATCGGAAGTAGTTCCTTTGAGTCTGAATTTGGCTCTTGGCATATGGTTGACTTCCCAGATTCATACTGGATAGGGTTCTGAGCAAAGTTTTAGTCATGGATCAGGTACCTAATGCAACCCTCCTCCCTTTTGGGGCCTAGGACTAGGCATGAGCAGAATCGTATTGATTACCTATCCAAGTAAAATTTCCAAATGACGCTAGAACTGAAGGTTCAAAACAAGTGACCCCCGTTTTCTTGACGGTTGATTCAAACAACATATTTAGAACCATATTTCTGAGTATTCTAACTAGTAAATGGAATTGGGTGAGGAGTAAATGAAAGGAAAGTAAAGATGAGAAATTTTCGTTTGGTGCTGTCCTTTTGGAAATTGGTGTTAGGTTAACAATTTGCCTTTAGAACTGAATGTCCCAGACTTTTTCTGTCTGCATTCTTATCCTTTTCCATGGTTACAAAAACAAGAAACAGTCTTTTCATTTTTTTCCCCTTGCCAAATTCATCAACAAAACTCAGCATTGGAGAATCAAGCAAGTCCCCCCCCCCAAATGATCCTTTTGATCGCAGATAAACCCTTCTGCGAGTTTCTAATTACTTTTTTAATACCGAACTGTATATTTCCTTGAAATTAGTATGCTATGTGGACATTTTCTTTCTATGTCCTTTGAACATTGCAAAGTGACTGCCTTAATATAGGGGTGATGTCAAAATTATTTTGCAAACATTATAGTTGAATAAAGAAGAGTTGGGGAGGGAGAGTAAGACATAGTATGATGGGAAATATATATGATATTTGGATTAATAATAGGTTTTCATTTTATCTAATGAACTAGATTTTGCTGACTGTTCTAATGGACGGATTGTTGTTAAGTAATTATCCCAGCTGGCAAATATTAAGCGATTTGCTTTACTGAGAAATAAGCAAATGCGCAGGCAAAGTAATGGCTTAGGATCCAGGTCTGCGATCCGGCTTTCCTAAGATGTGTAATTGTTTGTATCCATGGGGACTACTCTCAAGTCAAACTGGTTGAGGACAACTTGGCATAGATGAGCAAGGAGAGAGTTTCTTGTCCCAGTCTTGGAGAAATCCAACCATTTTGTTCCATTCTATGGTGCTTCCATGAACATCATTCACGATTTTCTTGTGCGACATTTGTGAGAAAACCTAGGACAAAGTTCTTGCAAGTAACCATAATACATGGTTTCCATACACCCAAAGTCTCTATTAAGTGGATGCCTTCTGTGAAAAATGGCATATAGGGTATGCCAAAATGGGTCTTACAGGGAATGCATATGTGCAATGACACCAGTGAGCAGAGATTAGTTTCTTCAGTTCAAAAAAGAGATTAGTTACTGTGCGTGCATGGTCAGTCTGCTTGATAATCAGGGCGGAGGAAAACTGTGATTTGTGTTTTTGGTGTAAGAAACCTTGCGGAGGAAACCGTGATTGGCCAATCAATACTGCTATTAAACTAAACTTGATCTCTACTTGGTCGAAGATACTTAGGGTGTACTGTTTGCATAATAATAGCATTTGGCCCCTTCTCATTATGTTATGCAGGTGTATTATCCCAGTTTCATCTCTGTATCAAGTTTTCTTTGTTTTTCATTCTCTGGCCTTTCCTTTTCGGTTTTGCAGTTGTTGCTCCGTTTACCACATTGCAACTGTCTCCAAGCTTGAGAGTCGAAAAGTCTCCTGGTGTCAAGCCTGGGACTTCTGTTCGATGTGCACGAGTTCATATCCATGGTTTGTCAAGACTCAGAAATCTGACAAGATTTGCGCATTCTGTAAAAGTGAATGTTTCCATTGTAGAGTCAAGTGCCCGTCTACCAAATGTTGAGGTCTGTTTCCACAGGTGAGTCGTACTTGTATTGTATTAAAGGACTGGAATGGTCGGAATGGGAGTTTGCTTTTCCATAATTTCAAGATTTAAGTATTTTGGAGATACTGGTTTTTAGAGAAACATTAGAAATTTCAGTAGGAAGAATTCCACCTCTGATGATGAGAGTTGTCATGGATTTCGTACACAATTCAATAGCTTCAAATGGCCTAGGTTTTTTTTTTTTTTTTTCACAGATAGCTTTCTTCGACTTTTAGTATGATACGATTCTCAGTTGATGCTTTTAGTCTTGTGAGTATTTTGATTGGCCAAGGTGGGAAAATTGTACTTTTCCCCACTAGAAGTGCATCAAAAAAACATATTCCAATCCTTTCCATGCAAACTGCCATAAATTGTTCATACACCAAAACATGTACAGTATATAGGAGGGGAATGGGGATATTGTGCTAACTGCTAAGTGTGGGGATAACAGAACTACGTAAGTTATTCCGCTTCTCAATTTGTGTGATTAGATTTGTTACTACTAATGATCATGTCTAAAACAAAATATTCTACCAATGTCTTGTTTGAAAAAGATCGCCCCTCTCACATGAAAACTGCCGGGTTAGGAATGAGCTTAAGAAGCCAGAAATGTTTTGGACATATGTCCAACCATACTATGAAAATTTTAAGTCACGTCTTTTGTCTGCTTTATTAAATTGTTATGTGTACTTTGCAGGAATCTCTCTATTGGGATAGGGATGTGCCCTCAAGGCCAGTGGGAGAAACTTGTCAAGGGTTCATGGGTTTGGTCCATGTCTCCTTTCGACCACAAGCTCTTAGATGTACGGATGGCTGATTCTTCCTCAGGAATTATTCAGGTATCCATTGAAGAAGGTGAGGTCCTGTGGAGTACTGATTACACACATTTTGCTTTTTGTCATTTGTGGCGCAGTTGTCTTATTTTTTAATAATTTTATTGCAGAGTTTTTCCTGTATCGCATTGTATTTTTGGTCTCGGGAATTATTATCATGACAATGGCCTCTTCTCTGAGCAAGTCTTTAGTTTTCTACTACAGCAGTGCAATGGCAGTTGGGATCATCCTTGTGATATTGATGGTCCTTTTTCAGGTTGATCACAAATTATTTTTTTGCACATATTGCTAATTACTCTGTTCTGGATTTGATCTCTATTTCTTAGTGTTGGTGTCTGAAAGCCACCATCTATTGGACTTAATGGGATTATTAATCATCTCTCTAAGACTTAAAAAATTACAGGCTTGTCCCCCGACATCTCAGTTATAGGATTGATCTTCTGTATGAATGCTAGAATTATCACATTTGCGCTCTATTAGGGAGCCACAAGTGGAGGTAGTTAAATATACTTATGCCCTAATCTGCTAACAACTAGTTTAATGAATTAACCCCTTCCATATTATGCCAGATCTGATGAATCATATAGAAAAATAAGATCTGATAATTTATGCACTTGTAATATTATCATGTACTGATATTTCCCTACCATGTCACGTCCTGATTTATTGTACAAAATTTCATGTCATCATTCTGTGTCATGTTGTGTTCCTATCTGCATCTCTGCTTCTTAGTCTCTTAGCTATTAGTCGCACTCTTAGTGGTATGAGTCTAACATTCTTCTTTTTATGTTAGACTCACCGTTGCTATGCTTTATTGACAGGGGATGAAGCTTCTCCCAACTGGTCGGAAGAATTCAGTTGCAATTTTTGTGTACTCATCTATTGTGGGTATCATCTTATATCAGTTTGCTTCTTTATTGCTACTCTACGTGTCACACAAAGATGTGTTAGTGTGATTATGTTCATGGTTTCATGCTGGATTTGGACCTTAGAAATTTTCTTCTTGTTGTTTTGTTCAGGTTGGCTTGGGGTCCTTTTTCCTCCGCTATTTGCCAGGATTATTGCGTTCAGTTCTTGCGGATTTGGGAATTAGCGATGACATGTATTATCCTGTATGTAAGTTTTCTAATACAGATTTTGACTGTTATTCTGCTAACAACTGGATATTGATTTTACATTTTTTATCTGCAATTTGTATGTCGCATTTTATGATTGTGTCAACTGGGATTTTTTTTGAGGTATTAATGTGAATGGCTGGGGTATGAATGATTGGGGTTGTTGGACCACTGATTCTCTTCCTTTTCGATGTTTATGCACGAAGAATCACTTATCGACCTTTCTAGTCTCTTATTTATGTTTTCTGGGACCTCAATTGTTTTGAGATAGAACCAAGTAGAGATTGATTCAGGTATTACCTCAAAAGCAATTGTCATGACTCATGAATCAGATGCATCAAGTCAGCTGCAGATTGTTGTCTGGCAAGACCACCCAAAACACAGTTACCTACATGATACAAGATTTAGGGCATTGAGTTATTTGATGTTCAATTTCTGCTAAAATCTCAAGGTGCGTTTGGAACCCACTTTGGGTGAATTATGAATATCAAGACAATTGTGTTACTAACAACCAGTCCCTCAGCTTGAAGAAAGGAGGGTAGTAAGTTAGGTAGCCTAACAGCTCCCAACCTATAACAATATATACTATATAAATCTGAATTCTTGTGCAAATATATGTTCAGTGACAACCTTATACTGTTGGATCGCTCTTGCGGGTTAGGGGGAAAATATCCTTTGTTAGTAGCTTTCTTGACATAGAGAAAGAAAAATGCCCATTTAGCTGCCACACATCTTTTCAATCCCCTTCCTTAAGAAGTATATATTTAGTCAAAGATGTCTCTATGGTGCATATTAGACAATTTTATTTTGTTGTAATGCGGGCATAACTGATTGATATATTGTCCAATGGGTTTGTTTTGTTTCTATCATCCCCTTTGGAGTGGCTATTTGGATTTGGTTTTTCTTGGTTAAAAAAACTGTTTTGTACCATGAACTTTGATAATTCAAACCTTGTTGTGATGTTGCAATATTTATGTGGAAAATGAAATTTAAGCCCTTGATTTGTTTTATATTCTGGATGAATGTTCGACAAGAGCCAGCCTGTTATGATTGTGTATGCAAAGGCTATCCTAAAGTTCCTTTTTAGGCTGAGACATGCAATAATTCGTAGGTTATGTTAATTGAGGACATATAGATCTGTTCTAATTTGTTTACTCTTTCCAGATTCCTAATTTTGTCCTCTTTAAATTTAAAAAAAAAAAACTGCATACGACCTGTTACTGAACTGCTGCATAGTGCATACATATCTGGTGCGGGGAACAACTTCTGCACTAATCAAGTAACTGGTGTTCTAAGAACTGTAGACACTAACTGAGTGGTGCTTATGTACTGCAGCTGGCAATATTTCTGCTTCTTTTCCTTGTTCTAGCTGGAGCTTGGTTGGGCTTCTGGGTTGTTCGCAAACTTGTCTTGACAGAAGAGGGATTGATTGATGTAGGAGTTTCTCATTTTGTTGCATGGTCCATCCGGATAATTGCTGCTGTTATGATTCTTCAGGTTCTCCCTCTCTGTTACAAATTTTGCAGCTTTTCCTTCATCAATTTTAGAGTTTCGTTTAACTTGTTCCATCTCCCAGACTAACTTTTCACACATGTTACTTTTATAGAGTTCAGTGGACCCTTTACTAGCAGCAGAGGCATTGCTATGCGGAATATTGGGTTCATCATTACTCAGGAGAGTTACCAGATCAAGATTCATACGTCACTTGTACAAGTACGTCTCCATCATATTCCAGAGCATAATTGCCCCATCATTTCCAATTTTTTTCTTCCTAAACAGTTGATGTGAGCACTTTCCATAAACGGCTTTATCCGTTCACATTTTTCATCTTAATCGCATCACTCCTATGTTTTATCCCCGTTCCATTTCTCTGTGTGATGTAAAGCAGGCTTTATTAGACTGGAAGGTAGAACTAGATTTATGGTACTTGATCCCGTTACCATGTGTCTTGATTTGATCTGTGACACAGAGGAGCACTAGTAATCTATGTTCCTGGTGGATGTGGAATCATGAAGTAGAAATGAGGTGGTGAGTTCTGGTTGTTTGTCTTGAACTAGGACAACCGTACTTGTAGATTCGTTTCAATCCTGGACCCACCTATATAGCATGAGGATTATGGGCAGGAATTTACATTGAAGAAATACATTTCAAAAAAAAACCCAGAGAAAGTATGTATTAGAAAATCGCGTCTGGTTGGTGGTTTAGATGCCTCAATTACTATTGGTACGTATTTCACTTGTTCCTCGATCATTCTTCAAGTTCAGAGTGGCAAAAATTGATAGCCTGTTTCTTTAGAGTTTCTCTTGTTTGTGATGATATGATGAATGTGTTGTGCACTCGACCCAACAGACACACAATGGCACTAGACAATACACTGAATGGTTGTTGGCTTTATCGGAGGAGTATTAAATCAACATTGAGTGTTCCGGTGCTTGAGGAAGTATGTGAGAGGATAGATTTTGAGCAGAAGTGGGGTTGAAGAAGCCAACAACACATCCACCTTTACTTAGTAGGGCTTGAAGGCTGGACAGTTTTCCTTTCCTGTCCAGTATTTTCCATTCAAGCGGAAATAGGAAAAGCCACGAGCACAACTAGGCCTGGTTGTTGGTTGAACGTCAGTAGGGTCCGATATTCGCTCCTTACTCAAATAGAAGAATAAATCAAGCAAGAGCACAAAGAAACGACATGAGACTTTTAGTTGGTTTCCCAGTTGTGTAACTAGGTACATTCACCAATTTTGATTATGTATTGAATGAACAAAGAAAGTGTAAAGATTACATTGGCTGCGACTTAGTGCTTGAATTTATATTTAGAGTTTACATCACCAATTACCATAATACCCTTGTCTATGTTTTTGGGGCGCTGCCCCATAGACCCCCACAACCCGTCAGTCAGGAAAGTAGTGTACCAAGAATAAATCAGGCTTCACAAGTCAAACAAAATAATTATTTCACTCTGATTAAAATAACTGCTATGGCTATTCTTCAGAATTCTGGGGATTTTTGTAACATTCCTCCATGTCCCATATGCTTGCGCTTTTATAGTTAAAAAATAAATCCATTGATCTTGTTTGTTTCTTTAACCTTGAGTGATGCAATTCAAGTTGTTGGAATACTGTGGGCAGGAAATTACGCAGAACAGACAAGACCAACCACAGATATCAGATTCCAGATTCATCACCATTAGAAGATTACTACGACGAAAGTGTACACGATATTCAGAAGCCTGATCACTTTGAATTCCTGAAGCCTCAATCCAGACCCTTTAGAATGGCTGGTTGCAAAACTCCTGTCCAAGGTTGGCTACTTTTCCTTCGTTACTCTTTTGAGTTCAATTATTATTTCTCTCTTTCGGGACATGCCTTTACACTTCGCTGTAAATCCATCAGGCTTAACCAAGACACCACCACCGAGTCAGCCCTCCAATTCTGGGGCTTATTATTCTAGCTTTCATTCAACTCCTGAACAACAGAAATTCTCAAAGGATGAATGGAATAAGTTCACGAAGGAGTCCACCAAGAAAGCACTGGAGGAACTTGTTTCCTCTCCTGATTTTAGCAAATGGGCTGTTGCTAATGCAGAAAGAATAACTCTCTCCCCCAATGAAGACACTGCCGTTCGGCCTCGTAGGTGGCTGCCTTGGTTTTAGCATTTTACGGGTTTCTAACCAATTTGTAGTGTGAAGATGAACTGTGCAAACAAATGATGTAATTGGGTTTGAAATATTGCTCAACCCACTTGGATGCGAGATGCTTTGTTGTAAAATGGTTTGCTAACGGCAAGAGAGTCTAAGACAAATCATTTTTTACCTAGGTTTTGTAGGGAAAGGCTAATTGGAGAATGTAATGTAAAACTAGATTGATAGGCCACTGACAGAGAGTTGTTAGGATTGTTTGCTTTCCACTCATGGCATGTCTGCTTGGAGAGTACTTGCTTTGGAGAGTTCTAGCTTTCCACTCATAGCAGCCAAATCTTGGAGGAATCGTACTCGTACCCTTTTGGTTTCCAAGAGTTCATTGTAATTTGTAAGTCATTTTTTTTGCTGGAGAAGAAGTTGATTGTAGTGTTGTAGTAGTGGAACTTATTTGTTCCTTGAGAATCTAATGTTGAGACTTGAGAGTAGATTTTAAAAAATTTATTGTGTTCGAGAACAATTTTTAAAATTTATGATCACATAAAATGTAATACTACTATAGATTGAGAGAGGATCCAAATTCCTTATAAATTTGTCCCAAAAGAAAAACATTACACATTTGCCAGTGCGTAGTTCAGGTTTTGTACGAAGAGTGAATTTCAGTCTTCTTCACATCTTTTTTTTAATTAAGAGTCTCCTTCACATCTAGTTATTACAATTTGGTTTTACAGATAATTATGCCAGTTTGACAAGTTTATTCCCCGTTGATTAGATTTGAACCATAAACCTTTTATAGCCCATTAAATTTCAAAAGCAATCAAATACGGACGCGCTCATTCGCCATATACATACGTATATTATACGTAAGGATTCAAAAATCATGGCTTCCACAAGACGACTGTAGGAAGAATTAAACATAAGAACAGAAGGCAGATAATAGTTCCAATTTTGAATAATTCGTTGTATTGATCAACATGGGCATTTACAGACATCCCCATCCAAATCCCATCCCATGATAATTATTGAAGTAGAAGAGTTCATATTTCTCTGCTGACACAAGACCGCCAGCTCCATATAGAAAGAAACAAAGAAAGGCCCTGAGGAGTACAAAACAAAGGTTGGGGGTGGACTAAAATCAGTTTCCCTCAGTTTTAGGGTTCCCCTTCCACTTGAAGTTGTCTGCATAAGCCTTAATCTGCACCCAGAATAAAACAATACAGGAGCCTTCGTTACAGGAGCCCATCAAGATTTGGGGTAAACAAAGAAGAAGAAAAAAAGTAGCAAACACACATTTGGTGCAGTTATAAATAGCATATTCACAACATACCCGCCCCAATGGGGATAATATGGAACGAATGGAATTTGCTTTGTTCATTATCCTTTTTAACGTTCTGGTTTCGATTTTGTTTCATTGCCTTTTCGAAAACAGAAATAAAAAGATCAAAAGAACCATTATTTCTACATCGTCTACAATTACGACCCTCACAACCTAACCTCGCTGACAGGGGGAAATAAAAAAACGCATGATTTGTTTAGATTGTCTCTCTGTCATCCCCTTTCCAGTTTAAGTTTTGTTTAAGTCCCTGTTATTAAATCATCTCCGTTATTGTGTGAAAACAGTTTTCACAAATTTGAAACAAACGCTAGAAAACTATCAAGAACTTGTTCTCGAAAAATGTTTCGCGAACAAGTTTTCTGTGGTTTCAAGAAAACATAAAACAAAAGTGATACTAGACACAGAACAGGGGTTCCTAGTGAGTCCACATCTCACAACAAAGGACATTATCTCATATTGATAAAGAATCACCGGAGCAATTCAAAAAATAATAATTGAACGGAGTGTGTAACATGTTCTAAACAGGCAATCAGGAATTAGTTCTACAGGTTTAGCACGACTAAGTTCATATAGTCAAGCAGCCATAAACAAACAGAAAAAGACTACTCTTGTGAATGGATGGCTAAATCAGAATGGAGTGCAAGTTGATTTGTAACTATTCCCTTCAAAGACCACTTAGCAAGTCCCCGAGAACAAACCAAGTTTGAAATCCCTGATTGTCTAGAAGTCAAGGAAAATTTCGATTCCCTCTTTTGTTTCTACTATTTCATAGTGCTAATTAAATTCTTTGTTTCTGATGCCAAAGAAAAAGAAAATTTGTGGTTCAAGTGAACTCTGAGGCTCATCGCATTAAAATCTTGGTGCAGAAAACTGGAACTAAAGGAACAGTTTTTATCTACAAGAATAAGACAACAAAAGGAGAAAAACTCGGAACCTTCAAGAGCGGTGTGTGGGGTTTCTTCACCTGCAATAAGGTTGCATAAACGAGTATTAGACACCAAGATAAAAGGAAAAATACATTCATCACAGGAATTCCAAGCAGATCCTTCATATAAATTTGGGGAACATTGTTATTACAGGAGGACTTTTGTGCAACTAGCAAACCATAACCTAGAAACCATTTTCTTCTTTTTGGTCTAAACCTAGGGATCCAGCTACGGTAATTTATGTTACAAGGTGATGGTTCTTACAAAACCTCAAAACATAAAACGAGTAAAAGATGGCAGAAATAAAAAGTGGACGCATTTTGTATCCTTTAAGTGGAGGCATTTACATTCTTGATCATAACCACGTTCATTGCTATCTGAGGTGCAGTTGCACAGGCAGAGAAAGAAGAAAAGAGAACAATTGTGCTAAGTTTTATACCAGTTGGCTAGGATAATACGAAAGAGAACTATAACTTGGCTAACTCATTACAGGATTTGCCTTCTCACCATCATCTGCTCAGTGGCTACAATGCTCACACGTGGTGTTAAGACATGCAAATCAAGATTATGTGGTTTACATAGAAGTTAAAGCAGTGTAAGTTTAGTGATGAAAACCTCACAAGCACGTTCACTCCCGAAGATGCAGAAAAGAAGCTACACCAAAAAAAGTAACTACAGTGATGTATAATGCCAAAGTATAAAAACTCCCAACCGTGTATTCCCAACCATGCTTCTGAGCAAATGCTACGGCAGCTTCTTCACTGTCAAAACCAAATCCAGCATCACCAACATTGGCATATGGATCTCCTGTGGATGTCCAACCCATCAATGGATTTTCCCATCTGCAAAGACACGCCAGTGACAAAACTATTACCGTTTGACCATGGTGAAAATTTAGGGATTAAGATAGTTTCTGCTCTCATGACAAACATGAGATATTAACATAAATCTGTAAGAAACCAGAGTCGTTGCAGTCCAAAAAAGTTTACTCCTGTACATAAAGCTCGACACAAAAGAAAGAAAAAGGAAATAATCTGCTACTTCAAGCATCTTTTACAGATTGAATCCCACCCTATGAAGCACCGACACCTCTAGAGGTTGATGTATCGCAGTGTCGGACACAGGGACACTCCCATAATTTAATTTAAATTTTTGAGAGGGACACGGGGGGACACTGATGGGGACACGGCGGGGGTCAAAGTGTAATTTTTTATAAAAGGAAATAATCTGCTACTTCAAGCATCTTTTACAGATTGAATCCCACCCTATGAAGCACCGACACCTCTAGAGGTCGACGTATTGCAGTGTCGGACACATGGACAAGGGGGGACACGCCAAGTGACGTGTCCCATAATTTAATTTAAATTTTTGAGAGGGACACGGCAGGGGTCAAAGTGTAATTTTTAATTAAAAAATTGGGGGTCAAACTGTATTTTAAAAAAAAATTGGGTTTTAAACTGCAATTTAAAAAAAATCAGGGGTCAAACTGTAATTTTCCAATAGGGTTGTATTGAACTTATGGATGTCTTGTTTTGTTTGAATGGTATTGGAACTATGAATTTTTCGTTTTGTCCACATTTTGCCATTTAAACTTGGAAAAAAATTGAAAAATAAATAAATATACACGTGGCGTGTCTCCCGCCATGTCCGTGTCCCCCTTTTTTTTTGAATTCCCGTGTCCGTGTCAGCATCCGAGTCCATGTCCGTGCATCTTAGAATTTATTCCCACCTAACCGGTTCTTTAGGGAGTACCCCAAAGCTTCAACCATCACTGAAAAATTGCACAGCTTCTGACAAACCCCAGAAATCCAAGTCAACATACAATTCTTAAATTTAGTATCTCTAACTAAAATAGAAACAGAGTGCATAAACATGTATTCAAGCCTGAGGAAAACAAGAGAAAATTATGACTCCTGAGATGGATGCACCTGAGTCAATCGATTAGCTATTCTTGGAAGCACCCATTTCTACATGGTTTGGTGTGGGATATGCACCCGACACGGTATTTCAAAGTCGGACTCAGAGTTTCTATGGCGTTTTTGTGCATCTATCACCTGCAAGCTATTGGGGCTATTGTAGCACATGTCTATTCTTTTTGTGCCTTGGGCAGTTTATGGGATGCATTATGATGTGATTAACTATTTTCGGCTGGAGTCAAGTAAAGTCCAACAAGGCTCAAGAGCCTGACAATTTTATTTAAGGACTTGGATTTTGAAGTCTTTAATTGGTTCATCCGTGTTCTTGGTCCAACAAATTTCATGGCAAAAAAAGTCCTTGGCGTCTTCAAGTTCAGGTTTATACAAGATGATTTGTAACTAAATATCTATTTAGTCTATCGATGTACCCATATCCAAAGTTGGATCCATGTCTCCACATCCTTCTTTTCTAGGTTTAAATTGACTGACCCTAGATATACACCCGCACCTGGGTCCATTGAACATGTGAATTTATTAGTCAAACCATAAAAAGGCAAAATTAAGATCCATAACCAAATAGACGGCCTTTGAGGTAAATTAACCAACAGAACCCAACTTTGAACTTGAGGATGAACGTCAAGAACTCGTCTTCCCCTTGTCAAGACACAAGGTTTACTTGATGTAGGAACTTTTACAAGAAACATACGAACAAAAAAAAAACTAATTGGAGTCTCCTTTACAAGTGATAGTGACTACATGAATTGCCGATTCTTCTTTCTTCTCTCTTTTTCTTTTTGGTTTTTGTTTTTCCCTTATTTTGGGGTGTGGGTTGGTCTTGCTATAGGGGGGGACCAGGGATGAGCTAGGTTATAGGTGTTCAAGTGTCAAAATATTGCTTTCCACCAATCAACTGACTTTCATAAGTAGAAAAAAAAACAGCAATCCCAACTGTTTATACATGGTTCATTCAGAAGCCAGGCTTGGGCGACTGTTTGCCAAAAACACAGGTCTCCACAAAGTCGTAAGACCGTGTGGGGAGGCTGATGCAGGCACTAGGGTTGAGAGTCACCTTACCTAATGGAAAACAGAAGCACAAGCAAAATCTCAATTGTCCAAGCCAAATCTTTCAGAAGTACACTGCTTAAATCCCAATTCGAGGGAAAAGACTTGTAGGGATACTAGCGATCTATGTTAAACTTCTTCTTAACTAATGAAGTTCTGAATAAAATAATAGCCATTGATGATAATCTCCAAACTTGAAAAGACAAAATTGAGACTAAACCGTAAGGAAACATACTTCTGTGTTGACATGAAATTGATCTTCCACTTTCCAACTTTTCCAGAACCTTGTTGTGTGGCCGTCCGAGCAGGTGAAAAGATTACAACCTGTCATGATGTCAAAAGTATGATTAAGGAGTTTTACTGACCTCAAACTTATAGAAAGGTTGGTAGCATTTTTTACAGCAACCATTAAAAAGCAATTATAGAATTATTTATAGAGCACGACTTCTTCGTGCGTCCAAAGTGTCCCTGGTGTGCGAGTTACCTAGTGTCATCCTCGAGATCGCCTTTCCCGAGTATGCTTTACTCTACAGTCTGAGTCTACAAGCTCAAATATTTCTTAAATTATAAGTTGAATACAGACATCAAGAAATCGCATCTAAGTACTAGTATTAGAACATCAAGATCAACGAGGATAAGTTGTTCCACATAAATATCACACTAATTTTTACCAAAATTACAATACTTTTAAGTCCTTACATTAGAGCACGGAAAAAAGCTTGTTTGTTTTCTCTCTTTTGGTGGTCCTATGTGTGTGGAGGTCTGCTCGTTTAGTTGCAGGGAGCTCCTAAAGTGATGCTGCTTCCACCTCAGGATCCCGCTTTTGCGCTCCCAACTAAGGAGCTTGACAGGAGCCCGCTCCCGTCGGGATGGGAGCATGCTCCTTATGAAGATGGGGAGCTTTTGTATGATAGTTGTATAGAAAAACAGGAATTTATCACTAGGCTTATTAATTGGTCTTTGATGAACACATATATCTAGCCTAAGTCATGATATCTTGAAAAGAAAATCATATATTGTACCACTAGCCCATTTCTTACACTTATGGAGGACTTGGCCCATATTTTTACTTCCTAAATTATTGTACTTTTTAAAGTGAATACACTATGCTACATTATTTTCATAATATATGTACACGGTCCTCTCACGCTCCCAACCTTGGGAGCTTCTATATTTACCCTTGCTCCCCTGCTCCTGCACCCTCCTGCTTTGTGCATCTAAGGGCCTCGTTCTATAAAGGGGGGGGGGAAATGAAATTCTTCAACAACGATAACTATGAAGAAAACATACAAGGGGAAGAATTCATCTGGACAGTAGGAGAGCTAAGTCTTAAATTTATGTGCTGAGCCAACAACATAAGCATGATGATTGCGACAACAGTAATAAATTAAAAGCATTCATAAACATCTGTGAAAAAAAGGACATTGATCAAGAGGTAGAACATGGACCAGAACTGGAAAACTTCTAAACAAGGCAGCAAAAATCAATTGCTGAATGTTACTACTCTCACTTTAGCATCTCCACTCCTTACTCAATTTTTTACCCAAAGTAAAAATTTGGGTAAAAACTTGATTTGGTATGAAGCAATCCAATGGGCACATGCAAATCTAGGCATAAATTTGAGTAAAGGTTTCATTAATGGCATAGTTGTAAATTTGAGAGGGAAAAAATAGGCTTCAAAATTTGAGTAAGGATTTGGTTCAAACCAAATTTGGTATGAGTTTGAGTAAGGAGTGGAGTGGTGTTTTGGGTGATTTTTACTCAAATTTAAGTTTGAGTTCAAATTTGAGTAAGGAGGGGAGATGCTCATGGCAATCCTAGTTCCATTCTTCTCAACTCCCTAACACTCCAATTCAACAGCACAGGCATTGATAAGTCCAGCAGAAACCGAAGTACATGCGCAATGCCCCACAACAGATGACGTTCAATCGAGTTAACCAGACACAATGCCAAATCCATATTTACGTACAGAGATACGTTACATAACAAAATCTCTCTCTCTCTCTCTCTCTCTCTCTCTCTCTCTCTCTCTCTCTAGCGTGAAAATGCGCATGTAATTTCCCAATTCGACCCAAAAATACACCATCAAAGGAACCATAACTGTAAAAAAGAACAGTCCTTTGGCCCTAAAAAGCGTAATTCATCCCAACGCACGAAACAGCTATTTATCTTGTTCGATCCACATAAGAAAGACGGGCATTTTAATTCGAAATCATATCCAAGAATATAATAATACGACGGCGTACCCTCCTTCGAAGGTGTTCATCCGGAATCCCGGAGACAATCCCGATCTCACCGGGTTTGATCTCGACCAAGGAGTCAGCAGAGAAATGCCTCGACAAGGGAACCGAAGCGGCTCCATAAACGCGACGGGCAGGATTCACGAGACGTTGCAGAGAGCTCGCCATTTTCCTCCGCCGGAAGGTTTTAGGGCGATTTTGCGGTATGGGGAAGAAGATGACAGAAAAATGGAGAAAAATAGAGATGGGTCAATTTTTGAGGTTTACATCAAAATCCCTGATGTTCCAGAAATTACATCCCGACCCTTGGGGTTTTTTTATTTTTTATTTTTTGTCAATCGATAGGAGGGGATGGGAAAGGGGTGCTGCAATTTTCAGCGATAAGACTCGAATCCAGACATTTTATCTTGTAAGGGAGTGCTACAACCACTAGTCTCCTTTATAGTTTTTTTTTTTTTGAAAAATAATTTCCACATTCTTCTTTTAACCATCTCACACTCTTCTTTTTTTGTTTTTATCCACATAAATTTATAATATTATTTTTAAATGTGTAAAAAAGTGTATTAAATAACGAATTAAGATAGTAAAAACAAGTGGATAAAAGACCCCCAAAAAAAAGGTGTAAAAATCAATTCTTTCTTTTTTTTCCTAAACTGCAACTCAAGTTTAGTCATAGAAATATAACTTATTTGTCAAATCAACACTTTTATTTGCAACATGCCAAAATCAAAACTTGACAAGACTTACCGAAAATCGAGAGAAAAATAATACTCCTGTAGAAGAATGTTAAATGGAAAATTTATCTCAGAATTTTTTTGAGGGAAAAAAATATTTTTCTAGATTAACTTCTCCTGACAAGTGAAATTACCTGATGCACATAAGTTCTACACGATGCATGTTGGACCCACACATATTAAACGTTTCGAATATAGTAGTTGCAGAACAAAAATCGAGGGGACTGGTCGTCCTACCTTAAACATAACCATAAGCATAGTGATTGTCAATACACCTATTAATCGTCAATAGACGTAGAGTCCAATAGAGGGCAAAATGTGTGACTAGTTGGATCCTACTATTGCAGTAGCCACTAAACTCGTTAGGCTAGTTTTTGTCAAGTTTGTCACCTTCATGTGGAAATAGTGGAACAGGATTCATTTGAAAGCCGATTGCGTCATTGGTTTCCCGGTAAGCAGGCAAGGGAGTCGACTCATTTTGTCCCTTCGTCTCGTCATAACGCAAGTTGTGATATAATTTGTGTTAGAGAACAAATTATTCACGGAGCTCCATGAATAAATTTTTACGAAAGTGAATTTGGATCGTTTAAAAGTGTTTTGAACGGTCTGAATTTTAAACAAAATTTTCCAAAGAAAAAGTTTGTTTAAAATCCGGACCATTAATTACCGAGACAGAGGAGTGAAATCGTGTAGCTCCGTAAATAACCTATTTATAAGAGCTCCGTGAATAAGACGTTTTATATGTTTCGATCCGTGGCCGGACGATTATGTCCAAACAAGTACTGTCCAAAGTATTTTTTCTATATAATAATATCCAGTTTTTTAATTTCCGTATAGTAATTGCAATTTACTCCGTATTTAATACATAGGATCTTAGTCGGAAAATATTAAAATTTCCAGTTTTTATACGATTTCTCGACAAATTTAAATAAAATTTAAAGTCTAGGTTATTTATTTATATATATAAAATAAAATAAAAAGGTCTCGGTTAATTTTCCTTTCCTATCGTCACGATGATTCCTATGCGAAAAAGGACGAGTTTTTATTTCTTCTTTGGGAGTTGCTATTAAATTACCCTAATTTTTTCAGATGCTTGAATTTGGTACAATCCGTCGTCACTCTCTCTCTACAGTAATCCTGGGGACTCTCTGCAGCAAATGGGCGCCCCTAAACTGAAGTGGACTTCAGAAGAAGAAGCCGCGCTGAAAGCTGGTGTAGCCAAGCATGGTCCAGGCAAGTGGAGCGCAATTCTGAAAGACCCAGAATTCCGCAGTGTCTTGCATTCGCGATCAAACGTCGATCTCAAGGTATAATCTTCAAAACCCATCTCATATTTCTCTTTTTCTGTATCGATTATATGGGGGTTAGAAAAACCCAAGTCAGATTTTGTATTTTCAGTAACAACCATAAGGGGGTTAATAACCCATATCATATTTTGTATTTTCAGTAACAATCATAAGGGGGTTAAAAAACCCATATGAGATTTGTAGTTTCTGTATCAATTCTTAGGGGGTTGAAAAACCCGTATCTCACATTTTGTATTTTCTGTATCGATTCTAAGGGGGTTAAAAAAACCCATATCAGATATTGTAGTTTCTGTATGAATTCCAAGGGGGTTGAAAAGCCATCACATTTTGTATTTTTCTAGTGTCGATTCTATGGGGGCTGAAATACCCATATCACATTTTGTATTTTCTGTATCGATTCTAAGTGGATTAAAAACCCATATCAGATATTGTAGTTTCTGTATCAATTGTTCAATTCTAAGGGGGTTGAAAAACCCATATGACATTTTGTATTTTCTGTATCGATTCTAAGTGGGTTAAAAAAGCCCATATCAGATTTTGTTTTTTTCCTGTATCATTTCTTGTTTGAAAAAGGGTGAGTGATGAATGTGGGTTTTTTTATTTTTCCAAGGATAAGTGGAGGAATGTGAATGTGGCGGCGAATGGATGGGGTTCTCGGACTAGAACTAGGGTTTCATCGAAAAGCCATCGGCCGGTAGTGAAGCGTGATGATGAGAAGGCTCTTAGCACTGTGGTTGAGAGTGATGCGGAAGTTGTTGATGTTAAGCCTCCCGATGTTTTGAGTGGAATACAAGAAAATGGTTGTGCCAAGAAACCAATTTCATGGTAATGTTATTTTCTCATCTTTAATGTCTATTACCCTTGTTTAATCTTTCCAGTTCCCGATGTGTTATGCGCTTGATTAATCAGCGGTGAACCCACTTTTTGAAGACCTGAGTTGAAATCCAAAAGTTAGGCCTTTTGACGTGCAACTTGGAATTGAATAATTCAACAATGTTTATATGTATTAGAGAAACTATAGAGAGGAACTATGAGAATCGGAAGGTGAGATAGCAAAATAACATATAGAATCCGGACGTGGCCTTCTTTATGCAACTGCACTGCCATTGCACTTTTTTTTCCCTATAATGCTTCATAAGAAGTCTTTTTTGTTATAGTTGATACAAAAGCAAAAGCATTATGGTAACCAATATCAAGACAATGTGGCCTTGTCCAAATTGAAGGCCCAAGGAAATAGTCTAAACGATCTTAAGCTTGAGTAATGCTTGCTTGAGTTGTTCTTCCTTTTATGGTAATATTGTTCATTTGATGAAGTCATGAAGGGAGGGATTGAGTTACATCAACCACCAGTTGTCTGCTGATACTATTGTCCTTAGTACTTGGGCAGAGGTAGGTAGCTTTAGTCTTCTACATCTAGCTTGGTGCTTGATGTTGGCCAATAATAAACCTGATTTTAATATAATTTGGTGCAACATTATGGTCCATCTGATTTTCGTACATGTTTAAACGAAGAATGATGCTCGAGAAAGCTTTTACATTGGATGTTATGAGCCTCATGTTGTTTATGTTACTTCCTTTTGTTGATTTTATTTTAGGTTAGGACTCCTGTCTAATTAGTTCACGTGGTGTATTGTACATCTGTCACTTGATAGTCCAGTGCTGAAGCATTGCTGGGAGTCCGAAAGTTTACCATCTTAGGGTTAAAAAGCCTACACCTTCTTTCTGAGGAGTGGACTTTGTGTTGTTCCAGAATGATAGACCTGTATTAGATGCCTTCATGTCTGGTTTCATTCAGTAACTTTTTTCTCCTGAATATTTGGATTTTCATGTATGAAGTTTGGATACTCTCATATTGGAGGCCATAACGAAACTGAAGGAACCTCGTGGGTCTAGCCGGGCTACAATTGTCTTGTACATACAGGTATTTTTGCTCTACTGTCTCCACATTATAACTCAGAACTTTGTTATGTATGCAAAGAGAAATATTGGGCTCCTTCCATCATTGTGGTGCTTATATGTCAGAAATGTTCTGACCTATTTTTTGCATCCCCTAATTTCTTGCTTCCCTTTTCTTTTCTTTTTTTAATGTTTTGGTTTCTATTGAAAAGAAAGGAACATGTGAAAGTTCTTTTTATTTTCTACAAATCATAAAACTCTTTCTTGAAATTTTAACTACTTATGCCAAATTTGATTTCTTGTTTTGTGAAGTTAGGGTGTCTCAATTCTGTATTATTGCTGCTGAACAAATATAAAGAAGGGGCCTTGGTGACGTCTATTTTCTAGGTGCCATTCCAGCCACCTTAGTGTTTTCATTAGTTTGGATATAAGTCAACAAGTCTCCATCTCAACTACGTAGACCATACCAACCAAACCATAATATGTCCAAGACCATTACTTTTTGGAAGTCTTCAAGCGGATGAATTATTGTAGCCTTTTTTCCAGTAATTCCACAACCCAAACAGGACCTTTCTTGCATTGCCATTTCTCTTGCTCAAAACACTAATTTTCATTGTAAAACATGACATACTACCCTGTACAACTGTTCCTTGGTAGTACGGATATATTAGAAATCATCCTACAAACACTTCCATTATACCCCATTTTTCTAATGTCAATGTTTTCATAGAGTTTACTAGATTTTATTTTAACCCTTTGAAACCTCGGCAATTGTTGTCCCAACATTGTGCAAATTGATTATGGAGTCCAGTATGTGGACTTTTCTTTCAACATGTAACTATGTAAGGATTTATGGGAAAGACTTCTCTAACCAAGTAGATGAATTGACATTCAAAATAATTCCAACCAAAATGTCAATTACTTGGGTGGCATCTAACATCTCCCCTCTCGCGTCAAATTCGAATTGTGAAAAAGTAAAATGTCAAATCTTTTCTATTACTACCTCTCTCCCAAAATGTTTGTCTGGTTTGCAAAATGAGGACTTAAAGATAATAAAATTTTCAAGAAAAGAAATTTCCAACATGTTTCATAAATTAAAAGAGCATTGATATCTAGTAAATTGTTCAAACAATTTTGAATTTTTTTAAAAAATTGTATTGTTTTTAAGTTCTCATTTTGCGGACCAAACAAATATTTTGGGACGGATGGAGTACTTTATTTCGTGGGACCCACAGTATTGTCCAAAACTTAATAATGTAAAGAAATAAGCTTAGATTAAATTAAGTATTTGGAATAATGGTGGGAGTGTGCATTTTTAAGGATGTCAGTTTTTAACATGCCAAATTGCAAATGAGCCTTCTAGGAAACCTTGACATCCCTAACTTTGACAGATTGTTTGGAGATGCTCTAATAGATAGTTTTTGCGAGCTCCACTTCATTCTGTTACAAATTCTTTGACATTTGTAGGAACACTACTTGGCGCCAGAAAATTTGGAAAGGCTGTTGGCGGTCTCCTTAAAGCTTTTGACAGAAAATGGGAAGTTAATAAAGGTAATTTAGTTGCTCTGTATTGGTGGAGTAACTGAAAACTGTTGGATTGGTATTGCCTTGTTTTATATGATGCAGTGGAGGTATTGAGTGGAAGCATCCATAGGCCGCCTTATTCCTGAAAAACTATCTAAAATTTCTTGTGCACTGTGTTTTTGTGGTCCCTTTCCCCAACGACAAAAATCAGTAGTTGCATTGAGGTCTTTGAAGTATGACAGAAATCTCAATGTGGTAAATACTAAATAGTCATGGGATAACCCTAGGAAGCTTTTCATTTGGTTTTTGGGACACTGTTTCATGAAGTTTGGGATGACATATATAAGCATCTAAATGTTGCAGAAATGGCAAGACTTAGTTGCCCAATGGCCGCTGCACCTTAGTTTTGCTTAACATCTTGACTGAGTTGTTTTCTGTCATCTTTTAGTAGTTGTTTTTCATTTATCTTGCATCTTGACTTGGTAAGAGTTCGTAAATTAAACCACCCTTTCCCTTTTTTCTCGGTTTTTCGCTTCTGAGCTTAGTCTATCCAAACCCTATCTTCCTTTCCCATTCTCTCCCCCTTCCCTTCTTTTATTCCTAATTTGTTTAGGCTTGCCATTTCTGTTGAATATGATGGGCTGCTTTATCAGGGACGCGAGGAATTCGAACCCTAGATCTTCACTCAATATCGCTGTTTCCCTTTACAGCCTTCTTTTATACTATCAAATTTGTCCTGATACATAAGGTGGAATGACAACTCTTTTTAGCTTCTGTGTTATGTATTGGTTGAAACCATTGGCAACACATGGAATATTGGAATCATTCTGACCTTTACCTTCCAACTAAACTTAATGGCAATTTAAAGTTGAGCATGCACTCTCCTCATAAGTCGCATCTTTGCTGCTTCAGCTTTTGATAATCTCATTGTGGTTTTGTCTTGGACTTGGATCAAAATTATGCTCTTTGTGTTGGCAGATAAAGCACCAGTACAGGATTGCGCCACCCTCAACACTATCCAATGCGAAGAAAGATTCTCCTCTGTTATTCTTGGAGGGGAAGCACAAAAGTTCTTCAAAAGTGGAGAAGGATGGAATCCAAATTCTTACCAAATCCCAGATTGATGCAGAGCTAGAAAAGATGAAGGGCATGACTGCACAGGAGGCTGCTGCCGCTGCCGCGCAAGCAGTTGCTGAGGCAGAAGCTGCCATCGCAGAGGCTGAAGAGGCGGCAAGGGAGGCGGAGAAAGCAGAAGCCGATGCAGAAGCAGCGCAACTCTTTGCTGAAGCAGCGATTAAGGCATTGGAATCTTGTAGAACAGTTTGTATCTGGTAAAGTCCTCCTCCGAGTATAGTTTTCTAGAAATGTTATTTCTGTAAGGCCCGTGTATTTGTCTGGATTATATCATTGGATTGGATTGCAAATCCAAGGGATCAAATCTCTCTCGTTTGGTTGAAATTTTTGCGCCTGGAATAATATACGCTGGATTGATATCCCACAACACATGCAATTATCTAACACATTAAGATTATCGCAAGGCACTTATGAGTACTTTTATGTGTTCTATTGGTTTTCAAACTTTGTAGTTACTGTTCAAATTAGCACTGGAAAAGAACACGAGGGAAGTTATGGAAACCATGAATGAGGGCAATTACACCAGAACTCTATAACCCACTCTTGAAATCTATGAAAGATATGAAGCCAATCATAATTACCGGTTTATATTAATCACTAAAAAAGTGAAGTAACCCTAAAATAGGTACTTGCTTTTGTCGCCTTTTGGTTCGTTGAAGAGGGGCGTGGCTTTGTTGGTGACTAAGTTGTGAAAGAAAGAACATTATTTTTAATGCTCTTCGCAAGGAATTTTTGAACTTTCCAAGAAATTGAAACTAATGATGAAAATACATTCATCATATATATCGACAACAATGTAGAAAAAATGCAGAGGTTACAGTTGGTCTTCCTGGTACGTCTCCTTTTCCTCATCCTTCATGTTTTGTGGAAATTGAGTCTAAAGAAAAGATCTGGTTGAAAAGAGAAGAGAAGAGAGAAATGTGGAGGGCATGTACGTGGGAGGGAGTTTCAGTACTGGGGAGTTTCAGATGTGGGATTTAGTAGCAAGCAGAGGGTAGTTTAGGAACCTTAGAAAACTATCCTGACCATGGTTTGAAAAAATTCAATCTGGACCCTTCAATGTCGCAGTCATATCCATATGGTGTCTAACCATGCATATGAATCGAATCCAACTGTTGAAAAAGTGACGCCCATGCATATTTTGAAAACTCAGCTGCTTTTTTCCGTAGATATACCACTTCATCATTAACCCAGTCAAACAAACAGGGCCATAGTTTCCTTATGAGGGCTGCACCAGCATCCTTGTAGTCTCCGTTCTTGGGCCAATCAGTTCATTGGGGCATCGGTTTACCTCATTGCTTTGATTATTTGGGTTAAGGGGGCTAGGAATCCTTATGAAGCTGCTCATTTCACCAGTTTTAGGTTGTCGTGTAGGAGAGGAGATTCACTTAACTGCCAATACCTACTTCTCAGATCTACTATCATGCAATTGTGGTTTCTTTTTCGGTCAAATGCAATTGTGGTTTCTGCACCATGGTTCCATCTGCATAATTCACATTCCTTCCATTTGACACTTACTTTCAGCCATAACTGGTCCCAACAATCAACATTTCTTCCGAGCAAAAAACGATCAACGTTTCTTCAAATTGTTCATTTTATGGCTTCGTTGTGGTATGCTGAAAACAAGAGCTACACAAATTATGAAATTCTTTTGCTGCTTCTCTCCTGTTCTATTCCAAATACTTGCTGATTCTTTACTGTATTCTGTATACTATTCCTCATTGTCTTTTTCTTTTACCCTTTAACATTATCTCTAACACTTAATATTTGTGGTGCAGATTATCGGCAAGTGGGGATAATCGTCCGCAAGGCTAAATTCTGAGTTTGTACAAAAATTAATTTGCCTAAAAATTGATGTATGCCTAAATGGAGGCTTACAAAGTTCTCATCTCCAAGAGCAAATATTCCGACAGCAAGCTTTCCTGGCATTCATGTTGCTGTATTCCAACCCTCAACAGCAACATTCTGCTAAAACATTCATTCAGCGTTAATATCCAAACTGTGCCTAGAAGCATATATTTCTTTTTGTAGAGTAAAGATGGATAGGCTTGTAAATATGAGAGAATTTTATTGCTGAAGATTTGTATAGAGAATTTTCCACTTGCTGTGGTGCGTATTGTTTTTTATGATTCACCTGCCATTTTTATAGGTTTCTTGCTCAGGTTTTTGGAGTGGACTTATCATTTTTCATTTGTTTGAAAGGCCTAGTAGTACTGTAGTAGTAAGAAGTGCCTTCACTGGCCTTGCCCTCACTACTTGTTGCAGTACATGAATGCCATAGCCAGAGCCCGCTTTCTATGGCCGTCGAGTCTAGATTGATGTATATGTTCGGAGCATAGTTTGTACGGACACAATTTGTATCAATACAATTTGATACGACTTAGCGGGTCATCGACATGAACAGACTGTCTGAATGGGAAATAGATTCAGAAGTGGATCGGTGAATCCGTGAATTTTTGTCAATTCACTTTCAATTTCCTGAATTCATTTTTTGCTTTTTTGTGTGGTTGAAAAAGGGTTAAAGGTCTATAATATTGATAGGTTACGTCTATTGTCTATGTTTCTCCTTATGTAGTATTATAGGAGTAGGTGATAAGAAAAGAAGATTTATTATTAAATAAAAAAAAATGACAACATAAATGGAATACAACCACCCTATAGACCTTTTAAGGATTTTTTTTCTTTTTTTTGGAATCAGTCGATTTTATAAAGGGACTAAACCCAAAACTCAAGGAGAAAGCCTTGAGAACATTAAAACATATACGACCAAAAAAGACTCAACAAAACAAAACCTCAAATTGGACAAGCCTCTATACAAAGAAACAATACTTAAGCAGCTTTAAAAACAGACTCGGGAACCCCCATATTGCACAAAATCTGGAAGTTTCAAATGACTGCACCATCCTTCGCCAATTGCACACACATGCCTTGATTTCACCCATGATCAGATTCACAACTGAAGAAGAATCACTACCAATCTGTCTAAAGATTCTGGAATTCCTCTCTCTCCGAAGATAGAAAATTGATGCAGACAAATAGAGCTTGAAAGTGGTAGCTTGAGGGGGTACCTCACACTTCTCCCTAACCTGCTACACCCCCCACTGAATTTCAGAAGCCAAGTCCTAGTCATGAAGGGGCACCTTACACTTCTCCCTAACCTGCAACCAGACCAAAGCAGAAAAGGGGCATTCAAAGAACAAGTGAAGAGGACATAAGGTCTACATTCCTAACAAATTCCAAAGAGTAACTAAAAAACGTTGGGCCTAAGATTAAGAACTCGAGTGAAAAGGATAGTACTATTTAGATTTTTTTTTTTTCCAGAAATTGACAACGTTCTTTTAATCCACACCTGTATTACTCTGAGAATACACATAAAGGAGGAGGGGGGAAATCTTGTGGAATCGAAAAGAGAGGCAAAAACAAAACAGAGTAAGAAACAACTTAGTTGCACAATCCAAACCCAGCGTAAGAACAGAAAATCTAGTGGCCTTGTTCAAGAGCTCCGATGACGAGAGTAAAACCGTTAATCAATGTCTACAAAAGCCCCAGATTTAACCACAATATAACCAAAAATCCCTAAATCTATCCAATCTCTAACCACAAACCCTAACTTGTCCAACCCCTAATTACAATCCCTAAATTTTATTTCATTTTCTCATCGGCAACCCTAAATCTTTTCAACTCATATCCTCTTCTCCACCTGATAGGTGCGTAAATGTGCCATTTACACCCCTTAATTTACTCTTGTTATGTCCGTTTATTATATTTTTTGGAGTTTGATACTCGTTTTCTTTATTTCAGGACCCGCAGAGCCGTTGGATAACACTCAAAGCTAAATCGAGGAAAATTTGATAAATATGCCAGCCCGTGGCACATTGATGGGCTTTCCTAATATTATCCGGGTCAAAATCCATTGTGGCCCAATCTTTAATTGGCTGGAAATTGGAGTTTGACTTTGCATCAAAGAAGAAAGGTTACGTGGAGGCCTTGGTATTATTGGATGGAAATTATTAGTGGGCCAGAGCTACACATAACAAAGGTTCACACGGTTGAGAATGGGTTATAAAAAGGCAGCAAGGGTTCTGTTTTGGGGCATCTTATATATCTTTTCCCCACGCAGAAAGAGAAGGGGGCTGCCATCAGATATCTTTTACTTTCCACATCACGCAAAAACGGAAGACAGAAACAGCGAACAGGAGAGGCGGTCATCAGTCGCTACGGTGCTTCGACCACGTTTGCGAATCACGGCCGAACCAACGACAACAGAAGCTTGGGGTTTTATTTCTTTATTATTTATTCGAAAGCTTTTAAGTTGTCAATGGAGTTTTGTTCTTACATGCTTATTTGTTCTCCCTCCATGAGCGGCTAAACTATTCGGCTAGGGTGATGAGGAGGTCTCTCCAAGTAACGTAGTTGTTAGATTTCTAGGGTTCTATATTCAACTTGATTGTATGACTTGATCGATTCATAACTTTTTATGAAGTTTTAGATTTTTCCAATATTCGAATGTGTTTGTATTAATGATTTCAAGCACTGTCATACAATGGTTTTTAATATTTCAGGATAGTCTTTGAGATAGACTATACGACGTGAGACGGGTCGTGCCGTTGGTTAAATCCAGTGAGACGATTCGTGCCGTGTTGAGATAGTCTATACGGAGTACGAATCTTGATTATCTTTTTGGGAATTATCGATAGGAATTGCTACCCTACGGTGGTTTGGTTGAATGTTGAATATGAACCCTAGGTTTCGAAACAATTGCGTTACAAGGGGAGACTGAATCGGAAACCCTAGTCCCTTCTCTCATTTGTTTCCAAATTCTTTAATCGCTTTCTAGTTTAATTTCAGTTTAATCAAATCAACTCAAATCCAAACCTTTTCTAGAAATCAATTGAACGTATTGCAACTTAGCTTTTTACTCTCCGTGGACGATCTCGGACTTGACCACTATTCTTCGGAATATTAGTTAATTCCTTGTTTTATTGCAACTTAGCTTATAAATTATATTTTTGGTACGAAAACGACAGACCACCACCCCACCCCTAACTCGATCCCCTCCCTCTGAACCCAACTGTAGTAGAAGCCTATGACCCCACGACCCTAACTCCCCCGCTTAAATACCAAAGAGAGATACAGATACAACGAAAGAGAGAGAGAAGAGAGAGAGGGGAACATACCAAGAGGAGGGAGCCGCAGATCGAGAGAAGGCGAAGGGGCAAAGAGGAGAAACCCTAGATCGAGAGGAGCGCTTGTTCTTTTTTCTTTTTTTTCCTGTTCTATACGGTAGTTGGGAGGCTTTAGATAAAAGGGGGATGGCGTAATTTTAGAGTAGAGGTCTCCGCTCTGCTACAGTAATTTTTGGATTTTTGGTGGGGCTTTACACAAACGCCAGTAACCAGTGCCGGGTATGACCTTTTTTCTTGTAGTGAATGAAACCTAGAAAAATTGCGCGAGCAGATCTCATAACTGCAAGATAGACACAACAGACTCAATCCCGAACAAGGATTTTTCAACAAGATCTACAGGCAAGCATGCTAAGCAATAAAGAACAAAAGTCAGCTTTAGGGGCTACAGTACACATCCAGGAATTATTCTGGAGAGGAGTTGTATTGCAGATTAAAAAAAAAAGTACATATCACATTTCCCCTCTATAACCTCCAGAGCCAAAATAATCCCTCCTAGAGCTAGCAATCGCCTGGCTTTTCTGATGCTCCAACTTGGGGCAATCACGAATTCTGTGACCAAGTCCACCACAATAGCCACAACCTTTTACTCCACTAGCATTGGTGATTGCCTCAACATCTTCCATAGGATCATTAAGCTCCACCAAAACCGGCGGTATTCTCTGTTTCGCTTCTTGCAACAGGTGCTTCAAGTCAAGAAGCGTTGTCTCACTTTGATTCTTGTTAATAAATGTAGTTGCTATTCCCGTTTTGCCACATCTTCCTGTTCGTCCAATCCTATGGACATAGTTCTCTATTTCAGCAGGCATATCGTAATTTATAACGTGCTGAATGTCAGGAAAATCCAAACCCTTTGAGGCCACATCTGTTGCAACCAATATGTCTTTATTTCCCGCTTTGAAGGATGAAATAGCATATTCTCTCTCCTCCTAATCCTTCCCTCCATGAATCGCAACCGCTTCAACTCCTTTCAAAAGTAGGTATTCGTGGATATCGTCCACGTCAGCTTTGTTCTCACAAAATATCAAAACAGGAGGAGGGGTCTTTTGCAAGCATTCGAGAAGGTAAACAACTTTTGCCTCTTGCTTTACGTATTCCACCTCCTGAATAACGTCTAGATTTGCTGCCCCAGCCCTTCCCACGTTAACCGTAACAGGTTTAACTAGGGCACTTCTGGCAAAATTTTGAATCTTTGTGGGCATGGTGGCAGAAAAGAGAAGAGTCTGTCTTTGAGCTTTGAAGTGGTCAAATACTTCTCTTATGTCATCTTCAAAGCCCAGATCCACCAATCTATCTGCCTCATCTAGAGTTAAATACCTGTAGAGAAGCAGCAACCCTGTGAGGACCATAACACAGAAGCTAAGCAGAATGTAGTTCAAAGCATCAAACATCACATACGAAACTAACAAATACGATAGATATACAAGCCAATCATCACATTGTTTGTTTTTTCACCCTAAAGCCAAGTAACATGTATGTGACCGGAAAACATCAAAGGGATGCCTCCTGTATACAGTACACATGAAGGAACCAGTAAGGACTACACAAAACCAACGATCACATGAATAAAGCAACAAACTACCAACTATACAACTGATTCCTATGATGAATTCAGCGCAAAATGGAGAAAAATTAAGCTTGTGACAGCGTGTGAGCTATCATCTAGCCGCATAATACTATATTGCAAAGCCACACTCTCCCTATCTGAATAATCAGTTTACATATTCTGAGATAGCAAGCACTAATCTGAAGACAATAAAATTCGTAAGATCAACTAGTTAGCTCAGTAATACAATTCTTTTAGACTAGAACACTGTCAAACATCTGGCAAGCTGAAATCCTTGGCACAAAAAAAGCTCACAGTAGTGATCCATAGCATTACAATTTCAACACAGGACACTAACAAGCTAGAGACACACTTAACAATTTGCAGCAAAATTGGATTAAAAAGAGCAAACCTGCAATTATCAAGGTTAATCTTCTTCTTCGTAAGCATATCCTTCAACCTCCCAGGGGTGGCAACAACAATATTCACACCCCTCTTCACAACCTCCAATTGCGACTGCATATCAACCCCACCGATGCAAAGCAACGGTCTCAACTCTGGAAACCCATACTCCCTCATGGGCACTAAAAATTGCTCCACAACCTCATAAGTCTGCCTAGCAAGCTCCCTAGACGGGCAGATAATCAACCCAAACGGCCCTTCCCCTGGAACAATTGGCATCATCAACTCCTCTTGCAATGCCACCATGATCAACGGCAGCACGAAAACCAACGTCTTCCCCGAACCTGTAAACGCAATCCCTATCATATCCCTCCCCGATAAAATCACAGAAAGTCCCTGCACCTGAATAGGCGTCGGTTGCACGATTCCCTTCTCTTTCAATTTACTCAAAATCGGGTCTGGAAACCTCATGTCCCTAAAATTCTTTATAGGTGGAGGGATCTCATCACCATCAACGATAATATGCCATTGCTTACGCAGCGACTCAGTCTTTTTTCAACATCTGTCTAATTCTTAACGGCGGTTTCCACCCCGTTAACAGTGGCTCCTTATAAGTAATCCCTTTGGCTAACTCTCGAACGGACATTAGGGTTTTCCGATCGGACAAGTGCTCGATCATCTCCATCTCTTGTTGCACGATTTGCTCGGTGGGAGTGATCTCCGGCTGGTCGCGCTTGAGCTGGGAGGCTTTCACTAGCAAACTAGGTTTGGCTTCGGCAAGTTTCGACTTTTCCATTTCGCCTTTGAAGGGCGAAGCTTTTCCCTTGCGCTGCAGGATTTTCGCCCCTTCCATCGCTCGGCGCTTCGCCACCGGTACATATTCCTCGTAATTATCCTCCTCCTCCATCTCCTGCAAATACCGATCGAATTTAGAGCGACGTAAGGGTCGAAAGATGCAAAATTTGAGATTTCTATTGGAAACAGCAATTGCTAAAACTTAAAGCCACCGGAGGATTTATGGAGAATATGAACCCTAGACCAGATTCACTGGTCCGATTGTAAAAAATTGCTGCTAAACTATAGACACAAGAAATACCTGTACGAGACCGTGAAGAGTCAGTTTGGCCTCATTATCCACATAAGTTTCCATTGGCTGAAAAGAGACAAATACCACAAAGCAGCATGTTAGAATTAGAGAAGACGAGTCTATCCTTCAATTTTTTGGCTCCAAGGGTCATTTGCTGACAGAAAGGTCTAGCCCCCCCACTTGCACAAACAATTCCACCAACTGAATTCATGCAAGACTTGCTCCCCAATCTTTCATACCACCAACTAATCTTGTCTGGCTAAATTATCAGTAAGCTTCACTATTTATCTTCAGTTAGATGAAAACTTTCTGATTTTTCTTCCAGACCTCCAGATCTAAACAGAAACTATGCTATCAGTCAGAGAATTTTCAAATATGACCTTTTATTCCAAAAAAATGGTTAGTGCAGAAGGAATTTTATGTCACGTACATTGTTACTGTCCACAATGGTATACAAAGGGTAATATTAGTGACTGGTGTCCAACAATACAATTAAGAAGTGATCGGTTCCCAGCATCAGAACCAGAAGGTACATGTTTGGTTTAATAGGTTTAAAAACATATAGCATGAATGATGCCATACTACATCCTCATAGTTCAATTATTTAGCTTACAGAAATAGGACAACTACAACAGTAAAAGATGGCAGATGCAAAAAGAAGTGAAACCAATCTCTGGGACATTCTTATACAAGAGAAATTGGCTCAATGCCCTGAAAGTGTCCCAAATGAATCGACAAAACCTTCTTTGCTGTTTGTTAGAAAGATGATGACGATAGTGTATTTGTTATGCCAGAAATTCTTAAAGAAAAAAAATACTAGAAACTGTCTTCCATACATACCATCTTACATATCACGTCTCGCACATTCATGAATTCTACCAGGACTGATATTCCTTAGAAATCCTTAATCTATTCCACTGTAGATGAATAATGGCTCCGCATGTATGGTACACAAAATTTCATAAACCACTGAAGAACACTGATGATCCTACATCCTCAGCCACACACAATCACGAAGTCAGAAAAGGACATGAACCATTATCAAAGGTGTGTTACAGGACGTGTAGGCCGTGAGAACAATGGCCAAGGGAAAAGGAAAAAAAACCAATCAGTTACGTGTATACTTTCTGTATTTAGGATAGCCAAAAAGAGGCAGTTATAAAATACTCCCTCCGTCCCAGTTTGTTTGTCTATTTTCGACATACGTGCCCTTTAAAAAATTGTCTATATCTCACAATCTATAATGTTTTATATAATTTCGAAAACATTATATTATAAAACTAAATGAGATCTATCAAACAAGATCCATATTGCATATAAAAATCATTATAGATTGAAACATATAGACAATTTTGTCGAAGGTCCCAAATAGTGAAAAGAGAAACAAATCAGGACGGAGGGAGTATTAGAAGAGTAGAGAGTGTTCAGTTTTAGGGTAATCGTAATAGGGAGAAAACCCATTAAAGTTGATTTCATTCAACGTAAAATATATATACAAGATGTATAATAATTGCACTATGGTCCTAGATACTTAAACTAATTACATGATAAGACACATATTTATACTAGATACAAATAAACCCATAATCTAACACTCCCCCTCAAGTTGGTGCAAAGATATCAATCAAGCCCAACTTGAATACAATAGTATGAAAACTCTTGCTACCCAGCCCTTTTGTGAATATATCAGCCAACTGATCTCCAGATCTCACAAACGGCATACATATCAAACCCTCGTTCAACTTTTCCTTGATGAAGTGTCGATCAATCTCTATGTGCTTCGTTCTATCATATTGAACGGGATTATGAGCAATGTTGATGGCAGCTTTGTTGTCGCAATAGAGTTTCATCGGAACACTATCAGTAAACCCCAAATCACGTAACAAAGTTTGGAGCCACAAGAGCTCAAACACCATGAGCCATAGCTCTATACTCAGCTTCTGCACTAGACCTGGCAACTACCGATTGCTTCCTACTTCGCCAGGTAATTAGATTACCCCCAAGAAAAGTGCAATAACCAGAAGTAGAGCACCTATCATCCACAGAACCAGCCCAGTCAGCATCAGTGAATGCCTCCGATCGCAAATGGCCATGATTAGAGAACAGAATTCCTTTTCCTGGAGCTGATTTCAGATACCTCAGAATACGATAAACCGCATCTAGATGTGAAGTACGAGGATCATGCATAAACTGACTAACAACACCGACTGCATAAGTAACATCTGGTCGGGTGTGGGCCAAGTATATTAGTCGACCCACAAGTCGCTGATACCTCTCCTTATCAGTATGCTCTCCCACATCTCCACTAAGATGATTCGCCTCAATAGGGGAATCTGCAGGTCTACAGTCCAACATACCCGTTTCTTCCAAAAGATCAAGTATATACTTGCGTTGGGAAATAAAGATACCTCTATCAGACCTCGCTACTTCCATTCCAAGGAAATATCTCAATGATCCCAAGTCCTTAATCTCGAACTCTTGAGCTAAACGAGACTTAAGATTATGAATCTCACTCACATCACTGCCTGTCATTATTATGTCATCAACATAAACAATAAGGACATCAATCTTACCATTACTTTGTCGGGTGAACATCGTATGATCTGTATGGCTCTGCTTGTAACCAAAACTCAACATAGCCTTAGAAAACCTACCAAACTAGGCTCTAGGGGACTGTTTCAGCCCATAAAGTGCCTTCTTCAATCTACACACTTTTCCCTTACTTGCTGGAGAAGAGAAACCTAGTGGAATATCCATATAAACTTCCTCCTCTAAATCACCATGGAGGAATGCATTTTTCACAACAAACTGTTGAAGAGGCCAATTCAAGTGGGCAGCACACGAGAGGAGAGCTCGCACCGAATTCATCTTCGCTACCGGAGCAAATGTCTCCTCATAGTCAATACCATAAGTTTGAGTAAAACCTCTGGCAACAAGCCTTGCCTTGTATCTCTCAACTGTACCATCACTCAACTGTACCATCAGCCTTTTGCTTAATAGTGAACACCCACTTGCAGCCCACTGGCTTCTTCCCTTCTGGAAGTGACACTAGATCCCAGGTGCCATTCTTTTTCAAAGCTGTCATCTCTTCCACCATAGCTCCTTTCCACTTAGGTATCCTGAATGCATCCTGCCAATTCTGTGGAATAGATATAGAGGAAAGAGAAGAGACAAAGGCATAGTACGAAGGAGACAAACGGTCATAAGAAACAAACTGTGAGATAGGATGTTGAGTACAAAATCTAACACCTTTTCGAATAGCAATAGGAAGATTGTCAGGATCCATAGGATGATGTTCAATAAGAGGAGAATCATTACCAGAAGAGTCAGCTGAGGAATCCGGAACTGGAGTGGGTGATTGTGATTGACAAGATGGTAACGCACATGAAGACTTTCTACGTCTAGCAGACCTCTGTAAGTTAGCTCCCTGCAGTCGTGCAGGTAGTTGTTGTTGGAAATTCACCACATGTGTGGTGTGAATGAGATCCCTAAAGTCAAGAAAGGTTGCTGATGATAGCCTTGGAAAATCTTCTGGGAGACTTCATGCGTGAATAGTGGCCGGCTAATTAATGCCAGCAACCAAATTTGGACCTTTGATACCTCAGGGGTGCAAAGAGCAGTTAATGCTCTTGGAGTGTTTCCCTGGTTTCTCCCTATAAATACTGATGTATTTGAGAGGTTGAGGCAGAGTGGGTGAGCTGATGAGAGTCTGAGAGGGTGAGGTTCTGAGAGGGGGAGCCGGTTGTGGCTCTCCCCGAGAGGTTTTTTCAAGTTTTGTATATATTGTGAGTATATATATAGAATTGAGTTTTTCCTCTGAAATCAGTGTGTGTTGTGTGCGTGAGTGACTCCTGGGGCACAACAATTGGTATCAGAGCTCAGGAGGAGCGAGAGGGTCACCGGGTTTCACATTCAAACCCACTGGTTTGAAATTGAAAAAAAAAAACAAAAACAAAAGTTTTCCTTACCCACGGATCTGGAAGCTCTCGTAGATACGAGTCCAACGGTGCGATCGGTACGGAAATTGGAGTACCGTGGTTCACACACGGGTTGCCGGAGCAGAGCCCTCGTGTGCTCTGTTTTTTCCTTTCTGAATCTGTTGTACGTGGAAGAACAGATTGTTGGAAGAAAATGAGAAATGGGAAATTATCCCATGTGGCAGGTGCGCCACGTCATCAAGAGGGGTCAAGTGGACCTGGGTTTGACCTGTTTAGGGGTCAAAAGGGTCAGAAGGTTCAGGAGGTTCAAAAGGGTCAGATCTGCTGGAGGAAGGGTCCATGGTGTTTTTCGCGATTTCGGAGTCGATACAACTCCGTTTTTTGCGTGTGAGTAGTCAATTTTGACTATCTCGACGTTCCAGATCTAACCCCATGCTCCGTTTTTCTTGTTGAGGCTCCTAAGCTAATGCGATTGCTTAGTTGAGCAAGATACGAATGGTTAGAGCATGTTTTGGGTTGTGAGGAGGCTTGTTTCAGCAAGGATTTTTCGGTGGTGATCTGTTGCGGAGCTAATAAGCAAGGAGACACTCATTCGAGCAGTGTATCCCGGTTTTGGGGTATGGAAGAGCTCAGAATTGGCAGTGACACAGGCGCTTACTAGGGCGATTGATCGGTTTTATCGATGGATGATCCAGGGATGCTGTGGGAAAGCCTGGAATGGAACGATAATGGACGAATGGCAGGAGAAGACCCGAGAGAGATGACGGAAAGTGGCGGAAGTGGCGGTCTGTGTTGGAGAAGCTACCCACCAGGAGGACTGACAGACTTATGATTGGAGGTTGATCAAGGCAACCGAGGTGTTTGCGGAGATGATCAACAGGAATCGGAGGTAGTCTGGATCAATCCAGAAAGACCTATCATCCGGAGATGCAGTTTTTTGATTCGGGCTGCAGGAGGAGCTGATCGGATGGCGATTTCCGGTCTAACGGATGAGGGGCAACCTATATAGGCTTGTGGGAGTGCAGCGGCAGATGGAGCTGATGCCTGGCATGGTCAAGTAGTATGGGTGTGTATTGACAATGAACTGAATGAGCAGCAGTTGCGGACGCACACGGAATAGGCATGGGAGTACGAGGAGTCGCGACTTGAGACGTACTGATGTGTGTGCCTGAGAACGAATCAGGAGGTGTGCGGGATACCGGCCGGTAATGATGAGTGCAATAGCTTGCTGGGGAAGTGTTCATTGGTGCTCCGAACAGAGGAATTGAGATGGAGATGAAGACAAAGCTTTGCAGGATCTCTTCCTTAGTGGAATTTTGTGACTGGATCCTCTCCTGGATATACGGTCGTATGAGGAGGAGAGATGGAGTCACGGTTTTGTGTCCTGTGACTAGGCACGGGCGTTCGTGGTTTGTCGGACGCGGTTATCGGCATCCGGAGGAGTGATGCAGGCGCTTAAGCAGCGGAGGAGCGCGATATAAATGGACTCTGTTGCAGAATACTTGCAAACATTGTGAATTCTGGCAAAACAACCTAAGGGTTGAAGGAGAATGGTTTTTAAGGAGGCCGAGTCCCCACCATTCTTTCTTGGGAATTCATAATGGTTAATGGCAAGTGGGTCATCCGAGTTTAGATGAGGCATACCGGAGAGATAAGCGGGGATGTTGAGCTGATTGAGCTCCGTCGGGTTCTGCTGGAGATCAGCCAAGTGCACAGGCCGAATGCAGACACTATTTCTGGAGGATGCAGACATTGTTCTCGTGGATGATGGATTAGGAGCATCCGGTGTTGGATGTGGGCACTCCGGTCGGGGGGTGCAGGCACTCTGGTTAGGGGGTGCGGTATATTGGCGGTGAAGCTGGTATGAGCCACGGAGATCTAGCAGGACGTCCCAGATTCGCGAGTTGTGTATCTTGGTTTGGAGGTACGGCGTAGCTCAGCGGGGGATGCGGTGTGTCAACAGAGACGGAAGTCAGCCTCTTCCCAGATGGTGTGTGAGACCATTTAGCGAACGGAGCCTCTGGTGTGAGTAGAGGGAAGCTGTGTTGGTGCTCAGGTACACGGGAATTGCTAGAGTGACGGTATTGCAGCCGGACAATGCTGCGAGATTAGCCTCAGAAGATCTAGTCAAGTAAGGAGACATTCAGTCGGGCATGGGTACTTTACTGTGAAAGTGCTGGAAGCTAGACTTGGAGTGACACAGGCGCTTGATAGAGAGGCTAAACGAAATCAACGACACCCCACATGCGTGAAGGGGGTGATTGTTGGAAATTCACCACATGTGTGGTGTGAATGAGATCCCTAAAGTCAAGAAAGGTTGCTGATGATAGCCTTGGAAAATCTTCTGGGAGACTTCATGCGTGAATAGTGGCTAGCTAATTAATGCCAGCAACCAAATTTGGACCTTTGATACCTCAGGGGTGCAAAGAGCAGTTAATGCTCTTGGAGTGTTTCCCTGGTTTCTCCCTATAAATACTGATGTATTTGAGAGGTTGAGGCAGAGTGGGTGAGCTGATGAGAGTCTGAGAGGGTGAGGTTCTGAGAGGGGGAGCCGGTTGTGGCTCTCCTCGAGAGGTTTTTTCAAGTTTTGTATATATTGTGAGTATATATATAGAATTGAGTTTTTCCTCTGAAATCAGTGTGTTGTGTGCGTGAGTGACTCCTGGGGCACAACAGTTGTTCCTCAATGTCACCACCAATATTATGTGTTTCCCTTTCCCTTTCAACAGACACCGGTTCCTCTCCCGTGTTTTCCTTCTCCCCCTCACTATGATCATAGAACAATTGCTCCCCCTCACTATGATTATAAAAGGTAAACATCTCTTCCTCCTGCTGATACTCCCCCTGAAGAGATGGTTTGGAGGGAGCATAAAAAAAACTCTGTTTCCCAAAAGGTAACATCCATAGAGACAAACATCTTCCTAGAATAAGGGTCATAACACTTATAGCCTTTCTGGGTAGGAGAGTACCCAACAAAAATACACTTATGGGCTTTATGTCCCAACTTGCCCCCAGAAGGTTTGGGGGTATGAACAAAACACACACAACCAAACACCCTAGGTGGAAGAGTCGTAACTCGACAACTGCTTGGCAGACACTCAATGGGTGTTTTAAAATTGAGGACACTGGATGGCATACGGTTGATAAGAGATGTGGCAGTTAAAACAGCTTCTCCCCATAAGTATTTGGGAACATTCATAGTGAACAAAAGAGATCGAGCGACCTCAGCAAGATGACGATTTTTGCATTCAGCGACTCCATTTTGTTGTGAAGTGTCAACGCAAGTCGTCTGAAAAATAATACCATTATCAGCTAGATATGTCCGAAAAATCTTATCAATATACTCAGTCCCATTATCACTCCGAAGAATTTTAATATGTGTATCAAACTGAGTGCACACCATCTTATGAAAAGATTTGAAACAGGAAAATACTTCATTCTTTGACTTGAGTAAGTACACCCATGTGGCACGAGAATAACAATCAATAAAGGTAACAAACCATCGATAGCCCTTTAAAGAAGTAATGGGAGAAGGACCCCAAACATCAAAATGAATAACGATAAATGGAGAATCACTTCGTTTATTAATAGGGGTATAAAAAGAGCGTTTATGTTTCCCAAACTCACAAGCTTCACAAAAAAACTGATCTCTAGGACAATGTTTACCTAAAGTAGGAAAAAGTTTCTCTAATATCCCAAAAGAGTGATGACCCAATCTACGGTGCCACCGATGTAACAAAGAAAGAGTGGAACTCATATCTGCATGTAGAGCTTTTCCACATGATAAAGATGGCTGAGATGGATGAGGTGCATGCTCCAGATAATAGATACCACCATGTGCTTTACCACTGCCAATCACCTTCCCCGTTTCCAGTTCCTGAAAGACACAGTGAGTAGGAAAAAATGTCACAGAACAGTTTGCAGAATGGGTAAAACTACTAACTGAAAGAAGGTTAGTGGCAAAGTTTGGAATATGGAGAACTGAAGAGAGTGAGATAGAGGGAGAATAGTGAACGGAACCTTTCCCTGAAATAGCAGAGAATGACCCATCGGCAATTCAGACCTTATCCTTAGCAGAACAAGTAGAATAGGAATCAAAAACAGAGGAACAACCTGTCATATGATCTGAAGCACCAGAATCAATAATCCAAGGGATACCGGAGGAGGCAGTAAATGCACTAGCTGGAATACCTGAATGAGCAAAATAGGATGCAGTAGGAGCTGCTGTGGAAGTAGGAGCTATAGTAGAGGAAGAATCAGCCCGAGCCATAAGACGCCTGAGAGCTTGCATCTCCGCCTGAGAGAAACCACCAGTAGAATCAGAAGGTGACTGAACTCCTGTACTGTACCCAGAATCGGACAAGGTAGCAAACTCTGAAACATGTGCCTGGGCCTGAGAACGCCCGGGACCACGACCTCGACCTCCACATCCACTGCCTCGCCCACGAGAAGGACGACCATGTAACTTCCAACAGAAATCCTTGGTATGTCCAGTGTTGTGGCAATGATCACACTGGAGTGACATGCGGTCTATAGTTCCACTGCTAGTACCAGGTTGAGATTTTCCACTGCCAGACCCAAATTGTCCCTGCGGAATAGCAACCAAGGCAGATTGATCAGAAGTAGTATCACCAACTGACCAAAGTATGAACCGATGAGGACAAATGACTAAAATTATTTCCCCAGTTGCAACATATAAACTTTTAAAAACAACACAACCCATATAAAGAACGTTGGTCACAAAACTGCAGAGCCATGCAAACAACGTTAAGTCATGCAAATCGAGATCACTTATAACGAAAAAGTTAACTCATTAGAACTTTGCCATTGACAGGATATAAGTTTGCTATAGACGAAAACGCCAGACTCCACACAGTTGGATGGTAGTATCACAAAACTGCAGGGTTCCGAATTTTACACTAACAAATTTACAAAAGCAGAGATGTAAACGGGAAGATGGGTGTAATTAGAAATTTGCCTTCTGAAGGATGCTCAAATCCTGAATCTACAATTGCTCGAAGAAGCTCTGGTTTCAACAGGAAATCTCTGAACCCCGAGCTGTGGATTCCAACATAGCCCCTACACAACAATAAGAAAAAACCAAAGAAAGGTACTTCAGGCGGCTTTGTTTGGAACTTACAAAAAGGAAAAGAAAATAAAAGAGAAGGAAAATGGGAGGGAAAATTTACTATTCATTACACTTGAAATTCTTATTTTCTTCGCTCTTTCTCTTCCAACCAAACAATAGAAAGGAAATTTTTTTAATTTTCCTTTCTTTTCCTTTCCTTTCCATGGGTTACAAACAGAGCCTAGTATGAGGTATTCAGAGAGGAAGCTTGTTATATCACCATAATTCAAATAAGCCGCTTGCTTTACGACTCTTGTAAACACACGAGGAGCAAGGGATATAGATGCCCTCAAACATCTCAAATTGTAATCACAATTATCTGACATCTATTTCCTCAAACAAGCAGCAGAAGGAGTAATAAACAGCACACACCCAAGAGGCTAATAATTACATTTAAAAATGACCATACCAAAAAAAGGGTACTTATATATGTCTGTACGATGTATTCATAGTAGTTCTAGCTTTCTTTACAATTACTCAACGTCTATGTCCCCGTACAACCAGACCAAACAACCAAAAGCCCAATTTCATAGAAAAATGATAATACAGGAAAAAGTTACTTTTATATGACTCTATGAGGTCTTCATAGGAGTTCTAATTCTCTTTCAGTTACCGAACCTCAAAATCCTCGTACAACAAGAGGACATATTGAACAGGGAATTACCAAAAAAAAAGAACCTACTGAATAGAGAACAAACAAAAGCCCAATTACGTAAATAAAAAAAAACACACACACACACCCTCTATTGAACAGGGAATTACCAAAAAAAAAAGAACCTACTGAATAGAGAACAAACAAAAGCCCAATTACGTAAATAAAAAAACACACACACACACACCCTCTTCTTTTAAATCCAATTTTAGGGAACTCAATAAGAAAATTAAAAAAAAGGAAAATTTTAGTATTTGGGAACTCGAAAAGCTTCCAAAGTTTTAAAAGAAGGAAGAAAATACTTTCTTTCTCCAAAAAAAAGAAAAGAAAATACTTTATAAAAATCTGAATTAAATAAGATTACGAAAGATAACCCAAAATAGGAATCTAGGCTTCTTCTTTCTTTTTCTTTTTTACAAGGTGGAATCGAAGCTTCCATTCCGCAGCGACCTAAAATCTTACCTTTTTTTTGTTAACGTCATTCGCTGCAAGTGTATTTTTACACCAAAAATACACTTGAGAGGTGGCATTAACAAATAATTAACAAATAAAAAAGGGAGTGGCAAAATACACTTGAGGGGTGGCGTTAACAAACAAAAAAGGGAGTGGCAAAATCAACCGCCAATCTTATTCCAGTTAACAAAAAAGCACTCGAATGTTCTAGTTAACCAAAACATAAATAAAATAGGCAATTGATTTTGCTGCTCCCCTTTTTGTTAATGTCACTCTGATTCTCTCACAAAACAAATCATCTAATCAATACACAATAAAAAAAGGGGAGTGGTAAAATCACTCCCCATGAAATATTGAGCGAACATGGAGATATAATTTTACTTTTTGGCGGAGTCGCCAGTGGGTTTGCCGTTGACGGAGTCGGGGGCTTTTTCGTCTTCTTCTTCGTAGAAGAGAAGCTCCTCGCCGTAAGCCTCGTTGTCCTTCACTTCGCCCATGGCCATGATGCTCTCTATAAAGAAAAGAGCTAGGGTTAGAAATGAGATTTGAGGGACCTGAATAATCTAGCGGAGAAAATTGAAGGCTAGTAGATGAAGCCAACAGAGAACTATACGTACCTTTTTTTTGAACAGGAACTATACGTACCTTGCTTGAATATAAAACGGTAAATCTGTCCACACAGATAATCTAAGCACAGATTTTGTTGTGGGGCCCACCACGGGTTCCACACAAACAATCCAAGCCGTTCATTAAATGTAAAATATTTTTTCAAGGGTTTTCGTAAAAAATCAGCTCAATCCAATACCTATAGGTGCTTGATCTAATCATCTAATTTTTCATTACCCGAAAATCTGAATGAAAATTTAGATGATTGGATCGAGTACCTATAGGTATTATATTGAGCTTATTTTTTACGGGAACTCTTGAAAAAAATATTTTACATCTAATGAACGACTCGGATCATTTGTGTGGGACCCGTGGTGGACCCCATAACAAAATATATGCACAATCTATGCACAGATGTATGTGTAGTTAGTAGGGTCAATATAAAAGGGACCTTATACATTGAGAGGTATGATTTGGGGAGTCCGGATTCCCAGTCCGACCCGCTTGTCCCACCTCTCTCGGCTGTTAATTTCACAAATTAACGGCTGAAATGGACTGAACACTTTTTTTTCAAAACGATGTCGTTTTGGAACAAAACATGCTCGGCCCATTTTTCAGCCGTTGATTTGCAAGATTAACAGCCGTAAAAGGGTGGGACAGACAGGTCGGATAGGGAGAGTCGGGCAGAGGATCTGAAGGCTGATTTGGGGGGCCAAGTGACTATTGGCATTTAGTTATTTGTATTTTCTTCAATCTTCACCAATGCATCTTGTATCCGTGTCAATAACTAAGATCACACATTTGGGTTGAATTACGTTCACAACAATGTTGATGGATTTCCTCATCTGATAGCTTGTTGATTGGTTCCACAGAAATCTTTGTGACCTTTCATCTTGTTGCTCATAAATGCATATTATCCAATTAATTCTCCTGTATTCTTTTGTGGACATCATGTTTTATCAAACAAAATTTTTGGGCCACTCTCTCCATAAGTGAAATATTGTGCGAAATGATTTGCGTTAAGGGACTGTGCAATGCAATGAGGTGATCAAAGGATTCAGGATGATGTAATGCACTCTTCAGCATAACAACGTTGTTTTACACCTATTTAATAGGGAAATAATTTTGCCACACCATTTTTTGATAATGCCACACACTGCAAGTATATTTTTGCACCAAAAAATTCACTTGCAGGGTGTGGCATTATCAAAAAAGGGTGTGGCAAAATCACTACCCATTTAATAATGCTACATTAGTTCCTCTCTCTCTCTCCTCTGCCTTCACTCTACAAATATCTTGTAGGGTTTTCTAGTAGGGGGGCTGGGGTTCCCGGCTGCATTATACCATTGTAATGCAAGAGTGCACTACTATATTATAGCTGCGGTTGGTGGGATTACCCAACCCCCAAGTAGTTCTGGTAAACGAGTTGAGCACTGGATTATTCAAGTTAGGTTTTTAGCTAATTTTGGATAGTTTCAAATGTTTAAACATGCTAAACAAGCTAAGTAGGAACTTGTTAAATTTGGATAAGGTTAAGATAAACATCCCTAAAATTAGTGTGGGGTATTTCTTTATATATTTTGAGTCGCAAAAATTTGTTAGTTTTTTTTGGTACTTCGGAATTTGTCACAAAAATTTGTAAATCACCACAAAATCTCATAATGGAACACCAAAAATTAGTATATTTGGATCAAAAAAATTCATTAACACCAAAAAATTTCATAAATTTGAGCCGCCTTTTTTTTACAACAAAATTCATAAACAACACCACAAAATTTGAAAAGACCACCACGAAAATTCGTAAAATAAATTACCTAAAATATTCATATGTCAGGCCACAAAAATTCATTAAATGAGTCACAAATTTTGTAAAAAGTGTACCATACACCCAAAAATAAAATGAGCCACAAAAAATCATAAAGAGGGTGTGCACAAATACTTTTCCGTCAAAGTTTAGCAGAAAAACTTAACAAGTTCAAAAAATTTAAGCACAAGCTCGAACTTGATCTAGTGACTTCGTTTCTTTATCAGCCCGGCTAAGAGCATCCACAGCTATGAATATCATTTTGTTATTACATTCGATCTCTCATTCTCAATAAATGACAATTTTGCCATAAACTTTGCCATATATGACAAAGGAAGTGACATTTGCCAAATTTTATAGAATTATGGCATTGTGGTGTGACACCCCTATTTACGACATTTTTATTTATTTATATACGAGATAGGTTTTTTGTGCTATTTTTGAGAAATAGCAAGAAATTTTGCAAAAAATGGCCGGCAGTGTGGATGTCGTAAAAACTAAGATGAAAGGAAAATGCTAACCTTCGCCTAAAAAGTGGAGGATAATAAGTAAAAAATGCATTGATATTCGCAAAAAGTCTATTAAATACATGTGAAAGTTTATTAATAGTTGTTAGATTTGCATTAATATCTGAAATTGTTTGAAATTATTTGTTAGGAGTACTATTTTGCGCCTTGTGGACGAACTTATCAAGACTGAAGAAGAAATAAGCTCAGGAAAATTGGGCAATCTGGTTAAGGGGCAGTTTTTCAGTGCCGGGTGGGCACGGGCCACGTGGTGCCGAGCACCATCTCGGCCGTCTAAACGTGTTTTGGACGGCCCAGATCCGTTTAGGTAATTTTTAAGTGTAAAATTACCAAAATATTCCCTCATGTCCAAATAGATCTGGGCTGTCCAAACCATGTTTGGACAGTCGAAATGCGTGTTCGACACCACGTGGCCCGTGCCCACCCAGGGCCGGAAAATTTCTCCTGGTTAAGGTACGTTATACATAGGATGGAGTCACTTCATGATATCGCTTCATTTTTGTGTGTGGTGTTGAGCAATTGGTGGTTGTTTTGTCATTTTCAAGATATTTTTATCAACTGCTGACAACATATGATGATATTGTTGTACACGGGTTCTAGTAGCATCTCCGCATCTTGACTCAAATTTAAATTTGAGTAAAAATCACCCAAAACCCTCTTCTACTCCTTACCCAAATTTATACCAAATCAGAGTTTTACTCAAATTTGGTTTAGACTCAAATCTTTATTTAAATTTTTTAAGGCAAATTTCGCACCTGTAAATTTATAATAGTGCCATTAATGAAATTTTTACTCAAATTTGTGCATATTTGTGTTTGGATTTAAGTTTACCTATTGGTACACACAATACCAAATCAAGTTTTTATCCAAATTTTTACTCAAGTTTGGATAAAAATCTGAGTAAGGAGTGGAGGTGATCTTAATAGACAACTTGACCAAAGTCCAAATAAAATATTGGTTCTGAGATTCCATTTCAGATGATTTTTTGAGCTTCAGTGGCCAAGATTCCATTTCTTCGAATTCCCAGATTTATTCTCTAGTAAATGTCAGATTGTGATGGGTTTGGTGTTTCTTGGAGTCTTCTTGTGTATATAATCAGACTTTTAAACTAGGTTTTTTTATTGCTCAAAAGCCTTTTCCCCCTTTATATTCTGGTCTTTTCAATGGATGAACACTCTGCACCTCTTCTTTCGACCGAAGGCAATAATGGCCTTGATTATGGCAAGTTCAAATCCATATTGGCATCATCCACCAAACTTGTTCTCAAATTCACAATGTGGGTTATCTTTATTTCCTGGGCTACTTTCATCTTCCTTTACCCATCTGAGTTTGTCAATGGCTGGTATGAGAAATACCTTCGCTCCACCACTGGAACTGTGTTTGGGATCACAGGTGAACTTCTTATTTTTTACTTTTAAGACTTCCTCTAATGTAGGTTTTTTTTTTTGGGTAAGTAAAGTTTTTATTCACAACAAACAGGATACAAAATCAAAGGGGCATTCCCCAGTGAACCATGCCAAAAAATTGCTCAGCAGAGCACTCTATCAACAAGCAACAGAGAAGACAACTAACCCAAAACCAGCAACTATACAAGCTATTCACTAGTACCTAGAGTAAAAAATACGAGTAGCGAAGCGCCAACAAGAGCAGAGGGCCAGATTAACTCCTATTCTCTTCACTCCTCTCCAAGAACTGATACAAGCTCTAACCTCTGTGCAAATCTGAGCTTCCAAACCCCGCACATCCAAGCCTCTAATGTAGGTTGATTTCACAAGAACACAAAATTTTCCCAATAATTTGGTACCTGGCAGAAATTGATATGGGTCTCTAGGTTTGCCTTCTCCGATGCCTTTCGGCTTTGATTTTGGGGCATGGTTCCGTAACAAAACGTCTTTTTAACTCCTCGGTTCTTGAGGTATAGGGGGCCACTATTTCAGTGGTATTTTGAGAGCAGACACTTTGTGCATATATTGCCTAAGGTTAGGTCTATCACCAATCCTCCCCGCCCATACCCCCAATGATTGGAAACTAGATGGGTTTTGTTGTTGTTGTAATTTGGTATCCAGCACACTGGATCGACTAATCCCACCTTCGCCAAGAGGTGGCATCATGGTGCACTTATGTGCTAAGAGAATGGAGTTCACGAGTTCAACTCCTTAATCTAACTATTCTAACAATATTGATTTTTACCGATCAGAAAAAAAACCCCCCCACTGATCCCACCTTCTCTGCTGGGTTCAATTAATCCTGGGTGAAGTTCAAATGGACCGACTATGACACAATAGCATGCTGAGAGTCGAATCGGAGATTTCATTTGAAAAGGGTTGATACTGTTTATTGAGAGTATCTCAAATATGCATCTGTTAATTTATATGTTGGTTTTGACACACAGTTTGGGAGGTTTATTCTTAAGGATTGGAAATGACAATTTAACGGGAGAAAACTTTTCAAGTCATCTATTGCTAAATCTGTTGTACTTTTTTGGTGGAATTAGCCATGGAAGTCTTCCATTTGGGATATCCATTTAACCAAATGGAGCTTAAATGTCACTGCTAAACTTCACTGACTGTTTCCTTATCTCAAATTTTGATTTGGCAAAATTGCAGGGAGTATATTTCTGGTATTCAGTGCCCCAATTCTTGTCATTGCATTTCTGGCTATAGCGCATCTTTTCTTATCTGGGGAAGAGGAATTCCAAGAGTAGGTGATTTTGTCACATGAGAAGTACTTGTGTGTCCCATTTTTACGAATTATTTGAGTGAATCCATGTGCCGTTTTATTGTCTATTAAGCTTGGCTATGTGTTAGTAAGACTAATTTGGTAGTAGAAAACTTTCCGTGCAGGAAGAAGTTGTCAAAAAATCCATGGTTCCGGTTGTGGACATTCCCAGTTATTGTGGATGGACCATTTGGGGTTGTTTCTGCTGCTGAGTTGATTGGGATTCTCCTCTTTTCTATGTTTACCATATGGGCTGTTTATGCATACACTCTAGCGAACTTCAACATCCTATCCAAGTTTCAGTTGACCTTTATAGAGGAAAGGTACATAATCTATGCTGCTTTGACTGCTTATGAATCTTTTCTTGGATTTAGCTGAATATTGGTATTGACTTAACGGAAAATTCTGTTCTTGCTTGTGTGATATTTCTCTTGCTTACTAAAGGGTTCGGAGAGAAAGAAAGAGAAGTTATCTCCTGTTTTAGTAGTATGGCAGCTTTTAGGGTCTAAATTTTGTCTAATCATTCTTCTGTGACTGGCCGTGACCATGTTATGCCTAAATTATGCTGCCTCATCAACAAATGATTTTGCTTCATCATTTATCTGCGCGATTGTTAGCCACCAACTAATCTTGAAGTTGAAAAAGAGTGGGGCAAATCCATTGTTCCTAAGATGACCTCAGTGTTCTGGCTAAAAAAATAAATAGCGAAAAACCTCAGCACATAGTTGAACGTATGTGAACGTTTTTGTATTGTGTCATTGTCAAATGTGTGTTGGAAGTGGATATGGGGGATCGGTCATGCTTGAGTTTCTTTGGTTGTTGGATCCCTCACTTTGGCTACTACTTCCCAACGTATAATGAACAATTTCTTCTACAGTCTTTGTTTTCTGCCAGCAAATGTTTTTCAATTCCATGGACAGGACTACTAGTATTAATTCCATACCTTTCGCGTCTTAATTCCGTTCTGAATAGCTGGAGACTATCCCAAGTTAACTCCAACATGTTCCAAATTGAGATTTTTTTTGATTTTAAAAGTTGATGTTTGGGTTTATGAGATCCTTTGTGTGTTTCTGAAATAAGCTGGAGTTCAAGTTTTAAATAATGAACAACAATGTCAATGGTTTTACTTTTACCTGCCACAGATAAGAGTAGCGACATTAGCTTCCAATTGCTTTGTGAATTCGGCGGGGAAATGAAATGAGGAGACAAAAGCCTGTTTAGCTACCGTCTAATACATTCAACGTTTATTTTCTCTACCCTCTTTTGGAAATATTCAAAGCATATTTAAGTGCGACCAAATGAAGTTGAAAACAGTTTCCTTTTCATACACCTTTCTGTTTCATTTCATCTAGCTTCTCCTAGCACCCAACAGAGCCTCAGTCAGTCGTATTGTGTGCTTGGGGAGCTCACATCTAAATGCTCAAGCTAGACAACTAGTTATGGGTGTACATATCCATAGTGGGAGTTCCTTTATGCTTTGTGCCGTGCATTCATGGATCCAACCAGATGGATACTGAGTCTGACAATGCATTTCCTTTCGCAAAATGCACTCATATGTTGGAATTTTTGGGGGCAGCGGAAACAAATAATAAAAGAGAAGAAAACAGAGAAGTTCGTGGAGATGTAGGGGCGGAGCCCTACAGAGCTCCTACAGAACTATAACTTTACCAAAGAAGCTTACTAGTATAATAAGAATTGAAGATGCTTCTGAGTTATTTTGATACATAAAAACATAACATAAGATGTCCTTTTATAGGACTACATAGGTGAATCAAGAGAATGAATCACTAGTCCCTAGAGGACGTACATCTCCCAATGTGATAAAACTAAATATTATCATGTATGTTACTCAAGATACATGCATCCCCAATTAATAAGAAAATTATGAATTACAAGTTTCAACACCCCCCTTAATTCATAATTTTTGCATCATTTGCCTTTGTCTGGATTTTTGCAATTTCATCCTTGAGAGCCTTGTTTTCTTGAAGTGCTTCGACCAACGCGAAGTCAACTTGTTCGAGATGTTGACGATATATTTCCTTGTCATGAAGGTTGAAATCATCAACTTCAAAATTTAGAAAATCTCACATGTGCTCAATGGCAATTTTAGCAGCTTCTTGCTTTGCTTCGATCTTCCTTTTGTGCAAGGAACTGTAAAGTTTGATTTTTCCTCCTTGAACAAACATTGTCTTGAATTTCAACACTTGCCCGGAATTTTTTTCCTACAGTTTGGTAGGATTCCCAAATTGGTGGTGCGATGTGGAATTTTTCCACAATCTCATTCAAGAGATTCTTGAATGAAATTTTGACGATGATGGTCGCATTTTCGTTCTCCATGATCTTGAAAAAATAGTTGAATACTCAAACAACTTTTCAATTTGGCTGCGGCCCATTTTTTTTTGTTGGGAGATTGGCTCCCTTTTTGGGTGTCATTTGACTAACCCAAAGTTCTTTTTGGAGAAGCGAAAAAAGATCGACTTCCCAACATGCTTGTTGCCTTTTGACATTTTTTTGAAAAACTTTGTAGCAATTGGCTACCATGGAATTTTTTATTTTTCTAAAAAACTTTTTGCATTGGATCATGGGAACATTTTTTTTCTTAAAATCCACCATTTTCAAAACAAGCTGTTCAGGCAAAATATTTTTGGGGTTGAGCACAAAAATAATAGGGTAGGAATGTAATCACTTGGTTACGCCCAGATAATGAACACAACCCACGCAACCCACTCTAATACCATGTTGGAATTTTTGGGGGCAGCGGAAGCAAATAATAAAAGAAAAGAAAACAGAGAAGTTTGTGGAGATGTAGGGGCGGAGCCCTACAGAGCTCCTACGGAACTATAACTTTACCAAAGAAAGACTTGATTGTATTTATTGTGTAACATATGATGCCCTTTTATAGAACTACAAAGATGAACCTAGAATAAATCACTAGTCCCTAGAGGACTGTACATCTACCAATGTGATAAAACTAAATATTATCATGTATCTTACTACAGATACATGCATCCCCAATTAATAAGAAAATTATGAATTACAAGTTCCAACATCATATTGCCCATAGGTCTCGTTTGTTTCATCAGATTCAATTAGGCTCCCGGGACTATTTGTCCAGGGATTATTATCCTGGGACTATTGGAGCATAATACCATGAATCCTATGTAGGTATTTGCAGAATAGATGACCAGATTTGCCTTGTCCTGTGTATCCCATGTTTGGAGCTCCATACCCAAGTATGAGGAAATATTAGTCCGACTGCATAGTTAGTCCATTCTTCAAAATAAAAAAAATAAAATATCAGCATACATGTGACTGCCCAGAATGACTAATCCAATCCTATGGCCTAGTCCCACGAAAAAAAAAACAAGCCACCGAGTCCTTGGACTGATTTTTCCACTTCCAGTTTGGTAGATTTTACTGCATTTTTCAATTGCTCAAGGAAAAGGATACCAGAATGAGGAAACGATACCATTGCATGAGGAAATGATACTGTTGCAATATGGTGTCCCTTTTCTTTTTACCCTAAGAGCATTTGAAGAAACATTTGGCATTTGAACCGTGTATGTCTAGAAGTGGGATATTCATTTCTTCTGTTATCTAATGGCTCTGTTGGGTTTTTTCTATAGATTGGTTTCACAGACTAGATTCACACCATGCTCTGTTTGTTCTTTCCAAAGCCATATAACTGATGGTTGAGAAAACTAAGATTTGGTAGTTCTCACCTTAGTTCAAAATGGCCTTTGCTTTTGCTCTCAATCCTCGCTCTGCGCTCGCGCTCTCAATCCTCGCACTCATGAATTGTAGTTGTTTGGGAGGTTTTTGAAAGACGCTTTCACGCTCGCACCCGCACACCCACGCGCATTATGTGACTTGGGTTCTCACTATAAGAGAAATCATATGTCCAAATATTGGATGTTTGTCCTCTACCATCTATTTCAGATTTAATTGCCACGTAAGTGTTAGCCATTTTATTGTTTTCAGTTATAGGAGGCTTGGATCATATCACTGTGATTTCTCAGGATTTGATTTCACCTGATTATGTGGCAAGATATTACTTGACTTCACTACTTTCTTGATAGTTGTTTCGAAACAAAGAACCAATCATTGGTATCAAAGTAAGCGGTGACTTAAAAAGGTGACAAAAAAAAGATGATGACATATAGCATCTTTCTTTCAGTATGTAAAAGATTGGTTTTGATCGACTAAATTACGTCCGGCACTTGTTTTTCAGTTATTTGATGCTGGAGCTGACAGGACTTCGCTTTGGTATGATTGGGTTACTTTGCTTGGCATTCTTGTTTCTCCCTATTGCAAGGGGTTCGGTTCTTCTCCGCCTTGTAGATATCCCTTTTGAGCACGCGACTAGATATCATGTATGGTTGGGACATCTCACTATGCTCCTCTTTACTCTCCATGGGCTATTCTACGTAATAGCATGGGCATTGCAAGGTCGTCTCCTAAGTCAAGTGAGTTTCCACGATATTTTTTGCTTCCATTTAGGCAACCACCCAGGATACAATACAGCATACATTCCACAAGTACTTATATATGTGTTCCACCACTCACATACTTGTTTCTTTATTGGTTGAAACAAGCAGATGTACATAGTGCAGGATTGACATTTCCTTTGAGTCAAAATTGCTAGGCTGCAGCCGTTTTGGATAAAATTGATAGAAACAAAGAAAAGAAATTGAAATTTGCGAATTACAGGTGATTGAATGAAATTATTTCTGTGACTTCCTTCTAAGAAAACTAGATGAATCATATACAACACGTTGATGAAATTATTAGCAGGGAATGTAAAACTTCTGGATTCAAGACAACTGAAAAATGAAAATAATTTTGACGTGGTCCTTAACACTGGTTGCTCTTAGGAAATTTCGGGTCCGCTTTGCCTACAGTTCCAGGGTCCAATTGACAATTCTTTGTGGTCTTTTGCACCGATAACCACAATAATAGCTAGTATTGTCGGTATCCGTTAGACCTTCAAAACGTCACACACGTACCTAAGCAACTCAAACCATACCACTGGCAATTCTCATCATCAACTAAGCCTGCCACTGCCTCCAGACGCTCTGCCTCGGAATGACCTCCTAATGAGAAAGCCGGCACCTCACTCCCAGTAAACCCTGTATGACATCTCCGTGGAAGAACTTCTCACAAGCTCAGGTAGCTTAAGTCTGACTCTTGGAGTTGCAGAGGAGGTTTTATCACCTCCAATCTGCCCAGGCGACAAGGAGGGGGCCGAGGGGCCACCTGTCCTCAGATGAGTTGGACCCCTCCTGCAACCTTCCTATTATAAGGGAGTCCGAACATACAAAGACTACTTCACTTCAACTGCATTATATTACTCTTTGGTTCCCTCCTCCAACCCTCCTATAAGGCAGCCCCAATCTCTCTCTTCCTCCACCTCCACCTCCACCTCCACCTCCAGTGACATCGAACTATTGTATTGCCTGCCAATTCCCAGAAGACCAGTGTATGGACACTTCCAATACTTATACCCTTCAAAATACATATGCCCACATCTATCCAAACGGTTGGATAAAATCGAAAGCATAAGAAGAGTTCATGAAACTTGGGACTAACTTGGACTAACATACAGATCAAGTGACAGCAAACAGCCTTGATGATGAAAACATACAACAACAATGTGTCAATGTTAAGTCACCAATCGTCCCCAAAGTTTAGGTTTAGTGCAGCCCTGTCTTGCACGTAAAGATATGAACATCCAAACAAAGAGTAACAAAATGCAAAGGGGATAAGCAGGACACAAGCGGGAAACAAATACAAATGGAGAGACTAGAGAATTGAATCCAAGATCTCCAATAAGCCAAAGTTCTTACCATGGTAAGTCACCAATTGTCCCCGAAGCTTAAGATATTAGGAAAGAGACCAACAGTACATGTCAAGCTATTCTTTTTTTTTTTTTTCGGTCAAACGAAAATTATGTCAAGCTATTCAACAAACAGTAAAAATGAAAGTTTACCCTAATTTAAGCTTGTTTGTGGTAACTGGTGTTAGCACTGCTTTGATAGAGTCCATAAAATGCTTTTAACCAAACTCCTTGTATTTTATAGTTTCCTCTTGTTTCCCTCGAAAAGGTGAAACATGATCAAGAAAATGCGCGGGCGTGCCAGGACCACGTTTGGTCCAGTGTGAAAAGTGAGGCGAGTGCGCGAAAATCTGACTTCAAACAAGAGATTGCGGGTCTCTTTGCCCTGATGACTTGGACTTCCAATTTTCTCAAGCGATGTGGAAAAGGAAATCAAGCACGGGGCTCAAGCATAAAGATCACCGTAGAAATAGAAAATGTTAGGGATTTCCATTATCGAAAATAAAGGTTGCAACTATGGAGTTGCAGAAAAGGAAATAATTCTAGACTACAAAAACTGAAATTGAAAGATAAACTAATGTTGGAGTTGTGTGGTTGGGAAACCTTTTCTTCTTGTTTCTTCCTTATATAGAGAGAGAGCCATAACGGTTGAGAATTCGACCTACACAAGCAGTAACCACTATCCACTAACTCACGTTTGATCTCCATTTGCATGTTTCCGGTGCACATCATTATAAGCCATTTGCAGCACCAATTCTTTTCTTGCACAAAGCATGGCCACATGTCCATTTCATTCCATGAAGGACCCACTTCAAAGCACCTGATTTACATTTCACCAGATCATGGGTTGAAGAAATCCCAACTGTTTTTTCCTTCTTTTGGGTCAAATACTCGCGTTGTGGCACTCCCATATTAGTGTTCATTTTTTGGTACAAACCCCTCTATAAATAGTTTCCTTTTCTCCAGTCACTGAATACTGTATGATGCTCTAGAAAGCGTAAAAGAGAAAATGGAGGAAGATGCTAAGTCTTGCTTAATTATTTCACGCAGCTATTGGAGTGGAAAAACATTGGTGTGGCGAACCTTGCTGGAGTCATCAGCCTTGCAGCTGGTCTATTCATGTGGGTGACGTCACTTCGGCCAGTGAGGAGACAAAACTTCGAGTTGTTCTTCTATACACATCAACTATACATTGTCTTTGTTGTCTTCTTGGCCATGCATGTTGGTGATTTCATTTTCAGTATAGCTGCTGGAGGAATATTTATCTTCATACTTGATCGATTTCTTAGATTCTGTCAATCAAGAAGGACCGTCAAAGTAATATCGGCCAGTTGTCTTCCCTGTGGAACGGTGGAACTGGTCGTTTCAAAACCAGCAAGTAATAAAAGCTCTTTAAATCCTTCCTTCCTGGTTCTGTTTCAGTTCAGTTTTCCAAAACAATTTTTTCAGAAAACTCTTCTTTTTTTTTTTTTGTTGACGAATTTCCAAACTTGTTTTAAGGTATTTTATTTGGAAATATACCTTTTCTAAAGAAAACACCAAATAGATCTTTTCAATTCTGAACAGTTTCACAACAGAATAAGTTATATGACCATGACGAGTGTTTGTGTTTTCAAAACCAAGTATTCTAAAAGCTGATTCTGAAACAGTAACTGAGCATCTTTTAGTTCTTGCTCTTTTCAATCCAGTTCTCACTGTTTAGTTGTTGATAATGTAGATCTGCAATACAATGCCCTCAGTTTTATTTTTCTTCAAGTTCGGGAATTATCCTGGCTGCAATGGCATCCTTTTAGCGTCTCATCAAGTCCTTTGGATGGGAAGCACCATATGGCAATTCTCATTAAGGTTCTTGGCAAATGGACGGAAAATCTAAAAGGGAGAATCTTAAATGGTCCCAAGGAGGACTGTGCATTGAAATCGTTACAGCCTCATGCAAACATAACTGTTTCTGTAGAGGGGCCATATGGGCATGAATCCCCATACCACTTAATGTACGTCTACTTTTATTTGTACTGCATATAGGTGCATTTCAAATGCTATTTATGGTGAATCATTTGGTCATACTACTAACATTTATTCAGTATTGATAATAGCCAATTATGATGCTGTATGTAGTTTGGCTCTCTACGAGAACTTGATGATTACTAAGTAGGTGATCCGAAGTTAGCCATGTGATTTTCCAAACCAACATTATATTTTCAAACCCAAGTTTCTTTTCAAATTTACGACTTCTTGAAGTTTGGCAAAGTTGTGTGGAAGGTTAAAGCGGGAGAACTGGACAACGATCCATGGAAAATTTCCTACATATCTTCCTACTGACTTCATGACTAGACAGACACGCTAGATGTTTAAATTTTCTTGTTTTAAAATTTTGGGTGATGGACTGATGGTTTTTTTTTTTTTTTTTGTGTGTACTTGTTTTAAGGTATGAAAACCTTATTTTAGTCGCAGGAGGAATTGGAATATCACCATTCCTTGCTATCTTGAGTGATATTCTCCACCGTATTAATGATAGGAAACCATGTCTCCCAAGAAATGTCATAATAATTTGGGCTGTGAAAAACTCGGATGAGCTTCCTCTTCTTTATGGCCTCGACATGGAATCAATCTGTCCATTTTTCTCTAACACGCTGAATCTTGAGATTCAAACTTACGTCACTCGAGAATCAGAACCTCCGCTGGTAAATCTACTTTTGTTTTCCTTCCCTATTCGTCTCTTCACTTACTGAGTTTCTAGTATCTAACGGTTCCCCACTGCAGGAGGAGGGTATAGTAACCAAGTCTGTGAGCTCTTTCGGATCTCCTGTCTGCAACCCATGCAGCATTTCAGTATTGGTTGGCACAGGAAATATCACTTGGTCTGGACTTTATGTCATATTGTCTACGATCGGATTCGTTCTTTCTGTGGGCTTGTTACAAACATTTTATATAAACCCTTTTGGTATATCTTCTTGGTGGTACAAGGGGCTTCTATTTGTTGCTTGTATGGTTGGGAGTCCCATTATCTTTGGTGGTGTTGTGGTTGGTCTGTGGCACATTTGGGAAAGGAAAACTTCAGCAAAAGAATCAGATGAAGATGATGGGCAAAAGATTGGAATCATGCAGAATAATCAGCCAAGTGCACAAAAGGAGTCGAGTGAAGATTATACTCCTGCTTCAAATAGTATTCGGTATGGACGCAGACCAGATTTCGAAGGTATTTCCTCAAAACACATCTTGCATTAAATAAATGAAGCAGATAAAAGACAAACATAAACTTTCGTTTAATACTTAGAGCATCCACAGTGGTATAATCAAAATTAAAATGTTGCTAAGGTTAGCAACATTTGCTCAAAAAAGAGCTCACAGTGGAATAATCAAACTTAGCAACCTCTTAGCAACTCATCAAATTTTGACCATTGGATAATCAAAATTAGCAACTTTTTGCCAATAATCAAATTTAGTTGTCCCCATATTTCCTTAATCAAGTATACCATCATAACACAAAAACCTTCTCTCTCTTCCATTTTCAACATATTTCTAAGAAAAATACTTTTAAAAAAAGTTTCTATTTTTTTGCAAAAACTGTTTTTTTTTATTAAAACTGTTTTTTTTTTTTTGCAAAAACAGTTTCTTTATTAATTTTTTTCTTCAAAAACTGTTCTTTTAAAAAAAATTCAAAAAATATTTTTTTATTCGAAAACTGTTTTATTTTTTTTATCTTTTTCCCGAAAACTTTTTTTTTAAATCAAAGTTTTCAAAAAACTATTTTCTCTTTTTCTAATAACCTATTTTTATTAGCTTGAAACCTATTTTTAAAAAATTGTTTTCTATGTTCACAATTTTTAGATTTTTATAAATTGAAAATGTGATGTGGCAAGTTTTGGTTATTCAAATTTGATTGTACCATTGTGGACCTCTACATTGCTAACCTTAGCAACCCCTTAAACGCATAACCAAAAGATGATGTGGCAACTTTTGATTATTGATTTTTGGTTATTCCATCCACAGTGGAATAAGCAAAACAAAAAATTGTTAAAGTTAGCAATGTTTGCTCAAAAAAATGCTCACATTGGAATAACCAAACTTAACAACATCTTAGCAACTCATCAAATTTTGGCTTTTGAATAATCAAAACTAGCAACCTTTTGCCAATAACCAAATTTAGTGATTCCCGCATTTTCTCAATCAAGTACACCCATCATTACACAAAAATCTTCTCTTTCTCTCTCAACAATGTTTTCAAAAAATAATTATAAAAAACTATTCTTACTATTCTTTTCAGGAACTTTTTCTATAATAAAAAAAACACATCTTTATATGAACTTTTTTTTAATTTTTTTTATAAAAACTGTTTCTTCAATTTTTTTTAAAACTATTTTAAAAAAAAAATTGTATTTACACAAACTGTTTTTGTACACATTTGTTTTTCATAAACTATTTTTTTATCCAATTGTTTTTAACTTAAACTGTTTTTTTTCTTCTAAAAACTGTTTAATAAACTTTTTTTTTTCAAGAACAATTTAAAAAAAAAACTGTTTTTAACATAAACTAGTTTTTCAAAAGATTTACGTGAAATGAAGGGGAAAAGTTTGGAGAAAACTCAAGGAAGCAATGGTCCCATTGGTTTTGATTATGAGCAAAAAATAACCAATGTGAGATTTGACATTTCTAACTTTAGCAACCTCTAAATGGATAATCAAAATCTGATGTGGCATGTTTTGATTATTCACTTTTGCTTATTCCACTGTGGATGCTCTTAGCTTTGGTTTTAGGGTAAATTTCACTTACCTCTGAGGTTTCCGACAATTACAAACACCTCCCCTCAGATTTCTAAAATTGCACTTACCTCCCCTTTGCTTTAGTTGTTGGTTGCATTTTCCCCCCCCCCCCCCCCCTCCCCCCCTTCGGTAGTTGACCATCACTAAGTATGACGGAAATTGTTGACATCATCCATTAAATCTAATCTATGATATTACCCATTTTACCCTTGAGTCAACAATTTTGTCTAAGTTTTGATGAAGTTTTAGGAAAAATTTAATTTAATTTTTTTGAAACCATTACATTTGTAGACATATGTAAAAAGGATTTAGTTTCCCTTTCTTTTTTTATGAAGGTTCAAGATTTTTGTAGTTACCCATATCTTCATTTGTATTTAGTTATAAATATCATGATAGGTATACATGTTAATTGAAATTCTTGTCGTAAATGTTTATTTTTCTTATATCCTAATTTAATATTTAGCTAGTGAATACATATTATAAATAATCAATTACTCCTCTAAACTAAATCAATTGCCTAGCTAATAAACATTGAAAAAAATTAGTTTTATTGTTATCTTCCATGCTAAGGTCCTTTGTCTTTCAACCTATACTCATTACATTATTAAACTACGTAAAAAAGCAAAAAAAAAAAAAAAAAGGCTGAGTGAACTTTTCTGTTGTTCCCTTGCAAGTCTTGGCCAAAACCCAACCACAATTGTGATTGTGATTTATTGCCCTGTTTAGTAAAACCATGAGTGAACGCAAACCATCAATGCTCAATCCATCCTTTCCAAAATTCTACCTTGTGAAACATTTTTTTAACTCATTTTCGGGACCACCACCACTGTAAAAAATTTCACCTCCACCTCCACCCATCAGGTTTTTGGTCAAACTTAAGTCTTGAGGGTTTTTTTTTTTTTTTTTGCATTTTCACCTTAGGTCATCAATTATGGATTTATTACCGTCCAATATTTTTATGAATGTCTAAATTCTTTCACGACTATGTTAACTGGAGTATTTTACAATATTATTGTAATAAATAAAAAATATGAGAATTTAAAGTAGAAGAACCAGAATATTACCAGTCTTATTTTTCATTGTCGTGTAAGTCCTTTTGTTAGTTTTGCGTTTACTTTTGTATTTACTTTTTTTTTTTTTTGAATTAAAGCTTTGTCTCAACGAGAGGAATCTAAAAAATATAAAATTATGATCAAAATCTTAAAAAAATTACTAAAGATAAAAGTAATCCTTTGTTACTTTTGTATTTAGTTTTTTTTTTTTTGAATTATAGCTTTGTCTCAACAAGAGGAATCTAAAAAATATAAAATTATGATCAAAATCTTAAAAAAATTACTAAAGATAAAAGTAATCCTTTGTCTTTATTCAATTTCTTTTGCCATTTTAAAGCTCAGACACATGTATGATACTCCCTTTGTCCCAAATTCTTGGTCCTCTTTCCTTTTTTGGAAGTCTCAAAAAAATTGCTATATATATCTCTTAATCTATAATGTATTGTATATCAAATATGGATCTTGCTTGATAAATCTCAATGAGCTTTTTTATACAAAGTTTTTAAAATCACCTAAAAGATTATAGATTGCAAGATATAAGTAATTGAAAAATGGCATGCACTCCCAAAGAGGACCAACAAATTGGGACAGAGAGAGTATATCTGTAGTAATAGATTTACTTATTTGTATATTAGAATAAAACTTTAGACGCTATAAATATACTTACAAAAATATTAAATATGAGAGGAGGTATCTATTGTTATTAGAAATCCTAGGGGAGGTCAACGAAGGGGTAAAAAAGTAAATTTGCTTTTCCCGTTAAAATTTGTTAGCTTCTAACTCTGACAGGGGAGGTAAGTGTAATTTTAAAAATCTGAGGGGAGGTGTTTGTAATTGTCAGAAACCTCAAGGGAGGTAAGTGAAATTTACCCTTGGTTTTAATTGAATATTGTTTTATAAGACAACCGTTTAGAATGGTTGATTAACCAATGTATGATTTAATGTGCATAAAACGCAGTTCTTTTTACTCCGTAATTTTTATCGACTGTACTCTACCTCTATAACAGTACTAGCACCATGTCCCGTTCAATGCACGGGCCACCATGTGGCAGTGCCTTAAACTCTCATCTACCACACATTTGTGTGGGTTTCACACATTTTGCGGTAGAGATTACGCAAATGTGTAATAGAGAAAGAGCGGGGCACCCCGCGACGGTGTCCCAGGAGCATTGAATAATTTTCCCTTCCCTTCATTCAGGACTCGGCCAAATCCATGTTCCCACACTCTCTCTCCTCCGAATTTGGACCCATGTTTCCCTCCCACCCCTTTTAACAAATAAAAAAAGTTAAAATTCTAGGAATTTAGGATTGTGGGTTTAGAAAATTTCAAGGGCTCAACACATTTGTATAGGATATTGGTTGATCGATAAGAAACAAAAACCTTGTAATTACCCAAAAACAAAAACCTTGACGAGGTTTGGAGGTTTGGAACTTGTGGGCGGGAAAGAAAACGGAGGTAAATGAAGTGGGAGAGAGAGATCCGAGAGAGACTTAACGTCCCGTTCAGTTGCACGTACGGAAAGGATAGGAAAATTCCTGTAATTTTCTGTGTGTTCAGTTACCAGGAAAGTTGTAGGATCCACAGCTTCAACTTTCCTATTGGGAAACACTTTCCTGCAAAATAGGTCTTGCCAAAAGGAAGGAATTTTTATTTTCGTGTAAGATTTCTTGTCAACAGAATACATACAGGAAAATAAAATTCATTTTTCTTTACTTCACCTCACTTCACTTTTTCAAGGAATCAATTTTCTACACAACTTTCTCGACAACTGAACGGAGCCTAAGAGAAAGTAGAGTAGTTCTCCATTTGGGTTTGTAAAGGAAAGAGAAAGAATTAATTTCTTTTTTGTGTTTTCAAGGAAAGAGGGAAAGATAAGAGAGAGCTCGAAACATGAAATGGAAAGAGGAAAAGAAATATATATGGAAGAAAAAGAAAGGAGAAAAATCACTTCCCCTAAATTCTCCTGTTCTTTTCTTCTTCTTTTTTGTTGTCTATCCCAAGCTACGAACTAAATAACTAGATGAAAGGAGATTCTTTCCTTTCTTTTCCCCAAGTTTTGAATACACCCAAATTTTTGCTGACAATTTCAGCTGGCATTGAGAGGGGCTTTTTTTTTTTTTTTGGAGCCAAGGTGCTCTCTTATTTTGGATGGTTTTGCTCTATCATCATCTCATTTGCCCCTCGGGCGTGTATCGAGCTTCATTGTACACCCTTGATTTTTTGTCAATATACGATAAAATAACCCCTATAAAGACTTCCGTTTTTTCAGAGGGAAATAGAGTTTTGTTTTTATGGACTCCCTAATATTCGCAATCCTTGGTGCAGAGATATTTGGATCGATAGCAGAGCGATGGAGCCATATTGACGTTGGTGTGATGGTGTGTGGTCCTCCAACTCTCCAGACAAGCATTGCTAAAGAGTGCAGGTCCCAGAGTTTAAGGAGAAAATCCAATCACCCAATCTTCCATTTCAATAGCCACAGCTTTGACCTGTAGCAAGCTTCTACCCATTCCATTCTGGGCTGGTGGAGTTGAGCTTCTTCTATGGATGCACATAGATTATACGTATAGGTATATGCAAATATGGGTATAGTATTATATATATAAGTGTGTGTATATGTATTAATACGTAGGCCATATATACGTATAGAGAGAGTGAGTATAGGAATCTATGATTGTGAATCAAGAACTGTGACGTGTTTCATGTAAAATTAAAAGCGTAATATAAAGCGCACTCTCTATGTTACTCTGTACTACATATTTCAAATGTTATTTTTCCTGCAAATCCACTGCACACTGTGATAGTATAACTTTCTTCTACTCTGTTTGGGTAAATGGAAACAACGAAGGTAAACTCCTAAGCTTCGAATCGAATCTTGACCAAACCAATGGTTCGGGTTTGTGTAGTTTGGGAACAGGGAACCTTACCTATACGGGAAGCAGATTTTAGTTTTGATAAAGGATTTTGTTTTCCCTTAAGACACAAGGGAGTTAATTTTTCCATCCTTTGTGCGCAACTAAACGTGCCTTAGTGTAGGTGACACAAAACGCATGGTATAACTTGCTAATGAAAACCAGGTTTTAAGGCTAGAGCCGCAGCCCAATGATAGCTCTTTCCTTTTTGATGACTCCATGCATCCATTTAGAGCATCCGCAATGTAATAATCAAAATTGGATAATCAAAAGTTGCTACATCATCTTTTGGTTATTCATTTAAGACATTGCTAAGGTTAGCAATGTAGAGGTCCACAATGTAATAATCAAAATTGGATAATCAAAACTTGCCACATCACCTTTTGAAACTACAAAATTCTAAAAACTAAATTTTTTGATAATAATTTGAATATTCTTTTTGAAAAAAAATAACAGTTTTTTTTAAAGAAAATAGTTTAGTGAAAAAAAATTGAAAATAGTTTTTTGTCAAAAAGAAAACAGTTTTTGTGTAAAAACACGTTAAAAAAAAGTTTTTTGTAAATACAGTTTTTTTTAAAGTTTCTGAAAAAAAACAGTTTTTAAAAATAATTTTCTGGAAACATTGTTGAGAGAGAAAAAAGGTTTTTATTTAATGATAAGTGTATTTGATTGAGAAAATGTGAGGACCATTAGATTTGATTATTGGCAAAAAGGTTGCTATATAGTTTTGATTATTCAAAGGCCAAAATTTGATGAGTTGCAAAGAGGTTGTTAAGTTTGGTTATTACAATGTGAGCATTTTTTTGAGCAAACATTGCTAACTTTAGCAACCTTTTAGTTTTGATTATTACATTGCGGATGCTCTTAGTATTCAACTTTTTGAAATACTATAGATCACTCCTCCCTTGGCTCGAACCAGAAATCCTTAGTTCAATTCATCCATACTCGACAAGGTGGCTAGTTCTGATACCACATGATCGATCAACACGGCAACACCTATAGATAAAACTCACCTTTGGAAATCAGACTGGTAAGGAAAGTGTACGAAGAACTTGTACACATAAGGAATTTACCCAAAAAAAAGAAAAAAGAAAAATCTTCTATACTCAAGGCCAAACTTATATAGTACTTATCACTCATCAGTTCCTATGGGAAACATTAAGATCGCAACAGCAGAGGAAGTGACTAGCAGCCACCCACCTGGGCTATCATTTGTGTATTTGAAGAGCTCAATCACAAAATTATGCCCCATCACTAAGAAGTAAACACATTTTTTCGAAACAAATGATGGACTACTTACTAGAAAGAAAGCCATGTCAAACATGTGGATGTTTTATTATGGAGATATATAACTCTAACTATACTCTCTTCCCATTGTGATATTATACATGTTACTAACTACTATTACTACGTGAAGATTGAGAGGCATGATATGGACAACCCAAGTGGGATTGTTTTTTCTTGTCGGGTCATCTTACACGCACCTCGACTAATCTTGGAGACCAATTCCACCGTCTACTTGAGGGTTCCAATTGATAGCACCTAAGAGATTTCGAAACCTGAGATTTTAGGAATCAAACCCTTAAGTCCCAAGTCAACCACTTGGCGAACTCCTTGGGTAACCCAAATGGGATTTCGGAGTTGCTTTTTCCTATTCGCAATCAGTTGTTTGCATTTTCTTCAATCGCATTCATTCAGTTGTTTGCATTTTCTTCACCCATCTTGTGTCCATGTCAATGATGAAGGAAGATCACACGTTTCGATTGAATTACGTTCACACAATGTTGATGGGTTTCCTCATCTGATAGCTTGTTGATTGGTTCCACAGAAATCTCTCTTAACCTTTCATCCTATTGCTAAAAAAGGACAATTATCCAAAGTCGTCTTCTTCTTTTTTTCCCTGCATTATCCAAAGTCTCGCGACATTCTATTAATTAGAGGTGTCAAACATGCATGCCGTGCCGTGCTGTGTCATGGCGTGCCGTGCCATGCTTTAAGCGTTCCGTGCTGGGCCATTTTACTTTATCGTACCATGTCGGGCCGTGTCTTTTTTAAATCGTGTCGTGCCGTGCTTTTTTTGTCGTGTCATGCCGTGCCAGCCCATTTACTTAATCGTGTGTCGTGCCGTACTGTGCCTTTTTAAATCGTGTCGTGCCATCGATTTTCGTATACACATCACCAACCGATTTTCGTCTGAAAAAAAATCTTTCCAAAAAGCACACATTCCCGTGCCTCTAAGGGCCCGATTGGATGCGGTATGAGTTTTGAGTGTATTATTTATGAAGGGGATAAGATAGTAGGGGGTATTAGTTAAGAAGGGGGCCCACATTGATGTGACATTTATAGAGGGTGTAATAAAAAGTAGATGGTTTGGATGATGTATTAGAGAAGGTGGATAAAATAATACTTGGTTTGGATGAAAGATAAATTGGGTGTATAAGGTAAAAAGCTGTCAAATGACTCATTTGCCCTTGTGCAGTGTTTAATTTGATTATTTATTACATTAAACATATAATTATGAAATCCAACTTTTGATTAAATTTTTTCACAAATAATCAATAATAAATTAGTTAACTAATATAATAATATTAAAAATATCATTTTTTAAACATATAATTTGTTTTTTAAATTAGTTAAATACCACCCACATGTTTCCATTTTTATAATAATATGAAAAATTCGTTTTTAAAATGGTTTATTATATTTTTTTTATATTTCATTAATATTGGTTAATTTCATTATAAATAGCACTCATTTTTCTTATCTCATCCCACATATCTCCATTTAATTATCGAGTAATGCTATATGTACCGACAGAAAGGGGACCGAAATCGTACCGACGGCCGCCGGCCGGCCGTCGGTACGATTTCGGTCCCCTTGGTCGGTCCTCATATGTTTTCCGTTAATTATCTACTTTTATATTTTTGTTTTTTGCATCATTTGAATGGCATGTCGAGCTTGGAGCGAGGAGGACTGGAGGAGGAGGAGACATTGCAATTCTATATACACTCTTGTTTAGTAAAGATTTTTCATATTGTTTTTTTTTGTAGGTGAATCCACGAGTTAGACACATGAAGGACATGCAATTTCCCAATAAAAATCGATGGAGCTATTGCTTTGAACGTCAGTTGGTGGAGAATTTGAAGTTGGATGTTTGAAGAATAATTTAGTACTTGTTCGAATAAATGTTTGAAAAATAAATTTGTACTCTTGTAATGTATGTGTTTAGTAATTTGTTTAAGTTACTTAGTAATTTGTTTAAGTTAATTGTATGTGTTTATGAAATGTAGTGTGTTTGATGAAAAATTACGCCATGAACTTTGAAGAGCTAGGCCCATCGTGTGGGTTAATCGTTTGTCTAAAAAAAGAGTTATAGTAATGATCCAATGCAAAAATTCAAAATTAACAACTCAGATTCCATTCAAGAAATTAACAACTCGTGTCCATTCACAAAATTCATAAAAATAAATTAAAATTTAACAATATCTTTAACAAATAACATGTTACAAATGAACACAATTCTATCTAAACTAATCACAAGTAGTGTCCATTCAAGATGTCTGGACACGCCTCAATGATATTGGAGAGAGCAAGTTATTAATCCACATGACATTTTCCAACATCCAGAGCCTTGCAAAACTTGGAACGCTTGATAGTTGTGGCAGGGTATAAGGAGTATCAAAGAAGAAATAATTCTCATCATCATCTACCGGTAGAAATAGAACACAACACCTGCTCAGCGACCAAAAACACACAACCAAAAATAGCAAAACCTATGACCAAGACCAAGACAAAAAACAACTGGCTCAGATAATTTGTAAGTTTATATCGACCACTTTTTGAAGGATCAGTAGGCTGCAATACTAGTTGCCAATTTGACCTTCTAATGTTGCCTCGCCTAAATCCAATGCATCTTGTAAAAAGTCATCATCACAGCCAAAAAAAATACTGAAAAGGGGCCCGATTGGATGCTGCAACCACACACAGTCGTGCTACGTACCCCTCAAACACCTGGACACAGTTTGGACACAAACAGAGCATCACAGATTGGACACAGGTTGGACTCAATTTGGAGACAGTCATTGCACTTGCACACACCTGTTGCTGCACACACTCATAGCCAAAATCAACAACAGTTTTGAACTTGCAGGTTAGAAAACTGCTGTTTTGAAGCAAAAAAATGTAGTTTTCAAGCATAAAAGTGCAAGTTTCGCACACATATAACCTCCCAAGTTAATTTTTGAAAGTGCAAAACTGTGTCCAAACTGTGTCTATGCCATTCAACTACTAGTCTAGAACTGTATCCACATAAAAACAACAGCAACCCTTGCATACACTTCACACACACACACACTCACTCACTCACTCTGGCACACAGTACCTGCATTTGCATACACTGCACCAAATACAACAGGCTGCCCATCCATTCAAATTGCAGTAAGGTGCACATAAAATCAAGTCCAAAACTGCATTCAAACTCCACTAACCAATTAATCAAGCAACCAAAGCCCCCAATCCATAGACTGCAGTAAAACTGCAGTTGACCCCTAAAAATGTAGTCCAATGGGCTCAGAAAAATATTAGGAAAAACACGAGAGTACTCATGGCTGCAACAAAAGTTACCCCGCCAAGGCACTACCTTCATTTACATTGTAATTGTTTTATCATCGCCCTATTAGGGGTACCAAAAACTACAGAAAATAGCATGCTCAACTTAGAAAGTCCAATAACAACAGCACCAGCAGCACACATTGGATGAGGCGCGCACACACACACACACACATCCCTCTCCAAGCATCAAAGTGGGCTAAGAAAGTACTATGAAAAGCACGAGGGTACTCATGCCTGCAACCAACACAATTTTGAACCAAATACCTGCTACACACACAGGTTTGAACCAAAAATCTGCCCCACTCACACAACCCATAACTTGCCATAGCTTTCTAAACCCAGAGAACAGCATGCAAACCCAGAAAACAGCATCAAAACTGCAGAAAACAAACTTCTAAACCAAACAGAGGCATGGCATAAGGGTACTTATAGCTACACAACAGTCTAATAACACACACACACACAGAGCTGCCACTTTTGAACCAAAAAACTTGGAGTTTTTTAACCAACTAACCTGCTGTTCATGGGGTTTTTTAATTAATAAACCACTGAGTTTTCAACCATCAACCAAGACTTAACTTGGACCAAAAATCTGCCTTTTTTTAACCACAAAACTTGCACTTTTGAACCAAAAACCTGCTGCACACACACACATAACCTGCCATAACAGCAACATAACCAGATTGCATGGTAAACCCAGAAACAACACAAAATAGTAAGAAAAATCCATGAAAATAACCTGCTAAAAGGGTACTCAGAGCTGAAAACTTGTTTGGGCTCAGAAAATATAAGTTGGGAATCATAAGGGTACTCATGGCTGCATTTAATTATACTCCGCCAAGGTATCTACCTTAATTATTCATTGAACATCATTACCCAGATAAAGGTACTCATGGCTGCATGTCACGACCTAGATTTTCAACATAATTAAATAAATCTTTTTCAATAAAAGATCTTCGGATAACGTACTTAATAGCCCCAAACAGTTCCCACCTGTTAAACTCTACAAAACAAGTCCCAATTACAAAAGAATATACAATTTTGGCACCCCGGCCCCAAAGAGATTACAAATGTTTATACGGACAAACCATGAAGTTACAAACTCATCTTTATCAAGGAACGTCTATTACAAAAGATGACTATGTAACTAAATTAGAGTTAGCTTCCAAAAGCCCTTTTTACTTCCAAGCACACAATTTATGCAAATCACTGTCCAGCGTCTAAACCTGAAAAGAAAGATTAGGTTGAGCTATGCGAGCCCAGTAGGAAAATCTTTACTAAATTTATGTGCAAACAAGATGATATGTGCAAAAGGAAGGCGACAAGGGAATACGGTTCAATCAATGGTAACCATCAACAAGAGAGTGTGGCAAATGCTTAGTGTAAGCACTCTACGATGTATCACTATCACATACATACATCAAGTTCAAGGGACACAACCCCTCTAACAATCCCGATTCAACTCACTAACACAAACCTCCACAACCGTATTTCCATCCCTCGCGTTACAGTACAACGTCTCAAGGGTTACCGTATTACCACCCCTTGCGCTACGGTAAACCCCGACCAATAGAACCATCGTATTACCACCCCTTGCCTTACGAGATCCACTAGAGTCTCCGTATTTTCACCCCTTGCGCTACGAGACTCCCTAATCCGACTTTCGACTCACAAAAACTACTTTCGCACACACGATACGAACCATGACTCTCTCACTATCACATTCATAAGTAAAACACCACACGACATGCCAACCATGTTTCGACAATACCATAAACATTTCCAATGACCAATCAATGAGTAGGATCACCAAACCAGGGCAAAGAAGCATAGATATCTCACGAACTCAACGGATACGATTAATCATGTTATGAGGTGATTTGGAAGTGTTTAGAACAAGTTAGAAGTGATCGGGGGTCAAACGACGAAGTTTGGGGCAAAAGCTGAAAAAAACTGTCCATTATGAACGGGTATCGATACAGCAAAACGCTGTATCGATACGGGATTCAAATCAGAATTTCCTGAAGTTTCTGTTTTCAACGGGTATCGATACAGCAAAATGCTGTATCGATACGGAGTGGTTACGAGCAGATTTTCTGCAGATTTCAAAGGTTTTCAAGCCCAACACCAACAACAACATTAACAAGCACGAATCTCACACCAAATCAAGCTATTAACACATAAAGATAGCAAAGAAATCCCTACCTCGATTTAAGGAACGAAACCCAAGAAACTCGAACGAGCCCTAGCTCCCAACTTTAGAAACCAACCAAGATCTTCCTCCCGAGCCTCACCCAACACGATACGAGCCCGGGGTTGCGTAGAAGAGGTGAAATGAGGGTGGGTTCTTGAGAACTTTGAGGTATTTTGGTGGGTTTTTGAGAGAGAGCAAGAGAGAGAGAGAGATTCAGTAGAGAGGGAGAGAGAGCCGGTGTGAGAAAGAGAGGGGAAGTAGATAAATGATCTCCTACAATGCACACACACACCTTATATAGTCCCATATCTTTAAACTACACATTTACCCCTCAATCTTCCATTCATACACTTAAGCCCCCAATTCAAATATTCACCAAATAAACCATAATTTCCCAATTTAGCATTTAATAAGTGTTTCAAGAAATTAAAATTATTCGGGTCTCTACACTGCATGTAGTTGATTTCTGGGTTTGACATGCTGTTTTCTACAGTTTAGCATGGTGTCTAATGCCAAGTAAAACCTGTGACACTTGCACTTTTGCACTGGACTGCAATCACACACACTGTCTAGTTGCCAGCAAGCACAACTAAAAACTGGGGGGGCTCAGCAAATATAAGTTAGGAATGAAAAAAGTACTCATGGCTGCATTTAATTATACCCCGCCAAGGTATCCACCTCCATTAATAAGTGAACTCATTCATCATTGCTCAGAACTTGTCATGCAAATATTTTTCATGTTAGAATCCCACATTTACCAAAATGTATACCATCAAATGTAACAATACATAGCATTGTGATCATTCAACTAAGGTTTATTGTTAAAACATTATAAAGTTTAGTGCTCACACATCCACCGGCTCTTACTTATACAAAAAATTGGTACCACCAGTCATAAAAGTACTTAGTTACACAAAAAAATGCCAACCCTATTTATATCATTTTCAATATTGGCCTCTTCAAAAAATAGGTACCAATATTCTCACTCTTGGCCACTTCAAATCGGTCCATAGATCTCACCATTGAGGATGGTCTCAACATATTCTTGCCTCTCCTCCTCATTACACCCATAGAAGTTGTCCACCCTCTGTTCCTCTTTGCAAATAACAACACTTAACTTGAATTTTTGTGTAAGTGTGATATTAAGCTTCCCTAGCTCGGTTTGAACTTTCTGTCGGCGTTTCGATAGGTCTCTTTCATACCCAACTGAGTTCACCATTTCCCCCATATGGCTCGAGGTATTCTTCATAAAAGCGTTCATGTTTGCATGCAAGGATTCTTCCTCCTCACCCATTCTTGTCCTTTTCCTTTCCTTCTTAGGTGCAGTATTAGCCGGGGCCAAGGTCGCTCGAGGAGTGGAGGTCGGGAGTGACCTATGCGATGTGGAGTTTGGACGTGTGGGAATGGAGGGGGTTTCATTGAAGAAGGAACCGTCAAATTCTGGACCGAAGTGGGGCACGTAAACATCATCCGGTGCACCAAATACATCTGGCATAGCCATTTGCGACGGATCCTCCGCACCCTCCCCTATTGCTCTATCCTTTCCAAATAGGACAACCCAATCATCAAACATTGGGAATGGCTTCATGTTCATGCCTTTGGCCTTTTTTGGGTGGACCTACACAAACATTGAAAGTTATTAGTACGAAATCTCATGCATTAACTATCAAATAAAGCAATGATAGTTGCTTTTTCGTACTCCGTCCACACTGTTGGGTCATTGACCACAATGCGTTTGTTGGTATGGTCCCAACTCATCCCACTAAGACCTGTTATGTCAAGTATCTTATGGTATGTTTGTTTCCAATACCTTACTTTTGAGTCAATGTGGGGGTTGGCCTTAATGTTAGCATCCGGCAACACCTTCACCAACTCGACCTCACAGTTTATGAAGAACCCGGGTCTAAAACCATTTTCGGCAGGCCATTTCCACTTTTCAGAAACCTCATTGATCATAACCTTGAGTAAGGTATCCTCTTCCACTTGCCTCCAAGTCTTACGGGGCTTTTTGGAAGGACCTTCGATTTTAGCGAGTTCGGGTTCATGGGTAGTCATTGCTGCCAAGTGCATTCAAGTAGTATAAGGTATATAAAAGGAGTATGTCTAATATTATCATGAACGAGATCTCACATTGAATAATGACTTCAATTAACAGGAAAGCGGGATGTAGCAATACTAAAGCATTGAAAGTTACAAGATCATACCACACAAGAATTACTAAGTTCAATTACAAGTGCTTTAAACAGTTATTAATACAAATGTCTCAAATATTTCCCATTAGTCCCCCACCATTGCCTAACCAATTGTTAAACATGGCGGTAGCCAATGCATCCATCCCCGCAGTCCATTCATTGGAAGCCTTAACGGTACCAATGTTGTCATCAACCTCCACATTATGTAGGTTGTTTTGTTCCCATTGCGTATACTCGGCCTCAATAGGATCGTTCGGCATCTCTCTCTTAATGAGGTAATGGACAAAGCACCAAGCTGTCACAATATGACATTGAGTCCTTATGGGGTAATAGGAGGCACATTTCAATATTGCGAACCGCATCTTAGGAACACCAAAGCTTCTCTCAATGACATTTCTAGCTTGGGAGTGCTTCATGTTGAAGTACTCCTTTTTCGTAGACGGGATGCCACCTTGCCTCCAAATGTTAATGTGATACCGTTGGCCGTAGTACGGTGCTAGAAAACCATCCTCATTTGTGTAGCCACCATCCACAAGGTAGTAATGTCTTGTAACCAATGGAAGTTACGACATTGACTGCAGAAAATGTAATGGACTCAAGGAAACATGAACTTAGGATTTGAAATGTACCATGTGGGACTTTGAAGCCAGTGGGTCTTGTAATGGCATTGTGAAGAATTCTAGAGTCTGTGGCCGAGCCTTCCCAACCAGACAATACATAGGAGAATTTTTGATCTCGAGTACAAACACCTAAGACATTAGTAGAGATCTCACCCTTCCTTGACCTATACCGTTGCTTGTCAACTGCCGGAGGATTAACTGGCACGTATATCCCATCTAAAGCCCCAAGACAATTCTAGAAAAAATTATGAAACAAGTGAAGTGAGAACTTATGAGGAAGAGTACTTATGGGAGAGTTTATGATTGAAAATGGAAGAAACAACATTAATTGAACTCGAGTGTACCTGAAACCAACTCCATCTACTGTCGTGGTAGTTAGGAGGAATAGGCTCGGGCTTTTCTAGGAGCATGTTGTAAAGCCGCAAGATGGCTTGGAGCACGGCATTGAAATGTCTGTTTACTGTTTCACTCGATCTCCAAAACTCATATTTCGTACGCCTCTGCTTTGTATGGTGTGAAATGATCCACAAGAAAATGGAAACCCTCTCCGCAAGACATACGTAGCGTGAGTCCCCTAATTCAACACCTCGGACTAAAAAGCACAACCTCAAGAACGTATGTCTATTCACCCTCAACTGATCGTAGTAATCACTTTCATTACCCCTCACAAGCCTATTGAGGTTATCTACTTGGGTCTGGTAAAAGTTCGGATTATGAGACAAGTGTGGATATGGACGTCGTTTTGTGGAGGTGATGAAGAAGTAGAGGCAAAACACAGCCAATGTAGAAGTAACAAAGGCGGATAACGCCATGACTGCCTTTTTGTTTCTTCTTCTCCTTATTTGGGTTTCGTTTAATCTTGCCATCCTATCAACCCTAAAAACAATTTAGAACTTCAACTACTACTATGTTAGAAAATTACTCCACATTCAAATACGTTAATACTATGTTAGATGTAGGAAACACAAGGGCAACTAGTCGTCTTCTTTTAGCCTTGCAGTGTTATGCTTGTGGCATCCCTCAGGTAGAATTGGACTCCCACATGAAGTTGTTAATTGTGCATACATCAGACACTCATTTAACACATAACTGAAGGAAAGCAATAGATTAGAGATGTAGAATCTACATGGCAACTTATTCCTTCTAGATGGCTATAGGTTAAACTGATCAAAGCACCAATTGAGAATATCCAAGCTACAGTATCCTCTATAATCTTATACTAAGTTTTTAATTTGTACTCGTCATCAATTCACTAATATGCACTTACAAACATTTACTTGAATCTGATGAACTCAAAAACACAAGTCAAATGTATTACAAATCTATCATACCTATGACTATTACTCCCTCCGTCCCTTTTTAAGTGTCCTACTTCGTAATTCCAACTTATTAAAAAGACATCATCATTATACCTTTCACATCAATTTTTTCCTCCACTTTTCCTACTTACCCATCATCATTACACTTTTACTCACTAATTTTTTAAAATGAAATCTACTTTTAGGGGCAAAATGGAAAATTCACCAATTTTTACCCACTAACTTTACAGAATGGACACTTATTAAGGGACAGCCTAAAATGGAATACCGGACTCTAAAAAAGGAATGGAGGGAGTACAAATTTAACATACCTAACGGCAATTACAAATATAGCATTGCGGTTACACAGTCTATTCTATGATTTTAAGTCACTGTCCAAAAAGTTTGAATGGAGTCTACCAGTCTGAATAGGTGTTCCATGAGCTCATAAATAAATTCCAAGATACAATAGTGTTAATATTAGACGCAATATTTTGGCACTAGAAGCATGGTTAAAGCGCATTATCAAGATACAGTGTAACTGCAGTTGTGACTTAATTAAAGTCATCAGCAGCAAAAAAAAAATTGATCTTTTAAATTGATATTTTTTATAATCATTTTATTTTGAAACTTTTTCTCCCTTTATTTTGATAAGTTTTTTTTAACTTGATATAATTTACAAACACAAACAAAAAATAATTCATTTTCACAAAAAAAATTGATATATTTTTTAAAATCTTTATTAGATAAAATGCAATGTATATATGTGTGGTAATTGGTATATTATCATGTTTGAATTTTGATTCAAATTTTCTTAATCATATAAAATATTTTAAAAGTTTATTTTAGTTAAATAAAAGGAAAAGATTAATAAATTATTGGATTATCAAAAATACATAGAAATAAAGTAAAGTATAATCTGAAATCCCTTGCTTATTTAATAACATTTTTTTTGGTTTTTCCATGCCTCGTGTCGTGTCGTGCCCGACGAGAACCGTATTGTGTCGTGCCATGCCCGTCCTACTTCCATGCTCGTGCCTGTGCCCGTGCCGTGCCTGGCTAGAACCGTGTCGTGCCGTATCGTGACTCGTGCCCCATCCCACTTCCGTGTTGTGCCCGTCTAAGACCGTGTCGTGCCGTGCCAGGCCAACTTCCGTGCCGTGCCCATGTCGTTCCCGCTCACTTCCGTGCCCTTGCCGTGCCGCGTGCCCACTAAGACCGTGTCGTGCCAGGATTAAACCGTGCTTGTGGCATGCCGTGCCACCTTCAAAAGTGTCGTGCCCGTGCCAACCCGGCCCGTTTGATACCTCTACTATTAATCATGACATCTCTATTATAAAACAAAATGGTGTGGGGACAAGTTGTTGGAACGGCTTATATTCATTTGATCTAAAGGCTGTAGTGCATCCTTTCACTTCCCGGTTAAGTGCTCATGGTTTTCACCTAAATCACACAACTGTCATCCCCTTTCAACCGGGATGCGTAGTGCCGTAGGCACGGATTAGCACTAGTCATTATTAAAGCAAATTTGTTTGGGCCACTCTCTTTTTCTTTTTTTATAGGCTTTGGGCCACTCTCTTTACAAAAATGATTGTGTCAAAGAGGTTTTGATTAACTGTGGAAAGGCGCGATTGAAGGATTCGGGATGACTACTGCGTTTTTTGTTTTAAGAGTGAGGCATTTTATGTGGGGCCACCAACCAAAGACAAGCTCCCAAAGGTATTGGAATACTAGGAATGCCCCTTTTCCCTTCTAGTAGATTGTATGATTAATGGTGCTTAATTTATTACAAAACTGTCCTGAAGGATCTATGTTGCTTGGAGCAATCTCATACGGAAAGGTCTCATTTGATGGTCAAGAGAGGAACAATCTAGAAAAGAACCCAGTATTGCATCAGATATCTTATTCAGTGCCACCAAATAAGTTTAATAGATTCATGGCTCCCGTGATACCTACATCTGAGTTGTCATGGTTCATGAAAATGTTTTTGTACTAGTTAAGTGACTAGGAATTGGGGATGTATGTTTGGTTGGGGAAGAAGAAGAAAAATATAGTAAAAAACCTTTAATGTCAAATGATTTACTAGTTAGAGCATCTCTAATCCATATCCATAACTCCATTTCGAAAAACCAAATTTGGAGAACCAGCGGCAACCCCTCTCCATTTGGGGTCTCCAAAAAGGAGACTCAATTTTCATTCTCTATATTTAAATTTTTGAAGACCCCTTGCACCAAATGGAGAACCATGTCCATTTTTTGGGACTAGCGAGGAACCATTTCCTTCATGAAAAGCAGAAGAGGAATATCAAATTAGTAGCTATCGAATTGAATTTCAACTATCGGATTGTGATTCCCCAAATTCATGATTAGGCTTTGTACTGAATAGAATTCCCCAATTTCAATCTAATGAAACTGTAGAATTTGGGATAATTGAGATTGCTCTGAATTTTCCTTGCATCTTCACTACCTTCTCTTTAATCGCCGTCATCAACCCCCACTCCCAGCTGATCTACATCAGGAGTGTCCACGTATACATATAGATACTGCTCTATATCTCTGGCTTTCAACCCAATCTATAAAAGTTGTTAATCGGGTTATGAACTATTTCCCTGGCCAAGGTGAGTTATTTTTCCTCCATTAAATTGAAAACCAACAAACTTATGAAGAAGTTGAATCATAGCGTGGGAGTATATATACACACGGTCTTGAGAGAAGGGGTATGGAGGTGAGCTGATCCTGCAGCATGGTAAGGGATCGTGGGCTGAGTGCTTGAGTTCGACAACAATGCTGCTGCTCCTGTTGATTGGGGTTATCCTAGAAATCCTTCTTTGAATTTGAACTTCTTTCTTATGTCTGCTGCTACTCTGCTCATCACTTCAACCCAGATACCCTTCTAATATTTATGCAATGCAGATATTTACAACCAGTTCAATCAAACTCCTGATACGTTTTACCAACCAAATGTATGGAGGATTAGGGGAACTGGCTCATGTCAAAACTGTGAGACACCAAGTTCGTTTTGTTTTTTCAGAAATCAAAATACTACATTATAAGAAGCATAAAACGTATCGACAAGCATCCCATACCTGCCTACTATGCATTTGACATGAAAGGAAAAATAGGAGACCTAAAGTTAATAAGACATCAACTCAAACCAGTTACAAAGCTTAAGATGCAGTTCCACCCACTGGTAAGCTTGATGAAATCTTGTTAATGCCCTCAAACTGAAATAGGTTCCGCCTGTGGAAACTGAAAACAAAACCAAGTCTCTGAAGTCTTCACTGTTCCCAGAAATGATCTTACAGCAGAGGAAGCTCCAAGCCAGATGATAACACTGACAATAACAGACTGAAGCCTTGTTAAAGCCCCTAATTCAACCATAAAAGCCCATCTCATCCGGTTCAGATATGTTCGACCCTGAGCAGGTCAATTGTTGGCTATCTTCTTCCCACGCCACTAACAAAGCATCCACAAGAGATCTTTATGTACTACTTCAGAATTCTTTTAACTCTTCGAACTCCTGTAACTCGGACATACAACCATAGTTTTGCTCACTTGACAAGCTGTTATAAGACAACTTGCACTTACTTTCCACCAAACTGAAAGGAGAAAATAATTCCATCGCTTTTCCTGCCCTCCTTCCATGATTCCAGAATTTCGTCCGCAGAGGGTAGGTTGGATTCATGAGTGTCGCCAACTAAGCTGGTTGGTTCGTCAATTTCTATCTCTTCCATATCTAGGTTTCCACATTCAGTATGATTCAATAATTCGTCATCACAGTCATAAGCTGATTCATCAGATGTCACATCAAGAGCCAAATCCTCAAGGCTGATAAATAGGTTACCTTTTCCAACACCATGTATATCATGTGTTTTGCCATTAATGCCCTCTGTACTTTCAGAAAAATTCTGCACATTTCTACTTCCACCACAATCTAATTTCCCATTATCACCAGCCGAAGGTGATTGGTCAACAGATGAACCATTAAAAGCTACTGGCCTTGACATATCACCCACCTTATCAGATCTACTGAGAAATAACAATGACTTAGTCAAATTTGATACGGTGGCTTCCATAGGCAAATCATTATTACTGAGAGTTTCCAACAACTCCTCTAAACTCTCCCTATTGATCCTGTCTCCATTTCGCTCAAAGAAGTCTGTCCACTCCTTTACAGTGACTTGAAATGGAGCATGAGCCATAGCCTTGACTATGCTGATAGCTCTTTCATAATCATGCTGAAGTATTGCTTGACATATCAATTCTTTGAACACTGATTGATAAGGTATTTCACCAGCTTCCAACATACTGTCAAATGCATGCTCCAACAGATGCCCCTGCATCAAGAACATAATGGTTGAAAACAAGAAACCTTTGATATCTTCGAACCACTGTACCACGAGGGACTTTTCAAAGGGAAAAAAATGGGTTGCCATAACCTAAGCCAGACCTATACTATGCACACAATCAAAATCGAGAGAATAGAATGATTGGTTTTTTATCAGTCTTCCAGTTTTTGAAGTTCAAACACATGATTCTAAATTCATGTTAGAAGTGATTGATGGCACCCACCAACTTATGAAACCAAAAGATAGGATATTCTCATGTTGAACTATCTGTTGCTCCAAAGAACAACAAAAACCTCATAAAATCGTCTATCTCTAGCTCAAACACAAGAGGTAAACAAAGAAAAGAAAACCAAAGCAACTTCCCCACTACCAACTCTAGAAACAATGCACTAAAGTAGCTGTGTATGGCTGTAGGTCAAAGCAATGACAAAATTGCGCACAAAGAAACATTTAGCCTCCTTCCGCCCACAGGTGCAGAGGTAAACAAAGGAAAGAAAAGCAAAGCAAATTCCACATTACCAACTCTAGAAATACACACTAAAGTAGTCTGATGGCTGTACGTCATGCCCATGGTATTTTTAGCATTTTTCTTAACCTTGGCTGCCTCAAAGTGGATGGATCATTTAGCCTCATATTGCAGTAATTTCATGTCACAAAATCTGGGATAACGTTCCCCTCTTGTTGCTCAGCTTCCCAACATCCTTCATTGTGATATATGACCTACTATCTTCTGCAACATTTCCTTGCGAGTATGGAGAAAGATCCTAGAAACACTTCGGCTATACCTCCGTTTTCATTACTAATGTTTTAATGGAGTTCACTAGTTTTACTTTTAGCCCTCAAAACATCAACAATTATTTTTGCAACATTTTGGAAATTGATTATAGATGTGTGTACTTTTCTCTTAACATGCCAGTATTTATGGGGCAGATAATTTATACATAGTAAACACCCCCCACCCCCAAAAAACAGAAAAACCGCATCCCATATTCGTGGTCCGTTTTGGGAATTCCATCTTTTTAAGGGAATAAGTCATAATTGCATTTAAAAAACATGGGAGACATTAATCACTTACATTGCCCCTGTATTTTAACTTTAGAATACAATGACAATTAGTCTCGGAAACTTACGAACTCTGTGCTTTGACTTTCAAAATGGACATACATTTTGGGACATCTGAAAATGGAGTAGATGACCAAACTATGGGACAGACGGAAGTATAAAGTACTAATGGAAGAGCATAGAAATAGAAAGCACCAATTTAATAGAGAGGTAGTCGCATATAATTTACCTTCCCAGCTCTGGCGGCTTTGATAAGCAGAGACACATGTTTACTTTGATCAAGGACATACCCAGAGAGTGCCATCTCCTTATACACACACTCAAAGTACTCCCATTGATGAGCACTAGCAGAAGCCTTAAGCATCATGCAGTAAGTATATGCATCTGCACTAAGGGAAGAGCCCAAATCATTCAGGCTGTTAGAATCAGATTTCATACTCTTGGTCTCTTCAAATAACTCCTTTGCTTTCGAAAACATATCGTTCTTTCCGTATACTTTGAGCATGGCATTTATGATGCCAATGTCAATCACACAATGGTCTTTGATATGCTGGAACATAGAGATGCAACCATGAATGTGTCCTCCCCTTAAAGAAGACATTATCATGCCAGTGAAGGTAACTTCTAAAGGCTTAGTGTGAGGAAGTTTTTTTAGCTTCTCAACCTGCAGTTAGGTGTTTTTGAGATTGAATAAATTTTCCTCGTGTAGCATGGATAATAGATTTAACAGACTGACAGGAATATAGAAATGACACAAATTGATGACCCTGTTCATCATGATATAATATTATTCTGTCAAGACTCAAGAATGAATCTATAACAGTAACACCGTTGCAAATTCCTACAACAATCTGCGGTGTTTTACCCTGGTGCAGTGAAAAAAGAAAAAGAAAAGAATACATAAGTCATTTACTGATTTACCCAAAAATGTATATGCGCGTGGTCATGGAGCAAACCTTAAGGGCCTATTCCTGAAGCAGTATCAGCTACGAAAGGGAATGCATCAGTCTATAATTTTATTGAAACAGAGTAGCAAACAAGATTAGAGCAATTCCAATGGTACTAACTACACAAAGATGCACAGAGTTATAGCTCTGTAAACACCTGAAACTTCATGGACTCACAACACAAGCAGAAGCACAACCTAGAAGGAGGACTAAAACCCTGATGACCAACAATTGCCACTGTTTTTTGTATGAGATAGACTGATCAACCTAGCTTAAACCACTCAAAATCAGTGTTGGATAGGTGAGAGTAAATCAATCATAACCACGTGAATAAGTTTGTCCAGCTGAAATCAGCAGAGCTTACTCCTAAGTCATATCATTCACAGAGCCCACTCTAAATTTCATATCATTCTAAGGTGTATTTACCAATTATTAAAGCCGACATATATTATTCAAATATAAATTCTAAATGCTAAGAAAGTTATGACCTGAAATACCAAAAACAAAAAAACTGACCTCGAGCAAAGCTTCTTGCCACCTCCCAATGTTGCAAAGGCAGCAAGCTAGCTCATAATACACACTTGCTGTCCCAAACACTCCCCTTTGTTCCATGTCCCTGACTACTTGAACTGCTTCATCAACTTTACCTTCCTCCCAAAAGGTTTGGACAAGAACTAGAAAGTTGGAGAAAATGGGTGTTTAAGCCACCAAACACCAAATTCCCTTGACAGTAAAGGGAGGCCAACATACCTTTATAAGTAAGGGCTTTTGGAGCTTCCCCGCTTCTTCTCATTTTTCCAAAGTACTCATGTACAAGGTCAAACTTTCCAGAACGTAACATTACCTTTCAACAAGCAATTCCTGTAAGACTTGAATAAAAATATAGCCAGCATATAAATAAATTGTTTTAGGGTATACAATCTGTTCCACTTAAAAGCCAGTCAATACTCAAGTGTATAGAAAAGATCCAAAGCTAGTATGTGACTGACGCAATGGCATGATATGAACTCAGTTTTCTCCACGTTCATAGCTTTAATGTGTTGGAAACCACTCTTTCAAGGAATCCAAATCCAAACATATAACCCCTCCAAAAAATTTCACAGTTGACCTATCAGGTGGTTGCCCCCCTTTTCAAAACAGAATAAAAATGAAATACTGCTGGTAGTGTTTTATCCCAAGATGGTGAAGCAAGCATTGGAGGGGTTTTCAGGGATTGCTTTGGATGACGCGCTTTAAGATTTTAACCAAGCTATTGGAGCCACAACTAACCTTGTACCAGAGCTAAAAGCAGTTAGAATGGATCTTATACTGGATGGGATCATGGTTAATGATTTGGAAACTGATTCCAGCATTACTCATCAATTGCTTAATGATTTACCACATATCACCATGGATTTCTCCTCTCATTTTTTACTGCAGGACTCTTCTATACCGTAAATGGGACATCAAATGACTGATATTCTAAGGAAGCCAACTTCTTAACTGATGGTCTGGCAAAAAAAGCATTGAACTCTAGTGAACTCTATGAATGTTCCCCTTTGTGCCTGATTTTGTGCATCAATGATTTCTTTTTTATGTTTGTGGGATGGCTACCCACGTTTTTATGCAGCCACCATTTTATATTAATAAAACTGCTCCTTGAGATTACCTACAGTGAGTCTCTTACTCTTCACACTTGTAAACAAATAAAATTGCTCAGTCAACGATCTTATATTAGACTAATAAGCATCCATACAACATAGTGATTCATAAAACATAGTCTGCCATTTAACTTGAAGATCCAGTTACCTCCATTGCAAGTCCATAAGTTGCTCCATTAGGCCTCAGACCATTTTTCCTCAACTGCACAAACACCCAAGATACACCCTTCCATTGACGGGATGGAACACAAGCATTCAGTACCTAACCAACAATTCGATATAATCAAAGAAGTTATGCCAACGTGAAGATTAATTGGTGTGGGGAAAATTTAGTGAGACAAACTGATGAGCTCTTACAGCGTTAAACACAACCACATCAGGTTGAAGAATAGCTTCCCAGTTCTTTTGGCGCATATTTTTCAATCTTTTAGCAGGTTTTTTCCTCATGCATTCCATAATCTTCATCAGTTCTTTCAGAAAACCAGCTTGACCTAGTGTAACAGCGATGCAGTGATATGCAGGCATATCCGGATATATTTGGCAATCTCCCTAAATAACTTGGAGTTAAGTTCTGACCAGCAATACAACACGTGCAATTTTAAAGAGAAGCGGACTTCGAAACATTAACATATTCAAGCACATAATTCTCATGAGCATTAGTAGTAAAGTTTTTATCATTACACGCATCACATCGAAGATCTGAAGAGCTTCGCGAGGTCTCCTTGCATTGCAAAGAACTGACAAAAGTTTGGTGTATACAAACCTACAAAAAATAAACTAATCAATGAAGAAAATAGTAATGCTCACAGAATATGAGCGAAAATTGCCAAATTCCACGACTAACATAATAACTAACACTACCTCCATCTCATAATGTTTGTCCATTTCCAAAGCACATGCATTTATTTGGAGAGAGAACATATATTTATGTGGATCGTAGAGGTTTTCCAAATAAAGTATGACTTTCGAAAATCGAAAAACAATATGAGACAGAGGGAGTATACTACCTTATGAAGTTCATTCAAAGAGTAAGCCTCTCAAAACCACACCATTCACCCAGTTAAACAACATAAATAACTGAAAAAAATAGGGAGCTAAATTTAGCCTTAGATCCATGTGGATGTAGTTTTAACTCAATCCATCTATTCCTGTTTTTAATGCCAAAAGTCAAACCAATCAAAAAAGAGATAGAATCCCAACATTGCCCTCATTATTTGCTACACCCTCCTCAGCCACCACATACGGCCACCAGCACTGTCACAGATGACGGTCACTGCCTCCATGCTGGTCACGAGCGACAAAAACAAAATTTGACGGTTGGAAAAAAAAATTCCAATGGCAGCACAAGACGGATAAATTCCGCCATTAATTTACACTGAACAGTAAGGTTATCTCTTCAGTGGTTTTCCAAGATCATTATTTTTATATGTTGATTCTACTCGAAAAGAGAAGCTTATCTCACCGGACAGTAAAACTAGTCTCTATAAGTGGTTTTTGAAAACACCCTTAACGTATAAATTTCTCTGTTCGCTATAGCCGAACAATGAAAGTTATCTCTGTACGTAGTCATTGAAAATACACAAAACAGATAAATCATCACATTGCACTTATTGTACATCCATGGGATTCATTTCATAGCTCTAAATCGCCCACTCATTTCACATCCCTTTTAAGATACTACTTTACGTGACAAAAACATGACATAATAGAATGCAAATAGTATTCAATAAAGGAGATACAGAAAACAAGTGATGAAATTTTCTCTCTTCTTGTTTCTGAACACAGATCCAGAGAAGCCGTTGACGACAGTAAAGTCATCATCATCATCATCTTGAGAGAGAGAGAGAGAGAGGCTTCAGTTGCTACGTGACAGGCGACGTGATAGAGGTGAATGTGTAGTGGTTCTCTTAGCGACGGCAATGTGGTGATGGCTATGATGGAGAGACAGCCTGTACGTTTCGAGTCTTTTGACTATGATGATCTACAAATTCTACGAAGTCGCAACTGATGCCAAAGTAGAAACCTAACAAAGTGAACTTTGGGGAGCATTTATTCAAAATATATTCTCTTAAGAATCAATTAATATGCGTCTAGTTTTCATCCTCAAATGAGTGCATAAATGTTCAACAACTACTCCTCCAACTAAAGACTGAACGATCACATTTCAAAATTTCCAAGCACAAATCAAATGAACACAAACAAATTTACCTGCTCTTATAATGTCTGTGTTCCTTGGAGCTGTACACCCACTCCACAACAGACATTGCATTCCTCCATTGTCCTTTCACCCTAAGCCCTTCAACAATCTTAAGCAATTGATCCTCTGTAAACTGTAGCTCTGACTTCTTCATCATCCTTGATAACTTCCAGTCCTTCACACTCAGTTCCGTACCACTCAACCTACATAATATACACGCACATGCTCAACCTACATAATACACACACACATGTAACTCATACACATGTACATACAACAGAAGCCCATGGTACACACTATTCAATATTATAGCAACTAAATATAATAAATTGTAACTAATCACCAAATATTTTTGTAACTAGCAAAACAGATTCATAAAACTTCTGTGCAGACTTCATACTTGGTCATAAAAATATGTAAGTAATGGTCTAATACCATAAAAAGTGTGAACTCATCGTAAAAAATAAGCCCAAAAAATAGGTGAAAATTTAAACTATCAAAAATGCATAACACTGGAACTTCGTAACAACTTAAACATGCAAAACTTCACCAAGTAGTCACTATATAAAATGCATAACAGTGGAGTGGAACTTCATAACAACTTAAACATGCAAAACTCCACTAATTTGTCACTATCAAAAATGCATAACAGTGGAACTTTGTAACAACTAAAACATGCAAAACTTCACTTCACTCCTATCTAAGCAGCACGGATACGGACACGGGTCACCGACACGACACAACACAGACATGAGTATACGTTAATATTCTGAAAAGTAAGACACAGATATCATGCGGATACATTAAATTAAATATATTCAACTAGTTAGTTAGTTAGTTATAGATATGAAACAATAAACAATGAAGAATCTAGACAGACATAAGACTCGAGTACTCCTTAAACGTAGCCTTTGAATTTCTCCCATACTTGATAGGAGCCAAAGATTGCACCTTCCTGAGCCAGAGATCAGCGATACATTCTAATTGAAGTTCAAATATGATTAGCCATAACACTTCTTGAGCCAGAGGTCAATGACACATTCTTATCTAAGTTCAAATATGATTAACCATTACCATACCATTTTTCCAACTTGTTTAATACGATGATATGCCAAATTCCAACCTTTTGGTAATCACATCTTAGTAAGTGTCTATGATGCGTTGATACGTATTGATTTCTTAGTCATAGACACCTGAGAAATATCGGACACATTGCAAAATGATTGTCGGACACGTGTCCGAATTGAATTGAGATTTTTATTGCTGATTATGGACACGAAAAAAAAAGTATGAGACACGTGTCCAAGTTTATTCGAGAAGTGTCGGCATCATAAGCTTGTCGGACATAGATAAGTCATCTTTGTTGAAGGGTCCGTGCTTCTTAGACTCCTATTCATAAAAGAGCATCACCAGCCCTTACCCCTTTTTTTTACTCAGAACCAAAGCCCAAGTAAAACCCTCCTAAATTCACTACAGCTCTTGACTCAAAACTATCAGATTAAGTTGTACTCTTACTCAAGACTTCAAATTTTGGCGCTCAAGTTTCCAAAGGTCATTTCCTCTCTCTTAAACTCACAACTTTGTCATCAACGAAGAGTTTACTCGAATTTATGCTTAGATTCGGGGTTGCTCGTTGAAATGCTTTGCAAAAAAAGGAAAAAATTATACATTTTGATGGTATCATAGCTCTCTCTCTACAACCCCAAGGTGTTGGCCTAGTGGTCAAGGCTCATGGCCTAGTTGTCAAGGCTAATGGCCTAGTGGTCAAGGCTCAGGGTTTGCTCCCTCGTAAAGTCTCAACTTCTTAGGTGCTATCAATTCCTTAGGGCCAGTCCATACAGAACTTTGCTTTGACTTTAATTGGGACCTCTGCAAGTGGACAGTGGGATTGGACCCACGATTAGTCGAGGTACGCAAAAGCTGGACCAGATACCTGAATTATTAAAAAAAAAAAAGCTTTCTCTACACGTACAAAAACAGGGCTATATCCAAATAATTAATCACAGGCAAGGAGAACAGGAGGAAGGACGAACTTATCAACAAGAAACCGAATCGACTCCTTCTCCCCGCGCTTCCGCGGAGCCCAGTTCCTCCTCCCACTATCCTCCACCCACCCCCCTTCAATCTCAACATCGTCATCCAGAAGCCACCGGAACTCATCCCGGTCCCGTTCCAGGAACCCACTCAGCTCCCTCAAATGCTCCGCCTTCAGCTTCTCCCCGCCGTACTCCTCCCTGCTCGCCACCTCCCTCAACTCATCTCCCACCTCCGCCCTCTCCCACGGATTCCCCACCATCAGAACGGCGCCGTCCTTGGGTTTGGATTTGCTCGCGTCGATGGCTCTGGTGAAGTTTCTGTACTCGGTCTTTAGGGCTTGGAAGTGCGATAATTCTACTTCTTCGTCGGAGGGGGGAGTGGTGGGGCGGTTTTGGTTGGATTTGCGGAGGGTTTTTCGGAGGTGTTTCTTGCGGAGGGCGTGGAGGGTTTTGGGGGTTGGGGTGAGGTTGAATTGGAGGAGTTTTTGGGTGAGTTGTTGGTCGGTGGGGGGTTGGGGTGGTGTAGGGTGGAGGCGAGGAGGTCCGGTTGAAGCTGCTTCCATGGCGGTGGTGGTGGGAGTGTGAGCGAAGTGAGTGTTAACTTGAATGTGGGAATCGTGGAGGAGGAGGTAACTAGGTAAGGGTTTTTCTGTTTTTTCTTATCCTCATCGAGGAGTTTGTTGAGCATCTTTTATAGTAGTAATATTTTACTCAAACAATCCTTCAAATCCGCCTATGTTCATGTTCTCAATCATCAATTTTTGCTCGCGTTCTTAATTTTCATTCCCACGATCTTTAGTTGTTCTAAAAATTTCTAAGAGACGTTTTCACGCTCATATTCTTGCACCCACGCGCACTTTATGTGACTTGGATTTAGATGCCTCAAACAACGAATTTAAGAAAAGTTGCAGATCAGTCATGAAATTTGTGCATCAACAAATCTCTCCAACACCTGGCTTTGTTTGGTAAAGTTTTCAATTTTCAGTTTTTAATTTTCTAAAAACTAGAAACTCGTTTATGCTTTTGTTAGTAAAAACAAAAAACATTTTTGAAGGGTGATTTGGAGTGCTTCGTACTATAAAAGGAAAAAAAAAATCGACATTTGGATGGTAGCATAGTTTTCTCTACGCAAACATAAAGATTGGAATAACTCCAAATCAAGGATACAGTAAATGGGAGAAAGACAAACTTATCGACGAGAAATCGAATCAACTCTGCCTCCCTGCACTTCGAATTGTTTGGTGACCTCAGAGTATTTGGTAATAAGAATCTCAATTTTAAGTTTACCATACAATGAGAACTCCTCACGGTATGTGGCAGAAAAAGGAAATATAACTTGATATATACAATGAAAAGCTTTTGGAAGCGCTTGTTATATATATTGCGCCACACTCATTATTTTGAAACTAATGGGTGCACTTACCCTAATATATAGTACCTCTAACACAGCATATCTTAGCAGCATGATTCCAAATCTAAATTACACCTTCTCAAATAGTTTCTGCTGATCCAAGAGGATTTTTTTTTTAAAAAAAACCCTAGAGTACCGACATCCCAACCCGCCGCCTCCTACTTCCTTCATCCCCTTCCCCGGATCCAGGCGGTTCCACCTCCTCCTCTCTTACATCTATGGTTGTGAGATGGTTGAGATGCTCTCTCACTCTCTCCATCATTTTAACAACAGATTTTTTGGCGCCCCTACAGCATCGGTGAAAGGCATCTTACGGTAGCGCCGCGGCTGAAATGAGCTATAGCTTGATGCAAATCATGATTTATCCACCCACCTTCGTGAGCAGATGGATGGATTCTCATAGCGGAGCTTTTTTTTCAACGACTTTTTGTCTTTGTATCGGTTCATCTTTTAATCCGCATAGCAAAAGCAACCGAAAATATTTTGCCCATAATTACACAAAAATGGTCAACATGTTCACCATTTCATATGTGTATAACCTGCACTAACAGGCATTTACAACAGCCATCGCGACAGCGAATTACAAGTTCAGAAATCTCTGGCCAAATTGAGGAGAAGAGAATCATAGAAATCTGTCTACAGATCATATCTTTCTAGACTAGAGAAGAGATGGAAGCCCACACACAAATAGTCTCCACTGGACAAATAAATTAATATACAACAGTGTCAATACACATTACCTGGAAACTGATGAAAAGTAGAAGACACCCGGTAACACAATTAGCAACCAAGTTAAAGACAAGCAAACCTCACCACCAACAGCCACTCAAAAAAATAAGAAGAAGATCCGTCTAACGAAATCTTGGCAAATACAGATCCAAATGGACAAAACAAGACTTTGCTCAGCTCTTTGATTTGGAATGCTTGACAAGCCAATCGATAACTGAATCGATGTTGGTCGAGTTTTTGCATGAGATCATATAGCAGCATACCTCTCTATCAGTAATAGATTTGAGTCCCCTGCAGAATATAAAATCAGTTTTATTACCGAAGTAGAGTGCTTAGAAACTTTAGACTAATGCAATGTTTTGTTAATGGACTTGCGGACAGATCTGGGGTAACAGGAAAAGCATAAGATGACAATGCAGAGTAGAAACTGATGTATGTCTTTGGTTTTGCTCTCATTATCATTTTCCTTTCCCCATGTAAAGCACAGACTGTTAGATAGCTTGATACACAATGCTGGACCCATTTCCTAATAGCTTAAGCTTTTGGACTACTAGTAACATGGTATACGAGCTCAGGTTGGGAGAGGTCTTGGGTTCAAGTCTCTCCGTTTGCATTTGTTCATCGTTTGCATTCTGTTTCTCCCCTTTGTATTCTGTTTCGATCTACCTACGAGTATCTACATCTCCACATGCAAGATGGGGTTGCACGTGAGGGAGGGTGTTAGATAGTTTGATACACATTGTTGGGCCCATTTCCTAACAGCTTAAGTTAAGCTTTTAAGACTACTGGTAACTTAACACAGCTTAAGCTTTTGGGACTACTGGTAACTTAACACAGACAAATTCATGAACTAACAATGGTGCGAAGGGAGGGACATTGACACCGCTTACATTTGTTCAGTCAATGCTTCCTTGGAGAGGGCTCCTGGCTTGTCAATCTTGTTTCCTAACACCAGCAATGGAATTCCACTCAGCGATGATTTGCTAAGCAAATCATGGAGTTCACTTCTTGAGATGCTGAGGTTATCGTGATCGGCAGCGTCAACAACGTAACTGCAGGAGCAAAAAATTCAGAGAACCAGCTCAGTGCTCTCGTGACAACAATGTTAATTTCATTGCAGCAGAGCTAAGCTTCACGAGTTGAGGCATGATTGATAGACTAGAACACATGTTCAATAGGAAGCGCACAACAGAATTCTTACTAACAGCTAGTGGTACAAACATTACGCAACAAAAGAGATGCGAAAATATCGGTAGTACTTTATTTCAAAGCTTGAAAAATGAAAGAAGCTCATCATGATACAAACCTGGCAGTGTCACATAAGCACGAAGAAGAAATTAAACAAAGAACTTACAGCAATGGCAAAAAAAAACGAGCAAGAAGCTGATTTTTCTCCAAGGCCCAAAGTTGAAGGCAGATGAAAAACCGTCGAAACAAATTAACTGGTAATAGCTAAGTTATTGAACAGTCCCATTCCCACAAATATACATCATGCCACATCAAGAAATGAAACACATTGACAGGGTGGTCTCTAATTATGTCTACATTTTAAGGCACGCTTCCCACCAGAAACAAAATAGAATATCTGAATGAACTGTTTATTGCATACTTGCATCCCCCAGGTTCCATATTATTTCCCCTCTATCATGTTACAGGCACATGCATCTCTTTACTAATCTCAATTCCCTAATTTAACATCACAGTCCACCACTCAAATGTCCCAGTCTACAACATACAAAAACAAAAAGCTAGCTTGTTTGGACAAGTTGTTTGAGAGCCCAAAGTTTTTTGACTGCTACAAATTTCCACTCCAATAAATACAAAAGTAGGGTTAATCAAAATCTCTGTGTGGAAGGGAAGAATTATCAATGATCAACTGGGGGAAGGCCAAATATAAAAAACTGATCTTTATGCTAAAAAATGAACAGAGAATATGGAAAGGTCCCAAAAAACTTGAAAAGGCATAAAAGGAAAATGTTGAAATGGCATCTGCCAAATCAGAAACTCCATTAATCAAGTGCAAGTAGCTCCACATCATCATTACTTCATAAGAACAGGAGTATCAATTAAGTGCATATGATACATGCGTTATTGATGAAGGATATGCACCTGATACAAGTTTAAATCACGTATACCACTAAAATCTGGCATGGCAGATGACATGACATCACTTCCTCTATTGGTCTTCCTTTAGTTGTTAGGATTACCTTCTTTGGCAAACTTTTGGGGTATGTTGAATGACTTGATATTCATCATTGGGCCCATATCCTAACCGCTTAAGCTTTGCAATAATTGGTAACTTAACATGGTATCGGACCTTAAGTTGGAAGAGGTCTTGGGTACAAGTCTCTTCGTTTGCAGTTGTTTTCATTAGCATTTTGTTTCCGTCTATGTATGGATATTTGCATCTCCGCGTGCATGATGGTGTTGAAAAACTTGATATACATTGGCCTATATCCTAACAACTTAAGCTTTTGGGATAATTGGTAACTTAAATAGGGTAAAGCCTAGCTTTTTCATTTCTTGGTCATTTCTCAAAGTTACATAAAACGTACATAGATTGTTCTGGTATGAGGATTAGGAATCACAGCGTGGCAATCTATGTGAATTGAAATATTGATTAGATAGGAAAATGGAAAATCATTAGACTAATAACCGCCATGGCCCATACCACTACATTTCTTAGATTCGTTATGTCGGGCTTAGAACCCTTAGGTCAAAGAAGCTTTATGATACCAGAAAAAGGTTATGAAAGGGTATAGAATAGATTGCAACTCAGTATAGAATAGATTGCAACTCAGATCCCAAAAAGTAAGGTGTTGTGAAATAGCATTATTAAACTCCAATCGCACAAACCTGCCTTACAGCCTTAATATTGGCAGTACTCACCCCACGCCCATGAGGAATACAACAATGGACCTAAAGTTTCCACCAACAAACAACATGGCTACAGGGAGAAAGATAGACAAAAAATAAGAAGAAAATCACAGTTGTCAAAGAAACTTCACTGTAATATCCAACCTAAATTCAACACCGTGGGTTGAATGCTAGAGATGATGATACAAATACTAGGAAGCTTACAGTGAAATATGACATTCTTGGTTTGATTAACAGGTTGTATATATTAAGTATTTGGGATACTAGGACTGCATTTCTACAAGCATACATTTTAACCCATTCTTTAGACTACTGCAAGGGATTGAATAGAATAAACTATTAGTCAATCGAGATGGAGAAATAGTTACATACACGATAGCAGAGACTGCACGGCAGTATCTCTCCCACATGCTACGAAACCTGGGCTGACCTCCAAGATCCCACAACTTTATAGTAACATTTCCTTTAGTTACTTTCTTCATATTGAATCCCACCTGAAAACCAAATGAGACACATTGCCTTAGCGGTTATCAATATTGGATGTTTAGGGACTGGGGGTAGAAGATAGAGAAAAGTTGAAACAAGAGAAATAAAAGGAGAAGATTCTTTGTCACTGTTGCTTAGATTTGTTAGCCTGGTTGTAGGCTTTGTTTTGTTGTAGTTTCAGGGGAATGCCCTTGCGATCTTTTGTAGCTTTTTGGTTGTTTAATAAAACTTTTTTTTAGAAAGAAAAATGATTCTCTGTCACTCAAAGTAAGAATAATTCTGAGCCTCTCTCAAGAAGAGAACTCACCGTAGGGATCATGTCTTCACTGTATCCACCAGTCTACAAGCAACAACAAGCCATTTGGAAGTGCATCAGAATTAGATTCCAGAAAGTTGAAGGAATGAAACAGAAAACATTACAAGCCGATCTCCATTAATTTACTTACAGCAACAACATTTACTAATGACGTTTTCCCAGCATTTTGAAGCCCAATCAAAGAAAGCTCCATTTCCTGCTTGAAAAAGAGGCTGCCACATGTAAACAACAACGTGAGCCCATGCATCACAAACTATTCCACTATGCGGGGAGAGCTAAAACAGTCAGAGAAACGGAAATTGCCGTGGTGAAAAATGCATGTGCCACTTCTAGAAGTCCACTGCTCAACTATGATTGTATTGGTGTCATCTAACATCTATGAGATTCTAATGAATAGTTAGTACACCATGGAAACAAAGAGTCAAAGACCCAGTAGGCCAGTACACACAGCCTTGTAAAGTGTGCAACAAATTGATATTTCCAATATGTTTCATCCACAGATGCAGCTAAATCCATGATTCATGCTTCCTAAAAGAATTTTTAGAAATCATTAATCACATCGCATATGGCTGAACTATGATAACAGCTACACATGCAAGTAAATTAACAATGAAGTGCGGGTAAGTTGTATAATCATCACATGAAATAGGGTATGTAGAGTCAAGAGCTGTCCCAAAAGCTTAAAATAGGAAAATGGTCTTCAATTGTACTTCAAACTCTCTAACGCCCTCCCTCACATGCAACCCCGTCTTACACGTGGAGATGCAAAACTCCCAAGTCCATACATAAGAGAAATAGAAAGCAAATGGAAACAAAAGCAAACAGAAAGACTTGAGGCCAAAAGCTCTCCCCCAAGTCCCAACCTAAGTTCAGATATCATGTCAAGTAACCACTTGTCCCAAGAGCTAAACAATGTATATCAAGCTCCTTCAACAAATCCATGATCAACAATGTATAACATTAGATAGACAAAGAAGAGCCAAAATGAAGAAGTTGGAGTCTGGAAGTGAGTATCTAAGGCAAACGCTGGGCATCACTGGTTAGAAGGCCAAGTAGAAGGTCATCTGTTCAATGAAGGAAGTTTGCGACTTCACCATGAATTCATATTTTCATATTAGCAGGAAAAGAATTTTATGAAAAGAAAAGAGGTCAGACAGACTATACAAAAAAGATAATATAAGGAGTGATCATATTATTCCTCCTACTCTCTCGTTCTTGACAGTGCCAGAACTTACTAAGGTTAAACATGCATACAAAGAAATTTTTTGTTTGCGTGCACCTAACAACAGAATGCTAAGGTTCAAGAGGAACGGAGCCAGGATTTTATCTTAGTAGTGGTGAATATTACATGATATGCATGTTTATCGATTAACATACTAAAAACTCTAATACATAATTGTTTTGTCATATGCACATACAGTACCAAGAAAGAGTAATTTTAATTCAATTTATCTACTATAGTGAGGCATCTTGAATTGCGACGCTCTTTCATGTCACTAAAAACATCAATGATAGAATCAAAATCAAAACTTCTAGCAATGTCCTTCCCAATGTATGCGTCCTTCTTGACTTTGAAGAAGATTTCTTCTCACCGCTCAATCACATCTGTGGATATGTTGCTTTCTTTCTTTCTTTCTGTTGTGGAATTTGGTTTTTCTTAATTCACATGCCATGTTTCATAATACTTCACTTCACCCATAGAATTTGGTTTTCAACTATATTTTGGGGCCTCCTTTTTCAAAAAAGAAATTAAAGGATTAAAGATTTCCTAGATAACAAAAACTAATGAAAAACTCTAGTGGTCGTGGGTTAATGTAACTTGGGGAAAAAAAAAATTTTCCCAAGTAATAGCATTTGTTGAAATCTTTGTGGTGGCGGCGGCCGCCACTTGTCCCCCCTTGGCTCCATCTCCATTCAACTCTACAACTTCAACAAAGCTAAACGAATGGATTTTGTTCGCGTGCATTTGCTTCAAACACTTTCTGCTGTTAGATGAATGTCAAAAGACTCAAAACTAATGATTTCTGCGATGTGCAAATTACATTGATCCAGCCTAAACAGGAATTTCCTACTCAAGGGTAGCACCTAACAACAGGACAGATACCGTCCCACAGGACCCTTTTCCCCTCTTCAACCATTATGCCATATAATCCGGCAAGACATACTTTACAAAGTGGAAGAAGCCAACACGATGATAATTCATCACACACATACAGCTACAAACTCAATTGTGACCTGAACCTGTCATAAGAACCCGTACACACGTACAATACAACCCAAAAACATTATCAAAATTGTTTCTCTTTTTAAAGAAGATTAAACAGCGACACGAACACAATTCAACGCCCAAGACCTGAAATTTTGGGCGAACAAAATTTGAAAAACCATAACCAATAGAATACAAACAAAGGGCAACATATCAACTAGCAAAAAAAATAAATGGCCAACAGATCTCTAAACACATGAATGAGCGCAAAAAAATTGATTTTTCATTATAATCAATCGAATTTGGGATACCAGGAGAAAACCCAATTATTCATTAGCTTCCAAATCCCATAAACGTAAGCACGGAAAAAAAAAAAAACATTAATAAATGATATCCAACTTTCACAATCATAGCTCCTGTGATCAAATGGCATGGAAATGTCTTCTTGGATAAGCATGTTTATACTTACGTACTATGTACATGTATAAATCTCAAATTGAAGCAAGAGAGATAGAGAGGTTGGGGAGCAAACCTTCGGAGCCAATTGAGAAAAGCGTCCCACAGACCCATTTGATGGCGAGACAGATCTACGAATTCCTGCGATTAACAAGAGGAGAGATCTGTGGGATTCTCTCTCTCTCTCTCTCTCGAAACTTTTATCTTTCCCTTCCCTCCTTAAATGATTAAAATATACGAAAGAACGAAAATTTTGAAACGGGGAAAAGGAAACCACTGGAAATGAATGATTCTCGCTGGCGACAAAATGAATGGAAAAGAATAACAAAAAACAAAAACAAAAAAGATTTATGGGTACACCATTTGGGTCACCATTTGCCCATTGCATTGTGTGGCATCAATTTGTCGTCAAACTCAAATAATTAAAGCCGCTCAATTTGTTTAAAAAAATTTTGAAATTTTAAAAAAAAAATTTAGTTAAGTTAAATATTAGTAAGAGCTTAATTAATTTTTCTTAGAAAATTGAGCAAAGAACTACTGTACAAGTTTTTAAGAAGAATTTTTACAAGAGATTCTTAAAAATGCATTTAAAATAAATTAAGCGGGTTCTGATCATTTATTTATGGGTTCTTACAGTGCGACGTGCATTTAATGTACACCTACTCATAGTTTTACTGGGAAAGCAAGAAAAGAAAAAACAAATTTTGAACGAAAGCCAATGAAGAGAAAGACAGACGGGCCGACCATAGCTTTTGCCCTCCGCTGGATTTTTGGGGACGTGGGCCAATCGAGCTGTTTGGTTTGGTTTTGGCAATGGGGAGAAGATACTTTCTGGACAAACACGCGTAACGATGCTAGTAGACTAGTAGGAGTAGTAGACTCCCGTGGGATTAAACTGGCTCGAGGGTTAGTTCTATTGGCTGGTGAGATTTTTTTAAAATTTTTTTTTATCCTCATTGGTCTGTCGATCTGCTCCTCGCATAATTGATTAAGGTTTGATTTTTACAATTAGGTCACAAGAAAGTATTGTAAAATTCCTTAGTCTCGGCGGGAGATGGTCTGCCTTTTACCAGACTGGGAAATGGATAAGTTGAGGTGCAATTAAGCTGACCCGAACACCCATGACCATGGACAAAAATAAGAACTTGCTCCAATTGAAAGTTTTCAAGTGGATGCGAAACGAGCCGTTGATTGTTCAAGTTCGGCTTTAAAAATTGGGAGACTTAGCCAAAAATTCTTCATATTTATATTTTTTGAGCTTAAGAACAAACACTTTTTGCAATCAAACATAAAGACAAATATGCCTATGAAAGTGCCTACAACCCTAGGGTACCCTATGAAAATGTCTAAATCACTAAAACCCTATAATAGAAAAGTGCACCATAAAGCCCTGTGAAAGTGCCTAAATATGTTTTGGCCTTATGGCTAAAAAACTCGAAAAGTTGAAGGATCTCCGTTGAAAACTATTTTACTGCCCTTATGGCTAATTTTTCCTTAAAAATTAACGAGGTCAAAAACTATGTTTAAGTTTGATTTGCTTAAGGGTCAGCCGATCTCACGAATTTTTATTAAATCGAGTAGCTTGAGTTTTACTACCATATAACAAATCAATGTCAACCGAGCTTTTGATGAGAGAACACGACTACTAACCCAAATAATATTGCTGCTCATATCAAGGCCATTTTTAGTTCTCTTTGCTAAATAATAAGGGGGAAAAATAAAAAGATGATTTTAATTTTTGACTATTGTGCTTAGTAAATAAAATAAATTGTAACGATAATTGATTATTTGGTGTTTGTGTTCATTTACCTTTTACTCAATTGAATTGCCCAATTCATGGTCCTCCCACAAGGGAGACCAAGGTTCAAGCCTCGACAGAAGTGTTTGGAGTCCAGGGTTATGGAAAGCTTCTAGATCCTCTATGGATTAACTCACTAACTCTCCGCTAATCCTCCATTGATGTATACAATATTGGTTAAAAAAAATACTTTGGTACTAAATGTATTTATTTATTACATCATCATCCAACTTGCATATATATATGAGCCAACTATTCTTGTGGTGTTGGTTTATACAGATCCTCTTCAAAAAATGAATTCTAAGTACAAAGAAAATGTACTCCAAAATTATCTCGAAAAGATAAATCAACGGTACAGATTCACTTTGAACTTCACAAAATAGGAAATGTATCAAGGGTGATGATAAGCGTCCAAGATTGTATAATCTTGGTGCTTAAGTCCTCTAGTTTGTAGCGTTTGTACATATAAGTTGGCGTTTTTATTCGATATTGCACGTAAGGTTGTTTTTTGTTAGCTTCAGGTAAAACGTGGAATTAAGGCGGTTTTTAGCGCCATGGATGACTCTCGGAAGCATCCGAGTATTTGAGGCCGCGTGGAGGCTCTCCGCCAAGTCCTGACGGGTGTTTAATTGAGTGTCGAGAAGTGCTCGGGTCGTCGGAGGGCCGTTCGGACCAAGTGCAGACCAAAAACAGAAATCTGTCAACCCAGTACCGATACTAGGAATTGGCCAGTACCGGTACCCGCTTCCCAGAGATTGATTTTTCCAGCCCATTGAAGCACAGTACCGGTACTAAGAGTTTGCCAGTATCGGTACTGCCTGGAAAATATCTGCATTTTTGTTCACCTTTTTCAACTTTCCTTTTATGAAATACTTGCTACTTTTGGCAAGTTTTTGGATTTTGGAAATATTTTGTGACATGTGAGGAGAGAGAAACCCGTGTGTATATAAGGCACTCTCTCTCACATAATATCTATCTAGTCTTTTAACTTTAGTCTTTCAAAAAATTCCTAGAACTCCATAGTTATTGCTCTCAAGCTTTTCAAGTTGATTTCCTTCAATAACTCCATAGTTATTGTTCTCTTTGCTAAATAATAAGGGAAAAAAAATAAGAAGATGATTTTGTTTTCGACTGATGTACTTTGTAAATAAAACGAATTGTAACGATAATTGATTATTTGGTGTTTGTGTTCATTTACCTTTTACTCAATTGAATTGCCCAATTCCTGGTCCTCCCACAAGGGAGACCAGAGTTCGAGCCTCGGCAAAGGCGTTTAAAGTTCTGGGCTATGGTAAGCTTCTAGACCTCATGTGGACTAACTTACTTACTCTCCGCTAACCCTCCACTGATGTATACAATATTCGCAAAAAAAAAATTGAATTACCTAATTGAGGTTATTTGGTACTAGTGGAGTCTAGCAAGCTATTCTAAACGATTCAATCTGAATGTATTTATTTATTATATCAAAACATCCAACTTGCATATATATAGGAGCCAATTCTATTCTTGTGGACCTGTGGTGTTGGTTAATCGCAGATTCACAAAATAGGAAATGTATTAAGGGTGAATCAAGAATCCTGATTTCCAGGACACTTATCTCTTATATTATGGTTGTAGAGTTTATCAAGTCACAGTTATCAGGGGTTTTTTTTTTATCAGCATCTTAAAAAATAAAAACTAGGGCTAGTTAAATATTGGTCCTTTCTGCTACTATATGTTTTCATTGTGATCATTTTTGGTGGTTATGTTTTTATCCCGATATTTAAATAATGCCAATGCCAAAATAACACGTATTTTCATACGAGTAATTTTTTTTTGTGATTTATTGGTACCCTATATATGACAGACTTTCGAGATGAAATCTTCAAATTGGAGGTCCCAATCATTATTATGAGATAACATGCAGCACCAATTCCTGCCATCCACACTTGCCTATTTAGACAACAAACCATTCCAAACTACCACTGCTTGTGACGTCTACAAATCAATCATCCACTCCATCTATCCGCATATGCGATTCCCGCCTCCATCCTCTCCGCAAACAATTCAACGTCAGCAGCCTCTCGCCACCATTCCAAACCACCACCGTTTGCGACGACAACAAATCAATCCTCCATTCCATTGATTTGCCACCGTGATTCTCACCATTGTTCTCCCCACAAGCCATTCAAATGCCATCTGCCTCTCTCCATCGCCCATTGCACCAAGAAATCATATACGGCTATGTTTACCCTTAACCCTTTTGAAATTTTTGTTACTGTAAGTCTACTAGAAAAACATGGTAAATTTTGAGAAATCGCTAGCATACACATGGTAGGCATTTGTTTTCATTTTGTAAACATGGTAGACTGAATATCTTGAATAAGATCATGTGTTATCAGAAAACATGGTAAAGAAGCATACTATCTAACTCTTTTTTACCATGTTCATAGGTGATAGATCATATTTAGCTTTTTTAAAAATGACCATGTTTATTGATATACACTTATTTTTTTATTATAATCCGAGGGTGTATCATATCTACCATGTTTAATGGTGCACATTTGTTTACCATGTAGTTATTTTTACCATGGCTTTTGCCAAACTTACCATGATTATTGGTGTGCACTTATATTTCAATTTTTAATGGTATACCTTTTTTACCATAATAATATGAGGATGTATCAATTTACCATGATTATTGGTGCACATGTGTTTACAGTCTTTTTTACCCTGGTCTTTATCATATTTACTGGATTTATTGGTGTTCACTTATTTAGCATATTTGAATGACTGGGGATGAGTTTTGGTTTGAAGTGAAGACATGACTTCCAAAATATATTTATGGAAACAATATTGATAATTATCATCCACGTATGAAAGCCATTATAATTGGAAACAATATCATCCACATTTCGAATTACACCCCCACTTCAAAAAACTCATAATTAATTATCAATAATTATCCACTAATTTAGAAAGATTTTTTGTTTTATACATTTGCATGTATGTATGTATATCCTAATGAAAGGGTAAAAAGGGTAAATCGCAAGTAAATAGGATATAAAAAATAACTTCAAAAAGTGACCAGGATGAAATATTATGTGGTATGTGTTATTAGGACCATGATTTAATTAAATTATTTGTGGAATACAATAAATTTATCTGTTGAAGTTTATAGTTGAATTAACACAATTTGTTTGGTAGTTTTTGGCCTTTGGAATATGACTTTTGTCTATGTGGTGTTTTAGTAAATTTAAGAGCATCCACAATGGACTAATTAAAATTGGATAATCAAAAGGTGATGTACTTTTGATTATCCATTTAAGGGGTTGTTAAGGTTAGCAATATAAATGTCTACAGTGACATAATCAATATTGAATAATCAAAACTTGCTACATCACATTTTCAACCTGTAAAAATTTAAAAATTGTCACCATATAAAACATTTTTTAAAAATAGTTTTCAAACTAATAAAAATAGGTTATTAGAAATAGAAAATAATTTTTTGAAAAATTTTATTTTAAAAAAACACTTTTCAGAAAAAGTTTAAAAAAACAATTTTTGAAAAAAAAAGACAGTTTTTTTTAAATAACAGTTTTTGAAAAAAATAAAGACAGTTTTAAAAAAACATTTTTTAATAAAAAATAATTTTTGAAAAACAGGTTAACTGTTTTTGCTATAAAAAAAACTTCTTTTAAAAATGTTTTTCTTAGAAACATTGTTGAGAGAGAGAGAGAGAAGGTTTTGATTATTGACAAAAAGTTGTTAGTTTTGATTATCCAATGGCCAAAATTTGATGAGTTGCTAAGAAACCTATTAAGTTTGATTATGTCATTGTGAGCACTTTTTTGAGGGAACATTTCTAATTTTAGCAACCTTATGATTTTAGTTATTCCACTGTGTGGATGCTCTAATACCACATTTGTTTCATATTGTTTGTTTCAATTTTTGAATGAATTATCTATTTTACTTATTCAACTGGGCGAGAGTTGACGATTGGAACATATATGGATAGAACGCATTTCTCTCTATAACAACAGTGCATTCCGAGGTGTGAAGTGATATCTATAAGAGATCTACGCAAAATAGGGATTTATCAATTTGAAATGTTGCACCAATACCCAAATTGGATGGGTTTTGGTGTTTTGATGATCCCTATACCTCATTAACTAAAAAAAATAAAACACTTTGTGTACAACAAGTTTTCAATTTTCCACACAAGTTTAAAAATAGACTAATATGAGATTAATGGACTATATGATTCATGGAAATATGTCGGCGTCTTTTTTTTCTTTTCCTTCAAAATAGTAATGGCTTCATTGATAGAAAACACAAGTACACAAGATAACAACCTAAAAGTACCATCTGCATGTCCTTAATCAAAGGATTAGGAAGCCACAAAGAAGGGTACACTTCCCGAAACAGACAGCCAGACTATTACCACCTCTCCTAGCTAAAGAATGGGTCACGCCATTGGCACTCCTATGCAAAAAAATAAAAATAAATCACAGTAATTAAAAACTCAATCACACGTAACAGCGAGGCCAGCAAGCCAATCGATTTAATTTGTCAATGAACCGCCACCGCCACTGCCTTCCTTCGTTAGAGAACCACCACCACCACCTTTACCGGAATTTGAATCAACACCTCAATGATGAAGGGAAAGCCGAGAGAAAGGACGAGGGAAAAATATGGGGAAAAACTCTCAAATTTGAGATCAAGAGAGAAAACCCTCATTTAGAATGAGGAATTGGTTATTAAAAGCAGGAAAATCCATCACTGTGGAGGAAAGGAAAAAACCCATCAAAGGCAAAGCCCTCTCTTTCCGCAGCCGCATAATGGTGGTGAAAACCCTATATGGGAATTAACATAGGTGTTTAATTTTTAAAAAGACATACTCTGGGTTAGAGAGAGAAAGACACGCAAATATTTTTTATTTAACTCGATTCTTTGCATGGTGCTTTTATATATTAAAACAAATCATTCCCGTCAACAATAAGTTTTATTCCGGTCATCTTTTTCCATTTCCCTTGGAAATTATTTTTTAAGTACGTATTTTCTGCTAAGGTTCTTACTTTTTAAGTACTAATTTTTCGTTTTACGAGACATATCATTCTCTCACAATACACCCACCTTTAATTCAAAAAATAAATATTTATTTTAGTCAATGCAAGCCCCTAAAAAAAAGAGAGAGAAAACACTAGCCTTTTCATCATTATATATCATAGTGGACAATTCACGTCAAATTTGCCCCTTGTATGGTGCCGTCCTTGAATTTATAAAAGTCTGCATGTCCTCATCGGATAAGTATAGTTTGTTTTTTCTGTTTGGGCAGTCAACCTAACATATTTTTTTACTATTGTATCTTTGATACTTTACCCAAACGGAAGGTTGTAGGGGAATTTATTAATTGTTCTAGCACTGTTTTCAACTAATTCGGTTTTGAAAAATATATTAATAATACAAACAATTAAATATTTGACAAACCATTATTACCTTTGTCTTCTCACATTACCTCATCTAAATTTGAAACTTCGGTCCATATTTTTAGATTTTTTTAACTTCTCTCGTCAAGACGAACGATTCATCCAATTTTATTGACAAGAAGCTAAAAAAAAAAATCACAAAACATCAATAACTACTTGATGAGATGGTTTGGAACACCCTTCGACTGAGGTGATTTTACATGGAATCCTTAAAAATATATTTTAAATAAATTGAGCGGCTCCAATCATTTGTGTGAGACCTTAAAATAGGTCTCACACAACGCGGTGTGCATTTTGTGTATTGTTGTACAAAAGTAAATTTAAAGAACTTTGTAGGCTTCTGAACAAGGCCGAGCGCAAGCCTCCATAGTTAGCCCACCTTAGCCCTCAACCAACCCATGCCATGCCTAAATGGGCATGGGTCTAAAAGAGTGTTTGAGATTCAAATATTTTTTGAAATTGTAAATTGAGGATTATAGATTAAGATTGTAGATTTTTATTTATTATAAAGAATATCTGTGTTAAACCATCTCTAGCAGTGCCTTGAAACATTGCAATTTTCTACTTTGCCTAGCCACCAAACAAATGCAACACCCAATAGTCTATGCATCTCTCTCAATAAAATCACAAAAAAAAATTATTGATTATTTTTTCAAGTGAAAGTATATAATCAGGACACAAAAGTTCATCTGGAGGTGATTTTTTAATTTTGATAATGCATTTTGACAGAATACATTCTATAACATAACAGCACACGATACTTAGAATATAAATACACCAAATAAGAAATGTAAAAATAAGCTTGCCAAACAAGCTCTTTTAATCATGATCAAAAAAAAAAAAAAAGCTCTTTTAATCGGTTCCAAATGGGCTAGGTTCGATAGTTCATCATGTTACCAAAAAAATTATTAAATGCTCCTGGAGTGGTGGTGCTCCAGGGCTTTCTCACCACGTAGCGGTATTCAGTAGTACTTCCGTTTTAACTGACCTACTAACTATTCACCTAATAATGTGACTCAAAAGATTAACCTCAAGTTATATAGTAGCCGGTCGAAATTCTTTATATTTCATTTATTCTTTTCCTAAAACTCCCGATGTGGGACTTTCCCATGAGGTGGGTTATCACAATCTCCCCATCTTGGCTGCAAGATCCTCATTGCACCCCTTGGCCCAGCAAGCTTCCCTTGGTGGTCATAGTATGGCACTTCGGTAAAAGGTTAACTTCAAATTATACAGTAGCTGGTCGAAATCCTTTATATTTCATTTATTCTTTTCCTAAAACTCTCAATGTGGGACTTTCCTATGAGGTGGGTTATCACAATATTTATTGTGAGAGCCCACCCTTGGGCAAAGAGAATCCCACATAGGTGAGGATTTCAAAGGAAAAGTGAAATATAAGTGATTCCGATCAGATACCGTATAACTTAAGGTTAATTTTTTGAGTCACATGATTAGACAAATAATTAGCAGGTAGCTGGAACGGGTCATTACATTATGTTAGAAAACAAAACATGAGAGATAGGGCCCCATAAGAATATGATTGGTACTTGATAGTTGATAGAAAAGGAAGAATGCGATGGATACTTCTCTTCATATTTATGGTAGATTTTGATAGACAATTTCACTCTATCTAAAGTACTAGTCAAATCTACGGAGTAATATGGGAGATAGTACTTTGTCATTTATTTATTTTTATTTTTTACTTCGGTATATTTGTACTTTGTTATTCCATCTCTTCACTTTCAATGTTTCACTATTTTCCATCTATCTGTGGTCCAAGCAAAAACAATTTGATTCTCTTTATTTCGCACCATTTCTCATCAAAACACTTGCGCCAAACAGTCTGTAACAGCTTTTGGATAAGCTTAATTTAGGCGATCTTTAATTCAAACTTATCTAACACCTTCGAAAGTATTTATTAGCATTAATAAAGGGAATCCAAAAAAAAAATTCAATAGCTTCCAATAGAAATAGGATTCTCTTTCAGTTTCTAGAGGGTCATGTTATGCCCTTTGTGAGTTTTTTTTCGGATCTACTTCAATGATCGAAACCGTTAAATTTGTTAGTGTATAAATTAAAAACGTCAACCGCGCAAAAAATCCGTCCTTTTATCTATATAGGCTCTCAAGGATCCTCTCTCAAGCCTTTTGTTATTGGTAGTGTTGTTTATTGAATAATTACTTTACCAAAGAAAAAATTGCTTTTATCGGATATATATTTAGAATGAATTTATGTTAAACAATACAGTGATATTCCAAAGAACCTTCATTTTTTTCCCATAAATATGTTTCAAAGTACACCAATTCTCATTCGATACATACAAATTTTAGCATAGATGATGATGTTGATGAGCTCTACATATAGTATGAGATTTTAAAATGAGCTATGAAATGACTCAGAAAATAGTCCAATAATGCAAAATAATACCTTTCAAAAGTAAGCTTATTCTCATAAAAACAATTTAGATATAACTGTTGTTTGTAACGCCATCTTAACTAAATCCCACCTCGTGATAAAAAAGAAATATTAAAACTTAGAGTTCAAAATTTTCTCACACACACTTTGCTCTCCCTTTTTTTTCTCCGCAAATAATTGTGGTAGTCAAAATTTTCTCCACATGTTCACTTATATCTCATTTTTTTTAGCATAACGCCTCATATATATACCCAGACAAAATAAGGTAGTTCATTTTGATACTTCATTTTTTGACAATTATATTTAAATATATTTTCTTTAACGCTTAAAATACACAACAATTATTAAAGTGTGGTTATAAAAAAAAATGAGTTGCGAAAATTATTGCCCCAAACAATTGTCAACCGCCTCAGTTCCCCCTAGACCAGAGAACTACTCCTAGTACTAATCTTCGAGAAGAGGTGCTCTTGAAGAGAGAGAGAGAGGGAGAGGGAGGGATCTTTGGCATGAAGGCATTGGCAGAGTCGTCTCCATCTCAAATAAGTACACAACCAACTACTAATTAACAGCCCAACCCCTTCACGACTCTCTCTCCCATTATCCTATATATATCCTCCTCTACTGTTTTAACCCTAAAGAGGTGGGGTTTTGGGTCATCTGATGTTGCTTCATTGCCAGACATTGACATAGGACATTTCTGGAAGGCAGCTTGCTCAAAACATATCCATTTGGAACATCAATTTAGAACCCATGTCAGGGAATGTCATGTTTCGGACGGTATCAGCAGGTAAGCTTCATTGACTTTGGAAGACTATATTGATGCGGGTTTTTTTATCAGTTAATTTCGGATGTGGGTATTTTGATCAGTTAATTTCGGACGTGGGTTTCTAATTTAGTGAAGGTTTATGTGAAGGGATTCTTGGGTTGATCTTGGTTTTGACCTATCTGATTGGGATTAGGTGGATCTGCTTCTGATTTTTTTTTAGTGTAATGCTGTAAATCTTGATATTTTATTTTGCAGTACTGTTTTGAATCGGTTGCTTGTATAAATTCTCGGGGGTTTAGCTTTTTAGTGGAGTTATAACTGCCAATTAGTGTTTGATTTTTATAGAGCATGAATCATGATTTGTATCAAAGTGAAGTCGGGCTTATGAAATGGGTGGACATGTGCTTTCACGTGGATCATCAGTTTCTGATTGTCTGTTGTGCTCCCTGCGGAATAATCTTATTTCAGCAAATTATCAGACAGGAGAATGAATTCCATTCGAATGAGTAGTGAGTGTTTGATAATTGCATTAAGGGTCTGGATTGGAAGGTGTACGTGTGTGTAGTAATCAGGAAAAGGTGCACAATAGCTTCATGAGCATCGGGATCATCAAGCAATTTTGTTGCAGTTTCTCGGTACTGAATTTGGTCTGCAGTATCTCTTACATGGATATAAATTTTGTTTGTAGTATCTCTTACATGGACATTATGTGTGTTTGTATCTCTTACATGGACATTATGTGTGTTTGTGCACTGTTTATGTTTGCAAAGTGGTTTTTTTTTTTACCAGGATACAGTTAGTACGTTTATAACTTTACTGTTGGATCCATAGGTTGTATTTTCTTAATTGCAGCATTATCATGAAGAAGATAAAAACGAGAACAAAATGAGGATGAGGAACAAATACCGGAAACCAACCACTTTACGTTGCAATGCAGGAACCAGATGCTCATTTCCTGTTGTGGTTTGGAGTCTTGTGGGCTGCCTTCTTATGCTCCATTTGTACTCCCTTGTTCATCACAAAGATGGGGATGGTGGAGATATACAATTCCGAAAGGCCCACCACCAACCTCTATTCCGTGAACTCGCAGAGGTGGAGGAGGAGAATTTTCAAATTCCTCCGCCAAAGGGAAAACGATCCCCACGCGCTGCTAAACGGAGGCCTAAGCGGCCAACTACTTTGATTGAGGAATTCCTTGATGAATCTTCCCAGCTTAGGCCCGTATTCTTTCCTGATATGAAAACTGCTATAGATCCGATGAAGGAAGGAGAGAATGAAAGCTTGTACTACTATCCTGCGAGAATTTGGCTGGATACGGATGGAAACCCTATTCAAGCTCATGGAGGTGGTATCATGTATGATGATAAATCAAGGAAGTACTATTGGTATGGAGAATATAAAGATGGGCCAACTTACCACATTCACAAAAAGGCAGCTGCACGGGTAAGTACTTACAATAAGAATACATGCCTAATGCCTTCATATATGTGATCCATGACAAAAGATAACTTTTCGATATGTAGTTTACATAACTATACTGCTTATGTTCTGAGGACGAGATATGCTATTTATTTATGTATAAAAATGTTAGAAATAAAGGAAAGATTCTGTGCATCAGAGTTCTATGCCCTATATATCCCTTTTGTCACTAGAGTTAGTATCTCACAATGGTTTCTATTTCTCATTTCTTGTGTGATTTATATAGATTTTGTAGTTTAAGGTTAAACATCTGTACCATGTATGTTATTCTAATGATAAAGCTGGTATTTCGACTTGATGTTTCTTTGTTTTGGGCTTAAAAATGTAAGAAAGAGTTTATTGCACATTATGTAACTTAGTGCAGTATTTTGAAGGAACATATCTGATGGGACATTCATGTGAGGTTGCATATATGTAGTTTTGGTTTCCTGGCAACTGTTATTATAGTATCACAATATGCACTGTTCTTGAATATCACCCACTTCTTGATGCAACATGTTTTAGAGCTGTCTGGGAGCTGTGGATGGTACACCAGGAATCTTTCATAGGCTTGGGTTAATGTTTACCTTTTACGGTTTATAGGTTGAAATAACAATGGAAGTTAAAACCACGAGGATTATAGTTTGCTTCCGGGGCAATAAAGACTAGGACTGTTGGATATTAAAAGATGATGGTATATAAGAGGGCTAGTTCCTCACCTTCCCAAGTTGATTGTGTCTTTTAAAGATGGCCTATTTAAGCAGGTTTTATGTGTTAGACTTGGATGAACCCTTGAGAAGATAATGCAATGTGGGACGGGGTGGGTACGTATCACCATGGGTACTTGATAAAGTTAACAAACATCTGGTACTTGATGTTTTCATAGCTTTCAGCTCTAATTAGGGCCATATGGTACTTTGATATTCGACTATGTTCTTTGTTAGTTTAACTTTATGCATGTAGATGATGTAAGTCTCCCTTCCCTCAACCTAGACTATCTTTCTATCCCACATCCTTTGTATAGCTTTTACATTTTAACAGTACATAAGTCATGCGGGACAAAAGGCCGCGCATATAAAGCTCTCTTTCTGCCTCATCTGGAGGAGGTGACAAGGGAAGGCCAGAAGGGGATGCTGCAATATGAAGCGGTATGACGCAAGATGCCTGGTAATGGGGTGCCTTAACCAGCAGGCCAGTGTCGGAAAAATTGTAGCAATTCTGTTAAAGAATATGTTTGATGAACAGATGTGGAACACTGTTAGGCTAATGTTTTACAGTTGAACTCACATACAAGACGTTCTCTGAGGTTGTAATTCTTCAGAATGCTAGCTTTGTTAGGATTTGTGGTAGGGAAAATGTGCATAAAGCTTTTTTTGTTTTTCAATCAGAGATCAAATAATATTGCTGTTTTGTGAGCGCCATGGCTATCAACTTCTCATATGCTTAGTAGATTGTTGTAAAGATTTGGGGAAATGATGTGTTGCATGAGGAGTTCTCCTACTTAAGTGACAGTGTGCGGTGTGGCATAGGCCGATAAAAGTCATTTCTGATGGAAACATGCAATAAATCCTCCCGGTCACTTGTCAGTGTCTGGAGTTTCATTCCTACCTATGGTTGGTTATACTTCTTCCACTTTTCTGGTACTTCTTATCAATTCCTCGTCTACAATTTTGTAATCTACCCATTACATGCATATTCCACTTTGTTTGTTGCAAAACCTTTTAAGTATTACTGAAATACCCTCTTCTCTCTAGGTTGACATTATCGGCGTAGGTTGCTATTCGTCGAAGGATTTGTGGACTTGGAAAAATGAGGGCATTGTGCTGACTGCAGAAGAAACGGATGAGACCCATGATTTACACAAATCCAACGTGCTCGAAAGGCCAAAAGTGATTTACAACCGGAACACTGATAAATACGTGATGTGGATGCATATTGACGATGCCAACTACACCAAAGCCTCAGTAGGCGTTGCCGTAAGTAAGTCCCCCACTGGTCCTTTCAATTATCTCCACAGCAAAAGGCCCCATGGATTCGACAGCCGGGACATGACAATATTTAAAGACGATAATGGCATAGCGTATCTCATCTACTCCTCAGAGGACAATAGCGAACTTCATATTGGCCCACTTAGTCGAGATTACCTTTATGTGACACGTGCCATGAGGAGGATTCTCGTGGGCCAACACCGCGAAGCCCCTGCTTTGTTTAAGTACGAGGGGACTTACTACATGGTCACTTCAGGCTGCACGGGTTGGGCCCCGAACGAAGCCATGGCCCACGCAGCCGAATCAATTCTTGGCCCATGGGAGACCCTGGGAAACCCGTGCATCGGGGGTAATAAAGTCTTGCGACATACAACATTTTTTTCTCAGAGCACTTTCGTGGTTCCTTTGCCTGGGTTTCCAGGTTCTTTCATATTCATGGCAGATAGGTGGAATCCAGCCAACTTGAGGGACTCTAGATATGTGTGGTTGCCGTTAACGGTGGGGGGGGCTGCAGACCAGCCTCTCGACTACAATTTTGGGTTCCCATTGTGGTCAAGAGTGTCGATTTATTGGCACAAGAGATGGAGGCTTCCTTACAGGTTGAGTGAGTTGAAACTATGAATAGGGTTTTCTGCATTCAAATTGTATATATACATGAAGCGTAGATGGAAGTTCGTTTGTCCATTCCAAAATACCTCTGATCTGCGGGTTCGAAAGCGCAAAACGTCGTCTATTGATTCTCAAGCTCTATGGGTTGCTTTATGGATCTCTCTGTGTAGCTCGTGTCGGGATTAGGAAGGGTGGAATTCTGCCGTTAATTTCTCTCCATTTGAACAAGCTTTTTCATACACTGGTTTTCAATTTCTTTGGACAAAACCACTTCATTGTTGTGACCAGAATCGACGGAGTTTGTTTGGTGTTGGGCTTTGGTATAACTAACTAGCCTTCTGTATACTGATTTTGAGGGAAAATGGGGCCTGAAACTGAACGCAACTAAGGTTGATTGCAACCTTCAGGTTGTCTATTGATGTGGGATTCACTTGTGGTTTTTCAAAGCAAGATTTGGTTCGCGATGATAATACTTGTTTGTTACTGTTTACTGTATGATGATAACACTAACGTTATCGTTTTTTGTAGGATGGTAATACTTGTTTTCTAATGTACGAACTCGAATCGAGTTTCGAGTTCGTACCATCATCATACAATAAACCATACCTAATAATTTTTAGATTATTTCGTACTCTAAATAAAATTTTCAGGTATGTCCTTCGGGATTAAAATTTTGAGAAGTCTCTTGCATTGTGAAACCTGAAGTGTAAGTTTTCTGTCTCTGATTGTAAACATGCTTTACCTCTCCAAGAGCAAGTCCAATGGTGGGATGTAAAACGAGGGGATGTGTCACGCCTTCGATTTTGAACATAAATAATAATAACATTTGAGATACAATACATTACCCCAAAATACATTACAGTTTCCAATTCTTCAAACTGGTCTACAAATACAATCTTCCAAATTACAAAACCATAACAAGCTGTTCACTTACAAGAATAACAAAGTACTCTTCAAAATAACTTTACTTGATAATGCCTGCATGCACTCCGAACTTTCCATGACCATGACCTGCAATGAACCTGAAATGGTAGGTTGAGCAAACACGTGCCCAGTAGAGAATTCTATGCACAAGCTATATGAAAATGTGACGATTTATGCACTGAGAATGAATGATCTCCACTAACGAACAAGAGATACACAGAGGCACCGTAAAGAACCACAAACTACGACTATGGGATCCTATGCTTCTTAAGACATCCCTAACCATTCGTACGTCATCTCGAAGCAACATTAAGCTCATATCATTCTGAATAACCACGACGACTTCTCAACCCTTTTATAAACACTTAAAGGAATGCCACGAACAATCTCATTATTCAATGCCATAGCCATCGAGCCTCTTTTCATAAAACGAAAAGATTCCCGTTTGATTTCCAAAATAATTTTGAGAAATACTCTCGACCTCCGCGGGTCGAGCTCCGTTGATTCTCTTGAATACCGGAATCCGTTGATTTGTGCCCAAATACCGGAACTGTTGATTCGCTCAGGAATACCGGAGGATTTTTCATAAAAATCCCTTTTTCAAAACCAAGTTACTTTCTTTTCAAAAACTTTGATGGAATCCATTGTTTATCTTCTCTTTTCAACAGTTACAATATCAAGCAGCTCAAAGCCCAAACAACGACTTAAACTTCAATAAGTCAATTATAACTTCATTCATCATATGAGACATTCAACTGTATTACCACACCTTGCGTTACAGTGAATTCTCTCCACCTGGGTTTCCGCATTACCACACCTTGCGTTGCGGGCCCTCTAGAGTCCCCGCATTACCACACCTTGCGTTGCAGGACCCTCAATTCAACATTCACAACACATTCAACACACATATACATTATCAATTCGAAAGTGGAATAACAACATTTTCCCCGAGTCCCAATCTTCCATTCATCGTCATTCAGTGTATTACAACTTATAACCATGTCTTATCGTACATTAATAAACACCTTAAGTTCATATTATTCCTCTATGTCTATTTCAACGCCCTATATCTCGTATCGAACCCATAACAACTCTACGACACACCACCGGCTAGATTCTAAGCAACAATCTATAGAACGAGTGCCCAAGGAACCTATGATGATTAATCGAGACGAAGCACAAAGACATGGGTCACCCTATTCTCTTCCGGATCACTAGGCAAACCCCTATCGTTCAACGAAACGCCCCACGTCAAACCTTATGTCCAACGATACATAATAACCTCTCTACAATACACATTTTCATCCTACCATTCGCCACATCTAGCCTTAGCACCTAAAGCACTTATAGTATTCACCACCTCATGTCACAATGACCCTCAAGTACCACCAATCCCATAGATACACTTCGATTGAGTTTTCTCTAGTACGACACTACTCTTCTTCTAACAATGGAAAGCCAACAGGACAAGGATAACTTAAGTAAACCCAAGGGTTTCAGCTAAGCATGCTTGAAATAGGTTGGGAGGTGTCCAAGGGAATTAGAAGTGATCGGGGGTCAAAACAGTGGAGTTCGAAGCAAAACAGTGAAAACTGGAAATAAGCTCACCGTATCGATACGGGCAAAATCCGTATCGATACGGATAGGCTTCGAGGCAGATCAGTGAGAACTGTATCGATACGGATTTTGGGCCGTATCGATACGGGATGCTTTCGAGCGAATTTTCTGCAGATTTTCAAGAATAAAACCCAAACTACAACCAACAATCATAAGCACGATTAAGGTGCAAATTCAACACATAAACATATAACAAGTGCAAGAAATCCCTACCTCGAAGTCGGAGAGCAAACACGCGAAGAGATCGGGCCACGCGAACCCTTGAACTCAAACTTTGAAATACTCCCAAAATACTCCGCTCCGAGCCAAATCGGACGAGCTACGAACTCAAGAGCACGTGAGGAAGATGGAGAGAAGGTTGGGTTCTTTGGGTTTCGACCTTTGGTAGAGGAATGAGGGAGAGAGAGAGAGAGAGAGAGAGAGAGAGAGAGAGAGAGAGAGAGAGAGAGAGCCGGAGGAGAGGGAGTCGGACGGGAGAGAGAGTGGAGGAGGATTTCTATCCTCTACTCACACACACATCCTATATATACCCCTATATCTCTAAATCACACATACACTCCCTCAAGTCTCTATTCTTTCACTTAAATCCCTAATTCAAATATCCACCAAATAAACCATATTCCCGTAATTATCCGATTAATAAACCTTTCAATAATTAAAATAAAACAAAAATTTTACGGGTCTCTACAGGATGTATAATTATTTTAATATGAAAAAGTGGTTAACAGTTAGTTGAATGGATAATAGGACACACATTCTTTAGTAGTGAGTTTTATAATACTAGAACCAAAGAGTCTTATAGTTAACTAACTTTTTCTCCGACTTATTTTCCTCAAATTAATTCAACTACAACTTTTGTTATAAAATAATATTAATTAAATGACCGCCAAACGAGGAATTTAAAAAAATTAAAAATTAATCTTTTATTTTTAACTTCCGTCCTACGTCCACCTAATTTTTCGTCCACCTAATCTCCTCCCCCTAACTTTCCTCCACTTAACTTTCCTCCATCCACCAACCATTGTCACAATAATTCTATAAATAAACTGTTACAGTCTTCCAACCACCACACAACCATTACACTATTCTCTTCAAACTCTCATTATGAGCAACTTAACCTAAAGAATATTGTAGGGAGAATTCGACGGATCTTCCTCCGATGATGAGGGGACTACAATGGTGCAACTCATTATGGCTAGGCAGTACCGGAAAATACAAACAAGACGGAACCAACAAACAGGCCATGTTGGTTCCACAAGTGATCGAGCTTGGATCCCACGAGATGGAGTTGGTGCATGCGGATGAACGAATCCACGCAGATTACTTTTTCGAAAATTCACTCTATGGCGAAAACTTGTTTTGCCAATGTTTTCACATGAGTCGACCCTTGTTTCTGAGGATATTGGCTCAACTCCAACAACATGACGATTTTTTCGTCCAAAGGCCAGATGCAACAGGAGCTGCAGGTCTTTCTGGTATTCAAAAGATAGGTGTCGACCCCACACGTTTAATTGTGGAGTCGGCCCCACATATGTGAGAAATGATTGATTGGGGAGTGATCGATAGGAGTGTCTGTAGACTTATTGTTAACTTTTTCAAGAAAATTATGTCCACTGAATTCATGGTCCTAAATGATAGAGTGAACTTTTTGAGCTGGAGGTGCAATCCCTGTAATCAAATGAGATTCGTACCACTTGGATAAGGTGATGGCTGTTTTGGATCAGTGAATATACTAAAAAGCGAGTGCCATTATGTTCATCCCCTTCGTGTGGGTTTCACATTTAGGTCCTGCTTGAGTGATCGAAGCCGTTTATTTTATATTGTAAGACTTGATTTTTCGACAATCCATGAAAATACAAGTTGAATCGCACATTAGTAAGTGTATAATTGAATAGCACTGTCTTGGTTCAGAATTTTAAACCAAGAATTGAATGATTTGATCAAGCATTTATTGATATCTAATTAAGTCAATTTTTTTGCAAGAATCGCTAAAAAACGAGCCTAGGAAATAAATGCTCTAATTGCCCAATAAGACCCGGCATGGGCCTCACACAAAGTGGTTTTTGAGCGTGTAATATTCATTCACTTTTTGAATTGGTGAACAAAATAGCACTCGACCATGTATGTGTGAGAACACAAAAAATACTTGAAATTTTATGAAAGTCCAAAAAAATATGCACAAGAATTTTATCACGACTCTTTGGGTGTCCATATGACTCGTTGCCATTATGTTCACACTCTGAAAATTACTACCTGCCTTCCAAAAATGTAGTGCAATATGCAATTGATTTTCGTACTCCACTTATGGAGCGCAAATAGTAATTTGTGGAATGCAAAAAAATGGCTTTAATATAAAGATGCAAAGAGCATCACCAAAATATGTCCTAATCCCGTTTTTAGCCAAACTAGAGGGCCAAGTTTCAAAAAAAAAAAACAGCTCCGATTGCAAAACATAAAATAGATAAGTATTTAGGTTGTTTTCCCTCATAAATCATCTTTTGAGTTGTTCTGTCGAATCAGTTCCTCAAGATCATTGGTTTATTGTGTTTCACCGTTTCACCCATTCATCGGGGACTTTGGCCCGATTTTAATTAAGAGTCCCGTTAGTAATTGAAAGGATTGATTTCCCAAATTAGTCGGTCAATCTAGCCGTATACTGAGTTATTAAAAAAATATCAGCGTATGCTATTCCATTCAACGGTATTGTGGGTTACAAGCTCATTTGTGGTTGTTATGGTAACGAATTACCGTATCATTTCCCACCACAAAGCATCTCATAATTCATGAACCAAATAATACGTCAAAATCCTAGTTCAAGTAGGAAAACAACACATTAAAATTTGGGTCTCAAAAATCCTGTGCACGGTCCCCAATAAAATTTCTCTATCTATCTCCCTCCACTCATTACCTCCCAAACACCTATCTCAATACCCAAACCGAACATAATTTCTAGCAAGATTGAAGCTCTAAGGTTTTAACCAAAAACTGGAAGCATGGTTCATTCCAGTGAAGCTCGAAACTGGAGTGAGGTGTTTGTTCCACCTTGATAACACTAAAACTTGATCCTGTGAGAACTAGAAGTCAAGCAATAAAATGAAGTTTCAAATTATCATATTTTCCCCACTGTTTTGCCCCAGAAGCACAAAAAGAAGCAGAAGTTGCAGCTGGAACAAATTCCAAAAGAAAAAAGCTAAACGTCTGCCTCAAAAACTGCAGCAAAATCCCCCATATTCACTTACTCGTGTTTCTACATGATCAAGGTTAGAAAGATATTACACACGCGAACTAAATGCCACCAAGACAGATAACGTTATTCTAAAAATAGTTGCTGGTTGATCTATGACGTCGGTGCTGCTACCCAAAATAAGTAATTAACACTTATTTTAGGTGCGGCAACTTGGCAACCTGACTCAACCATAGCGCGCCTCAGATGAGTGAGAACCGAAAAAACTTGTATACATGGTATTGTACAACCTCCAAATACAGATGCTCACTGACGTGAACCAAAACTCTCTTCGTTCCTCCTATTGCATTTTTCTCAGACGAGCATGTTGCACAGCTTGGCTACACCACCTTCGGATCAAAAGCACAGATTTGCAAAACTGGTAATTCATGTGGGAAAGTCTTACCAGGTAGAAAAATCTTTAAATTCTGCAACCGGGGCACCCGATTTCCTTTTCTTTGCTACAGTGGTTGCCCGTGGTTCAGTATCAGCAGCCTGTGCACTCCTTGCCTTCAAGTACTTGCCAACACCACCACTTACGGCTCCAGATTCCATTGCTCCTGTTCCTGGATTGCTGTACCATGATCCAACCTTGTCCTGAGATATTACAAATGATAAGTCATGATTACCTTCAGGGGAAAATAAGAGAGGAAGCAAAAACTTGTGCTGATCTTAACCAAAGAAGCGCGGGCACGTCCCAATGACGTGTTCAATGTTCTTATTATTCTTCAAGTCCATGATGGGGACACATTAGGACGTTAAAATTAAATAACAAAGGTGTTCCCAATGAATTCACGTCCAAATTCTTAGAGATTCTAAATCTAAGGGTGAGAGACTAACATTATCTTCGTCCTCAGCAATTTTCTCCTCTTTCTCTTTCTCCTTCTCGTCTTCTTCATCGGGCTCTGTGTAGGGATTGACGAACACAGTTACACCCGTTATCTTAATCTCTTCCTGCAGAGAGAAAAAGGGTAAATAAAGTCAAACAGAGAAATAAGTGAGCACTGATGGCACAAGGAACTTTACAAGCAAAAATAAGTGACTAACAATTGTTAACCATGACGTGCATAATAGCTTGACATATATTGTTGCCACTTAGCTTTTGACACAATTGTTAACTTAGCATTGTATCAGAGTTCAGGTTGGGTGAGATCTTTGGTTTAAGACTCTTTATTTGCATTTGTTCCTCATTTGCATTCTGCTTACATCCTTCTTGTTTGTTTCGCTCTATCATCCACGGATATCGTGAATCTCCACGTGCAACAGCTTTAGCCTTGGGGACAATTGGAAACTTCACACCAATTAATTCAGCACAGGATTGAACTGGGCGAAGAAACATTTGTCGTTTATTTATAGGCATCAACTTAAATTCTGGTATTGCTGTATGGTGTGAAAGTCATTGATGCTGGATTCAGAGGTTTTGGTGAAGTCAGTTACATTACCAAATAAGTCAAAATAACCAATGACATGACTTGATTCAGGTACAACTGGTCTTACCGTCCTCAAGACAGCTGGTTTAGTGCCTATTCAATCTACTTAAGCACAAAATAGCAGGCAAACACCTTGGCACTCTTTTGCATTATGGTCGCCATTCGCGTTTAAGCATAGGTTGGAATGCAGATCAGAATAATTGAAGAGGGGATTCTAGGAAAAGTCCTATGTGGATGTAAGGGATTTGGCTAAGTGTACATTGATAATAGAAAATCGATTGCGGTCAAGATCACTCAGTTAGCAACTTCTAGGGCTTAAAACATGTCCCAAAATGATAAAGAACTACCATTTGGGGCATTGGTATATTTGTAATTGTCAAAAAGCAAAATTATAGGACATTGAAATTCTGGGCCTGTTCGCAGGCATATGGGGTTTTGAAGGTAACAGTCACAAGTTCAAGTCAAAACCCACAACTGATAATATACGTATAGGACGACATACTGCTGTTACATGATAACATGATGATTCCAAAAATCTTCACCACACCCACTTTGAGCAAAATATTCTGGGAAAAAACCATCACCCAGATCCTTGTTGCCCCCTTCTCCTCTAGTACAGAGTGTGGAAAAAAGGCTAATCGAAGAATATCAGAAGTTTATGTCCATGAAGCACATGTCCATCGTATCCAAAATCGCACAAAATACCTTTTAATCCCTCAATCGAATCTGAGACAAATTATACATGTAGCTCCCATCATATCTTTTTCACTGTCTTTGGGGGGAAGGTGGAGTGGAAGACTAAGGCATCTGAACTCGATACGGATTATTCTGAACTTTTCATCACTTTTAGACATTCCTCCAATAAATGAGAATCAGGAAGATAACTAGAAGATACTGAAGAGAATAAAGACAACTACATTCTTATGGCCTTAGCAAAAAGCAATCATGCGGAATTGGTCTTGACAACCCAGGATACAGGTAATTATGGACTTTTCACACAGAAGTGTCCTCCCTCAAATAATGACCACCCTTCCAAAAATGGACTGAGCCAAAAAATACACTTGGTGTACTTCAAAATTCAGCATGTCTGCCCGTTACATTGTGTCAGTGCGTATAAATTCAGATATGTAAGAGTTTCCATCAATCATTAAATAGACCTTCTTTTGGGAAGCAGCAGCCCAACATACGTAACAGTTCAGGAATAATGGTTCTAAAAGAAGAAGCTGGAAATTGTAACTCACCAGAGGCCGGTCATCGTCATCGACGGGAACCTTTTCCATTGTTGAAAGGGTCAACAAACCTCCGACGACTCCACCAAAAACTGTATGCTTGAAGTTCAAATGAGTTGCAGATTTGTATAGAATGAAAAACTGTGAACCGTTCGTGTGGGGCCCACTATTTGCCATGCTAACAACACCCCTCCCCGAATGAAGCAACCTTGAGTCCACTTCATCCTTGAAAGGTTTCCCCCATATGGATTCACCTCCTTTCCCAGTTCCAGTCGGATCACCGCCTTGAATCATAAAATTCCTAAATGAAAAGTGAGGATGAACCTCAAAAGTACAACACACCAATAAAAAATTTGAGAAGATAAAAATTGCTAAGCACAATACCGTATGTTTCTATGAAAAGCTACTCCGTTGTAATAGCCTCGTTCACACAGAGTGATGAAGTTCTCACATGCCCTAGGGGTTATATCACAGTGCAGCTCGATGTTCAAATCACCATGTGTGGTATGCAGCTGAATGTACCCTTTCTTCTTGGGATTTTTCTCAGCCATAACATATTCAAAGTCATTTTTTGTGACAGGATCATAAGAGGTTGACGTAAAGGATCGTGAAGCAGCACCTGTGGTATAACGGCTCTTTACCTGGAAAGTCATGATCACAGAAGACGTTAAAACCAACCATAGCATGTACTACTCTGTGATACTATCACTCATTGTCCCAGACTCCCATGATGGTAAATTCTGCAACAAGAGACTAAATAACACAAAGCCCAGGTAAATTCTGCTAAAAGAAATTAAATTCTAAAATCTGTTAATATCATGCATGCCTTATGACCCTAAGCCTAGGTGATTGCTGCTAAGTACTAATGCAACTCAAAGGATACAAACACAAGTTTCACACTAATGTACTCAATTATGTGATATACTACATAGGCTCTTTTTTTGACAAGTAAAGCTTTCTCAGGTGTAAAAAAAAAAGCACTAGAAAGGGGACTTACTCCTATATGCTCAGTGAATCAAATGTTGGATTGTAAACCAAATGTTGGGCTGAAGGCTAATGCATCCAGGTTTGGGTTGTAAAACTGCTCATGACTTGATGTTGAAGATTTCAACTAGCACGAATGCCCATGGTTATATGTCCAAGAGGATAATCGTTCTTTAGCGTATCTTGTCTTCAAGGCATTACAGTATTGTGTTTATAGCTTATTTTACAATAGAGTTGGATTGATTAGTATATTACATAATTGTCCTGGTACAGTGTTAGTTGAACATTTATTCAAAAGTTTGACCTAATTACCCGTCACTAGGCTCAAACATGTCTGCCTCTACGAACCCCTTTTGGTAAGTAGTCCCACATCGGTTCCAAGCACTCCCCCACTGCTATCCATATCTTCGAGCACAGATCCTGACACAAGATTAGAATTCTAGCTCTTCCAGAGTATCTCACTAATGGCTGGGGGGGTGGGTGGGGTTTGTTGTTAGGAGGCATTATTCACCCCGACCTAAGCTCTATAGGATAGGCCCAACTCTGTATATTCCATTTATATATTAGTTCCCAGTTATTTTCAAGTTGAATCACATACAGGCAAAGCTAGGATTAGTCAAAATAACGCAAAGAAAATGATTTTTGCAGTTTTTCTCCTTTTTGCTATCCAGGTTCGGTCCCGGTTTAAGTTTTCCCCAAATCTTATTGTGATTGCTGCTAAGATTAAAGCAATCCACACCATTGGTGGCGATGGCGACCCCCCCCTCTCTCTCTGTGTGCGCGCGCGCACGCATATGTGTGCATATTGAGTTGTCGTTGTCATTGCCGTTATTTCGCAGTTTTTTGTTGGAAGTGAAGGAATCTGTTTATCTTTTGATTAGGCTTGTGAATACAGATTCTCCCCACCTGTTGGGACCACGACAACCACTGCATGTGAATGGAAACCGACCAAAACAGGCCGAACCGATTGAAACCGGACCGGTCTGGTTTCGACCAGTTCCGGTGTACAGATCTCCAAACCAAATATTCCGGTTCGGTCCCAATAATAGCTCAAAACCAGACCAGACAGGTTACTCCCCTAGTTGTGTAATTTCAAGCACTAAAAAACAAAATTTGGAGCGCATTTATAAGAAAGTGGAGTGCCAAGATCATTACCCATACCGTAAAACCAAATACATAGTTATCAGAATTTCCAGTATAATACACGATTTGTGCATAAACTGATTTCTAGTCTACGAGAATAACAATTTTGGTGATGAATCTTATGATCCACATTGTCCTTCACAGTTTAGATTCACAATTTAGGACTCCTGTGCTTCTTCAAACTTTCAACTTTGACAAATTCTGAAACACTTTTCACCTTTTTTTTGCGTGGAAAAATAAAGGCAAAATACAACTTCTAAGTGTATTCAATGTGGAAATACCAATGCCTTTTCTAATCATTTGGTGACAAAGATTTAATAGAAGTATAGGACTCACGCCGACTGTATACGTTCTTAGCTATTCTTCCTCCCATGTTTCTTTCAAAATATTTTTATCTAATAAGGATCAAAATAACTCGTAGCAAAGAATTATCTATGTTTTTGGATCGAATAAACCTAGTTTGATATGATATGTGTCAGATTAATTGAAATCGACTGTTCACCTTTGGTGGTCCACTGGTATTAAGTGACAGATATTCATTAATAACAAACAATCATAGGACAGAAATCATAAGCATGCTATGTGCATATGAGACACCTCTAGTTTTTCTTTTTGGAAGTGGAAAGACCTCTAGTTAGAAAACCAACCATTTTTGCATTCACTGGTGTCCTCTCACCAGCCATGTGCATAGCAATCCGAGCAGCAGTTTTGTCACTCGATGCAGATTTTGCAGCTGCAGCACTTCTTCCATGCACTGAAGCAGAAGCAGCATCTACAATACTGTACGACTGTTTAGGTGTAGCCTCTCCCTTAGAATCGTCTTTGATACGCGATCTTGCTGCTAATATGGCAGTAAGAGCGGCAGCTCTTTCATTTTGTGCCTTGTTTCCTCCTCCCCCATGCAATGCAATTTCCTTTCCATTCTCAGTTCCGAGTTCCTTCAGCATTTGTTTGATATCACCAGAAATGTTTATATTGTAGGTTGGATCTGACTTCATTTTCTCTAGCTCTATTAAAGAGAAACTAAAAAGAGTCATGATTATGAGAAAATATAAGAAATTAACACCAACAAAAGAAAGAAGAGTTTTACAGCTGAATTGACAAAAAGATTGCGGCTAATAACTCACCTTCATCATCAAGTTTCAAACTATTTTTAACATGATCGAAATCCACGAGAACTTTGGTGTCAATTGCATGGGGATTCTGCAGAGCATAAGAAAAAATCGAAGGACAATGTTATCAGATCCTCCTGGTGTCAAGTGCATAAGTACAGAATAACACGGCAAAATAAGAGACTGCGTCGCAAAATTTCTAATTACCTGAATTGTTATAAGATCTCCTCTGGTGAATGGTTCGTCAGTGAGAAGCTCCTTCCAGTTCTTCGTTTTAATGTTCAATTCTTTGATTGCCTATATCCAAAATCAAATGGATGAGGTATAAAGCATGGTAAAGATCACACACAGAACTGACAAGAATGCTAACATTGGAGATTAATTAAGAATCAAACCTCATAGCAGAACACGTTTCCTGTAGTCTTCACAGCTACTATGTGCGTAAATTCAGTGAAAACTTTGTTCAATACTGGGCAATGGTACTCGCCTGCAGAAAAATAAAGACAAGTCCCGTGCAATTAATTATGCCAACAAGAACACCAGGTGTTCTTGGGCTATAAAGCCCAAGACCACAAAAACATAAGGTAGAAGGTGCCATCATAACATCAACATCTTTTATTTAACTTATTATATAACAGCAAGAGTACAATTAATGCAACATAAGCAATAAATAGGAAGAAGGAACTATAAGCCAAAAGCCTGCCTATGAACCTAACATTGTTGACACCTCTTATATGTCAGTCAGTGATTTCTCGTATGTGCAAAGAAGGGTAGACAGTCTCATCTCTTTCCTCACAGTGGCGGATCGAACTTCGATCATGTAAGGAGAGCGGATACAGTTGGTTTCAACAGTCATTCTGCGAACCTGACAGCTATCACTTTATAATTTAAAATATCTTCTCTCTAGACGGCATCCTTAGAATTTCATGGCATCAATATCACTACCAACCATGAGACAGAGCTTTCTGCTTTCTCCTTTTGCAGCACACCCCATCCTTCCTACAGAAAATGAGATCATAAAGCCACCGAGAGACCGTTTCTTAGTCGGTTCCATCATCAAAACACAGAAAACTGATGTGGTCCTTAGTGTCCTAATTTATAGGCAAAGAACTGACCAAGGTGACACTTTCCCCACAACTTTAACTTAAAATTTCAATATACTACTGGCATATTTGCTATATCGGAGTAACCTCAAAATGAGAAACATTAAATAAAAAGCCCCTACGTTAACAGGTCACAAGCTAGTCCATGCTCTTCTACCCAAGCTCTAAGAACATGAGATTAGGTAAAGAATATAGTTGGCAAATATACCAGATCATCTACAATGCTGACAGCATTCCAACATCATAGATGATAGTTTATTGCAGAATCATTTCGACATACCCCACTCCAGAACTGTGAATCGCACTTTGTTAAAGCAACTACCCAACCTATATCATATCTACATGCAACGGTTTCTCTGAGAGCACAGTATATCAAATTCACCTTCTTGGCTGGGAAAAGAAGAAAAAAAATGCTTGTATGTACAATATGAGCACAAGAATAAAACTGAAAAAGCATGCTTTAACACATCATCCCAAACAAGTTTAGTACACTTCTCAATAGTTCTCATGCACAATCAAATGCATGAGAAGCCATATCCCATAGCAATATAGCATCATGATTTCATCTGTCTCACTTAAGTGCTACAAATATAAGGCATGGTCTTCTTGGCATCTTTCCTCAGAGAATAACCAATCCACTTCCAAAAGAAGCTTATTAAAGGAAAAAAAATCTTTTTCATTATCATGTGTTCCACCCCATATTCAACCTCGAACTTGGGTAGACATTGGAGATAATGCTGATACAACAGGGCGGTATCACAACCCAATGGGAAGTATCACAGTAAGATAGGGACCACAACTTGGTTCATTAGAAGAAGTGTAAGGGCATCCCATTCCCGCCCACTTAATCTCATTTGCGGTTTTTCAGTTGTTGGTGACACCACTTCCATTACGCTCAATACTTAATCCAAAGTTAGTGCTGCAGTTTCACCTTTTCCAGTAGTTCCATTCGGCAGCTGCCATGTTCGACTGGACATTTAGTATCCAAAAAACTTAACCTATGACTCAACTGATACTAGTTCAAAATCTCACCTTCAGAATTCTTGTGAAAATTAAGGGTGATAAGATCATTTTGCTTGAGCGGAGCTCCCGTAACTGGATGTTTACCGTACTTGATTATATAGGGGATTATGCTCCTGCACCCAAATTTAGCCCAAAGAGGACAGCCATCAGCACTTCAATTGAACATCAAACAATTTGCTCAAAACAGAAGACTAACAAAAACAAAACACTAATAAAAGAAGAACAAAAGTATTGAGTTGCAGGGTCACCAACATTAGTTCGAAGACGCTGCCATCCACGGTGCACACGGGGACCTCAAACGGTGTGAATGTGAGACTGCATTGGAATTTTCACATACAGAGACGGTTCAATTCAGAAGCATATACAAACACATGGATAGTTAAACTATTTACCAACTTGAAGATGAAAATACTTAGTACATTGAGACATGTATGCATGTATGCAGTGGCGGACGTAGGATCCAAAGATCTGTTCCAAATTGGGGCCAAAACACGTGTATTTCTACACCAAGAACAAAATATTTATTCTGTAAGTGTATATAGCTACTTGCTAGGTCCAAGAAAGAGACTAGATTATGTGCATACATGTAGCCACCATTTAACTTTATACAAGCGAAGTGACCAAAAATAGAGAAGAACGATTTGTTGTCATACAAGGAACTTCCAGGAGCCAGTTGTCCAGTTTGCCGCTTACTCCTATGAAGTAACACAATAAACCGGCTATTATTTGCTACATACAGACAAAGGGGAATGACACACAGTAGCCCCCGCTTACTCCATATCATAATAGTATAATACATTTCAATACCCTCACTCTGAGGTCGCGTTAGAATCTAATGAGTATGACTTCTACAAATTAACACGCAAAACTGGCAAAATCTAGAACATAATCCTTCACAATGGCCTTCGCTCCTATCTCAATCCTCGCACTCTCGAATTGTAGTTGTTTGGGAGGTTCTCAAAAGACGCTCTCACACTCTCGCTCTCGCACGCGCATTATGCTACTCAGGTTCAGCCCTGTATGTATGTGTGTATCACAGCCGTACATATACGGAGAGAAGAGAAAGAGAAGTTACGCGCAGCAGTAGAAGGGGAGGCGTTTAAAAGGGGTGCCGAGTTCTTTGGACTTGGCGCCGCCCCACTCGGTGGCCCACTCCGTCTTGGTGATGTACATTCGATCTTTGCTGTGCTGTTTCTTCCCCATCTTCCTTCGAATTAAATTCTAGGGTTCCGGCGAGTCGTACTAATGAAAGGAAATACAAGCTGGCTGTTACTCTGCGCCTGCAGAGGTGCCGTTGAAGTTCGTCGGGCCGTGCTGCGGCGGAATTCAATTGTTCGACGATTGCCGTAACTCGATCGCTGTGTATTTGGTCGACTGATTCTCTGACCTCCGTTGCCCCAACCGCCTCCATAACAGAAACAGCTAACGCTACGCGCACAATTTAAAACACAAAAAACAAGAATTTTCTATTTGCGGCCACTTATTTCTTAAGCTTAATCAGTTCTAAATGTAACCGACAAAGTTTATAACAATTTTCTATATACAACCTAATAAATATCCCAAAGCTTCCAAAAATACCCTTCTATACCCTATTCTCTAAAACGACGATGCACACACTCACCCACCCACCCACCCACCCATTGAAATTCCCCCCATTCCCCTTCTCAATTGGCCCGTCCACCACCACGGTCTTCTTCTTCTTCCCTTTCCACTCTCAAAACTCTCTCGCCAGTTCATCTTTCTTCTTACCACCAGCACGAGCAGCCTCGTCCACCACCACGCCTCACCACCACCATCGTCTACCACCACCATTGGTTGCAGCAGCACACCACCGTTCGTGCTCCACTGCGCTGTACACTACAGGTATGTTTTTTATTCAACTGTGCATTCGCATGCAAATATGCCATTCTTACAAACGATATCAGATAATAGAACTCAACTTATTGGTTTTAAATTTGGGTATTTGAATCGGAATCTAATGCCCTAGAAATCTTGCCCTAGAAAATTGTGCAATGGTCAGCCCCTTTTTCCACTTGGTTGAACTCGGCCTGTTCTTAAGCGAAACCCAGGAATCTAACCCAGAAATGTTATAAACCTAATTTGAGAAACCCTTGCCAAAAAACAATTGATCGTTCGTAAGAAACAATTTTTTACTGTCCGATTCCTATGTACTGTTGGTCTTAATTTTTGCAATGTATGAGCCAAACAATTTCTGTTGAAGTAATTTACAGATGGACAAATTAAATTGGTTGTTTAAATTGTTCTTTATGTGCTAATGTTTGATTGTTGGATACAAGAAATGAAGATTGTTGGATACAAGAAATGAAGAGGAAGAGGAAGACTAAGCAAATGTAAACATTGGAAGTTGGAGGTAGAGGACGAGGAGGGAGAGTGGTAAGAAATACAAAGAGGCAGGAGGAGGTTGTGGTAGAGGCCCGGGAGGAAGTTGTAAGTGTAGGTGGAGGAGCAGGAGGGAGAGTGCTAAGAAATAGGAAGAGGCAGGAGGAGGTTGTGACAAATGCATGGGAGGACACACAACAAGTTGGTGGTGAAGGACGAGGAGGGAGAGTGCGAAGGAATGGAAAGAGGCAGGAGGAGGTTGTGATAGAGGCCCGTGAGTAAGTTGGAGGTGGAGGAGGAGGAGGAGGAGGGAGAGTGCTAAGAAAGAGAAAGAGGCCAGAGGAGGATGTGATCGAGGCTCGGGAGGAAGTTGGAGGTGGACGACGAGGAAGGGGAGAGGTAAGAAAGAATCCGGAGGAGGTTGTGATAGACGCCCGGAAGGAAGTTCAACAAGTTGGAGAAGTTGGAGGTGGAGGAGTAGGAGGAAGAGTGCTACGAAAGAGGAATAGGGAGGAGGAGGTTGTCATAGCTGCCCAAGAGGAGGGCAGTCTCCAGGCCTTAGGGAGGACGAGGCACAGTCAGAGGCTTGGGAGGAGCCTCCGGCTGTATGTAGAGGGCAAGGGAGAGGGCAACGACAGAGGGATGTTGTGGTTGATAGAGAGGATGAGGTAGAGGATGATGACTTACAATCGGAGGCAGCAGAGGATGATGACTTGCAGTCCGAGGTTGAGGCAGAGGATGATGAATTACAGGCAGAGTCAGAGGAGGATGAGGAAGAGTCAGATTTAGGGGATGACGAGGTTGATGATGGGCCTCCGGTTGGTCCACAAGACCGGAGCTTGTTAAAGGATTTTAGGAATCATGTTGCAGCAGCTATTTGGGGAGGTACGGAGCAGAAATTGTTGAAGATATATAATCACTCGCGTCTTTTGAGAAAGTGGGAGTTGTCGAAATAAATCGCAGGTTCATGGAGAAGGTTACAGCTTCTGGCTTGCTTCCACTTGTTGGGATTACTTACAAGTAATCCAACTATGTGTTAGTGTCTGCGTTTGTTGAGAGGTGGCATCCAGAGACGAACATCTTCCACTTTCGGTTTGGGGAGATGACCATTACACTTGACGACGTGCCGTACCTCATTGGGGTCCCAGTCGAGGGGTTAGCTGTGCATGCAGAGATTCATGGGAAAGAGGATTGTGTTGCTCTTCTGCGGAGATGGCTTGGAGTGACAAAAAGGAACGCGAAAGCTGTTGTTTGTTGTGGGGGTGTTACGTTTGACTGGTTGTGGAATACCTTCCATGAATTGGAAGATGATGCCACGGATGATAAGGTAGATTATTGTGTACGGGCTTACTTATTGTACCTCCTTGGGACCACGCTCTTTGTGGACAAGATTGGAATTAGGGTGAATGTTTCCTACCTCGCTCTTCTGTCAGACTTGACACTAGTTAGCACGTATGCTTGGGGTGTAGGAGCATTGAGATTTCTGTATAGGCAACTTGGACAAGCAAGCAGGTGTCACGTTAAGGGAATGGGTGGCTACACGACCTTGTTGGAGGTACTTGTAATAAACTATGATTTAGATATGTCTTGCACATTAATTGCATGCGACATCATTTGTCATGACATACGTAAAAAAATATAGATGATGACATATACATGGAGACAGGGACTTATAGAGTTATACAGAACATAGAGGGAATATAGAAATGTTAAATGCTTATTCGATTAGGACACAAACTCCGACACAGACATGTTCATATGGATTACTAAATATATGTATTCTGTGTAATTACATGCAGGCATGGATTCAAGAACATTTTCCTATGTCCCGACATGCTATGAATCCGAACTACACGGACGACCTACCACGAGCAACACGCTGGCATAGCCGTCGGGAGGCTACATCGGCCACCACAGTCCGCTACCGTGAGATGTTGGATGATGTGCAAGCTACACAGGTAATTGAGAAACATAATACCTTAATACGTAAATTTGTGCATTGTACATTCACATTCTTGTATAACACACAACCAATATTATGACTTCTGCAAAATTAGCAATTGGTTATGGATGTGTTTGTCCCGTACCGAGAGTGTAGGCCAGTGCTGGTCTTCTATGTGCTACCTAAATGTATTTTATGTTATTTTTTGCAGAAGTAGTATTGCTTCCCACACTTTCCTTTAACACACAACCAGAGACGAACAGCTTCCACTTTCGGTTTGGGGAGATGACCATTACACTTGACGATGTGTCATACCTCATTGGGGTCCCAGTCGAGGGGTTAGCTGTGCATGCAGAGGTTCATGGGAAAGAGGATTGTGTTGCTCTTCTGCGGAGATGGCTTGGAGTGACAAAAAGAAACGCGAAAGCTGCTGTTTGTTGTGGGGGTGTTACGTTTGACTGGTTGTGGAATACCTTCCATGAATTGGAAGATGATGCCATGGATGATAGGGTAGATTATTGTGTACGGGCTTACTTATTGTACCTCCTTGGGACCACGCTCTTTGTGTACAAGACTGGAATTAGGGTGAATGTTTCCTACCTCGCTCTTCTGTCAGACTTGACACTAGTTAGCACGTATGCTTGGGGTGTAGGAGCATTGAGATTTCTGTATAGGCAACTTGGACAAGCAAGCAGGTGTCACGTTAAGGGAATGGGTGGCTACACGACCTTGTTGGAGGTACTTGTAATAAACTATGATTTAGATATGTCTTGCACATTAATTGCATGCGACATCATTTGTCATGACATACGTAAAAAAATGTAGATGATGACATATACATGGAGACAGGGACTTATAGAGTTATACAGAACATAGAGGGAACATAGAAATGTTAAATGCTTATTCGATTAGGACACAAACTCCGACACAGACATGTTCATATGGATTATGGATTACTAAATATATGTATTCTATGTAATTACATGCTGGCATGGATTCAAGAACATTTTTCTATGTTCCGACATGCTATGAATCCGAACTACACGGACGACCTACCACGAGCAGCACGCTAGCATAGCCGTCGGGAGGCTACATCGGCCACCACAGTCCGCTACCGTGAGATGTTGGATGATGTGCAAGCTACACAGGTAATTGAGAAACGTAATACCTTAATACGTAAATTAGTACATTCACATTCTTGTATAACACACAACCAATATTATGACTTCTGCAAAATTAGCAACTGGTTATGGTTGTGTTTGTCCCGTACCGAGAGTGTAGGCCAGTGCTGGTCTTCTATGCGCTACCTAAATGTATTTTATGTTATTTTTTGCAGAAGTAGTATTGCTTCCCACACTTTCCTTTAACTTCAAGGAGCTACTGAAAGTCCACATTCATTTGCTATATTAGTTTCGCTACTTTAGGCCTTTAGGGAAGTATAAGAATGTAATAGGTTAAATATGTTTTCTAGACAGAAGAAGTTAAATATGTTTCCTAGACAGAACAAGCTATTGCATTGGAATCTGAAGAAAGTAGGCACTATGATGGGGGAGGTACCATGAATGCACTGTGTAAGACCAGAAGGTCTTGTGTGGATGAAAATAAAGAGAATAACAGGGGAAAAGTTAAGAACATGAAGAGATGGAGAATTGCTTACATACAGAAGAAAATGAGCAAAACAATTATGCCGAAAAAGTCAATCCGATGTGCTAATCCATAGCAATATAGTCTACTACCTGAGGGGGGTAACCAGACTTGGGGAATAGTACTCTAACTCCATTGACTACCTTTTTTCTTGCCCACTTCTGAGTTTGGCCTTAACTTCTCAATTGTAGAAAAGAACATGTGATAAGTTCATTCCCACAACGTGAAAGTTTTGTCCTTGGAGTTGGTTTGGAAAGTGAGAGAAATTGTTATTGTTCTCTATGTATGTAGGCCTTACATGGTGCATTGAAAACAAATACTGTCATTGCCCTGCATTTTACGAATTTATTAGGTTACTAAGTTTTGGTTGTTCAAGTGTCTTGTGTCATCTATTCCAGCCTTCTTAAATTGGTGTATGGGACTCTGGAGATCGTATCTAACAAAGTTATTTTCCACTTCTGAGTTTTCAAGGAATGCACTTTTTGTACAGATACCAATATGAATTACTTTACTTTTTACCCGACTGGAACATGGTCTTCTACTGCTTATTTGAAGACATATGTAAAATACACGTTCATATGTAGATGAAAGGGGGGCCTTGTACAATGACACTTCTCCCCAACTACACCTGCTTGCTACCTTACTTTCCAAAGATTTTGAGTGCATATTATCCACCTATAACCCTTTATGTATCACTTGCGACGCTAAGCATTATACTTGGATAACTTGCGATTCTTTTCTCTGTATAACTCCTTCAGAATTCTATACTATTTGTGTCAGTTTCGTGTCACAAATACCAATCATGTTTTCGTACACATGGTTGAGCAAGTCTCATTAATCCTTTGCTCTGTGTTGTCCAATTTTTTTTTGTATTGGGTCCTCATTGGAATCACTTGTCGTTAGGTCTGATTGGAATTCGTCTATATGTTGACTATATGTTGCAAGGAATTATGTCATCATAACTACCTTAAATTTCTCTGACGATGGCTTGCTTTTGATGATTAACTCAAATTTACAATGTCCCTGTCAGGCCAACTGTCATGATCATGTCATAATTCGTAGGGCAAAAAATCCCTCTTCTTCTTTGACTTGTTTGTGAGTACGGTTGCATTATTTACACTAGTGCTTGTTAGTTGTTTAATACCTGCTGCTGCTGGTCTTGTAGTTCCATTAATCCTCGTATGGATCAACTCTTCATTTTCAAATTTGTAATAGTACATGAAGTTCTTAAAAAATACATAACATGCATGTATTGATATGTCAAAAAATGCTATGTTAGACAACAATGGCCATGGATTATCATACAGGTTTGGTTTGGTTTGGTTTACAGTGAAGATTTTGATCATAACTAACTACTTGTTTGTGGTGCACAACTTTAATCCTCTTGGCTCCTACATATGGTTTCAATTAATTCGATCACCATCTGATAGCAATGTTGACCTTATTTCAGGTTGTGTTTGACCCGTATCGAGTGTTAAGGCCAGTGGTGGCGGATATAGTTTTCTACACTGGTTGCATTTGTTGCATGACTGTTGTGGAGCCTACCTACCGGACAGAGTTTTGAGGCAGTTCGACCTTGTGCAGTTTGTTCTTGGGCCTCCGTTAGCCCCGTTGCGGGGTAGTAAAGGATCTACTGCTGTTACATACAGTGTGGTCTACCAGTATACTGATGCTCTTTGGCAAAATTGGCGTGACCATTTGCTGCATGAGGACAAGCGAGTTCTGGTTAGGTTTGGAGTCCCTTGGGAGTCACACCATGAGTACCTTCCATGGTTTAGGACAGTATCATACTTGAGGGTGTCACCCAATCACGGAGAGGGGCAGTTCATTCTGAGTGTGGAGGAGCGGAATGCAGCGGCTTTGGCCCTCTTGGACGGTTTTTTGGGTGGCGGAACAATTTCAACGGCCCCGTGTGACATGTGGAATACCATTCTTCAAGTGTGGAGGATTTTGAGTGGCGCGGAGGCTGGAGACCTCACCACTCCAGCCCCTACATCGAGGTCTTAGAGTAGGCAGTACGCACTCTTTGCATATAGCAAATCCTTGAGACATGACCCTTGCGTTGCATGATGGTATTTGTATATAGTTTGGACTACAGTTGGTCATAGTAGTTCCCCCTATTATTATTTTTGTACATGGCTATGATGATGTGGTACGATATGGCTGAAAAATAGTAAATTGAACTTGTTGGTGGAACTTATTGGTGGGTGGCACATATTTTTGGCAAGGAAAATCGTACGTTGATAACAATATGTTGATTTTATCATTATATTTATTTGCGTATAGTATGTGACAATTATTCTGTTGTGGCAAACATATTGATCGAGTGAATGAACAGAAGGAAAACATTTTCTTTTCAACATTCAGATTTCCTAATATGCAAACACAACTTGACACTACTTCAGTTTTTAGAAATTGAAATGTTATATGAATCTCATATATTAGAATCTGAAATATCATATACATTTCACTCTGTCAGAAGAAATTTGTAATTATACAATAATTTGGTTTGAAAATATTTCCATTACTCCAAGCCTCTTCAATAGATGTTGGGATCTCATCCAATGGCTCTTGTGGGTAAGTAATGATGTGGGTCGGGTAAATGTTCATTGTATGTAATTTACTTATAGTACTCTTCTGTGGTGTCATGTTGGATGGTGAGACGAAATTAAATCAATGAAAACATTTTTTTCTTATTCAGATTTTAGAATATTATGATTCAAGTAAGTTTCAAATACAAGAATTTGAAACTATGTAAATAATTCATTTTGTAGAAATCGAGGTATGTAATATATCTCATATATTAGAATCTGAAATAACCTTGAAATTTTTATTTTTTGATTGCTCTTTTGAATTTTGATTACTCCTCTCCAGCCCTTACATAGCCAATCGATGATCTCATCCAACGGCTCAGATTAAAGGGGGACTTCCGGTTCAAAGAAACAGAGGGCGCAAAAACCTCAGCCTACTCTCATTCAGACGCAGACAGAGAGAGAGAGAGAGAGAGAGAGGAGAAAGACGAATAGAGAGACAAAGCGAAGAAGATAGCCGACACAATCGACGACCCACGAACAACAAGGACTCGTTGAAGCAAGGTAGTCACACACTCTCTCTCTCTCTCTCGTTGAAGCAAGGTTGTCAATATGCCCCCGTCCCACGATCCAAGATGGACATCTCTTCCGAATGCGTATGACACACAATTGACAAGGCCACCGACACCTCGACCATTCTACCGTTTCCGACTACCAAGCCAGATGGATGAAGCGGATGAAGCCAATCGTCCACCTCCGCGGGTTTCCCCAATAGATGCTTGGTTGGCCGAACACAGAGCAAAGGGTCGTGATGATTTACCTGTATACTACATGCGTGGATATCGTGGGGTGATGTCGCGAAACTCATTTTGAAAATGGACGAGGACTGGTACTGAACCACCACTGCATGGGGTACGCCGACATGAAGATCAACGTCTGCTTATTAGATTAGACTACACTCTTTCTATGTATGACAGGCAGGGCAAGCGAACATTTATCGAGCCAATATTGCAATACGATGCAAGTGAAGAAGCGTATTTCATACTCGACTGGAACCAATCTTTGTTTGAGGGTGCAGCCGCTGATTTACTTAAATGGCCTAAAATGTTTGAAAAACGGAACAGGTTGGAAGCCAAATGTCGTAAATACCTATTGAAGGTGCCTAAAGCACGATCAACGCAAATGATGGACGGGAGAAGGCCGAACCGTATCCACAACGACATTTGCGAAAGGCTCGAGCTGGAGATTAATGCAATGTGCAAGCGACTGGTCCGTCAATGTATGATAGTCAAGAAAGTGAGGGAAGCTGAAAGGGACGGCTCCGACCCCATAGAGTTGATTAGAGCGATTTGTAGGGATCCGCAGTATGCATCTGATCCGGAACTATCTGATTATTCCGATGACGAATAGGTTCCATTTAATGCTATGTTATGAGTTAATTATTATATGCAATGCTAAGGTTATGAGTTGGTTCTGAAATTTACGTAATGCAAGGTTTCAGTTGTTAAACCTAATAAAATGCCATGTGTTATTTGTTTGAAAGAAATAAGAAATATTGGAACATAAACTTGTTATTTGAAAGATTAGGACAACTTTTTTTCACAACAAATAATGGAAATAATAAGTCAGTGAAAGGATCTCGTAGACCCAGGAAAACATGCACAAAATACAGATCAGAAAAAGAATGCCTAAGAGCATAAGCACATGGATAAGGTCACAGAAAGACGTCAAACTTGGATCCAAATTGGAGATAGTGTTTACTAATTTCTCCATAACAGAGGTAGTGGTTTATATGACACGACTAATGTACCACATGTACCATTTTCTTATGCGTACGCAGTGTGTGTATGCTGCCGAGAGGGAGGGGTAAAGAATTTGTAGTTTTGTACCAATAAAAATTACGTACCACACTAAAACCCTACCATAAAATGAATGACCGTAAAACCCTACGTTAAACCCTAAAACTAAATAACTAAACACATTAACAGGGATCCACAATACTGTAAACTGTTAAACCCTAAAACCCGAAACCCTAATCCCTTAAACCCGAAACCCTAAACCTTAAGACACTCAAACCTATAACCCTAATTCCTTAAACCGTAGAACCATAATCCCTAAAACCTTAACATTAAACCCTAAACCCCTGAACCCTAAGCCAATATTGTCAGTAATTTTTGTTGCATTTTAAGTTCAAACACCCCCACATCACCACCTTTACACCACTTTCCCATGTTAGCAAATCAAAAGTTGCATTCAACTCTTTTTCTACGAATACGAACTTCTTGGAAAAATTAGGGTGGTGGCTCTCATAGCCATGTTTGTTACCACATCGGGAGATTTTTTATTCATTTTAATTGTTGTTATTTATAAATATTTGATTGACGTTATTTTGGACCGGCGATTTTTCACATAACATACAATTTACGCGCAAGCACGATAAATAAGCACGTTTAATAACCACCACTATGTATATAGAATAAGAGGTTAATTACATATACATATTGAAAATCAGAAGAACGTGTCCACATACGCATAATAACTAACATGTCCTTAACCGATGATCTTAGTAGTACGTACCCAAAAAAAAGGTAAACATACTACTTTAAATGGCCATAATGTTGAACACAGATGTGACTTCCAGTACCACATGGTTTCAGATGTCTTACACGCTCACTCCTCCGTGGTCGTTGTACAAGCGGTGTTGGGTCAGGTTCCTCAATCTCAACTTGTTCCTCCTCTACCACACTTGCCTCTACCTGTTCCTGCACAGCCAAAGTCTGGCTATGTCCCTGCATGAGTACTCCGCATCCCTCTCCCGCCAACACACCCTCCACCATTGGCTCAGCCTCTCCCTCAATCTGCACGTGGACTGAGTGATTACCGTCAAAGCGACCTTCCTCATCTCCCAATTGAGTTACGTCCCCTCCAACCGGACACCTATGATCCCCATCGAATATCTTCCTCCTCTTATCCGTTGGCCTGTGAACCAAAGTTGTATCTGCACTTGCTAAATCAGCCATATCAAACCATGTTTGGGATACAGGCGAATGAATAACATGCATAGACGACGGAGAATCCTCCAACATCGGGGTCAATGGATATCCCTCTGCGCTCCGTAAAAGTGTTAGCAAGGAACAACTACCAGTTCCCCCTCCCTCATGCAATGAACCACTACCATCCTGCACTGAACCAGTTCCAGTAGGCTCTGTACGTGTCACCGGTGTCGCATCAGGTTGTCCCTGCTCAGTACCCAATGCCAAATTTTGTGGCTCGACCAGTTCGGCATGTTGGTCCTCGTCATTCCCACCATTTTGTTGTTCTGCGACTGGCTTTATTGGAGGCCTCTTCCGCAACCACTTCTCCAAGTTACCCAAACAAGCAACTCCCTTGTCGCCAATGTTCCGGACAACGTCCAAGTCAAGAGGATCCATCGTCCTCAGCCTCTCAAACAAACCATACTGCAAAGTAAACATTCAGATAATGTACTCTAAAAACAAAACAATTAATGTATAAAAAAAATCCAAGAAAGTAAGGAAGATTGGTACCGCAATGTCTGTAGCTGCACCAAGTCGACTAACATATCGGATTGTAATCCTATTGTACCACAGTACATACGGATCATTGTCAGGGTATGCAACCGAGTTAGGAAGGTCTACATCACCGTGAGGTACAACATGGTGAAGCCTATTATTCCACATGCTTACTTGAGCACGGTATTTAACACTGTAGTTCTTTGCTCCTGACTTGAAATCCTTTCCGTGCGGCAGATGTGTACAATCACAAGCATCCGAGATTGTCTGTCGAAAACCAAATTGTCTTATGACTCTGTCAGGCATGTGGTTTTGAACAAAGGGAAAACAGATTAAGGGGACCTTGGCCATCCAAATAGCCCCTCCAGCACAACAAATAGGAGGAAGGCTATCAATCAACTCGTCAGTATACGGCCTCCATATCACTTAGAACATAATTTTTAACCAATAACATGCCTCAATGAATACAGTACATACAATTAAATTCAGTGCTACGTCGTCACTGAAAGAATGGAATTGTTGTATGTAGGTTCATAACTTCGAAGGGCAAAAAACGTTGAGTCACAAAACAAAACAGAGCATATACAGAAATAAGTTCACAACTTCAGAGAGCACATGATTCTTGCAAAAAAACAAATTTCGATCATGACTTCAGTCACAAAACAATTGGAATACGATGCCTACACAGTTGGTGCACAACTATCTGAAATTGGGATTAATAGAGATGAAATCTCAAATTTACGATTGTGAAAATGTCACGAAGAACAATAAGCGGTAATGGTTTGCGCAATGTTTTCATATAAAGTAAAAAAAAATATGAGTACAAACATTATTTTGTATGAAGACATCATATAGGGTTGTATATGAGGTGTGAAGGTTGAACTTTGTATTTCCAATTTATTTTGGCCAGATTAGATGTGTGCTTCTACATTTGAAATGAGACATGTACCAAACACATATACTATGAAGAGGCTTACATGTTTATTTCCTAAACCACCTCTTTTAACTGCCAAAAAAAACTGCTCATGGACAACAAAATAAACTGCTTTCTTCTCCCCTCTTCTCTACTTCCTCAAATCAAATTTTGCAAGAGATTATTCTCAATTGCAGATTTTCCTTTTTTACTCTTTTGTGTAATAAGTTTTGCACAAGCATTGCACACCCCCGGGAATCTAGTAATTAAGTATTTGCATCAGTCTCACCCTTTCAGGAGAACCCGGATAGTCATAACTTGTAACTTCCCACATGTACGAGTATTATCAAGTCTCTTCAGATACTATTAGCCACCCATATACCAAATTAAGGGGTTGTTCGGACAAAAGATTAAGCCGACTTTCCCGCCACCCTCAAAAAGCCACACTGAAAATCCTGGCAGAGCATCCTACGTGGGCCCCTGCATATGACAAAATTACCAAAATACCCTAGAACAAGATAGGTGGGTTTCCCTTGCTATTGCAATTATTGTGTAAGGATATTATAGTAATTTCGTAGGTATGAGAAGAGTCAAAACAATTAATGCCTGTCAACATCATTTCTGCGCATCCTCCCTCCCTGCTTCTGCCGACATTGGCTTTTTGTAAATTAATCCAATTAGCGGAAAAGCCAGGCTTAATCTTTTGTCCGAACAACCCCTAACAACCATAGAAACCTAAACCAAGAACAAAAATAATTGAAAGTTTACACGTTCGTTACCAACCAACAATTTTCCACGACTTTTGTAGGAGGACGAAGAAGGTGTTTATATCATATTAGTCCCTTGTGTTCTTTCCGGTCCACGAAACATGTATGTTAAAAGTTCATACACTTCCTCAAGTCAACTTCATATAAGAAATGCTAACATCCACTTCGTTTACATTTTCGTTATTTCTAATATGCTAACAATTGAGGGGTTGCATTTAATAATATGTATTTGCACTAGTATATGCATACCTCATCTGGTTTCTGCAGGTCAAAAAAATGTCTATACGCTCCAAGCACGTGGGCAGCCAAATCAGGATTGTGAAAGTTATCATGCCACCTACACATTGCATAAATGTGTATACATTTATGTCACATATGAAAATCTAAACATGAAACAAGATAAATGAGAAATGTAATTAATTATTACAATTATGTTACCGTACCGTGCACCAAGGGGAGAACCTGTCGGACGAAACCGCTTCCCAAGTAGTCCGGGAGCAAGGTACGGAAACCTCTCCCATGCCCAAAGCTGTAGAAGAATGAATGGCCCACCCACATTATCCGAACCATGTTTACAACCGTGACATAGGTAGTGGTATAGATTTCCCAAACAAGCACTACCCCAACTCCGCACAACTGAAAGATTGTAGACACCCCAATTTGGCCTAACGATTATTTCAAGTCCCACCTTGGGGACCATCCCAATGATGAAATAGATACAATGATTGCTGATTGCCTTTTTGAGAACCTTAGGACTTTCGGTAAGAACTTCGAGCCACTTAGAGGACCCAATCTAGAGCCGTATAGCCTTTCAAACAGAAAATACAGAAGCCTAGGAGAATCCATCTGTCGGCCGTAACATCGATCTAACGGCCTTAACATCATTTCCTCACCCAAGCAACCTGTTGCTAGAAAATCTCCCCGAGAGATCAATCCTTCGGCCGCAAGATCCATTCCTTGGCCGCAAGATCTTTTGCCCGACCGCCAGATCGTCCTTTTTCCAGACTCTGGAATGTTCTGTCGATTGTTTGATCCAATTACACTACCTCTCCGATGCGTTCGGGCTACGTTCAGAGATTACGACGAAGAGTTTGTATTACATTGCAACTCCAATTCCAAACCGTGTGCTTTGATTGGTCGAGTTGTGTCACTCCTATGCCTATATAAAGGAGCCTTTGGGCTCCAAAATTAAGAACACAATACACCCTCATCAGTCACGATACTCTACAAAAATACTCTCTCAAATCCTCTCTTCAAAAGCCCTAACCTCCCGAAGGCAGCCATCAATCTGACGATCAAACCCCGAAGTCCAAACCCTAACCCTAGGGTTTTCAAGAAGCAATCAGTCAATCACCACAAATTTGAAGCAATCAAGCAACTGAGGGATCAAGGTGGTGAGGCCCAACGGCCTCGGGTTTGGTCTATTTTCTGTTTATAATCTTAATCGTAGTGTTTTGATCATCTGCTAATATTTCTGTCTGGTGTGAGGAAGAACACCGACCGGGGCTTCGATCCCTCGGCCGGTTTATCAAACCAGGAGGATCCCTCGGCCGTGACATCTATTCACCGGCCGCGGGATCCATTCCCCTGGAACAGCTTTGTTCTATTCTACTTTCTGATGCATGTTTTACTTATCGCATTGGCTCACCTTACTTATTGTTTAAAGGCTTAATTAAACAGACTATGTGTTGAAATTAAATAAAGCATCTGTATGTCTTATGTTGAGCAAATACGGGCCAGTCTCACGGCTGGGCAGAGAGGGGTGCCTAACACCTTCCCCTTATTGTACTTTTGGCTCCCGTACCTAGAATCTCTATCTGTTTTTCCAGTTTTAATAAACTGGGTGTCGATTGTTTGATCCAATTACACTACCTCTCCGATGCGTTCGGGCTACGTTCAGAGATTACGACGAAGAGTTTGTATTACATTGCAACTCCAATTCTAAATCGTGTGCTTTGATTGGTCGAGTTGTGTCACTCCTATGCCTATATAAAGGAGCCTTTGGGCTCCAAAATTAAGAACACAATACACCCTCATCAGTCACGATACTCTACAAAAATACTCTCTCAAATCCTCTCTTCAAAAGCCCTAACCTCCCGAAGGCAGCCATCAATCTGACGATCAAACCCCGAAGTCCAAACCCTAACCCTAGGGTTTTCAAGAAGCAATCAGTCAATCACCACAAATCTGAAGCAATCAAGCAACTGAGGGATCAAGGTGGTGAGGCCCAACGGCCTCGGGTTTGGTCTATTTTCTGTTTATAATCTTAATCGTAGTGTTTTGATCATCTGCTAATATTTCTGTCTGGTGTGAGGAAGAACACCGACCGGGGCTTCGATCCCTCGGCCGGTTTATCAAACCAGGAGGATCCCTCGGCCGTGACATCTATTCACCGGCCGCGGGATCCATTCCCCTGGAACAGCTTTGTTCTATTCTACTTTCTGATGCATGTTTTACTTATCGCATTGGCTCACCTTACTTATTGTTTAAAGGCTTAATTAAACAGACTATGTGTTGAAATTAAATAAAGCATCTGTATGTCTTATGTTGAGCAAATACGGGCCAGTCTCACGGCTGGGCAGAGAGGGGTGCCTAACACCTTCCCCTTATTGTACTTTTGGCTCCCGTACCCAGAATCTCTATCTGTTTTTTCAGTTTTAATAAACTGGGTGGCGACTCTATTTTGATGATAATCGCTATCGTGTGGTGACGTTCCTAGCCATGGGAATGTCCACGATCTTGGTTTACGAAGCAAGCTACCAATCGAGCAAACAAACGTGATCAATCTGTATGGCGATGCCCCGTCTGGGAGGTGTCTACAAAGATCGTCCAGGAGAGTCAAGTAACATAGGTGGACGTAGGAGCCCGAGTAGTCAGGCATAAGAATTCCACCAATCAACTGTAGAATGTATCCACGAGCCTGCTGCCGAATATTTTCATCCGTATAGCCTGGTTTCAAGTGACCTCTAAACCTTGCCTGCAACCATGTCAATGATATCTTACCACCCTTTATTTCTTTTGTTGTTTGGTCCGGAACAGTCCCCAACAAACGCTCACATAAACCATTCCAATCTTTCTTTTTAAGAATCGTCCCGACAACCGGTTCTCCATCAACAGGTACCCTGAGCAACACCTTGACATCTTGCAAAGTAACAGTCCATTCGCCTGTCAAGAAGTGGAACATGTGAGTCTCCGGTCTCCAACGCTCAAGTAATGCAGTGACTAAGGCTAGGTCGATGGAGATAAAAGGCATGTCAAGAAGAACACCAGAACCAGCCTGCCGAATATATTGAGCAACTAGTTCCTCCGGGGCTTTCAACTTCTTCAACTGAGCTTCGCTCCGTCGAACAACAATCGGCTTACAATCAAGTGGCCGCTCACCCTGCAAAAATTTGTCATATAATTTACAATGCAAGCGAGTTTGACAGAAAGTTACCATTATAACAACATCACAACATGGGCGTTTATATATTGTTGAATACATACAACTGTTAACTTACATTGTTTTTCCATATAGCATGGGAGCGATGGAATTCTTGAAACCGCAATAAACTACGGTTAACAGGTCCCTCCGTAATAATTTCTTCATGCTCCTCCATATCCTTTGATTACAAAATAAAACATAAAAAACAATAAGTCAATATATATGTCATATTGATTGATAAAACTCGTAATTATTCAATACGCTTTCCCCATTCGCCACAAATAGCTTATGCTATAGCCATACCAATAGATGAAATTGGTTTCAAGGACACGTACACGAGGGAAAACGCTTATCAGTAATTAACTGAAGAGAAAAGTGCAAAACATGTAATTAATTTTAAGAATCTAAAGTCAACGGCCAATGGAAAGATAACACGCAGTTCAACTTCATAACAAAACAGATGGTTCAGATTTGTTATATCCCATACGCATATCTACTAACATGGAAGAAATGTGTACAAAGCAACTTTGAAAAAGGGTTAAATATCTACTTTCCCCTCCAACTATTCCAATTTTAGTTACTTCCCCCTCCAACTACCAATTGAAGCTACTTCCCCCTCTCACTTTCAAAACGTCAGCCACTCCATTCAATCCTTAATTCCCGTCCAATTCATGGATGGAAAACCAACAGCTCTAACCCCCTCATCCAATTGAAGGGATTTATGTCTTTAACCTACCAATATGCCAATATATATGTATGTATATCCCTTTCCAGTCAAAACCCCCTCATCCTCGTCTGCGTCTTAAGTCCCCATTCCAATCCACGAATAGAGACCTTATTCCCCTCTCTCTCTGTATTTGATGATCCAGGTTGTAGGTTTTGAGATTGAGAAAATGTTTTATCCGGACTACCCGGTTATCCCATTTGTGTCCGGATGTCCAATAAACCGAAGCCGCGTCATCCATTTGCACAAGCGGAAGCTCTTCCACGCGAAGAGGCATTATGCCTGTACTGTGTGCCCTTCAACTTATGATTTCCAACTATTTTGGTGGATCCTTTGGTTTAGCTTCAATTGGTAGTTGGAGGGGGAAGTAGATATTTAACCCTTTGAAAAACATGGAAATCCTCTGCTACAAACATATTTGCCGAACCCTTATGCTGTTTCACTCTAACATGCACATTGATTCTCCCTGCGAACCTCTCAAAATGAACCTCTGAAAATGAAGCTTCATACAGACAGTTGAAGTCGAATTTGATTATACAAGTTGATTTGACATTGACAAAATCGCATAACCCTTAAAAATAGCTGTTTAACTACAGAATTCAAACTTTCACAACCTACTGAAGACAACAGTAAAAACATAGTTTGAAGCCCTAAACGCACTATACGATCCAATGCCTAACTGGTTTTATGTCAGCACTTTCTACGAAACGCATATAGAAAAGCTAATTTACGTATGGGTATATACGTATGAAATTGTACATATATGTACCATATATACAAGACAGAGAGAGAGAGAGAGGCAGACAGAGAGACTTACAGTGACAGAGAGAGAGAGAGAGGGAGGTCGATGGTGGGAGATGAGAATGGAATTGGTGGTGGTCGGTGGTGGGGTCAGTCAGATCGCCGATCGATTGACGGGAGGAAACAACAAAAATCGACAGGAGAGGAGGGCGAATATAATACTCTCGCGCAGTCCAAATATGCGCTAAATTGGTGAGTTGAGGTTTTTAGGGTTTAAAATGTTGGGTTGAAATTTTTTATTTTTTTTGAAAGATGGACATTATTGATTTTTACGTTTCATTTCATTTACGATTCGTACTTACAACAAAAATTGAAGGGATGGGCATTTCATAAACGAGCTAAAAAGAATGGCACCATCACCATAAAAAGGGGATCGATTTTGTTTGTCTATATTTTGCTTGTGTACATTTTTCACTCCACTAGTAACGCACTTGATTATGTATTGGGCCCTATTTATTTTCAACAACTCGAACTTCCTTTTTAAATTACCAATTTTTTTAATTTTTTTTTACCTTGGCAATTTTTTTTTCTAAGACAGCCAACTAAAAAGCTTAATCCACTCTCAAATGCCCCATATTTTCAACTTAACCCTAAACGTAACGGGTATTTTATAACAAATACATGACACTTTTTAGGAATTATGTCACGAGAAGAGAGAAACAATTTACACATACATGTAATCCATTATTTGACCCGACAAGTATAACTGTTATCCCTGTCTACATAGTCAATACACATACATGCAAGCTAGCTATAGTGTTTGGGTGCTTGTTCCAAGTTCATAAGTTTTGGGTTCCACTCCTCCAACTCCCACTAACATTTTCATTTTTTAAGTGCAAAGATTTTAGATTTTCTTATGACAACAAGAAACATTAAACATTACAAAGGATAAGGTAATGGGATCAAAACGGCACCACAATGCTAACATCCGAACTATGCTAGCACCCTACCCACGCACCAATCATATGCCATAACCCGCTCCAAAAGAGCTACAGGGTTGGCGAGCATTCAACCTAACAAGCTTAAAGAAAAAACAACAAAGTGTAACACAACTGCGATTTCCCATTCTGCAAACACAAACATGCCCAAATCCTCGTTGAAATAGTAGACCAAGGCCGTTGTCCCAATTGCAGAATTGATATCTTCATTCATCCACAACTCCAAAAGATTAAAATAGCATTTGGTAGTATATAGGATATTGCTCCACTGACTTAGCGCTCAGATCCTCCAAAAGGAATGCCTGTATGTGAGTTGTAGCATAACCAAAGGTCGTAATAGTAGCAGCATATGGACATAAGGTATCAAAGACTGCAGCCAAATTTTACCAGAAATAAATACCAACAACAACACAATTCGAAGCATCTACAAAAGGGCAGCTTTGACAAAGCCCACATGCAATGCAAACATCCGTAAGCAACTCATTAAATCATGTGAACCACTACTAGCACAAAGACTCCACAATCATGAGAGCTTCAAAAGTACAAGCACCACATAATTCACACAAAAATAACAACTACGTATACATCTGCAAAAGACCTCTCTTCAGTCAACTACAATGCCAACATTTGTAGCAGAAACATGAAGCCATGGCATGCATGAAAAGAATAAAGTGTAAGTATTATCATTTTAGAGGATAGCAGCAAAAAGTTCTTATAAATAATGGTGGATAGGATGCCATCACAAATATTTCAAATAAATCAACTTACCAAGGCAATGAAGGGCTGAGGGAGACATTATAACAGAAAGAACATAGAGTGATACAGAAGTTAATACATTCATACACACACATCTGAAGTTTAAACTGGTATGAATCTGATAACTTACTCTTATCACCATTTTCAATTTGTGGCTGCAGGAATGAACAGAAACAGAGAAATTAGTGACAAATAGAGGTAGAGGTTTTTCTACTTTTCATTCTATTTTGCTTCTTCCATTAATTTTTCAAGCTGAATATCTGTGGGCTATCACTCTTTCATTTTATGTGTCTGTGGAGTCGTGGACTCGAGATCATATAAAACAAAGCAACAGCTTCTTTGAGTTACCTGCAGCAGCAGAAACAAAACTGGACAGCAAGGCAACAAAAGGACATTCCACCAAAAAAATGCCCTTGCAACAAAATTGAGACACCCATGGTCGAGAAACAAAATGGTCTACCTAATAGAGCCAAACCTGGACAACAAAACAATGATATTGCCAACAAATGCCCAACAATGAAACTTGGACAACATTCCAAAGCATACAAATGGCCAACAGTATTAACGAAAGTGCAACCATCATTGTAAATGAAAGTACACGCAATTAAAAGATACAATTTCAGTTTAGAATCTGCAAAGTTGTGACCATATCAGATACATGAAGCTGAAGTATTACAGACATTTCAGATATGAATATATGAAAGTCCATCCACCAGCAGTTTGGCTTACTCCTTGTCACAGAAACCACAGAAAGCTAACATTTCCTCGTCTATGGAATGAACACTAATAACCAAAGTGCAACCATCATTGTAAAAGAAGATACAGACAAGAATACGAAGATACAAGTTCACCAAATATTGTCTAATCCACATCAATTACTTCCTTCGTTGCTACATCATTACCGATGATCTCGTTGAACTTCTTAATGGCCGCAGCATATGGTACACCCCAATTTTTTGCTACAGGATCACGGAAGATTGTCCAATTGCAAGCAATTGGCGGCATGGGGGAACCGTTCTTAAGAAACACCTGCCGTTGTAGATTTTTTCGAAAAAAAAAAAAACTGAATTTCACTTCAACACCATTGACCATGTACAAATGTTAAGACACAAAATCCAATAAACATACCTGTACAAAATGCCCACCATCAACAAATCCAATAGCAATAACCTTTCGCCTCATGGAGGGTAAGAGCTTCGATCGAAGGGGAAGGAACGTAAGGGATTGGTTTTTTGATAAGTGGACAAGGACACAATTATAAGTAGACGCTATCAAGTGACCCATGTCTGGCATTGTCATCCACTTACCCTTTGGTGCGGGACTTTCAGAGCAATTTAATATGAAATGTAATTCCCAAGCCCTCCGAGTCGTAGCTGCCACTTTTTCATACAGCGAAAAATTTGTATCCAACTCTTGTAGCAAATATTTCCTTACCTCTTTCCACCCATGCTCACTGCCACAATCCTCCTTCATGAAAGCCGATATCGCCCGGAACCCACAATTCCCATCAGACTCAACATCCTTAACCGATTCAATATACGGTCTTATCACTTCCGGGAACTGATTGATGAAGTCATATGTCGAAGCATGTGCAACTTTTGCTTTGGCTCTCGAATTGCGCCGCGATTTCTAGTGCACATCGTCCACGGATTGAAGGGAGGCTTGTGGTGCAACGGGTTGGGCTGTTGGATTGCATCGTCGTTTCCCTTTTACACCCTCCGAGGATTGAAGCGAGGCTTCTGGTTGAACAGGTTGGGCTATTGGATTGCACTGCAGTTTCCCTTTGACACCCTTCGCGGATTGAAGCGAGGCTTGTGGTGCAACAGCTTGGACTTTCGGATTGCACCGCGGTTTGTCATTCACATCCTCCACAGATTGAAGGGACGCTTGTGGTGCAACAAGTTGGGCTTTTGGATTGCGCCGTGGTGTCTTTTTCACTGCATTCGGATTTCCGTTTTCAAAGGAGGCCAGTACGTGCTCAAACTCCGAAGGATCCCTACGCGTAGAATTTCGTACCTTGGTTGCATTTTTTACTTTCTTTGCATTCTTCTCTTTTGTTGACGGGCGACCTCGCGTCTTTACCTTTTGTTTGGGTTCCAGGAGAGTAGTGCATTCCGAATGGAAAACCTCTTTCAACTTACTTGCCAAATGAATCTGACCTGCATGACTTTCATTCATAAACCTATTGTAGAATATCTCAAAGTCAACCTTAACCGTCTCCCCCAACGAACCATCAACCTGGGGAGGAAGCAAGACAACCTCTTCCAATGGTTGTGGATTAAGTCAAGCGGAATGGAGATATTTCCCGTTTTGTAAGGCGCTATCTCATGAGCACAAGGTAAACCATGGGTTTTCCTCAAGCACAGCCGCACGCAATGTTGGATTCCACTAACCATTGCACTTGACGGGATGCGACTAGAACAAGTGTCATGGCATTCTTCGAAACAACTCCCCTCAGCGAGTCAAATAGAGGAATCCTAAAATCATGCTGCATACAAGTAAGACTCTTCTCAAATGAACCTCTAACTTCAGTTTCTTGTAACAAAATCAATCGGTGAATCTTCTCCCATATACCATCAAAGTTGCATTGGGAGTGCTCAAGTTGATGTTTTAGCTTTGCATGTGCATTTTCCGCCCTACAAATAGATATGGCAAGACAATAGGCATACATTACCCATAGCACAATGGCATAAATATATTTTAAATGGAGAAGTAGTAAAGTGCTTAAGTTTAATGTTAGCCATATCACATCGACATAAATATATGAAAAAAAAACATATATATAATGCAAAAGTAAAGTCATTAAGTTGCAAATGAAACATTTACCTATTGCTTGTTAGGTTCTCAAAATGCATGATGTTATCCGTCCAGGCTCCAACAAACCTCTCCTTATAGGGCTCCAACCAATTTTACTCCAAATACTCAAGTGCTGCAGGAACCATTTTAAAATCACGCTTCAAAGCACGAAGGCGCTCCTCATACTATTCAGCACTAGCTGAAAGGACAACTAGGCCCCAACTACAACTAAACTCCTCCCACATCTTGTCATCAAACATCTTCCTACACTTCGCTAAGACATTTGTGGGCTCCCGCGCCCGGCACGCGCTCGAAGAGTCGCCACCCGGATTTTTGAGATGGATGATCCGAGAAATCGAGAGTTTGTTTGAAAGAAAAAGGCTTTTGATCTAGCGAAAACGTTGAGATTTTGGATCCGGGGGCCACGTTACGAGCGGGAAAGGTTTTGTTGAAAAAAAGCACCCCGCTCGCCCGGTAAAGACCGGTCTTTACTAAGCATTTTAAATGGGGGATTTAATATCATTTGAAAAATTTTAACTTTGAAAAACAAGTACGGGAAAGGGAACAAGTCAAATAAGTGGGAATAATCTAGCACGTAAATGTGATCGGTGGTGCACTGTACAGTATGAGAATGGATGAATGTGTTGATCAAAATGACGTATGAATAAAAAATGGCAGGCTATAAAATAAGTCAGAACGCCGTGCGGTTAGCTTGAATCACCGTGCGACATACTGATGACCATTGGTCCAGTCAGTATTCACGTTGTATTGCAAAACAAACCAGGAGGCTTAGAAAATATTCAGTTTTGATACCCCTTTAATGGTCATTTTGCCATACAGTGAGTTGCTAAAAACCACCTAACCATGCCTTGAAAGTTTTGGAAAGGTCATGGGGGATTTCTTAGCAATAAAATACTCTGGACATGTCAGAAACGCTTCTGACTTCATTGGAGAAATTAGAAGCTGAAAACGACATGGGCAATGGACAATAGTATGCCGTACGACATATGGGAAAAACCGCACGGTGTACCATTCCCAGTGCAGTTTCTGGTTTTAAACTATTTTATGCTTTGAAGCTCGTTTGGAACCCAAACTCGGTATAGAAAGACCGAGAAGGATCCCGATCGGCTCCCCTCAAAGCTAAACATGGTTTAGCCCAAAGAATTTGTTTATATCTTTTGATCGAAGCTTGGATGTGCTTGAAGATGGAGGAATGAAAGTTGATTTGGACTTGAAATGCTTGAATGGGGATTGAAAGATGTGAGGTTGTTTGGATGCTTTGAGGTGGAGGTCCTCTTAAGTCAGTAGTTTACTGAACTTAAGAGAAGAAGAAGAATGGGGGTATTTTTAGAGAGAGAAAGTGAGAGCCTAGAAAATGGCAGAATAACTTTATTTGGAGTTGAAGGGGTACTTCTCAACTAGAGGGGGGTGTATTTATAGGCAAAAAGATACTTGGAGGGCACCCAAAGGATTAAAAAAATGTGAAAAATATGTTCTGGCCAATCTGCTGACGCGCATGGGAATCTGTCAGACGCTCCTCCTGAAAGCCGTGCGGTGGTGTGATTTTTGAATTTTTCTGAAATGCCGTGCTGTATATTGAAATCCCGTGCGGCGGAGTGATTTTCTTGAATTTTTCTGAAATGCCGTGCAACGTTTTGGAAATGTCGCGTGGTGTTTCTGGAATGCCGCGCGGTATTCCGAGACAGCTCAGCACACTGAACTTCGCGGGGGCGCTCCGGACACTCCCGAACTCGAATTTGGGCGTGGTTCGAAGCGTTGGAAAGCTTGTCGAGTCCTCTTTCTAACCCAATTGGTTTCACTCAAAGGTATTTTGTACATTGAAATGTGTGCCCATTTTACCCTCAGTGTGTCATGGAAAAAGGTGTTTTTTGACCAAGCAAACGCGTTTTTCTCTTTGCAATTGAACTGGGGGCCACCCTATATGTTTGGGAAGGGGTTTTCTTGAGGTTAGAGAAGGAGTAAGAAAGGAGCAACAATCCAAGCCTTGAAGGTATATTTTTCCTTATTTCATCATCGGGGAAACTTAAAGATTATTCGGAGACCCAGATTGGGGTGTCTACAACATTCTTTCCAATATGAAACCTACATAGCAAATTTGTAGCATCGGGAAAAACACTTCTTATGGCATTCATAAGCGCCAACTCCCTATCTGTGACAATAACATTCGGAAGCGCATCAACATCCATAATGCCCTTTAACTTATCCAACACCCAAGTATAGTTATCCTCATTTTCAGACTCAATGAATGTAAAGGCTGCATTAAAAGTCAACTCTGTAGATGTTGCTCCAACAATTTCCAACAACGGAAACCTGTACCTATTTGTCTTGTACATGCAATCTATCAATAACACTCGAGGGAAAGCACGTAACAAGTCCGCAGTATGAGGGGGAGCCCAGAACAAAGCCGTGACATTCCCATGCTCGTTCGAACGCTCCCAATTGACATAGTGATATTTTTTGAGCTGAGCCTTTAGATGTTGCATCTGACTTCTCCTAGCTTTCTCTATCACTCGGTACTTATGCCGAGCATTATCACATGTTTGATTGTCATAACATTGGAAGGATCATTGAGCTTCAACTGACTTAGGATTTGTTTCGGTTTAACCATAGACACTAACAAATCCACCAATGTCGAAATCTCATCAGACGTCAACCTCCCAGCATACGAATGCCCCTCCAAGTACGCCGTTGGAGGATGGTTGTGACTGCCATTGTGGACAGAGAGAGTCCAACTGTAGGTGGAGAAAAATAGGCAGTACCTAGAACAGCGCTGAATCTCCTTCCTTCACGTGCTGTCCAACTGGAACCCTAATACCTTCGCCTGAACCCTAACCTGTAAAACAGACAAGGGGTGAGCGCACCTTTGCCTCTCGTGGCAAAGGCCCTCCGATGCCTAAGTTAGTATCTCGTACTGTATCAAAACCCCTAATTATCAGTAGGAAAGTGTGGAATGAATGCAACTTATTGCATACCTTTTTCTTCTAGGTTTACCTCGTATTTATAGATATGAGCATGCTTGCTTTCCAAGCATCCTTGTTGCCCAGGTCTCCTGTCACATACAGGAAACTTGGCTTTCTTGGGGATCTCTTGCCCAATCAACCGTGATCCCTTACTCATAGGGTCTCTTCTCACTATGGAACTCTTTCCATAATAGGACTGTCTCCTTACTTATCTTTACCGTATATTGAATTCTTCTTCTTGAACACCTCCCCCACCTTATCTCTTAAGGCCACGTTCTTCGAGATGATCCTATCTGTTCGGCACATACCTCATCCGAACAGGCTGTACCAACTAATGGCTTCTCATGTCACTGGGCAACATCAGCCGAACAGACTGTACCAACTAATGACTTCTCATGTCACTGGGCCACCTCGACCGAACAGACTGTCTAATCTGGTGCCCTCTTGGCGCACCGGATCTTTCAGCCGCCGTTCATCTTATATGGAGTCCCATATCACTTTTCTCATTACACGGATCTGTCACACCACGTGTTTGGCCACTATTTGTACCTGTTCGGGAACACCTTCCTACACCAACCATCATCGCCCTTAACAGCTTTCAATTCAAACGGGCATTCGCATTTCTTAGTGCCCGTGGAACGCTCCCTCTTCTTCACAACCACCTCATCCCCCAAAGACTTCTTCACATACTGCTTACGATTAAACCTCGCCTTCAAATAAGAGGTTGATAGATACCCGAAGCGTAGGGCTAGGTCATCGGTAGCATAGTATCCGGAAATCCGGGATCGTTCCCACAGAGAATTCGATTTAGCTTTGAGATGGATTGTAGGTTAAAGGTAGGATTTCGGCCTTGAAGACGGCTAACTCGGTTTTGCTTTGAAATGGAAAGACTTGAACGAAAACTTAGGATAAAGCTTGATAAACTTAGAGAGGCAAGTCTCGGGGTCTTCTAACCCTTGACAAAGGCCGTTACCGGTTCTCGATTATAACTCAGGCGAGAGTCACGACCGCGTGCTCACGCCCGGAGGATTTAACCTTAGAAGACTACGTTTAACAAAAGATGTGATTTTCCGGAGGCGAGTCAACTTGTTTTAATGTTTATCGAACACATAGGAGGCCACGAGGCCTCGGTAAGTCATTAGCCAAGACCGCTTGACTAACTCGTTACCAAGGGGTTAACACCCCTAGTTTAGACTTAAAATGCAAATTAAGCCCTAACCGGAAAATCATGATTTAAAAGCCCGATGGCTCGAGAACCAAATAACAACCTAAGTCCTCGGGAAAGATTATCCCGAGACTTAGCCAAATAACTACTCACACATGGCTAAACCATAAAACATAGCATAAAAACGAGACATAATATTAAACCGAAGGATTCGAAAATAAACTTGATATTATTGAACACCTTAACCGTAGCAACAACTTTAATACACGAGAAAAAGACAAAAGCTAGCAACTTACTAGAGTAAAGGAAAGGCAAAAGCTTGGCTTGAGCTCTAATGGAGGAAAACCAAAAAGACTAGAAATTGAAGAGAGAGAGACAAAGTTGAGTTATGAGGGAGAGAGAGAGGGAGAAAGACTTAAAGGGGTCCCCTTCTCTCTCTACAAAAATCCCAAAATATCTCAAAAGGTGAGACAACAAAATATCCCAAAAGCAAAAAGCAGATTTCGGATTCCAGGGCATGAACCGGTTGGTAATTTAGTCGTACCGGTTCATGCACTCGATCAAGGGTCAATCTTCAATTTCTGACGAGCATGAACCAGTTGGTAAATTCTTCGTACCGGTTCATGCACAGCAGACTTGGTTTTCTTCTGCTTCGCTTGGCAAAACGGCCCGACGACGGCCCGATGCTTCAATTGCTCGGACAAAACCACCCGACAGCGACCCGATGCTTGGCAATGCCACGTGGCCTTGATCGGTGGAACACTTCCTTGATAAATTCTTGACGTTGAAAGCACAAATTAACCCTGTTTTACCTGAAAACAACAAAACGAAACCTCACGAGCAAAATGCGATAAAACGGGAAAAATAGGGACGAAACGCTACAAATACTACGATAAAAGCCCCCAAGATTATACAATCTCGGGTGCGGATCACGCCCCCCAACTTAAGCGTTGCTAGCCCCTAGCAACCAAAAACAACCAACGGAAGGAAAAACAACGTAAGCCTTCCGGAAAAACAACTATGGCACATGCTCGGGCAAACCTAGTTTACAAGAATTCAAAAAGAACCATTGTTATCCATACAAACTTGCAGCATGTCAATAGCAGAGCAACTAGACACCAAGCATGTAAACAACAAGCATCCAACGCGCGTATCCAAGATCAAAAAGAGGATACGACACGGCCAAAAATATTTTATACAAAAGCAGCCACATCCCACAAAAGGTGCTCGAAACTAGGCCCGGTGAACAAAAATTCCAAGCCTTATATAAGGAGAGCACCAAAGAAAGAAAGCTAAGCTAAACCAAATATTAACCGAACATAAGTATGCCACAAACTAAACATGCCAACAAACAAGAATTGAATCAAACCGGAATCAAAACGTACGAACGGTCAACTAAGGACTTCCTTGGCTTATAATGACCTTGGTTAAGAAAGAACGGTTAACTAAGCGATGGCGACCATTACCAAGCTTGGTTTAACTACCCTTGGTCGCCACCAACACTAACTACCAAGTCAAGGCAAAAGGCCACATGCCGGCCACAACACAAACTTCCTAAAACTATGTACAAAGCGACACTAAAAACTGAAAACAAGATAACTAGGTGGGCTGTCAACCACCTTGCACCCCGACCAAGTAGAGGGTTTTACAAAACGACCACCACCGACACTATTCCTCACTATCGTCCTCCTCGTCCTCGTCATCATCACCAATCATATGTTCTTTACCCTTTTTCCTTGCACTAGGCCCAGCACCACTAGCACCAACTCCCGGCTCATCCACAGACACCTCGGGGGTCGACTCTCGCAAGTCCGCCTCGTCGGGCACATAAACATCCCCTTCCTTGCCACATCTCGCCGCAATCCATAAGGCGACCTTCTTCACCACCGATAGATCCCTCCTAGTTCTACGTAACTGAGTCTCCTGTCTCAACTGACGCGCTTCCAGAGTCTGAATTTGAACCGCCATACCCCTCACATACTCTTCTACCCTTCCCGTTGACGTCCTAGCAGTAGAAGTAGGCAAACCAGAAGGTTCGGGCAATGGAGGCTGCGACAAAGACTTGCTCTTCTCCACGGAACCACCCGTAATCGGACCGGGCGATCCGGGAATGAATCTCTCCGGAGAAATCACACCCTGCGCACCACAAATGGCAGTCACCATTGCCGGAAACAGAAAATTCGGCTTATATGGACCCGAACGCTTCCTAAACGTCACCATGGAGTTCCAAATCATGAACGCCCAATCCACCACCTCATCACTAGACCCGAACACATAAAGTACCTCCGCATCCTCCTTCCTCGGGTTCTTTTCCGAACCGTGAGGGCATATGTTATAATGAACCACTTTGTTAATCACCCGGTATTTCTCAAAAAGCTTTCCATTGACAAAACGATCAACCTTTAGTGGCTTATCGGTCAAGGCATTACGAATCTCCTCCTCGGGTTTAGACCAATTCAGGGCGGGATAGGTTGTGGTACCATAACGGGGCCGCTGGTAATCATCTAGATACTTGGCAATGGTGTTAGGGGTGACAAGCACGGACTTCTTTCCCATTTGAGAAGTGATTTTCAAATCCTTTTCATCTATTTCCATGTTCACATAAAAGTCAAAAACCATCTTAGGCTTATACCCCGGAACTGGTTTAAAGAAACACTGAAGACCACGCTGATTGATAATGTCGATGATAGGATGATTTCCTATTTTCTCTCGGTCTATTTGACGCTCGCAAATATAGTTACGCCCTTTCAATTCTTTCTCCCATTTATTCTTCGCTTCTTCTTTCTTCTCTCTTTCTCTTCTTCCTATTTTCCTCCTCCTGTCTCTCGGCCCTCTCGGCCTGTACCTCCGGATCGGGGCGTTTGTAGTACGTTGTTTTCCCCGTTCTAGCATCAACCGACGCCACTGCATCCGTTGATTTCATTGCATCGCCTAAAACCTTTTTCGTTCTCCCCATCCTTTCAAAACAGAGTCCCACCAAAACAGAGCAAAACAGAGCACCCCCTTACTACAATTTCACAACCACCTGCACAGCAGAGTTCAAATTCCCAACAAAACCAGAGAACTAAGGCACAAATAGCAGAAAATCGAACCCCACAACAGTTCTCAAGAGCAATTTCAGAAATTAAGGCTAGGGTATGTGGGAAATTCGGATTTATGGGGTGGAAAAGCAAAAATTTCGGTTCCCCTTGATTTTTGGGAATCTAGGGCTCCAATCTTGCCCAAAAACTTACAAGCACACTTGAAATCTTTCACATTGGGTGGTTTAATCAAGGAAAAGCCCAAGAGTTTAAGGAAAGGAAGAGAAATTTCGGATTACCTTGAGTAATAGCAATTCCCGGATCAAGAGAAAGAAACCCAAGCTTGAATCTTTGAAAACCTTTGATTTCCCCCTTGAATCTTCAAGAATCCATGGACTTGTAAAGATTAATGGAGGTTTTTGGGTGATTTGGTGGAGTTTGGAGAGGGAAACCGAAGGGGCAGGGGAGGGTTTGTGTCGTGGGTTATGGAGGAGAAAAGGGTTTGGAAGTTATAATGTGGGGTAGGAGAGAGAAAAGAAAAACGTTTTTTTTTTAATTCGGGGCTCCATGAACCGGTTGGTAATTCCATCGTACCGGTTCATGCACCAAAAATCCTGAAAATTTTCAAAGTCCATCCTTTTGTCCCCCGAGCGTATCCAACACCTTTCAAACACCCTCCGAACACCTCAGAGCATCAGAATAACATCCCACACATCCCTCCTTACTCCGGTTCCCTAAGTTCGTTAAATAAACGGTATGACACGGACTAGGATACGAAATAGGACAAAAGGGACACTTTGTGGTCAAATCAAAGAAATAGGGCCTTGTATCATCCCCTAAGTACGTTATAGATTCCGAAACGATTCAATAATGATATAAGCACGTTCAGGCATGACATAAGATGAATAATACGAACTAAAGAAGAAAAAGACCGGGATATGGGTCAAACTTGCTCAAAAACACACTTAACACCTAATTGCTCAACTTCAACATGCCAATGAGTTAAAATGGACACACTTCACAAAACATGTACACCGAACTCTTGCCAAATAAGAAATACTAAGCATGTGCCAAGTTGCTTTAATCCACTAAAGTTGTAATAACGGAAGGATTACCAACCTAAAAACAAAGAAAAACGAAAAATTTATACAGAAACAGAAAAACAACTAAAAATATATCACAGATATATCCCCTCCCCCCAACTTAAGATATGGTATGCCCTCATAGCATGGAGAACAACAGTATTGAGAGGAAAAGGGAAGAGATTACCCACGGGGGAATGTCAACCCCCGAATACCTCGACCAAGTTGGAGGCTTTTGCCATTGCCCACTTCGATCCGGAGTTATGTGCTTCCAGGGCTTCACTCCTTCGACCGGAACCACCAGCTAGTCACACAGGGCCATAGTCAAAGCTTTTCGGACTAACAACCGCGACACATAATCGCACCCATGCTTAGGGCTCCTGAATGCCTCAATCACCCCAACGGTAGACCCAAACCACCAAGGCTGGTGTGGTAGCGTGTTAACCCTGCAGAAGCGGAATTGTACGAAGGACCTACCAGCAGGCAAATGACATTAGAACCGCCCGGCTCGTGTTATCCGGGCTCCAACAAACAGACATATATACAGAAAAGCAACAAAGAACACCACCCGATCTTCACGCAATCTTACGAGTCATACTTTTCTTCCCGAGTCTCACCGAAGAGATAAAACTCGGGTGGCTATACTAGACCGTCGAATTTGTTACATCACGCCCGCAATAAAATTTACCGCTTGACCTCGCCAAGCAATGAAGCCCAGCGTTCCCTTGGTCGAAACAAAGTGAGACCAGACAGAGTCTAGCGCCAAAGCATGGGAATATCAAGTCTCACCCAAAGACCTAAACTGCCCCCGATAGGGACATATCTGGTGAGCAAGGATCATTAACGGCAAACTACCACAAGGAAGGGCTAATAAAAGCCCGATGCAATGATGCATTGTTGAAATCTCATGGTGATACAATCCCGAAACAGAAAAAACAAACAAAACAAGAAAAGAACTATAAACAATATATACAATATGAACATTATGTACAAACATGCATAGAGTTAATATCAGAGCTCGGAGCGTCCAAGTCACCGCTGGACTCCGCCAAACAATTAAGTCCAGTGTCCCCTAAGATCGGAACTAGGCAGGCACAAGATAGAGCCAAGTGCTGTTATGGAGCACGGGATTACCAAGGCCTAACCTATTATCTATACCGCCCCCGATGGGGCTAATCTGGTAGACGTGAGTGGTGCACGGTGAATTACTCCTATCAGAAGAGCTAATGAAAGCCCTATGTCACTGATATTAAAAAGAATTGCCCTTCGAACCGGAGCTGGGCACACGATTCTTATTTTAGTAGCGGCGTGCGGAGCTACATATACCCAAGTCAATGGAGGGTACCCCATACAATTAAGTCATGGGGCCGGGTCCGACAAACAGTTAAGTTCAGCGGTTACGCTTTCGCTCCCCGTGCGAGTACAAACAACACAACTCTAAACTGACGGGCCATCCGCGTAAGCAGGATCGGCCAAATCCTCGTCAGGTTCACCAACTTCAAAATTATCAAGAAAAGGCTTAAGCCTCTGACCGTTAACCTTAAATGTTGTCCCATTTTGCATACTCTCTATTTCAACTGCCCCGTGAGGGAAAACAGTTCGAATCACATAAGGACCGGCCCAACGGGACCGCAATTTACCGGGATGGAGATGCAAACGCGAATTATACAACAAAACCCGCTGACCGGGCACAAAGTTCTTAATCACAATGTTCTTATCATGTTTGGCTTTGATTTTGGATTTATAAGAACTAGAGTAATCGTAAGCATTGTACCTCAACTCCTCAACCTCCGTCAATTGCAGCTTGTGGCGAGCACCGGCTTTAGCCATGTTAAAATTGAGCTTCTTGATTGCCCAATAAGCTTTGTGCTCGAGTTCCACCGGCAAATGGCAAGCTTTTCCATAGACAAGTCGATATGGAGACATTCCCAGAATAGTCTTGTACGCAGTACGGTAAGCCCACAGTGCATCGACCAACCGAGTTGACCAATCCTTGCGGGTAGGATTAACCGTCTTTTCCAATATATTCTTAATCTCTCGATTCGCCAGCTCCGCTTGACCATTTGTTTGAGGGTGGTATGCCGTAGAAACTTTGTGCACGATCGAATACTTCCTCATCAAGGCGGCAAATGAGCGGTTGCAAAAGTGAGAGCCCTGATCACTGATAATAGCTCGTGGCATCCCAAAGCGTGCCAAAATATACTCCCGTAAAAATTCAACTACAACCGCGGCATCATTGGTACGAGTAGGAATAGCTTCAACCCACTTACTCACGTAATCAACCGCCAACAAAATGTAAAGGTACCCGAAAGACGAAGGGAAAGGCCCCATGAAATCGATACCCCAACAATCAAAAACCTCAATAATCAGTATCGGCGAAAGCGGCATCTCATTCCTCTGCGTTACACATCCCAACAATTGACATCGATCACAAGCCCGGCAAAAGGCAAACGTATCCTTATACAACTTCGGCCAGTAAAACCCACACTGCAAAATTTTCGCTGCGGTCTTCCGAAACGAGAAGTGACCCCCACAAGCTTCAGTATGACAAAACTTAATGACATTTTGTTGTTCGGAATCGGGTACACAGCGTCGAACTAATTGATCGGCACAATACTTGAAAAGATACGGGTCATCGAAAGTGAACCGCTTCACTTCCGCTAAAAACCAGCGGCGCTCTTGAAGATTCCAGTGGCCTGGCATCATCCCGGTGACCAAATAGTTAACAATATCCGCATACCATGGCGCCGTAGAGATCCCAAACAACTGTTCATCGGGAAAGGAATCCCGAATCGGAATATGAGCCGTTTGATCGTCGAATTCCAAACGAGACAAGTGATCGGCCACTACATTTTCAACCCCCTTCTTGTCCTTTATGGTAAGATCAAACTCTTGTAATAGTAAAATCCAACGAATCAATCTTGCCTTGGCATCTTGCTTGGTAAAAAGGTACTTAAGCGCCGAATGATCGGTATAAACCGTGATTGGAGCGCCCACCAAGTAAGATCGAAATTTGTCGAGAGCAAAGACTACCGCCAACAATTCCTTTTCCGTTGTTGAGTAATTCATCTGAGCTTCGTTCAACGTCTTACTTGCATAATAAATCACATACGGCTCCTTGCCCTGGCGTTGACCCAAAACGGCCCCGACGGCGTAGTCACTGGCGTCGCACATAAGCTCAAAAGGCAAATCCCAATTTGGCGTCCGAACTATGGGTGGGGAGGTGAGGCTGGCCTTGAGCTTGGCAAAAGCAGCTTCACAAGCCGGAGACCACTCAAATGGCACATCCTTCACAAGCAAGTGATACAACGGCCGGGCAATAGAACTGAAATCTTTAATGAAACGCCTATAGAAACCGGCATGCCCTAGAAAAGACCGCACATCTTTCAAACACTTTGGCGTCGGGAGGTTGCCAATCAAATCAATCTTCGCCCGATCAACTTCAATTCCTCTCGAAGAAACGATATGACCAAGAACGATGCCTTCGGTCACCATAAAATGGCACTTTTCCCAATTCAATACGAGATTCTTCTCTTCACATCGAGCTAGCACAAGTCCCAAATTGGTCAAACATGCCCCAAACGAATCCCCAAAAACTGAAAAATCATCCATAAATACTTCCATAATCTTTTCCACCATGTCGCTAAATAACCCCATAATGCACCTCGAGAAAGTACCGGGGGCATTGCACAGCCCGAACGGCATACGACGATACGCAAAGGTTCCAAATGGGCACGTGAACGTGGTCTTCTCCTGATCCTCCAAAGCCACTTTAATTTGATTGTACCCAGAATACCCGTCGAGGAAACAGTAAAACTCATGGCCGGCGACCCTTTCCAAAATTTGATCAATAAAGGGGAGTGGAAAATGATCCTTCCTAGTGCTCGCATTTAACTTCCGATAATCGATACACACCCTCCAACCGGTATGCACTCTTGTCGGGATAAGCTCATCCTTATCGTTTCGAACCACCGTAACCCCGGATTTCTTAGGCACCACTTGAATCGGGCTCACCCATTTGGAATCCGCTATCGGGTAGATAATTCCAACATCCAACAACTTAAGAACTTCTGCTCGGACGACATCCTTCATTATTGGATTCAAACGCCTTTGCGGTTGGCGGGACGGTTTGAAATCCTCTTCCATATAAATACGGTGAGAACAAAGAGAAGGGTCGATACCTTTGATGTCGGCGATGGACCACCCGATGGCCTTCGAATGCTCCCGTAGCAAAGCTAGCAATTCCAATTCTTGTGACTCACTTAAAGAGGAAGAAATCACCACCGGGTACGTTTGATCTTCACCAAGGTAAGCATACTTAAGTTTATCCGGTAGCGGCTTCAGCTCAAGTGTTGGTGGCTTGTCGCACGACGGGACAGCTCGCTTTTCAATAGGTGGCAACGCCTCAAACTTAGGGACCCATGGGTTGATACCACACATATCCCCCTCATCTAACAACGAACATAAATAGGCAACCTCGGGGGCGTCAAGAAAATCGGCTTCGGCGGACGTGAGTGCTAACTCCAACTCATCCTTGCAAAGAAACTCATCGACATGGTCTTGCACAAGTGAATCGATCATACTAACCCCGCACACATCGTCGTCGTCTCCCATCTGAGTACCAATACTGAACATGTTGACCTGCATCTGCATGTTCCCAAAACTCATATTGAGCCGGCCATCCCGGCAATGAATCACAGCATCTGATGTCGCCAAGAAAGGCCGCCCGAGAATAATTGGCACGGAAGACTGAGCTGCTGGCACTGGGCATGTATCAAGGACCACGAAATCAACAGGATAAACGAATTGATCCACTTGGACAAGAACGTCTTCAACTACCCCTTTTGGAACGCGGATACTCCGATCCGCCAATTGCAAAGTCACCCTGGTAGGCTTCATTTCACCCAAACCCAATTGTTGATAAACGGAATAAGGTAAAAGGTTAACACTTGCACCCAAATCAAGAAGTGCCTTCTCAACAACTTTCCCACCGATGGTAATGGAAATTGTCGGACACCCCGGATCGTTGTATTTGGGTGGAAGGACCGATTGGAAAAGTGAACTAACTTGCTCGGTTAGGAAAACCTTCTTTTGAACTTGCAATTTGCGCTTGTGAGTACAAAGGTCTTTCAAGAACTTAGCATAGGACGGAATCTGCTTAATGGCATCGAGCAAAGGGAGATTGACCGTTACTTGCTTGAGTACTTCATAGATATCCGACTGTAGGTTAGGCTTGATCGGTGCTCTCAGCCGATTGGGAAAAGGGGCCGGAACGGTAAAGGTTGGCGGAATATCACTTTCCTTTTCCTTTTCCTTTCCTTTCTCCTTCTCGTTAGAAACTTGCTTAGGCGATTCCTCACTTGGCGGTGCCGGCTTTGATGGTGTTGGAACGGGAACCAATAATGGTATCACCGGTGGTTCGACTTGAGCGTTATCCACCGTCTTCCCACTTCGCAAAGAGATAATGGCTTTGGCATGCTCGGGGAAAGTCACCGAAGAGCTACCAGCCAGATGTTGTCCTTGTGGATTCGGCAAAGGTTGAGTGGGAAGTTTCCCTCTCTCTTGTTGCAATAAACCAATAGCTGTTGTTAATTTCCCCATCTGAACCCTCATATCATTCATGGCCTGAGTAGTTTGCTCATTGGTCGTAATCTGCATCTGACAAAAGGTGTTCATGGTATCTTCCAATGATCGCCGAGGTGGTGGTGCTTGCGGTTGAAACTGATTCTGACCCTGACCTTGGAATTGGCCCGATGGAATAAACCCTGGCGGTCCTTGGCTTGATGGAAAACGAGGTGGACCCTGAAACTGAGATTGTCGCCAATTCTGATTCGGAGCTGGGGGTGGAGCTTGTGTAGCTGTAGAAGACCCTGCTTCATTCTGATTATTCCAGCGGAAAGCTGGATTAGACCTCAACCCCGGATTATAGGTGTTCGAGTATGGATCCCACCGTTGGTTTACTGCACACACTTCTTCCTGAGGTAGTTGACTATAATGGAGCCGAAGGGCGGGAATGGTAGGACAATTATCCGTCGAATGACCCACGGTTTCACAAATAACACATACTTCTTCAACTTGACGAACCTCCTTCACTTCCTTTACAGGTTTTACTTGAATTGCATCCAACTTCATTTTATCCAACTTACTTGACAATTCCTCCAACTTAGATTCGAACATCGTATGCTCACTCACCGAAAACTTCCCAGAACCTCCGGGTCCTTGATTTCTCATTGCTTGATCGCCCGGGTCAATAAATTCCCATGTTTGAGCTCGTTCGGCCAATGCATCCAAGAATTCCCATGCGGCCTCTGGATCTTTCCCCAGAAAATCTCCGTTTCCCATGGTATCAAGGAGCTGCTTGGCTTGTTGATTGCATCCGACATAGAAGTAGTTGATCACCAAATACATTGGATAGTTGTGGTGTGGTACAGCCGCCAGCAAATCCTTGTAACGTTCCCAATACTTGTAAAAGATTTCCCCGTCCTTTTGTTTGAAATTCGCGATTTGATCCATAAGGAGTTTGGTTTGGCTGACCGGAAAATACTTCTGAGTAAACACATCCTGGACTTCCCTCCAAGTACGCAACGACTGTGGCTTCAACGAATGGAACCACTGCTTGGCCTTATCCTTGAGCGAAAACGGAAACATCTTCAACCTTGCTTGATCCAATTGCCCCGGAGTTGTCACAAAAGTGCTCACGATAGTCTCGAATTCCCGAATATGACAATACGGATCCTCCAATTCACGCCCCCGAAATTCCGGTATAACCCGATGATATTCCGGCTTGAAAGCAAAAGCATTGGCGGCGGTGCAATTTGGAATAGCAATTGGTGAAACATGCGGTCCCCTTTCCGGAGTCAAATAATCTCGCAACGTTCGGGCTACTGGTTGTTCTGCCATGTGCCTTAATGGTGGAGAGAATTGACGCGGTGGAGAATACGCTTGACGAACCCTTGGTGGAGAAGCAGAACGGTGCAGCCGCTTAGAGTAAGGGCTACGGTATATGGTACGCATATAACCTGCACAAGACTTGAATACCAGACTAGAGGGGCTATGCCGCCACCTCGTTCACAAACAGTCTCGTGGGGTTATGCCACCACCACGGCTAGAGAATAGAGGCAATAAAATAAAGACAAAGAGAAAGTGACGCTCAATTTAGCTTCGTTAAACCTCAGGTCGAATTGGTGGCTCGGTTAGAGGTATCCGCTAACTTGAGTTCACAATATACAAAGAGTTCCCAATATGCGACGCAATTAACAAAAAGAAAAGAAAAGGCAAGGATACGCAAACTAGCTTCGTTAAACCTCAAATTTGATATGAAGATCGGTTAGAGGTATCCGCTAACTTGAGTATACGGTGCACACAAAAAAAAAGAAATTAAATGGGATACTTACAGCGGTTTGTCGTATCCTCCAAATAAGCTAGAGAAAGAAATCCCCGGCAACGGCGCCAAAAATGCTTACGATTAAACCTCGCCTTCAAATAAGAGGTTGATAGATACCCGAAGCGTAGAGCTAGGTCATCGGTAGCATAGTATCCGGAAATCTGGGATCGTTCCCACAGAGAATTCGATTTAGCTTTGAGATGGATTGTAGGTTAAAGGTAGGATTTCGGCCTTGAAGACGGCTAACTCGGTTTTACTTTGAAATGGAAAGACTTGAACGAAAACTTAGGATAAAGCTTGATAAACTTAGAGAGGCAAGTCTCGGGGTCTTCTAACCCTTGACAAAGGCCGTTACCGGTTCTCGATTATAACTCAGGCGAGAGTCACGACCGCGTGCTCACGCCCGGAGGATTTAACCTTAGAAGACTACGTTTAACAAAAGATGTGATTTTCCGGAGGCGAGTCAACTTGTTTTAATGTTTATCGAACACATAGGAGGCCACGAGGCCTCGGTAAGTCATTAGCCAAGACCGCTTGACTAACTCGTTACCAAGGGGTTAACACCCCTAGTTTAGACTTAAAATGCAAATTAAGCCCTAACCGGAAAATCATGATTTAAAAGCCCGATGGCTCGAGAACCAAATAACAACCTAAGTCCTCGGGAAAGATTATCCCGAGACTTAACCAAATAACTACTCACACATGGCTAAAACACAAAACATAGCATAAAAACGAGACATAACTTTTAACCGAAGGATTCGAAAATAAACTTGAGATTATTGAACACCTTAACCGTAGCAACAACTTTAATACACGAGAAAAAGACAAAAGCTAGCAACTTACTAGAGTAAAGGAAAGGCAAAAGCTTGGCTTGAGCTCTAATGGAGGAAAACCAAAAAGACTAGAAATTGAAGAGAGAGAGACAAAGTTGAGTTATGAGGGAGAGAGAGAGGGAGAAAGACTTAAAGGGGTCCCCTTCTCTCTCTACAAAAATCCCAAAATATCTCAAAAGGTGAGACAACAAAATATCCCAAAAGCAAAAAGCAGATTTCGGATTCCAGGGCATGAACCGGTTGGTAATTTAGTCGTACCGGTTCATGCACTCGATCAAGGGTCAATCTTCAATTTCTGACGAGCATGAACCAGTTGGTAAATTCTTCGTACCGGTTCATGCACAGCAGACTTGGTTTTCTTCTGCTTCGCTTGGCAAAACGGCCCGACGACGGCCCGATGCTTCAATTGCTCGGACAAAACCACCCGACAGCGACCCGATGCTTGGCAATGCCACGTGGCCTTGATCGGTGGAACACTTCCTTGATAAATTCTTGACGTTGAAAGCACAAATTAACCCTGTTTTACCTGAAAACAACAAAACGAAACCTCACGAGCAAAATGCGATAAAACGGGAAAAATAGGGACGAAACGCTACAAATACTACGATAAAAGCCCCCAAGATTATACAATCTCGGGTGCGGATCACATACTTCCTATACTTACCACTCCTCTCACATGCAAACCGCATCCTTGGTTTGCAATTCTTCATCAATTTCTCCAAGCCCGTTATGATAATGACAAAGCCATGCCTTTTACCCATACCTCTTGTCCACTCCACCAAGTGTTCATCAGACGAAAACACCTAAACATATCAATAAATAATCATATAGTGTAGCATAAAGGTTGCACATGATAAAATTTACTCCATGGTTTCAGAAAAACACTCACCTGGCTCGTTGTGAACTGCTTCGTAAAATCATATTCCATAGGAATGGGAGTGGGAGTGGGAGTGGGAGTGGTATTGGTATTAGTTGACGGCCCTACATGACTACCGTGCATTGAAGTGTCACCCTAGAACCAATTTAATCAGTCAGCAGTTTCATAACACATAAAATATGAAAACTGTCTAAAATCGCATAACCCTACAATAACCCTGTAATCTGAACCAAATTTTGAGTTTTACAGTCCGAAATTTTCTACTATCATATAGGGCTTCAAAGTGTCAGACAGCAAAAAAAAAACTAACTGAAATGAAGATAGAGGAAAATGGAGGGAATGGGGTTACCTCTTGCACCGATTTTGACTGCCCATCTACAACATCCGTGCCTAAATCTTCCTTGTCAACATCCATTTCTTCCATTGCACCATCCAAACCCCAATGATAATACATATTGCTCTCTGGGTCCAAGACTTTTTCTTTACCAATGGAGGGAGAGGAAGCAATAGAGGTTTCCATTTACAGTTACAAGGTAGGAGGTGAGAGAGGCAGGGGTCGACTGGGTTTATGGAGGTGAGAGAGGCAGGGGACTGGACGTGGTGGCTGCTAGGTCGTGGAGGCTAAAGAGGACGAACAAAATGGAGATGGGATGGAGAAATTGAGGGAAATCGATTTCGGCTAGGTCGCAGTAGATGCTGCTGTATGTTTGTGGCTACGTATAGTATTTGTGAGGGTATTTTCGTCCATTTTTTATAAGGCTAGGGTTATTTTTTTCCATTTTTAAAAAGGGCATTTTTGTCCGAAAACCATTAATTTTTGGACGGGCTAGACTTAGGAAATAAGTGGCTGCAAATAGAAAGCTCCAAAAACAACTGCGGAGTCTAGAGCAGGGTTGGCTTCTATGTTGTCGCTCAAAACGACAGTGTTTTGGCACAACATACCACTCCCTCTTTGGCCTTGTTTGGGGCTCAAATAAGTGGGCAATATGATTAAAATCATTTATTGATTTTTTTTAGGTCCCATTTTGGGTTTCCACCAAGATAATTCAAACCGCTTGTTATTTTTAGAATATTTATTGTAGGTTTTTGTAAAAAAATTAGTTCAATCCGCTATTGAAAACGGTCTGAAATACCCATAGGGATATTGGATTGAGCTAATTTTTTGGAGGAATCAATAAAAAAATATATCAAGAATAATGAGCGGTTTAAATCATTTTTTTTGCTCCACCTAATTTTAGATTAATGACTTATTGATTTTTGAATGGGCCCCACAAAGATGATTTAGGGGGCGTTCTGCTTTCTTAGAAAATGAAGGTAATTTCAAGCTCAAAAATCATGTGTTTATGCAAATAATTTTCCTATCAATATGGATCTTGTTTAATAGATTTCATTGCAATCTTTTAAACGATGCAAAAAAAAAATTAAAAAATTATTTTCCATTTTCATTATATTTGAGCTTGAAATTACGTTCTTTTTGAAAAAGCAGGTTTAAAAAAAACGGAACGCCCCCTAAGCCCCTCTTTACTGTTAAAATGATATTTATGGATTTTTTGAAAAATTAGCTAAATCCGAGGTTTGATTTTATGCTCTCTTACTCATTTATTGAGCACCAAACAAGACTCAAAGGGGAGTGGTTTGTTGTGCCAAAACACTGCCGTTTGGAGCGGTCAACATAGATGTCGACCCTGTCTTTTTGCAGGGCCCGAATTCGGTTGGGAAAGTGGGCATAAGAAAGTAATAAGTGCTTGACCATCACATGTTCAAATCTCACGGAGGCAAACCATCCCAAATCTTGGGGCCATTGGGGTCCTGAGGGATACTGTAGGCAGGGGCAGACCCACGTTGGGTTACGTGCCCCCCCGTCTTTTAAAAAAAATAGTAAAAAAAAGTTGGATATAAATACAAAAAATCTCTTATACTAATACAAACCATCAGCATGGAGTAGTTGTCATCACAGATTGTGAAAAGTTATACGGGCTTAAGTTTGATTCCTAGGACTCTCCATCCCCTGTTTTTTCTTTATTTTTTTCATTTTTGATCTACCTCTTTCATTTATTTCTCTATTTTTGTTCTACCTCTTTTCTTTATTTTTTTTCATTTTTGTTCTACCTCTTTCATTTATTTCTCCATTTTTGTTCTACGTCTTTTTGTTTTTCTCCCAATCCACAATATTACGAAAATTAAATTACTAAATTACTATATCCTTTAGTTTACTTGCCCACCGCGAAGTTGAAAGTGTATTTTCAGCCATGAATATTGTGAAAAATCGATTGCGAAATAGAATGAGTGATCAATATTTAATGGTTGAACGATAATTTAGCGGTATACATACAGAGAAATATTTTTGAAGATTGTGAATAATAGGTGCCTCCAATATATAAAAATTCCTGGGTCCGCCACTGACGGTAGGGCAAGGCACACTACAACCTCTATAGGGCAGATCCGGGCCGTCCATCTCGGCAATGAATAATTTGGATTTTAATCTGTTCAATGGACGATCCAGATCAATAGGAGTTTAGACTAAATCCGAGTCGCTCGTATCGAAATGAACGGTCGAATCGACCGCCCTACAGGATTTTCCATTCCATTGGGAGTTATGTTCCGTCATTACTTTCAGAACTCCAGAATTAGTTGAAATGCGTGCAAACTGATTCAAATATCTGATTATAAAAAACAAAAGTTCAATTGGTCCATGTCCATCGAATGGTCAGACATTACATAAACTTTTTTTTATCGACGACATTTCGTAAACTTTCTGGTAACAGAAATCCATCATCGGCGATTACTTTTATGGGGAAGTCATATATGTAGTGATTTTTTTTTTTTAATTTTTCGTCAAATTATGGACAATTACTACTACTTAATTCAGTAATTGCTGTGAAATTAAATGAAAAGGCATGAAAGTAACAATTGAATTTTAAGAAAAATAAACTTCTTTTTATATCTTTGAGGTATTCATTTGAACGCGCGTGGGCTGCATTCAGGTTTGAGCCCGATGCCATTCCCAGGCCCAGACGGCCTCCCGTAGACCCGTAGTTACGCCCAAAAACCCACACTCAGGTTTCCGGATCCGGAAAATCACTCCGCCGCGGAATGGGTGGTGCTCGACGGCAGAATAGCGGCGCTAGCAGCAGCGGGGAGGAAGATGGAGACGCCGACTGGAGAGCCGCCATCGATTCCGTCGCCACCACTACTGGCCGCGACCGTGCTGCTTCTACCTCCAATGGTTCGGCAACGAAATCAACAAAACACGACGAAGTTGACAATCGTAAACCTCAGAACATCAAGCATTACCAGATCAAGGTTATTCCTCGATCCTGCTCACGTGGAGCTCTGTTTGTTCTTATTGGTTATATCGTTCTTTTTCCCTGTTTACTTGATAATCACATGAATAGAGCGGCGTCAGCGTCGATTTTTGGGGTCAGGTCTTTCTTGTGAGTCCCCGATCTCGGCGTGGATGGCTTGCCTTCGACTGGACCGGGAAGGGATTAGACGAGATGCGCGGCTGAACACCCGACTGTTAAACCAAAAAGAAGAAGAAAGAAATAGAGTGGCATCAGGGTCGGGTTTTGGGCATAGAGTGAGGATGCGGCCGCATTGGGTCCTCAAATTTTATCTAATTTCGAGGCCCAAATTTTTGATAGCCCTTATATTATGCTTATTCACAAAATTTGTATGAGAGTTTGATTTATATCAATGTTCTAAAAATTGCTAGGCTAGTCGGGTGGAAAAGGGGCAACTAGTGCCTAGGCGCTACTAGGCAGCTGCGTAGTGCCTAGACGGGGACGAGATACCGACTAGTCGGCTGTCTAATCTGGGCATTGGACCTCCGCCTAGTGCCTAGGCGGTGGGCCTAGGCATCCGACTTTAGAACATTGCTAAAAATGCAAGAAACCTTTTGAACTAATGAAACGATATTAAGTTTTTTGTACTTACGTATTTGAATATATTTCTCTTTAAAATTGGTTTTATCTTTTCAAAATATTTGATTGTGAATTTATAAAGGGTACTGTTAAAAAGTTTCATTGGATTCCCGAAAACGAAACGGCATCGGAAATTAGAATGGAAAATATTAGTCTTGCAGTTGTTAAGTTACTGGTAAATTCTAGGCCTTAAGGAACATGTTAATTCTCCAGACATTTTGAGGTTTTGAGGGATCCATGTGAAACCTATCTACACAGTACACAATCTATCATTCCCACCATTTTTGTTGAGATTGTTGTGCCATGTGTTTAGACTTGGCATATCATGGGTGCTCAATCTTCAATGGGAAGATGGGCCAAATGGTATATTATTACCCATGAATTTCTTGCTTTCAAGCTCCCTACCGAGTTTAGAAAACTTTATAGTGCTGTGTAGACTGACATTTTGTGAGGATATGCCTCTGCACTCTGTGCCTACTATCTTCACTAATGATCTTTATGGAAATATCACATAGCAAGCAATGACACAGAAGCATGTCTATTTACCCATTTGCTAACATTATCACTTCATACCTCGTTTTCAGTAATTCTTGACGAAAACTGGCTAATAATCTCTCTCTCTCTCTCTCAAGTTTACTTTGGTTGTCTGGTGTTTGGGTCCCCTTGGGAGGTTCCCTCTGTCTAAGGGATGGGCTGTTCCCGAATGAGGCGTGTTATGAGCATCACCCAAAGTGCTGGGGATAAAGCCTTGTCTTACATATAAGTAGTTCGGTCTCGGTGCGCTAGGGGCTTTTGTTGTGGGTTCTTCAAGGTTTTCGAAGGGCATTCTACCTGAAATTGGGGTTTAACGTTTGTATCAGAATGTTGATCCTTTTGAGAGCTCTCTCAGTTTTCACCCAGGTTCATTGGACAAAAATCTAGAAACTGTGCCTCGGCATTGAAATTATACTCAACTATCGATAACATTAAAGAGGTTTAGTGAAGGTATTGTTTGGGTTTTTCGATGAAGAGGTATGTTTTACGTTTTGGCTGTGGGCTTAGCGTGCGGATTTGAAGGGAGCATGCCATGAAATGATTTAGTAGTCACAGAGGCCTTATGGAAGAAATTGTGGCATGATGCAAGCAAAAAGGGGAAAAATCAGATGTCTAAGGGGGAATGGAATATGGATGTGCAATTATTAACCGTTTAATTTGGAGTCAGTTTGTGATGCTTCTTGAAATGGAAAGCTTGTGCATTGAATTTAAGAAATGGTGCAAACAAAAAGATACAAATTACTATCGCATAGTAACTCAGATATCTATCACCATGCATATTCCTTTTATGGTTTCTGGGTGTCGAACTTTTGTCTGTCTAGTGTTAGAGTTTTTGTAAATTTTTTGTTATTGCACATGGTGAACTATGTGACAGGTACTTTTGTAAATTTTTCGTTATTGCACATGGTGACCTACGTGACAGGCACAGAAGCTTCTGGACGGCATTTTGGAGGAGACAATAGAAATAGTGGGGGCAGATTGTATTCATATCCTGGATGAAGATCCCATGAACAGTGAAGGCGGAGTTCGACTCTTTAAACATGCTCCCCCTGGGATAGTGTTCGACCACATGGGTAACTCATTATACATTTGTTTATCTTCTTTTAATTAGCATGAAAATGGTGATAGTAGGTGAATTGTAGAACTTAACTAGTTCCCAAAGTTCGGCAGATGGGGAAAGTAAAACTGTGCCTGTCAGTTATGCATCTTTGCTATGTAGCTGGATAGATTGACAAAGGGTGTAGCTTATATTATATGCACTTGCACTCTTGCAGTGATTAAAGGAGCTGTTAAATCAAATATGTTGAATTGAACTCAAATGCGAGCTCATTATTCGCATTGTATATGTCCTGCTGATCCAATTAGATTGTATTTGAAGAGGCATAATATCAAACATGTTTAATAGTCCTTTGGTGTCAGTGAGAAGTTCATTTACCTTTTATTTTCTAGGTTGTGTTTTGAGGATTCAATGTTATTTATGTTAACAGATGAACTTCAGCGACCAACAAAAAAACCAAGAATCCTTCCTGGTAAAGAGATTGATGAGAATTCAAAGAAGGTTTGCCTTCTCATCTATGTTTTCTTGATTCCTTGTTGCCGATTCTTGTGTATATTGCAGTTTTACGATCTTAAATGTATTTGACTTTGCCTAATTGACATGACACGATTAATGTCTTGCAGTTCAGATGGCAACTCCAATCTATTGCTGTAGACGGGATGGATATAATCGCTGCAGCCAGAGATTCACACCAGAAAACATTAGCTAAAAAAGAAGCTAAAGATGCAGCAGCAAAATCAGCTGCGAAAAGAGAGGAAGAAAGAGTAGCAGAACTGAGAAAAGTTAGGGGGGAGAGATGGCTACCTTCAATTGCAAGAGATAGGCTGGTAAATTCTCGAGGTTGCTAATTTGTACTCGGCTCAGTTCAGGAAAAAAATAAAAAAAAGTACTCGGCTGAAACTTTTGATGCGCCTCTTGTTGTTTTCCATTGGGTTATGCTTTCCGGGTTGTCATTGATTTACTGTTGTAATTGCTTATGCTGCCAACTGATTGTCAGTTGTAGTCAACCAATCCTTCATCATCCATTTCCTCGACCGCATAAATTCTGTTCTGAGAGCCACTTTTGTTTTCCACATTTGATCGTGCCATTTTTTTCCCAACTTCCGCCCCATTTTTCATGGGATCAAGTCAGCTTCATGTGATAGGTACTCGGATAACTTTTTATTGAGTTCTTTTTTCCACGCGTGTTGGAAGGCATTAACATACTTAAACCTAGAAATTTATATATGTGAACTCAACATTGACCTAGGAATGTTAAACATGTAGGCTGCTACAGCTGCTTGCTCTTCCTCTTTCTTTCTTTTTTATATATTTCAGGTGCAAAAGGGCACAGGCAGTTGTTCAGTTAAAACTTTGGTTGTAGGTTGGATGAGGGCAGCCACTTAGGTTGTTTTTGGGTTCCAAAGGAAGAAAGCAAGCACAGAGGGTTCCACTTGCCAAATTTATAACACCCTACAATTATACTTTACTATTAGTACTCTGCCCCGTGGAGTGCTTTATACATTTTCTTTTGCATAATGCTATAAAGATCATCTTGCATCCTCGCTGGATTTCCAAATAAAGTACATATACACATGCATTTCTCGGTGTGAGATTGACCAAGGGGCGTGCAGTGCGCATCATGAAAAGATAAGAGAGAGAGAGAGAGAGAGAGCAACTGTGCAACTTCTTTTTCTTTTCTTTTCTTTTCTTTTCTTTTTTTTTCCTGCTTTAAGTATGCAAGTTGCGACATTATGAGGTGTTATATGGATGAGGTTGAAACTCGAAAGGGTTTGGACCTCATAATAACTCTCACTCAGTGTTTCATTGTGCTCCTCTGTTTTGCCATCGGTATTTAGAAGTGGGTTTCGGAAGAATTGGTTTTGCTTTGTCTGTTTCCTTTAGTTTGAGCTTGGAAACTGAGGTGAGAGAGATGGCCGTGTTCTTGGCGGCGGTGGTGGATGGCTTGGGCCAGTGCATGATGGTGCTGTGGGAGCGGCAGGAGCGTCGGTTTGACACCGTATTGGATGCTGTAAGCGTTGCTGGTAGGGCTCTCACGGTTGCTCTTGCCTTCTGCTTTCTGTCCGTTTACAGCCGTGGACAGTTACCTGTTCCTTTCCTTTGATTTGTCATATCTTTAGTTGCCCTCTCTCTCTCACACACACACACACACACACGCACACGCACACAACGTTGGCTATGAGCACTTCAGCAAAGATTTCTGAAGAGAAAGCATCTGGTGTAAATGTGAAGGTTACGGGATTTTAGTGGCGGTCAAGAGCTGCTCTTGACCTCGATGAACTTAGCCTTTTATGCTAGCTTGCAAGTTTGGTCTCTGAACCAATTTGATCCTTTCAATAATTGATTGCAGTTGCTGAATGTAATGCTCGATCTTTTTAATTTCCTTTTGTTTTGGGTGCTGAAGGTTTCTCAGTTCTTGCCAGTTACTGTAGTTCATTACAAGGATCTTACCCACTGTCTACTCTATGTCAATTAGGCACTCCTTCGACTTCAAAAACTAAGATGTGAAAGGTTAAAGGATAATAATGTCGGGACTGAAATGGTTTACCAGGTTTCAATTGTTTCTTAACACCTGTTTTTTTTGGTTGACTAAGACAACACACTACCCAGATGATAAGGCCACAGTAGGGATAAGCTTTCCCATATCTTCATTGAAAACCGATACCAATTAGTAGAACAAATCGTTTAAAATTTACGACTTAACCATATAAAATCATTTTTTACTATACAAAGTAAACGATTTTTTATCATGCATCAACCGATTTTTGATTAAGCTAATTTTTCATTCACATATTTATGAACTAGCGTCGTTCCCGTTCGATGCACTGGACAAACAACAAATTTTGTGTGAGCTCGATATTTTGTAGCGGAGCCATACAAATATTTTGTCCCGTGCATCAAATGGAAACGACGCTAGTTGATAGAAAAAGAACCCGGAGTGCGTGCTGTCCCTCTGGAACAACATGTGTGTTGGGCCAATTTGGGTTATCCATGCTCGGCAATGGACGGTATAGATTGCATCTCAGCAGAACAGCAATGGACGGTCGAGATTTGTTCGATCGAGATGCAATCTGAGCTATCCATTGCCAAGTATGGACAATCCAGATTGGTCCAACACACATGTTGTCCCCTTAGCAGGGCATTCCAGAAAACGATAGTTTAAGAAAAAAAATATCAATATGAATTTTTTTGGTTCCGTGCATTGAACAAATATTAAATCAAATTAATTTGTAACAAAAAAATCAAACATTGTACCCATTCAATGCATGAGATAAAAAAATAACATTGATTTTTCTGACCCCGTGTATCGAACGGGCACAACGCTAGTTGCTAATGATAAAAAATATAGTTTAATATTTTTTCGGTCCCATATTCGATGAATTTGGAGTACCATGTGACGAGTTTTCCTAATTTTTCCTAATCAATTACTCGTTTTTCATGCATCTACTCGGTTTTTTTTCCCATAAACTTGTGATTTGGTTTTCGATGCAGCAAGTAGGGGAAATTGATTCTTAACTATTCGTACTGAAAAGAGAGTAACTGATTCGGTAGCACATGTTGCAACAAGGGCTCGATGTCATCGTGTCAATAAAAAATGGCTCTATGGTATGTTAACAAATTGGTCCACTATCGAAAACCAGATTTTGTAAGTTTAGAAAATTGAGAATATAACAAAAAATGGACAAGCGCAACCGTCTTCTGAAAAGAGATGTTGCTAGGTTGAAAAGAAAATTATCTCACTTGCAAACATATCAGATTGAGATTAAATATATGATTGGATTACCGGATATTGCAATCATTATTGATCAGCACACAGAATATATAGAGCAAATTAACAGGTTAGATGTAGAATGCTCTGTTGGAAAATATTATAGGATATAATATTTTATTTTAAGTGTGAATGAAAATTAATTTATTTTGGAGTTGTATCTTTTTATTGGCACTTGTTTGCTGTGGACGAATGCGTCTTTCACAAACAGATGTGTCTCTTTCCTTGGTGACTTTTCGTAGAGTTACGAGTTAGTCTATAAATATTATTTCCCTAATTCATTTTTAGAAGTTGATTTTTCCTTCATTCAAGTTCATTCCTATGAGAGAGTTACAAACACAAGATGGTTCGCCAGACCCATTGAAGTGCTGCTTTGGGGGGATTCCGATTAAGTAGTGCTGGGAGACAGTCGTCCAATGCAATCCGTGAGCACCGTAGCGGGGGCAAAATCTATCTTAAGTACAGAGTGTCACACACAAACACTCGCCTTAATCACCAATTTATTTCCATAAATTTCCAGGTTTTGAGTTCCGATTTTATTGCCTCATATAATTGGTTTCATCACAAATAGTTAACACATTTTTCCAACACGCTCATCTTCAACCAAGCTCTAAAACACAAAAATAGAGAATGGATGTGACATATTAACGGCCCGTTTTGATGGAAGATTTGTTTTGGGTGGATATTGAATGAGGGAGGATTTGAATATGGATATGTAATGATGGGTGATATGTTAAGAAGGTTGGCCCCACTTTTTAAGAAGATGGATATGATGGGATAAAATATGAAATGACTTTATTACCCTCATTTTATTAATTTAATGGGTAATATAGGTTAATTTAATTAAAACTAAAATAAATGCATATTTATCACCAAAAAAAAACTGGATAAAAAAAAGGGGAAAACAGTGCATCTTCTTCCCCAAATTTATTCGGTGGCTCATGAAGGAAACAGGGGTGGCCTCTGATCTCGATCTTGGTCCATCAGGTTCAGAGCCTTTGATCCCGTCCATCAGGTTTTCTCTCTCTCTCTCTCTCTCCCTCCCCGATCCCGTCCACCATCATCGACGACGATGGTTGCTCTGACCCACCATCACCGACGACGGGGCAGTCTTCTCTCTCTCTCTGATTTTTTTGGCAAGAAAAGGTAACACAACATCCCTGATTTGCAGGGGTAGAATGGTACCAAAAATGCCCCAAACTCCCTTGATTTGCTAACGACAGGGCCTGGGCTGTCGTTGCAGATCCGGGTGAAATTCGGGGGAAGGGAGATATGTAGTCCGAACAGTAAACAAGTCCGGGAGAGGAAAATTGGAGCCAAACACCGGATTTGAGGGAGAGCCGGAGTACAAATCAGGGCGCCTCACATATCCCCTTCATCTCCTCCATCCAAACACCCCGTAAGGGGAGATTTTGTAATTTATTCCCTCTTGTTGCACTTTATGAGAGAATCTTGGAGGGATCCATGGTACTTTTTAGAGATTTAGTCTCCAAAATGGGAGTAGGGTCTCTATTTTTTAAGACTCAAAAGTAAATTTGGAGACCAAATCTCTAAAAAGTACCATGGGTCTCTCCAATATTCTCTCATAAAGTGAAAAAAGAGGAAATATATTACAAAATTTCTTCTCAATATGTCACATCCATTTTTTTTTATTGGGTAAATATGTCACATCCATTTTCTATTTTTGTGTTTTAGATGATGGATTGAAGATGCACTCAACAGGTTAGATATAGAGCAGATTCCGTCATTGAAGTGGACAGTTAAATGGGACAAATTTCAAATGGATAGGGTTTGCTAGAAACTAAAGAAAGAAATTTCAAATGGATAAGGGTTCCTAAATAGGGTTGCCAGCTAGCTGAGTTTTATGTGTTTGAGTTCAGTTCGTTTACATGAGCCTAAAACTTAAGCTCAGCTTATTCGTAAATGAGCCGAACCCTTAACGAACTGAGCCTGACTAACTTATGTAACAAGCCTCTTTAAAATGAGCTGAGCCTATAAAACAAGATGAGCTTTTTCGAGCCAAGACGAGCTTTTGAGTATTGAGCTCGGCTAGATTAGCAAACAAGTCGATAAGAGGCTAGCAGCTCAGTTCATTTGCAGTTCTACCTAAGGTTTCATATTTGAAATCTCCCAAATATTATCAATTCCTTTGAAGGCCGCTTGAGGTTTGCCCGGTCTATTTTCAAAGCTCCGGAATTATTCGAGTTGCGCAAGCTGGTCCAAACAGCCCTGTTCGGTTTGGATTTTGGGGGAAGTTTTTGAGAGTAATGAATGAAAAGAGACAGATAGATAAAATTTATTAAAAACCGTACCTAGAACTTTTGAGATCTCAAAACGAACAAGTTATCGAAAAAAAAAAGCGACTAGATCCATCTACTTTTTGCAGGCTTCGGCCCACAGCAATCATTCGTTCATATTCGGGCTTCTTCCAGGCCGGCCCCGTTTTGTCTTCCTGTTCCCGTCCAACCCCACTCATTGTCAAATCATACCCATGTAAGCCCTGTTTTAAGTGAGCTACCCAAAATACCCCAATATCCTCGCCTCTCCTCTCATCTGTAGCCACAAACCCTTCTTCATCTCGTCATCAACTCCCCACCACCAAAATAACCACCAGTAAACTCTTCGACATAAAACACCTCCGCCGCCGCCATCGAAAAACTCGCCTCCGATGTCCCCACCGCACCACCACCACTCGACTCCCCTTCCTCCTCCGCCGCCCTTTGCGCGTGCCTCGACGCCGCCACTTGGATCTGCGACCGCGACAGTTCGACCGCGTCCGGAACGTTCGACAGACAATCCGAGAAATTGAGCGTCACCGACGGCCCGCGGAGGCAGAAGGCGATGGCGTCGAAGGCCCGGGCGGCCTCCTCCGCCCTCCGGTACGACCCCAGCCAGATCCTATCGCGGCTATTCGGCTGCCGCACCTCCGCCACCCACTTCCCCCATTTCCTCATCCTCACCCCCTTGTAACGGCCGTCACGGTTCCCGGCCCGCCGTTCGCACACCGGACTTGGCTGTAGCTTATCCGTCAGCAACTCAAGTCGATGGGCCCGCCGCCAAAAATAGGGAGCGACGTTCGAAACACGCGAACAGATCCGACGAACTGTGACAGAAGGAAGATTTCTGTGGCGATCGTGGTCTTCGCCCCTCTGATTTCTATGGAAATTGCGTCCCAGTCGACCATGGGGGAACAATCGTTCCAGTTGTTGCCGTGTTCGTCCTCTGTCGTTGTGGCGGCGGTGGTGGTGCTATAGCCGAATAATTCATGTTCCGCGATGGTTTGATCCACCACCATGGCAGCTAAGTCAAAACAGTCTGCAATTTGTGAAATTCGAGCTCAATTGGGGTCTCGAGAGAAAGAGAGGGGTTTTCTTCACTGTTGCGTTGTTTTATTTAACGTGGCACTATTTATCTTTATAACAGGTGTGAATTCTTTATTTGTAAATGCGAATTTTGTCCCAAAATGTAAAATTCACATGTCTCAAAATAAAAAATTCACACATTCAAAAATTTTAAGGTATGAATTGTGCAGATAAGTGTGAATTTTGCAGAATTCTGAAAAGGGGTGTGAATTCACATCAAGGTTTCATTCAAAATTCACACCAAGAATTCACATCAAGACTTCACCCAGAATTCACACCAATAATTCACATCCAAACTTCATTCAGAATTCACACCAAAACTTCACACCTAGAATTCACACCAAGACTTCACACCAATCTATTAGAATGGTCATAATAACAATCTTCGGGAAATTCCATTGCAGACGGGGTGTGAGTTGTGTAATTAGGTGGGTGTGAATTGTGCAGATGAGTTGCGAATTCTGTATTTAGGGGTGAATTCAGGAAAATGAGTGTGAATTCTTGAAAGGGATGTGAATTTTGGGGGTATGAATAGTGCAGATGAGGCGTGAATTCTGCAAAAAAAGATGTGAATTTTAGGGATGTGAATTCCGCAAATGTGTAGGGGTTATTTGTATGCACAGCACTGGAAAATTTTTGGGTGTGAATTCTTTATTTGGAGGTGAATTGTGTCTTTCTTAAAGGTGTGAAATCTGTTTTTTTTGAAGATATAAATTCTTCATTTGTGTGTGAATTTTGTTTTTTCAAGCGTGTGAATTCTCATTTGGGGATGTGAATTCTATCTCTCATTTTTTCTGTGAATTCTTCATTTGAGTGTGAATTGTGTCTTTTTCGAAAGTGTGAATTCCTCATTTGCGTGTGAATTGTGTATTTTTTTCGAAAATATGAAATCTGATGGTGTGAATAGTGAAGGGGTGTGAAATCTTGTAAAGGGGGTGTGAATTTTGCAAAGGAATGTGAATTCTTGCAAAGGGCTGTGAATTTGGAGGGTGTAAATTCTGCAAAGAGGTGTGAATTCTTGCAAAGGTGTGTGAATTCTCGAGGATGTGAATTCTTGTGGGTGTGAATTTTTCTGAGGTGTGAATTCTTGGGGGTGTGAATTCTGTGTGGGTGTGAATTCTTTAAAGGGGTGTGAATTCTTGGGCTGTGAATTCTTATGAGAGATGTGAATTCTTAAGGGTGTGAATTTTTGGAGGTGTGAATTCTTCAAATGGGTGTGAATTCTGTGGGTGCTAAAAAGTAAAAAGGGCAAAATAGTAAAAGCATATTTAGAAAGGACCTGAATGAAATAGCACTTACAAAAGGGGATTTGCATGGAACCCCCACAAAAAACTAGGACCGGCCAGGAATTTCCTGTTCATATTCAGACCTAATGAAAGCCCAAACTCCAACTAAACCGGCCCAAAACTCCCTCGCACCCAGTCTTCAGTTCACTCTGTATACAGTGGTTTTCCACTGGGCCAAGACGAAACAAAAAAAAACCCACTATAAATAAGCAGAAAACCCTAATCTCCTCCCTCTCTCCCTTCGCCGTCATTTCTGTTCCAGACCAGAGAGAGAGAGAGAGAGAATCACAGGCAAGATGAAGTACAACCCGCGCGTGACGAGCTCCCGCCGCAAGAACCGCAAGGCGCACTTCTCGGCGCCGTCGAGCCAGCGCCGCGTCCTGATGAGCGCGCCGCTCTCCACCGACCTCCGCTCAAAGTACAACGTCCGCTCGATGCCCGTGCGCAAGGACGACGAGGTCCAGGTGGTGCGCGGGACCTACAAGGGCCGGGAAGGGAAGGTCGTCCAGGTGTACCGCAAGAAGTGGGTCATCCACATCGAGCGCATCACCAGGGAGAAGGTCAATGGGTCGACGGTCAACGTCGGGATCAACACTTCGAAGGTGGTGATCACGAAGCTGAGGCTGGATAAGGACCGCAAGTCGCTGCTCGATCGCAAGGCCAAGGGCCGGGCCGCGGCGGATAAGGATAAGGGAACGAAGTTGACGGCCGAGGATATCATGCAGAGCGTCGACTGATGGAATGAGATCTATCTATTTGGTAAAATTAAAGAAATTGTTCTTCTTTTTTCAGTACTGCGCTGTTTTAGTTATGGATTTATGTGATGAGCTGTTAAAGGCTCGGCGTTTTGGTTTGGGAGTTAGGGTTATGACCTATGAGACTTTGTGGGGGCATTTTGATCCAACTGGCACTGTTATTTTTAGCTTAATTGATTATGCTGCTATGCTATTTTCTACTGGTTGATGCGTGTTTTGAATACTTACATCCACGTGTTGTGATACGATTGGCACCATTGAAATTTGGAGAAATGAATTTGCCTTGGAAGCTCCATCTATTTGGTAAACATGGTTACCAATGTGGATTTTGAGATGAGCTGTTTAAGACTCCAGCATTTTGATTTAAAAATTAGGGTTATGAGACTTTTGTTTGTGGGGCGTTTTGGTTGAACTGGCTGTGTTATCTTTGGTTATTCATTATGTTCCTATGTCATTTTTCGGTGTTTGATGCGTGTTTTTGAATATTTGTGTCCTCGTGTTGTGACGCGATTGGCTCCTTTGAAAATTACCAAACCAAAACGAACCGAGCCTTGTGTCCCAATCAATTGGCATCACTACGTGAATCCTGTTTTTCCATTGACCTTTGTCCAGGGCTACATGTTCCCTTAGATTTATTAAGTCCAAATCCTACACTCCACTGAAATTTGGAGAAATTAAATTGCTGGGATAGCATGCAGACATCAACTGATGAAGTGAGAGCTATCTATTTGGTAATCAAATTGAAAATTTATTTATTTTGAATGCTTTACTGTTTTAGTTATGGATTTATGTGATGAGCTGTTAAAGGGTTTGCGTTTTGATTTGGGAATTAGGGTTAATGAGGCTTTTGTTTGATGGGCATTTTGATCAAACTGAGAATCTAGCTATGTTATCTTTGGTCTAATTCAATGTGTTCCTATATCATTTTCTAGTGTTTGATGCGTGTTTTTATTTTTATTTTTTTTATTATAGTTATCCACGTGTTGTGACACATTTAGCTATGTTATCTTTGGGTAAGGATAAGGGGACTAAGTCATGCAGAGTGTCCACTGATAGAATGAGGTGTCAAAGGTTTGGGTGTATTGCGCTGTTTGAGTTATGGATTTATGTGATAAGCTGTCAAAGGCTTGGCGTTTTGATTTATGTGATAAACAATGGTTGAACTGGCTATGTTATATTTGGTTTAGTTCATTATGTACTTATATTATATAGTGTGGGATGCATGTTTTGAATACTTTTATCCTCATGTTGTGACACGTTGGCCACGTTAAACTTATAGAAATGAATTGGCTACGTTAAGTTTACCACTGAGGCTTTGTTTGGTTCATGTGGAAATGGAAGGAGAATTTTAAATAAATTCCTCCCATTGTTTGGTTTGGAGAGAAAGAGGGGAGAACATAACAAATTCAAGTTGTACGAATAGTAAACTTTTCCTCCCACTTTCTTTTCTTTTATTTTCCCCCACTTTCCTCAAATTCCAAACATAAAGGAAATTGTGTTTTTTTTAGTACTGAGCTGCAAGGTTGTCAAATCGTGAATTGAATCGAGAATTGGATTGACCATTTTTTGAATCGCGAATCGAATCGAATCGTGAATTGTAATGATTCGGTCCAAATTTTGAAAATACATTAAAAATATATCTACGCACCTACAAAATAAAGATACACTGTAACATCAAAAAATTTAAGCTTAAATCTATATTAAAGATAGTTTTCTATTATTAATTGATAATCACATGGTCTAATAGGAAAGACACTCGTACATAATTTGATAATAAAAACTATAGTAAAATGGATATCTGCATATAGGTGTTAACTCATTACAAAAATGAAAGCTTAGCCTTAACAAAGTAAAAGTTTGTAGCCTGATTGGTACGAATCTAAACTAACTTGTATGGCAACATATGTGGATCGATTTGTGAGACGACACATCCATATAGATATTATCCTCCACAGTATTCACACTTGTATAATTACCATTTAGCAAAGGTGAATTGCAAATGTGGTTTCTTATTAGTTGAACGCAACAGTGGCGATAAACCTTGATTCACCTATAGTTTCGTATCGTTTTTACGTGAATCGTGAATTGAATGGCAAATCGTATCGTGAATCGTACGATTCATCACCAATTCTATATAAACCTTGATTCACCTGTAGATTCGTATTGTTTTTGCGTGAATCGTGTATTGAATCGCGAATCGCATTGCGAATCGTACGATTTTGACAACCATGCTGAGCTGTTTTAGTTATGGGTTTTGAGATGAGCTGTTTAAGACTCCAGCATTTTGGTTTGGAAATTAGGGTTATGAGACTTTGTTTGTGGGCCATTTTGATATGCTATCTTTGGTTTACTTCATTATGTCCTATATCATTTTCCTGTCTGATGAGTCATCTATTTGGTAAAAAAAGAAATTGAAATTGTGTTTTTTTAGTACTATGAGTTGTAAAAGATCTTTCAGCATTTTGATTTGGGAATTAGGGTTATGAGACTTTGTTGAACTAGGGTTTTGGTTGAACTGGGTATGTTATTTTTGGTTTAATTCGTTATGTTCCTATATCATTTTTCTAGTAGTGTTTGATGCATTTTTTTAATAGTTATGCACGTGTTGCGACACGTTTGGCTCCGTTGAAACTTGGAGAGATGAGGTTGCTTGGAAAGCTCTTGGAGTTGTACCGACATTGGTTACATGTCCCATTTACATGGAGTAGATACTAGATAACATGATGGGTAATTTGGGTGTGTCTAGAATACACGACCAAGCACCTTGCCCTTGCGGATGAGATCTATCAATTTGGTTAAAAGAAAAATGAGTTTGTCTTTTGAGTATCTACTGTTTTCAGTTTTGGATTTTGAGATGAGCTGTTTAAGGCTCAGAGTTTTGGTTTGGGAGTTAGGGTTGTGAGACTTTGTTTGTGGGGCATTTTGATTGAACTTGCTAGGTTATTTGTAGTTCAATCATTATGCTCCTATGTTATTTTCTACTGCATGATGCATGTTTTGAATATTTATATCGACGTGTTGTGACACGATTGGCTCCATTGAAATTGAAATTTGGAGAAACTTGGAAAGTTCTTGCAGTTTTATGGACATTGGTTTCAAATTTAATGTACTTGTAGTTGATAACACGAGTGATAGGGGTATAAGTTATGTTATCTTTGGTTTTGATTCAGTATGTTCCTATATCATATTCTAGTGTTTGATGTGGTGTTTTTAATGTGTACTCACATGTTGTGACACGTTTGGCTCCGTTAAGTTTTAGAGAACTGAAAATTGCTTGGAGAGAGCTCATGCAGTTTTAGCGACATTGTTTGATATCTCATGTACTTGTTTCTCATTTACTAGAAGTTGTACTTGTAGGTTATGTTATATCTGGTGTAATTCAGTATGTTCCTATATCATTTTCCTGTGTTTGGTGCGTGTTTTTTTACTAGTATTTATATTATTTATACATGTTGTGACACGTTTGGCTCCATGAAATTTTTGAGAAATGAAATTGCTTGGAGTGCAGTTTTATCAACATTGGTTTCAAAGCTTTTATGTACCTGTAATAGATGAGAGTTGGGGATATAAGTGATGTTTCATTTCCTTTCATCTCTACTTCGATGTGCAATTTGTGTGTCTTTTCTGAAGACAACCAATCTTGTTTCACACCAAATCTCACCAATTTTTTTTTGTGTGATTATCTATGCTGGTTTCTAATCAATAGTCTTGTTATAGATAACACAAGACTATTATAGATAAGTGAGGTTTCTTTTTCTTTGTTGTACTTTGATGGGCCGTTGGGTATTTTTGAGAATACACGACCAATCTTGTTTCTTACCGTAGTATATCACCATTTCCGGTGAGAGTTGAATGAGAGGGCTCGCTCCCTTTCTATCGAACACGGGAGAAAATTCTTGATCTCGATGTTTCTTGTTAGTTCTCACCAAGTCAATCGCACCGAACGGCCTGTTATATCCATGTGAGATTTGCTTGGAGTGCTCTTGTAGTTTCAGCGACATCGTTGACAAATCTCATTCACGGTATTCTAGTAATAGAGGACCTGAATTCACTTGCTTTTAGATATGTCCAGGGTTCATGATTTCAGGAGTATCTGTAGAATCGGAGCTACATATGTGAAGTGAATTGCTTTTGATGGAGTATATACTACTACTGTTTTTAAGTTTCTAATGAATATTGAACGGGCACATTTTTGAACAGGTGCCTAATGCGGCTACTTCAAATTTTTTTTTTTTTTAGGTCTGCCCAATGTGTCTAGGAGAGTCGAATGTCGATTATGTTTGCCTGCATTGTTTGATTTTTATGTCAATTTGATAGTCTTCCCTAAGAGATTCTCGACTTTATTGCGACAAATATGGCACACCAACAGAAATATGAAGAATCGGATGGGCGCATATCTACGAAAATTGATCTATTCGCGATGGGCACATTATGCCATACCAGCATATCACGTGTTGTATAAATTAACATTGTATTCACTCTTTTCAAATGATCCTGCTACTTCTCCCCGGGACTAACAATTTGAAGCTATACCATGTTTAGATTTTCCGATTGAAGATTATTTTGATATAGGAGTATTTGAGGATTTTTTTTAATCATTAGTATTTGAACGGCTTAATTGTTTAAATAGGACTTGGAAATTTCACTCATTGGTTACATCTGCTGGCTTCTGCACAGAGAGATGATACAATGACTCAGTTTTTGATGACCCTACTTTTTCAGAGACATTACAGAGGCTAAATCCGCATTAGCGGGGCTGATTTTGGACCAAATTAATCCTCAAAATTCACTTCGGTACTTTAATTAATCACTTTTTCATAATTACACAGTATCAGACTCTTTATGAATCATGGTAAATTGACCGTAAATGTTATAAAAACTTTCCAAGAAATATTTTTTCAATCTTATTTCATGAAACATGGTTAAATTACCATCAAAATAGATAATTTCATGAAAGAAGATGACTCTTTGGAATATAACTAAACTCCATATTTGGAATCTTATATACCCCTTTGAACTTAAGATAACGTCCGCAAAAAATGGAAAGGGAAATCAGTGGGATTTGTTTATTTGAAAGTTTGAAAATCCTCCTATTATATCTCCCTTAATTGATGCTTTCTTATTCATCTGAATCCCCTACATTTAGGAAATAGTAAAACTCTCACTCTCTCTCTCTCTCTCTCAATATATATATATATATATATATATATAGTCGGCTTCTCATACGGACACCCTTATTTTAGTTATTTGCAGACATCGCTCTCAGCCGTTAGATTGTGTTTTTAATGGTGCAGATGAACGGACGATCTATTCGCGCAAATAGATATATAGATAATCCGCGAATCCAGACCATTCAAAACGGGCGTCCTTAGGGGAAGGGCGGGGTGTGTATGTATATTGTATGAGGTATAATAATGGTAATTCACATGTTAGAAGGATGAAAACATAAACATGAAAAAAGGACAAGATGAATACTAACATGACATGACCGAAGAGGATGATTATTTAAAAACTTCAAGACGAAACTCTAGTTAAATACAGGATGAAGTTCAATTACTAATTTATCCAAAAAAAAAAAAAAGTTCAATTACTAGTATGTTGCACACTTACTCAAAAACGTCAATTACTTTCCCAATTCACGCTTTTTTAACAAGGCGACCACTTTCTCACCAAATCTCACCATTTTGGTGATATGTAGTAGAAAATATAAGTTTTGTACTTCTCCCGATTTCTCGCCAAATCACCCAATCCAAATGAGTGATTTTGCAAGAAACTCTAATCCTTTCTTTTCTTATCAAATTCTGAACACAAAATAGCTTTAGTGACCCAGTAGGAACTCTAAATCCACATATAGGATAATGCAAGCATATTCTACAAAGCGACGAAGATATAAAACATTTTCATCTAATCATCGGAGCTAAATCAAGAGGAGAACATATACAACAATAACTATATATACACGATAATACATGCATATGTAGAGAGAGAGAGAGAGAGAGAGAGAGAGAGAGAGAGAGAGAGAGAGAGAGATTGTGGTAGAGACTTCAAAACTCCGCTGCAGCTGTGCTGTGGGCTGCGTTTTCTTTAGAGGGAGAACGAAACGATACTCTACTTGCGAAAATATACTGTATGTATATATGTGGTGCTGCCGAAGGACATTTGGGGCATTTCTTAATGTGAATTGGGCCTTTTTGATGGTTAGGGCATCGTGAGTTGATGGATTGGGCCGGGTTGGAGATAAACCCAGACATGGGCCGGGTATTACAAGGAAACCCTTTTTTTTTTTTATTTTATAGAAATGGAGTAGTAGTAGTAGTAACAATAATTTAATTTTGGAAGAATTTTTTTATTTTATCGACAAAGAGGAATTCCATTTGTTAGAGATGATGAAATTATAGAGTCGAGTAAATTAGGAAGTGAAATGCGTGAGAGAGTTTTTAAAAGAATAAATGTACTTTTCAAATGTTGTTACTCGCAAAAGCACAACGACCTATTATTCTGTTAACCTCACATTTTTAAACTGATATAATAAGAAACACAAGATTTTAAAACTAATTTAAGAGAAAAACAAGTGGTAAGATGCCAAATGAATTGAAATAAAAGCTATGATGCAACCAAAGATATCCATAGATAATGTAGAGAAAGAAACTCCCAAATGGGATACAAAAGAGACTAGCTCTTGATAATATTTGTTCAAAATATAAAAGCTACCAAATAAGAGATTCCAACACAGGTATATAGACCCCTTACTACTAAGAGCACAAAAAGACATAGGTACCCTTACTATATACTTGATACTACATCATACTTTCCTACTAAAAAGAAACTTGTCCTCAAGTTACGGTTGTAGTGCTTCGACCCAACACGACCCTTATAGCACATCCAATCTTAAACATGAGTTTGTTTTTGTGCACGTCCACCGCATCCATGCTTGTGTGTGAGTAAGCAATCCACTTGGCATGTCTTGAACAAGGTAAAGCTACATCAAAGTATTTTCTAAAACATCCTCCCAAAAAGTATCTTGACCAATCGCCATTTGAAGATTCAAAGACAAGGAAAACGCCGTACCCAAGACTTTCTTGAGTGAAGACCATTCCCAAGGGATCTTCAAGTCGTCCCATGAAGCCTAGTTTGGTCACCAATTCTTCACAAACTTGTATATCATGCATCGGGGGGAACGCGGAAGGCAAAACTTGAAAACAATTCACACCCGTTGGCTCTACTAGGTCTACAAGGATTGGAGGATCTTCCACAATCTCATACTTTGAATATGAATCCAATGCACCTTTCTGGCTTTCTTTTACTACTTGCTCTACATCCTCAAACCCTTCGTCGTCATCAAGATACTCATCATAGATAGGGAAATCTTCAAAGTCATTCCCAAACTCTTCCCTCATTGTCAAATCTTGACCAAACACAATATCATCCTCCTTCAAGAGCTTGTTGGTGGTTTTGGGGACATCCATCATACCCAAATTCATTGGAGGAAGTTTCTTAGAAGCAAATAACATCGGGCAATAATGAGATTTTGTAGCTACCTTCTCCTTCATGGGTAAGAAGGTGATTTGTTGTGCATCCTTATGCACGGTGTATGTATTCCGCTTTCCATCATGAAGAGTATCGCGGTTGTATTGCCACGGACGGCCAAGTAAGATATGGCAAGCGTCCATAGGTATCACGTCACACCAAGTTTCATCAAAGTACTTTTACCGGATGGAGAAGGACACCATGCACCTCTTGTTCACCTTGATTTCATTTCCCCTATTGAACCAAGAAAGAACATAAGGATCGGGATGCTCCTCCACTTTGAGTTGAAGCTTGTCAACCACCTCTTGAGATACCATATTGCCACAACTCCCACTATCAATGATCATATCGCAAACATGCCCTTCTATGTTGCAAGTAGTATAGAATATGTTGGCGCCCAACCAATCTTCATCACTATCTTGCTTAGGTGTTAGGAGAGTCCTCTTGATCATAATTGAAAGACCCACTTCCTCTTCCAAGTCACCACCAATCTCTTCACATGCGACATCATCATACAAGGGAATATCATCATAACTTTTCTCCACTTCACTAAAAAGTGCTTTGTTACGACTTCCGGAAGCTTTTCGACAATCTGAAGACTTGTGACCTGGTTCCCCAGACTTGAAGCATTTGAATCCCCCACTTTGGGCTTGTTTTCGAGCCCCCGAAACACCGGATTGATGCTAATTTTGAGCAGGGGCTGAATCTTTATCCCCACGATTTTGGTCATCAAACCCCGAAGGACCAACTTGACCGCCATTAGAAGAAGAACCACCTTGAAAAGAGGTGTAGAAGGGCTGCCCGGACGGGGAACCGCCTTGATTTTGCTGCCCGGATCTAAAAAACTTCCTCTTTTCTTGCTTTTCGGCCACCAAGGCCTGATTGTAAGCTTTCGAAACCGTCCACAAAGTTTGCATAGCAAGGGCATCTTGGATTGTGATTGTCAACCCACTTATGTACCTTGCAACCATTTGATCTTCACTTTCATTCAAATCAACTCTAGCAACAAGTTAATGGAAAGCCTCCGTGTACTCATCAACACTTCCAACTTGTTTAAGATTATGCAAATTCTTGTAGTAGTTTTGCATATAGTTGAAAGGCAAGAATTGCTCATTGAGTTTCTTCTTCATTTTCTCTCATTCTCTAATCTTTCCCTTTTCTCTTCGTAGCCTAGTTCCTTGCAATTGTTCCCATCAAGCGGAAGCTCTTCCTTTTAGACGGATAGCCACTAATTTCACCTTCTTCTCCTCGGAGACATCTCCATAATCAAATACTCTTTCAACAGTATTTATCCAATCGACAAACTCATCCGGGTTAAGACTTCCATTGAACTCGGGAAGTTCAATCTTGATGTTCTTCTCTCATCTATAAGGCGAGTGAGTGGACGGTGGCCTACGCCAATTCGGATCACCAAACGGATTGTCAAAGTGACTATGAGAGTCCTTGGATCCTCCACTACCCGCACGCGACACTTGCAAGCCTTGCACCATCGCCGTTAGGGTAGCAACTTGTTGTCTCAACTCTTGAATCTCATGGTTTTGGTTGCCAAACTCATTCTCTTCACTATTATTCATCACAAAGCCTCTCCCTCTACCTCCTCTTCTACCTCTAGCCCGATAAGCCATTACAACACCACAATCAACTTCAAACAAGTCAATCAACCCCAAATAATAAAAACCCAGTCAACTCAGCCACCAATTTCAACAGAACAACCCTAAAAACACTTAATCACCGGTAATCATACTAGAATCGACAACTACGGAGCAATCTAGCAACAACCAAGCAAAGAAAATAAGGATTCGACACTTACCCACCTTAGATCTTGTCCGAAATCAGCAAAAATGGGTTGAAATCACTGTAGCATGCTCCGAAATCACTGTAGCTGTGCTCGAAATCACTGTAGAAGTCTTCGAAATCACTATAGCAGGCTCGAAATCACTGTAGCAGTGCTCGAAATCATTGTAGCAGGCTCGAAATCACTGTGTGAGGTCCGAAATAGACAGATCTGGTGTCGAATTACTGTTCTAAACATTGTAGAGGCATTTTGCAGCTATGGGTCACCGTTTCGAGCTCCCAAAGTGGCAGATCGAGTGTGAATAGAGTTGGGTCAGGTGCGAAATGGTGTGAAATAGGGTTTTGATGCCTGAAACAGCAAGAATTAGCCGCGAAATGGTCGATTCTGTAAGTTTAGGAGTCAAAATCGAGATGTAAGATCTGGGTTTGAGCAGGTCTGTTGGTTTTGAGTGGAATAGGGACTCCGGCGAGGTTTTCCGGGGCCGTTTTAGGGTTCCGGCGAGATTTATCGGCGAGGTTTAGGTTTCCAGCGAGGGTTCCGGCGAGATGAACGGTTGGGATCAAGCCTAGAAGCTCTGATACCAAATGATGCAACCAAAGATACCCATAGATAATGTAGAGAGAGAAACTCCCAAATGGGATACAAAAGAGACTAGCTCTTGATAACATTTGTTCAAAATGATAAAAGCTAGCAAATAAGAGATTCCAACACATAGATATAGACCTCTTACTACTAAGAGCACAAAAAGACATAGGTACCCCTTAGGCCCTTACTACATACTACATCAAGCTAATGCTTGACTTCCCAACAAAACATACTGCTATATTTTTTGTCTTTAAACTAATTCCAAAATACTTCTTGTTTCCGCTAAAAATACCATGTAGTCCATTTAGTTAAGGGAATGGAATTATCTTGAACAGTGAGTATTTTTGAACTACGAATGAGTTCACGCTATTTTTTTTTTTTTTTTTGTCTTCTGGATAGACAGCAAATATCACTTGTTTTCTACTAAAAATTTTGAAAATACCATTTAGAAAACAAAGTAAAGAGAAATTAGTCGTCTTCAATAGTGAAATTTTTGGACTAAAACACCGAAAATATCGTTTAGACAACAACGTGCACTCATAAATATTGCAAACACCGTTTAGTCAATCGCACAAACTCACGCTAAATACTTACTCTCTCTATTTTTTCCTGGAAACTTTATGTTTTTATAAATGCATTAAACTTCTTTTTAGTACCCTCTTTTAAGATCATCTTCGTTATAAATGCGTTAAACAAAAGAGATTTAAATACATTTTTCTTGCAACATCTGCGACAAAACAGAACCTACTGGGCAAAAAGATGTAATATGAGACAATTGACAACTCACAAGGGTATTAAAAGGCTTAATGGTTTCTAGGGGGAAACCAAGGTAAAGAATCTTTACAACTGATACAAAGTGTAATGGACCTGGCTTCGCTACAGTTAAATCTTGATCGTTCATCTCGACAATCAATTATTCAAACCGGTAAGATAATTGTGCAAATTTGGACCATTAAAGAGAAAACATGTCACATTAGCCAATAAATTGGAGAAAAAAGGTCACAGCAGATAATAAATTGGAGAAAACAGAAAATGCAATTGACTATTCATCCACCAGGGCAATATGTTCGGTATACAAAGTGAGTTTGCAAATGGTAGTAATCATACATAGCAATCTCCCAGGAAACCAAAACTACACTAAGGTTTTCCCTTTGAAGCTGAAGCAGCTTGAGCTGCATATTTGGAGAGCACACTAGTCAGCACTGCCTTCTCCTTGACTCTTAACCTGCATCATGATACTACAATGCGGTTAAACAGATCGTTACGGGACAAACGCGAGAAAAAAAAAGGCAGCAAAATCATGAACAAACTACATGCAATCGACACAAAGCCTACCTATTTGTAGATCCTGGAAGCTTGAATTTTGGAACATTACTTTTTTTTTTTAGCTTTCAACCTCTTCCCGTTTTCCAGGGTTTTTTCTTTGTGCTTTGAGGGCATTGAAACAGCAACAGTCTTCTTGTTCCCAAACTACCTCCATCCCTGTGCTTTGATAAACTGAGAGATTCCACATTTTCCCAACTTCTTCCCATTGTGCTGGTAAATGTTCATCGTCTTCATCCTCAGAATCATCGGGGGCGATTAGCTCACACGAGTCTGAGGAAGCATCATTTATTCTGCCAAATTTACCAACTGGGCTTTCTCCCAAACTGGATATTGCCACTTGAGGAGCACGATCATTTAAATCTGGCGGGAATTTTAGCGCCTAGCTTGGAGATTTTGGAGATTTTGGATTCATTATCTCACTTCTTACCTGCTTCTGAATCTTTCCAAAGGTAATACTTGGTATTGCCACATGAGGAGCACAATCATTTACATTTGGCGGGGGTTTGAGCGCCGTGCTTGGAGACTTTGGATTCATTATCTCACATCTTACCTGCTTCTGAATCTTACCAAAAGGTAATACTTTGTCTTGAAAATGACTTTACAAACCTGTCAAGTAAACCAGTCTGCTGAGACTCAATACATTATAGCTAGAATGAATCCCGGATGAGCATGCATATGATGTAACACTAGCATAGCAGTGTTTGTTGCTATCTCCATAGCCGATTTTGCAGAATGCTATTCAGTGTTGGGATGACGGTGATTGGAAACATGTTTTCAATGATTTTTTTGACGTTTATAAGAAACCATTAAAACGCTGTGTTCAGATTCAAGAAAATTAATACCATTTCGGAGATGAATATGATATGAACACGTTTGGATAGCAGTTTTTTGAAAAGAGTTCTACAAATTTATTCTGAAAATAGAAACAAAAAAGGTTTAATCTTGAGGCAAGCTTGCATGCGTGTGTGAGCTTAAATGCACATGACAGCTTAGTCACACAATGTGCGAGCGTGTGCAGGAGCACGAGCGCAGGCGTGAAAGTGTCTCGCCACTCTCAAGAATGACATAAAGTACTAAAATACGTGAGAGTGGGAATTGAGAGGGAAAACGTAGAGCAAGGATTGAGAGAGCAAGCGGAGGTCTTTTCGGTGCATATGTGACTAAGCATGACGGTATGGCACGACTTAGTTGATTACTTGCATTTTGTCAAATTTAATTAGCTGAGTTCTCCAAATATTAACCTGTTTGCATCCTCCTTCGTCTTCAAATCAACGAAGGCATAGCCCTTGCATATGGGGTCCCTTGTCTTCTTGTTTCCAGAAACAGCCGGAATCACATCAACAATCCCAGGAACTCCTTTGAAAGCCAGCTGCAGATCCCTGTAGACGTTCTTTCTCTTAGGAAGATTGACCAAACAAACACGAATTCCACTGGGAACATCTTCAGGAGCTGCAAAACTCCAGCATGGTGCTACCAAATCAGACTCAACTTTGCAAGGAGTAACATACAAACTTATTATCGTAATTTTCTTCATAAGCAAAAAAGACCCAAACTTTGAGTTTCTTGGGGATGTAACCTAAGCCACTGGGTGTCCCTGAGTCCTTTAGGGCTCATGGATTGGATCAATAAGACATGATATTATTGGGTTATAAACCCCTTAGAAGTCATCTCTGACACGGAAAGCAAAAAATTGGTTTAGGGACTAGATACACGTCGAACAACCAATCTTACAAAACATATACTATACAATACGTCAGGGAATATGATAGAGCTAATCTACCGCCTATTAATCTGGTTGATCCCTCAGCCTATAAAGTTATGTATCTCCTTAATATAAGTCCAACCAATCAAACAAGGTCATCACCAATCCCTTACCCAAAATCAAGTATTCCAATGCAAACCGAGGTTTAAGCAGAAGCTCGGTGAATTTGAAGAATTGAAAATTTGGAAATATCAAGTAGCTTTGAAAAATAGAGTAAAGAAGAGTTCCTCTTATTTTATTTGAGCAAAACTCATCATCAGATGAGAAGAGGGAATTGGTTAGATTTTATGTACTTAAACTTAAGTTGGAGTCTAGAGAGTCTTTAAATTGCTATACACTAGACCAAGAACAACATTTCTATTATTCTAGCAAGTAACAAATTCAACCAGTTGAACCTTGGCAAACCTCAACTATGACAATGCAACAAGGAAGCTATAACTTCTTGATTACACCAGTCCAAAAAGAAAAAGAAAGATGGATCAACACAAACAAAAAGCATATGGAAGGAGCAACAAACTGAAATTGAACCAAATAAAAAAAAAACCCTTATCCCTCTGTTTGAGAAGGACTCCTTTACTGGATTTGGAGGTGGACCCAGGGCTGTTCTTGAGCTTATTGATATTGGCAAGCTGAGCCCTCATACTCCTCTCACCTGGAATTAAGTTGCAAGCATGATGCACAAGTTGAACGCTCTCTAAGTCAATAATCTCGAGGACACTTATAAATCTTTTGAGAAAGGGACTATGAAGTGATCCAACCGAAACTAAGTCCCATGAGAACGATCATATCACCTTCTCCACGAGAAACAATAACACAGGTCTGTAACAATCCAGATAACCCCCTTGCTCTAGTTTACAACAATTATCAGGAAGTTATCCAACACAAAGGCATGAATTAAAACCAAAATACATCAACAGTTGCAGCTGACACGACCTAAGGAATAACTTAGGTAATGAAGAATAATTATAAGAGAATGCAAACCCATGCCTGCAATTCTTCTCCGAGATTCTTAGCATATAAATTATAATCATAAAAAAAAACCCATCTACTTTACCATGGCTGCATCTAACAACCAGCCAGCCAAGAATAACACAATCATGGGATTTGGAACATGTAACAAACAAGTATACAAGTCACAGAACAAAACAAATCCCAAAACAACAATTGACATTCTATAGGAAAATATGCACCTTTATTGATGATATCTTGATATACTCACGAAGCAGGGAGGAACATATGAAACACCTACGCATTGCATTACAGACTCTACGAGAAAAACAATTGTTTGCAAAGTTAAGCAAATGTGAGTTCTGGTTGGATATGGTGGTTTTCTTGGGGCATGTGATATCTAGAGATGGAATTTGTGTTGATCCTGCGAAGGTGGAAGCTGTAGTAAAATGGGAATGCCCAACGAACGTTTGAAGAATAATTATAAGAGAATGCAAACCCATGCCTGCAATTCTTCTCCGAGATTCTTAGCATATAAATTATAATCATAAAAAAAAACCCATCTACTTTACCATGGCTGCATCTAACAACCAGCCAGCCAAGAATAACACAATCATGGGATGTGGAACATGTAACAAACAAGTTTACAAGTCACAGAACAAAACAAATCCCAAAACAACAATTGACATTCTATAGGAAAATATGCACCTTTGCTAAATCTGTCTCAGAAAGCCTAAAGGAATCCAGTTTCTCCGTCCCACCTCCGTGCTTCCACATAAAACTCTTTAACTTCTTAAAATGCTCGGCACTTGCCAGATGATTGCATTAGGGGATTAATAAGAAAATTTCTTTCTTGCGGCCTTACCTCAAGAATCGAATCCAAAATCAATTATATGGAGAGCAAACCAATCAACCAACCAAACTAACCCACTACGAAGAGCTGCAATGTGCAATGTCCAAACGTATGGACTATATCTCATCCCAGAGGGAAAAGTGAGCAGAATTGTTGGCCCACAGTTCAAGTTTGGACCTCAAATTGGGCCAGGATTTCTTTGTCACATATTCCAGTGCTTCCCGTATATGAGATAGGCCTAGGCCTGCCCTTTCCACATGCCCCATTCTTCTTAAATTTTTGTGTTGGTATTTTTATTTGTATTTTTTATTTTTTGCAATTTTTTTGTCATAATTTTTGTGATGTAGTACTTTTCTCGATGAGAAGAATCAGAAAAGTATTCTAATATGAACTAAAGTTGAAAAAAATTATTTTGTAACGAGCATATGAAAGTTAGATGTTGGCCAAGATATTGTGTGCAAGTATCCAGCAAGTGGCTTGAGCCACTATCGAGCACCAGTTCAGCCTTTGTTTAGTGAGTGGCTGGACCATTGGCTCAAGCCATGATCCTGTGCGATTTTTGCAGCAGCTATATAAAGCAAACAACTAGGTCAAAAACAGACTACGCCTGTTGAGAGCAGCAACATACTCCTATCTTATAATGTTGAAATGCAAGAGAATATTGCAGAGAGGTTTGTTCTTTGAGTACCCCTGAGATCTTTTGGCCCCGTTTGATAATAGTGATAGATGGTTGGGATTCGTAAGGAGATGGGATTAGGATTGGGATTGGTAATGAGATGAGATTGGTGATGAGTATGTTTGTTTGAGATGGGATTAGATGATGAGATTATTAATATCATGTTTGTTTCACATGGGATAGGATTGAATTTAGTATACATTTCCGTTTTTGCCCTTCACATGGGATATGATTGGTAAGGAGATAGGATTGGTGAAGGCTATTTTCGTATTTGTGCATTGGCAAGGAGGGGATTGGATTGTTAATACCAAGTGGGAGAGGCTCTTCTCAATCCCCCCCTAATACCCACCTTGCTAGTCCTAAGGACTAATAATCCCAACCCATTTCGGGTTACCAAACACAGTATTAATAATCCCTTGGGATTGGTAATCCAATCCCAACCCCCTGGAGGTTTATCAAACGGGCCCTTAGATCATTGAAGATTTATTTCAACTCTAAGAAGTTTCTACAACCCCGATTCAAATTAACTTGAGTCGACTTCCGGTGGATTTCTGGAAGACTGCTGGAAGGCTCGAGGATTGATTCTTTCCCCTGGTTTTTGCCCATTACGATTTTTTTCACCTATATCTTGTGTTTGTTATCGTTCTTCGTTTCCTATTTATTGCTTATTGGACTACAGACTATATGGTAATAGTCAAGTTACTTGCGCTAAATGCTATATTACTTGATGTAAGTGAGGACATTAATGATTTGTCTACAAATCTGTAAAAACATTGACTTTAAAGTCCATTACTTTAGCGAAAACGCGGCCCAACAAGGGTATATTACCATCTGCCATCTGCATTATTGAAATCAAACTGCACGGAGATATTTCTTAAAATGGTTTAATTAAGACATGGAAGACTTTTTCTGATGTTAGAAGATCTACACTAGTCTAAATGTATCCAAACCGGCCATCAATAAGGGTATCAATTTCTCCGTACGAAATGTTTACCTAGAATGTGATCACCGAATATAAATGCACCTAAAGTACGGATTACCTCCCTGAGGTTTGCTCATTTGGCAGATGACCTCCCTGGGGTTCATTAATGACCACATCGCCCCTATGTGGTTTCGAAAGTGCTACCGTTACATTTTCCTTCCAAATTGACGGAAGGTGTAAAACACACGCCTGAAAATGGAAAAAAAAATTAAATAAAGAAAGATTTCAGTGTAAGATGACCACACTACCCTTCTCCATCATCTTCCCCAACACTATCATCCCAAACAACAAAACCCTCTTTACCAATTCATAGGGGAAATTCAATTCTGATTCAAACACCCTTCCCACTCCTCAATAAAATCACAAAATCGTACAAACATTACACAAGAAGTTCTCAAAAACATAAACATAGGAATCACAATTCACATGGGAGATTCAATTAAAAACTAGAGTAATACAAACTCCACGACTGAATTTCATTCAGCCCCATATATGTTCACAAAAGACATCTAAATCTTAATAACAAGAGCAACACCACCAATAACCCATTAAAACACATCAACTAGCAATTACGGAGTAATTAATTATTTGTATTCCACACCTTGGATCCAAGATTTCAATTTTCAAATGAATCAAGCAATTGCTGAATTCTCAACAACAGGGGAAGTCCACACAATGTCCTTAAAGTGCAGGCCGTAGCTCCTTGCTGCAGAACTGGTTGTCCTCCAATGTATCACCACTCGGCTTCCTCGGGCTCACCTCCACCACTAGAATTAGGGCTTGGATTGGGGATTTGAGAGAGGGGTGAGAGAGAGAGATACAGTTGCCGGAAATCAAGAGCACCCAGGAAGATTCCATTCGTCGCCGGAGGCCAGAAGGTCAGCACTAGATGCTCGTCGATGGTGGGAGTTTCCGTGTGAAGGAACGTGAGGGAGTAGCGTAGAGAGAGAGAGAGAGAGAGAGAGAGAGAGAGGAGAACACGTGACTGCGTGAGAAGGGGGAAGAGAGAGAGTGTGGGAGATGCTCAGTTAAGGCCTTTATTAAAGAAAGGGTAACGTGGTCTTTTTACTTCTGCCGTTAACGGAGTTAGGAGATGCACTTTAGTCCGAAACCACAGGGGGGCGATGTGGTCATTAATGAACCCCAGGGAGGTCATCTGCCAAATGGGCAAACCTCAGGGAGGTAATCCGTACTTTGCCCAATTTATTTTAGGGGAGAATTTTTGATAGGTCCATTATAGCATGTTTCTAACCCACCAAGTCCACCTCTAAAGTTCCCAACACCTCTAGTCCACTGATAATTCCAATGACAAAAATACCCTATATAAAAGAAGTAAGGGCCTTGTTTGACTATTACAAAAAATGTATTTTTTCATTTTTTTCGATCTTGTTACAACCACATAACCACCATCACCACCACGCCGCCGCCACCACCACCACTCCACCACCTCCACCACCACCACGTCGCCGCCGCCGCCACCTCGCCGCTGCCGCCACCATCACCACCACAACGCCGGCACCTCCACCACAATTACCACCACCACAACCACCACCACCACCACCACGCCGCCACAACCACCACCATCACCACGCCGCCACCACAACCACGCCGCCACAACCACCACCATCACCACGCCGCCGCCACAACCACCACCACCATCACTAACACCATCGCCACCACGCCACCACCATCACCGCCACCACAATGACCACCACCATGCCACTGCCACCACCACTACCGCCACCACAACCACTACCGCCGCTCCACCATCACCAATACCAACACCACCACTCCACCATCACCAACACCGCCACCACTCTACCGCCACCATCACCCCCACCGCCACCACAACGCCGCCACCATAACCACCAACACCACGACGCCACCACCACAACCACCACCACCATCACCAACATCACCACCACCATCACCAACACCATCACCACCACGCCACCACCATCACCGCACCACAATGACCACCACCATGCCACTGCCACCACCACTACCACCACCACTCCACCATCACCAACACCGCCACCACCACGCCGCCGCCACCACCACCACCACCACTCTACCATTACCATTACCACCACCGCCACCGCCACCACTACGCCGCCACAACAACCACCACCACCACCATGCTGCCACAACCACCACCACCACCCCCACGCCGCCACCACAACCACCAACACCATCACCACCACGCCACCACCATCACCACCACCATGCCACCACCACTACCGCCACCACCATCACCACCACCACCACTCCACCATCACCGCCACCACCACCATTTTTAGACTGCAAATTTACACTTTTAGACTACAAAATTTACAAAAGTGCCTTTATTTGTAGTATAAAAGTGCAAAATTGCAACATAAAAATATTCATTTAATAATTCACAGTCTAAATTTACAAAAGTGCCTAAATTTGTAGTCTAAATTAAAGTCTCTTTGGCGATGATGTTCATTTACAAAAGTGCCTTTATTTGCAATCTAAATTTTCTCTGGCGTTGGTGTTCATTTAACAAATTTGCCGTCTAAAAGTACAAATTTGCAGTCTAAAAATGCAAAATTTGCAGTCTAAATTCTCATTGGCATTAGTATTCATTTGCAGTCTAAATTCTCATTGGCATTAGTATTCATTTAATAATTTGCAGTCTAAATTTGTGTGTAGACTGCAAATTTGCACTTTTAGACTGCAAAGTTTACAAAGTGCCTTTATTTGCAGTCTAAATTTTCTCCACCATCACTCCACCACCACCACCATAATGACCACCACGCCGCCGCCACCACCACGACGCCACCACAACCACCACCACCACCACCATAACGCCGCCACCACATCCACAATGACCACACCGCCGCCGCCACCACAACCACCACCACCGTCACCACCACGCCGCCACCACCACTACCACCACCATCACCAACACAACCACCGCTACCACCACGCCGTCGCCGTCAGTCCACCACCACCACTTATGTAAACTTTGCAGTCTAAAAATACAAATTTGCAGTCTAAATTCTCATTGGTGTTAGTGTACATTTAATAATTTGCAGTCTAAATTTTCTCTGGTGCTGGTGTTCATTTAACAAATTTACAGTCTAAATTATCATTGGCGTTAGTGTTCATTTACTAATTTGCTGTCTAAATTTATGTGTAGACTGCAAATTTACACTTTTAGATTGCAAAATTTACAAAAGTTCCTTTATTTGCAGTCTAAAAGTGTAAATTTGCAGTTTAAATTTTCTCAGGCGTTGGTAGTCATTTAACAAATTTGCAGTCTAAATTCTCATTGATATTAGTGTTCATTACACAAATTGTAAATTTAAATTTTTAGACTGCAAAGTTTACAAAAGTGCCTTTATTTGCAGTCTAAAAGTGCAAATTTGTAGTCTAAATTTTCTCCGGTGTTGGTGTTAATTTAACAAATTTACAGTTTAAATTCTTGTTGGCGTTAATGTTCATTTAATAATTTCTAGTCTAAATTTGTGTGTAGACTGCAAATTTACACTTTTAGACTGCAAAGTTTACAAAAGTGTCTTTATTTGCAGCCTAAAATTACAAATTTATAGTCTAAATTTTCTTTGGTGTTGGTATTCATTTAACAAATTTACAGTCTAAATTGGCGTTAATGTTCATTTAATAATTTCTAGTATAAATTTTTGTGTAGACTCCAAATTTACACTTTTCGACTACAAAGTTTACAAAAGTATCTTTTTTTGCAGCCTAAAAGTGCAAATTTGCAATCTAAATTTTCTTTGGTATTGGTGTTCATTTAACAAATTTGCCGTCTAAAAGTGCAAATTTGCCGTCTAAAAGTGCAAATTTCCAGTCTAAATCCTCATTGGCGTTAGTGTTCATTTAATAATTTGCAGTCTAAATTTGTGTCTAGACTTCAAATTTGAACTTTTAGAATGTAAAGTTTACAAAAGTGCATTTATTTGCAATCTAAAAGTACAAATTTGCAGTCTAAATTTTCTCTGGTGATGATGTTTATTTAACAAATTTACAGTCTTAATTTTCATTGGCGTTAATGTTCATTTAATAATTTTTAGTCTAAATTTGTTTGTAGACTGAAAATTTACACTTTTAGACTGCAAAGTTTACAAAAGTATCTTTATTTGCAGTCTAAAAGTGCAAATTTGCAGTCTAAACTTTCTCTGGCGTTGGTGTTCATTTAACAAATTTGCAGTCTAAAAGTGCAAATTTACAGTCTAAATTCTCATTGGCATTAGTGTTCATTTAATAATTTGCAGTTTAAATTTATGTGTGGCTGCAAATTTTAAGTTTTAGACTGAAAAGTTTACAAAAGTGATTTTATTTGCAATCTAAAAGTGTAAATTTGCAATCTAAATTTTCTCTGGTGTTGGTGTTCATTTAACAAATTTACAGTCTAAATTCTCATTGGCGTTAGTGTTCATTTAATAATTTGCAGTCTAAATTTGTGTGTAGACTGCAAATTTACATTTTTAGACTGCAAAGTTTATAAAAGTGCCTTTAGCAGTCTAAAAGTTCAAATTTACAGTCTAAATTTTTTCTGGCGTTGGTGTTCATTTAACAAATTTACATTCTAAATGTGCAAATTTGCAGTCTAAATTTTTTTTGGCATTGGCGTTCATATAGCAAATTTGCAATCTAAATTCTTATTGGTGTTAGTGTTCATTTAATAATTTGCAGTCTAGATTCTTCTCTGCGTTGATGTTCGTTCGATAATTTGAAATCTAAACCCTAAATGCATAAAGTAAACCGAAAGTGACTATCCTACTTAAAATAGTAATAAACCAATATTAATTTTTTATTTAAAAATAATAATTCTCTTGACATTAGTCAAAAGTCCAATTTTGCAGTCTAAATTTGCCTAAATGTGCAGTTTAAATTCTCCTTGGCGTTAATGTTTATTTAACAATTTGCCGTCCAAATTTACAGATTTGCCTAAATTTGCAATCTAAATTTACGAAGTGCCTAAACCCTAAATACTAAATCTTAAACCTGAAGTGCGTAAACCCTAAACCATCTAAAATGCCTAAATTTGCAGTCTAAATTCTCCTTAGCCTTAGTGTTCATTTAATAATTCATAGTCTAATTTTTAAAAAGTGCCTAAATTTGCAGTCTCAATTCTTCTTAGTGGTGGTGTTCATTCAACAATTCGCAGTCTCAACCATAAGTGTCTAAAACACAAAACGCCTAAACCATAAAGTGCCTAAATTTACAATCTAAATTCTCCTTGACATTTGTGTTTATTTAACAATTCTCAGTCTAAATTTACAGAAGTGCCTAAATTTGCAGTCTAAAACATACCTATAGGTTCTCTTGTAAAAATCAAGAACCAATGTCAAAAGTGACTTGGTCTAAATTCTCCTCACCATTGGTGTTAATTTAATAATTTACAGTCTAAATTTACAAAAGTTCCTAAACTTAAAGTATCTAAATTTGTTGTCTAAATTCTCTTCGGCGTTAATGTTCATTCAATAATTCGCAGACTAAATTATTATAATATTGTGTCCTGAAGATTTGGACCAATATGTTATTTTCAAAATTTTACCTTAAAGGGTCCCATTTGTGCTCATAAAAGCCCTTGGGGCCACACTATTTCTTCTCAAAAAATTCAGGGGGTCAAGTGTAACTTTCCAAAAAACCTCAAAATCCTTTACAATAGGTTCTAGTTTCTGGGGAACTCGCTAGCAGCATTCCGGGGGCTGGTTTGCATAGTTAATCAGTGGAGAGCGAAAAAGAGAGAAAGTACCGAGAGCCAGGGAGAGAGATCTGAGAGAGAGAGAAGAGAGGGGTTGGTGGTGGTCGGACGGGGAGCGGTCACTAGCATCCATGGCTTCCAGTTTGTGCACAGTGCGATCGAAACTAAAGATTGTGCTAGGTTCAAGGTAGAGAGAGAGAGAGAGAGAGAGAGAGAGAGAGAGAGAGAAAGATGGAGGAGGAGGCGGCGAGGGATGGAGGCGAGGGCTGCCGGACTTAGACTCGGTAGGAAATGGTGGGAAACGGACGAAGCCGAAGTCTGGTCGTCGTGGTCAAGCGTGAGCAGGAAGTGGCGAGAAGCAAAGGGCATCATTGTCTCATTAAAATAAAAGATGGACCTTACACCATATGAAAAATGTAAAACTGGACACGACACTTTACTAAAAAAATAGGTGAAGTGGGCCTTGGTCAAACTCCTATAATGGACTTTACACTAATTTTTTATTATTTTATTTGCTCGGCACAACAAAAAAGATTTTATTAAGATCGATAGGGTACATCAAACGAAAGACAAACCTGCATCTTAGAATGCAAGTCAAAGCTGAAAAAGGCCCGAAAAAAGAACATCCAATATCCTCCTAAAATCAGGGAATCTCATATTCTAATTCTTCTAATTAATTCCATCTAAAGCCCTTTTGAAGCCCTCCACTTGATTAAGCTTAATATCGAATTTCGCTTTGATCCAGATAGCAACTCTTGTCTTCACCAAATCACAAATTTCCATAATAAGGCCAACCAAATCGACCACATCATAGCATATAGGCAAGCTTTCCAAATCGATTAATTCCCAAGATTAGAGAAATTATTATCGAACCACCAATCAATAAGGGCCAATGATTGAGCCAAGACTTACCCAATTAAGAAATGTTCCACCATTATAAAATATTAGACACGACTGTCACAGATACATATGAGTTGGCATGGCCGCAATATTAGGAAAGTTGATGTATAAGACAACAACTTGTGCAATTCGCATCGAATTGCACAACTTGTGAATTGCTATAGTATTTTTTCAATCACGAAGGGTCATCGAGATGATGTGGTCGATATCGTGTTATAAATTGTAATACCTTATTATATATGTGTAGACTTTTGTCGTAATGATCGATGGTTTACTTATATGTGTCCAATTATCATTTAATAATCCTGAATTAATTCTACTTAATGGCCTCTAAAACTTGTCGATAGTACTGGCCGTCTCATAGCTAGCTACACTTATTTCATTGTAAGATTTGTAATTGACACATATCTCTCTCTCTCTCAAGAGTGGAGTCGTTCAATGTGTGTAGTTGGAGCTAGCTTGCATTAAATGAAGAATATTGATTATGGAGTAAGCAATATTTAGGTTATATTTAGAGGAGAGGAGGCTAGGAAATTAATAAAAGTTGATTCATTAATGCATCCATGCTATAGTGGAAGTAATAATTGATCTTGTGGTTTGCGCTAGGGCTGCAAACGAACCGAGCCGCTCGCGAGCGGCTCGCGACTCGGCTCGTTAATAGCTCGTTCGAGCTCGACTCGGTTCATAAACGAACGAGCTCGAGCTCTACTACCTAGCTCGTTTAACAAACGAGCCGAGCTCGAGCTGCCTTAAACTCGGCTCGAACGAGCTCGCGAGCTGACCTTTATATATATATATATAATATGTATCTGTATGTATATATACATATACATATATTATATATACATATACATATAATGTATATATAATATATATATACATTTCTCACGCATACCGAGCCGAGCCGAGCCGAGCTCGAGCTCGGGTACAATGTTTCGAGCCGAGCTCGAGCCAAGTCTGTGCAGCTCGAGCCGAGCTCGAGCCGAGCTCGAGCTGATGTATATTCTGGCGAGCCGAGCTCGAGTTGCGTGAAACTCGGCTCGGCTCGGCTCGTTTGCAACCCTAGTTTGCGCCAACTTGGTCATGACTAATCTAGCATAGGAGAAAGATATTCAAGGATACTAAAACTTACGAAAAATAAAAAATATCGAAATAAGTTTCAGACTTATAAGTTTACAAGAACACAGCCTAAGTATCATGAACCTTAAGTGTCAATGTCTAGTTGATAAGCACCCGAGAATGTAATAAAGGGTGCGCTAGTGTCTAGTCTTAGTTACTTTTGTCATTTAATTAGTTGTTTTTAGTTACTTTTGCTCGTAAGGCATTTTGGTTTTGTTTTGTAGAGAAACCATTTAATTCAGGTAATTTAAAGACCAAAGCGTGCCAAGGTTATTCAAAGCTCAAAAGATGACCCGGTGGCCAAAGCTAGACAGCCACGCCAAGGAAGCGAGGCAAGGCAATGGCCAAGGCGTGGCCCGAGCAAAAATAGCAAAGCAAGGCTGCCAAGGCAAGTCAACGCGCGGTCAAGACCAAGTTCTGAAGATAAGCCCTCGGTACCGATGGCTAAGATTGGAGACATCGGTACCGAGCTCTTATCTCCTGTCAGCCACTAAGCAGCTTGGCATCGATGGCTAAGATATGGGACATCGGTACGGAGAGCTTAAATGCATTTTAAGCCCATTGCCAACGGTACCGAAGCCTTAAGGGGGAATCTCTGGAGAATATTCCATCCGTGTACTTAGGGACTATTTATAGGCGTGATGTTATGGTACAAACACCTTTTTTACTTTTTGCATTGTATTTTCTAGATCTAGAGCTAGATTTGAATTGTTCTTGGTGTTCTTGAAGAGTTCTTATTTTCCAGCCCTTATTTATGCATTTTCCACTTAAGTAAGTTAGTTTTGACTCTTGTCTCCTTAATTAAAGTTGTTTAACTTCTCCCGATCTATCTTTCTAGCTAGTTTATTTCTAGTGTTGTGTTTACACTTATGCTAAGTAGATTTTTGCTTGCTCTTATCGTTTTAGATATGTGTGAGTAGTTTCATAAGGTTGGGTCATGGGGTGACTAGCACCCCATGGCTTGAGTAAAAATTGCATTTTTCACCAAAAAATTTGCAACTTTGTTTTGGAAATTGATGTGGGGCTTGGATTTGTTTGTCAAATTACCGAGGTGAGAACCTCCTTGATCATGTGTAGGTAAGAGCTTCGCCTACTTACCACACATGATGCTTGGAGCTCGGTCGCTCGAGGTGTTTGCTAAATGGATTCTATAGCTAGCTTGATTTTCGAACCTTCTTATCTTCCGGGTAAAACCGTGTATTGGGGTGAAAAATGTGGTTTTGCTTGAGTCGTGGGCGCTAGTGATTCCTAGACCTAACCTTCTTTTTATCTAGTTTATTCTCATTTAATTTAGCCTTTTTACTTTCCACCGCATACGAAAAACCAAGTTGGCTGACTAAAAGCCGAAAACCATACTTGCATCTACAATCCATCTAGCCGTATTAGTTATCTCTGTGGGTACGATCCCGGACTTCCGGATTTATTATGCTTCAATTGGACGCTTATACCCTACGCTTGGGGTGATCTCTTGGATATATAGCGAGAACTGCGAAGCATTTTTGGCGCCGTTGCCGAGGATCGAACCCGGGTCACCCGCGTGACAGGCGGGAATAGGCCCCTATCAGTGGCAACTTAGGTCTATGGGTGAGGTGTGATATTGCCTGGAGTGCACGCTAGGTTGTATCTTATCTTGCTTTGTTTTGATCGTAGGGGACGCTGAACTTCATTGTTTGGCGAGGTCGAGCGGTAAATTTTATTACGGGCGCTAGCATAACAAATTCTCAATGGTCTAGTATAGCCACCCATTGCTTACCTCACCGGTAAGGAATGGGAAGAAAAGTATGACTCGTGTGATCGCGTGATGATCGGGTGGTGCATTGCATTCTGTGTTGCATTTTTCTAAATCATTTTGCATGATCTTTTGTATTTTTCTTTGTTTTCTGTTTTTATTTTGGTTTGGTTCGAAGCCGGATAACACGTGCCGGTGGTACTAATGTCATTTGCTTTGTGGAAAGTCTATCTCTGAAGTCTTCTGCAGGGTTTATTTGCTACCACACCAGCCTTGGTAGTTTGGGTCTAAAGCCGGGGTGAGTGAGGCATTCAGGAGCCCTAAGCATGGGTGCGGCTATGCGCCGCGGTTATTAGTCCGATAAAGCTTTGGATATGGCCCAGTGTTACTAGCTTTGGTTTCGAGTGGGCAAAACCGAAAGAGTAAACCCTGGAAGCATCTATACAGACTGGAGCAAGCACTTGACATGAAATCCTCCTACTTGGTCGAGGTATTTAGGGGTTGACATTCCCCTTGGACGGTACATTCGCGTACTCTTTCCTTCATTCGCTCTTGTTCTTAGTGCTATGAGGGCATAGCATCGCTTTAAGTTGGGGGGAGGGGTTAGCGTTTGTGCTATTTGTTTGCTAGTTGCTAAATTTTGAAAATTCAAAAACAATAGAAATTGAAAAATCCAAAAAAATGAGAAAATGGAAAATTTCAAAATAAATAAAGGTTTTTAACTTGCAATTCGTTCCTTTTGTCATGTTTTTAGCTTTTTTTCATAACTTGTTGCATGCTCAATAAATGTTAGTTGGCAAGAGTTCGTAACAATCCTAAGAAAATTTGGTGCTTCTCAATTTGCATGATTGGTTAAAAATTGAACGGTTAGGTTTTGAGTTAAGTTTTTTGAGCAAGCTTTGGCCATATCCCCACCTTTTCAATTCAATAAACATACTTGTAGTTAGGAGAATAATCGCATGTCTATCTCTAGTTGTGTTTTAAATGTCGATTTTCAATCATTTTAGAATCTAAAGCGCACTTAAGAGAAGATACAAGGCATTATTTGCATGATCATACCACATATGAGTCCCTTTGCCCCATGTTGCATCCTGTTTTTCTCCCGTTCTTTGCTTTAACTTAGGAAACCGGTTGTTCGGAGGGATGTTGGGAGGAGTTTTCATTGTTCAAGGAGATTTGGGGGTGGTGTGAATGTGATAGAAGTGGTTGAAATGCAAAAAGGCAAAGAATTGTTATGTGTTTCTCTATCTCTCCTCTCCCACTACAAAAGTTAAAGACCCAAATTTTCATTTTTCTCTCCAAAAAGCCCCAAAATTGGCTCCAATATCTCTCTCACTGCAAATCTTATCTCAACTGACCCTATTCCTCAAAGAAAAGAAAAAGAAGAAAAAAGATCAAAGAAATACCATGAAAAAGCAAAAGCAAATTCGAAAGAGGGTTGAATACTTTGATGAGAGAATTGGTTTGACTTATGGGCTAGCATTCATTCTGGATGAGAAAAGTTCGATAAAAATGGGGAACTCAAGACTTTATACCGTGGGAAGCCGAATGAGGATGGTGACTAGTTGTGAAGGAGTTGGTAGTAGTAGTTTTCTTTACATTAGTAGTTAGTTGGTGGATTTTGGTTTAGTCGGTTTGGCTTTAACTTGGTTGATTTTATTTGTTGGCGGCGGTCATTTGGGTAGATGACCATGCTAGTATAGACCGTCGCCCATTTTTGTGCTAACTTTTTCTTGGAAACCAAGGTCATTAAAAGCTTAAAAAGTCCTTAGTTGATCTTTTGCGCGCTTGGATTCCTTTATGATTGACTGTCTGATAGTTGCATAATTAGTTGTATAGCTTGCTTTCCTTTCGTTATCCAATAATCATCTGTTAGTTTTCAAATTATGTTGAATAAAGTGCTTTAGTTGTTTGAGGCATAGTATTCCTTTTTCGCTATTGCCTGTTTGTTAAGCACTTCTTTTGGTGAATATGGTTTAGTTCGAATTCGCAAGGTTTTGTGTCTCGTATCCTCCCATTGTTCGAGGACACAAACCTTTTTAGCTTGCTCTTAGACTTGCTTGATACTTAGCTTGTTTGGTTTGATGCTGAAAGTGTGAATTGTAGAAATGAAATAAAAAGCCGGATTGTTGAACTCTTACTAGTTTACAATGTTGAGCATGTTCTAAGTTATGGTAGCAGAATGAATTGCAAGTTGTTGGTTTTCAAAGTTTTTCGTGTTTTATTTGCTAGGGACTAGCAAACCTCAAGTTGGGGGGTGTGATAAGCACCCGAGAATGTAATAAAGGGTGCGCTAGTGTCTAGTCTTAGTTACTTTTGTCATTTAATTAGTTGTTTTTAGTTACTTTTGCTCGTAAGGCATTTTGGTTTTGTTTTGTAGAGAAACCATTTAATTCAGGTAATTTAAAGACCAAAGCGTGCCAAGGTTATTTAAAGCTCAAAAGATGACCCGGTGGCCAAAGCTAGACAGCCACGCCAAGGAAGCGAGGCAAGGCAACCCGAGCAAGGCAATGGCCAAGGCGTGGCCCGAGCAAAAATAGCAAAGCAAGGCTGCCAAGGCAAGTCAACGCGCGGTCAAGACCAAGTTCTGAAGATAAGCCCTCGGTACCGATGGCTAATATTGGAGACATCGGTACCGAGCTCTTATCTCCTGTCAGCCACTAAGCAGCTTGGCATCGATGGCTAAGATATGGGACATCGGTACTGAGAGCTTAAATGCATTTTAAGCCCATTGCCATCGGTACCGAGGCCTTAAGGGGGAATCTCTGGAGAATATTCCATCCGTGTACTTAGGGACTATTTATAGGCGTGATGTCATGGTACAAACACCTTTTTTACTTTTTTGCATTGTATTTTCTAGATCTAGAGCTAGATTTGAATTGTTCTTGGTGTTCTTGAAGAGTTCTTATTTTCCAGCCCTTATTTATGCATTTTCCACTTAAGTAAGTTAGTTTTGACTCTTGTCTCCTTAATTAAAGTTGTTTAACTTCTCCCGATCTATCTTTCTAGCTAGTTTATTTCTAGTGTTGTGTTTACACTTATGCTAAGTAGATTTTTGCTTGCTCTTATCTTTTTAGATATGTGTGAGTAGTTTCATAAGGTTGGGTCATGGGGTGACTAGCACCCCATGATTTGAGTACAAATTGCATTTTTCACCAAAAAATTTGCAACTTTGTTTTGGAAATTGATGTGGGGCTTGGATTTGTTTGTCAAATTACCGAGGTGAGAACCTCCTTGATCATGTGTAGGTAAGAGCTTCGCCTACTTACCACACATGATGCTTGGAGCTCGGTCGCTCGAGGTGTTTGCTGAATGGATTCTATAGTTAGCTTGATTTTCGAACCTTCTTATCTTCCAGGTAAAACCGTGTATTGGGGTGAAAAATGTGGTTTTGCTTGAGTCGTGACGCGCTAGTGATTCCTAGACCTAATCTTCTTTTTATCTAGTTTATTCTCATTTAATTTAGCCTTTTTACTTTCCACCGCATACGAAAAACCAAGTTGGCTGACTAAAAGCCGGAAACCATACTTGCATCTACAATCCATCAAGCCGTATTAGTTATCTCTGTGGGTACGATCCCGGACTTCCGGATTTATTATGCTTCAATTGGACGCTTATACCCTACGCTTGGGGTGATCTCTTGGATATATATCGAGAACTGCGAAGCACTAGTATTCAAAGTATGTTTCGTTTCGGTATTTTTTTTCTTCTTTTTTCTGAATTCTTGTTGAATTTACGTTCATGTAATTTTTTTCAACTTCCATCCACATTCTCATATCCTTTCAATTCCTCTCGTCGCAACAAACAATTAATTCAAAAGTACGATGAAAAGATAAACAAAGATTACGAAAAGTATTTAAGTTTTAGTCCAAAAAAACTGATGACAAAAATCATAGCGTGAACTCAACCTAAATATGGGTAAATTTCTTTAACATCATGTTGAATAGTAGTAGTGAAAAAGGTATAGGGGCAATGCGAAATCATTTTCCTAAAGAAAGAAAAAAGGTTGTTGCCAACTCATTATTACTGTAGTATTTAAACCAATTCATTGCTACAGGGTGGATAGAGAATGAATTTGCTCGTGTACTATTTGTACTATAATTTCTTTAAATTTCCCTTTTGAAAAGAAGTTTCAATATACTGGAGTACTATGTTTTAAAATTGGGTCGTTTCAATTTTGGAATACAAAAAATGATATTTCTCGTAAAGTAAAAAATAAGTACTTAAAAATTAAGAATGTAAAGTGGAACGGGGGCTAGGTTCCATTTGATGAGGAAAAAAAAGTTCATTGGAACAAGTATTTTTCATACAAAACGAACTGAAAATCTTGTAAACAGCTACTGATGTAACTTCAACTGCAACAAAAAATTCTTCAATTGATAAACCGGAAGAAGTCGGACACATTTGCGAGAAAGGGACCAATTTTCTTATAAACCAAACGTAGTTATATTAACTCAAAAGTAGTATACATAATTGACAGTACATCTTTACAAAACGAGGGACTGCTGATTTCATTTGATCTTTATAAAAAAAATTTTAAAAAAAACCATTGTACACAGCTATTGTCACGCCCTCGATTTTCAACATAAATAAATAAGCCATTTCAATAAAAGTTCCTCGCATAACTTAAATAATACCCAAAAGAGTTCCCACCTGTTTAACTTTACAAACCAAGTCCCCAGGTTTAAAGATTTTACAACATTGGCACACCGGCCCCAAAATAAGCTTAAGTACGAATACGAACAAGTTATTAAGTTACAAACGATTTGATCAAAGAGAATTCTAGAGTAATTAGTTATAAACCCATCTTTGTCAAAAGAAAGTCATTACAAGATGATTAAGTAACTAATGAAATAAGCTTCCAAAAAGTCTTCACATCCCAACACACGAAGCATGCATGCTATGGTCCGGCATTTGAACCTGAAAAGAATGATAGGTTGAGCTACACTATTAGCCCAGTAGGAAAATCTTTATCACTTCTATGTGCAAACATTATGATAGGTTCAAAAGGATGAAGACATTAAATACGTTCGTTGGATGACAACATTCAATACGTTCATTCTAAGACATGCAATCATCAGAATATGCCACATAGTTCACAAGACATTAACAACTCCAATAACCTCGATACGACTCGCTATCTCCAACCTCCACTATCTGTATTTCCACCCCTTACGTTACGAGGAACCCTAACCACTTGAGTCACCGTATTACCACCTCTTGCGTTACAGGACTCCCTAAACCAACTTCCGACCCAAATAATTACTTTCTCATTCAGTATGAAAGTTAAGACTTTCCCTTGATCACATTCATACATGAAACATCATACAACACCCCTTTTTATACCCCTATATCTATATATTACACTCACACTCCCTCAATCTCCTATTCTTTCACTTCAATCCTCGATTTAAATAACCACCAAATAAACCACATTTTCCCGACTTGACATTTAATAAATATTTCAATAATTAAAATTATCCGGGTCTCTACAGCTATGGCGCCGGGAAGGTACATTAATTAAAAAGCCGGCTGAACCAAAAAAGAAAAAGAAAAAGAGGATTCTCAATCAATACAAATATTTTCTAATCGTCCCCATGATATCACCCCTCACGTTTCGCCAAAGTCCGAACATACGATTGCACATATTGCAGGAGGGGATTCACCAAAGCTCAAGCCTTGGGAGGGCACATGAACATTCACAGCAAAAGAAAGGCCGGCAAGGCTAAAACGGTAGCTAGCCATCATGACCAGTACTCTTCTTCACTAACCCACAAGGCCAAAAATGATTCAGACTACAACAACATGGCCAACAATTGTAAGTACTCTACAGTACCCATTTCAAGCGACAATTGTTTTGGACCGCGGTGGTCGAATTACCCTATGCATCTTCCGACGCCAGACTACCCTAGTTTTTCTTGGCGCGATTCTGCGTGTTCTAGTCCTCATGGAAGCTACGCGGGTGAGAATTTTAGCTTGCGAATTGGACCGATACTCGTGGTCGATGGAGACGATCATCAAGAGAGAAATGAAGTAGTCGATGTGGAGCTTCGTCTTGGTTTCAACCCCTGATCACTCAGCTATACATGATATGCACCTATACTTACACAATATCGATCGATTTTAATTTCGGTATATGGATTACTTATCCTTTCTAAGAAAGGAATTTTGGGAAGAAAGAACTCAAAGAAGTAACGAAGTTAATTACATCCCGAAGCCTGGTTGAGTTAGCATTTTCTTTGAATTAATTACAGTGTTTCTTATTTTCCTTAAGTCGTTTAATATTTGTTTATTTGTTTTTATTCATATTAATTAATTTCAGCTTCATGAATTATCACAAGTTGTGTTTGAGCTAGATTGAAGAAAAAGATCGATCAATTTGTTGAACTATAAGTAGATTATCTAGATTAGAATGTTGTTTGTTTTTTCTCTGATAGTCCCCATGGCCATGTTGTTCTTGTCCCATGCATGGAGAAAAACTAGGGTTTACTTCGGAGAGAATTTTTCAGTATCTTATTTAGTCACTTGCATGGCCTTTTCCCAAGATCTTTTTGTCTGGCTTCTATGGTCCGATCGATCGTTTAGAAAAAAAAATCATCTTTCTAGCTAGGGATTCCCCCCTTTCGTTTGTGGGCTGATTCGCCCTGGCTGTTGGTTCTTCCTCTAAACCTAACCCGGGAGATTTATACCTCTTCTATCTTTCTCTTCTTTCTGGTTGAGTTATTTCGAAAAGACGCAAGGATTTTTGGTAAAAAAAAATTCATGTCATTTTTTTAGACAAAAAAACAAACAAGTTTCATGCATATTTTTTTTGAATTTCACACCAATGTAAAGAACTAATTAATATTTTTTAAATTGTTGACGAAAATTAAAAATTATGCACGGAAATTTTACGCGATAGACTAAAATTATGAGACGGATAGAGTAATTATAATAGATCGAATCAGCTATCGATGTGGTTGTTAGTACTAGAAGGCCTTTGGAATATCATTATAAAGATGAAACATTAATTTTGTGAAAGAAACTGGATAGCTGAAACTCCAGTGAAAAAGCATTGAAATGCCCCTTTTTGGGCATTTGTACTTTGTAGATGCATTCAAGTTCCCCCATTTGTTAATTGGGGTTGGAGGGGATTCTATCTGTAGGATAGGTTAGGGCTGTAGGGTGGTCGATCCAGCTATCCATTTCGACAATGGACAGCTCGAATTTTAATCCGAGCAATGAACGGATTGGATAAATAAGAGCACGGATTAAATTCGAGCCATCAGTGTCAAAATGAACGATCGGATCGGCCACCCTATAGTCCCTGTAGTGCGGGCTGCAATACTACAGGATTTCCAAATTTGAACAAAACAAAATGTAGAATTTTCTATTTTTCACAATTAGGAATTTGCTTATTTATGACTTTCGATTTTTTACTAGTTTGAGTGCTCTTCAATGGAGAAACTTTTATATGAAATTAACGGGGATAGGTGGTGTCCCCCTCCGGTCCGTTTCAAATTTTCAGCCATTTCTCGAGCACAATACATATAGAACTCATCACAAAATTAAAATGGCCGAAAAATTGAAAACGGACCGAAGAGGGACACCACCACCCCTCCTATCCCCGTTTCATATAAAAGTTTCTCCTCTACAATGAACATGTAGAATGTTCATGGTTTCTGCTCGTGTGAGCTTTCTAATATTAGTTATAGACCGTAATACATACGTGGTACGTTGTTATCCACACCAAAATAAATTTGGTTTGGAAATTGAGCTAGAATATCAATTTAAATAGATCAGTGGTGAATGACTTAGGGATGGCAAAGTGAACCAAACTGATGGGTACCCGAACCGTAACCGAAATTTTTTCCCAAACCATAACCGAAAATGTCACGCCTCGCCCCGCAACGGCACCCAAAGTGGGCCCGAGTCGGCACGACTACATGGCATTCCACACAGAAGACCAAACCAAACCTTATAAACTGTCAGAAATAAACACCCAGCGGAAGACTTATCACCTCAGAAGAAAATGAGTCAACGTATTGACCAATCAACTACAACCTCGATTACAAAACTTAATAAGTTCTATGCTTCAACATATCCACCAACGACTTAATTACAACTTATATAAATCAATTCCTTCATTAACTACCTACAACAAGCTCGACCATCACCATCTCCCAAAGCTAACACTCGAATACACCTCAAAACGTTGACCGGTAGTGGACCCACTCTAAGCCACCTGCTATCTGGCAATCCAAAAAGGAAAATCAGAGTGTGTGAGACATAGAAGTGCTCGATAAGATATCACAATACTCGAAGGAATATCGACATAAATATGAAACTCCAATACAACTGAAACACTAGAATGTAAACAACAGTTATATCCAACATGTCCACCAAACAGAGCAGTAATATTCAATGCTCAACAAAATGAATATAATCACAACATATGCAGTGACACGTCTGCCACTTCGCATGTACCCAACACGAGGTGTCCCACATACCATGCTCCCATCCACCGACTATTAGCCGGCATGACATACGACATGGTATGCCTCACACACTAACCTTCGGCGGTTCAAACAACACCCATCAACATGCATATTCATCAAACACGCATATCACAACCAAATCTTGTGTCCCACACACCATGCTCCCAACCATCGTCCATTGAACGACATGGCTTACGACATGGTGTGCCTCACACACACACATCCATAACATATCAAAGCTAAACTACGATTAGAAATATGTACACTCACCACCATAGCAATACCTTATTGAACATAATCATATCAAACACACTCACCTTCGATTCGACTGGAGTATGCCAAACTTACGGTTTCAACACCTCCCATTTGACCAGCTCGCTACCTAGTCATAGGCTAACTCATATTAGCACACTTCTCCATTGGAATGATCAAACAAATGTATGATAACACCCCATAACATTTTACTAAGCTAACACATGCCCAAAGGTTAACAAGATCACCAAACGTCCCCTAATCCATTTTACAACCATTTGATATCAAGTTATAGAGCTAACAAGGTATTAAACGATGTTCAACGAACTTAAACAAGTCATCTCAAAGACCTCTAAATGTCCCCAAGCAAGCATAGCGCTTAAACATAACATAACCCCAAAACCGGTAAAGAATCCAATAACTATTCCACCGTATTTTGACCACAACTTCTTTTAGGATTAGAATTAGGTCAAGAAACCACCACCATTAAAAAGTATGTTTTTAGTACATCAATTTCGATATATAACTTGTCCAAAACGGAGTCCGGATGAAAAAGATATGATCATCCGAAGTTTTACAACAATTGCTGAAAAGTTACCCGATAGGTACAGGTACCACAAAAACTCGGTATGGGTACCCACACAAAAACGACACAAATGTTTCAGTTCTGATCCGCCGGTACAGGTACCACCAAAAAGTGGTACAGGTGCCAACTGGGTTTTTCTGCGAAAATACAGCTTGTTCATCCTCCGATTCCCAACCTTTTCTCAACTCAAATCTCATCTAAAACTCATCAAAACTTCACAAAATCATGCTCAAACTCTAAGAACTCAAGGGCTACTCCAAGAACACCAAACCTCATGAATCAAAGCAAGTTTCAAACATGAAAATCAAAAGATTCAAGACTAGGTTCATGAGTTCACCAAGAACTCAACCCAAAACCCAACTCCACCTTAACCGAACCACCAACCCACGAATTCACCATCCAAACACAAAATTCAACAACAAAACATAAAATTCAAGTAAAGGAAACATGAACTTACCAAGTTTGTGCTTCAATCAGAGCAAAGAAGGATCACCCCTAACTATTCCCTTTTTCTCTTTCTTTTTCCTTCCTCTTCCCCTTCTGCTGTCTCTCTTTCTTTCTCCCTCTCTCTCTTTCTAACGTAAGAGATAAAAATGAGGGAGAAAATATCTCCCAGGATATTTATTCGGTCCAAAGGAAAATTATTGTATGCAAGCGAAACCTTATACAACTTATACTCCAACTCACAAATCACATACAAGGCCCTCAAAGTTTTACTACATGCAATTCGACCTCATAAACATATAATTCAATTAAAATATGAGTTTAAAATACTAGATATCCGGGACGGGTATTACAACTCTCCCCCCTTAGAAAATTTCGTCCCCGAAATTAGAGCCACCAGCGACAACCAAAACCAATAGGTTATCAAAACAATCCTGTCCCACAACCAATCCTAGCAACACCATCATCACAAGTAAATAAATCGCTAAACTACACAACTTCATAACACCTTAATGCAGCACCTTTCGAAAGATAATCTATACAGACAAAACCTCAAACCAGTTATTCTTTCAAATACACCGTTGTAATCCACTCTAACTTGGCTTCACCTCCTAACCAAAACTCCTTTTTTTTAACCATGCCTTTATCACACAAAAACATAGAGAATAACACCCTTAAGATTTATATTTAAAACTTCTTTTTCCAAACCTTGTTTCACATCAACCCTTGACAAAAACAATCACCTAAGCCCCGTAGGTGCTAATACAATATCAATTCTACTTCTCAAGAAGGACACGCAACCCCCAACTTACATCACGGCATCCAACACGCCTACATGCTAAAACCACTTTCACCACTTCACACGATTCCATCGTAGAAAATTTATGAGCTTATCCTTTAATAGAGTAAATTCCAACCTGACACTCCCTAACTCTCGTTAAAATCAATATAACGCAATCTCAACAATTTTTTATTTTTTTTGTAAACTTGATCTCATCATCAGTACCAACTTAATAAACCACCATGACTCCCAAATCACCTTGCACTCTCAAAATATGAGTATAACCTTTTAAGAAAACTAAATTTTACCTTCCTACTATTAATTAGCACAATCACACTACTTGATACACAAACACACATCAATTTTGAAACAACATTATAAGTATATTATATAATCATGCTCCACTAACCATTTTATCACTTAGATATACCAAAACAAGTACATATATCACACGCAAACAACACCTCAAGACATTTGTATATACTAGTATACAATCCAATCCAATGCATACTAACTCGAATCGACAACCCACCTAACTTCCTAACCTTCAATCCACCACAAAACTTGCTACCACCGTAGCTCAACTATCACTTAAGATTTCACATCTGACCTTAACAATCACGTGTGCTTCACATAATCTACCTCCTCTATGCACTCCCTCATAGACCCCAACACCTTCTCCCCCACAACCAAAATCCCAACACTGTTCCACGTCTCACTGTCAACTCAGTACCATCCTCGAATTCAGTTTTGTTGTAACATGTCGCTTCAAAACAAGGTTAGTCCACAACATAAATATCATTGATGGCATGCGAATATGACAATATGCAAAACGTGTCGTGATTTAATAGGCACGTTGCCTATGTCATCACAACACCACTGACACTCCAGTCGACTGGACTGACTCTAACACGAAGTCATAATGCATGATCATGTTATCAAATCAACAACAAATAAAAGTTATACCTGTCCCATTATCTCAGAATGGTTTTCAAGAACACCAGCACTCTGCCCCAGTTTCACTTCCACGAAGTTAACCCATTTCTCATCTGACCCTTACAATTGTTTATAGACATTGCTCATTCTCTTAACATAATTCAATCCCAGTCAAACTTGCACCTCTCCAACTTGCACCTTTCAATCTCGTTAAACAAAATAGAGCCCAAAACACAGCTTCCCCTTTGTAAAACCTAAACATTCACACTTACCATTAATATCTACTTCCACTAACGCTACATCCGTCAACTAACTCACCAATCCTTTCCAACTCATACAAGTAACAAGATATAAAAATACTCACATACACCTATCACTCTCAATAGATAACCGGAACCATATACTAGTTCACATAAAGTCAATAAAACCATCTTCACGTCACACTAAACCATTATATTTTATATCTACATTCATCAACTCATAACACATGTACTTACATATTCACACGCATGTAATCACATCCTCAAACCCCATCTCATAAGCTAACCTACTAGTAACACTATAACATACTATTCATGCTACAAAAAGCAAGTGACGTATGCATTGCTGACCCTTTTCAAAACATGTTTACAAACCCAAATTATGCATTCCCAAATTCTCATCATCAATTAAAATTTGACTTATTAGTCATTTCGGTCCCTTCAATACCAAATATGAATTTATTTTCTACGGCCACCAAGTGTAGCTTTTCAAGAATACAAAATCTTTTGTACATGCTTTCAATTTTTTAACAACGTACCACACACCACATCCACAAAACCATACAGATCACTTAAGATTACTTAAATAGATGCAAGTAGTACATAGATACACATTCATTGTTCATTCGGGTATGCATAAGTAACATTGTATCGTTACCGAACTCACCCACTCAACACAATACCATCATCTGTAAGATTATCAACCTCCACCTTACTTGAACCTTTCAACTAAACGAAAGTATCTATATTTTATTCATAAAGTTCCTTAGGCACAACGCCCAAAAACATTACCACATTGGATGTGTACTTACCCACGACTTTATTCAGAAAGCTCAACGTTCTTTACACACCTTTAACATATTCCAAAAGTTTTCAGTTTTTACAACAATTAACTCTTCCCACACCACAGACAGATAACAACCATCTTAAACCTTCTTTTTAGCAACACATATACCCTTATGTGAGTGTTACCTCTTATGCATGCACATAACACACACTTATCCAATCACACATCAATGAAGCAACATAGCTTCTAGAGACACACCCATTGTCTCAATTACACTAAACGGTTACAAATGTGAACGAGTACCATTAAGATTATTAGGTATTCTCATATGCGTGTCGCCCCACAAATTATCACACTTCTTTCAATATCCTCCCAATTTACTACGAAACCTACAATTTTGACGCTAACATTTTAACTTCAAAATGAACCCTCTCTAGCACGTAGCTCCCAACTCTCAAGAATCTGCTCACCGCCAACTTACACTATAGCAAAGTTGACATACCACATAGCAATACAACCTTCTCAATACACATAAACTACATCTTACAAAAGCACATAATTACTCTACATGCACAATAAGCATTAATAACACAGTAATTAGGTTTAACCCTTCATTCATTGCCATTTACACCTGACGTCATTCAATATTGAAAATACCTATCTCCTTGACACGCATAAGCACATACTCTCCAAAACGCCGTGAACCCTCAGTCCCTTTACCTCCACACACAGAACCCGATCCACATACGACACTGCCAGTGCCAGCACAATCTGCCATGGAACAATTACCATTTGCTGCTCCAGGAACTGAGTCATCTCAATAACCTGTTTTTACAACTTAAAACACCCACAGCAAACACAATGCCAAGTATCAAATAATCACCTGTTAGTCACCCACTAACCCTTAATCGACAAACACAACACCCTATGGTCCACTACTAAACCCCCAATCGACTCTCAACACGGAGACTAGAACGTACTAGCTCTGATACCAAGCTGTCACACCCCGCCCCGCAACGGCACCCAAAGTGGGCCCGAGCCGGCACGACTACGTGGCATTCCACACAGAAGACCAAACCAAACCTTATAACCTGTCAGAAATAAACACACAGCAGAAGACTTATCACCTCAGAAGAAAATGAGTCAACGTATTGACCAATCAACTACAACCTCGATTACAAAACTTAATAAGTTCTATACTTCAACATATCCACCAACGACTTAATTACAACTTATATAAATCAATTCCTTCATTAACTACCTACAACAAGCTCGACCATCACCATCTCCCAAAGCTAACACTCGAATACACCTCAAAACGTTGACCGGTAGTGGACGCACTCTAAGCCACCTACTATCTGGCAATCCAAAAAGGAAAACCAGAGTGTGTGAGACATAGAAGTGCTCGATAAGATATCACAATACTCGAAGGAATATCGACATAAATATGAAACTCCAATACAACTGAAACACTAGAATGTAAACAACAGTTATATCCAACATGTCCACCAAACAGAGCAGTAATATTCAATGCTCAACAAAATGAATATAATCACAACATATGCAGTGACACGTCTGCCACTTCGCATGTACCCAACACGAGGTGTCCCACATACCATGCTCCCATCCACCGACTATTAGCCGGCATGGCATACGACATGGTATGCCTCACACACTAACCTTCGGCGGTTCAAACAACACCCATCAACATGCATATTCATCAAACACGCATATCACAACCAAATCTTGTGTCCCACACACCATGCTCCCAACCATCGTCCATTGAACGACATGGCTTACGACATGGTGTGCCTCACACACACACATCCACAACATATCAAAGCTAAACTACGATTAGAAATATGTACACTCACCACCATAGCAATACCTTATTGAACATAATCATATCAAACACACTCACCTTCGATTCGACTGGAGTATGCCAAACTTACGGTTTCAACACCTCCCATTTGACCAGCTCGCTACCTAGTCATAGGCTAACTCATATTAGCACACTTCTCCATTGGAATGATCAAACAAATGTATGATAACACACCATAACATTTTACTAAGCTAACACATGCCCAAAGGTTAACAAGATCACCAAACGTCCCCTAATCCATTTTACAACCATTTGATATCAAGTTATAGAGCTAACAAGGTATTAAACGATGTTCAACGAACTTAAACAAGTCATCTCAAAGACCTCTAAATGTCCCCAAGCAAGCATAGCGCTTAAACATAACATAACCCCAAAATCGGTAAAGAATCCAATAACTATTCCACCGTATTTTGACCACAACTTCTTTTAGGATTAGAATTAGGTCAAGAAACCACCACCATTACAAAGTATGTTTTCAGTACATCAATTTTGATATATAACTTGCCCAAAACAGAGTCCGGATGAAAAAGATATGATCGTCCGAAGTTTTACAACAATTGCTGAAAAGTTACCCGATAGGTGTACCACAAAAACTCGGTACGGGTACCCACACAAAAATGACACAAATGTTTCAGTTCTGATTTGCCGGTACAGGTACCACCAAAAAGTGGTACAAGTACCAACTGGGTTTTTCAGCGAAAATACAGCTTGTTCATCCTCCGATTCCCAACCTTTTCTCAACTCAAATCTCATCTAAAACTCATCAAAACTTCACAAAATCATGCTCAAACTCTAAGAACTCAAGGGCTACTCCAAGAACACCAAACCTCATGAATCAAAGCAAGTTTCAAACATGAAAATCAAAAGATTCAAGACTAGGTTCATGAGTTCACCAAGAACTCAACCCAAAACCCAACTCCAACTTAACCGAACCACCAACCCACGAATTCACCATCCAAACACGAAATTCAACAACAAAACATAAAATTCAAGTAAAGGAAACATGAACTTACCAAGTTTGTGCTTCAATCAAAGCAAAGAAGGATCACCCCTAACTATTCCCTTTTTCTCCTTCTTTTTCCTTCCTCTTCCCCTTCTGCCGTCTCTCTTTCTTTCTCCCCCCCTCTCTCTCTCTCTCTAACGTAAGAGATAAAAATGAGGAAGAAAATATCTCCCAGGATATTTATTCGGTCCAAAGGAAAATTATTGCATGCAAGCGAAACCTTATACAACTTATACTCCAACTCACAAATCACATACAAGGCCCTCAAAGTTTTACTACATGCAATTCGACCTCATAAACATATAATTCAATTAAAATATGAGTTTAAAATACTAGATATCCGGGACGGGTATTACAGAAAATTTCCTCGTGGGTATGGGTATGGATGAGGCCTTGGATAACCGAACGGGTATCGGTGCGGGTATGGTTTAGCAGATCCCCGAACCGAACCAAACCGAAACCATAATGTATATTTATTTATATATATATATACACACACATATATGTATAAATAAATATATATAATAAAAGAGACCAGGGGGTCGAAGTGAAAACTTCCAAAAATCTTAGGGACCAGCTTGTTGCATATGTTAACGTATAAGGACCTGGAGTGTGATAACCCTTTATATATTTAATAGTGGGTCGATGGTGACTAGGGTTCAGAGAATCAGAATCGGCCATTACCCTCTCGTCTCCACAGCCTCTCTCTCTCTCTCTTTGTTCGTCCGATTCCCGATCTGAGGTTTCTTTCTCTCTCTCTCCATTTGGATCGAAGGTAGAAGAAGTATAACTCCATAGCTCGTACGATTGGTAGAAGAAGCGTAACTCCATAGCTCGTATGATCGAAGGTAGAATCACTCACTCTCTCTCTCGTCTCTCGTCGGCTCCGTAACTCTGTTTTTGCAGGCTATTGAGCAGTCCACAATTACACTTTTCGAGGCCAGTCGACTCATCGTCTCTAATTTATTTCTCTCTTTCTCTGTGCGTGTGTGTAGGGGTGATATTGGTCCGGTTTCAACCGATTTTGACATATTTTTCGGTCGAAACTGGTTATCCGGTTTGAGATTTTTAGAAACCAGAACCAGTTGAGATAATACGGTCCGATTTCGACCAGCTCAACTGGTTTCGGTCCGGTTTATCCAATTTTCAATCGTGGGCCATAATTTGGGCCCAACACATCAAAAAATTCACAATTCAACCCACAAAATATCAACCAAAAATTCAAAATTCAACCCCTTTATTTGGGCCCAACAAAAAAGATCAATTTTGAGCCCAATACATTAAAAAAAAACCCATAAAAACATAATTAAGCCCATAAAAACAATTTATTTATATATATATATAAATATATATACACCGGAAAGGGTTTGATCTGAGCAGTTTTTGTTTGTATTTTATCGAACAGTTCAAATAAAAACTGTAACATTCCTAATTTTTTTTAAAAAGAAAAAAAAATCAAAATGTTAAGTTCAAATTCAATGATCAATTAAATTAATTAGTTTAAACATGTGATTATATTAGTACGGGTTATAATACACTTTATTGTTCATACATTCATAAATGTCTTTATCATTTCTAACTAAATTCTAGAAATCTTGACTAAAAATTTGTCCAAATAAACCTTCTAATTCCCTTCCAAACTCAACCACCCACTCTGCCATTTCCTGCTAAAAATCAGAATTTACATCCTCACTTCCTCTGCAAATTTTATAACCTCCCACTTCCCCTCTACATCCTAAACCACGTCCCCAACCCACCTATCCACTTCCCCACTCATTCTCCCTATATACAACTCTAGGCCTCCGAAAATCAAACACAGTTACTCCTTTCCATTTTGCTACTCAGTCTAGAGAAAGAAAAAGAGAGAAAGAGAGAGAACTTGAGTCCTCATCCATGAAGTTTTAAGAGAGAGAGAGAGAAAACGGGTTCCTACATAGCACCACTCCATACATCAAATTCGGGTTTCCAATCAACCACTACATCACCAAGCATCCGCAGCCCACCTTCCATTCATTCTGAGGCAGCCCCGGAGTTCTCCGATTCCGTCGTCTTCCCCAATCGCTAAAAATCGACCGAACCCATTAATCGCTTTTTCGGCCAGATTCGAGGTAGGATAATTGCTTCCCTACTTCCTCCTAAGTATATTTAGTTTCTATATGTCGATTTTGGCAAGTTATAATGAAGAAATTAGTAGCCACGCATTAAAATTTTGGAAACGCTCATATGCTCTGTTTTGAAAAAATGGAAAGGAAATGCTACTATACATGCATGGGTTGCATCTTCAGTTTTTTATATTTTTATTATACTTTCACATTAGTCTTATGATTCTTTATGTTTCGGCCCTAGAATTTGTAATCTATGGATTATGCGATCTTCCATTTTACTAAATTGATCACTGACTTATGAAACAAGTTATTAAGGATTATTACTGTGATGAACGTTTCAGGTGACATGATTCCAAAATCGTGATAAATGAACCTACATCAAGGATTAAGACTAAACTCGGAATCATTAGAAACTAGAATTTTTAGTACATAAAAAAACCCATAAAAACATAATTAAGCCCATACAAACAGTTTATATATATATATATATATATATACCGGAAAGGGTTTGATTTGAGCAGTTTTTGTTTCTATATTATCGAACGGTTCAAATAAAAACTGTAACATTCCTATTTTTTTTTTTTTTAAATTCAAAATGTTTAGTTCAAATTCAATGATCATTTAAATTAATTAGTTTAAACATGTGATTATATTAGTACGGGTTATAATACACTTTACTGTTCATACATTCATAAATGTCTTTATCATTTCTAACTAAATTCTAGAAATCTTGACTAAAAATTTGTCCAAATAAACCTTCTAATTCCCTTCCAAACTCAACCACCCACTCTGCCATTTCCTGCTAAAAATCAGGATTTACTTCCTCACTTCCTCTGCAAATTTTATAACCTCCCACTTCCCCTCTACATCCTAAACCACGTCCCCAACCCACCTATCCACTTCCCCACTCATTCTCCCTATATACAACTCTAGGCCTCCGAAAATCAAATACAGTTACTCCTTTCCATTTTGCTACTCAGTCTAGAGAAAGAAAAAGAGAGAAAGAGAGAGAACTTGAGTCCTCATCCATGAAGTTTTAAGAGAGAGAGAGAGAAAACGGGTTCCTACATAGCACCACTCCATACATCAAATTCGGGTTTCCAATCAACCACTACATCACCAAGCATCCGCAGCCCACCTTCCATTCATTCTGAGGCAGCCCTGGAGTTCTCCGATTCCGTCGTCTTCCCCAATCGCTAAAAATCGACCGAACCCATTAATCGCTTTTTCAGCCAGATTCGAGGTAGGATAATTGCTTCCCTACTTCCTCCTAAGTATATTTAGTTTCTATATGTCGATTTTGGCAAGTTATAATGAAGAAATTAGTAGCCACGCATTAAAATTTTGGAAACGCTCATATGCTCTGTTTTGAAAAAATGGAAAGGAAATGCTACTGTACATGCATGGGTTGCTTCTTCAATTTTTTATATTTTTATTATACTTTAACCTTAGTCTTATGATTCTTTATGTTTCAGCCCTAGAATTTGTAATCTATGGATTATACGATCTTCCATTTTACTAAATTGATCACTGACTTATGAAACAAGTTATTAAGGATTATTACTGTGATGAACGTTTCAGGTGACATGATTCCAAAATCTTGATAAATGAACCTACATCAAGGATTAAGACTAAACTCGGAATCATTAGAAACTAGAATTTTTAGTACAAAAAAAACCCATAAAAACATAATTAAGCCCATACAAACAGTTTTTTTTTATATATATATACCGGAAAGGGTTTGATTTGAGTAGTTTTTGTTTCTATATTATCGAACGGTTCAAATAAAAACTGTAACATTCCTATTTTTTTTTTTTTTAAAATTCAAAATGTTTAGTTCAAATTCAATGATCATTTAAATTAATTAGTTTAAACATGTGATTATATTAGTACGGGTTATAATACACTTTACTGTTCATACATTCATAAATGTCTTTATCATTTCTAACTAAATTCTAGAAATCTTGACTAAAAATTTGTCCAAATAAACCTTCTAATTCCCTTCCAAACTCAACCACCCACTCTGCCATTTCCTGCTAAAAATCAGGATTTACTTCCTCACTTCCTCTGCAAATTTTATAACCTCCCACTTCCCCTCTACATCCTAAACCACGCCCCCAACCCACCTATCCACTTCCCCACTCATTCTCCCTATATACAACTCTAGGCCTCCGAAAATCAAACACAGTTACTCCTTTCCATTTTGCTACTCAGTCTAGAGAAAGAAAAAGAGAGAAAGAGAGAGAACTTGAGTTCTCATCCATGAAGTTTTAAGAGAGAGAGAGAGAAAACGGGTTCCTACATAGCACCACTCCATACATCAAATTCGGGTTTCCAATCAACCACTACATCACCAAGCATCCGCAGCCCACCTTCCATTCATTCTGAGGCAGCCCTGGAGTTCTACGATTCCGTCGTCTTCCCCAATCGCTAAAAATCGATCGAACCCTTTAATTGCTTTTTCGGCCAGATTTGAGGTAGGATAATCGCTTCCCTACTTCCTCCTAAGTATATTTAGTTTCTATATGTCGATTTTGGCAAGTTATAATGAAGAAATTAGTAGCCACGCATTAAAATTTTGGAAACGCTCATATGATCTGTTTTGAAAAAATGGAAACGAAATGCTACTGTACATGCATGGGTTGCATCTTCAGTTTTTTATATTTTTATTATACTTTAACCTTAGTCTTATGATTTTTTATGTTTCGGCCCTAGAATTTGTAATCTATGGATTATGCGATCTTCCATTTTACTAAATTGGTCACTGACTTATGAAACAAGTTATTAAGGATTATTACTGTGATGAACGTTTCAGGTGACATGATTCCAAAATCTTGATAAATGAACCTACATCAAGGATTAAGACTAAACTCGGAATCATTAGAAACTAGAATTTTTAGTACATAAAAAAACCCATAAAAACATAATTAAGCCCATACAAACAGTTTATATATATATATATATATATACCGGAAAGGGTTTGATTTGAGCAGTTTTTGTTTCTATATTATCGAACGGTTCAAATAAAAACTGTAAAATTCCTATTTTTTTCTTTTTTTTTAAATTCAAAATGTTTAGTTCAAATTCAATGATCATTTAAATTAATTAGTTTAAACATGTGATTATATTAGTACGGGTTATAATATACTTTACTGTTCATACATTCATAAATGTCTTTATCATTTCTAACTAAATTCTAGAAATCTTGACTAAAAATTTGTCCAAATAAACCTTCTAATTCCCTTCCAAACTCAACCACCCACTCTGCCATTTCCTGCTAAAAATCAGGATTTACTTCCTCACTTCCTCTGCAAATTTTATAACCTCCCACTTCCCCTCTACATCCTAAACCACGTCCCCAACCCACCTATCCACTTCCCCACTCATTCTCCCTATATACAACTCTAGGCCTCCGAAAATCAAATACAGTTACTCCTTTCCATTTTGCTACTCAGTCTAGAGAAAGAAAAAGAGAGAAAGAGAGAGAACTTGAGTCCTCATCCATGAAGTTTTAAGAGAGAGAGAGAAAACGGGTTCCTACATAGCACCACTCCATACATCAAATTCGGGTTTCCAATCAACCACTACATCACCAAGCATCCGCAGCCCACCTTCCATTCTTTCTGAGGCAGCCCCGGAGTTCTCCGATTCCGTCGTCTTCCCCAATCGCTAAAAATCGACCGAACCCATTAATCGCTTTTTCGGCCATATTCGAGGTAGGATAATTGCTTCCCTACTTCCTCCTAAGTATATTTAGTTTCTATATGTCGATTTTGGCAAGTTATAATGAAGAAATTAGTAGCCACGCATTAAAATTTTGGAAACGCTCATATGCTCTGTTTTGAAAAAATGGAAAGGAAATGCTACTGTACATGCATGGGTTGCTTCTTCAATTTTTTATATTTTTATTATACTTTAACCTTAGTCTTATGATTCTTTATGTTTCGGCCCTAGAATTTGTAATCCATGGATTATACGATCTTCCATTTTACTAAATTGATCACTGACTTATGAAACAAGTTATTAAGGATTATTACTGTGATGAACGTTTTAGGTGACATGATTCCAAAATCTTGATAAATGAACCTACATCAAGGATTAAGACTAAACTCGGAATCATTAGAAACTAGAATTTTTAGTACATAAAAAAACCCCATAAAAACATAATTAAGCCCATACAAACAGTTTTTTTTATATATATATATATACCGGAAAGGGTTTGATTTGAGCAGTTTTTGTTTCTATATTATCGAACGGTTCAAATAAAAACTGTAACATTCCTATTTTTTTTTTTTTTAAATTCAAAATGTTTAGTTCAAATTCAATGATCATTTAAATTAATTAGCTTAAACATGTGATTATATTAGTACGGGTTATAATACACTTTACTGTTCATACATTCATAAATGTCTTTATCATTTCTAACTAAATTCTAGAAATCTTGACTAAAAATTTGTCCAAATAAACCTTCTAATTCCCTTCCAAACTCAACCACCCACTCTGCCATTTCCTGCTAAAAATCAGGATTTACTTCCTCACTTCCTCTGCAAATTTTATAACCTCCCACTTCCCCTCTACATCCTAAACCACGCCCCCAACCCACCTATCCACTTCCCCACTCATTCTCCCTATATACAACTCTAGGCCTCCGAAAATCAAACACAGTTACTCCTTTCCATTTTGCTACTCAGTCTAGAGAAAGAAAAAGAGAGAAAGAGAGAGAACTTGAGTTCTCATCCATGAAGTTTTAAGAGAGAGAGAGAGAAAACGAGTTCCTACATAGCACCACTCCATACATCAAATTCGGGTTTCCAATCAACCACTACATCACCAAGCATCCGCAGCCCACCTTCCATTCATTCTGAGGCAGCCCCGGAGTTCTATGATTCCGTCGTCTTCCCCAATCGCTAAAAATCGATCGAACCCTTTAATTGCTTTTTCGGCCAGATTTGAGGTAGGATAATCGCTTCCCTACTTCCTCCTAAGTATATTAGTTTCTATATGTCGATTTTGGCAAGTTATAATGAAGAAATTAGTAGCCACGCATTAAAATTTTGGAAACGCTCATATGATCTGTTTTGAAAAAATGGAAACGAAATGCTACTGTACATGCATGGGTTGCTTCTTCAGTTTTTTATATTTTTATTATACTTTAACCTTAGTCTTATGATTCTTTATGTTTCGGCCCTAGAATTTGTAATCTATGGATTATGCGATCTTCCATTTTACTAAATTGATCACTGACTTATGAAACAACTTATTAAAGATTATTACTGTGATGAATGTTTCAGGTGACATGATTCCAAAATCTTGATAAATGAACCTACATCAAAGATTAAGACTAAACTCGGAATCATTAGAAACTAGAATTATTATAACATAAAAATTTCAACTCTTGTATCAGTTGAGTAACAAGTAGATAAAGATTAATAAAACAATGACTACATCACTGATGAGTTAATGGAACGGAAAAACTTATAGTTTTTATTTTATTTGATAAAACAATGTTTACAGGAACTTTATTACATTAAAAAAAAAGAAAAAAAAGAAAAGAAAACTGCATGTCCAAATAATAGACTCAGTAAAACTTCTAAGTTACCCTTTAACTACAGTGTAGACACCCCGATCTGGGTCTCCCAATTGTTTTACTTCGTTTTACGGTTTTCTTGTTTCCCCGATGATGAAATCGGATCAAACGGGCTTGGATTGTGAATGGATTGAGCTTGGAATGCTTAGAACCCTGCTTGAACCTTTTGAACCTTTCAGAACCTTCAGTCAAACCCTAGGATCAGATTTGACCATCGCGCGACCCTTCATGTTCCTCGCGCGATACTCAGCTTGCCAGGTGTGGTCAAAGTCAAACTGTAGACTGTTGACCCTCGCGCGATGGTTCCCTCTTGTCATTATCACAGAATCCAGCTGGACTTGTGATGATTGGGTGTCACATGAGCTAGAACCCCGTTTTCCTCAGTTGAACAGGGTTCTGGCAGGCTACACCCTCACACCCTCACAACCACTCCCACTCACCTTGTTGGCTAGCCTATCCACCAAGCCATGACCAGCCTTGTTGGCTGGTTGCAAAGCCAAGTTTGGCCACCACCTAGCCCTTGCACTCCTCCTATAAATACCCCCATTAGTCTTCCATGTTAAGGGTTCCAAAAAAATCATTAAGAAGTCTAATTACCCTTCACAAGGCAATCAAATCTCCAGCACAAAGTTACTAACCTAAACCCCTACCTAGTCTTCTAATTAAGTGTTCTACACTCACACTTAGTCAAAGGGCTTCACCATTCAATCCAATCCATTTCCAAACCCTTTCCAAGCAAAGGTATAATGTTTGACCTGTTTCTGTTTTGATCCCTGAGGGGGGCTGACAGGGCCAAGGCTGGTAATTAATACCATGTCCTGGTCCTAAAGCCAGCAGAGTTACAAGAATCCGTGGTAGCCAAACCCTCGCGCGATGGTCCACAACACTCGCGCGACACTTGTGTCAGCAAGAGAATGGACCTCGTGGGGAAGGGAGGCTAGCCCTTTTCTGTTTTACAATATTGGCATGCCTGTTGTACTTTATTTTGATTTTTAGATCACTGTTATGCATGCAAAAATAAAATACAGTAGCTTAGTCATTTATTTGAAATAGCATGGAATGCCCTTGGGACTTCTTAGATCTGTCTCAGGTCCCCAAGCATGCAAAGCAATTCCTGGAAGTCCAGTCAGGAATGTCGCGCGAGACTCCCACTCTGTCGCGCGACAGTTCTGTTTATTCCAGAAATGGCCCTTGCATAGGCAACTAGGCCCTTGGCCTCCTTTTTATCCCCCACTATTTAGGGGTTGTATTTCCCTTTATTCAGTTCCATTTTCAAGCTGTTGTAATAATTAGTATTTTTACAGTCCCTTTGATAAACTGCTTGGTTTGCCTCCTGGGTGTGCACTGGTCCTTCCAGAGCCCAGAAGGGGATGAATTTGAAACTGTGGTGAGATGAGAACACTCACGCGAGGGTTCATGTGTCTCGCGCGATGGTTTGCTTACATGCAGATTTGTTCACGCATGCAAGTTGGCATTGTGCAGGGCAAATCTGTCCCGAGCCTAGTTTTGGCATCTGATCGCTGTTTTAAGTTCATCCCATTTATTACTTGTCATGCCATCTATCCATGCTATCATTTGATCACATCCTGTAAATTGTTACAGTTTTAATCCTCGATTAACTGTTCTCCCGCCCTAATTGGCTAAAATTAATTAAAAGAAGAAGAATCACAAAAGTTTTCATAAAAATGCCTAAGTAGAGACCGATCTCCGGATTGGCGAGAGGGGTGCCTTAAAACCCTTCCCCTCTCGTAACCTGGCTCCCGAACCCAGATATGGTTATGACGGACTGGTTTCCTTAACTTTTTCAAACAAAACAGCGCGGCAGGTGCTTCGAAATACGGTTCCTTGAGTGTCGGACCCTCAAAAACTCAAGTGGTGACTCTGTATTTTTTGAGCACTTGCCACCGGCGCTCGTGCTCCCTCAATTTTTCAAAAAAGGGCCGCAACGGCGGGAAGGAACGAAATCCTTTCTCTCCGAAGGGCATGCTGCCCACAGACAGTCGAGATTTTATAATGTTACACCTAAAACTTAGAAGTTAGTAAGTACAGGTACGACAAAAGAGTAATGAACTACAAGTCAAATTCTAAAAACAATAATGTTTCCAGTAACATTAGGATTTCTAAATGTTCATCAGTTTATAAAAAAAAAACTACAGATTACGAATGGAAATTTTCAGAATTTATAAGATTCACATACTTGTTCAATAAAACTTAAATATTCAAAAAGTGATCGACCCAATCCAAATCCCTTTGTGTTTAATTATTTGCACCTATCAATTGTTATACTGTTGTCTCATTGAAATGTATCATGTATGAGCTGTTATTGGTTGTATCATGTTTTACGTGCTAGAATGGACTTAGGTTCACGGGATGGTTACGAGTAGTGATTCATGTAGACGATATTAAGTAAATGGAAACTGATAAAGTGTTGAGGTGTGAGGTTGTAGATTGTGATTTGAGTCATGGCTATGGCAAGGGTAACCAATGGGGCCCTGTGTTGAGAGTTGTTGTGACGCTAATGTATAATGTGTCATGGGAAAATTCGCTTCTTTTGTTCAAGAGGGAATAGGTCCCATGGGACGGTTATAGTTAGTGGTAGGTGACGTCCGACCCTAATGAACAATACATCATGGGAGGACTCGATCCTTCTGTTATGGTCTTAAGTGAGAACATGCCAGATACAAAATTTAGGTGCGCTCACCTAGGACCCTGGTACAGGATAAGTAAGAGGAAGGGTGGACCCATGAGACGGTTGTAGTTAGTGGATGTGGGAGGAAAGGATCTCATGGAGAGAATCCCTATATTTAATGTAAGTTAATGGATAGTAAAGAAAATAACGATGTGCTATTATTCTGTACCTACTGTGTATTATCAATTGTTATATTGTTGAACTGCTAACTGTAGAATAAGGGGTTAGTAGGGTTGGGATTATTAACTGAGTTTCAAAACTCATTATAGTGCCCTTGGGCTGGCGTTTCATGCCAGGTAATCAAGAGACCGAAGAACAGAATCCTCCTAAAGATGATCAGTACCAGGATGCGGACCTCCCAGCTGAGAAAAGAGAGTTTGTCGAGCCTTGGATGCCTTACCCTTAAAAGCTCTGTTAATTTAAAATATTGTTATATGAATTTTCCAAAAGTGTTATCACATTTGTCAAACTCTGTTTTATTTCGTTGGGTTGTAAGACAATTAAGTAGTTCTGAATTTGATATTTGAGATTTCCGCTGCCAAACTCTGTTTAATAAAATTTAATTTCTTAAATCAGTTTTATGAATTATTAAATCAATTAAAAATGATTTAATTAATGTGTCTGAAAATCGGGACGTTACAACTTGGTATCAGAGCTTTAGGATCAAACCCTCCGACCTGGGGTAGATTGGGTAGAACGTCATACTAAGAGAATAACTTGAAGAGTTAATCAAAACTATTTAGAATTTGTAATATGCACTATTTAACCCTAAATCTAATTATAGCTATTCTTTGTAGATGGACCCAGTATACTGTGCACAGCTAGCTGATGAGTGGACGAGGCTGCGAGACCTTCTAGGACGCATAGGGCCTGACTTTTCATTCGAGGATTCGTATGTTCCAACAGACTTCCCTCTCCTTTATGCTCAGTACCGATGGTGTACGACTAATTTGTTTTGCCGAAGGAGGGTACATCACTTACAAGATTGGAGTCCTCAAAGGGTAGCTACTAATGGGAGGGAGATTCAAAGGGTCTTGAGGTCAATACCAGGATTTCGTATGGAGGACGATCCTTACTATTCATATTACGCCAATCCTGACAATGCCCCTTTTCAAGTCACTGCTGCCCCAACCCCTGTTACCCATGAAATTCAAAGGACACCCTCGGAATATGTTAGTGAAGAAGAAGAAGACCCTGAGGAACCTCCATTCCTGGAGGAAGATCAAAACCAGGAGAACTCTACTGAGGAAGATGAGGTTGACGAGGTCATGGAAGAGGAAGAGGACAATGAGGGTTGGTTGTCTCCCAATGAAGAGGACGATGATGGTTGGTTGGCCCCAATTGATGCACCAGTCAATTGGGAAAATGAACTACAATGGAGGCTAATGCATCTGGAGCCAATAGTACCCATACCGCCACCACCGCCACCAGCCCTGGAGGAGGAAGATCTGGAGCGTGAAGTTGATGATCTTAAGCCCCCAGTTTTTGCCCCTAACACTTATGTGTTTGTGAAATTAGCTCCGCTGTACCCTTGTCCCTGGAAACGCAAGGCACAACCATTTTACTTAGGACCAGTACGAGTCTTGTCTCCTCGCCAACAGGATTACTATCAAGTAGCAGTACCATCGGGATTTGCAGAGCATTACTCAGAGTATTTCCTACACACACTTGTTACTAATCGTCGTCCGAAAGATGTCAGTCGCATCATACCTGTAGGGGTGGACTATAATGATCATCGAGAATACGTCAAAACACCAATCCACATGCAGAATATAGTTGGTCCCAATGAACATCAGCATGACCCGCAGTGGACTGTGACTTGGGAGTGCTACGGTGTTACCGAGCAAACTATGGAGCCTGAGAGAGTGATGAGAAGGCACTATTCGAATTTTTTCGACGACTAGATGAGGAGAAATTAGAGTAGTTTTAAGGGTTAGTAAGGAAAATGTAGTCTTAAACTATTGTGTAGGGTGACATAGTAGTCTGATGTTATTGCACTCATCGCTTATAATGCTCACTAAGTATGAAAACAGAAAATCCCCTAACAAAAAAAAAATTCATATATATATATATTGATATATAGATTGTGGAAACACGACACGGGTCCCAAATGAACAATGGTCAGAATAGTGGGCAAAACAATGAACAGAATGGCGGACCACAACCAAATGGGCAAGGAGGACAACCAGACTTAATTCAACTGATGCAAGCATTTGTTGCTGCTACTGCTGCCAACCCTCAACAGCCCCAACAACAACAACGTGGACCTCCAATTAGGAGTAGAGATCAACTTTTGGATGCATTCTACAAACGTCGCCCTCCGATCTTCTATGGGGAAGCAAACCCTAGTGCTGCAGAAGCATGGATCAAACAAATCTCCAAGTACCTGGAAGTACTTAATGTGACCAATGCGGGTGATCGCATTGCCTTAGCAACATTTCAGATGCAAGGGGAAGCAGATCATTGGTGGGATTTGATTAAGACCACTCATAATTTGACAACTATGACCTGACGGATGTTTGAAAACCTTTTCCTCGAAAAATACTTCCTAGCACCTGTGAAACAAGCCATGGCCCAGGAATTTATGGACTTGAAGCAGCGTACTTTGACAGTAACCCAGTATGCTGCCCGTTTTGAAGAACTCGCACGTCATGCTACTACTATAGTACCCACTGATGATGCAAAAGTAAGGAAGTTCGAATGGGGTCTGTCCCACTCTATTCGTACTAGTGTGGTTTCTCATGAGTACCCCACCTATGCACAGGTGGTGAGATGTGCACTCATGATAGAACGCGAGAAATCTGATTCAAGGTCAACATGGGAGGCGCAAAAGAAGAATGGCCCATCGGTTGGAGGACCAATCCGAACAAACCACAACAAGACTGTTGTCGCTCAAACACCCTATTACCAGAGCATCCCTCGCCCTCTACAGCAAATCCCTCAAACCTGGAAAAACTCCAACTTTAACCCAAACCAAAACCAAAATCCACTTCAGGCATCGAATAACCGCAGGTGTTTCAACTGCAACCAAGAGGGCCATTTCAGGAACAATTGCCCAAAGCTTGTTGGATCTGGAAATTTTGGGCAAGGGGGACAACAACAATTTCAGGCTCGGCCGTCGGGGTTTGGGAACCAGAACCCGGTTAATCCGAACCAACAAAAGATCGGATGGAATCAACAACAATCTCGTCCTTTTCAGAACAATGCAGGTGGACAGAACAAGCCAACAGGAGGCAGAGTCTTTGCTCTGCAAGGCACTGAGCAAGATACTGAGGAGGAGTATAATCCGTTAGTGATACAAGGTATTCTTATACTATATAGCACTTGTGTTCAAGCATTATTCGATTTAGGAGCTTCGCACTCTTTCATATCTACTGCATGTGACTCTACTCTTGGACTAGAAACAACATCTCTAGGGACGACAATTCATGTAACCTCACCATTAGGCGGTAAAATTTCTATGGGGTTAATCCGTAAGGGGTGCGAATTAGAAGTATCTAACCTGAGATTAACTGTCGACCTACGAGTAATCGACATGACAGACTTTGATGTCATACGTGGAATGGATTGGCTATCCGCGCATCGCGCTGTCATAGATTGCCATCGGAAGATGGTGACAGCGTATTCACCGGACGGTACGTGCTTCAAATTTAAAGGGGATAGACAAGACCCCTCCGCTATAACCACACACCAATCGAGGTGGCATGATAAGCTTTCTGGGTGGCTAGCAAGCCTCAAGCTGGAGGAGACAGATCGTATGGAACTCGGTCTTCCTCACATTGTGTGTGAGTACGCGGACGTGTTTCCCGATGAGTTACCTGGACTACCGCCGCATCGGGACTTGGATTTCACGATCGAGTTGCAACCAAGCACGACACCAATATCCATGGCTCCATACAGGATGGCACCAACGGAACTACGAGAGTTGAAGACTCAGCTACAAGAATTGATGGACAAAGGTTTTATTCGACCCAGTACATCACCGTGGGGAGCCCATGCTTTATTTTTCAAAAAGAAAGAAGGAACACTCAGACTCTGCATCGATTATCACCAACTCAATAGAGTCACAATCAAGAACCGTTATCCCTTACCTAGAATCGATGACTTGTTTAATCAACTGAGAGGATCAACTTGCTTCTCAAAGATCGATTTACGGTCTGGATACCAACAGCTGCGAGTTAGAGACAGTGACATACCTAAGACGGCTTTTCGAACCCGTTATGGCCACTATGAATTTATGGTGATGCCATTTGGGCTAACCAATGCTCCTGCCGTTTTCATGTGTCTGATGAACAAAATTTTCACACCATATTTGGACAAATTTGTGGTAGTGTTCATTGATGACATTTTAGTGTACTCGCCAACAGAGAAGGAACACGAGGAGCATTTGAGAATCGTATTGCAAGTACTTCGGGATAATCAATTGTACGCAAAGGCCAGCAAATGCAAATTTTGGATGAAAGAAGTCAAATTCCTAGGACACGTGGTGTCAGAGAAAGGAATCTCTGTGGATAATAGCAAAGTAGAAGCTATCATGGACTGGAAACGACCATCAACGGTGTTTGAGATTAGGAGTTTCTTGGGATTAGCTGGCTACTACAGAAGGTTCATTCAAGATTTCTCAATTTTGGGAAAACCAATGACGCGACTGACCCAGAAGGGGGTCAAGTTTGAGTGGAACGAAGCATGTGAGAAATCGTTCCAAGAACTCAAGAAGAGATTAACCAGTGCCCCCATATTAATCATTCCCGAGCAGAACGTGGGCTATGCAGTGTACTATGACGCATCCAAAGATAGATTGGGAGCTGTGCTCATGCAAAATGGAAAGGTCATCGCTTATGGATCCCGACAACTAAGGCCGCATGAGAAGAATTATCCGACTCATGATTTGGAACTGGAGGCAGTAGTATTTGCCCTTAAGTCCTGGCGTTACTATCTATAAGGAGAACAATTCGAGGTGTTCACTGATCACAAAAGTTTGAAGTATCTATTCACTCAGAAGGAGCTGAACATGAGGCAAATGAGGTGGATGGAATACATGGAGGACTACAGTTTCACGTTGTCTTATCACCCTGGGAAGGCCAATGTAGTCGCTAATGCTCTCAGTCGCAAAACTCGAGGACAAGTGGCAAGTATGGCCATCAGGGAATGGAAAATGATGGAAGCCATTAATGAGTTCATACTTCAACCTACCGTAAGAGCAGAAGGAGCCTGCCTTTTTGCTTTGTTTGCCACACCCGCTTTACATCGAGAAATTCTGTTGGCCCAAACCTTTGACCAGGAGTGCGATTTCATCAGATACCAACTGTCAATTGGAAAAGCATCATCCGGATGGGCAATTCATTCCAACAAGAGTCTCCGTTTCCAAGAACGAATTTTTCACCATTCCAACTTCGCTGTACATCTAGGAAGTACGAAGATGTACCAAGATCTCCGTCGTCAATATTGGTGGAGCGGAATCAAGAAGGATGTAGCAGCTTATGTGTCCACGTGTCTCACTTGTCAGCAAGTTAAAGCTGAACACCAGAAACCTGGAGGAACACTTCAGCCATTACCTATACCTGATTGGAAGTGGGAGCACATCACTATGGACTTCGTCACAGGATTACCTCGATCACCTAAATCCAACACTGCCATCTGGGTAATTGTTGATCGATTGACCAAATCAGCGCACTTCCTCCTTGTACGCATGACAGATACCATGGAATCGTTCAGCAGACTCTACATTCAGGAGATTGTACGACTGCATGGGGTACCAGTATCAATTGTATCTGACCGCGACCCGCGCTTCACGTCAAAATTCTGGCAGAGTCTGCAGAAAGCATTGGGAACAAACCTTCGTTTGAGTACAGCCTTCCACCCATAAACAGATGGACAAACCGAAAGAACGATTCAGACCCTAGAGGATATGCTCCGTGCCTGTACCTTGGACTTTGGTGGAAATTGGGAATGTCACTTGTCGCTAGTCGAATTTGCTTACAACAACAGCTACCAAGCCAGCATTGAGAAGGCTCCATACGAAGCCCTATATGGACGACCATGCCGATCCCCTATCTGTTGGACCGAGCTAGGAGAGTCAAGCCTATTGGGACCAGAACTTATTAGAGAGACAACAGAAAAAGTCAAAATCATCCGCCAACGACTTTTGACCGCTCAGAGCCGACAGAAAAGCTATGCTGACAAGAGGACCAGACCACTATCCTTTCAAGCTGGAGAGCATGTATTTGTTAAAATCAAGCCACAACGAGGAGTTATCCGATTTGGAAAGAAGGGGAAGCTATCACCCCGGTATATCGGACCATTTGAGATTTTGGAGAAGATTGGAGAAGTCGCCTACCGCCTAGCCCTGCCACCACAGGTTGACAGAGTTCACAATGTTTTCCATGTGTCTATACTTCGCAAATACATGTCACACCCCTCCCATATACTCAACTGGAAGGAGATCACACTTAACGAAGACACGACTTTCGATGAACAACCAGTCGAGATCCGAGATTATAGTGAGAAGAATATTCGTGGTAAGACGATCAAACTTGTCAGGATCTTATGGCGACATCAGGGTATAGAGGAGTCAACTTGTGAACGAGCTGATACTATGCGCACCAATTACCCGTATCTGTTTTCACCTGAAGGTACACTTTAATTTCAAGGACGAAATTTTCGTTAAGAGGGATAGGTTGTAACATTCCTAATTATTTATTTTTTTATTTTTTTAAAATTCAAAATGTTAAGTTCAAATTCAATGATCATTTAAATTAATTAGTTTAAACATGTGATTATATTAGTACGGGTTATAATACACTTTACTGTACATACATTCATAAATGTCTTTATCATTTCTAACTAAATTCTAGAAATCCTGACTAAAAATTTGTCCAAATAAACCTTCTAATTCCCTTCCAAACTCAACCACCCACTCTGCCATTTCCTGCTAAAAATCAGGATTTACTTCCTCATTTCCTCTGCAAATTTTGTAACCTCCCACTTCCCCTCTACATCCTAAACCACGTCCCCAACCCACCTCTCCACTTCCCCACTCATTCTCCCTATATACAACTCTAGGCCTCCGAAAATCAAACACAGTTACTCCTTTCCATTTTGCTACTCAGTCTAGAGAAAGAAAAAGAGAGAAAGAGAGAGAACTTGAGTTCTCATCCATGGAGTTTTAAGAGAGAGAGAGAGAGAGAAAACGGGTTCCTACATAGCACCACTCCATACATCAAATTCGGGTTTCCAATCAACCACTACATCACCAAGCATCCGCAGCCCACCTTCCATTCATTCCGAGGCAGCCCCAGAGTTCTCCGATTCCGTCATCTTCCCCAATCGCTAAAAATCGACCGAACCCATTAATCGCTTTTTCGGCCGGATTCGAGGTAGAATAATTGCTTCCCTACTTCCTCCTAAGTATATTTAGTTTCTATATGTCGATTTTGGCAAGTTATAATGAAGAAATTAGTAGCCACGCATTAAAATTTTGGAAACGCTCATATGCTCTGTTTTGAAAAAATGGAAACGAAATGCTACTGTACATGCATGGGTTGCTTCTTCAGTTTTTTATATTTTTATTATACTTTAACCTTAGTCTTATGATTCTTTATGTTTCGGCCCTAGAATTTGTAATTTATGGATTATGCGATCTTCCATTTTACTAAATTGATCACTGACTTATGAAACAAATTATTAAAGATTATTACTGTGATGAACGTTTCAGGTGACATGATTCCAAAATCTTGATAAATGAACCTACATCAAGGATTAAGACTAAACTCGGAATCATTAGAAACTAGAATTATTATAACATAAAAATTTCAACTCTTGTATCAGTTGAGTAACAAGTAGATAAAGATTAATAAAACTATTACTACATCACTGATGAGTTAATGGAACGGAAATACTTATAGTTTTTTTAATTTTCTTTGATAACACTATGTTTACAGGAAGTTTATTACATTAAAAAAAAAGAAAAAAAGAAAAGAAAACTGCATGTCCAAATAATAGACTCAGTAAAACTGCTAAGTTACCCTTTAACGACAGTCGAGATTTTATAATGTTACACCTAAAACTTAGAAGTTAGTAAGTACAAGTTCGATAAAGAGTAATGAACTACAAGTCAAATTCTAAAAACAATAATGTTTACAGTAACATTAGGATTTCTAAATGTTCATCAGTTTATAAATAAAAAACTACGGATTACGAATGGAAATTTTCAGAATTTATAAGATTCACATCCTTGTTCAATAAAACTTAAATATTCAAAAGAGATCGGCCCAATCCAAATCCCTTTGTGTTTACTTATTTGCACCTATCAATTGTTATACTGTTGTCTCACTGAAATGTATCATGTTTGAGCTGTTATTGGTTGTATCATATTGTACGTGCTAGAATGGATTTAGGTTCACGGGATAGTTACGAGTAGTGATTCATGTAGACGATATTAAGTAAATGGAAATTGATAAAGTGTTAAGGTGTGAGGTTGTAGATTGTGATTTGAGCCATGGCTATATCAAGGGTAACCAATGGGGCCCTGTGTTGAAATGGGTAACCAATAGGACCCTGTGTTGAGAGATGTTGTGACGCTAATGTATAATGTGTCATGGGAAAATTTGCTTCTTTTGTTCAAGAGGGAATAGGTCCCATGGGATGGTTATAGTAAGTGGTAGGTGACGTCCGACCCTATTGTACAATACGTCATGGGAGGACTCGATCCTCCTGTTATGGTCTTAAGTGAGAACATGCAAGATACAAAATTTAGGTGCGCTCACCTAGGACCCTGGTACAGGATAAGTAAGAGGAAGGGTGGACCCATGAGACGGTTGTAGTTAGTGAATGTAGGAGGAAAGGATCTCGTGGAGAGAATCCCTAGATTTAATGTAAGTTAATGGATAGTAAAGAAAATAACGATGTGCTATTATTCTGTACCTACTGTGTATTATCAATTGTTATATTGTTGAACTGCTAACTGTAGAGTAAGGGGTTAGTAGGGTTGAGATTATCTACTGAGTTTCAAAACTCATTATAGTGCCCTTGGCCTGGCGTTTCATGTCAGGTAATCAACAGACCGAAGAACAGAATCCTCCTCAAGATGATCAATACCAGGGTGCGGACCTCCCAGCTGAGGAAAGAGAGTTTGTCGAGCCTTGGATGTCTTACCCTTAGAAGCTTTGTTAATTTAACATATTGTTATTTGAATTTTCCAAAAGTGTTATCACATTTGTCAAACTCTGTTTTATTTTATTGGGTTGTAAGACAATTAAGTAGTTTTGAATTTAGTATTTGAGATTTCCGCTGCCAAACTCTGTTTTATAAAATTTCATTTCTTAAATCAGTTTTATGAATTATTAAATCAATTAAAAATGATTTAATTAACGTGTCTGAAAATCGGGACGTTACAAAAATTGCTCAAATCAAGCCCTTTCCGGTCATTTTTTTTGCTGATTTCTCGCGAGTACCCTTCAAATCACGTTTTCAACACATTAAGCGGCTCGAATTATCAAAAATTGATCGGAAAAGATGAGAAAATGGAACGTCCGTACTTTATTTAAAATGAGGACGCCCTTACCTGAAGGGGACTATATATATATATATATATATATACTCCCTCCGTCCCAATTTACTTATCATTTTTGGAAGTTCGTGACACTTTTCAATTAATTATATCTTAAAATTTATAATATTTTCGGTGATTTCGAAAATATTGAATTATAGAACAAATCGAGATCTATCAAACAAGATCCATATTGGATATAAAATTTATTACCACTTTAAAGATATAACTAGTTTTTTAATACAGTTATAATAGAATTGGGACAGAGGTAAAATATATATATATATATATATATATATAATCGATCCGGTTTCGATCGGTCTTTAAAACACATAAACCGGATCGAAATTATTCGACTGGTTTGAAAAATTCGGTCCAATCCAATTTTTTCGGTTTCGATCGATTTTCCGATCTCGGCTAACGGCCTTACTTTCCTCGGCTCCTAATCAAATTGACCATAAAACCCACCACCCTTGTGACCCAAGATCTAACCTCAACCTGGGCAAACTCGTAATCTGACATCATCTTCGCCATTACATATGATCCACTAGGGTTCGCCCACATTTGAGCGCCAACCACACAGAAGCTAGCCCCAGTTTCTCCAGCCGCTCTCACTCCCTCCCTCCCTCCCTCCCTCTCCCTCTCTCTCTCTCTCTCCAGGTTTGTAGTGATTCTCTCTTCCCAACTTTTTGTTTTGCAGTCATTTGTAGTAATCCATGATATGATCAGTTCCATGTTAGAAATTTTTATGTGAATATTGGCCTACGTATGTTCTGATGATTCTAGATCTGTTGTTTTCGTTTGGGTTTCTAGAGAATTGGAGGGAAACGAAATAAAACAGTTCCAGGTGTTAGAAATGAAACAATTCATGACCATAAATTGAACTTAATTTCGCCTAGCTTTTCCTGTTTTGTTTTGATGATTTTTTTTGGGGCGCATAGAAATTTAGCTGTGTTTGGAGATGCACAAAGGAGATTACTTCGTGGTTCTTTGACTGAATGTTTGCTCAGTTTGAAGATGATATTTTTAGGCTTCGTTGAATTCACATGGTTTTAAATCAACGATTTTATCTTCCATTTTAACAAGAAAATATTAGAATTTTAGCTGTAGGTAGCTTGTGAAACTTAGAGTGGAAGATGGAGTTGTGGTGGAAGATATGTATTTTATTGGATCAATGCGTAATTGGAATCGTTGGCATGAAGAATTTCAAGTAAATCTTATTTAGTAGACATACCCAAACCTGACTAATCTCTAAGGGCCGATTAATCCCCGATTATTTGGCCTAGGCGCTAGGCGGAACACTGGTTTGAATCTATCACGACAAGATCCTATATTCAATGTTGTAATCGGCTTGTAAACTACCAAACCTAAATTTGTGAATTCTCATCGAATAATAGTGGCAAGTCATCCACATCGATCCAAGCAGAGCCTTCTTGTGTCTTGTAATGAAAATTGGCTCACCTGGTTGTTTGATTGGTTGTGTTCTGCTCGTTTGCAACAGTTTAACTTCTGATTCTTAAGGTCAGAGTTGTTTCAAATAACACCCACAGACACATGCGGGCACATGTAGTATGCGTCTCTGTATAAGCATGTTATTGTTTGTTTGTGCCATGTCTGGTGTTGAAGCTATAACTTATTGCTCTTGGATTGTAAACTTCTTGATATGGACTTCCCTATCTATTTGGAGAATGTGAGTAAGAGACAATTTTGTTCATGCCTTCCACTCAATGAACGCCACAAAGGAAGGAGAAAAATCACCTCTAATTTGATCTTTGCTAATCTTTGCTATTATTAACCACCTGGAGGGTTGTCTGCTAAAGACTTGTTTTTCTTTTTCTTTTTTATGCAAAAACAAAGGGGGGCAAAAGAATTGGTCATCCTCTTGTCTATTAGTGTAATGGTGCAATTGGTGAATTCAATAAGTCCTATCCATTCAACAAAATTTTCAAATGTAGTTACACGGGCTTAGGTGTTTGCATTTGTGTTTTGGAGCCTGTACCACTCATAATTGTGCTATGGAGCCTTGAAATTTGAAGATTAGAGGAGTCTGTTCGGTATGTGCAGCAAGCGTTTTGGTCATTGACTAAATATTTTCACCTCTCATTTTATCTGTCATGAGAGAATGAATCAAAATGGAACTACAGTGACTTAAATCTTTGTTGTGTTGGTCTGTTTTCTTATTTACAAACTAATCTAACCTGAATAGCAACACTTTCTCTAACTTAATAGATTTGTTGATAGTTTTACATTTACTGATGTCCTCAGATCAGAGCATATCATATTTTCTACTGTTGAGACATCCAATGTTACCCCGTGAATTCAAACAGAGTTTCTCCAAACTTCCAAATTCTTACATGCTAGGAGGCACAGCTGTAGCAAAAACATGTTTCTTTTTTTCTAGTTGACCTTGTAAATTATTTACTGAAAACAAAAATTGTTGTATAGAAGTATTTTTTCACATGAAACTTATTGTTTTCACAAGAATCTCACTCCTGCCCCCATTTGGTATATTTTATGTCCGATGTATCTGTGATTCTTGAGATTCATCGGAGGAAAAGATACATAAAACCGGTTGAGATAATATGGAACTACGTGTGTGTATGTGTGTGTGTGTGTGTGTTTTTTTTTTATCTATGTATGTGTGTGTTCATCTCTGCTGAATCTGTCAGTGAAATGTTGTTGAAGTGGTGGTTTTTTTTTCTTCTTTGTTGATCTGTTTGGTTACCCATTCGGTTCGGGGATTATCCGAAAACCGAATGGTTCGGTTATGGTTCATTTTTCCCCTCCCCATTTGGTTATCGGGGCGGATATGGGTAGTGTATCGGTTTCGGGGACGGAAATCCCCATATCCGCCTCGAACACCCCGAAAGCCATCCCTAAATCTATGGGACCTACCATCATCTTTTCTGTTGGGACTTGAAGACTTAACATTCCATCCCAAAATTCATTACTATATAATAGTAGTAAATATAATAGTGTGTGTGTGTATATATATATATATAATAGTAATAGTATATAGAAGGGCAATTTTGGGTTTAATTTAAAGTGGGGATGAAAAGATAAGTGTTCAAAATGACCAGGATAGAAACATAAGTCAGGTATGGGCTGAGGATGGATATTTAAGTATCCCTTTTGTCTTTGACTATGTTTCAAAGAAAGAGAATCTTTTTCAAGGAAAAAAATCCTGGGATAAAATGAAAATTACAAGCTCTCGTGTACCATATTGAGATGGGTGGTGGAATAAATGGGGTTTCTTATGGTTTTAGGCTCTGTTATCTAGCATTTTAATACCATTATGGCTCATCATTCTTAAGACTTTATAGAGCCTTAAGCACGGCCTTATATCTTTTGTTTTATGCAAGGTTTTATGTATCTTTTCCTCCGATGAGATGATGAATTAATTGATATTGCCTCCGCTTGAGAAGTAACCGATTTTTTAGATAACACTTCATTGAGTTGAATATCTGGAGATGGCTTTTTTTCTTCCATTTTGGGAATATAAAGGAAAAGGGTCTTTTCCAACTTCTAGAAATTAAGGTGGGTGTGCAAGATGTAAAACGTGATTTTCTAGTGACTGTTTAATTACGTTAGTTCCTTGAAATGCATGGTTTCAAAACGTTAGGAATGGTGCTTTATCGAGGGTCAACTTTAAGGGCTTCGTAATGAAGGAATCCTTGTTTGATGAATGGTTCTTTGAGTTCCTTGGAATAATTCCAACATGTGAATGTCAGTCTTGAATCTTCTGATAAACCATGCCAATATGCTGAAATGATTTATTGTTATTATTATACTTTGGCAATTTTGTATGGTGCATTGATTTTATGCATTCTCTAGATTTTTTGAGTTTTTAGCTTATATCTGTGTATGTATTGCAGGGGGGTAAACTAAATCCATAAACGATGGTTCAGTATAACTTTAAGAAGATAACGGTTGTTCCCACCAGGGATGATTTCGTTGATATTATCCTTTCCCGCACTCAACGCCAAACACCAACTGTTGTTCACAAGGGTTATGCCATCTCCCGCATCCGTCAATTCTACATGCGTAAAGTGAAATACACACAGCAGAATTTCCATGAGAAGCTTTCAACAATCATCGAGGAGTTCCCTCGTCTTGACGGTATTCACCCATTCTATGGTGACCTCCTTCATGTTCTGTACAACAAAGATCACTACAAGCTTGCCCTTGGGCAAATTAATACTGCAAGAAATCTAATTGGTAAGATTGCGAAGGACTATGTGAAACTTTTAAAGTATGGTGATTCACTTTATCGATGCAAGGCTCTTAAAGTTGCTGCTCTTGGCCGTATGTGCACTGTGATAAAGAGGGTGGGCCCCAGTTTGGCCTACCTTGAGCAGATCAGGCAGCATATGGCAAGGCTTCCTTCAATTGATCCAAACACGCGGACAATTTTGATTTGTGGATACCCGAATGTTGGCAAGAGCTCGTTTATCAACAAGATCACTAGAGCTGATGTGGATGTCCAGCCCTATGCTTTCACCACTAAATCTCTTTTTGTCGGTCATACAGACTACAAATACTTGCGCTATCAGGTTATAGATACGCCAGGGATCTTGGATAGACCATTTGAAGATCGAAATATCATTGAGATGTGCAGCATCACTGCTCTGGCACATTTAAGAGCTGCTGTTTTATTCTTCTTAGATATTTCTGGGTCATGCGGATACAGTATAGCACAGCAAGCAGCTCTTTTTCACAGTATTAAGTCCTTGTTCATGAACAAACCATTGATTGTTGTTTGCAATAAAACTGATTTGCAGCCGTTGGATGGCATATCTGAAGAAGACAAGAAGTTGGTCATGGACATGAAGGCTGAAGCTTTAAAGACTCTAATAGGTCAAGGAGGTGATCCTACGAACGAGGAGGGGGTGCTCTTGACCATGAGCACTTTGACTGAAGATGGGGTAATTTCAGTGAAAAACGCGGCTTGTGAGAGGTTGTTGGACCAAAGAGTGGAATTGAAAATGAAGTCTAAAAAGATTAATGATTGTCTTAATCGCTTCCATGTTGCGATGCCAAAGCCACGTGATCAGAAAGAAAGGCCACCTTGTATACCTCAGGCAGTGTTGGAAGCTAAAGCTAAGAAAGAAATGGAGAAGGAGAAGAGGAAGCTGGAGAGGGATTTGGAGGATGAGAATGGAGGCGCAGGTGTTTATTCTGCTAGCTTGAAGAAGCACTATATTTTAGCGCATGATGAATGGAAAGAAGATATAATGCCGGAAATTCTAGATGGACACAATGTGTATGATTTCGTTGATCCTGATATCTTGAATAGGCTTGAGGAGTTAGAGCGGGAAGAAGGTCTTCGGCAGGAGCAGGAGGGGGATGAGGATTTGGACATGGATGTAGAGGAACTTACCCAAGAAGAGCAAGAAGCTCTAACTGAGATTCGCAAAAAGAAAAGTTTACTCGTTCAACAACATAGGATAAAGAAGAGCACTGCAGAGAGCAGACCAACTGTACCAAGGAAATTCGACAAGGACAAAAAGTTCACTTCAGGGAGAATGGGAAGGCAGTTATCAGCTTTGGGACTGGATCCAAGTAGGGCAATTAACCGGGCACGCAGCCAGTCAAGGGGTCGTAAGAGGGAGAGATCCATCGATCGTGATGCCATGGAACTGGATGTTGACCAACCTAACAAGAAGCTTCGGATGAGGTCAACATCCCGGTCAAGGTCAAAGTCAAGGCCACCAGGTGAGTTGGTCCCAGGTGAGGGATACAAGGATTCTGCTCAAAAGGGGAAGGCTCTGACTCTGGCTAAGAAATCTATGATGAAGAGGAATAAGGATGCTCGGCGGGGTGAGGCGGATAGAGTCATTCCTACTCTGAGACCGAAGCATTTGTTCTCTGGGAAGCGTGGGATTGGGAAAACCAGTAGACGCTGATCGAATGAAGGTGCATTTTACACTATTCATACATTATTATTGGGATGTGTTAGGCACACTTAGTTATTCGAGGCAACATGGGAGCAGGGTGATGGTGGCTCAAATATATGGTACGTAGTTTGAGAATATCACTTTTAGAATTTACTGCTATTATGTTTGTGGTACTGCTATGGACTGCATTTTTTCTTGCTGCTTCTGTTTTTTTGGTGTATTACGATTGGAATGCTTAAAAAGGTTGAAGCTGGTTGGGTGTTGGTTCCACAACAGTCATTGGACTGCATTCATAAAGCTAGGAAACCAGTTTTGTGACTGTCATGGACTGAATATGCTAGGAAGCAATGCATATCTCTTTCATGTTTTGAGAAATAATACAACCAGGGATATCTGAATGTGTAGTTTAGGTTCTGATTAGGTCATGGGATATAGTTTTACTTCAGAAAAATTCGTTTAGCTTATGGGTATACAAGTTAGAGTTCGAACAGAAATGAATTTTCCAGGTTCTTGATGAATTTTTATAACCAACTTTCCGACCTTGTAATTTTTCAATATTTTTATAGGAGATGCCTCTATATGTCTAATTTATTGTGTAAAATCTGTAGAACTGAATTTAAAACATGGAAGGAATTAAAAATCATATACTGAACTGCTGTTGCGAAACTCTCACTGCTGACAGCACCGTCGCACTTCACGGAAACGGCTATAACTCGGCCTAGAAAACTCGAAATCACATTCTGCTTTCTTTGTTGGAAACTAGACACATAGAGCTTCAACTATATGTAAGCCACGTGCCTTAGTTGTGCCTGACTAATAACAGATTTCAGTTTGAAGTTGGCCTAAAATCTGTTTTCTGGAAATCACTGAGTTTTTGGTCTAGTCGGTACCTGTTTAAAAATACTTCCCAAGGTCAGGAAATTCTGAAATTTTGATATGATCTTCTTATATGTGTCCTGGGTTTCTGGTAAAAATCTTGTGGAGAACATGGACCAATAGTATGGTCGTCTTGCGATTTCCTTATTCTTTTGCAATAGCCAACATGTGTTCTTTCACAAGAGTAGTATTTATCCTACTAGACTGAAGCTTTTATTTTCCACTTGGTGATTCATTGCAGAAGTTCATTAGCTAAGTTCTTAGGTCAATTGTGCATCTTCCATTATTGTTTCCGTATTCTAAAACTTGTGCATTTGGATAAGCAGAAACTTGTCAAATAGACCTTCATTTCACTGGAAAAAGGAAAAGCATACCTGATCCATTCCATTTATGTTCACTAGGACTTGGTGATTTGTTGCCCAAGTTCATTAACTAAGTTCTTAGACTTGGTTAATTATGCATCTTCCATTACAGTTTCAGTGTCTTTTTTAACACACTTGCACTCAGAAAAATGGAAACTTTTTCAAACAGGTCTCTATTACACTGGGAAAAGGAAGCATACCTGCTCCATTCCATATGTATGTAAATTTAAGTTGCTTGGCACATGTTATGGTCAGGACATGCATTATTGAAAAAGTATGGTAATATGTGACGTTGATGCCTCTGTTGTCTATTTTCACTGCGTCCATTTTGTCATTTTAAATTGGTACTATGGATATGCGAATCAGATCATGATGCTACTTGTTTATTCTTATACATATCTCAATGAGATAGGTCGTGGAAAGCCCCATAGCACCAAATTAAACTTCTCTAAGAATTCCACAGAAACTAGGAATCTATCAAGCCTGCCATGAATAACATTATCCTGAAAATTAGACCATGTAAATTGCCTTCCCATCCTTTTATTCTAACCGATTGATTAATTCCTTGAAACCCTTCATGCTCCTCTCCATTCTACTGTTATTCTTCCCCCAGACAGCCCCACAGCCCCAGACAAAGCATATTCAACATCAAGAGAACCCCACAATCTTCGAACAGCAGACACCTTAAATCTCCCGAGAGTTGCATTTTTTTCTTACCTGATATGTGTTTGTGCGTGTCCCATGTATATTCTCAGCCCCTACTGCTCTCATAGGTTGGAAATTAGAAGTTCAACTTTCTTTCTTGCCTATAAATTTAGTTCTTTTTTATCTAGTTAAGGAAATTCTAATAGAGCTGTTTTCTAGCTGCATTATCCGTGTTGTAAGCTAAACCAATGTTGTAGATTGCGTGGCTCTAATGTTAGAGTTATTCCTTTCTTAATTGAGTCCGTGCCCATAATTCAAGTATTCAGGTAGAACAACTTCCTACAAAAGACCTTTACGAGATGATAGTTTTCAATCCAATGAAAACTATTTCGACTAGACAGCTTTCTGCAATTCAATGTATTAGTTGACTGTTTGCTAGCTGCAGATCTTTAGTAGCAGTTAAATTATGTGCCACTCTTAAATGAAACGTTGCACATATCAAACTTTAACTAAATCTCAACTGCTAAGGGACAAAGAAGAGCATTGGAGATGGAACTGTGAAAACAATGATCCAGGAACTTGGCCCAAGTTGCTTGATAACTGATGTAAATAGCACCAAAAGTTTGAGTTAACAGAGGAAATATTTCCTGAGAGTGGGATAAACCAGGAAAGTCAAGAAAATGGTGGCATTCCAGTTGAGATACAGACCGAGGATTTTCTATCTTGGGATGTTGTTTATATCATGTTTCCATTTTTTAATGCTGCTTGTTGTGAGACGGGTCAGCTTTTTATGCATTAAGAGGCACAAAATGACAAGATAATTTGCCATTTTGGCTTGTAATTAGTTATAATTAGTTAGTATCTACCTATGTTCATGCTTTGAGCAATGGGATACACTAGTTCATAAATACTAATGGTGGATCATTCTTTTCTTTTCTTTTTTTTTTACAGATTGACGCTTAACGGAGTATCCTGCAGTTCTACTTTTGGTTATTGACTATGAAGATCAAAGTTGGATTTTGGTTGTGGACGTGCAAATGTTTTTAGGTTATCCATTTGTTGAGGTTGAACTTTTTAGTATTTTGAGGTTTTGATACATTTTGTTATTGAGCTTGGATTTTTTTTTAGTTACCCCCTCGTGGTTGACGTGTCGTTATTTTGCATTTTAGGAATTTGGATACAAGTTGTTTTCTAAGTATTTGGTGGACACCTCTATTTATGGAAGTTTGGATTTATTTCTTATTAAATACATTATGTTGCAATTTTGTGGATGTAATGAAAATGGAGAGAAAATAAAATTTATAGGGCTGCTCAAATTTACAGGGAATGAATGGAGAAAAATTTTGTAGAAAATTATGGGATATTGACCAATTGGTACGGACAATAAATACATTCCCCGACTACCTTTTGGTTGCCAATAGGGTACTCATTTGTTGAATTGTACACACGTTTTCTGACTAAAAGTTTAGTCTGCAAAATATGCATACATTCCCCCGACTAAAAAATTTAGTCAGCAAATATGCATACATTCCCCCGACTAAACATTTAGTCGGCAAATATGTACACATTCCCCGACTAAACAATTAGTTGGCCAATGGGTAAACATTTTCCGACTAAATAATTAGTCAGGCCAATGGGTAACCATTTCCTGACTAAACTATTAGTTGGCAAATAGGATATACATCCCGACAAAACAATTAGTCGGCCAATAGTAAAACATTCGCCGACTAAAGAGTTAGTCGGCAAATGTATATATTTTAGCTGACTAAACTTTTTTTAGTCGGCAACAACCTTTGCCGACCCTCTTCCACCGACTAATGTGCCAACCAAAATTTTTAGTCGGGGAAGACTTTTGCCGACTAAAATGCCTACAATTGCCGACTAAACCGTTAGTCGGGAATGGTGTTTTTTCTTGTAGTGTAAGGTATGCGTACGAAGTGTTTGATGAAATGCCTATGAGAAATGTACTGTCATGGACGAAACTGCAGTTATAGCTTTCGGGTGCCGCAGCCGCGATGCTGTCCCCATCGCGAGATATGGCAATTGCCAATTGGCAAATTGTAATCTTGGATCCGAGTCATCTGACTAAGCTGGGAGCTGGGGTATTTTTAATTTGTACCTTTGTTCAAACTAGAAACTTGAAATTGCTTATGAGAGGTATTTTTAATTTGTACCTGTTAAAATGCAGTTTATATTCTCATAAACTTCCTGCCCACTATGTGTTTGTTAAAATGCATGTGTAGAGTCTGTTAGGGTACGAGGGGGGCTTGTTTTTTTTTTTTGCTGATAATTGCTCTCTCAATAGGAATATTTTTTTGGAACCAAGCAATTTTATAAAGGGGACAGAAGCCCAACAAACAAGCAGGGGAAAACCTGCAAAAAAAGAAAAACAACCAAAACCTAGGCTACAAAGCTAGGCAAAAGAAGACCAAGAATATCACCCTAGAAACACCCAAAGGAACAGAAACTACAGAAAAATAGAATCGGGGATCCCCCAGTACAAGCAGGTATGGAGGTTATCCACAGTACTGGGAACATTCCGCCACGAGCTAGCACAGGCCTTGACTTCATCCAGAATTTGGTGCATCACTATCTCAGGATTATGCGCAATCCGCTGAAAAATACGTCCATTCCTCTCCCTCCAAATGTAGTAAATAGTTGCAGCTAGGCAAAGCTTGAACAGAGAAGCCCATACAGATTTATTTTTGCAAGAAAGAGAACCCCAAGAAACCTCAGAAGCAAGAGACCAATCATGAGTAAAAGAACCCAACTTAGCTCTGACCCCTAACCAGACACGTGAGGAAAAATGGCAAGAGAAGAACAAGTGAGCATGTGATTCAACACTCCCCAAACATAAGACACAACTACTATCATGGACAATCCCCCAAACCATTAACCTGTCTCGAGTATTCAGCCTCCCCAAAATAGCCACCCATTGAAGAAAAGACCACCTCGGAACATGCCTTTTGTGCCAAACCAAATGATACCATCCAACCTCAGAAGCTGGGGATCTAAGAGCCTCCCAGGCAGATTTTGCAGAATAACACCCTGATGGAGACAAAGTCCAAAATACAGAATCCTCAGTTGCAGGATGAGGTAAAAGAGTAGGGTTGGTATTAGCAACGATATCTCTAACAATGGCCGATCTGCTTCTATGCCATCTCCAACTGCCATTATGGATTATAGAACACACCTTAGCATTAAAAGATCTACCAATATTAGTAGTCACACCATCACCATATTTGAGCAATAGAGGGCCAAGATTGTGCCAATTATCAAGCCACAAAAAAGTATTCTCACCATTCCCAATCTGAGCTTTGATATATTGATGACCCACTCTCCTTAGACCAAAAAGCTTTCTCATTGTCCAAGAAGAATCACCAGGTAAGTTCATAGACCAAATACAGTTGTGTTTGATAACATATGTATGAACCCATTTAACCCAAAGGATGTCTTCTTTCTTGCAAAGAGCCCATAGGTGCCTCAGCATAGAAGCCTTATTCCAATCTTTTAATCTTTTAAAACCTAAACCACCTTCTTTCTTAGGCGTACACACTGTACTCCAAGCCACTTTGGCGCCAGAGGACTTCAGTTGTACTCCTTGCCAAAGGAAAGCACTAAGCATGCTCTCAATCTCCTTCATAAGCTTGCAAGGAAGAATAAAAATCGAAGACCAATATACCTGAATACTAAACAAAACTGAGCTTATTAATTGAGCCCTTCCACCAAAAGAGAGAGACCTATTCGACCAAGATTGAATTCTGGCCAGCATCCTAGTTTTAAGCACTACACAATCAGAATATCTCAATTTGGTAGATATTAGAGGGACACCAAGGTATTTGACAGGAAGGGAAGCTTCTGGAATCTCCAAAATAGATTTCAAAACCTGTTTCACCTCATCTCCAACACCAGCAAAGAAACATGCACTCTTATCAAAATTAGGTTGCAATCCAGAAAACAAGTAGAAATCCTTTAACACGCTGTCTATAGTCTCAAAAGATGCATTAGAAGCCCCACAAACAATAAACATATCATCAGCAAAGGCCAAATGGGAGAGGTTGATGGCAGCACATTTAGGATGATAAGTGAACCCCCCTTGAGCTATTCTAGAAAGCAGAATTGCAGAAAAAGCCTCCATGACTAACAAGAAGAGGTAGGGGGAAATAGGATCCCCTTGCCTCAATCCTCTCCTTCCTGGTAAAAAGCCTTTCAGCTCACCATTAATAATCACAGAAAATCGAGGAGTGGAAACACAAGCCCTGACCCAGTCAATGAATTGCTCAGGAAACTCCATATACCTCATAACTGAAAAAAGGAACTCCCAATCGACACTATCATAGGCTTTCATAATATCAAGCTTTATAGCACAACGAGGAGGCCCTTGATCCCTGTGGTAACCCCTAACAATCTCCTGCATTAACAGGATATTATCCATAATTGATCTACCCTTGATAAAGGCAGATTGAGAAGGCCCTACAATACTGGGTAGAACTGCTTGAAGTCGATTGGCAAGAACTTTGGTAATACATTTATACATAGTATTACAGCACGCTATAGGTCTATAGTCCTTGATAGAATGAGGAGCAGAAACTTTAGGCACTAGAGTAACAGCAGTAGAATTCCATCCCACAGGCATACATCCAGATTCAAAGAAAAAGAGAATACCTGCCACAAAGTCCTCCTTGACAATGCTCCAATTATCTTGAAAGAAAGCAGAATTAAACCCATCAGACCCAGGGGCCTTGTCACGGTGAATAGATTTAAGAGCACTCAGAATTTCCCCTAGCCAAGTAGTAAGTTTAAGTCTTGATATCCAACAGATTCAAGGTTCAATTCTCAGGCCAAGCAACTTTCAACTTTTCCTGTAACGCCCCAAGCAGACTACTGGCCCAATACCTTGATTTTGATTCACAAGCCACACCACATGGCCCAAAAGCTTAAGGCCAAGGTACTAGTAGTAACCCACAAGATTTGTTATATGCCCAAGATCATCCATGTAGACTTCCGATGTGGGACGGAGTGTTACAATCTCCCCAACTTTATAGCCTCGCGCTCTCGCGAGGGGTTGAGCACTATAATCACCGATACTAATCAAACCAATAACCAAATCCAACCAAACAACAAGGCCCACATGGTCGTGTACATGGATTGCTTTGATACCACCTGTAACGCCCCAAGTAGACTACTGGCCCAATACCTTGATTTTGATTCACAAGCCACACCACATGGCCCAAAAGCTTAAGCCCAAGGTACTAGTAGTAACCCACAAGATTTGTTATATGCCCAAGATCATCCATGTAGACTTCCGATGTGGGACGGAGTGTTACAATTTGGTCCCAAAATTGGTTGATTAGGTTATCTATTGCTTCTTCCCTGTGTCGTAGTTTAGCCATTTGTCTGCCTTTTTCATGACGGACCAAAATTGGTTGATTTTGTGTAGTTTGGCCATTTTAACGTTCCTTTGAAAATTGATCATAAGTTTCAAAGCTAAACACACAGTTAAATTTACAAAGAGCTGGGAGGGTTCTGATCATGTCATGTGGGAAGAATAAAGAACCAGCAAAATACGTAGGCATTTGTTTCTTTCTTTGTTATACGGGGGTTTTGAACGAACCAATTCGCGTTGACAGTAGGATTAATCTCTCTCCCATAAAGTAGTCGAGGTGTGCATCGTTGGTGCACCACACCTAAGAATGAATTTGTGAAATGAAGAACAAATAAAAAAAAATGAACCCTACAGCAGGAAGCGTTCTCCTCTCTCTCTTTTTCTCTCACAAAGAAGATCCCACACAAATACGACCTCACACAGACCATCTCGCTTTTTCTCTCGCTTTTTCTCATACGCCCTTTTCTCCTTCACCGTCCTCCACCACTCCCAACGACCCTGACCCTCCTTTCAAGCTCTCCACAATTGAGACCCCTCGCCCTTCCTAACTTTTGCTCATGGTTCGAATATAGCGGAGGTATGTGTGGGATCTCTGCGTCTATTTCATGTCTGTTCCATTTTTCCCTTTGAAGTGTGTGATTAATTATTTGAATAGTGGCCATGAAGTGTTTGTTGAAATGTAGTTTGCAGCCCAATCATAGCCCTCTCCCCTCACATTCTTGGTTTCTAAAAAAAAGGAAAGGGGTTTTTAATTGAAATATGTCTCTCCAAAAAAAAAAAAAGGTTTCTAATATTCAGAACGGTGTGCTCCTCATGGCATGAATCTCTCGACTTTGAGCTGCAAAATCGATGGGTTTACTTTATGTACGACTTTATTCTGTGCAAATGAATTGTTTGACAAAATTCTTGAATAACAGAATGTGGTAGAGGTGCTGACAAGAATGATATAGTAGATAATTAGGCATTAGTATTGGGCCAATTGATAGATTAGGTTGTTTTTGGTGTTTCAGATAAACTATGCTCCTTCCATTTAGTAGTTAGGAATGTAAATGAGGTATCCAATTGGAAGTGAATTTTAGCTCACGATCTATTTGGTTATTTGATTTGCTCTTTTGTACTCCGTAACTGAGATGACAATTATTTAGTAGTTGGTAAGCGATGACACGACTGATATATGATGTCACTTCTTTCCCCAGCTTTTAGTGAAGTTCCGAGCCTGAGTTCAATCCCAAAACCGTGGTGAATGGTGGTCTTTGTTGATTGCTGTATTTGAAGACCAAAAATGTAAGATTGAGTCTCTTTTGGTCACCAAATACTTTAATCTACATGCTTTTTATATGTGCTCATGGAGATTGTCTATATTTTGACAGGACACACAATTGGGTTCCTTCAAAACTCGAAAGACATCAAGGTCACTCATGTCATCATAAGAAGGTTCGATTCAAGCTAACGAAAAAAATTCCTTCAATCGGCTGTTCGTATTATTTTCTTAATTACATCCCTTGCTGCTAATTTCATACTTATTTTTTGCTGTCATTACGGTATTTGGTCTCATTATGTATGCGAATAATGTGCTATTTTTTTTGTCTATTAATTATTTCGTACTCATTCAAGACTTTGGTACAACCAGATTTTTTTGTTATTACAGCTAGGCTTAGATAGTGGATGTGAAGAAGACCATGAAATTTCTTTGAATTAAGAACCCTTCATTGCTCTCCACTTTTGGAAAATGGGAGCAGGAGATAACAGAACCGAAGGCAAGAACTCAAGCTGGACATTTTTGTGTGTTGTGTTGTGATTGATGATTGCAACTAATTTATTTGGGAAAACTGTGAGAGAGAGAGAGAAAGAGAGAGAGAGAGAGAGAAGAAAAGAAAACTGAGAGAGTGAGGTTTCTAGCTTTTTGTCTTCTTTTTTTCCCCCTCTTTCTTGAGTCCTCAGGATGTTGTGAAGATCTTTGATGTTGCTCTATGTTGAGTGTATCTCTACTACTAATTTGCTTTTATTTGATATGATGGTGTCTCTACCCATATATGATGGAATCCCATCTCTCTATTGGAAATATGTTTATGTTTGTTGTTGCTTCGGATGTGTTGCTGCTACTTGGTTTAAACTTTTTATGTGGTATTTACTTGAATTACATAAGCAAAGTGATAGTTCTTTGTAGCTAGCGCTTAAAAGTTTAGTTGGGGGAATGCCATAAGTACGGGTAATTCTCTTTCGTGCCACTAAGAAGAGGATTACATACTACACACTAATGAAGCCACTAGCTAGCAAGTGCCGTAGGCACGGGCAAGTACTATATATATATATATATATATATATAGAGAGAGAGAGAGAGAGAGAGAGAGTTTTACTATTTCCTAAATGTAGGGGATTCGGATGAATATAATAGGAGGATTTTCAAACTTTCAAATAAACAAATCCCACTTCTTTCCCGTTCCATTAATTGCGGACATTATCTTAAGTTCAAAGGGGTAATATAAGGTTCCAAATATGGAGTTTCTTACTTTCTACTCAATTAAATATTCAAACTCACCCCAATTAAATATTTAAAAGCAATCTCATTAACCAATGGTTGAGTGAATTGTTTTCTATTGCTCCAAAATATAATATAAAGTATTAATTAGTTGAGTGAATAGTGGCTCTCTTAGAGAGACGAGTAACAGTTCCAAAACTAAAATTTTGACCAGCAGTCCCCACCATTGACGAGCCTAATGTGAGGCTGTTTTCTTCATTTTGCTCTTTATTTTTTAATATTTAATATTTTGCTCTTTATTTTAACCTAAATGAGTGTTTGAAGAACTACATGTGGATGCTCAATGAAACTAAAGTCATTAAGGCTTTGTCCGTTTGGGGTCTCAAAATTCTTCAATAAATTTTCTCTATCTTTCTTTATACGGGTTTTAGGAATGAGGGCAAGCTATGTGACTTATATCATGCCACAAACACCCGAATGCAAAAAAGCAATAACACATTTCGTAACATCCTCGCAAACTAAACACGAATTGTTCATTTGTTCTGATAAAAAACACCTATAACCCGGTACCTGAAACCTCCCATTTGGAAAACCACCATTATCATCTCTTTCTCAGAGAAGGGTTCCTTCGTTGATCAGACAACTGAACATTCAAAGTAGATAAAAGGTCAAAATGCAACGAACCCTAAAAATAATCATCGTTAATAGAAACGTTCAATTCTTTCCCCCCAAAAAGATCTCTAAAGTGTTCCAAAAGCAGAGAAATTGATAAATACCAGTTGTTGTTGATATTACCAATTCATCACTTAGCATAGAACCAATATGTCACTTAACATAGAACCAAATTATCAGTTAGGTGGAGATCTACATGTCCTTATCAGACATTGCATAGTCAGATAGGTACTTCTCATTATTCAAAGCATTGTTGCGCTCCTTTTCCCTTAGTTCTCTTCCGCTTGCCTCGGCCATCTAAGTTGCTAGTTGAAGCTCAAAATATCGACTTATGGGCATTAACATTCTGTCACTCTCCTCTTTTATTTGCTTTATGGTTGCTTCAAAGTCGTGCATGTTTGTTCTTGGCATCTCCCGCAATCCCTCTTGCTCTTTAGCTGCCGCAATCCCTCTTGCTCTTTAACCCTAAACATCCTCTTTTTGCAGACCAACATTGTAGTCTTCCAGATTCTTCAATTTTTCTTTCCAATATGATTCCGTGGCTCCGGTGACAAAATTTCGATTTGCCACTGGAATTAACAACACACTGGTTCAGTAGAAGATCAAAAAAATCAGCATTTCAGTCAGGATCCAGATTTCCCATTCTCTTAAGATGATATTGTGTACCAAAACATCGTCAATGGGATGGAAGATTAAAAGAGATCTATTATTGCACTGGTGGTGTAAGACAATGACATCAAAAAATAAGGCATTATTTGAAAAGACCTGGGCACCAAATTTTGTTAAGAAATTCGGAAGAGTCATGAAGAGTAGGAGCCACATATGAGTCCAAAGGAAGTTTATACAAAGGCAGCTTGGCATTGGAAATGGCCATGTACAAAAACTCCACCGGCTGTCGCACACCCAGATCTCTTTCTCTCTATCTCTAAAACCTGGATTGGAAAATGCCGTAGTGCACTCCGTGTAGTGCGGCATCGATCATAGTCGTCCAAAAGTGTTTTAAACGGTTCAGATTAAAACCTAGGGTTTTCAATGCATCAACGAGAAGAGTTTGTTTTTAATCTGAACCGTTAGTTGAAGAGATCGACGACTGTGTGCCGCCCTACACACACACTATAAAGGGGTGTAGTGCGGCATCGTAGTTGTCTAAAAGTGTTTTCAACTGATCAGATGAAAACCTAGGGTTTTCAACTCATCATTTGGAAGAGTTGCTCTTTCCTGAAAGAGTTTGTTTTTAATCTGAACCGTTAGTTGATGAGATCAATGACTGTGTGCCGCCCTACACGCGCACTATACAGGGATGCACAGTGCACCGCACCACCCCGGATAAAACCCAGGGTTTTCTCCCCACCCAAATTTAACATGTTTTCTAACTTTTATTATTATATTTTCTGTTTTGGCAAATTGTTATTTATGTTTCCTAGTTAATCTAGGTTATCTTGTTATGCGTAATCCTTTATTGGTTTAGGTATCTTGATTAATCAAGTCTTTGTAATCTATATAAATACATGTTAAGATTATATTTTATACACAATCAAAGTAATACATAATTTTTCCTTTTCTTTTAGAGTTTTTTATAAAAACATCCCTCAAACTATCATCAGTTTTTTTACTTAGTCCTCGAACTACCAAAATCGTTTACTTTGTCCTCGAACTATCCGATTACAACCCATTCAGTCCAATTCCTAACGGCAGTTAAGAAAATGGACGGAAAACCGCATACTATTCATGCGTGTACTATTTATCCAAGCATTTAATTTTTTTTGGGTTATTACAGATCTACAAAGATGATTCAAACTACTAAGTTATTCTTAAAATATTTTTTTATGGATTCCTAAAAATAATTAGCTCAATCCGATAATGGTAAGGGCTGTTCAACATTCGTAGGGCGCCCTAAGAATTTTGAAACAGCCTACGAATGCTGTTAAAATAGTCCTTACCTATATCGGATTAAGCTAATTTTTATCAAAAACCCATAAAAAAATATTTTAAGAATAGCTTACCGTTCAAATCATATTTGTAGGATCTGTAATGACCCAAAAAAATTAAACGCTTGGATGAATAATACACGCATGAATAGTATACGCATTTCAAACAGGTCCCTGTTTCAAACTTTGACATTTTCTACGTATTTTTTTTAAAATTTTTGATTAGACTATTACAGATTCTATAAAGATTATTCAAAAGGTAAGCTATTCATAAAATATTTTTTTATGAATTTCTGAAGAAAAAAAATTAGCTCAATCCAATATAAGTAAGGGTTGTTTCAATAGCATTGTATTTCAGAATTCTTAGGGCGCCCTACGAATGCCAAAATAACTCTTACCATTATCAGATTGAGCTAATTATTTTCAAGAATCCATAAAAAAATATTTTAAGAATAACTTAGCAATTTGAATCATCTTTGTAGATCCATAATAACCCTCCAAAAATTAAATGCTTGGATGAATAGTACACGCATGAATAGTACACAGTTTTCCGTCCATTTTCTTAACTGCCGTTAGGAATTGGACTGAATGGGTTGGAATTGGATAGTTCGAGGACGAAGTAAACGATTTTGGTAGTTTGAGGACTAAGTAAAAAAACTGGTAATAGTTTGAGGGATGTTTTTATAAAAAAACTCTTTCTTTTAACACTCCCTAAATAAATCCAATGTCAATTCCGCAAGAGTTCTACCCAAGCCAAGAAGACCTACCCTACGAAGAAGAACTCCTCCGCAACCCCTCCAGCCCGAAGCTATGGTGGCGCTACCTCGTCGCCCGCACCGACTCCCCCCGCGCGAAGCGCTTCACCGTCTACGAGCGCGCCCTCGGGGCCCTCCCCGGCAGCTACAAGCTCTGGCACGCCTTCCTCCGCGAGCGCCTCGAGCTCGTCCGCCCCCTCCCCGTCACCCACCGCGAGTACCAGAAGCTGAACAACACCTTTGAGCGCGCCCTCGTCACCATGCACAAGATGCCCCGCATCTGGATCATGTACCTGCTGACCCTGACCGAGCAGAAGCTCGTCACCAGAACCCGCCGCGCCTTCGACCGCGCCCTGTGCTCTCTGCCCGTGACCCAGCACGATAGGGTTTGGGAGCCCTACCTGGTCTTCGTTGGCCAGAAGGGCGTGCCGATAGAGACCTCGCGTAGGGTTTATAGACGGTACTTGAAGCACGACCCCTCGCATGTAGAGGATTTTATCGAGTTTTTGGTGAATTCGGGCCTGTGGCAAGAGGCCGCGGAGAGGTTAGCCGGGGTTTTGAACGACGATAGGTTTTATTCGATTAAGGGGAAGAATAAGCGTAGGCTGTGGCTTGAGTTGTGTGACTTGCTTACGCAGCACGCGGATGGGGTTTCCGGGCTGAACGTGGATGCGATTATTCGGGGAGGGATTAGGAAGTCTACGGATGAGGTCGGGAGGCTTTGGATCGCGCTCGCGAGTTATTATATCAGGAGGAATTTGACAGAGAAAGCTAGGGATGTGTTTGAGGAGGGGATGACTACGGTTGGCACGGTTAGGGATTTTAGTGAGATTTTCGATGCCTACTCGCAGTTTGAAGAGATCATGCTTCTACAAAAGATGGAAGGAGAGGGTGAGGGAAACGGTGAAGAGGATGAGGACAACGACGATGATAAAGATGACCGTTTGGATGTGGCGAAGATTGGGAGGAAGCTGAAGAGATTTTGGTTGTCTGATGATAAAGAAGTTGAATTGAGAATGGCCCAGATCGAGTGTCTATCGGATAGGAGGCCAGAACTGGCTAATAGCGTACTTCTTCGCCAAAACCCGCATAATGTGGAGCAATGGCGTCGGCGAGTGAAGCTTTTTGAGGGTAACCCTACAAAGCAGATTCTGACTTACACAGAGGCAGTGAGGACAGTTGATCCCATGAAAGCTGTGAGGAGACTTCATACACTGTGGGTTGCTTTTGCCAAGTTGTATGAGGATCACAAGGATGTTGTCAATGCAAGAGTGATCTTCGATAAGGCGGTTCAGGTCAACTACAAAACCGTCGATAATTTGGCTAGTGTTTGGTGTGAATGGGCTGAAATGGAACTTCGGCATAAGAACTTTAAAGGGGCTTTGGAGTTGATGAGGCGCGCGACAGCAGAGCCTTCAACGGAGGTGAAACGGAGGGTGGCTGCCGATGGCAACGAACCGGTGCAGATTAAGTTGCATAAATCCTTGTGGCTTTGGGCATTCTACGTTGATTTAGAGGAAAGCCTTGGTACCTTAGAGTCAACTCGTGCGGTTTATGAAAGGATTTTGGATCTGAGAATCGCCACGCCTCAGATTCTAATGAACTATGCCATGCTTTTGGAGGAACACAAATATTTTGAGGATGCCTTCAAGGTTTATGAAAGAGGCGTCAAGATTTTTAAATATCCACATGTAAAGGACATATGGGTCACGTATCTTTCCAAGTTTGTTAAAAGATTTGGGAAATCAAAATTGGAACGTGCGCGAGAGCTATTTGAGCATGCTGTTGAAGTGACCCCGGCTGAATCTTTGAAACCATTGTACCTTCAATATGCTAAATTAGAGGAGGATTATGGTCTAGCAAAGCGAGCAATGAAGGTTTATGACCAATCTACAAAGGCGGTTCCGCCCCATGAGAAATTGAGCATGTACGAGATCTACATAGCTCGTGCCGCTGAGATATTCGGGGTTCCAAGAACAAGGGAAATATACAAGCAAGCCATAGAATCTGGTCTTCCGGACAAAGATGTCAAGACCATGTGTATGAAATATGTTGAGCTGGAGAAGAGCCTTGGAGAAATAGATCGTGCTCGTCGGGTTTTCGTATATGCATCTCAGTTTGCGGATCCGCGATCAGATCCTGATATATGGAACAAATGGAGCAAGTTTGAGGTGAACCATGGTAATGAAGACACCTTCCGAGAAATGCAAAGAATTAAAAGGAGTGTTTCTGCAAGTTATAGCCAGATACATTTCATCCTTCCCGAGTATCTGATGCAAAAGGATAAGCAGCCAAATCTCGACGAAGCAATGGACGCACTAAAAAAAGCCGGTGTTCCAGAAGACGAAATGGCTGCTCTAGAGAAGCAATTATTGCCCGATGCCAGTAACACTGCTACCAAAGATAGTAACAGGAAAGTAGTGGGTTTTGTGAGCGCGGGAGTGGAGTCTCAGACCGAAGGAGGATTGAAAGTTGCTGCAAATCAGGAGGATATTGAGCTACCAGAAGAGAGTGACTCGGAAGATGATGAGAGAGTTGAGGTTGCACAAAAAGATGTCCCCTCTGCCGTTTTTGGTGGTTTAGTTAGGAAGCGGGAAGAGGGTGAGAATGGAGATGATAGTGCTGCTACTAAAGATACAGATGATGGGGGCCATATCGGCGCGCTTGAGAGAATAAAAAGACAAAGGCGAGGAGCAATGGTTTGAAAACACTTCAGTGTTCACACAGATGATTTATTCATGGAAATGTAATCACTGCCAATCTTAATAGTCTGGTCTGATGTAGTTCTCAATGCCGTTATCAAAAGATTGGTTTGATGTGGTTTTCTACTCTCTTTTTTTGTCACTGTGTCATTCTCTTTTCAGATTGATCACTGTACTTTAGACGCATTGATGAAAGGTTTCGTCGTATATTTTTGGAATACCCTGTAGTTTTTGGCTCATTCCATTACCTTTTAAGTGGAAAGAGTTTTTTTTTTTGATCCGCAGTGGAAAGAGTTCATTGATCAAAAAATAGCTAATCAAATAAAACGGACTTTTGTCCTAGAAGAGAAAACCTAAAACTCTCTTTTGGCAAGAGACAAATTCCTACTAAAAAGCAATAGAAAATGGAATGGAATCATTCATTCAAACTAAAACATGTCAAATCCTTGGGAAGAATGACCAAACGCAAGTAACTACTCCCTCCGTCCCCTTTTTAAAGTCCAGTATTCCATTTTGGGATGTTCCTTATTAAGTGTCTATTGTAAAGTTAGTGGATAAAAATTGGTACATTTTCCATTTTGCCCCTAAAAGTATATTCCATTTTGAAAAGTTAGTGAGTAAAAGTGTAATAATGATGTCTCCATAGAGGATAAGTAGGGAAAGTGAAGGTAAAAATTAATGTGAAATGTGTAATAATGATGTTTTTTTAAGAAGTTGGAATTACGAAACGGGACACTTAAAAATGGACGGAGGGAGTAATAAGTTATTGGGACAAAGAGGTAAGAACGGAGGGGAATATAAAACACAATCTCGATGGGGACCCAAGCGTGAATGCTTTTTTTTTTTTTTTATCAGCAACAATAATTTTATATATAAAAACTCGACAAAGGGTAAATCGAGGGTAGAAGCTAAATGCTAGCTACAAAAATAATTTGAGGCAAAGCAAAGAGCATAGTACAGAAAAGCAGAAATTACATTCAACGAAAAATTGATAACACAAGGGAATTTAACTCCTTGTCAGCCAAAAGGAACATCTACTTCATATCAGCTTCATGGCAGCAGAAAATCAAATCCTCAATCTCCGGCAATTTCAAAATCAGAATATAGCAAAAGGCCTCCAACTCTTCCAAAAAGTGCAGAAACAGGACAAGAAAGCATTCCTCACTTGAGTATGACAGCAGCACTTAGAATAAGATAGATCATAAGAATTCAGCTTCTCCATTCAGCAGAACAACAACCACAGATTGATAGAAGTAGAATAAAACCAACAGAATCAGCATCAGTCATGGAAAGATTCAGAGGTTCAGAGAGAGAGTTTGGACAGACTATCAACAGCATCAGTACAACAGCAAGCATATTGTTAACAGCAGCAGAACAACAGTAGCATCATTTCTAGATTTCTAGATTAAAGAAGTCATACCCAAACAGCAACTAGAAATAATCTCCAAAATCTGATAGCAACAAGATGATATAGCCTCAGGCTCTCCACAATCAAAATAAGCTGGCTCCATGGCACCCACAGAGAAAGCATGCCGAGCTGTCTCAAGGAGTACATTTAAAGCCCCCAGCCTTAATAAGGCCTTTCTGTTTTCTCTTATCTTGCAGCACAGCATTAGGAGGTTAAGCACCGCAGCCAACTGCTCTTGGTTGGACTTCAATTCGTCTCGTGAATGCTGTATGTTTAGATCCAATGTCAGACGTATATACGATCGTGGAAACACAAAGTACGTTTTAATGCATAGCAAGAAAGTTTTGAAGAAAACCATAAGGTCAAATAGGACAGCCATTTAGAGAAAAAAAATGACGCCTAAATACTAATCATACCATACCAATATAGTCATCACAATATAAAGATAAGGACCCATCAGGTTAACAAGTCTTATTTGATTATTTCCTATTAATAAGCAATAACCAAAACTGCTTCATCCGCCTTGCTTATTTGCTTATTTGGAGGAGAAAAGGTGGGAAATTTGTGAGTAATCAAATAAGCAATCTGCCCAACAGAACAAGATTTAAAAGCAATTCTTAAAGCAACAGAGAGAGAAACTTCCTATATGTAATAATTCTTAACTTAAAATATTAGAAAATAGGAATATAAGTGAAATATGTGAATCTTTCAACCTAATAAAAAAACTAATCCAGTCCAAATAATCCCAGAAAAAGCTAGGGAGACATACCTGAATGATGCCCAAAATGATTTCAAGCCCACCAAACTCCCGGACTGCACCTGCAATTGAAGAATCTTGAGATTCCTCCGTATCCTCCTCCAACTCTGTGATCATTCGTTCAATAGCTTCACCATCTAACCCCTGCCAAATTGCAGAATGGAACATTAATTTTGATGCAGAACATCAAAACACTTTTCCATATCAGAATTTCTCGTTGCTTCTTAAACATGATTTCAATATAAATCAGCACAATACAAAGCAAGAACACTGTAATACTTGAACTAATTAAAGAGATCGCAAATGAAAAACAATGATATGAGTCCAAACTTTGAGAACCATCAGTTTAGTTATATGCCCTGAGTAGCATGGAGATGGACACTGGAGACACAGAAATTCCACTGTGCCAGCATGCCAATTTTAGAAAGATGTAGAACACAAAACTCTTAAGGACATGTTCAACACAAGAATTCTAAAACTTTCTATCGGTGATATATGGGCATATTATGCTCATAGATAATGAGAATAACAATATTTGAAATTAAAACAACAGGTCTTAACTTAAACACCAACATATCTAACCATTGCATTCCCGCACAACTACGATGAGTTACTTTTAGAACCTCGCTAGAAGTGGGGCACTACATGAGTGGGAGAAAAATAAGGAAAATACAAACAGTTACACGTGATGTGGTGATTTCTGATTGAATTACTATTGTGTCCAAAGCAGTTATTCTACACAACACAATTAGTGTAAAAATAATAAAGATTAGGGACAATGTAGGAAACTTAAAAGTCCATACAGCTTCACACAAAGGGTGGCACCACACAGTGCATTCCCTTTATAAATAGAATACATAATGTGTGTCGTCGATACCTAAGACCTTGTTCGTTTTGGTATTTGGGATTTTGGATTCTCTTTGCACATGGTCCCCAATAAATTTTCTCTCAATCATTACTCTCATTTCTCTCTCTCTCTCTCTCCACTCAAAATCCAAATACCAAAACAAACAAGCCCTTAGTGACTACGATGAGTGCCCCCAATCCAACTCAAAAAAGTGACAGGCACATATTTTGGAGTGGTCGATAAGTGCCATGTCGTGTCAGCAATCCAACACAGCTGTCCAAGACGACATGCTACCGTCCTAATAGTGTCTCTACTTCTTGGATTACATATGCCTCAAAATGGGAAAGAAATGCAGTAACGAAGCATTGAATGGCAGGATTGACATACTTGAAAACACCCATATGGCCGTATGTAGAAATTCTAGAGGACAAAAAACAAAGTACAAGAAATATACATTGGCCACTTATCTACACAATACTTTCGAAGAAGATTTTCCTCTTCAAATTGCTCTAAAAACACAAACGACGAACAATGCCAGAGGCAAAAAAAATCGCAGAAACAAACCTGAAGGCGATAAGTAACAGTCATTGGAGGACAATCTCAGACTGACGTGACAGCATTAGCGGATAGCAACGTACTACTAGTTGTGGTGTTTGAAGACTGGCTATTGGACTTTCTCCAAACTTGTTCATAAACTTGAGCAATGCTCAAATCAAGAGAGATGATATTCCCAGCTACTAGCAACTCCATACCATAGTCGTCCTTTGTCAGACCTAATAGATCCAACTGGTGACAGATTTTGTTTTTAACATCACGCATCAAAGGACCAATCTAAGCACTGGAATAAGGATTCTTGGTCATTGATCCCCTGACAAATTCTTCTTGAGTGTGTGCCTTATTCAGAACCAAAAGATATACAGGCTCTGATTTTGAAGGGCAGATTAGATTGCATAGCTGCTCCAAAATAAACTGGAAAATACAGTTGAAATTTAATTGTACATTAGTAATCAATCAATACTACTTGTTAATTTACGCGCAAAATGTGTTGAGAAAAGCATTCCCAAAGCATGAAGAGACAGTAGAGAACCTGATAATGAATCACTGGACGGCCATCCAACAGTGGTAGTTTATCAAGCAATGTAAAGAATGTTCTCAAATTATCCCAAGCTCTAACTAAAACAGTTTTGACAAGAGCTCACAGCATACTTGATACATAACATGAATTCAATAAAAACTAAGCTTCACAATTATTCTATCTTTAATGGATATTCCCAAATTGGCTTCACTTGGTTGTCATAACTTAGGAGTTCTAAGTTTTTGAAAAATGTTGGAGAAAAAAATTACTCCCTCTGTCCCACTTTGACTGTCCATGTTTCTATTTTGGGATGTCCCAAATAATTGTCCACTTTCTGAAAATAACCCTCAAAACATGCCAAACTTCCAATTTTACCCTTCAAAACTACTCTTTCCATCACAATTGGTTTGAACTTTGACCATTATTGATATTCGTGTCATTTTTAGATTGACTCTATCTTTCAATTTATAATATTTTTCACGATTTTGAGAAGTTTGTATAATAAAACTAATTGAGATCGATCAAGATCCATATTACATATTTTTTGAGATCCATATTGAAAGACATAAACAATTTAAACACATCTATTAACTTCACAGTTTTTAAGGTTAATTTTGGAAATTAAGTTTTGAATCCTTAAAAAGCTCAATCCCCTGTAGAGGACACTTAAAAATGGAACGGAGGGAGTAACAAAACAAACAAACTGTTAAAGATAGATCACTAAGTATATCCTACATACCAAAGAAGCCCGTCCAACAAATTGTCAAGAAAAGACGGGCGTTTTCCGAATCTATCATTTTAAAGAGCATTTCAAAGTACTCGGCGGCAATTTCACCAGCAGAAAGCGTTGCTGGTAACAATGACATTAGTAAACTCAACAACCTGAAACACCGCGAAGAACTTTGGCCACAAAGTAAGCTAATCAGCATAAACATCTCAGACCTAATAGATTGAGAACAAGCACTCAATACAAGTTCTGTAACCTAAGAGCCCAGCTCAAATGATGTAAACTCACTTTTGGTCTTACAAGCACGGCGCTTCCATCTAAGGGCATATTTCAAAGCCAGGTAGTCATATCTCTGTGGCCGAGACCTCTGACCTCCCTTCACAGCCTGGCAAACTTTATACTGCCGCCTAACAAAATCAAGATATGAAGCTCCCTTCTCCCACTCTGAGTAGCTCAGTAACTGCATGTCTTGAGTCTTTTGAGAACCATCCCAACTCTTTTCTAATGATTCAGGCACAGTCTTACCCCCACTAACAAGAGCACAAGAATGTACAGAAGGATTTAAGTTGTTTTCATCTGATGAAGAGGCGGGCTTTCCCATTCCTGGCTCCTTGTCGGTCATATCTGGTTTTGGAGGAGTACATGCCTGAGCTATAATTGCAGAAATAGCAGGATGCTTGGCACCTGATTTAATTGCAGAAAATAACAGTTGGAAGACAACTCGCAGTCTTGACCTCCCAAAATTCATCCGCCAAAGAACACACCTCTGAAAGCAACAGCAGCTCTTCATGGGTAGCCAGGGCGATGATGTTCAAGGCAGTACAAGACTTTCTTTTGTATCAAACTATTCAACTCAGCCACCGCATATGTATCACCTTCTGAGAAAGCACAAATTGCTGCCCTGGCTTGGACACGAGCAGTTTTAGGACCCTGATGAATATTATTTTCAAACAACTCGGATAATATGCCAGCAGAAACAAGTTGCTTCTTTGAGTTTGGGCGCTTTGATAGCACCTACAGGCTACAGTATTTCCAGACACTATGTAACGAATGTAGAAGCACAGCCATAGCAATTATTTGGTGATCTGGAAACCACAAATCTGGATGATGCAACTGCACTATCAGAATTTTTCTGATGCAAGTAGTTCATCAAAACTTGTCAAGGCCCTTGAAGTGTCTGCACACTTTTGCTAACAGAATCAAAAGCTGCTTTGCACTTGGTTTATCTTACATGAAGGTCCAGGCAGAGAGACCATCATTTGCTGCACAGAATCCTTTGCTGAGAGTCAATCTCGTTCTCAACAATGCTTGACACAATCTTAAGCAAAGGTTTCGTAAAGCCCAGCAGCTGCTGACATCTCCAGTGAGCACTTTCTGATTCAGATTCTACAGCAGCCAGTCCCCGCTTCATATCTTCATCGTTTTCCATACAATCAAAAATGAAACTTGGCTTTGCCATGAAATTAAATTCAAAGCGACCATATTTGCTATACCCACATTCATTGCACAAGAAAGAATCCAGATTCTCATAATTGATATTGCGACACTGCCTGCATTGATATGCACTCTCATGGCAATACTACAAATCCCGTGCTTTATCAGTGACAGGATGACTGCAACGTGGACACTGCAATGGTTCAAGGGATAAAGCTTGAAGATTTTCGTTGCAGTGATTGGAATGGGAAAGTCCACTTTTAGCTCAGTCTGATTGAAAGCAAGGTGGCAGCTCTTTGCACGTTTCCACAATGACCAATTATTCTTCAACTCTGACAAGTCAGCCACAGGCCTATTGTTGTAGTAGAGGTTCAAGACTTTAACTGATTTGGACCTACGAGCATCGTGAACATTCACGGTCACACTCTCGATGGTATAGCTCCCAGTACATTTCACTATGATGTGTTATCTGTAAATTTCGTTTCTGATTTTAAACTTTCTAGCTTCATCTTACTGTAGGGCACCTCAGGAGAGCTACAAGCAACACATGGCTCACTCTTGAGATAGTACCCATCGAATTCCACTAAACCACTCAAAGTGTTGTATATACGTGAATTCAGATGATTAGCCAAAAGCTTGGAGTGAAGTGTCTCAAAGATGCACCTATTCACATCAGGGGTCAAGCATCGGTCCACAATTTCAGTGTTCTGTTGCTTCGAAATGTTACCAGGCTTCCCTGACAAGCAGGTGACGAGTTCTGTATACTCGATGATATTCTGGCCATACATTGGCAGGCATTTCACTTTATGCAAGAGAGACGCTAACAAGGATTCCTTGAATGACTGCTTTCCATGAAGCCAGGCACCGTAGAGAACACATTTGGCTTCTGACCGTACAGAGCTTGAATTCCATTCCAATAGAAAGCAATTGATGAATTGCCTCAAGGAACCTCCTCCTGTGGCAATGAAGATGTCTACAGCTGCCTCCATGTCTAAACAAGACTTCTCCAAACCAGATTCACCACCATCTTCTCCTTTCTTCCTCTTCTTGGACTCCAGAGCTTGCAGTCCTGATTTGTTCGAACTTGTTCCTGTGTCCTCGGCTTCGGCTTTCTCTAAGGCGAGGTTCATGTCCTTTCCAGTTTAGAAAGCAAAATTCAGAAGTTTAAGAGAATGAATTACAGACTCTTCCCCGAAACAGAATACACCATCCATCAGAAAGGACAAGACATCTGCATGACTCAAACAATACTTCTGCCAGTTCCGAGGCCGTGCAGTAGCTACTTCATAAACACCAAAAAAGGATGTGGGAAGTGTCCAAATCAAGATGAGCTGCATGATGTAGATCACCTCATATAAGTGCATCATATAATCTGCTAGATAGTAAAGTAAGCTAAACATGTTAGCCTTAATCTCACTCATTTCTACACAGCCCATTAACCCAAAGAACTACCTGCTCTCTACCTTTGAATAAGAACTCATAAGCTCCAATAAAATACAATCAAAACTAAAGGACGAAGAAAAGAAGACCTCATAGTGAAGGCAAGAATAGCAGCTCACTATCACCTCATCAAAAAGAAGACACTTCAAACCGAGCCAATGATGTCCAAGAAAATTCTCAAAAAGGGAAGGAGCATTAGTGGCTATCGGGTTGGTTGTTCGGATTTGCCAATGGATACAAATCATGTGGTTTGATCGAGTTTGTTTGACAGAATAGAACTACCCTCCGACCTTGAATGGGGACAACGTAATAAAACCCTCCATGCGGAGGTTCATGGTGACGATGCTTCACATAGAACCATTGGATAAACCGAACACGAATAACCATGGCACTGTGGCATATAAAACCCAGGATCAACAATTCCTCGGATTTCAACATTCGTATATTAATCGCACACAGCTGTGAAGAAAGCAATATATTAATTGCACATGAGTTAAGCATAAACTTAAAACATAAATTATATAAACCTGAAAAATGCACAAACCATTAATATATCACAGAAAGGGGCCAACTCAGTGCACAATACCTTTAAATATATAGTAAAATACACATACTAAACTAATAACAGATGAATTACACAAATCATTAATTTAAAGTTAAAAACTAATCAATCATTAACCCAATCCAAGGGCAGCCATGTAAGTATCACCAACAACGCAGTAAACTATAACAGATTCACTCCCATCCCAATGGATAAAGCTACAAAACCTAAGTCGACATATATACTTACTAAATACAAGTTATACTGATACCCGTTCAACATGCAGACAAAACAGAACACATTTGGTTTCGCTCATCACTCCCTAACACTGCACCCGTCAAACCAACCGAGCGATTCTGCGAATACCAACACAGAAGCCACGAATCAGAACAAACACTCCCTCATTTTCAAACTGCAGAGCTCACTCAGCTCAGACCTGAGAAACAATCAAAACCCACATCCCACGAACCTACCTAGGTGGGCCATCGCAGAACCGGGCATGCAACACGGACAACAAAGGGAAAAAACATCAAAACCTAAAACAATAACCCTCAGCTATGTCACACCCTCAAATCCAACACAGAAACAAAGCCAGGAGTACGAAACATGGAATAATGCGATAAATCAAAGCAGAAGCACAGTCGAAAGCCAAAACAAGAACGATCGCAACAAAGCACAACCCCGGCCAGAAGAACAGAGGCAGACCCAACAAAAAAAAACCCCGAAAACAGAGGCCAAATGGAAATGGAAATGCGAAGGTGGTAGAATATGTACTACTCAGAAGTGGGAGACTTGAAAACGTTGAATAATGCAATATAAATCAAAGCACAAATACAGTCCAAAGCGAGAACAACAACGATCGCAACAAAGCACAACCCCAACACAGAGGAAAGCGGGAAAAACGACAATCGAAACAGTAAAAAGTGACAATCGGAACAGTTACCTCTGAAGAGGAACGGAGGCAAACCCCAAAAAAGGGGGGAAAAAGAGAGAGACAAATTTGACTGAGATGTGTATTTTATTTTGATATTTTTTGTGTTCCAATGGGGAAACTCAAACTCAAGCACAAATATGCATAAATTTGAGTTAAAACTTTATTAATGTCAATATTGTAAATTTAGAGGTGTGAAATTTGTCTTAAAAAATTGAGTAAGAGTTTGAGTCTAAGGGTATTCACAATGCTATATTCAAAAATTGATAACTAAAAGTTGTCACATCAGCTTTTGATTATTCATTATAGAGATTGCTAAAAAGTTAGCAATGTAGATATCTACAATGACATTATCCAAATTGAATAACCAAAACTTGTCACATTATCTTTTCAAATTAAAAAAAACTAAAAACTGTGAAAAGTAGAAAATAGTTTTGAAACTAATAAAAACTATTTACTTGAAATAGAAACTAGTTTTTGAAACTTTTTTTTGAAAAATAAAACAATTTTAATAAAACAATTTTTTAGTAAAATATTGTTCGAAAAGAGAGAGAGAGAGAGAGAGAGAATATTTTTGTATAATGATTGGTGTATTTAATTGAGAACACGTAGAATCTATTAAATTTATTTATTGTCAAAATATTGCTAGTTTTGGTTATCCAAAGACCAAAATTTAATTATTTCTAAGGAGATTGTTACGTTTGATTATAGCATTGTGAACTATATTTTACACCAACATTGTTAACTTTAAAAACCTTTTACTTTTGATTAAATCATTGTGGATACTCTAACCAATTTGATTCTATAGGTTTGGGTAAGAGCATCTACAGTGGAATAATCAAAAGTGGACATATCATATTTTGGTTATCCATTAAGAAGTTGCTAAAGTTAGCAATGTAAATAACCACAATTGCATAATTAAAATTGAATAATCAAAACTTGCAACATCACCTTTTCAACCTATAAAAATCTAAAAATTTGTCAACATATAAAACAATTTTTTTTAAATAGTTTTCAAACTAATAAAAATAGATTATTATAAATAGAAATAATTTTTTGAAAACTTATATTTTGAAAAAAACACTTTTCAGAAAAAGTTTAAAAAATAGTTTTTAAAAAAAAGACAGTTTAAAAAAATTAATAAAAAATAGTTTTACTGTTTTTGCAAAAAAAGCAAAAATTTCTTTTAAAAATATGAGAGAGAGAGAGAGAGAAATGGAAGAAAGAGAAGGTTTGGTTATTGGCAAAATGTTGCTACTTTTGATTATCAAAAACCAAAATTTGATGAGTTGCTAAGAGCATCCGCAATGTAATAATCAAAACCAAAATGTTGTTAAAGTTAACAATGTTTGCTCAAAAAAGTGCTTACATTGTAATAACCAAACTTAGCAATCTCTTAACAACTCATCAAATTTTGGCCTTTGAATAATCAAAACTAACAATCTTTTGTCAATAATCAAATCTAATGGCCCCACATTTTTTCAATTAAGTACACCCATCATTAAACAAAATCTTCTCTCTCTTCCCTTTTCTCTCTCTCTCTCAAAAATGTTTTCAAAAAATAATTTTTAAAAACTATTTTTTTAGAAATTTAAAAAAAACAGTTTTTTTTAAATTGTTTTCTTTTTGAAAAAAAACTGTTTTTTTTTAACAAAAATGTTTTTCACTAAACTGTTTTTTTTTTAAATTATTATTTTTCAAAAAAACTATTCAAATTATTATCACAATTTTTATTTTTTAGAATTTTGTCGTTTGAAAAGATATGTGGTAAGTTTTGGTTATCCAATTTTGATTATTACATTAAGTAATTGTACTTGGATCGTTTAGATGATATTAGACTTGTTATGTGCTTACTTGTATTACTTGTGGTTGTTGATTAACGCATAAGTGATTTATCACTCCAAAGGCGCCCGTACATGTGGCGTTATGCTTAAATGTGATTGAGCATGATTATGTGATAATATGAGCATGATAGTGAATATAGAGTTGAATGATCTTGCTAGTTTAGTTTCAAGATTCTATGATTACATAAAAGTCTTACCGCGGAGTCTATGCATGAGAACGAGACACGTAAATCGAGAAAGTTAGAAACCTGGCACCTAGGGTGTGGATAAAGGAAATAATTGGTCTTGGATAAAATATTTTTGAAACTACATTGTGGCCGGACATGGTAGCCCAATGTGAGTTGTGAAAACCCGCAAGGTGGCCGGACTTGGTAGCCCTTTGTGTGGACTTACGAAAACCGCAATGAGGCCGGACTTGGTAGCCCATTGTGAAGATTGCCAATGGGGCCGGACGTGGTAGTCTCATGTGGCAATATGGCTTGGTTATCCGCAAAGAGGAGCCAATGCAAGATTTGGAAGAAGATGTTTTTGAGAAACCGCGATGTGGCCGGACTTGGTAGCCCATCGTGAGCGATGCTAATGGAGCAGGACTTGGTAGCTTCATTAGTAGCGATTTGATGAAGAAACTTTGGAAATGTGGATTTGGTAAAGGTGAAAAGGATGACACGGTCTACGATGAGTCGCGTAGGAGAAACACGAAAAGGCATGACACCAACGTTAGAAAGATATCGAATGTGGATGTGTAATTGCTAGCCATGTTGTTGACTGAGCTTGTGTAATCATCTATGTGAATTTCTGGTTACTTAGCGAATTTCAAAATGTTGATTTGGGAAATGAAAGGTAACATGGTGACACGGTCTAGGAAACACTGCGTAGGCGAAACCCTGATATCTCGAAAACCAACGATAGTTAAAAGAAAATGCGGATGTGTTATTGTTGTTAGCTGTTGAATAAACACGTACTGCGTAGATATCATTATCTGTATGATTCACTACTGTTATACGTGACTTGCTATGTGTAAGTTAAGGGTTAGTGGGTTTGGTTTATTCTATTGAGCTTTTTAAGCTCACGGTGTTGCCTTTGGTGACCCTGACATATTATATTGGTGGCGACGCCGGTATAATGTGTCAGACCTTATAGACGAACAGGGTGAGATGTACACTTTGGAGGCTTTTGGAGCCGAAGAGCTGGCTACGATGGAAGAGCAGGCGGAGCTGTAGTTAGGAACCTTAGTTCCCTTCCCTTTTGAATAAATGTACTCCTTGTGAGGTTGATGATGTAATAATGAGCCAGACTCCATTTGATTTTATCAATAAAATTTTCCTTTAACGTACCCGAAAATGGGGGCGTTACATTGGTGGTTCTTGTTCGTGAATTGGGTTTGTCTGTTAAATTTATGAGGTTTTCGAGGGTTTACTTAACTTCGATCTGGTTTTGGACCATGAGTCCGCCATTGTTGTACCAGTAGAAAAAGTGGAGAGAGAAGATGGGGGTGGTGGTGACGTTCTGTTTGAGTCCGCTGGTCCATGCAAGCCCCAGTTGGAACTGGAAGGAGTAACGCCGGAGATGAGTTCTCCGGTGAGATTAGGTTCTCGATGAAGAATGCAGACCGAAAATCTGTTGGCCCATTTGTATGTGTCTTCTTCTAGGTCGGCTGACGAGCAAGTCAAATATAAAAAGAAATAGTGCTTTCAGTTTCATTTGATTCGAATCAAAATCAGCGGTGAACCTATCTTCTTCTAGGTTGGTAAACCTATCGACGGCGGCGACGATTTTGGGAGGTCCAACGACAACCATTAAAATTTTGTGCTAAGTTGACTGAGTTGGGTTGGAGGGCAATATTGGAACATTTTCTCACTTTGGAAAGAATATAGTTAAAAAATTTAATAGAATTAGAAGGAAGAGGTGTACGGGACAAAAAAACTTTAATGAGGGGGTCTCTCCATAGCAAAAATTCTTAGAGGGGGTTTTGAGACAATTACGGTTTCACGGAGGGGTGTCTAGAAGCAAATATCATCAAGAAACAGATGTAAGGATTGGAAAGGACAAAAAATGTATCCCAAGGACCAGTGCTTACAAGTTTCCTAAGCTAGCAAAATTCATCAATATTTTAAGAGAATTAAACACTGGTTCGAGCAGCAGTTCATCAATATTTTAAGGGGATTAAACACTGGTTCGAGCAGCCATTCTCATTCCCTCAACACTTGGCCTTGTGTGCTCTTTTCAATACAAGACATGACACTACAACCACATCACTTCTTCTTTGCACCTATAGCCGCAGGTTCAAACCATTTAATTGAAAGACAAATTGGACGTGGATATCGGTTGATTTGAATTTGTGAAGCTTTTTTTCCATTTTTTCTTGTTCATTGGATGATTGGGTAGAACATGATAAAATTTTACCTACAGGCACTCCCCTTTAAAAAAAAATTCTTTTGCAAACACCTAGGCCCCTACTTATCAAGGGAAAAGAAAGGAAAGGCGAAGAATAGTATATACATCTAAAGAGTACTGGCTTACAACAAACAATTCTGAACTCAAGTATATAAAACATCTCGAGGAATCTCAAATAACATCTTGATTTTGCCCACAATGCATTAATCGTAACTTACCATGAACAGACAAAAAACATCAAGCCACCAGATGGATTCTGGCTTATAAAATTGGCTAGTTTAGAAAAGATTGGAGGTTTAAAATTACTAGGAACAGAAAGGTAGAGAGGACTAACCTGATAGTGCCGAGAACCTTTTGGAATTTATTGAAGCCAGCATGGGCACAACGGCTTCAGACTGGCGCAAAGTGGTGGTCGTGAGTGATTTCAGCTGGGAATGGTTGATATTTTACCAATCCCAAAACAATACAAAACAAAAATTAAACAGATAAGGTTCAGTTTTCATTTTTAACAAAAAAAATACGAGAGGAATAAGATTTGTGAGAGCAGATTTAGGTTTAGACTACAAAAGATTACGACAAGGGCTATAAAGAGGGAGATAGTAGAAATTTAGGGTACCTTGGCTGTATTTATGGAGGAGGCAGCCACAAGCATCGGTGGAGATGGACAATTGCTTCAGTGATGACCGAACGAGACGAGGGTCAGTGGTCGAATGCCTGAACCAGTAGTGTTCAACATTGGAGAGAGAGAAATTATGGAAAAAATTATCCGTTCCCATCAAAATTCAAAAGTCATTCTTTTACTATTGAAGGCAAAACAAAAATGAAACTGAAAAGGTTTAGGGTTTTAACATTCCGAGGCGTAGAACAGAATCGATGGCAAGAGAAGAGCAGGGGACCTCGCCGCCGATATCGCCGTGCATCTCTCTCCCTTCATTCCTTCTCTCTCATCATCATGCGTTCGTGGGGAAGATGATTGGAGCATAGAGAGAGGGAGAGAGAGTACCCTGTGCATTTCTTCGCCGACGAAAAGCTATTGGCAACCTTAACGCGGGAAAGGGCGCTGGTTCTTCATCATCGAACACAAGGGGGGAAACCCAAACGCTCTGGTAAGATGTGTGTAAGTAGAGGAGGAGAGAGAGGTTTTGCAATGATAAAGTGTAACACCCCGTCTCACATCGAAAGTCTACATGGATGATCTTGGGCATATAACAAACCTTTTGGGCCATGTGGATCAAAATCAAAGTACTAGGCCAGTGGTCTCCTTGGGGCGTTCTAGAAAGAGAGAGACATACACGAGGGATGAGATTGTGGTTTGTTGTGAAACGCGTGAAAACTGAGGTACATATTAATAGGGAAGTTGGGTAGAATAAAAAATGCTTTTTTCCATAGTAATTGGGTACCGATTACATTGGCTTTTGAAAGTTGCTACTCCAAATGAAAGGTTAACGGACTAAAGGTTGAAATTTGCAACAACAAATTCAAAGTAAAATGATCCAATGACTTCCAATGGTATTAAGAAGTAATGAAATAATAATATCTTGAAAATTTGGTGGTGAGGGACATTCCCTAACTTTGGAGAGAGAGAAGGAAAATTTGAGGGGTGGTTTCTAATTAGTTGGTGTTTGAGGGATCTACTAATGCTTGCTCTTCAAATTTTCTGATTTGAGGGATCTGTTGGAGATTTGTGGCAAAAGTTCGTGTTTGATTTGTGGCAAAAGTTCTCTCCTAAAACACAATTCTCGCCCCGATTCTAATTCGTTCTGTCCATTTTGTGTGACAACGCTGCTATGAGTACAGATTTGGGATCTATAACCCCACGTGTCACTCTGGGCGCTTCTCGGGTTTCACAAAGATTATTTGTTTTAAATGTTTCTGTTAGTGTTCCTAAAAAAAAATCAACTTAATCAGATATCATTAAGGGGGCTTACGAAATAGCCAATTCTGTCCCAAGCCTAGTTCTGAAGCAAAATTAAATGTTTCATAAAAAGCGTTGATTTCTAATCTGAACCCTAAATAAAATATAGCAACTCAGATCTTGTGGAATGCAAGACGGGCCTTAAAGTAATATGTACACCCAGGTACATACTCCTTGTATCCATATCCCTTCTATCCTCTTAATAGTTAGTATTAGTAGGAGTATTTGAAATGAAATGAAAACTGATAAAGAGAAAAAAGAGAGAGAGAAACGAGTAAAAGACAAAAGATAATGTAAAACAGGCTACCTGATTCTATCATCAATGAGATTTATTGAGACATGTTTGTGAGAGAGAGAGAGACACCAAAATGAAGCAATAAGTTTCTTTTTTCTATACTTCTCCCTTCCCAACAAAGCAACGGGAAAAGGGGTAAATGTGAGGTACGATGGCCGGAAAATCGTCCAGAAAAGATGCCGGAAATTTCGGTAAAAGGACTTCTCTATAGTGATAAGAACAACTTCAAACTGTACGCAATGAAAAAGGGCAAAAATGTCTTTTCATCATATGGCTATGCAAAGCACTATTTCCCCTTTTGCCCTTCAACAAAATACAAAACTAAAAAAAACCTCAGCCAGTTAAGCTACCAATAACAAATTACAAGGACAAATTGGTAAATTCATCACATGGCTATCCAAGGCACCTTTCTTTATATACTAGTGTAATGTCCATGCTTTGCAAATTTCCGCATGCTCATTGGATGAATTTGAAGTCGAGAAGTGTTTTTTGTTTTCGTTGCAATGATAGTAGAGAAATAGCAAAGAGGTTTTTGAATTAGAAATCAGTTTCAGATTTTCAAATACGAAAAGCCATTGCTTTTGCAGGTCTACATGTCAATTGATCTTTCTATGCTTTAGCTATGCATTTGTATTGTTCTAAGCCACTGCTTTTATTGTACTTTGTATATGAACATTTCAATTAAACAACAATAGAATATGTAGAATATTACACTCAAACACAAATAGAATATGTGGCTCATTGCATTACTGATCTAAATTGTTAGTAGACACTAATCGAACAATATAGTTTGTTCTCAAGACTCAACTACAATTTAAAAAAAACTAAAACTAAAAGAACATTAGATGAACAACAATCTATTTAATGGGTTTTTCCATTAGATAAAAGAAACAAGGTTCAAAATAGCATAGAATAATTTGTTGTATGTATTCACGAAATGAGATTCGTCATTAATATAGCATAGAATAATTTGCTATATGTATTCACGAAATGAGACTCATCATATTATTACAAATGCAAGGGCTATTCCAATAATGCAGAGAAGACAAACTTGTTATCAAATGAACTATCAAAGGAATAGAAAGATACCTTCAAAGAGCAACACATCATAACATCGGAGTGATTACAAGTGTCTTAAAGGATCAATTCATTTCTTTTATTTGAGAAACACCTGTCAAAGAACAAAACTAATTAACCCTCATAAAATAAGGACAATAGAAATTGTTTAAAAACTCTTTAGCTCAAAATAAAAGGAATCAAGAACTTAACAATGTTAAGAGTAGACTGTAGAACCCATTTTCCACATATAAGAAACCCTTTTGTATGAGATGCTGAAGGTGCTCCTGTGATCAAAATTATGATGCACGGGAGGAAGAGAACTTAATAGCCCATTTGATTAATGATCTTTGATCCCAAAAATGTTCAATCCTATCATTCAAAACCAAGAGACCTACAAATCCAAAGCAACAACTATCAAATGGTATGAAGATGAATAGCCAGCAAAATAGAAACAGTGAAGAGAGGGTTATCCAGGGATGAGAGAATCAAAGAGAGACAACTTACCTGACCTATGGATGTCGATCGAAACGGCTAGCGATCCCAGGATTTGTGCCTATGAAGTGCAAAATGTGGGCATGTAAAAAAAGGAAGGAAAAAGAGGGCTAGGGATCGAGAATGAAGAACAGCGAAAGGGAAAGAGTGTTATAATTAAAAACCTCACCTGTTTAGGCAAAAAGAAGCTTTGACGCTGGTGGGGAGGAGAAAAATCCATCAAAGAAAAGCCAGCAAACATCTGAGAAAGGAACTCAAGTCTATTATACGCAGCACAAAACCGAAAACCAAAGAAGACGAAACCAGAGAAATCAACCGACTGCTTCTCTATCCTTGGCGAAACGCTTTTATCCACAGCCATTGGAACAGTGCCTACTACAGTGCTTTGATGCTAACACAGTAATCGCGTGTACTTTTTCTTTAGCCTTGTCGACAAAGCAACTAAAAATAGCCAGAAAATCAGGAATCATTACAGACGCTGAAGAAGGAGTCCTCTACAAATAAGAACACCTACCAAAAAGCCTACAATACCCCAACAACTAATGGCAAACTGTACGCAAGCAAAAAGGGCAAGATTGTATTTTCATCATATGGCTATGCAAAGCACTATTCTCCCTTTTACCCTACAACAAAATACACACCTACAAAAAAAAAACCCTCAGCCAATTAAGCCACCAATAACAAACTACAAGGACAAATTGGTAATTTCATGGCGTGACTTGGCTAGCTATCCTTTGGTTCTTTATATACAAGTGTATTGATTTCTTCCTGTATGTATAGGACAGAGATACACTAGGTTATGCTTCTATCAGAGGTTAGAGTAGAGTTTTTGCTACAAATCATACAAGCCAAAAGATTTGCTTTCAGTAAACATTGTTGCAAATCATGCACACCAAAAGATTTGCGACAATGTCTACTTTGTTGAGATTCCAAAATTCTGAATAATAGAGTTATTCAACGCATATCAATGACACACAAATAGATTAAGTAGCATAATCTAGAACAAAATATGTTCAACATCTTATGGACATGTCTCGGAAAATGAGTATGACAAAAAAACCTAACAATTGTCCTAGATAAAGTCACCCCAAGCATAAGAAATTCGATAAAGCTTCAAATATATTTACTCTGAGTGAAGCCACGTTAAAAGAAAAACCGAGAACAAACATTTTTGGTATGGTTTTCTTAGTACATTCTCGAGACCCAGATTACAGTTTAATTGAGTTGGCAAAAGAACCATAATCTTTCGTAGTATACTTTCCAAACAAATGAAGAAATGATGCTTATCAAATATACCTCCATGATAAACGATCACCACCTCTTCCATCCATTCAAGTAAGCCACAAGATTCTCTTGAAATTTGGTTTATTTATCTGATACCTGGGATGAGACAGGATGAGGTTGGAGGCAGAGATTCCAATATAATTGGATTCTGAACAACACTAAGTGTCATTAGCCAGATAGAGCTTCCGACCTATGAATATATTATATGCCCCAAAAAACACACAAAATATGAATAGACTCGAAGAAAATAGAAAAGTAACAGATGACAATAGGTAGCTCCATTTTGCTAACTATCAAGTCTAATACGCAATCAAGGAGCTTGTCTGGTTGGGGTTTTCAACTTACTGATTGGGGTTTCCCACAGATTTCGCTGCCTAGTTGCTCAATCCCTTGATGGTTTCTAATCTATGTGTTCTCCGCATTATTCATTATCTTTTCCCAAAGGTGTTTGGTTCAAAGATGAGGAAATTGGGGATGGAAAGCGGCGTCTCTAGTACCTGATCTAGGGTGATAAAGAAAGCAATTGTTGCCATTCCTTCAAGGAAAACTTAAACATGAACCCATAAATCTTTTTGTTTTTTGGTTGAACAGCATGAACCCTTAAACCTTGAGTGAAACTAATCTCTACCATTGATTTGTGGAAGCGTGAACCCAACCAAAATGAATTGTCCTTCCTTCTTGAAGAGATAAGGAGCATTCTTTTTCCATTCAAACAATTAGTGAAACCTTTCCAACCAAACTGATAGCTCATGAAATTCCAGACTGCGAAAGTAATAAACATATCTCAAGAACCCTTCTGAGTACTTTGCAAGCATGTTGAATTTTGTTATAAGAATCAACAATTAATGACACGATAGTAATTATAAAATTTTAGTGGAAATGTTTCATGATACACCAAAGAAATATGCATCGGCTAAGACTACATGATTGGTTTCTATTTGTAATCCTTATACCAGAAAGCAATGAGGACTATTCTATTTCATTTTGTAAACCAGAGAAGAGTAAGAGAATTTATATAGAATAACTCTTAATTCAGACTAATTGGTTTCACAATTGGTCCACATCACTCTCCTCAGCATAATCAGGAACATTTAATGAGAATCTAAAAAAACATTGAGAACTTCATGTACCTTTTAAAAGTGCATGAGATTCAACTGATTCCATTTGATAGTGACGTGAGTTGTGCAATTTTGGAACTATATGTACATCTCTAACTGCAAAAAAAAAAAACACAAATCAATAGTATCATATCAAAGCTCAAAAAATCGAAAGACAAAATGGACAATCACCAGATTCACCACCCATAATCCACTTCACAAAAGTTTCAGCATGGAAATAATTGAAAGAAAATATGAGCCATAGAATTTTGAATCAAACTTAAAAATATCAAAAGACGTAATCACTATCCACAATCCAATTTACAGAAGTTGAAGCACAGAATTATTGGAAGAAAATAATAGAGTTTTGAGCTTACAAATTACAATATCTCTGGCCATAAACATTAGATAAAATTGTCAATGTAACTTCTAGTGATGGTGGTCCAGCTAGATGGAAACAACTCCATTTGTGCTCATGACCTTCAAAATTAGTGTCATACCTGGATTAAAAACCAAAATATGAGGCAAAATTAAATCCTTGCCAAAGGGGAAAAAAAATTCAGATGTGTGCGTTTTACTCATGACTAAAAATGGAAAAATAATACTTCTCCCATTAACATGCCTATTTTTCATCACCACCCATCTCCAGTTCAATACTATATCACAATTTTCACATAAAAAAAGAATTATAAGTTGCAATTAGGTACATATCTAGTGAGACATGTTGAGAAAGGAAAAGGACTCAACCAACAAAAATCATTTTCCTACATTTCTCACCAAATCACTACTCTAATCCCTTCTTCCATTTTTCTACCAAATCATGCAATCGCAAGCCCAAGAAATCCTGCTATTTGCCTTAAGGACCTTCTCAAACTGATACTTTGTCTTCTACAATTTAAAGCAAGTAGTTTTTTTTTTTTTTGTCAATCGATAGAAAATATCATTTTACATCACATAGTACAAACTCGGAACACTACATCAATTGTGAGAGTCTCTGAGACAACCAAGCCCAATGACTCAACCAATACAAGAAATAAGCCCATTACAGGATAGAGACAAAGAAAGAAAGGAAAAGCCCTATAAGGGAATAACACCCACACGCAGATGGGGAGATTTGAACTCCTGACCTCCTAGTGAGATGCAAAAGTCCTGGCCAACTGAGCTAGCCCTAGTTGGTTAAAAAAGCAAGTAGTTAAACCAAGTAAAAATAAAGCAAAGTTGATCAATGATCAAAGAGTGGTGAATGGAAGAGTTTTATGTACCAAAAAAGGCACTCACGTGACTCACACATACCTTCCTTTCGTTGAACTCGTTAAAATAGCTAAGGTTGAAAAACTTTCAATCATCACCCGTCTCTAGGGAACCTTGCCCAAGTCAATTGGTCTGACAGAGACACCTAAGGCCCTAGTGTTATAGAGTATATCTCCAACATCAAACCCTTGTAGGTACATTAAGCAAAGCTACGCGATCAGAATTAAAAGGAGAGGGAAATGTCAATTCTTTTAGTAAGTGAGAGGAAAATGATAATGGATACGGAAGGTTTTAAAGGGATGTAAGCAGAAAGTGTAAAAGAACATCATGTGTAGTAAATTTACATACCCCGCTTTCCTTGACTATCTTCGTGGATTCTTGCATCTGTGACCATGTAAGACAAACGGGAGGGTTGTCCCAAAATTTTTAGCTTCCGCGTACCAATTTCATGTTGTATTCTCTTCTTTTCATCGTCACCCACCTTTTGCTTTTTTTGCTGATGGCTCCCCTATATAAACAGTGGATCGATCATCCATGTAAATTGTCATGGTGACCCTGTCCTTGCATGCCACCATATTCTTCCATTCGACATGATTCGAAGGGGAACAATATTGATATCATAAAGAATATGAGATACACATGGTTTTTCTCGAGGTGGAAAGCTATTGATATCATTAGGAATATCAGATACGCGCACATTATTATTAATTAAGAGCAAACTCATCCTACCAACAACCACCGAAATCAATCATAGTAGTGTCAAAATACAGAAGGGGCAAAAAAACTGTTAGGGCTAGTGTTCCAAAAAAATGACTCAATTATGTATTGTGTGGTTATATTTAGGTCATTTGAGTTGGTTATAAAGTGTCGTGCTTTGGTTATTTCAATTTGCGGTGAATGATACCATACACACCTTAAAAAGTGGAGGAGATAAAGGGGAATGATTTATTACCGCTTTAGTTTCTCTTCAATCGTTTCAACCTTGTCAGAAGAAGAAGACATGGTGATCGACAACCGGCAAGAACAAGCACGAAGATCCAAATACAAGGAAAGGAGGATATAAACAGAGCAATCATAATAGCCATACCCCTGAGCCATGTAGATCATGTTGTGCGTGAATGTATTTCAAATACCAACAGTGAGCAACACCTAGAAGCAATGCAGAAGCCAATGCACAGGAGTAAATACCAACTTTTTTTTGTTTATTTATTTATTTTTGGTTTTTGATAAACAAGTAAATGCCAACTTGAATGATATAAAGTCTAAAACTAAATACTAATGCATCACCTTGCTATAGTGTACGAACGAGTTATGAACCACAGCATCTAACCACTCTACCAGCTGACTTCCCAGATTCCAGGTCAGATTATAAGCCAGACCCAAGATGTTTGTTTAGTCACGCTTGAAGTCATGGCAGACTTGGTAAATTGTATGATTCGTTCCTTGGTGCTCTTCTTGGGAAGCAATTGTCTCGCCACCTCCATGAGTAATGACTTAGTAATTAATCGTGCCGATTACTATTTAGACAACTTGGATGGTCCTTATAAAACCAACGGATGAAGGGAGCATGAATCACCATAATAGTACTGCAGCACAAAAAGAACACAGGCACAAAAACAGAGTTTAGAAATAATTTTGAGTTATTAGTCTAAAAATATTGACTACTGAATTTACCAATAAACCTAAGTGCAGATTGAGAACATTATCAAATATATAAATTATGTACGGGGAGAATGCTACATTCATAGGGATAGAAACTAATGAAAGGGGTGATCTGATGCATAAGTATTTTCTTTTCATAGTGCATTCATAAATCCACCCGCACATTTCTCATTAGCAGCAGCCTTTGTCAACAAAACACTAAATATACAAACATAAGAACGATAGTAGCACTTGGCGGGAGCCATATATATTACTGATCCAAATTTTGGGGCGGAAGCATGTATGGAATTTTTCAGCAACAAAAAGCATACCTTAGTGTATGTACAAGGAAGGAAATATATGAGGGAATAGTGAAGATCATGTGCAGAGGATGCTCAGGAAAACCAGCGGGAAACTATTAAATACACCCTCAAAGTCAAATATACTATATTAGCAGCCAAAACTCCACAAACAGGTCTACAAGCTGGTGGAAAAGAATACACAATCAACCAAAACTATATTATTGGGCCCATCGTCACACCACCAACTTCCAAAATTTCACATTTCATAACTCCTAAACTCCACCACAACACATGCATCAGGGGAATTTGGTGCGATAAACTTGCAAACTAAGTATGTAGCACAAACTAAAAAGATCAGAAAGCACAATAACAATAAATTCATGAAACTCTGTGTGTGTGTGTGTGTGTGTGGGGGGGGGGGGGGGGGGGGTTTGCGGGGGACGTACTACAAACAGGTCTATAATACACAATTAATCAAAACTACATTACCGGGTCCAGAGATGGAACAACAGCTTTCAAAATTTCACATTTCATAACTCTTGAACTACACCACAATTCATTCATTGGCAAATCTGGTTTGGTAAAGTTACAAACTAAGTACACACCACAAACAAAACAAATGAGAAAGCACAATAATAATAAATCCACCAAACTCTCTCTCTCTCTCTCTCTGTTTATTTTCCCTTGTAAATATCGGAGACAGAACCATAGCCCTAGAAGAGATGCCTAAATATTTGTCGGAGGAAATATTGTAGCCTCCGTCACGGTCGAACATCAACGATCTACAGCACACAACTACGACAACCAACTGAAAGATGCCTAAATATATATAAACTAATCATACACAAGAACCGATTTCTCAGAGAAGTTAAGAGTGAAGAAGCAGGGAGAACCAGTCGGAACAAGAGCATACACCCCTGAGATTTCAACCGGTAAAGGTCCCAATCGCCAAGGGAATCAGCAAATATCGCTCACCAAACCAGGGATAAGGGCTCTAGAAACATCTGTTTTCCTCCTGTAAGAGTGTATAAGGAATAGTGGTGGACAACCTGCATGGGGAACCGTGCACAATGCAATCACGATGACGCCAACATAGAGTTAGAGTTGGGAAGACAAAATTACCCCTAGAGTTATAAGAGGAGGCCGGCCAATTGAGGGGCTCAATGAAAATTCGGCCAAAAATTGGGCGAGCCACTGAATTGGCTTCAAGCCTCTTTTACTTAACAGGACAGATCATATATCTGTACTAGCTAATGAGCCCATGCCTGAAGGCACTAATTCAAAAGCATTGACCAATGATAATGTAAAAGTATCCTATGTGTGAAGGTGTTGAAATGCATTTCGTTGTTTGATCGGCTGAGATCAAACGGTTAAACGTACCTAATGATTGAGATTGGTTCGTGAGATAAAGACAACCAAGACGATACTAACAAATGAAATAAACAAACTTTAATCGAAAATCAAATTAGCAAATGCTTGAAATGGGATCGCATGAAGGTAGAGATAGAAGGGAATTAGATAAAAGGAAAGGGTATAACCGGAAATAATCATTTTGTGCCCTGGCAATGGCTTCCTTTGCTTGCTCTTAAAGTGACATTGCATTTGATTTCCTTCTTTTTGCAATTGAAAAGGGGAGGGGGCTACCAGCCGTGGCGGAGTGCACTGACGTGATCATAAAGCCTCCAAGCCTGCAACGGGTCCCCAGGAGTGGATAAAGAAACCCAAAGGTGTGATAAACAGGGAAGAGTCAGAGGGGTCCAAAGTCACGAGTCGTCAGGCCACCGCCCCAAGGTTCAAGGGGGCGTCAATAGCACACCTTGAACTTGCTACCTTTGATCCCACCAAATAACCTATTGACCACAAGGCCATAACCCCAGGTGGTGCATTTGATTTCCTTCTACACCGCTAAATTGGGTCAGATTGTACAAGCATACGCCCCACAACTTAAACAGCTAAGAATCTAAAAAAAAATATGTAAATAGGACTAATAAGAAAAAACACCAAAATATGAGTATCAAGAACAAAATTGAAAAACACAAACTGGAATAAAGATGATGAATAAATTCACTTGATGAAATGATGCAGTAAGGAATCTTAACCAATGGAGTACGTGAATATGATCTATGATTAAAACACATAACTTAACCCAAGCACTCCATACATTTGACATTAAAAAGAAGTGTGGCTTCACACTGTCTAATGTCTATGTAAGACGTGTGGCTTCACATTGTCTAATGTCAATGTTAGGAGAAGCCTTTACAAAAAGTGTCATTCTGGGATGGTGTACTTCTTCACAGAAATGTGTTTGCTTTTTCTATCGTTGTCCATGGCTTTTGAATTGAGTTGAAAATTAGTGGCTACTCAAAGGTCACTGCAGGTATAATGTTTGCAGTGGCCTAGTTAGAATGGAAATGCATTCTAAGGAATGCAGGTAAAAAAGATGCACTTACAAATAAATGCATTTCGGGACACGCCTAAAACCAAGAATTTATCATTGATGGCCCATTGGTACGCATAAAAAATTAAGCCAAGGTATAAACAAAACATCACATATTCGAAACCATCACCAAGAAACTCCAGCCGAGTAAAATGTTAGACACAGTCACAAACATCATACTAACGCCCTAAAAAGAAAGTCAGCTCCTCAAGGATTTACATACAAAGTTGTTTAACATATTCAAAGTCAGCTCCTCAATCATTCAGAGGGTCAATTTTGCAGATCAAAGTTGTTTAAAAGGCTATTTTAAATTACTCATGACCATCCACTTTCCTGTGGGAGCTAAAACTACACCCGAATGAGACACAAAGATAGTGGTAGATAGAACTTAAACAAATTGCAGAACCTTGAAAAAAAAAGAGGGCAAGAAATTAACTCCACCACTAATGAGATATTAGGAGAACAAATCAAAGGCAAAAGAAATTATCAGTAGGAAAGACATTCTTAACTTAGGAAGGAGAAAACCCATTTTAATTTTTAATGAGCTAGGAAGGAGAAAACCTGAAGGACCAAGTCAGTACATTACATGCGTTAGTCCATAATTTCTAGAGTTTTCATGTTTAGAAACTCCGTTTGTTACTTTTTTTCTTTTCATTTGAGGTCCTGGTCTTCTGTTGGCCACAAGCACACAGAGGGCAGAATAGCAATCTTTCCTTGTGATGTGCTATACATTCACATTTAGGGCTGTAAGAGCATCCACATCAGTATCTCTAAATTTTGGACCAAATTACACATTAAAAAGTCGCTTTATTACTTTAGCTCACTTTTAAAATCTCTACTGCATCAAACTCTCTATATTAAAATTATCTCAATAAAAATATTAATTCTTTATTCTGAAAAGAAGAAGAAAACAACGGCAAAACCAGAAATTTTTTGAAACCGGCGAAACCAAAACTTCACTCTTTCTTCCCAACCCAAAAAACCAGCAAACAAAACCCCCGAACCACCTCTCTCTCTCTCACTCTCTCTCTCTCTCTCTCTCTCTCTCTCTCTCTCTCTCTGATTTTACTCTCTTTCCAACCAACAAAACAGCTGCAAATAAAAACCCAAACGACCGAACCCCCTCTCTCCGGCAAAATCACCCCTCCAATCAACCCCAAAAAAAAAAGCAAATAAAACCCCAAACCACCGACCTCACACTCTCTCACACTAGCAAAATCATTCCCTCCGATCAACCCCCAAAAAACTAGCAAACAAACCCCAAACCACTTTACCAGAGATGGATTCATTGTGAGAGCTGATGAGGGAGAGAGAATGACTCTCACTTGTGGCTATATGTTCCATTTTGGCGCCAGATGAAAGTGCAGATGGGCAGGAGAAAGGAAACGAGTGAACAGTTCCTCGTTGAAACACGAGGAACTGTAGCTCGAGCTACTTCTCAGGTTATTCCCACGAGGCTGATAACGCTGAGTTTTGGGGGTTTTTTGGGGTTTGGCTCTTTAGTTTAGAGTAGAGAGAGGGAGTAAAGAGAGAGATGTGGATGCTCTAACTATCAAGCTCGAGCTCGGCTCGTTTACTAAACGAACCAAAAACTTGAGCTCGAGCTCGGCTCAAGCCTTAATGAGCCGAGCCCTTAATGTGCCGAGCTCATTTACCAAACAAGCCTCTTTAATCGAGCCGAGTCTCCCTTAATGAGCCGAGCTTTTGTTGAACGAGCCAAGCTCCATTTGGCTCGTTTATTAAAAGAGCTGAAAACTCGAGCTCAAGTTTGGCTCGTTCACTAAACGAGCCGAGCTGAGCGTTAACGAGCTGAGCTCGCGAGTTGCTCGGTTCGTTTACAGCCCTATTCACATTACAAAAAGTGCATAGTAACAGAGCAAGAAAGCCGAAGCATCCTTTCCAATAGCTAGATGGGGATGAAGTGTACCTAATTTATCACCCAAAGAGCCCCTTGATATCAGTGTACTTGGATGCCTTTCGTGACAACATTCTAGCATGTGCCTTTTTGAGATCAGTAGTCTGCGCTTGATCCTTTCTTCTGTTGAAAATGTTTACAGTGCAAGAGGCCTAGCCTTGAAACAATGAACCATCTCGCACAAAGATTTTAGTTGTATTGGCCGATTCAGCAAATCCAATATTTCATATTGTCTTCTCAAGAACAATGCACCGGTTTGATTTGTCATAAAATGGATCAACAACAACTGTGTTACTCATGTCAGATACCAGCCTGCAAGAGTGATAAATGCAAAAAAGTTTGAGCATATACAATGAGCGGAAACACGTGGATCTAAAAATCTGCCCCCACGCCAAGAAAATGGTAGAATAAAAATGGCACAAAATGACACTCGTGTACACCGGCAAATTATAAGATAAAAAAGCAAATGGAGCATTACACTGGATGACAATTTTCCCTTTTCCCTTACTAGTAACTAAGTGAATTGTGACGTGCAAGGCACGTCTGTCATGGCCGTTGTGGAGAATGATTTTTAATGTTTCTGAAATTACAAAGGTAGATGAGTGTAGCAAAAGTTGTATGCATAAGTTTGATCAAGGATTTGATATACATAAGGGGCGATTATGTATATCAAAAAGATTTGCTGTTGCAATTGCTCTGGTTCAAACTGCCTTTTATACTAATATAACCACCCCCGCCATTGAAAGCAACTTTTTCCAAAATTCAAGTTTTCAAAAATGGTCCACATAACCAGTTCAGTATTAACGATGAAGGAAACTAAAGATGGTCAAGTTCACAAAGTGCACTTGACAAATGATTCATAAAAAAAAAGAGCGTAAACATAATCAGCCTAACATAAGATCAGAGAGTAATCGATAACAAAACATTTCCAATACCTAGATCAGAACATAATGATAATCCCCCCCATTATTATATCCAAGGATTTGAGATAATTCCATCGTGGTCGCACTCCTAATTGCACTGTCCTGGAAAAATAAAACCAAATCAAAACTTTGTTAAAAAGTAGTATTGAGATTGTGTGACATGCATGTCATCAGAATGGGCTGCTGGTTCAGCGGAAAATCATCACTTTAAAATGGTACGGAGAACCGTAAAAATGGCACGAAGCATCTAATCATGCGAAACTGTAACGATGAAAGTAAATCTTGCAAAAAAGAGTCCCAGTGTCCCACCATGATAACTATATTCTCAACATAAATACCGCAGCGAGCTGTAAAAAAAAAAGGGAAAAGGGGATGTAATGGTTCTTCTATGTTACCATGTCTTTGAAATGTTTCGAGCTTTGACAACTCCAAACTTCATCACCTAGCTCAACTGAGATGAAGAATCCCAAACACATGTAGTGATTGGGCAGAACAAGGAACACTTTCAATTGGTGCTGCTCTTACATTCTCTTCGAAATCTCAACTCAAAAGAGAAAAGAGGGGTGAGAGAAGTGTCAGGATTGGAAAACCAAAATATGAAACTTACACTAACAAAGATAAACACAAATTACGCAGAATGAAAAATAGGATTTACTCTTAGCAAAACATTAAATAGGATAAGAATATCAACCTCAATGTATCATACACAACTGCAAATTGTTCAATAAATTGTCAATTTGTTAAACTTGCAAGTTTAATAGGTCCCAAATTGGGGGGGGGGGGGGGGCGACTAACTCCTGCAATTAATTTCAGCCTCAACTACTCCTAGCTTATCTAGCCTTGAAGTAAAATTTGCTTCCACATCAAACGTAAGTGGAGTCAACTATCAGAAAACTGGATATTCAAAACTAATGGCAGAGTGCCTTTTGAGTTTTAATTCAACATTCCTCTAACCTCCTGCCTTAACCCACATACTTAAACTTCTAAGCAAATCCGATTCCGCACTATTGTGCATTCATCCTTGCTAACATTCCGATGCCGAGTCCTAAATGAGTCAGTAAAGTGGCCACAAGTGGTCCATAAATGGTATAGGAATGTCGAGCCCTACAACCAACCATTTCACAATTTTAATTTAAGAAATTAGTGGATTTGTTTTGAGTAAACAAAGAGAGGCCCTCAGGAAAAAGTAATCAACACTATTATTTTTCAGCAAAGATGTATCAACTTGGAATATCAGAAAAAACACCCAAAAATCAAGGAATAAGATATGTCTCAATAATCAATGGAGTAGCAAACACAAAGCAAAGCATAAGGAAACATTGCACACAACCTCCAAAAGAGTACACATCAATCAAGCTACCAAATATGTTTCAGATTCCAGTACTGGCCAACACCTACAAGATTCAAAATCACCAAAGATATCAAAATGGACAGTAAATGAAAAAGAACGGCATAACCTTGATTAATGGAAGCACAATAGATCACAGTGATTGAAATAGTGGTTTCACACTTTTAACTATTTGTATTGATAACGAAGTAAAGCAGTTTTTTTTAATTTGTAAGAACAATTACTGTGGAAGCTATTGAAGACATACCCACTGTACTATAGCGCAAAAACGAATTGTGCACAAGAGCATCTAGCCAGTGAACCAAATCACTCTTTAGATTCCATCTTAAATTATCACCAAGGCCCAATATATCTTTATAGTCACGCTCTAAGTTACTATAAGCTTTATAATCCAGGTGGCTAGTGCCTCGATGCCTTGCCACAACAGCAATTATCCTTTGGCCTTTAATGGGGATAACATAGTAAAACCCTCCATGCGGTCTATCATAATAATGATACTTTACATAAACCAATCGAATAAAAAAGACATGAATAAGCATGGCACTGCAACACAAAGCCAGGAATTAACAATTCATCGGATCTCGCTAATTCACGCATCAATCGCACAAACTTATAAAGAAAGCAAACATTAATCGCGCATGTGACCAAACACGAACTGTCAACATAAATTACACATTTAAAAACATATGAATAAAATGCAGCTGATGATACTAAGGCTAAATTAACTACACAATGCACTTAGATGTACCATCAATATATATTGAACTCACAAAGGATGACTCCACAAAAACCCTAAATCCCAAAACACAAATCACCCCAAGGATCAAAAAATGAGAAAGCTGCTGGACTTATTGAGCTAGAAGTACAGCAAAGGCCAAACCCTCGGGAATTATAACTAAGGGGATTCCTGGGGTATTGATGAGAACTGCCCGGATACCATTCCAGCAGAATGCATGAGAGTCACCCCCAACCACCATATTTATTGAACTCGTCATTCCATTTTTGACGGGATGAAAATTTCGTTATCATAGTTTTGGAACTCCTCACCCATTTTTGTTCTCTGGCTATTATTCCCACCCAACTCAAGAATGTTTTTACATCCACATCACATCCCGTAACGACGACAAAATACATCCACAAAATGATTCCTCACATTAATCAAATTTCATAACATATATTCTAATTTGTGAAGGGAGAGCAAAACCATAAACCCCCCCCTTCAAAACAATGCTCAGCACAAAAGTTCTTGCTTTTGTTAAGGTACATTTATGACACATATGCATATGCACACACAATTCATAACCCAGTTTGAAAAATTGAAAATCTGTTAGCGTAGATAATTTTAGAGAGAGAGAAAAACACAATTTGACCTGGTGGAAATAGTCGCTCAAAAGACATAAAACCCTTAAAACCAATTCATGCATGTGGGTCGTACTCCAGTTCAGCTTCTGGAGTGGTGGCCGTGTAGCTAATCGATCTTACTGGGATTAATGTCTTCTTTCCCCTGTTAGTAAGTAGTTTCATTTCCTTCACTGACTGGTAGTTTCATAAGGCTAGTGGAGCGAGGTCCCTGCTGTCTATAGGTAGAATCGTAAGGGCTTCTTTTCCAACTATAATGGAAGAAGCAGTCTTTCTCCCTGATCTACGACCACCCTTAGGAGCTAGGGCATAAAAGTAAAATCAACCCAAGCAAATAACTGTACAACTTCAATTCAGCCGTTCAATCAACAAAATCCCCAGACCAAAATCCACTATTCAAGACTCACCCAACAACTGGAACAAATTCAGCCCGGCGACGATTTAGAGCGAGGAGAAACCATACACACTTGGCCTAACTAGATGAGATCAGACAAACAAATCGAATGCCCAAGAACATAGCACAGTGAAAGGGGAAGCCGATCGGAAGGGTTACCTCTTCAAAGCGAAAAACATAGCATGAAGGAAGCACGCCAGAGATCACCCTGTAGAGCGGAAAAAAACTCCCCCTCCAACCTGAAGCAACGCAATCCAGTTGTTAGGGATGGGATGAGCAAATCACACACATGTTTCGTGGGAGAGGAGGCGTGGTCGGAGATGGAGGGTTCTGGAAGGAAATACTCCACAAACGCTATATGGGAAAACCCAGATTCTCTTCTTACTGTTGCGCCACGTATGGCACTCTACAGGATGGCTTAAATTACAAATAAGGACAGCATGGTAAGAAGGGAGCCCCAGCAATTGAGGGGTAAATTCATCCAAAATTGGGAAAATTGGTAAGAGATGCACAGGCTCTTTTTATATAGGAGGAGACTAGGTCCGGGCTTCGTGCAAGGCACGAATGTCATGCCCGTTGAAGAGGACATATTTTGTTTTGGGCCAGAGATTATGCTGCTTTTGATGGTTAAGCGAAAAGCCTAACCAAAAGCTTCCTCTTTGGTTAAGCAAAAACCAAAAGGATATATTATGTACAGAGTGTAAGTCACAGGTTACCAAGTTAAGCGTTGTGCGCTTACATTCACAAGCATAAGTCGACATAAGATCCATATTTGCATTAAGTTTATAGAAAGTTTAGGGCATAAGTTCATAAGCAGTCCTAACGATAAACATAATTATATAGGCCAATATGAGCAAGCTACTGGCATGTTTTACACTTCAAAAGAGTTTCTACAAAATTCGTGCAGCAATGCACATGGCACGAAGAGTTACCAAAGTAAGGTTAGAACAACTGGACTAAACCAGTCATAAAGTCTTTCACTGTCATTGTGGCCATGGAAGACGATGACCATGAACTGAACAGTAGGCTGGTAAGCATGAGGTAATCAAAAAGGTGCAGATCAAGGACAGCCAGGAACTCATTGAATGCTTTGGCATTGAGGTGAAGATTGTGAATTGGTATAGGCCAGGTATGATTAGCCATCTTAATCACCATTTGCTAAAGCCCGAGAACATTGAAGGCATGTTCAAGTCGAGTTTCGAATTCTTGCAATATTGATATGTACCGTTAATTTAGTAGTAATTGTAGAAAGAGGAATGGATGTAAGTAAAATAAACCAATCACATACATTCTGGAGCTGCACACGCAGCAGATGGAAATAGCCAAATTTCAGCACCAGTTTGGTGAGCCATGAAAGTTGAAGGCAAACAAGCACCGCGCAAACCAACCATAACAAAGCAAGCAACACTGCAACAACACATAGGCATAAATGCAATTTTAGTATAGTATGAACAGCAAAATGAAGCTATAAGAAGGACATATTTTAGGATACAACACTAATTGAAAATATAAGTGCATTCACCTGCAGGAGGATGCAAATCTCGCCAGTAACCATTTGGACCAGACCAAGCAAAGACAAGTTCCCTATCATGTCTATCAAACATGATAGTCTTAAAGATCCACTTACGCTCACAAGCTAGAATAAGTTTATATTCTACTTCTAGCTTATGTGCTTCACGAAAAGAGTCCCAACCCTCGTGAAATTCATGATTAACAACTTCCACCGGCCAAGCTCGTGATCCATGTCTCAAGAGAATCCAAGTGCTTGAACCATTAGCATCAAAGTATTCACGGAGAAGACAGGGCAACCTCTGAAAATAATATGGAAAATGTAACACTATGCGTAGAAGGTAACAAAACTAAACTGAAGTGAAAGTATGAAGGATAATAGAACATCTGACCTCAGTATCACCAGGGACTGAAACTTTTTTTTAGATGTCAGCATTGATTCACACCTGTCAGTTAATTTTTGCAGAAGTTAATTCTGTAAAAAAATGTAGAATTTAAATAGAAGTGAACACATAAGAACGGAGGGCAATATGGCGGATAGTGCGATGAAACAAATAGAATAATATCCCAGGGTTTGGTAATACCTTCGTTGCTGCAGCGAACAAACGAATGGTAGACAATGTCATCCAACCATGCATTTAGCTGATAGCTATAATTCCACATGAGAACATGGCCTAAGGGTAAACTATTTCGATAATCTTGCACGAAATCGCCAAATCGCTGGTAAACCAATTGATTTCCTCCAGCACGTATTGCAACTGCAACAATTACTTGCTGGGCTTCAATAGTTTCTAGGTAATAGAGAGCTCTCCTTGGAGATTCTTGCCATGAGTTTTTAACACAAACCCAATGTCGAAATGGAACATTGACCACCATTTCCACATACAAGCACTGTTGAAAAATGTGCTGATATAAGACATTTTAGAAAAGAAAGAAAATCAAACAATATATATTAAATTTACATAGTTCTTGGTCTAGAAACTTTTTTGAATTCTGTAGTAGGTTGAACTGGACCAAAGGTACCTAAGCATACAGTTACTATGGATGATTTGGAGAGCATACCTTATGCAAATAGCTACTATAAATTAGGAAAAGAGATAACTGCAAAGCAGACTTTTCACATGGAGAAAATTGCTGACGCTGACAAAGGAAAAGAATGGAGTAGAATTCACTTTGCCAAAAAATCAACTAAACGTCTAAACCTATTAAGATATACTGAGATTAAATAACAGGAACTTATAAAAAGCTGTCGGAGCTCCAGATTTGGACCTGACCAACAAAAGACCAGCTCACGGTCATTTTCATCCAGAATTACAGTATGGAAAATCCACCTACGCTCGCACGCAAAGATAACTTTGAATCCAGGCTTATCTCAAGCACTTCACAAAATTTATCCCAACCATCACCATGTTGATGATTAACAACTTCAACTGGCCAAATTCTATGTCCATGTGCAAGTAAAATCCATGACTTGGAGCACTACCAACAGAGTATCATCGAAGCCCTCGTGGCAATCTCTGTAAATAATACTCCCTCCGTCCCAAATTGGATGTCAATTTTTGATATCTGTGTCAATTTCAATTCCTTATATCTTTCAATATGGATCTAAAAAAATATGTAATATGGATCTTGTTTGATAGTTCTCGACTAGTTCTATTATACAAAGTTTTCAAACTCATGAAAAACATTATAGATTGAAAGATATAAGCGATGAAAAATGACACGAGTTCCAAAAATTGTCATCCTTTTAGGGACGGAGGGAGCATTCAGGTTATGTCTCTATACGCAATGATTTAAGAAATATCAAAATGGAAGACATATAACTAAAATAACAATAGCGCAAACCTGAGCAACACCAACAGGATTGACATAGCTTAAAAGCCAGCAATTGCCTACACCTACACATGAAATTATAGGAATATAAGAACATTCGACAAAGCAGCATAGGTAAAAAATATACATCAAATAAAATTTCCAACCACAAACTCTAAAATGAACATAATGCATATTTCAACACCATATAAATGCAGTAAATTAACTTGTAGCTAACCCTTGTTCACTATACCACAGGAAAGAATGATACACAATGCCATCCAACCATGCAGCTAACTGACATCTGAAATTCCATTCCAACGCAGTACTCAAAAGGCAAAACAGCGCGATAGTCTTGAAGGAAACTATCAAAAGTCTATGTCATGTGATTCCAACCGCCAGGAATAGCAGCAACACAAAACACCTTTTCACCTTGAGCAGTTTCTAAGTAATAAATGTCTGTCTTTGTGCATACGTCCACATCATGCCTAATGATATCCCACCGAACAAACAGTACACGCACGACCATTCTGGCATTGACATGTTGAACACAAAACCAGTTACATAACAATTCCCCAAAAGAAAACAAATTCAGTTATATGTGTGTATTTTCCCAACCAATAACATTTACTTTTGCTTTATGGAGGAAACAAATGCGAATAATACAAACACGAACTTACAGAAAACACAATAAGGAGAGAAGTGTAGCAAAACCACAATAAAAGCCAAAGAACAAGTTGATTTTCCCATGCCTATATAAATTTGAGTATTTCCTTGGGTCTAAATTTCTTACCAAGCTGACTTAATTATTCATCCATAAACAATGATTTTATTGCAAGCCAAAAATACATGAACCTAAACAATAGGTAGCTAATAGTACCATGACCTAAATCTCGAATGCTTGAAGTTTCTATAAATCTTTATACAAACTAAATAAGCACGCAGAAGCGGAAATAAACACAACCTTGTAAAGATCACAAACCAGGTAAACCTTAGCTTCCCAAAGGCTATACAGTAAACACTTTTTGCTAGCCTGAATATATATATAATAGCAGAAAAATAAGCAGACATTTGTTTAAGTTTCTCCAACATGCAGCACGCACTAAACACGCATAAAGTCAAGACACAGCAAACGACAAATACATAACGCACAAACAACACAATATGAACACCCAGAAAAGAAACAGGAACTTAATAGACTCCAAAACGAAAGCACCATAAAGGAGACGCACCACACATGCAACAAACAGAAGACACAGAACAAGGGGCCTGTTGCTGTTAGGCAGACCCTGCAAAAGGAACACACAAAACGCACTGAGATGACACAATAGTAACTCTTAAAGCCCACACAAACAATTACTATCTATCAATGACTAAAGAGAGAACCCTAAAAAACACTTTGCATACTGGAGAAAGTACCCAAGTACCAAACAAACAAAGCACAATACAACAAAAAGTGCAGACTCAACTCCGAACTGACCACGCAAACGATAAGACAAAGCAAGCACCATAACCAGAAACCACAACAAAAACCCACCCAACTGACCCTCAAGCACACAGCGCAACCGCAAACAGCAACCAAAATCTACCCAACACACAGGACCAAATGATCCAAAAACAAGCCATCCGCGCGGCGAGCCAGATACAAATGCCAATAGGTATCTCTTCCCAGCAAGCGCACTGCAGGAGGTCTGACCCCAAAAAAAAAAAAGGAAAAAAGAAATACACCAAACCACACCGCCGTGGACTGTTACACCGCTGTATGTAACAACTAACAAATACAAAACTGAAGCAGAAGCACTCAGGATAAACCGAAACATTTTTTAGATGCCAGCACTGATTCACACCTGAGTAAATTTCTCAAAAACTAAATTCTGTAGAAAATGCACAACTAAGACGTAAACAAACACAAAAGAATGGAATCCAATACAACGCATAGATAATGTGGATGAGTTCAAAGAGAAACTCCATGTATTGCAATAGCCGGCGGTGCTGCTACCTCCTTTGGTTGCCTATACTCTGTGCATTTTTCCCTTGACGCATAATTGTCATTAATGCAACCTAATAATCCATTGTCAAACACACCTAAGCCATAATGAAGCCAAGAGGAGGTGAAGGGAGCCAAGAATAAGCACACCTACACCAAATGCCAGGCCCAGACAGAGATACACATATCACAAACTCACTCAACTCAAATGATTGATTTTCTAGCTTCAGCTTGAAAAGAAAGAACACAGATTGTATATGCAAGCTGGATTAACAACCAACATGTACTACAAAAAAAAAAATCAACAGCCAAAATATTGATTATTGCTACAAAATCTGCACTGATAACATGGTTGATGTATTGTAGTAGTTTTTTTTTGTAAAACTGATGTGGTCCAGAAAAGGTGGCCAGGGGCATGGGTCCTACTTGGGATATTGGCTAGACATGTGCTGGATTCTTAGGAGTGTCTTTTGGGTTTTAGTCAAGTAGAAATGTCTATTTAATTTCTAGTCAAAGTCTTTAGAGTCAATTAGTTGATCAAAGAGTCGTTAAGTTTTTCCATGTCTTTAATGCAGTCAAAAAATCTATGTTCAATGTGTCTTTGGGAGTCTAAAGGTTATTTATTGTTGGGAAGTTCTAAAGTCAAGTTGAAATGGGTATAAATAAGATTGTAAGCCTTTTGACAAATGATGAATGAATGAATGAAAAATTAGCTTTAAGCTTTACAGATTGTGTGATGCAATCTCATTCTTCGGTGTGATGCCAAAGAGGCCTTAGGTGTGATGCCTTTGGTAACCTAGGTGTGAGGCCTAGATCTATCCTTCTCTAATTCTTCTCTCCTTCTTACAAAATACTATTCACATCTATTGTTCACAGCACCAAAAAACAGCCCCTTTCCCTCATGTTTGATCATACTTAGCCCTATTCCAAATCTGTCCTGCATCAATTTGGTATCAGAGCTTACGGTTTCTCCACTATGTTCTCACAAAGTGGGAGATCCTATGCACCGCAACATACCTTGAGCCATCAGATAGAAGTTCCAGATTTTGATGGAGGAAGTGATCATAGGGTGTTCTCCAATTGGCTTGCGTCAATTGAGGATTTTTTTGAATACCATGAGATGACGGATGATCGAAAAATAAGATTCGCGAAGATGAAACTTGTTGGCTTGGCACAGATGTGGTGGTATGGTCTTGAAGGTCGTATTAGAAGATTGGAATTGCCACCGATAAATACATAGCAAGCGATGAAAGCTAAGCTCCAAGAGAAGTATATGCCTTCACATTATCATGTAAAGGATTGTGAGCAGCGCGGTAATTCCAGACCTGTTAGCAACTTATTTGAAGAGTGTATGCAAAGACTCGATGCCATTAACACTCGTAATAGAGTCGCTGCAAGCTCGCGCTTAAACATTGCTAGACTTGACACCACTACAAAACCACCACGACCAAAACAAGCTAGTGTGGGGCATGCGCATCAAGTGACTCCAAAACCAAAGGGTGTTGTTAAAGATACAAGCTCCACAAAGTTGATGTCAAAAGCAACTGATTATGTCCCAAATCCGGCTGGGGTGGAAGAAGATCAGATTTCTAAGCCTGAAAATGCTCCAGTTGTTGAAGTGGCTAAAGTTGCAACCCAAGAATCTCGTGTTCCTTGTGCTTTTGAGACCAACAAACCAAAACAATCAGCACCTGAATCGAAAAATAGTATGCCACTGCATGAAATGGAGAATGTCATGGAGATGGGTGCTGGAGAAATGAAGGAAACTAGCCCAGAATCTAATATGCCTTCACAGATGGGAATGTTGTTGTCAGATTCCTCTAGTACAGTGGCAAAAGAGTTTCCCGTTGAGCAGGTGAATTCAAGTGACCATGGGAAGCCGAAAGGTCCACCAACCGTCGATGTAATTAAAAAAGAGGTCAATGTCAAATTACAAGAAGGTAATGTCACCACAAGAGAGATGGGGCCAATCATTGACTTTGTCATTCCTGACAAGTTCAAGGATCCACATGTGGAGTCAAAAGCATCATTGTCTTCCTTTTTGTTTGAAACGAAAAAGGGTTGGCCTCGACTGCAAGCTTTTCATACCAAGATGCGGTTGCAAATATGGAGGAGTTCATGGAGTCTTATACTCCAATACTTTAAAACTCGAGAACGAGTTTTCTCCAACCAGGGGAGAATGATGTGGTCCATAAAAGGTGGCCAGGGGCATGGGTCCTACTTGGGATATTGGCTAGACATGTGCTGGATTCTTAGGAGTGTCTTTTGGGTTTTAGTCAAGTAGAAATGTCTATTTAATTTCTAGTCAAAGTCTTTAGAGTCAATTAGTTGATCAAGGAGTCATTTGGTTTTTTCATGTCATTAATGTTAAATGTAGTCAAAGAGTCGATTAGTTGATCAAAGAGTCATTAAGTTTTTCCATGTCTTTAATGCAGTCAAAGAGTCTATGTTCAATGTGTCTTTGGGAGTCTAAAGGTTATTTATTGTTGGGAAGTTCTAGAGTCAAGTTGAAATGGGTATAAATAAGATTGTAAGCCTTTTGGCAAATGATGAATGAATGATTGAATGAATGAAAAATTAGCTTTAAGCTTTATACATTGAGTGATGCAATCTCATTCTTTGGTGTGATGCTAAAGAGGCCTTAGGTGTGATGCCTTTGGTAACCTAGGTGTGAGGCCTAGATCTATCCTTCTCTAATTCTTCTCTCCTTCTTACAAAATACTATTCATGTCTACTGTTCACAGCCCCAAAAAACAGCCCCTTTCCCTCATGTTTGATCATACTTAGCCCTATTCCAAATCTGTCCTGCATAAAAAACCTACTGATGAAGGATTATTATCCACAACAATGACCATTTAGATTTATCATAGTGCCATAAGAACACCATAAAGTACTTAGTGTTGCACACTTTAAACAGACCTTATTTGGGGGAAACTTGAAAGATACATGAAGGATTCTTTATAGATGGAATCAAATAAATCATGAATACTTTGGAGAGAGACTCACAAACAAATTAAGTGAATGACATAAATCAGTTACCCGTAGATCCTGCATAGAGTTCCAAAAAGCCTAAATAGTAGTAGCACCATGTATATAGCCCCCAAGTGAATCAAATTTATAAGAACTCTAGAATTCAAGAAGCTGAATAAAAAGGAAAAATTAGAGATCTTACGTTTGCCGAAACTTGACAGTGGAGTAGATTTCCCACGTCTGAGATAGAAAGAGGTAGAGAGAGGTTATGGAAATTGTTTTCTCCACTTTCGGTAGACCCACTTTTAGATTTTTACTTTCAAAATATAAATTGGTTTCTTAAAAACCATTTTAGATTTAGAGACAGTCCGAAACCCATTTTGAACAGGAGGTCGAGAGTTTTAGAGACAATTCGAAACCCATTTTGAACATGAGGTCGAGAGGTCGAGAGAGATTACCAATGAATCGGCGATCAAGGCGTTGACAATCTTCGTTCTTCAAAGTTCAAAGTACGAAGGGGATGAGAGAGAGAGAAAGAGAGAGGTGGGGGATGAGGGAGAGAGATGTTGCTCGCAGCGGTGCGTATTTCAGGGAGGGAGGGAGAGTAAAGTGGAGGAGAATACTTGGATGTGAGAAGAACACGTGTACTCCCACAGGAATGACACATTCTCAATTGCCCTCGAAGACACTCCTAATTACGAAGATAGAACCGAGCAAATTGACGAATTTACCCCTAGCCTCCAGCCTTGAGGCTGCCCAATCGAGGGACTTAATTGGAAAAATCAAGCCAAAATTGGCAAGTGAAAACTCCTCCTTATCATTAACGGTAGGATATAGTGTCAAAAGAAACATTACACTTAAAGTGAAGAGGTCACCTGACAAATTTTGCCCTGATGACTGTTTACTCATCTAGAAGTCTCTGGTAATTATATTTAGCTCATGAAGCAGAGCAATCATTATGAGGAGTGTTTAACACAATGAAAAACTTAACCCGTCTATGTCGAGCCATTCAGCCCTTTCTAAAAAAAATTAACACTAAGTTGAGGAGATTCCAATTGAGTCTCTTTAACAGTCAGTTGAGTCTAAGCCATTAGGATGTCCCTCCAGAGGTTTCAACTCTACTCACAGAAAAAACATGATCATTTACATCCCATTAACAGGATAAGTTGACAAACATTGATCCACATAGGAAAGTACTCCATCAAGTTTTTGCTCCAAAATTCCACCAAATTTTTGCGCATGACAATATATTTGACACTTCTTTTTGGGTAGATACAAACAGATAAAATTACCATGCCCCTCGCCAAAGAAAGAAGCAAGCAGGAGATTGTGCTGTAAGTTACTGGCAAGTAATGAAACATAACATGAAGTTCCTATGCATCGCACAATAAAAACATGAGGAGACATCAGTTTCAACTATTTGGAAGCAACAAAATAGCAAACCAAAGTAGTAAAAAATGGTTGTTCTCTTAGTTGCAGGGAGCTCCTAAAGTGGTGCCGCTCCCACCTAGGGAGCCCGCTTTTGCGCTCCCAACTAAGGAGCTTGATGGGAACCTGGTCCCATTGAGATGGGAGCTCGCTCCTTACAAAGATGGGAGCTTTTGTATGATCTTTGTATAGAAAAACAGGGATTTATCACTTGGCTTTATTAATTGGTCTTTGATGAACTCATATATCTAGCCCAAGTCATGATATCTTGAAAAGAAAATCATACTTTATTGTAACACTAGCCCATTTCTTACACTTATAGAGGACTTAGCCCATATTTTTACTTCCTAAAATGATTTTACTTTTAAAGTGAATACTCTATCCTACATTATTTTCATAATATATGACACGCTCCCAACCTTGGGAGCTTCTCTATTCCCTCGCTCCGGCCCCCGCTTCCGCTCCCGCTTCGTGCAACTAAGGTTGTTCTACAAGGACAACAATTACGTAACAAACGACGCACTTACCTTTCAAGCTCACCTTCACTGAAACACATGGTAATATCTGTTGTACACTACTGCACTCTTTTTATCATCCTTTTTCCCCAACCCATTTGCAAGAGCGCAAGTACTCCACCAACTTCAGCCCGGTGAATAAGTCAAATGCCAAGGGACGAAAAACACTTGCTGGTTTTCAACATTTTTTCATTTTTAGCTGCCAATAGGTTACCTTCGCTTCGAGCAGTTGCATGCATAGTTTTGGCAACTTCGTAATCAAATAAGTATCCATGATAATTTTTTCCCATACTATTTTCCTCAGCTTCTGGGATGCTTTCCAAGGTCAAGGATGGAGGGTTGCGCATACAAGGGTCACTTGGTCCTATCCACTCCTCTACATACTTATCCGTCAGTGGGGTCCATTCATTAACCAACGACATATCCTCTCGTACCACAGCCCAAACAGGAATCAGAACAAGACCGCCCTTCTTAACAACTCGAATTAATTCATCTATTGCTTTTTTCCTTCCACTCTCCGTACTTAGGTGATGTAACACAGCAATAGAAATTGCAGCATCACCAAAGCAACAACATTCTAACCCATTCCTAGTCCTTCAACCCAACAACCAATACTTCCTATCCAATTCAGAACTAACTTCATACAAAATTAAGTAAATTTGTATGAGAAGCTATAGAACTCCATTTTTTGAAGGTGAATCCGATAGTACTTGAAAAGAGTCAGGTTGCATAACTCACCAAAAAAAAAAAAAAAAATGCCTTGGTTGCTTGGCAAACAAAATAAGCGGACCAACCAAAAGTATTTTCCCATCGTAGCATTGGGAAGAAAGCCAAAATGACAAACTATGAGTATCTGTACTGTAAAGTCATTAGTTCTAACTCCTCAAATGGAAATAAAAATGCAAGAAATAAAATCATACCTCCATCGAGTTACCACCAAAGCATACCTGGACAGGACAAAAAAAAAAAAAACTAAAAGTACTTTATCACAAAGATAGATTTCTGATCAAAAGGAGAACTAACTATCAGAGCGAACTTTTTTTTACAATTCCCAATTTGTGAAAACAACAAAATAAGTGGTGGTGGTGTTGGCCAAACCCATCAAATCCTCTTCCTATCATAACATGTGAAGGAAAATAAGAAACCTATATCCAAAGAAACGACACACTATATATTTTCAAATAATTGTAAGAAACAACATATATCCAAAGAAATGACACACTATATATTTTAAAATAATTACGCAACTTGAATACCATGGTTGTAACTATCTGCTCGTCTTTTTTATTTTTTTGAAAAAATACATCAGTACACCCCTAAAACCGAAGGGCGTGATTTCTTTCCATCTCATAGGCTTGTTTAATGATATCTTAACAAGTATTAAGACATACAAAAGGGGAAAAAGTAATCATAGCAAGTGTGAATTAGACCAAAACCCATAGTAAAAGGAGAAAAACAATAGAAGTCACACACAATTTGCACTTCCTTATTTTGTTTTACCCTTCTTCTTCACCAACCCATCGAAAATATACAAAACCCACCTGAATCACAACTTGAATCCAGTCGAAATCATGAAAAAAGAACTCAGAAAATTACCTTTTTTGGGGCTTTAATCCTCGATATGCATCACCCAAATAACAATAGAGCTTTCATGATAGAGAGAGAGAGGTGCCAACCCGCTGAAAATACACAAAACCCACCCCAATCACAACTTATTCCAAACAAAATCATGGAAAAGAACTAAATCTTGGAGGTCATACTGGAAATCCTCATGGAGATTCTACAAATCAGAGCAACTTTAAACTTCCTTCTACTTTTTTTTGTTTTGGGGTTGTTTGGTTGGCGATATGAAAACATGGAGAACATACCCCTATTTTCGTCGGACGGCGAACAGACATCATGTATCATTCTAGACCCAAAAGAAAATGAAGAAACCCAATCAGAAAACGAAGAAGTAACCAAAGAAAAAAAACACAATGAAGCAGCAGACAGAGACATCCAGGCATATACATTACAAGCAAAACTATTGAAAGAATGTGAGAGATCGATACCTGTGTTTTTACGGAGAGGAGGAAATACATAGAAACCCACGGATTCGGCGACATACAAAGTCAGAATCGATCCCAAAAATATTGGCTGCGTCGTCGTCGTCGTCGCCGTCTTCTTCTCCTTCTGTCTCCCTCTGTTCCTCCCCATCCAGATTTCAGAGATACCATTGTAGACCAATGTTTACGTCAAAAGAAAACCCTAATAGAAGTAGATAAATGTGAGGTTCTGGTCAAAAGAAAACCCTAATAGAAGTAGATAAAAGTGAAGATTGCGGTGTGCGGGGGATGGAAGTTTGGAGTGATAGTCTTGAGTTCGTCGTTTCCATGGGAGAGGGAGAGAAGATAGAGAACAGTCATCCACCTGTTTGTTGTAGATATTGAAGTAAATATTGAAAAGGAACCAAAGCCCGAAGAGAGACCCAAGCTCCAACGTTTTGCACAAACCGCTCGCCTTCGCATCCTCCTCCTCCCCGGCACAGCTCTCAGCCGCCCTAGTTCAACGCCACGCGGTTCACGATTGGGAACGGTTCGCGGTTGGGAACGGGAGGCGGAGTCGAAATCCAGCCATTCTAGTAGTTCGACGATGACGAGGAAAGCGAAGAGAAACGAGTTTAACGGAAACTGGCGAAGAGAGGAGCCAGAGAGGCCGTTAATGGAGGCGGCAAAATCGAGCGATCTCGAATGCAAAACTTCTATGATGCTCCCAAGTGGTATGGGAGCATCATACTCCCAATGAATTAGAGCCATTGGATTGAAATTAGATAAATCCCAGCCCTTGGATTGAAACCCAAAACTAAAATTAGGGTGGTTTTGTTGAAAACGAGGTGGTTTTGACCAAAAAAACGGAGGATTACTTACAGGAAATTTATACCATTTCTAAGGCAACACTTACTATTGTATAAGTTAATACTTACCACACAAACAGGTAACGCTTACTATAACCGGTTTGTCAGGTAACAAGTTGCCATTAAGTAAAAAAAAAAAAAGTATCTGATTTTTTGGCAGGAAAATTTGCAGATTTTAGGGATTTTTATATTAGAAGAATTATCTAAAAAATAGTGTTCATTTATAAATCTAGTTTAAAATTTTAATTAGTTATGAAAATATAAAAATTTGAAAAATATTTTCCATAATTTCCAAATGACATTATAAATGTATTTAATTGATTAATTTTTAAATAATCCTTTATTATAGATATATTTAAGTAACTTAGTTTTAAATATTATGGAAAAACAAGATATTTATTAATATTTTGATACCTTACAAATTTAGTTAATATATATTATAAAATGACGCCACAAGTTGATTGTTACAACAACATTGTACGATAAATATATATTTTTAATAGTGATTGAATAATTTTGTAGAATTCTCTAGTATTTAATGAAATTAGGCCATTCAAATTCATTAATATAGTTTATAGTGATCAATATGATATATTTTACAAATCTAACAACTAATAGTGTTGATAGTAATATATTTGGCAGTGATCAATGAACGAGAATTGATTGATCTGGTTATATGTTCAGCCAATTGATCAAACAATTTGAATCAATTAAGATCATATTTGACAGATGTGGTAGTTAACAATGATGTTGAATGATAGTAATTAGTGAAAATTAATATAATTGGCTAAAGTAGGTTGACTAATGGTTATTTGATGGTTAACATTGATCACTTAACAAATGAAGGAGTAAAAGTCTTTGAGGTTAACATTGATCACTTTGCTAATGTAAGAATAACCACTAGTGAACCAGCAAATTGAAATATCTCATTTATTTGATCCTTTTTTCAAAGTAAATTTATTAATATGGCTGCTTTTATTTAATTTATCATAAAAGAAATTCAATATATCCAAATAAAATTTAATGTGGTAGGTAATAAGACATTAATGGGTAACAAGACATTAATGGTGATATACATTAATGTATACCTACCCGTCATTAATGTCATACTTACTATAGAATAAAGATTACTTACCAAAGAATATGGCTAGAGATACCACAAAAATTGAATTTTTACGACGAACTAATATTCGTTGATAAAACTTACCATGTGGTTGACAATACTTACCATGAAATAAGGGAACAACGACTATATCCTTAGACCGATTTTACCACACAAACTTGTTCACGTTTTGTCAATTACCTTGTTTACCTACCACCAATTATGACATTAATGGTACTTGGTTTCTCCACACCTACCTTAAACCCTGCAAACTTATCCACTTTAACTCCTCTAGCTCCCAGTCATCTCTCCCTTGTCCAAAAAGCTCACATTCATCTATTCTCTTGTCCAAAAAAAATGAAGATTTAAGAAGAACCTCCATAACAAGTTGAAGAAGCTCACCAAAACTCACCAAGTAAGTTTTTTTTAAGAATAAACTGAAATTAGTTGTGATGATTACCTCATACCAACTTACCAAATGATCATAAGTTGAAAAATCTGAAATAAGTGTTTCACAAAAATCTGATGAAGCTTCCCAAATTTTTATGTTTTTTATGGTTATACTTACCATTTATTATGGCTTTTTATACCTCTTTTTATGGTATTTTTACTACGGATGAAAACCGTATTTAGAAAGTATTAGGAGAATAAGTTCTCTATATTCCTGGTAAGTATATCCAGAATTTAGTAAAAAATCATTTTGTTATGGTAACTCTGATTATGGAAATGGTAGGTAATCTCCATAGGTAACACAGTTTTGCTTGCCATACAGTAGCTAATATAGTATTTGTGGTTAACATATCTATGTTAGTTTGTACCATTAATTGTGAACCTATTTGTCTGGATCAGATTTTGAGAGATGGATGACAATGTTCAGCGGAATGGAAAGAATGTAGTGATTGACATTTGTGACGACTCTAGCAATGATGACGGAAATAACGAAAAACGGTTGGATGAATTAACGGAAGAGGAAGTTTATGAAATGACATTTGACATGCATGAGGATGGAGAAACATTCTATAATGCATATGCCAAAGTGAACGGCTTTAGTATTCGGAACTATAATATGCACAAGGACAATGCTGGTATCGTGAAGTCAAGAAAGTGGGTATGCTCAAAAGAAGGATATAGAGACACTAAATACTTGGAGAGAGAAGATCGAATAAGAGGGCCGCAGGCACTTACTAGAGTTGGATGTCCTGCTGAATTTAGTGTCACATTGGAGAGAAGTTTTGGCAAGTACTTGGTTAATAACTTTGTGAGCATCCACAACCATCCCATGATAGGGCCTTGTGGTGTCCCTTTTCTCCGCTCCCACAGGAAGGTTAGTAGTTCTGATAAAGCCTCGGCCAATACTATGCATAAAGTAGGTATTAAAACAAGTCACATAATGGATTTTGCGGCGCAACAATCCGGTGGATATGAGGCTGTCGGATACACGCAAAAAGATCTTTACAATCATTTTACAGCTCAGCGCAATATAGAGGTTGCGGACGGTGATGCGGAAGGTGCCTTAGCCTACTTGTGTGCGAAAGCCGACAATGACCCCTTGTTCTATTACAAATATGACGTGGATGAGCAAAATCGGCTAAATAATCTGTTTTGGAGAGATGGAACATGTAGGACATATTATATGTGCTTTGGAGATGTGCTAATATTTGATTCGACTTATCGAACGAATGCGTATCGGAAGCCATTGGTGATACTAGCTGGAGTTAATAGTCACTTTCAAACAACAATTTTTGGTTGTGCATTGTTGACTGCTGAGACTGTTGAGACTTATACATGGGTGTTGGAAAGGTTTCTTGATTCCATGGACCACAAGAAGCCTGTGTCGGTAATGACCGATGGGGATAAGGCTATGCGGAGAGCAATAAAAACTGTGTTACCTGATGTTAATCATCGTTTATGCAAATGGCATCTTAAAAAAAATGCTGTCAGTAATGTCCATGTTCCCGGATTCTTAGCTGACTTTGTAATCTTTTAATTCAGTAAAACTAAGGTAATGATCTGGACAAGAACTTATGTGTAGTCATGGTAAGGCAGTCAGTACAAAGTCAGTAATGGTAACAATGCTCAAAATCTAGTAAGTACACCCTGTATAAATGGTAAGTAATGCTATGGAAATGAGAAGAGCGCCCAGATTTTTTTAAGTACTGTCATTGTAATGGTAAGAATTCCCAGATTTTAGTAAGCACACCCTGTATAAATGGTAAGTAATGCTATGGAAATGAGAAGTACGCCCAGAAGATTTTTGTAAGTCTTGTTATTGAAATGGTAAGAATTCCCAGATTTTAGTAAGCACACCCTGTATAAATGGTAAGTAATGCTATGGAAATGAGAAGCACACCCAGATTTTTTGTAATTACGGTTTTAAGAGCATAACAATCTGTAGCTTAAACCCAAGCATAGCAGCCAACAGCAATCTGTAGCTTAAACCAAAGCATAGCAGCCAACATCAAGCAGTCAACAGAACAATAGAATAATCACCATAACAGCTGGTCATTTCATTAGACAACAGCAACAAACAAGGAGCATAACAGTCAGCTGCTACTATTACAACGAGTTGTTACCATTACAATATCAATAGAACAATAGAATGATCTAAAGTGAAGGCAGTATTTGCCATATCAAGTTTACAACAAAAGCCACAAAGGCACCTCACATTCATCAAGTTTACAATATGATTGAAATCAAGTTTACAACAAAAGCCATAAAGGCGCCGTGGTATCAAATTATCCTTCTAATGTTACGGTATTTTTCTTGAGCCTTTCGGATGACTTCATTTCTGATTACGTTCTCCCCACAAAGGATCAAGTCCAAAATCAAGTTGTTCCTACCCTCCTCAGAAGTGAATCTCAACTACAATTAACAAAATAACCAAATATTAGAAATAATGAGTGGTCCTAACGAATTGTAACTGTAAGATGAATAAAAAGACTAATTTTATACCTTAGCGGCTTCTTGCTCATTAAATTGCTCAAAATCAAAGTACTTCGCAGTGTGCACATCACAATCATCGCTACCTGGTTCTTGAACTGGAAGCCATTTCAGTCTTTTTATTGGTAGCTTATGGGCTTTCATGACACATCCATTATTCCCCAAGTGTTGAATTACATCATCCAAATATTGAAGCACACGTACGACCTTCTCGTTCTGTACTTTGGGTTTGCTCAGAGACGGTAATGAATCAAGTACATATACATTTGCATCTTTGAAATTTACGACACACATAAACCAATGAATGTTGTTTTCATTGATTGGGATGTACATCCGTTCCACGGATTCGAGTATCCCTGTGTATCGACTAGATCCACCATAATACTTGACCCAAGTTCGGGAATTAATACCACCATTGAGAGCATAACTCTACAAACAAACATAAAGGAGCACTTACACATTGCTATAGCCGCATACTATCGTTCAAACTTCTAATGCATTACGAATACATACCGCTAAATAAGTGGGCAAGTACCATGATGGCCATAATGCATTCGGGTCTCTCTTACTTTGTATTAAAGTTTTCCGCAAAGCAACTGCATTTATGATCTAAAAAATATAGCTCTTAGTTAGTTATCGCATTCATGTAGTCTATTACAATAGGCCCAAAAAATTATAATACTCACCTTACCAACAACCCACCCATTCTTCCGTAATGACATAAAATCTGAGCGAGTTGCATAGCTTATTCCAAGGTTGCAAAGTTGTTCTCTACATTATGCCAAAATTGCAAAGTTATCAATCTACAAATAGAACACAATAATTTACGTATAGCTTGTAATGAATTTTTACCCTACAGATAACGTTGTGTCAAAGACAAATCTTAGGATCAACTCTCGTACCAACCCTATAGTAGGCTTCTACAAATAACAAACACGTATAATAATGAAGACACATATAAATTAGAAATTTCTATAAGAATTAAGTTTATGATACTTAAATACTGTGTTACCTCGTTGGCATTTTTCTTCACGGGTTGAGATTCCTTCAACCTAGTCCTTGCCATTTCTTGTTGGCATTCCATAGTAGGCTTCTACAAATAAACAAACATGTATGCTAATGAAGACACATATAAATTACAAAGTTCTAGAAGAATTAAGCTTATGATACTTAAATACTTTGTGTTACCTCGTTGGCATTTTTCTTCACGGGTTGAGATCCCTTCAACCTAGTCCTAGGCATTTCTTGTTGGCATTTCTTTTGCCTCTTGTTCATGCCAATAGTTGGAGGAGCCGTTGAAGACATAATATCACCAATATTAGTGCCCATCTTTCTTGATCTCTTTAATGAAGGCTTAATTTTAGGTTCCTTCATGTCTTGTTCCTTGTTTGTCTTCAAAGGAGATGTCAAATGACTCAATGATGGCTTTTTAGTGTTTTCTTCTTGGTTTGCCTTCAAAGGAGATGTCAAATGACCCGATGATTGCTCTTTCCTGTCTTTTTCCTTATTTGTCAAAGGAGATGTCGAACTATCAAATGAAGGCTCTTTCTTGCCTTTTTTCTCATTGACAACGGGTGAAGAAGTGCCTTTCATGTCCATGCTTACTTTACCCGGCAATGAATTCTCATTAGTTTTCTTCCCCCTTACATCCATTATTTCCATTATACTCGCCAGTCTCTTTAAAATACCGTTTAATTCTTCTATCCCTTGAAATCTCTCCATCGGTATATTTTGACCAATCTCCTTTCCTTGATCTACGGCTCTCTCTCTCTTGCCAACTCCATCCTCGACAATGATTTTGAGCTATTATATATATTTACCATTTACTATGTAAATAGACGCTTAAAAAGATGAAACAAAACTAATTGATCGAAAAAATACTAAGATTACCTTTCGAGAACTACTTTGATCAAGCCAATGTATCCTGTCCCTAATCTCTTCATTTCCCCATTGTACGAGACGAGGTGAAGGCCGATATGCACAAGGGGAAATGAAATCTTTGGCCGGCGTGCAATGTTCAAAATAGAACAACTGTAGAGAAAGAAAAAACGATACATAATCAATTCTACAATGAAGCAACTACTTTGATGTAAAAAAATAAAGTTAAGAGATGTACCATTAGAAACAGTACACAGCCCCGGATCACTTTTCGTCCATCCTGATATTTTTGTATGCCTTTGGCTAAAAAGTCAAGCACAAATTGGCTCCAATTTAATTCACTAATAGAAGTCACGTCCTTTACCGCATGTAGAAAACGTCGATTGACTCCCAATTCTGACGTTGGACATAGAACAGCCCCCATAATGAACAATACAAATGCAACCTTGAAATTATCATCGTTGTCTTCCGTGTTCCTTACATAGTTTTCCAAATGACGCAACGGAATTGAACCTTGAGCACCCACACAATGTGTCTCACACAAGGGAAGTATTTCAGAAATGTCTCCTTTAAGGATTACCCTTTTACCTTCACATGGCAATCCCAGTATGTGGTGCACATCTAACGGTGTAATTATGGGGCTCTTACCATGCACATATAAACAAAGTTATATGGGATCAAATTTACTAACCATCTGCTCACAAAGTTTTCTATCTAGCCTAGTACATTTCAAACGCAAAAGACCTCCAAATCCCATTGCCTTTACACTCTCCACTTGTTGCGGTTCAAGATTGCGTATAATATCACATGTCGTCTTAAGTTGAGTTCTTGTAATAAAGGTTTCCTAAACACAACATCAACAACTCTAATCAAATTTACAATCAAGTAAAAGTGGAAAGATTATGCATAAAGATAAGTGCTAAAAAACAGAATATTTGCACCTTTGAATTTTCTTGAGGATCAACCTTAACCTTTTGCTCTTTGTACGTTTCAGAACTTAGCTTAGCCTTTTCAATGTACTTTTGTTTAGCCTTGTCTCCCAAGGCTTTCCATTTTTCACGAATTTCGCTCATTGACTAAAATTATTTGAAAGAGTGCAAATCCTAGTTAGATACATTGACAATCCACATGTGGGTAAACACAACTATAGAAAAAATTGTAGTTACCATTCGTTTTGATGAACTCTTCTTAGTCATCTTCGACTGTTCTTGGCTACAAAAAAATATTGTACATCAAATTGAATAGCATTTCAATAACAAGACTTACAAAAATCTTCTGGGCGTACTTCTCATTTCCATAGCATTACTTACCATTTATACAGGGTGTGCTTACTAAAATCTGGAAATTCTTACCATTTCAATAACAAGACTTACAAAAATCTTCTGGGCGTACTTCTCATTTCCATAGCATTACTTACCATTTATACAGGGTGTACTTACTAGAATCTGGGCATTGTTACCATTACTGACTTTGTACTGACTGCCTTACCATGACTACACATAAGAAGGTGAAAGGGGAGGGAGCACTGACCTACCCTGTTGCTTATGTGTCGTAAAAGACAGGATCATAGCATACCAAGATGTGATGGAAGACCAACTGATGGACTGGTACATAGCAATATATGTCACCATATATACTGATGACCACATCTAATGACCATGAATGGTTATTCCAGTGATAGTTTGAGGGATAAAAACATAAAAAAAAACTCCCCAAAATATTAGCCCTATTTGAAAGTCAACTAAAAAAGTGTGTGGACTTCAAAAATTTACCCTTCATAGCTAATTAAAAGCAACTTTATATGTGGGATTCAAGGGGTGGAAATCAATGCTCATTTTGAAAGGAGACGTGTATTTAAAACTTGTTCCCTCAAAAAGTTGGAATTTCCAAAATGAACCAATATTGTGGGACGGAGGGAGTAACATTCAACGTGCTAGGCATGTTTGGAGACTGCTCAAGGAGTGTCCACCAAGTTCCTCGTACTATTGAGTGCACACTTAAGATATGGGTCACCCGTGTCCTGAATTGCCAAGGAAACATGAGTTTATGACTTGCTGTATATGGAGACTTCTTGGTAGATACTAATGAACTGTTTTTGGTAGTTCAAAAGAATGGTATTTTAAAGGTGACCATAGTTTCTGGCAGTTTATAAGAATGGTAGAATATTTCAAAGTTAACCATAGTATTTTGCAGTTCCTATGAATCCTAGGAATCTGACAATGACAAGCGCGACCCCCCCCCCCATTCTGAAATGAGACCGAACTCCTCCGTCACCATCAGGAATCATCGCAATCAGTGTACTGCCATTAAAAACAAATCATTGTTATACTTCTTGACTTTTCTCATTTTCTTCCTCTTTTCCGGAGTTCACTAATATTTCCCACTACTCTCTCAAATGTACTTCTTTGCCTAACAAACAACCACTAGTGCCTTATTCAATTATTCCTAGTAGCAGCAACCACAAAAATCCAATCCATCCACAGCCGATACAACCAAACTCTAAAAACACACTTCATTGTTGGTGCACACCACTACCAAAATCACATGCTCTAAAAAACCATCAAATATTTAACTGGATCTCCATCACAGGAAGTTGCATTTTGTCATCCAAATAAAGCAGGAGAAACGAAGAAGCCTAATTAACTGACAATATCCATAGGAATTGGAACATAAGTTAGCATTTGGCACACACACACTCAATAATTTTTCCTAAGCCTAGCAAGACATAACAAGGAAGCTTCTACGGTATTCTTTCTTGTTCCTATCGACCACGTAGAGAGAGAGAGAGAGAGAGAACCGTTCGACTGGAAGAAGAAAGAAGAAGAGAAAGGAAAAAAATGGGGGAAAAACCTTGGCTTGGCTTGGAATTGGATATTTAACTTGGTAATACATGTTTCTTTTACTTGATTCCATGATTTGTATGTTAAATTTCGTATCTTAGGGACTGAATTCATGCTCTAGATGTTTGATTTAAGTTGAATTTGAGTTTTAGGGTTGACTCTTAAGGAACTCAAGAACCCTATTTGAATCCCTTGAATTTCATGACTAGAACTTGCTTTGGCCCATGAATTTGATGTTTCTAGAGTAGCTCTATGGTATCTTCATGTTTAGGTGTGTTTTGTGAAGTTTTGGTGTGAATTTGGAGGTGTATTGAAAGGTTTTGGGGTTGGAAATCGCAGGAAGAACAATAAGTAATTTTCTGGAAATCTACAGATTTGAGAAACCTTGTATCTGACCTGTTTTTGGGGATTTTTTTGAGGCAGTTCCTGAGCTACGAAAATTATGAGATTTTTATAGAGAGTTCCTCTATGAGTCTATTGTCTATGGTAAAAATTTCAGGATCGGATTCAAAGTATTAAATTCTGTAGAAATTCGTAACCTCACAGCGCGCAGTTTCGGAACCTTGCTGACTGCTCAGACACGTGTTGGGGAAACAGTCATATTTTTTAGGTCGAGCGATGAAATTACGATCCGTTTTCTGATTTTGAAACTAGATTCATAGACCTTAAAAAGTATGTGTATGTGGAGTTTGTACCTTAGTTATTTCTGTGCAGAGTCAGATTTTTAAGTTGAAGTTGATAAAATTGCAGATTCTGAAATTATTTCTTGAGATTGGTTATCTAACTTCATGTCTTTCACTCTAGGACCTTATGTTCATTTAAAATAGGCTTGTTTGACATCCCCAAAAATCATGTTTTGTTGCCTAATTGTTTTAGGAAGTTCGGGTGGTTCGTAGAGCCGAGGTGAGTGATTAATATCCAAAACACATGGTTTGTTACAAGCTTTTCGCTTTATTGATGTTTTATACTTTGATATAAACTCCATGGATTATTAATGAAAGGTGGACATGTTTTATATCTATTAATGACATCCTCCCACGTCCCAGCTTGCTAGGGGACATGTTTTATATCTAAAATTTTCTCTGCTACACTTGTATGAGTTCATAGATTACATATCTATACTTAGTTGTGAGGGGAAGAAGCCAGATTGAGATTGGTCTCAATCTCCAAGCAAATCACGTAACAAATCTCCAAGTGGAGCACATATGGCATAAAGGCTTCAATGGCGGCTCATTCATTCAATTCGAACATCACGTTTCACATAAGCGACAACACTAGTAATTGGAAACCACACTAGGAACAGCTCTGAATTAGGCACTGTTTACAAACAAAATAACAAGACAAACAGCTAATCCTATGGTCTCAAGTTCAACCAAATTCATTTTCTTTTCAAGATAGCAACAGTAATGAAGCCCAAACACAGTTCAATTCTATTGAAAGAAAACCCAAGTAAATACAAGAAAAAAACAAAATGAATATAGCAAGGTCTCAAAAACAACATGTGGCCATTAAAAGATACTCAAAGTCTCAAAAAGACTTACAAGAAATATATCCATCCATTGCAAGGATGCTTTGGAACAGCATTATGGTCTTCTTTAACCATTTTCAACTCCTAAAACAAATAGACCTGTTAAATAAAAAATTGATAGTTAGTTTGTCAAAAGCAAGGTTGAATACATATGTACAATGCATTTAATATGGAGTAGTTCCAACATTTTGACTAGTATAATACTCCCATTATAATTATGGCTGCTAAAATCATGGAATAGCATGGGGGACCCTCATGTCTGCCCTTCGTCCCCTTATTTTACTCTTTCCAATATAGTCATGGCTGCTAAAATCATGGAATAGCATGGGGGGACCCTCATGTCTACCCTTTATCCCCATATTTTACTCTTTCCAATATAGGTGTAGATCATCCCCATTGCATGGTGATCCCAGTGGACCACAAATCCCAGTGGACCACAAATCATGGAGCCATTAATATTAAACGGACTGTTTGCTGATTGCTCTGCCTATAGGGTTCTTTTTTAGGTTATTTCAAGAGATTATTGTCGGAAAGACCAAAACATGGGATCCAACATGGGGGACCCTTATGTCTGCCATTTATCCCCCATTTGTTCTCTTTAACATTATTAAATCTCTACCTACAAAGCAATATATAAACCCTCTCTCTCTCTCTGAAAACAAAAATGTCTGGATATCCCTATAACAACCCACCACAAGGCTACGGTTACGGCAGCCCCATGCCGTCCCAGCAACCTACTCCGGCGGCCCCCTGCCTCCCAGCAAACCTACTCCTCCGCCCCATACGGCGCCCCACAACCACCCCCACCCACCCAAAACCCCTACACACCCCCACCGTCATCCACCCCCTACGCCACTCCATCCTTTGAATGGTACTAAAAATCCAATCACTGGTAGTTCAAAAAATAGAAGAAAAAATAAGGGTTTGGCAGTTCAAAAAACCCAATCACTGGTACTAAAAACGAACCCCTAGGGTTCTTTTAATCACTACGGAAGCATAAAAAAATTGCAATTTCTCAACCCTCCTACATTACGGTTTCAGAGAGAGAGAGAGAGAGAGAGAGAGAGTTACCTCGTCGTGGGCTGTGGAGGTTAAGAGGAGTAGGAGCTGTGGAGGAGGGGCGTGGAGGAGCTGCAGGCTGTGGAGGAGAGGCGCGGAGGTCAGGAGGCGGAGGGGGGCGAGTTTTACTCTGGCGGAGGGGAGCGAGTATTGCATCGACAGAGAGAGGAGAGGGGAAAAGTTAGGGCTAGGAAGTTTTTCAGTGTAATCCCAACCGGAATAGGAGGTAGTGAGAGAAAGAGAGGAGAGAGACGAATTGAGTTCATCAATGGCCAGGATTAAAAGGGATCACATCCTAGGGTTCAGAATTAATGGGAGTATCATGCTCCCAAAACCAGTGGTTTTGGATGGGAGCATCATAGCCGGACTCTCTCGAATGCGGCGATGTAGATATGGGATTGAGCGTCAATGTGGCGGTACGTTGAGAAAGCCTTGGAGGAATTGATGGAGAGAGAAGGAATGCAGTGCTCTGCATTGAGAGAGAGAAAGAGCGAATCAGGGGCGCAACGCACGTCGTATTTCTTCTCCGCACAGAGAGAAATAGTATGACACCGTTGGGATCCCACGTGTGGTCCCCACTGCACTCGTATGGGGCTGAGAGGTTTTCGGTGTGGGTGTGGTTGGAAATACGGAGTGTATCATTAATTACGGATGGTTAATTTGAATATCAATTGGTGTTCCACTCTTTCCTTCTTAAAAAATAAGTATTTATTTTCAATTTTCAAACTTAAAAAGAATGTATTTATGAAAATAATTTTTAAATTTTTTTTACATTATTCAAAAGTCAAACAAGATCCATATTGCATATTTTTTTTTATTTGAATAAGCTCATTATTTTTAAGTTTGAAAATAGGTTCTTAACAAATACTGTAAGTACTTATTTAATAAACCGAAACGGGCTCAATCCAATAAGTTTTTTTTTTTGGTTAGTTGTTAGTAATGCCAACGGCTATTTTTATTGTTCCCAACAGTTTTTTTTTTTTTTCAAGTTTCCAATAACTTTTTTTTAATCCGCAACAGGTCTATATTTGGCATTCAAAAAAAAAACTATATTTGAATCAAATAGTAAATACAACTGTTATTCATTACTCAACTTTTATTGCACTTTTCATATTGAACTAATTTCTTGGTTATTTCTATTAAACTTATTTCGTTTGAATGGTCCACAAGTGACAAATAAAAAATTAATTGTTTGTAAAATTTTGTTGGCAAAAACAAAATTGCAATGAAAATCTTGATGATTTATTAAGAAAATATATTTTAAAAAAATCATCCATAAAGTCGTTTGGATGGTCTACTCTTGGTTGGCTAACTCGACCCGTTTTTATTCCCTTTCACCCCTTTTCAAATACAAGCCAGAATCAACATCTCCTTGCAACTTTCTGTCTAATAAGGTCCGTTCCGTTTTATTTTTATTTTTATTTTTGGGAAATCTTGCTAAATTTCTGTCTAATAAGGCCCGTTCTGTTTTTATTTTATTTTTTTGAAAATCTCTTACTTTCTATCTAATAAGACCTGTTCCGCTACTTATTTTTTGAAAAGTGATGTATTGTGAGAGAATACCATGTCTTATAAAATAAAAAATAAGTAGTTAAAAATAAGCATCTTAGCAAAACGGGGCCTAACTTTTATAATTATATGTTGTCTCCACTCTCTATCAAAATTTTTATATAAAATATGATCACTTGTTTTTTAAAAACTTTGACGTACTAAGTATTAGTAATAAATTACATGATTACAAAAGGTATTTTTTTTCGACAATAAGAGGTGTCCGGGACATCTTACGCAAACTTGAACTAATTTTTTTTACGGTTCAATCAAAGGTAGACCATCCACGATTATGACTTTTCTAGTTAGTTAGGATGTTCCAAGACCACTTTTTTTGTTGTCTTTATTTAAATATTTTTCTTGTTTGTTTGTTTTGTGACAAACTTTTGTGGATTATTGATTCGTCTCGACGAAAGAATCGAAAAAGCAAAAAATTATGAGTTTTACCCAAATTATTATTTTTTAAATATCTTAGATTTTGGGCTTTATCTTGGATATTACAAAAATTATTAGGCTAAAAGTAAAAAAAAAATTACTTTTCTGATTCCTCTCAGCGAGACGAATCAATAATAAAAAAACAATTAAGTTGCAGTAACGATTAACTTAAATCCATACAATTTATCCTAAACCGTTGGCAAGAAACGAAAGAAAAATAAAAGTACAACTTAAACACTATGGTAGTGGACTTGTCTTTCAATTGCAGCACGGCAAAAGTCCACTTCAGTCGATAACCTATTTGATGGATAGCAAGAAGTGAGTTGGGTCTTTTATAGTTCCAACCCATATTGAACTCATTTTTAACCCATCTAAACTCATGTAATTATGGACCAACCCATTATATAATATGGGCGGGTTGGGTTGGATTATAAATGGACGGATTTGGACAGGTTAAAAAATATAGGTTGGAATTGCCACCTCTATAGTGTAGTATAAGAGTATAGATAGATAGATAGATAAGAGCATCCGCATTGTAATAATCAAAAACAAAAGATTGCTGAAGTTAACAATGTGTGCTTAAAAAAGTGGTCACATTGTAATAATCAAAGTTAACAACCTCCTAACCAATAATCAAATTTGGGCCTTTGAATAGTCAAAAGTAGCAGTGTTTTTGCCAATAACCAAATTTAGTGGTCCCCACTCTCCACAACTTAACACAGCTCGGAAGACTCCTATTGTGAGCCACGCGTGTTTTAATTGGCCGGCTGAAACCTTCCCAACGCGCCTTCTCTCTATCCTCTTTCCTCATTGTTCTCCTCTTTCCTCTTCATTCTCACCCTCGCTTTCTCTGTCTCCTCGTCGTTCTACTGGCGTCTGGTTCGGTTGCCGGCCGCCGTCCCTTGTCAGAATTTCTCTTTCTCAATGTCTCTGTTATCTCTCTTCTCTCTCCCACATCCGACAAGAACAGGTAGATCTCTCTCATATCCAAGTAATAACTAGATTATTTTTTAGTTTCGATTAACAATATCCAGTCATTATTATCCGAGTTTAGCATAAATTTTCCTTCGGATCCTCCTGCAAATTTATGTTTGAAATTTTCTTGATTCAGAAAAGTTAGGGCATCCAGGGTTGGAAATCACTTGGAAGAACCAAATCGGTTCAAACCTGTAGTTTTACAACAGTTGGTATTCCCCAAGTATTGATATTAAATAGAACACTTTTGATAAGTGACTCCCCAAATATTGATACTCCAACTCTCTTCTATTATTGAATATGTCACTCATACCACAGCATGAACGCCTGCTCTTGACACAGACCAACAATTTTTTTGTTTTGAACGGCGAAGAAGAAAATTTTATTTAGAGGAGAGAAGAGTACAAAAATAAATCAAGCAAAAAAGGGCATCACAACGCTAGGGATACATCCCAACAAGGTAGGCACCTATCCTAACGCCAATCATATGCCAAAGAGCTCAAAAGGTTAATAAGTAATCAACGAAAGCAAAACAGAACCCCAACGCCATAGAACCAAAGTTAGTTCCATGACACAGATTAGGGGGATATCGTCCAAAAATTGAAAGAAAACATATTCTGATGTTCAACTGCTAAACAAAAGGATTTTTGATGGAGCCCAGGCTAACATAAAAAGTTGATTATTGCAGCCACCATTTAGAATCTTCACAGCCCCAACTGACACAGACCAACATAATAATACCCTTTGGGATTATAATACTCTTTGGGTTCAAATTTGTGCTTGAGTTTGGTATTTTGAAAGTGCTGTACTTGTTGAGCTGATTGCTCGATTTTGTGATGGTTTCTGCTAGGATACTAAACCAAGAACCATGGGATTGAACTGGAATAGATTTTAGTGATTAGAAAACATTTCCTTTACTAATCAAGTGTTTGTGAATGAAAAGAACCTGCATGGACTATTTTTATTCGCATTAACTTATGTGCAGATGCTCTTGTGATGCAGGACAAAGCCCTAGATTAAATGTCTTCCGACAATGACTTTGATTCATCCTCTACATCCTCCTCCTCCGACAATGACGACAGTGGGGTGAAATCAATATACCGAGGCGCTACTATTGCAGCAATTATATAGGAGAGGCAGAGACTGAAAAAAAGACCTTGTCCGGATGGTTCTATTAAATCACGACAATACATACCTCGTGATAGGATTGGAGTTGGACAAATTTTGATGAGGGATTACTTTGCTGATGATTGCGTATATAGTGATGAAACGTTTCGCCGACGATTCCGAATGCAAAAATCGCTCTTTATGCGCATACATGACGCCGTTTTACAGCATGATCCGGTGAACTTCCAGCAATGCCGAGATGCTTTTCAGAAGTTGGGTCTATCTTCTCTCCAAAACGGAAAACATTTAATCTAGATCACAAAATGGAAAACCACACTAAAACTTACTGTATGTCATGCCCGGCAACATCAAGCATCAAGTCTAGAACTCATCTTCGAAAGTCAGAACTCACATTAAAAGAGTCACCACTATACATCCAAAAGGCACATCATTGACAAAAGTATAAACTACCCAACCTAAATCTTCAATTACTTGTACACTGCCCATAAATTCTAGACAGAACAAAACATGTCAACATTTTTTTTCCGTAAGTGAGGCCATACTTCCACTCAAGAAGCTCAATATTATTATGCCACACCAAGGAAAAAATTTAACACAGAAAACAATCTGCACCCATTGGACTATAATGAAACATTCACCTTAAATCACACATTTCATCATCTCCATACATGTGACCCAACATTTAATGGTACCAAGTCCCAAAACATACAAAGACAAGTAGCTGACAAATATGGAAGATAAAACACTTTTGAGGTCTAGCAACTCCATGAGCCTCCTCCAGTGCCTTCAGACTTCTCCAGAGCTGCAACAATTAGAGATGCTGCTTCTAAGCCAAGCCTCCTCAACAGATAAGGAATTTCGTTCGTCAGCAATTGAGATATTTTTTCGGACATGGGTAAAATAATGTCAAATCAAGTACAAGGCCAAATTTGAGTTCAATCCAATCACACATATCAATTAACCCATTCACACATATCTTTAGACTTAAAAGTATTTATTTTGAGTGAATATTTGATAAGATGGGAGCTTTTGTATGATCTTTGTATAGAAAAACAGGGATTTATCACTTGGCTTTATTAATTGGTCTTCAACGAACTCATAAATCTAGCCCAAGTCATGATATCTTGAAAAAAAAATATCATACTATATTGTAACACTGACCCATTTCTTACACTTATGGAGGACTTGGCCCATATTTTTACTTCCTAAAATTATTGTACTTTAAAGTGAATACTCAATGCTACATTATTTTCATAATATATGAACACACTCCTCTCATGCTCCCAACCTTGGGAGCTTATGTATTCCCTCGCTCCCATGCTCCCGCTCCCGCCCCCGCTTCCGCTCCCGCACCTGATCCCACTTCATGCAACTAAGATATCAACCCATCTTCCACAAAGGAACTTCCACACACACACACACAAAACAAAGGAACTTCCACAAACAGAGGCAGCACACCCAAAAAATATCAAAAAGGATACTTTGAACAACCTCTCAATGCCTTGTAGTAAAAGTTCACCTAGAATGACCCCAAAGAAGCAAGGCCTAACCGAATCTTCACCCAACTCAATTGGGCATTCTGCATCATTGTTCCAGGAGATGCAACATCTCCTCCACCTCCCATCCTGAAACATCACCAACGTCCAAAATATCCAAAACAACATGGCTACATACCCTCCTCAGCTACTCTTTTAACAGTCGCACCCTCTCCACTGCAACAATATAAATAGCTAAAACGCATCCTTGTAACCTTTAACCTCCACACACTTATATGCACCAAAATTCCACCCTACAACCCTCCCCCACTATCCACTTAATCATCCCACAATATCACCCAACACATCATGATATCAAGCTTCCTAAAGTTCTAAACCATGAGATAAGGTGACCCCACTAGACATCTAGCAACAACCATTGTCCTAGGATGACAACTTTTCACTCTCACAAAAACAAGTCCCTGAGAGGAAAAATCTCAACTCACAAAGCAAGTCCGATTGACTGCTCGTTTTGATTTCAAAGTAAGCAGCGTAGGATACATCATAGTATCTAGGATTTCAATAAGATACGATTTGGGATATGTGTATCGTAGATTTTTAGCGACCATTCACACACACAAGCGAAGAGCAACAAAAAGCTTTATTTTTCAACATGCAATACATAATTTGCTTTACAATATCTATTTTCACTTTCTTCCCGTTGAAATCATTCCCTTGTACGAAACTGGTCCGATGTCACCAACATGTGGATCAATTTTCCACCTCCTCTGATTTATTCACCAGAGATGCAAAATGAGAATTAAATAACTCCAAATGACTTGCCAAACAATCAGATGCAACATGAGTCACAATTTCCCGAACCACCTCCATGATCTTAGCCAAATCGTGCTTATCCTTGTTGACCTTACCCCTCTCTTGGCAATAAATTTATCAGATTCCACCATGTCTTCCTCGTCCGATACTTCGAACAACAATAAAGAAGCGCAATCAACGCATGCAGCTCGTCCGGCGATGAAGCCGACATCCCGGGCTCATGGTTGTTCCTCACATTGTCATTCAAGACTTTGATAATCTCCTCGTATTCCCTGAGCAGAAGTTTGGTCTTGGCTTCGGAACCGATCAAAGTTTGTTCTTCATCGTTTAGGGACTCTCCGATATTGTTCTTTTCCATGGCCAAGGTAGTACGTTCAAGTTTCGTAGCCAACTCTTCTTTCTTCTTGAGCAACTTCCACAAGGGCCTTTCCACGTTGAAATGCAAGTAGGTGCATTTCAACATGGAAAAGCCCTTGCGGAAGTTGCTCGGGAAGAAAGAAGAGCTAACTAGGAAACTTGAACGTACTACCTTGGCCATGCAAAAGAACAATATCGGAGAGTCCCTAAACGATGAAGAACAAACTTTGATCTGTTCCGAAGCCAAGACCAAACTACTGCTCAAGGAATACGAGGAGATTATCAAAGTCTTAAATGACAATGTGAGAAACAACAATGAGCCCGGGATGGCGGCTTCATCGCCGAACGAGCTGCATGTGTTGATTGCGCTTCTTTATTGTGGTTCTTTATTCGAAGTATCGAATGAGGAAGAAGTGGTGAACTTATTACCAATGAAAGGGATAAGGTCAACAATGATAAGCACGATTTGACTAGGATCATGGAGGTGGTTCGGGAAATTGTGCCTCATGTTGCATCTGATTGTTTGGCAAGTCATTTGAAGTTATTTAATTAATTATGTTATGCATCTCTAGTGAATAAATCAGATGAGGCGGAGATTAGAGAATTGATCCACATGTTGGTGACATCGGACAAGTTTCGTACAAGGGAAGGATTTCATCGTGAAGAAAAATGTAAGGACATGTATATAAATATATATAAATATATATATATATATATATATACATATATAGATCGGGGTGGGTAATTTTGGGGCGGGTATATCAGGGCAAGTATAGGGGCGGGGTATTGTTACCCCGAACCCAATTGGGTTTTAGAATTTTTACCCCGACCCCGACCCTATACCCAAAAATGTGATGAAAAACGCGCCCTGTTCGAGGCGGGGCGGGGCCGATTGCCAAGCCTAGTCACATATCAGAACTTTCATGAAATTTAAATTGTGGGACATCTTGCATAGTATTAGTCTATTAGAGTAAAATATAGTTACAAAAAAAGTATTTTAATCTGGTACTTACTTTCTAGAGAGGAAGATATGGTAGCATGAAAATAATAGCATCCAATCTAACGGTTTATGAATATCTATAATTTTCAATCTTTCTTGCATCGCCATATCCATATAGAATCGTACCCATATACTACAGGTTTCTATGCTTCATAGTTTCCAACAAAATTTGTCACATACTTCATAAGGTCCCTAAGCAATAATTGCATTTTCAGAGATTACACCAGTAATGACTTTACCACAATTATGTGCTTCAATAACTACTCTCTACCTAGGATAACGCATCATGTGTATGAAAACAATCTTGCGAAGGCAATGGCCCATACCTGCTCTGTCCTTTGAAACCATTTTACGTTCAACATCTTTGCACAAATTTGAATCTTTGATACGCAACTCTCTGCTACAATAGCAAAAATGAGCATGCATAAGTTACAAAAAGCTAATGAAGTAACGTATACCATGAGAATGATAATGGAATAAGACAACAGGTATCAAGTATCTGTGTGCAGGAAATTGAAGAAGGAAATTGAATTATTTTCCAGACCTACTAAAGAATGTTGAATGATATTCACTTCTCGAATGCTATTATCTAGGCACTTTCGAACCACTTTACCAGCTACCTCATCTTTATATGAATCAGGCTTTCCTTCACATTGAAATTCTGTGTATGGAGGATAAATATCATCATAAGCTCAAAACAATAAGCTCACAAGAAAATTTAACTCATAAATACTGCAAAAAAACAGTTCAAAAAGATAATTCTGCACTCACGAGGTCGCCGAAAATGGATCTTATGACCTTTATTTGGAATTTTGCACCTGTAACAGAGTGGGACTGGTGTTATACAGAATTAAAAAGATTCTCAACAATCAGACAGAAAGGGGAAACTAAGGGACACCACATAGGATGATAGTCATAGATGATTGCTTTCCTCTCAAGTTTTTCCTCCATCTGTCATCATCTAATATATATATAGGTCTGTGTTTGCAGTCCTAGCTGTGCAATGCATTTTCCCAAATATGTTTCCTTCTCCATAAAGAATTCGCCTATGTTTTTCCAAAGAATAGATAAAGAGGAAAATCTGAAGTAGACAGACATTTGAAACATCATCCGATGTAACATCATACCCAAAAGTGATTTAAAAGTTCAGTAACAAAATACATTGGAAGCAAGTTTAAGCTCAACACAAGGTTATAAGGCCCTGTTTGGTGGCTTGCAGTGAAGTGTTTTTCAGTTACAAAATTTTGCAAAAAAAAAAAATTGAGGATGATATGGAAGAGACTGGTACTGTTTCAGTGCTCAACTCAAAAGCAATAATAAAATAGTAATATGATTGCTGAATTGCATCAGTTATTGCTACACTAGAATTTCGGTCAAAACCTCCTTAAAGATGCAACCAAACACACCCTAACGCTGTAACGCACTTCAAGGGCCACAAAAGCGCTACTCAAACAACATACTGCAATACCAAACAAGGCATAATCACAGCCATGTCGAACAACCAGAACTACAACAACTTAGCTTTCAAGCCAAAGATGAAAAGAAATTTATTCATCTTTTTAATTCTAAACAACTTGGACATGCTTTAAGATATTGTTGACACACCTCTCTACATATAAACATACTAGTGTAATGCCCGTGCTCTACACGTTTTCGTGTGCTCATTGGATTCATTGGTAATCATGATTTTTTTGGTTCAGAAATTTCTGACTTGCACAAAAGACCCAGAAAAGGAGGATATGCAACAATAAGGAGAATCAATCTTAGAACCAGAGAGATGAAAACATACATAAAAGTCGTACCCACTGACACCAACTTGATATTTTGAACTTCGTTCGTAAAGTTTAAATTTCAGTACTAAGGCTCCGTTTGTTTCGAAGTAAAATATTTTTGGGTGTAAAATGTTTTACATGTAAAATGATTTCAGTGAAAAAGAAATTTTTCGTTTCTATTTTACAGTGTTCGGTTGGTAATTGAAAATAATTCTTGGCAGCAAAACATTTCTTGGCATGAGTTCATGTTAACAGCTGCGCGCGTGAGGGAGAGAGAGAGAGAGGAAGAAGAAGAAGAAGCAGCAGCAGCAGCAGCAAATCAGGATCAGGAAAGAAACTAAATTGGGCCGTGGGAAGGGATTACCAGTGGACAACATAAACTGAATCATGGGGATTTCCACCGTAAGTCATTTTCCCCCCATAGCCCAAAAAGATTTTACGATGAAAAATATTTTACCTGCGATTTAGGCATCCAAACGCCGGAAAATGGGTAAAATATTTTTCGGTCAAACAACGGAGCCTAAGTACTAACTGAAAAAAGTCATTTGTAATAACCTCCCCAAGAAAGAAAACGCAAAGCCTGACCAGAAGAGCCCTATCCTTGTATCCTACATCCTTGAATGGTTAAAAGCACCTCGCTCACTCTTGGACCTTCAACATACATCCCAAGTATGGAGAACACTATGTATACCAACACCGTCAAGATGTAGACAACTCCAAGACTAATCCAAACATGTTGATAACCTGTCCTACCCCCATAACATGCAAATGGAAGGAAACTGCTCGCCGTCTCCAAAATCTGAATGGCATTTTCCAATAGCATGGACATCACCGTATTGGACCTCAAGAAGTGGGGAAGTTCCTTTCTCCTGACCACACCAAGATAGGCCGCGGTAAAATACACCATGACAAACCATCTTGGCAACAAAAGCCCGGTAAAATCCGGATGTCAAAAACTCGACCTGAGAATGGGTAGAGACGATAAGCTGCTTCCCAATACTTCCATGTATCGCGGAGGGATATGATATATGGGAGACATGCTAGAGTTCTCCACCACCACTTTACCTTCTTGCCTTTTGAAGCAGGGTATCGAATACTCCAAGGCATCTCGATGGAAGATCTTGGTGGGGCCAGAAAAGGTCATAGCTTCCACCTACCAACTGTGGGTATCGTACTACATGAAAAGCTACAATCATTACTACTAAAGAGTGGTGTTAATGCGGCCGCAAGATGCCAGAAAGGAGTATTTCCTGCGACATAAATTGGAAATATTCCACATAAGCATTCCCGGGAAAAAAGATAATTGACTTTAGAAAAGAAGGAAAAAAAGAAGCACACCCATATCCCTGTATCCATCTCTTTTTGCATTTAGCTTCTGGGGGAGAATCATCCGTGTTGGTTGTTATTATTGTAACTATAAACACATTACGGTTCTGTTCTTCCAATGAAAAAAGGTTCCAGAAGAGACCCATTCTGAGTCTGACGATTTCAATCTACCATATCATATGCCTCCTAGATATATGCAGTACTACATTATTACATGCCTCCTATATATGCATTGCTGGATAATGTAGGCTGAAAGAAGCCCGTGCCAAAATAATTCCAAGCCTTCATCGACTAAGATTTTGAGGCATGATGACAACATCAAAAAACATCACTTAGCAGGAACCAAAGCCGTATATTCCTTCATCTAACATCATATAATCTGGGTACAAGAAACTAAGCTTTTACACCGCAAAAATCACTCCAATTACATAAATACAGGATCTAATTTCAAAACATGCAACCTAAATGAAACAAATGAGAGAGCATCAACTTGACAACCATGTATATATACAGATGGAAGACTGCAATGTCAGCCGGGCTTCCGTGCTATAGACGCCCCAATTGGGCCCTCTAAATAATCTCTGAGGGAAGGCTGGAAGTCTCCCCGAGCAATTTAACTCAAGATTCAAGAAGAAAAAAACTGAGGCTTTTAGTGAAAACAACATAGCCTCCGCCCTTCAGCAGATTTTCAACAAAAAGAAAACTTTGCGATTACTTAAACCCGCAACAGAAGTTTCTTATTGAGAAGCAGAACCACAAACTCAAGATTTTAACAAACAGCTGCTTCAAGCAACTGAGAACAATGAAAAAAATGCTAAAAGTTGGTTTTTTTTTTCCCCAAGCACGGCTGAAACATATGAAAGCTTGAGAAAAAAGAAGGGTTATTGCTTACTCGGTGAACCAACGGGACTAGGGCTAATACTAACAGCACTCCTTTTGGAAGGAGACAGATTTCCAGTTCCTTGACTAGGAGCTTCCTTGGCCAGGCAAACAACGTAACCGCTCAAACTTTTTGTCACAGTTCGGGTGGAGATCTTCCTGAGGATGTCGAGTGAGGCTTGATCGAGCTGCCGCGGCATCCGGCGGCGTTTGGCGTTGCTCTGCGCAGATCCTTCGGATCATTAGTTCGACGGAGGCGGGGAGAGTAGGCCCGGTGAGAGTTGGAGAAGGGCAAGGGCTCGACGTTGTCGTTTTTTGTTCTTCTCTTGGACTCTTTGTTGACTTCTTTGTTCTTGTGTTAATAAGGGAAAATTTCAAAATAGCACCTGACCTTTCACATAAATTACACATAGGCACCTGATTTTTTAAAATTATTAAAAAAACACCTGACCTATTTAAAAACTCATCAATTTTCCACCCGCAGTTAACTTTCCATCCAAAACTAACGGAAATGTTGAAAATGGGACAACATTCATTTGTCTTAACATTTTTTACACCTACCATTCTTTGTCTTCATTTTGAACAACTACTTTTCTTTTTTGTCGTCACTTTTCACACATACCCATGACTATTCTATGTTTTTTTGTTTTTGCCTTTTCCTTTGTTTAATACAGAGTAATCTTGTTTGGCTGCATAGTTATGGATATTTAATTACTAAATTAAGCTTGATTTCTTATTTTGGGTGGGTTTGAATTGAAAAGTTAAGTAATTTTGGTGACTTATTGATTCGTTTTGACGCAAAACTAACAAATACAATTTTTTTTGAATAAAGACAAAAAATAAGTCATGGGTAGGTTATTTTTTGTAGGGATAGTCAATTAATAACTTACTACCTCCGTCCCAAAATATTTGTCCGGTCCGCAAAACGAGGACGTAAAAATAATTCAAGTTTTGCAAGAAAAATTTAAATTTTTTTCAACAATTTACTAGATCTCGACGAGTTCTTTTAATTTATGAAAAAAGTTTAGAATTTTTCTTAAAAGAAATGCATTATTTTTTTGTCCTCGTTTTGCAGACCGGATTAATATTTCAGGACGGGGGAGTATTTATTTTTAGTCGATGAGGGTATAAAGGCAGATAGGGTTACCAAATATGATGTCATGTGGGACCATTCTTCTTATTCGCGCCAAAATGCACATTTTCAACATTTCCGTTAGTTTTGGATGAGAAGTTAACGGCGGGTGGGAAATTGATGGGTTTTTAAATAGGTCAGGTGTTTTTTTGATAATTTTAAAAGGTCAGGTGCCTATGCATGATTTGTGTGAAAGGTCAGGTGCTATTTTGAAATTTTCCTTGTTAATAAAGTCGAAGATGTTGGTTGCTTCGTATATACGCTTCTGAAGAAGGAGGGAGTAATGGTACTGGGAAATACTAGAAATTTTCCGGTGCTAGGTGGGTATCGCATGGTGTCCATTTGGCGTATTCAGGCCGTCTATTTCGGTTTTGAAACGGTTCAATTTTGGAGAGGAAAAAAAGAAAGAGAAAGAGGAGAGAGAGTGGTGGGATGAGAGGAGAGATAGTTTCAATTTGGACCGTTCAACACACTTTTGGATGTCCTGGATGAACCGAGCGGGCACCACGTGATACTCAAAAATTTATCCGGAAATACATAGAAGGTCGGCCTTGGACTAAACTATTTAGGTTGGCGGGTATTAATTATCAAACACGTCCTGGGCCGTCATTTTCTCAACTATTTAAAGGGTGAATTCTTCTAACTTATAAGAAATTAAGTCGGTTTTGTCCTTATTTAATTTTTTTTGCATTTGTTAATTAGTTTTGCACCAATTTTTGTGGATTATTGATTTGTCTTGACGAGAGGAATCGAAAAAGTAAAAAAAAAATATTTTTACCCAAGTATTTTGGGAAAAATAAAAAAAGTGGTTATTTCAATTCGCAAAAATCTTGGCTAAAAGTAAAAAAAAAAATTACTTTTTCAATTTCTCTTGTCGAGACGAATCAATAATCTACAAAAATTAGGCGCAAAACTAACAAATGCCAAAAAAATTCAAATAAGGACAAAACCAACTTAATTTCTTTTGGAGTATTAGGAGATCGGAGGTGTTCCACTTTTTCTAAAAGTACTTTTTTTTCAAATTCACGTAATTTCAAACTCAAATATAATGAAAATGAAAAATAATTTTTTAATTTTTTTTGCACCGTTTAAAAGATTTCGATGAGATCTATCAAACAAGATCTATATTGGTAGAAAAATTATTTGCGTAAACACATGATTTTTGAGCTTGAAAAAATCTTCTTTTTCTAAAAGTACTTTTTACTGTTCATTTGGAACACCACCGAACTCACGCAAGAAACTTCTTTTGAAAAATCCAATAAGTCAACTATAGTTTGACCATCCAAAACCGTGTTGCTAGAGTTGAGTTTTGTACACCCTCCAGTTAAGAGAGTAAACATTACCCTCCTTCCTACTAGCGTTATGCCCGTTCGATACACGGAAAAAAAGTCCATGATGTGTTTTTTTCATTTCTATGCATTGAACGGGCACAATACTTATTTTAAATCGTATATCTATGCCCTCTAACAATACTTAGTGATCACTTTCAAATGAAACCGCTAATTTACGACAAAGGAAAACATAATAGATGATTGTAAGTAGGTAATTCTAAAATTAAAATCAATATTTGAGTGATGGGAAAAATAGTACCAAGAAAAGAATAGATGATTGTAGGTAATTTTAAACTGAAAACCAATCTTTAAGCAATTGATAATTGGCCCTCCAAATTTCCGTACCAAAAGGAGCCGATTGCTTGAACCAATCTTTGGCTGGATTGGATGCAACGACTTGAATGAAAACCTTAAAAAAATACTACAAACGAAAAAATTAATGATTGTAAGTAGGTAATTCCAAAATGATAAATAAGTATTGCGCAATTGGTAATTGGTCCACCAAAAAGAAGCCGAACTTGAACCAATTTTTGGGCAATTGGTAGTCGGTCCGGTAGATTTTCCTACTGAAAGTAGCTGAACTTGACACTCTTAATGAAAACCTTCGAGAGGAAAAAATTGTATAAACAACATTAAGAAAGAGAATGCGATTAATCCAACAGATAAAAAATTTAAAAATATGCGGTTGTGAGTTGGTAATTATAAATTGGAGACTAACCTTTGAGGAATTGGTAATCACTCCAGAAAAATCTGGTGGGGTGTGCAGTAGAAGGTAGAGGATGACAAATGGTAATCCGCGGTGTAATCACTCCAGAAAAATTGGTAATCCGCGGTTTGTTTTTTTGTTTTTTGTTTTTATTAGGCCCTAGGCACTAAAAATCTTTGGGCCGGCCTTGCGTGTGAGTGAGGTTGTAGAGGGAGAAGAGAAGAGAAAATTTTATAATGCTCCTTGTGGTATGAGAGCATAAATATGGACCATTAGATTGAAAAGTAGGTAAATCACAACCATTGGATCAAAATTATCCCCCCAAAAAGTAAAGTGAATTTGTTAAAAACAATATGGTTTATGAATTATTGACCAAAAAACAAAGTACTCACTCTGTCCCTAAATAAGTGTCCTTGATGGGGCCTAATGTGTACCCGGCAAGAATCTTCATTTCAATTTGAGTGTAATTTCATTTTAATTTGTATTTCATTAGGAATCCGAGTCCTCTATAAATAGTCTGGGTCTGTATAGAGTTTTTCAGGTTTTGGATTGTCCTCTCTCTCTCTCTCTCTATCTAAAATCCTAGCTCTCTGTTCTCTTCCCTCCTCTGTTGTAATAATATTGGCTTCGGCCTTTCTTAATAATAAGGTTAGTCTTTTGTCCTCTTATAATTTGTATTTTCGATCCTTTCTTATATTTGGTATCAGAGCCATTATACCTTTAAAAATATGCATTTGTTTCATTAAAAAATTAATCTTTTTACACAAATCAATAGATAACAATGAGTTCCTTTAGATCATGAAAAAAAAGGGGATTTTTTAAAGGAAAAAATATGCACTTTTTATAACGCCTAGATTTGCGCACCCAATACTTATTTAGAGACGGAGGAAGTATTACTTACCATAAAAACAGGTTTTATATATCATTGAGGCCCCGTTCCGGATTACTTTCACTGTGTTCGGAAGCCCATTTGGAGTTTTTGTTTCAAAAAGTTGTTTTTGAATGCCATTTAGACGTGGGGCCAACAAGTACTCACTTTCAACTTCCAAGGCCGGCAAAGACTGCCTTTTGACTTTAAAATCTGACTATTGCAGGTTGGGAAGAAATTTCGAGAGAGAGACTTGAGTGGTTGGGATGATAATTCGGAAAGTCTACGGTTCCCAACCAAGGGATCCCGATCGGAATCCCGACGCCGCGCTGGGCTCACTCCGGCCACCGGACAGCCGATCTGGGCCGTCCAAAAATTCTAAAAACAAAAATCGAGTGGGCTTGCATGAGAATCAACGGTATCCGATGTGTGTAGGTGCTCTGATCAAGCACTCCATGTTTTTGTATATATATGTATCAACGGCATCTTACATATATATACAAAAACATAGAGTGCTTGATCCGAGCACCTACACACATCGGATGCCATTGATTCTCGCGTAGGCCCACTTGGTTTTTTTTTATAGAATTTTTGGACGGCTCGGATCGGCCGTACGGTGGCCGGAGTGAGCCCGGCACGGCATCGGGATTCCGATCGAGCCTTCCTTCGGGACTGTAGCACCACTGATGATAATTTTCGAGAGAGAGGGAGTAATTGAAGAGAGAGAGAGAGAGGAACGAGAGACTTTTGTCCAACTTGCCTTTTATCCATTAGTTTTTCTTTTTTCCTTTTCCGTCAGTCTCAGAAGGGGTCCCACATATTTTTGAAATAACTCATCCAATCACATGTTTTAACATTTTAACTCAAAATTTTCAATCCAAAATTGCAAACCAAACACAGCGTTTGTAATTTTCATGTTTAAAAATAATAGGCTTACTGAAATAAAAAAAATATGCAATATGGATATAGTTATATAGATCTCATCAATATCTATCAAACCCTGCCAAAAATAATTGAAAAATTATTTTCTTAAATTCATTATTTTTAAGTTTGAAAATAGGTCATTACTTTTTAAGTACTTTTTTGGGAATGTAGAACGGGACCTCACTAATGTAACATTTACTATCTTTATGGACACTTAATTTGTATCAAGTATGGCAACACTTACTACTTACTACAACCGGTTTTCCATTGATAATGTTTTTTTTGAGATTTTAAGGATTTATCACTGCATTGGGGTTCGAAAACCTACACCATTGGGGGTGACGTTGATCAGGTAACATTAACATACCTTAAACGTGTGTTTACATTTACGCTTTTGATCGACATTCGGATTGTTCCAAGCAAAATAGTGGGAGGAGGGCCCTGCCCTGAACGAGGGGAAGCCAAATCCAGTGGTTGTTACCGTGGATCACAAAATATACGCCCTAGCTGGGACTTCTTAGCGGGGGATATGACACGTGAGAAATAAAACCCTTAGCTTTCGCGGCTGTCACTGATTAGGTCGGTGGTTGGGTTCTGATCGAAAGGGGTAGTTTTCGAGGCTGTTGTTGATTAGGTTGGTGGTTGTTCTCTGATTGAAAGAGGTAGCTTCTGGGGCTGTCTTTGATTAGATTGGAGGTTGATCGCTGATTGAAAGAGGCTGCTTTGGTCCTCCTGCAGTATCTTGTGTCCTCTTTTTGTGTCTTGCCAAATGATTCGATGGTAATGCACTTTTAATGGCGGCTAGATTCGAGGGCCTTGTACTGTCCCACTTTTAGGTTATAGTGAGCCTTGTGTACTAGGTCGAGAGAGTTTTAGATCGGATGGAATGGGCGTGGTGTGCAAGGTACTTGGGGAGGTAGCCTTGTCGGATGTCGTCATCTCCGGTTCGACCCTCTCTCGGAGCCCGGTCCTCTGCAATAACTGTTCCTTAAAAGTGGGTGCTATACTTGATACTTCTGTGCTAGGTTGGAGCATTGGAATCTTGGTCAGCTTATTATGCATTGGAATCTTCGACATTAGCTATTTATCTTATTTCCTAGTCTGGCGGGATGTGCAGGATATAATTAGTTTCTTGTTATTTCATTTCGGTTCATTTCGCTTCATTCATATCATACCCCGTTGTGCTATCCTTCCTTAGAGATGGATAGTGCAATGGGGTATGATATCAAATCACATTGCACGTTTGTTGCATTCCGTACTTTATCCTACTCTCCATGCGGGTTGTGCATGGGTTATCACACTTTTTTTTCACTCTTCTTTTTTCTTTTTTCTTTCCTCCTGGGGTATGCCCTTTGTAGGCTGTACATTCGATTAACCTCTTTTAATTTCAAGCTAAATTACCCAAAAAAAAAATAGAACCCCTTGTTCGAGTTCCTTAATCCCAATGGGAGCAACGTTTGGACCAAACTGCCTAATCCCCATTTATCTCCTTGTACAAAAATACAAGATTGTTATCCTAATGGCATGGAGTTGCACGGACACTAGGGCTATTACGAATCCGACCGGATCGAAAAAGATCGAAAAAATCGACCGATCGGTTCGGTCTTTGGTCGGTCCAGGGGCGTTTTATGGCGATTCAGGGTGGATCAAACCGAATCGAACTTAGGTCGGTTCGGTCTCGGTTTTCTGGAAATCTATACGGACCGAACCGACCGAACCGAATGCGGACCAAACCGAACGAATCATATATTATTATGGAGTATATATTTATATAAATCATTTTAATCTTGACCGTCAATCCATTTGGTGTTTTGATCTTGACCGTCCACTCCCAAACCCTACCCTATCTTTCTTTTCCTCTCCCCACTTCGGAGTCCAGACCTGGCGCAGCCATTCCCTATTTCCCTCAGTTCTCTCCCTTCTCTCTAACCTCCACGATCTGCACCGCCTTCCTCCACCAGCGCCGTCCTCGCCTCCGCCGCCCCCACCACGTACGCCGCCTTGTCCACCATCTCCGATTATCAACATCGGCACCGCAATCAAGTTCCTGAAACCCTAGATCTCCATTGCCGAGCTATACAGAATTGCATGTAAGTCTATTCCTTTCAAGTTTCAGTCTCTAGGTTTAATTGTACATCTGCGGGTTAATATTTACTGTTCGTGACTTCGTGTAGTGCGACTAATATGTCGAACTTCTGCCAAACAGATCCTTTTGAGTTCGAGAAGCATTTATTCAAATCTCTTAAAGCTTGCTCTAGCACTCGAAAAGGTACTTTGGTCAACATTCAACTTTTTGGCCCATTCAAAGTGGTATCTTCAATATGTTTCCAGTTTTTAAGCAGTCAGTTCTGAAATTTCTCAGCTTTCTTGAATTTCTTTGTCAGTTCCGAAGGTTTTCCGCTATCCATTTGCCATGCCTCGTATTCTTTGGAAAATGTTCATTAATTTGATGCTATGATATCCATTTCTATTAGTCAAATGTAGAAGTTCATGTTTTCCCAGTTCTGGTTTTGAATTAACACAAACCCGTGGAGGTGCTATCTGCTTTATTTGTTGTTCTCACAGTCAGTAAGGGAAGGGATGTGGATCTGGGTTTTTTTGTAACTAGTTTCAAGTTTCAAGTTGGGCTTGTTCTATCTTGATATAATTTCCATTGTCATATTTTGAGGTTCCTTGAAATTGAATATTGTACCTTAGCTATCCAGATGATATGTTTAAACATTAACAGATATTGTTTCCAAACAAGAAGAGAAGTGGTCATTACCGTGTGTAATTGAATGTGGTTTATCTCTGTCTCGTTTATGTGTATTCATAGAGGCTAGCGTGAGGAAGGGGGGTGTTAGAATATTGTCAAGCTTATGTTAGTCCCACATTGGTTAATTAAGTCATTGTAATGAGTATCTCATAATATAAATAAAGTCTGTGTGTGTTAGGGTTATTTAACACCCTACACACTCCTTTCTCCCTTTAATAACATGGTATCAGAGCCCAACCTTAATCCTAATCCTAAACCGCCACAACCCTAAATCATCTGTCCAAACCCTAGCCTACCACTACCACTGTCGTACATCTCCACCACTAGACCCAATCCCTAAAACTTCTGTTAATCCTAAACCCAATCATCATTAATCCTCGTCAACACCAGAGTATATCCCGTCGGAGTCGTCCTGTCTCCAACACACCTCCAGTCGGCGTCATCCAGCCCCCCACGTCTTTCGCCGACCACCGCCAGCCACCCTTCACCCTTGCCAACCACCGGACTATGATCTCCGGACTCGGGCGACCTTCAACTGTACTCGAAATCAACTGGGCTCCTTTGAATCAACTGGATCTCTGGACTCCGGCGACCTTCTGTTGCTCATGTTGACAGCCCAGCCACCGGTGACCCTCGCCGGCAGTCGCCCAGCCACCGGCGACCCTCGCCGGCCGTCGCCTAGCCACCGGCGATCTTCGTCGGCCGTCGCCCAGTCACCGGCGACCCTTGCCTTACTCCGGCGAGTCTCCAAGCTGTAGATCCATGTGATTTCGGCTTGTGTTGATGGTATTTTCTCAGATTTCGGCTTGTGATTTCGGTTGGAGTTGTTTTTCTTCAGTTTATTTGGGTTGAACAGTGCCCGATTTATCCTGATTAGTTGTTGGTAGATCTGCATCTTCTATGGCGTTCATCTCTGTGACTGTTATGTCCAACCCACATTCAATTTGTTGGATATTTATGGCTGTGGTCAGTTGTGGGTCTTGCTTCTGTTGATGGTAATTTATTGTTGCCCCCCCTTTAGTTGATTTTGTTGGTTCTTATTAGTTGTTGCCTCTTCATTGTTTGGGAAAAAGTCTGAGGAGAAAACAGGTTCAGGCCCTCTTTCTACAGTTGTTGGTACTATTTCTGGTTCTAATTCTACTGGTATTGGTAGTCTTTTTAGTGGCTCTCGGTCTCGTGAGCGGCACTCTATTACCTCCACACCATTAAATGGGGGCAATTATGTTCTTTGGGCTAAAGCCGTTGAGGTGTATTATATGGGTCAATCAGAGGACTCTTACTTAACTAGTGAGCCCCTTACTGCAGATGCACCCACATATGGGGCCTGGAAACCTGTTGATGCCCGTATTCATTCAGAATTATGGAATAGTATGACGGAACAGGTTGCTAGTACGTTAATGTTTTGTGATACAGCTAGAGAGGTTTGGACACAGGCAAAAGAGTTATATTCCGGTGTTGATAATCTCCGTCGTACGTATGATCTTCATCAGTCTTTCTTTAATATATCTCAGGGTGATGATTCTTTTGAGGAATATTATGCTAAGTTCCTACGTATTTGTAATGAGTTGGATATCTGTGAGCCACTTTCTGCTGATATTCAGGTTATCCAGCGCCAGCGTGAGCGCATGAAGGTTACTCGTTTCTTATCTGGTGCATCCTCCACTTTCAAACCTGTGGGTAATCAGATTTTGGGGGATCGTGACTTACCTCCTCTCAGCGAGGTATTCAGTCGTCTCTGGCAGTCATCGTCTATTTCTGGTACACCAGCTCCTGACCGTTCTGCTTTGACTTTCGCTGTCTCTGATAGCTCTGTGTTCTCAGTCAGCCGTGGCCGTGGTCGCGGTCGTGATTCTGGGTTTCGAGACCGTGGTCGCGATTTTGGGATGAATGGTCGTGGTTCTAGTGGCCGTACAGACACTGTTATTGGTGGTCGAGGTGATCGTACATTTAGTCGTGGTGGCCGCATGACAGGGGGAGGCCGCGGTCGTGGCCGTGGTGCTCGGCTGTGTACTTACTGTGGGGGAACCAATCATTGGGTGGACACATGTTATGAGTTGTATGGCTTTCCTCAGGCTCATCAGGCCACTATCTCTGAGGATGCTGGACAGTTTGCTCAATCTTCTGCTGATAGTGTGGTTGTTTCAGCTGATGAATACCAGCGCTTATTGTCATTTCAGGCTACCACAGGATCTTCCACTGCTACGCTTGCTCAGACCGGTCCATCTCGTGCTTGTGTTGCTTCCTCTTTTTCCTCTCCTTGGGTTATTGACTCGAGAGCTACAGATCATATGACTGGTACACCTGTCTTCCTTTGTGATCGACAGCCAGTTGGTAGATCATCTCATGTTACCTTAGCTGATGGATCTACCACTGCTGTTGCTGGTTTGGGTTCCGTTCCCATTTCTTCCTCTCTTACATTGACATCTGTATTACATGTTCCTCGTTTTCCGTTTAATCTTATGTCTGTGAGCCGTCTTACAAAATCTTTGAATTGTTCCGTTACATTTCTTCCTCATGGCTGTGTTTTTCAGGATCTCACGACGGGGAGGAAGATTGGTGGGGGCATTGAGCGAGGTGGCCTATATTACTTGACAGTGCCTCAACCCGTTGCCCTTCAGACATCAGCATCTCCATATCAACAGCACTGTCGTCTTGGTCATCCCTCTCTTCAGAGTTTGAAGCGTCTTGTGCCATCGTGTCATTCCATTAATAAGTTGGTTTGTGAAGTTTGTGAGTTTAGTAAACACCGTCGAGTCAGTTTTTATCCTAGGGTTGAGCGTCGTGCGTCGCGTCCTTTTCAGTTAGTTCATTCAGATATTTGAGGGCTATTCATGTGCCCAGTATTTCTGGTTTTCAGTATTATGTTATCTTTGTGGATGATTTTTCTCGTATCACATATCATTATCTAATGAAAGAGCGATTTGAATTGAAATCTGTTTTTAAATCCTTTTACATGGAGATTAAGAATCAGTTTGATACTTGCATTAAAATATTTCGTTCAGATAATGCCCGTGAATATTTTCATAGTACACTGTCTCAATTTTTTTATGATCATGGCATTATTCACCAATCGTCATGTTCTCGGACTCCACAACAAAATGGAGTTGCTGAGCGCAAGATTCGGCACTTGTCTGAGGTTATGCGTGCCTTATTATTTCAAATGCAGGTTCCTAAGTCATATTGGAGTGATGCCGTCCTCACTGCCTGTTACTTAGTCAATCGCATGCCCTCTACGGTTTTAGGTGGTCAAGTTCCCCACACGGTCTTATTTCCCGATCGGCCTCTCCATTCATTACCCCCACGAGTTTTTGGGTGCACCTGTTATGTCCATGCTCTTGACCCTGATAGGAGTAAACTTGATCCTCGGTCTTTTCGGTGTATTTTTCTGGGATACTCACACACCCAAAAAGGGTATCGAAGTTACTCTCCTACTTTACAACGCCACTTTGTCTGTGCTGATGTCACGTTCAATGAGTCCTTACCCTATTATTCAGATCCTGTTACTACCAATGATCTCCTTACCCTAGAGTCTGTGTTACCTATGGCTGTTCCAACTTGCACTGTTCTACCAAACCCATTGCAGGTTTATGTTCGGCGTTCCCACGCTCCAGCACCAACCCAGTCTCCACTTACAGAGCCCTCCCAGCCTGCCGAACCATCTTCGCCAGCACCTCCGTCTTCCCCCCCGTCGCCAGATCCGCCTGCTCCTTGCTATCCGACTCGTGAAAATCGCTACCCACCGGTAAAATATGGTTTCTCTCATCTTTCTCCCTCTCTCCGTGCTTTCACTACTACTGTTTCCTCTGTTTTTGTTCCTAACACTGTTCAGGAGGCCTTATCACGGTCTGAGTGGCGGAAAGCTATGGAGGATGAGATGTCTGCTCTTCATAATAATGGCACATGGGAGTTGGTTACTCTTCCTGCTGGTCAAACTACTATCGGCTGTCGTTGGGTTTTTACTGTCAAGTACCTTCCTGATGGCACTGTTGGGCGCCATAAAGCTCGTCTGGTTGCCAAAGGGTACACCCAGACTTATGGTGTTGATTATTCAGAAACGTTCTCTCCCGTTGCCAAGCTTGGTTCTGTGCGAATTCTTATTTCTCTTGCTGCCAATCTTGGTTGGCCATTGTTCCAGCTCGACGTCAAAAATGCCTTTCTCCATGGCGATCTCCAGGAGAAAGTCTACATGGAGCAACCACCTGGGTTCGTTGCTCAGGGGGAGCTTCATAAGGTATGTCGTCTTCGTAAAGCACTCTATGGACTTAAGCAATCTCCTAGAGCATGGTTTAACAAGTTTAGTGATGCAGTTATGAGATTTGGCATGCGTCGAAGTCAGTCAGACCACTCTGTATTCTCCCTCATGTCGGCTCGAGGGAAAGTATTGCTCATTGTCTATGTAGATGACATTATTATTACTGGAGATGATCAAAAAGGAATTGATGAGTTGAAGCAGTTCTTACATAGTCAGTTCCACACTAAAGACTTGGGTAAGTTGCGATATTTCTTGGGTATTGAGGTAGCGAGGTCCAAGGATGGGATTAGTCTGTCCCAGAGGAAATATGTGTTGGATATTCTAGAGGAGACAGGTTTATTGGGAGCTAGACCTGTGGAGACTCCAATGGATCCGAATGTGAAACTCTGCATTGATCAGGGGGAGGTATTTCTTCATCCAGACCGGTATCGTCGATTGGTTGGTAAGTTGAATTACCTTACCAATACGCGTCCTGATATCTCATTTGCTGTTAGTATGGTGAGTCAATTTATGTCTGCTCCTCGGCTTCCACATTGGGAAGCTTGTATTCGCATTGTTAAGTACCTTAAGGCTCATCCTGGACGTGGTTTGTTTTATCGTTCCAATGGTCATTTTCGTGTTGAGGCATTTATAGATGCAGATTGGGCAGGGTCACCTTCTGACAGACGTTCAACAACTGGTTACTGTACGTTTGTTGGTGGCAACCTAGTTACTTGGAAGAGTAAGAAGCAAACTGTCGTTGCAAGGTCTAGTGCAGAGGCAGAGTACCGCGCTATGGCTCATACCACATGTGAGATTGTTTGACTGAGATCCTTTCTTGAGGAGCTAGGATTTCAAGTGCAGTTACCCGTTCCTATGTATTGTGACAATCAGGCAGCAATACATATTTCCTCGAATCCAGTGTTTCATGAGAGAACCAAACATATTGAGGTAGATTGTCACATTGTTCGAGAGAAGGTTGACAATGGTGTGTTGGCTACGCCCTTTGTGTCCACAGGAGCTCAGATTGCAGATATTTTTACCAAGTCACTGTTTAGACCTCGTTTAGAATTCTTATGTAACAAGCTGGGACTTTGTGATATTTACTCTCCAGCTTGAGGGGGAGTGTTAGAATATTGTCAAGCTTATGTTAGTCCCACATTGGTTAATTAAGTCATTGTAATGAGTATCTCATAATATAAATAAAGTCTGTGTGTGTTAGGGTTATTTAACACCCTACACACTCCTTTCTCCCTTTAATAACAGGGGGAAATCGCTATCAGAATTGCGTCACAAATGTCTGACCATGAGCATGAGGTATGCAATCTCAAAACCCTATATTGGCTTGAAAATCAGATTTTTGTTGAATATAGTTCACGAGTTTAATGGGTTTAGTGTTTACAATTTACATACTGCTTAATTTTTGCATGAACATGAGGTGATGGACTGAAAATCAGATTGTGATTATGTTGGTTTTAATTTTCTGTTGTGTTAGATGGATGATATGGATGATGACATTATGGATGAAGGTGCTGAGTTTGATATCCCTCAAAATGCTGAACTAAATGATGATCTGATGCCTAAAATTAACAATGAGTGAAAAAAAGAAGGTTGTTGGTCTGAAAAAAAGGGCTGCATGTTGGAAACATTTTACACCTATTACATCGGAAGGTCATCCAAAACCTAGGGCTGCATGCAATTGGTGTGGGACAGATTATGCTTGTCACCCGAAGTTAAATGATACTAAATCACTAACTCATCATCTAGCGTATCAGTGTACCAAATATCCACCAAGTAAGAAATTTGCGGGTTCTAGGCAAAAACTCCTTAGTTTTCAAAAGAAAGAACACAATGGTGAAACAAGTGCAAACCTTGTGTCAGTGTCTTATGCTTGTAAAAGGGCACTAGCGAGGATGATAATAATCCGCCGGACACACGGTTGGATTTTTTATCTAAGTGGGACCCATTTAAGAAGTGATAGGTGGTGGTTGGCTTATCAAAGTGCTCCATTTGAGTGGCTAATGCTGTGTTTGTTTTAGTTTTTGAAAAGTATTTTTTAAAAGATTTCCCCTAGATTCTTCCTACTTTCAATAATTTTTTCTCTCTCTCTCTCCACTTATTATCCCTACTACAAACTCAATTTTTTTTTCAAAAACGAAACCAAACAAAGCATAAAATGGTTTTTGACGTTTAGTAGGGTACACTTTAAGCTAATCCTGAACACCTAGTTGTAAAAAAAGGCTCAACTAAATTGAAATAAAATAAATACCAATAATGTAATAGCACTCACTCCTCCACTCTTTCTCTTTCTTCCTCTTCCGCTCTCTATGAGTGAATGGCCAAACTAAGAGACTGAGTTAGTGATCAACAAAATTGTAGTCTAATTTAGCTAATGCATTGGATCAGGTTTTTCGCACACTCAGTGGCTAAAGATTTAACCACCTACATTAATGAGTGACCTGTGGAATTCATTGGAGATGCTCTTACATGTGTAAATTGAGTGGAGTAATAGGAAGGCTACAGAGGTAAAGTGAACGGATGGTTGAGTTGAGATGTAAACTGGAAACAAATCCAGCGCACTACATATCTGACAAACGACGCAAGTACATACATACAACAATGTGGTAAACATGCAACTTGGGTGAGTTGAAATGGGTTATGGATTGAATATAGATGAGTTAAATATGAGTCAATAATAGGTGGATTAAATATGGATCAAGTTTTACCCATGGAGATGTTCAGTTATTTTGTAAAGAGAAGTAGGACCAATGATTGGGGTCGGGAGAGGAGGTCGTCGGGGAGTCCAATCCTCTGTACCAGTTTTTCTCTGTATCTATGTTCCCATACGTTTTCAATCGTTAGATTACATGATTGTTTTTCATGCACTGAACTTTTAAGACACAATTTAACAGCTCAAAAAACACTTTTGTACACCGGAACAAGAAAAACATGTTGTACCCATAATACAATAGGCAATATTTGTTTAACGGAGCTTTTTGTGAATAGTTTGTTTACAGAGGTGAATTGTGAGCGTCCGTTTCAGCTTTGAACGATCTAGATTTAAATGAAATTTATTTATTTTCAAAAAAAATTCCATTTAAATCCAAGCCGTTTTAAAACCGAAATGAATGCGCTTCTCCGCGAATAAAGGAAACACAGCCCTTCCGTGAGCAGTCTATTTGTACAGCAGAAAGTCTATTGGTACAACAGATTGGTATAGATTTTGTGCACAGATCGATTGTGGGGTCCACTATGGGTCCCAAAAAAACGATCTAAGCCATTCAATAAATGTAAAATATTTTTTCAAGGGCTCCCGCAATTATTTAGCTCAATCCGATAACTATAGGTGTTCGATCAAACCATCTAATTTTTCATTTAGATTTCAGGGTATAAAAAGTTAGATGATTGAACCGATTACTTTTATGTATCGGATTGAACTGAATTTTCGTAAGAGTCCTTAAAAAATGTTTTACATTTAGTGAACGGTTCGAATCATTTATCATAGATCAATAGTAGGCCCCACAACAGATCTGTGCACAAAATCAGTACCAATCTGCTGCAACCTTGCTATTGGTACAGCAATTTGTGCACAGATTGTGCATAGATTTTTTTTGGGGCCCACTTAAGTGATCCGAACCGTTAATTATGTTTAAAACATTTTTTCAAGGGCCTTAACGAAAAATTAGCTCAATCCGATACCTATAAGTGCTTGATCTAATCATCTTACTTTTCATTCGGGTTTTTAGAAAATGAAAAGTTAGACGATTAGATCAAGTATTTATAGGTGTAGGATTGACCCGTAGTGGGCCCCACAAAAAAAATCTGTGCACAGATTGCTGTACAAGTAGACTTTCTGAATCAGCTGTACCAATAGACTCTTGTAAAACCACCATATACACACGTACATACTCATCACGCTCTAGGGTTTCATATGTTCTCCTGGTGAGAGAGATTGATTGATAGAGACAATGAAAGGGGAAAATGGCAGGAAGCCGAGGAACGCAAAAGGCAGCGGCCGAAGCGGTAGCAGCAGCGGCGTCTATGGCAGCGGCAGCAGCGGCAAGGGAAAGGGCAAGGGCAATGGAAAGGGCGACGGAGAGGGTAGCAGGATATGCCTGCTTTTCGTATCGCCATTGGGTAAGCATATGAATTTGGTGGCTATAGATACATCCGGAGGAGAATTAAGGATGGATCGGTTAAGCACTCTGCGAAACAACGCTTCAACAAACTCTGTTGGCTTGACCGCACTGGGTTCGAAAGCTTACGCGATTGGGGGTGATGTTGATCTGGTAACATTAAGGTACCCTAAACGTGTTTATATTTACAATTTCAGTAAAAATTCCAAACAACAACGGTGGGAGGAGGGCCCTACCCTGAACGGAGGGAAGCCAGATCCGGTGGTTGTTACCATGGATCAAAAGATATATGCCCTTGCCGGGACTTCTTTGCGAGGGGATACGACACGTGAGAAATTGAACCCCGTATTCGAGTTCCTTGATCCTAATGGGAGCAACGTTTGGACCCGTCTGCCTGATCCCCCATTCATTTCCTTGTACACAATAAAAGATTGTTATTCTAATGGCGTGGAGTTCCGCGGACACACAGTCATTGGCTTCAATATTTATGTGCAAGTTGTTGAACCATCTGGTTCTATATCCCTGTATTCCTTCAATGTCAAGAAAGAAAAGTGGACATCGCATAATACTAGTACAAACAATGGTGACGACCGGGAAGAATGTGCCGACGCGGGGTCTGATGGTCTTATACTTGATAATCTGAGATTTGCCGAGTGGTATGGTCGGGCTGATGTGGTGGATTACCTCTTGTATCAGCCATTCCTCAAGTTTGTGAAAAAAGGATTGAAGCTCTATGCATTTGATCTCACAGCCAGCAAGCGGGATGAAGAGGAGATTGAAGAAGAAGGAGACCTCTACCTTGATAATGAGTTGTTGGCTATCCCTGATGATTACTTCTTCCCCGACGATGATGATTTGGAAAATTATAACTGCGCAGATAGTGATGACTGTCCAACTGTTCGGGTATTTGGTTTGAATCATGTTACTGATTCAATTCCCGGTTCAGACGGCAGTGAGGGGTTTGTTGCTCACCTTAGAGACAACCTGTTTTGCTTCATTGGCATGTACACCAGTAACCACCATTTTCCGAACGAGCATCTCAAAAGGACTGTCACTCGTCTTCGTGCTTCTGTGTTTGAACTTGTCTCCCTTGAGATATCAAAGGGGCCCAAGTTTTTGAAACGCTATCTTCTAGCTCAAAACGTCATGCACGATGACTGGATGTTGGACTCGGATTTGGGATCTTCGTTGACTTTTAGTTCATGGTATCTGTTTATTTCTTGTCTTAAGCTGTTTTATTATTGACGTTTTCTCTTAGCCCCTTTTATGATGCCGTATCTCTTCCTATCCATATTTATGTTTTTCTTTTTTTTTTATCATCTTTCTGTTTCATGATTACTGCTAACTTACTCTCGCCGTGCTTAAGCCGCCGTAATTTTTCTCTAATTACTTACTGGATGCTCGAATAGTCCACCATTTGTTTTAGGATCTAATTGAAGATAACGAGGATAAGAAAGACCTAGGGATCTGTGTAGCTGCTGATGGCACCATGTATGCGATGAGTTTAGCCGTACATCATTCATTTCCCCTTTGAAGCAATGTACTTGCATGCCCAATGGTTAACTTGTCAGTGTCCCTTATTCTCTTGAAAGTGATCCTTGTTTGTCATTCTTTGGGTTTAATGGAGATTTAAAGTTGGATGTGTTCAGCTTTCAAGTCTGGTCGACTTGGTGGGCATCTGGCAATGTATTGATTCTAATCCTTATAGACCTCTATGAATGTATCCTGGTAGATACCTACCGTCATTCGTAAAAGATCCATAGCATGTATGTATATCATATGCAGAGGAGACTTGGGAGAAGCAATGAAAGTGATAGCTGTCAGATAAATCTTCGAAGTACTTACATAGGAGCTTGTTTGATTCATTCATCGAACAAATCAATATTACGGGGCGTTTCTATTTCTTTTGTCACTGTAAAGTTCGACTGATTTCAAAATCATCCCTATGGGTTTTTTCGTGTCAATTTCAATCTTGTGTTTTACATCACGTTTCACTGTCATTTGTATGTTAACCTACCACCGGAGAATCCTGAGTTTGTGACTGCATACTTATCATGGGTAGGAAAATGATTTACAACCAACACATCATCAATGCAAGCTCAACTATATCAAAATCAATTCTCCCTTGCCCTGCCTCTCTCTCTCTCTCTCTCTCTCTCTCATACACAAATACTATCTAATAGTCAACACTCTTCAAATGACATGTTTCCATGGCAGCGAGTACCACTATGCCCTTCCTCTATCTCCTCCCATTTTAATTCATCTCTGTTAACTATCAATTCAAACTACTATAACCCTTATGAACAATTTTCTCTCGTCCTCTTAATTACACTCTGTCCTCCTCATTTTCTCTCCCCCCAAAATCAGTGACCTCTGCCATTTCTATGTGAACTGCATATGCCACGAATATTAAATGACCACAGACTCTGCATCTATTCTCTGGAAAAAACATAGGCAAATTCTTAATGTTGAATAAAACATATTTGGGAAATGCATTGCACAGCTATGACTACAAATGCAGACCTATATTAGATGAAGACGGATGGAAGAAAGGAGAAAAAACTTGAGAGGAAAGCAATCATCTTTGACTATATCATGCTATCAGCTATATGTGGTGTTCTTCGTTTCTCTTTCTGTCTGATTATTAAGAATCTTTTTAACTCCATATAACTGCAGTCTCACTCTGTTGTAGGTGCAAAATTCCAGATAAAGGTCATCAGATCCATTTTCGGCGACCTCGTGAGTGCAGAATTTTCTTTTTAAACTATTATTTGGAGTATGTTACTAAGTTAAAGTTTCTTGTGAGCTTATGATGATATTATCCTCCATACACAGAATTTCAATGTGAAGGAAAGCCTTATTCGTATAAAGATGAGGTAGCTGGTAAAGTGGTTCAAAAGCAGCGAGATAATAACGTACGAGAAGTGAATATCAGTCAACATTCTTTAGTAGGTATGGAAAATACCTTCAATTTCCAAGTATTTCAATTTCCTACACAGATCCTCGTGTGTGTGTGTGTGTGAGAGAGAGAGAGAGAGAGAGAGAGAGAGAGAGATGGAAAATACCTTCAATTTCCAAGTACTTCAATTTCCTACACACAGATCCTCTCGTGTGTGAGAGAGAGAGAAAGAGAGACCTGTTATCTTATTCCATTACCATCTTATGTTATATGTTACATGGTTCTTTTGTAACTTATGCTCATTTGCTATTCTTGCACAGAGTTGCGTATCAAGGATTCAAGTTTGTGTAAAGATGTTGAACGTAAAATGGTTATATGGGACAGAGCAGGTACGGGCCATTTTGCTGTTGCAAGTTTGTTTCCATACACATGATGCATTATCCTCGTTAGAGAGTAGTTATTGTAGTGCATAATGGTGGTGAAGTCATTCCGGGTGTAATCTCTGAAAATGTGATTATTGCTTAGGGAGGCCTTATGAAGTATGCGAAGCATAGAAACCGATAGAGGTTATGCGTACGATCCTATATGGATACGGTGATGCAAGAAAGTTTGAAAATATAAGATATTCATTAACCATTAGAAATGATATTATTTTCATGCTACTATATCTTCCTCTCTAGAAGTAAGTAGAGTACTAGATTTTCTTTTTTTTACAAATATATTTTACTCTAATACTTATGCAAGAAGTGCCACTTAAATTTCATGAAAGTTCAGATGTGTGACCTAAAGCATCCAAAAAGTATCTCCTACCTCAAAACTAAAAACCCAATTATATGGTGTGGATACTTCTTAGTCTCTCAGATATGTATCAGCAAGTATCAAAAGAGCATCAGTATCCTATACCGATAGGATACGGGTACGGTTCCCATATATAGGTGTGTGCTGCTTCATAGGTTTGAAACGTATCATCTATTTCTGTTCTCGTTTAGCTTTTAAGATACTCCATATTTTTCTTGGTCTAGTGACGCATCTGATTCCAATTTGTCCATCGATGCTCACCCCTACTTAAAATATTGCTTCATACGGATTGTGGTTTTTGAGATTTCTGGTCGAGCTTGATTCTTCGAATCAATTTGTTGTTAGGAGCAAGTGCGGGACTTAGGTCAATCGCTGGGACTTTTTAGGTAGTTAGTAGGAGGATTCTCTATATGGAGAATATCTCAGCAACACTAGAGCCTCGTTAAACAATTTATAATGCTTTTGTGCCTCTTAAAGATGAAAGTATTAGTTTGGTCTTTGGCTCATACTTTCAATTTAATTTGATAACGAAATGATGGCGAGGATAATGCACTTGTTTATTTGTTGGGAATCCTTGAATACAACTCTGCAGCATTTTTTTTCTGATACTTGAGTGGAAAATTATAAAGTTGCGAAAAGCAGCTGTGTAGGCCCAAATTGCTGCAAAACAGAGGTGCAACGGAGCCACAACGACCTTAATCATTAAGTTTGAGTACTGAAGATTCAGTATATGATCGTGACTGATTATGTTTGATGTCCGGAAAGATAGCGATGAAACTTGACCTGAGATATTCAAACAACTAAACATGTTCACTTATGATTGGAAAATCATTTGTTCGGATGGAAGGATAGGGAATGGATGTTGGTATAAAAGAAAAAACGTGGGAAAGAAATGCTTTATTGCGGAAGCGGGTTGATATAGGCAGAGTCTCTATAATGACTTTTTACAAAGTTAGCTGAGATGCACTTACTTTATGAACATATAACCCTGCAGATTTAGCGATAATATTATGATCTACTGTTTGTGTCTGATAGCATTCGTAGGCATAAAGAATTGTTTCCTTTAGCTCTCCTCTCTTCGGTTTTTGTTGACACACGACCAGGGTTGTGTGGAGTGATGGAATCTTGAGTTCTTGCCTTTTTGCAGGGTTTTATGTCCATGTTTGAGTATTCTGAAGTTGTTCAAGGCTGCAGCGAAAGTGGCGATGCTGTTATTAGTAAGTAAGAAGAACGATGATGAAAAACACATCTTTCTGTTTCACGATTACTGCTACGTCACCCTTGTGCTCAAGCTACCATAATTCTTCTCTAACAGTCCCCAATTTTTATGAGGGATCTAATTGTAGATAACAAGGATGAGTAAGACATAGAGAATTGTTTACGAGATTACTAGTACCCAAGATTATTGCGGATAGCACCATATATACGACCGGTTTAGCTGTACATCGTTCATTTTTCCTCTTAAGCTATGTCATTGTTTATGTCATTGTATGCCCAATGACTAACAATGACCGACTTGTCCATGTCCCTCATTCAAGAGGTAGTTTACGTATCACTTTTCTGATTAGTATGAAACTGTTCTATTGCAAATTTTTCCCCAATTTTACAGATTTTTAGCTCCCAGCTGTCCATTTAACATGGGACTCGGTCCCACTTCCAAATTTTATCCTAGCTGTTCATAACGTAAAACCCAATGATTACCGAGATTAATAAATAAGATATCAGATAACATTATTAGTGATAAAATGAAAGGCATATATAAATTTGAAAATTAAGTCATATAAATTTGAAAATTTACTTTATAATAAATTTTGTTCGACCATGAGGTTACTTACTGTAGGAAAGGTTAAAATTACTTTAGTTGACCAGGTCAGAGCTTTGACCACCTCATCAGAACAAGACATGCGGCACCTGCAGATGAGTGACACGCGGCAAATAGGGTCGCGCCTATTGGAGATGCAGACAATTTTTAGCAATAGACAGAATTGCGGCGGGGTCACGATAGGCCTGTAGGTAGGGTCCACGGCAGGACGGGTCCAGCAGAGGTTTTGGTCTCTACCTATAAATATACTGAGGGAAGATGGAACTACGTTTGACCTGATTCTGTATACACTGGGATACGTAAGCAGCCTTGATGACTCGGGTTTGGTCACGTTTTATGCCTTCTCCTCGAACCTGTTCAGACACCATACAATACTTGGTTTTGCATTTTGAGCAAAGACCCACCCATTTTCGAGCCCTAATCCAGCATTTCGAGGCCTGATCTGCTAATTTCGGACCTCAAATTAGTGATTCAAGGCTGTCAACACTATTTTCGAACTCGAATCTGTCATTTCTGAGCTCGAATATCCATTTCGGCTCTTAAATCAGAGTTTCGACCCCCGATCTTCTATTTTCAGACCTCGAATCAGTGATTCAAAGCTGCCTACACCATTTCCGAACTCGAAATAGTGATAAGGTTGTCTGATTTCAATTGGGTTTGTTCGTTTATCGTGATTTGCTGCGATTTCTTGTGGGTTGATATCATTTGGGGATCGTTTGTCTTGATTGCTTGCGTTTGGTGGTGGTTTGAAGTCTTGAGTTGATTGGGTTTTTGTTATTTGAGGTTGCTTTGCTTATTTTGGAGTTGATTGTGGGATTATAATGGCTTATCAAGCTAGAGGAATAAGAGGAGGTAGAGGTAGAGGATTTGTGGTGAATAATGGTGAGAAGAATGAGTTTGGCAACCAAAATCATGAGATTGATGAGTTGAGACAACAAGTTGCTACCCTAACGGCGATGGTGCAAAGCATGCATGTGTTGCTTGCGGGTAGTGGAGGGTCCGAGGACTCTCATAGTCACTTTGACAATCCGTTTGGTGATCCGAATTGGCGTAGGCCACCTTCCACTCACTCTCCTTATAGTTGGGAGAGGAATGTGAAGATTGAACTTCTCGAGTTCAATGGAAGTCTTAACCCAAATGAGTTTGTTGATTGGATTCATACCGTTGAAAGAGTGTTTGATTATGGAGAAGTCTCCGAGGAGAAGAAGGTGAAGTTAGTGGCTCTCCGTCTCAAAGGAAGAGCTTCCGCTTGGTGGGAGCAATTGCAAGGAATTAGGATACGAAGAGGAAAGGGAAAGATTAAAGAATGAGAGAAAATGAAGAAGAAACTTAATGAGCAATTCTTGCCTTTCAACTATATGCAAAACCTCTATAAGAATTTGCATAATCTCAAACAAGTTGGAAGTGTTGATGAGTACATGGAGGCCTTCCATCAACTTGTTGCTAGAGTTGATTTGAATGAAAGTGAAGATCAAATGGTTGCAAGGTACATAAGTGGGTTGACAACCACAATCCAAGATGCCCTTGCTATGCAAACTCTGTGGACGGTTTCAGAAGCTTACAATCGGGCTTTGGTGGCCAAAAAGCAAGAAAAGAGGAAGTTTTTGAGATTCGGGCAGCAATATCAAGGTGGTTCCAAGTCCGGGCAGCCCTTTTACTCTTATGCTGGGGTGGTTCTTCCTCTAGTGGTGGCCAAGGTGCTTCTTCCGGGGTTGGTACTCAAAATCGAGTGGATAAGGCTTCAACAGCCGCTCAAAATCAGCCTCAATCCGGTGCTTCGGGGACTCGAAATCAATTCCAAAGTGGAGGTTTTAAATGCTTCAAGTTTGGGGAACCGGGTCACAAGTCTTCGGATTGCCATAAGGCTTCCGGAGGTCGTAACAAGGCACTTTTCATAGAGGAAGTAACGGAGCAAGGTTGTGAGGATGATATTCCCGTTTATGACGAAGACGTGTGAAGAAATTGGAGGTAATAATGAGGAGGAAGAAGGCTATGCTTTGATGATCAAGAAAACTCTCCTCACTCTTAAGGATGCGTTCCAATAATGAAGATTGGTTGCGTACCAATATTTTTTACACCACTTGCAATGTTGGCGGTAGAGTTTGCAACATGATTATTGATAGCATAAGTTGTGAGAATGTAGTCTTTCAAGAGGTGGTGGACAAGTTACAACTCAAAGTAAAGGAGAATCTCCATCCTTATACCTTTTCTTGGTTCAAGAAGGGCAATGAAATCAAGGTAACTAAAAGGTGCTTGGTATCTTTCTCCATTTGACAAAAGTATTTTGATGAAACTTGGTACAATGTGGTTCCTATGGATGCTTGTCACATACTACTTGGTCGCCCGTGGCAATATGATAGGCATTCCATTCATGATGGAAAGAAGAATACCTACACCGTCCTTAAGGAGAAGCGACAATTCACTTTGTTACCTATGAAGGAGAAGGTGACTACAAGTCTCCTCCCACTACGTTGCTTGCTTCTAAAGGAATTCTCAAGAAAAGTCATGAAATCGGTATGTTCTAGTGTTGGTTCCTATGGCGGATATGTGTGTGTCGGATGTTCTCGAGGCGATTTCTAAACTTTTGAAGGAGTATGTTGATGTGTTTCCTTAAGAGTTGCCTCCCGAATTGCCTTCTTTGCGAGATATTCAACATTGTATCAACTTGGTACCCGGGGTGCCTCTTCCGAACAAGCCCGCATATAGAATGTCTCCAAGGGAGAGGGAAGAAATTAAAAGGCAAATTAAGGATCAACTAGAGAAAGACTACGTAAGGGCAAGCCTTAGCCTTTGTGCGGTGCCGGCTCTTTTGACTCTGAAGAAGGATGGTTCGTGGGGGATGTGTGTGGATAGTAGAGCTATTAACAAGATCATTATCAAGTACCGCTTTCCCGTTCTAAGGCAAGGCTAGATGATATGTTGGATTGCCTTGTCGGTTCAAATGTCTTCTCAAAGATTGATCTAAGAAGTTGTTATCATCAAATTCGAGTTCACCCGGGAGATAAATGGAAAACGGTTTTCAAGACCCTTCATGGCCTCTTTGAATGACTTGTGATGCCTTTTGGTCTTACCAATGCTCAAAGCACTTTTATGCGGGTAATGACTCAAATACTTCAACCTCTCTTGGGTATATGTCTAGTTGTATACTTTGATGATATCTTGGTGTATAGTCGGTGTTTTGAAGATCATTCATCCCACCTCCAACAAGTCTTTGAAATCTTGAGAAGAGAGAAATTTTATGGGAACTTGAAGAAGTGTAGTTTTGCCATTGATAAGGTGGTATTTTTGGGGTATGTTGTGTCTTCAAAAGGGGTTCACATGGATGAAGACAAGATTAAGGCCATTGTGGAATGGCCAACGCCTACAAGTGTTTATGAAGTGAGGAGTTTTCATGGGTTAGCTACTTTTCTACCGGAGGTTCATTGCCAACTTTAGTAGTATCGCGGCTCCTCTTACCGATGAAGAACAAACTTTGATCTGTTCCAAAGCCGAGACCAAAATATTACTCAGGGAATATGAGGAGATTATTGAGGTCTTGAATGACAACGTGAGGAACAACAATGAGCTCGGGATGGCGGCTTTATCGCCGGACGAGCTGCGTGCGTAGATTGAGCTTCTTTATTGTGGTTCTTTGTTCCAAGTATTGGACGAGGAAGAAGTAGTGGAATTTGATAAGCTCATTGCCAAGGAAAGGGGTAAGGTCAACAGGGATAAGCATGATTTGGCTAGGATCGTGGGGGTGGTTTAGGATGTTGTGCCCTATGTTGCATCTGATTTTTGGCTAGCCATTTAGAGTTATTTAATTCTTGTTATGCATCTCTGGTGAAGAAATCAGAGGATGAGGAGGTTAGAGAACTAATCCACATGACCCCTTTCGTTCAAGGGAAGCATTTCATTGGGGAGATGTGTGTAAGAAGGTGAAATTTTTCTTGATGTTGGTGACATCGGACCACTCTCACTGCTCAATTAGTCTCTTGATGTTTACAAAATTTCTCTTACACAAAAAACAAATTGCGGTTTTTGTTATATTAAATGACTATGTTCTACTTTACTTTATGATGCGTCACGGTGAGTCTCGGAATATTTTAAATATGGTGAGAATTACATCTGCATGTGGTGTTAAATAATTGGTTGTCAATACTATTTATGTTATGTTCTCTTTACTTTTCAAAATTCTAGATTTCTCCTATTTTCAACATTTCTCTCTCTATCTCTCTCCACTTATTATCCCTACTATTTTTCAAAAACCAAACCAAACACAACATTAATCATTGTAAATCCATAGAAATTGGTTGTGGCTGAGTAATTAGTTGAGTAACTTGATTTGTTAGAATCATGTGGCTTTTCCTACCAATTTCTATATCTAGGTAGAGACACTCTCATTTTCCATTTGCATCAATATTTATTTCCTTGGGAGTGACAAAAATTTAGTTGTTGTGGTGTTAGGATATGAAAGCTCCCATGAAGAAGCAGCTCAAGTGTTACTCTTTTACATTTGCCTTCCTTCAGGGTCATGTTAATGACATATGGGATCAATCTTTAGCTTTTTAAAGTGTATTTAGAGTGTGCACCGAACCAATTTGTAGTCTCTGATTGGGTGCTGCAGCTGCAGTTGTGTCCAAGTTTCAAGAAAATACCTAAGTACCTTTAAAATAAAAATGATTGGGTGCTGCAGTTGTGTCCAAGTTTCAAGAAAATACCTAAGTACCTTTAAAAATGTTCACCTCGGGGGTTACAGTGTCGAACACTTGCTCTCAGTCTCAGCCTCCTTCACTTAAAAATAGGGGAACCAGTTTTACTATGAGTAGAGCACTATTTAAGACCTGAATCCATTTTGGGAAATCTCCCATACTAAGATGTTACCATAAAACATAGACTAAGGGCAAGCTTTTATGGTATACAGAGATTGCTTAATTGGAAGCCATGTGGTCAATTATCGCAGTGTTTGTACAAATGAAAGTAGAATTCTTTTCTATTGTATTAGTGCCTGAGAAAGTAATACATTGCATCGCTCACTCCACCAACCTATAACTCGTTCCCAAATAATTAACCTATGAAAACTTGATATACATTGCACCAACAAACTAAGTAATTCTGAAATTAACCAACCTCCACTCTGGTTGTTTTCCTTGACAAAAACTTCACAAGTTTTAGTTATTTATCTTCTCTCGTGCTTTGTTTGGCAAGGTATTATTCTATCTTATACTTGAGTGTAACATTCATCATAATAATTGCTGTGTTTTGTATGTAGCAATGGCTGGGGGACTCTTCATGAATGGATTGAAGATTATAAAGAGGACGTTGTGAAGACATTATCATTCAAAGCTAGTGAATCAAAGTTTGAAAAACCAAGATTGACAGAAGTCGGAAGACATATCATCAGGTAACTGTGTATGTTTAAAGTTTTCCTAATATTTATACTATTTCCATTTCTTTTAAAAATATCAACAAATATTGCATTACATATAGGGGTATAACGAAGAAGCTTATGCGCTTTCATCTTAATGGAATAGTTTTTCGTGATTTAAAAAGTGAAAATATCATATTGGACAAGAAGTTAAACGTTGTAACTTTTGAGAGCATTCAGTGTGGGAGTGGGGAAGCCAATTTCAAAACAAATTGTGTAGCTCTAAAGGCCGTATTTAGTGAACTCCTTAGATGCAATCTAATTCCCGATGATGTTGCTCATCTAATGACTTTATTTGGCAATTATAACAGGTAATTGTATTTACTTTTGTATGTCTAATTATTAATGCTTTAGTAGTTGTTAAAGATGATATTTGCGTACTTATTTATGTAGGGAAAATAAGGATATTATTTTCCATCACTCTTGCCTATGGACATCGATGCTGGCACTCGAAGCATTTGGGATGCTGCAAATAATGTACCTGAAGAGTTTAAAGATTGGTCTTTTCACGTATGCAAGCATCCAGTGTACACGAGAGCGCTTGACGTTTGGGTAGAGGAAATGCATGAAAAATCGAGTGCCAAAGAGGAGGAAAGAGAATCACAAAAGTATTCTAATTTGTCTTACGTCAATTCTAAGGATGTGAAGCTCTTAAGTGGTGCTGCATTGCTCTCATTTATGAGAATGTGTTTCAACATGCCCGTGCGGAGGAAGAGGCCTGTGCGAAGGCTGATATTTATCTATAGGTAGACTTAACCTTTGCACGGGCCTCCCTCTTTCTCCGCACGGACATGTTGAAACATGTGGATGAAGCACATTCTCATAAATGAGAGCAATGTAGCACCACCTAAGAGCTTCACATCCTTAGAATCGACGTAAGACAAATTAGGATACTTTTGTGATTCTCTTTCCTCCTCTTTGGCACTCGATTTTCCACGCATTTCCTCTACCCAAGCGTCAAGCGCTCTCTTGTACACTGGATGCTTGCATACGTGAAAAGACCAATCTTTAAACTCTTCAGGTACATTATTTGTAGCATCCCAATTGTTTCGAGTGCCAGCATCGGTTTCCATAGGCAAGAGTGATGGAAAATAATATCCTTATTTTCCCTACATAAATAAGTACGCAAATATCATCTTCAACAATTGCTAAAACATTAATAATTAGACATACAAAAGTAAATACAATTACCTGTTATAATTGCCAAATAAAGTAATTAGACGAGCAACATCATCAGGAATTAGATTGCCTCTAAGGAGTTCACTAAATACTTCTTTTAGAGCTACACAATTTGTTTTGAAATTGGCTTCCCCACACTAAATGCTCTCGAAAGTTACAACTTTTAACTTTTCGTCCAATATGATATTTTCACTTTTTAAATCACGAAAAGCTATTCCATTAAAATGAAAGCGCAGAAGCTTCTTCGTTATACCCCTATATGTAATGCAATATTTGTTAATATTTTTAGAAGAAATGAAAATAGTATAAATGTTAGGAAAGCTTTAAACATACACAATTACCTGATGATATGTCTTCCGACATCTGTCAATCTTGATTTTTCAAACTTTGATTCACCAGCTTTGAATGATAATGTCTTCACAACGTCCTCTGAATGATAGCAGATTACATCAAGCATCTATTTTGGCTAAGTTTGCGGCATATTTATCCTTTTGACACTGGAAGATTGTACCTTTGTTATGTTTGATGTATTATTTTGTTTCTTTGAGCTTTGCGTTGTAATGAACTTTGGGATGTAATGACTCTTTTATCTATGAAGTTCTTACTATGATGAATGTTACACTCAAGTATAAGATAGAATAATACCTTGCCAAACAAAGCACGAGAGAAGATAACTAACTAAAACCTGTGAAGTTTTTATCAAGGAAAACAACCAGAGTGAAGATTGATTAATTTCAGAATTACTCAGTTTATGGTGCAATGTATATTAAGTTTTCATAGGTTGATTATTTTGGGAACGAGTTATAGGTTGGTGGAGTGAGCGATGCAATGTATTACTTTCTCATGCACTAATACAATAGAAAAGAATTCTAGTACAAACATTGCGATAATTGATCACATAGCTTACAATTATGCAATCTCTGTATACCATAAAGCTTGCCCTTAGTCTATGTTTTATGGTAACATCTTAGTATGGGAGATTTCCCAAAATGGATTCAGGTCTTAAATAATTCTCTACTCATAGTAAAACTGGTTCCCCTATTTTTAAGTGAAGGAGGCTGAGACTGAGAGCAAGTGTTCGACACTGTAACCCCCCGAGGTGAACCTTTTTAAAGGTACTTAGGTATTTTCTTGAAACTTGGACACAACTGCAGCACCCAATCAGAGACTACAAATTGGTTTGGTGCACACTCTAAATACACTTTATAAAGCTAAAGATTGATCCTATATGTCATTAACATGACCCTGAAGGAAGGCAAATGTTAAAGTGTAACACTTGAGCTGCTTCTTCATGGGAGCTTCCATATCCTAACACCATAACAACTAAGGTTTTGTCACTCCAAAGGAAATAAATATTGATGCAAATGGGAAACGGGAGTGTCTCTACCTAGATATAGAAATTAGTAGGAAAAGCCACATGATTCTAACAAATCAAGTTACTCAACTAATTACTCAGCCACAACCAATTTTTATGGATTTGCAATGACTAAATATTATTGATGACCAATTATTTAACACCACATGCAGATGTAATTCTCACCATATTTAAAATATTTGGAGACTCACAGTGACGCATCATAAAGTTGTAAAGTAAAATAGTCATTTAATATAGCAAAAACCACCATTTGTTTTTTGTGTAAGAAATTTTGTAAACATCAAGAGACTAATTAAGCAGTGAGAGTGGTCCGATGTCTCCAACATCAAGAGAAATTTCACCTTCTTACTCTCATCTCCCCGATGAAATGCTTCCCTTGTACGAAAGGGGTCCGATGTCACCAACATGTGGATTAGTTCTCTAATCTCCTCCTCTGATTTCTTCACCAGAGATGCATAACAAGAATTAAATAACAGCCAAAAATCAGATGCAACATGGGGCACAACATCTTGAACCACCTCCACGATCCTAGCCAAATCGTGCTTATCCCTGTTGACCTTACCCCTTTCCTTGGCAATGAGCTTATCAGATTCCACTACTTCTTTGTCGTCCAATACTTGGAACAAAGAACCACAGTAAAGAAGCTCAATCAACGCATGCAGCTCGTCCGGTGATGAAGCCGCCATCCTGGGCTCATTGTTGTTCCTCACGTTGTCATTCAAGACCTCAATAATCTCCTCGTATTTCCTAAGTAATATTTTGGTCTCGGCTTTGGAACAGATCAAAGTTCGTTCTTCAACGGTTATCGACTCTCCCTCATTATTCTTTTGCATGGCCACTTTAGTGCATTCAAGTTTCGTAACCAGCTCGTCTTTCTTTCGTAACAACTTGCTGCAAGGGCCTTTCCATGTTGAAATGCAAGTAGGTGTACGAATAAACGAAACAGTTCGCAGAGTCCAAAAAATTTGTGGTTCTCTTTCTCCTTCACGGATGATTCTCCTTTCAATTGAGTAACAGAACAATTCAAAAATTCCAATGTCAACAAATCGTAAAAAGACTCTTGTTCAACCTCTGGGAATTGAGAAAAAAAAAGTCTCAAGCCGTATCTAAATCGAGGAAGTTGGTAGGTCCGGAGGGCAGGAACCAAAAGAAGAAGGGAGCTCGATTGCCTATTGAAACTGGAGCAAGGGAGGACGTATCTGAAAATGACTAGCTCGGTGAAATACAAGGAGGTGTATGAATATACGAACCAGTTCGCAGAGTCCAAAAATCTATGCTTTCACGGCTGCACACAACTTGTTCTTGTAGCCTCGAAATCGAAATCAAAAGCAAAATTGAAATCAACTAATTTCTGTGGTGGGTTTTGATGCTGTGATGTGGGTGGGGTTTAGGGTCGTAGCCTCAAGATGATTTAGGTGCCGTTGCAGATGCATAGTAAAAGAAACTTTAGGAAAATGAAGGTAATTTCAAGCTCAAAAATCATGTATTTACGTAAATAATTTTCTTACCAATGCAAAAAATGGATCTTGTTTGATAGATCTCATTGAGATCTTTTAAACAATGCAAAAAAAATCGAAAACTTATTTTTCATTTTCATAATATGTGAGTTCGAAATTACGTTCTTTTTAGGAAAGTTTGAAAAGAAAGCAGAACGGGGCCTTAGGGATTTTGAGGCTGGGATGGCGGTGGAAATTTCAAGGTTGAAGAAAGAAAGAAAAACATGAACAGGGGAACTCAAGTTGTACGTGGAAAATTCCAAAATTTCAAATTATCAATGATTTTTAGACAATATCGTATCTTTTTTGAATTTTGCGAGTAGCAATATATATTAATAAAATATTTTTTTATTATCAATATGAAAATACATGTAATTCGGCCTCAGTCAGAGACACAACTCCTGCATCCACCACTACATGAGAAGCATGCAAAATTAGTTGTCAAAATCGTGGGTAGTGCTTAGTCTTTTTTTTATAAATGGATTTTTCACCTTTTTGTTCAGGTGCAATAAAATTACATGAAAAGATAAACATAATACCGAAAACTCTTAGCATCTCCAATCCACACATGAATTTATTTCACCAAAATATAGATTTTGTTGACCTATGTGGTAATTTGAAGACTTATTTTTGTAATTTGTGACTCCAACCCATCCATCAACAATTTAGTTTATACTATTTATTTAATTTTAGATGTGTAAAATCCTTCCACGGATAACAAATTAAATTGCGATGATCAATGGTAGGTAATGGAGGGACACATCATTTAATTTGATGAGTAAAATTGAATCACAATATTTGAAGAGAAAGAAAGGATCATCAATTTTTGTGCTATTTTTTTATATGAGGGTTGGAGTAGGTTTTCTTAAGATTAATCTTCAAAATACTTGAAAAATATCATTCGAGGAGTGGGTTGGAGATGCAGTTCTCTCTGTAAGCAACATAATGTGAATTCAATTAACTTAAGAAAATGGCCGATCAAAAGAAAATGAACTTAAGAAAATGATCGGCCCGAAGTTCCATTTATCCTGAAACAGATGGGTTTGATTTAGTGTGCTAGGTGCATTTTTTTTTTCAAGATCAATGTGTTACGATCATTCGTTTATCGATATTCACTGAACTTGATTTTAATCATGCTTGAAGAACTTGATGAGCTATACACAATGATCCGAAATAGGCCCACAAAAATTGAAACCGAACCGGATTGGAGGGTAAACACACTGGACAGGGCCTAAGTCCCCTCTGATGGGGTTGTTAATTGTTATCGGGAAATTCCAAGCCCGCCCCGCTTTTAGTGTTTTATCCCTTGCAGACCCTTTATTGAATTGCCCTTCCGCATAGACCCTGACGCGCGTGGAGAACATATCTAGGATGTACTTGATATTGACTTGTGCTGATGTGGATGTATTTTTTACTTTTTGCATTACAAACTTTAAAATACAATATCTCTTACAATATATATCTGTTTTTTCATAAAATTTATTTTTTTAGAATCTACTCGACGAGATCTATCATATAAGACCCATATTGAATGTGAAATTATGTGTAGAAAAAATATTTTTTTGGTGTGAATTGTTGTATCTTTTTTTGTGTGAATTATCTATTATAGGAGGTTTGAATTTTTGTATATAGGTGTGAATTGTGTGATAGGAGGGGTATGAATTCTGCATTTGAGGAGTGAATTTTTTCATTTTGTGCACAATTTAAGAGGGTGTGAATTGTCTATTATATGGGATGTGAATTGTTTGTTATAGGGAGTGTGAATTGCCTATTATAAGGGGTGTAAATTCTGCATTTAGAGTGTGAATTGTGTACATTAAGGGCATGAATTGTGTATCATTAAGAGTGTGAATTGTGTAAAGCAGTTGAATTGAATTATCGTTCCCTATTAAAATGATAACTCAAAGAACCCAAATCTGAGACAAAAAAACATTCAAAGAAAAGAGATCGGATGGCAAAAACCAGAATTGAGGAACTTGAAAAGGTTCCGTACTAGCCATCGATGACTGAAAGGTACCTATAGCTGCCTAGGATATAGTGAGCTATTTAAGATTTATCAACTGAAAAGATTTACCAGATGAAAATTGTACCATTGAAGTACTTTTGATTTAGATCTGTTAAAGCTTGCCCCGTATAAAATACAAAAATGCTAAGGGTACATACAAAATGTACATACAATGTACATATGGATTTTGTGGGGCTCAAATCGGGTCTCACAAAGATGATTCGAACCGCCCATTATTTTTAAAACATATTTTTATGGAGCCCTGTAAAAAATCAGCTCAACCCGATATCGGTAAGGATTTTTTCTGATTTTGTGGGGGCGAAAACTACTCGTCGCCCCCACAAATTCAGAAAAAATCCTTACCGATATCGGGTTGAGCTGATTTTTTACAGGGCTCCATAAAAATATGTTTTAAAAATAATGGACGGTTTGGATCATCTTTGTGGGACCCGATTTGAGCCTCACAAAATCTATATGTACATTGTATGTACATTTTGTATGTACCCATAGCAGCACTCTATAAAATAGTTATTGCCTCCCAAATTATCCCAAACTAGGATATGAGCCGGGGCGGCCTCCTCACTGATTTCCAATTGGTTCCGAGTTGGATGCTTTAACAAGATCCAAAGATTAGGTAAGAGGATTACCATCACCTCATTTATGTAATAATTGGAATCCGTATCAATATCCAACTTTTCACTGTGAATCGTTCATGATTCATCAATACAAAGAATTAACTTAACTGAACAGAACTATATAACTGCAAAGGGAACTATATAACTGCAAAGGGACCCTTCAAGCATTTGAAACTATTTTAGTTTTCAAAGCATATTAAGAACATATGTTTAAAACTCCACCATTGAAGCAAGAATAGATGGCATCAAATCAAGACACCTAGAAGATTAACCAAAGGAAAAAGATAATAATGACAAGAGGAGTGACAGGGAACCTCCCTTCAAAGAGAAGGGGAGAGAGGGAATGGGAATTGGGTGGGCGTCGGAGTCAACGTAATCCTAATTCTGAAATCCAAAAATAGCACTCTCTCAATTCACGCTTCTTTTGTAACTGAGTCAGCCAACCCAGATATCCACGCTTCAGACTTAGTGGTTGAGGCTTGGGACTTAAGGGATTTGTTCAGTGGCGGAGCCACATGGTGCTTAGTGGGGGCACGCGCCCCCACTGCAATTTTTAATAATTTTACTTTTACCCCAAATTATAAATGCCATCACAATTTATATTAAAAAATTATACTCATTTTTTCTCTTATAACACTTACCTCCTTGGTATCTTTGTCAAGTTTTCAAAAAAGCACACTTTTACGTACTTGTTTTCCATAAAGACTCGTTATATATGTGTGTATTGTAGCAAATTTTATTAAGTTCATTTCTTTCATGTTATGGTTATTTACTACAAGTAAAAAGATAGAAAATTCTAAAACCATGCTCAATGATGCCCCCACCGACCTAAATTTCTGTCTACACCACTGGATTTGTTCGCTCCTAAGGTCTCAGCTTCAAAACTCATGCTATCAATTATTTTGGGGCCAATTCCAAAATGTATTACTCTTTCATGTGATTGTAGTGTTCATTTTATGATACATTGTCCATGATGATTTGAGGTTCAATCTTGTTGCTAAATACAGGAAATAACTGGGTTTTCTTTCTCCGAGTACTCGGAACAACGATATCGGGAGCATTGTAACAAGGCAAAGAAAATGGTTTGAAATTGAGTGAGGCCATAGAGCTTGAGGTTCTAAAGAAAGAATATGCAGGGTTTGAATATGCCTTGCTTGCCCGGTCCAAGCAAAAATCTAGCGAGTCTCCGTGTGGAAGACCAAGGCAAGGCCGAGAAATAAGGCTGTAGAAGGATGAAATTAAGTCCAATTCCTTCAAAGTTAGATGAGTGTGCCTTAAAGCGCCTATTCGATTATCTGTTCTGTACTTCATCAACCACGCGAAGTTCTCTCGTGTCTCTCGAGTTAGCAAGAACGCAAAATAAACTAGTTTTACCATGTAGTCAATTTGTGTGATTTGGGAAGGGAGATGTGCTCATGCTCATGAGCCCCCAAAATCATACAAATTGACAACATGGCAAAGCTAGTTTATTTTGCGTTCTTGCTAACTCGAGAGACACGAGAGAACTTTGCGTGGTTGATGAAGTACAGGATAACAGGACAGATAACCGGATAGGCGCTTTAAGTCACACTCATCTAACTTCAAAGGAATTGGACTTCATTTCACCCATCTTCAGCCTTATTTCTCGGCCTTGCCTTGGTCTTCCACACGGAGACTCGCTAGATTTTTGCTTGGACCAGGCAAGGAACACATATTCAAATGCTGCATATTCTTTCTTTAGAACCTCAAACTTTGGCCTCACTCGAATTCAAACCCTTTATTTTCTTTTCTTTGTTACGATGCTCCCGATATCGTTGTTCCAAGTACTCGGAGAAAGAAAACCCAATCATTTTCCTGCATTTAGCAACAAAATTGAACCTCAAATCATACGGGCAATGTAAAACTTACAAAATTTCTTACAATCACGTGAAAGAGTAACACATTTTATGATTGGCCCCAAAAGAGTTGATAGCAGGGGTTTTGAACCTAAGACCTTAGGAGCGAACAAACCCTAAAGTCCAAGCCTCAACTACTAGGCCAACCCCTCAGAGTTAATCACCCAATGTTTTTAGTACATGGATTATCCAAAGAAATCACGGCTATTTTTCAGAAACTCACGTTTGTAAAGAAGAAATGTAACACCTCTCTCTCTCCGGGCAAGCTTCCACTGCTATTTTTGAGAAGTTACTGGTGCAAGCTTCCACTCACCATCGCCGATGTCTCTACACGCTCCACTCCTCTTCAGGGTGGCCAAGGTGTCTCTCTCTCACTCTCTCATTTTTGTATATTGGATTTGGAGTTATCTTCAGGAATCACTTAAAGGGTCGATATGTACTGTGAGAGCTAAGGACAGTGAGAGCTAAGGGTGTGTTTGAAACTTCTAGGGATAGAAATGCAAAGCAAGAGAGAGTTCCAAACAGAGCCTGAGAGTAAGTAGAAGGAAAAATGGAGGCAGTGTTTGAAGCGTGGATTTCTGAGTGTATTTTTTTTGGGGGGTTTTTTTTGGCTAACTCAATTCACAAAAGATCGTGAATTGAGAGAGTGTTTTTTTTTTTGGCTGCACAGATCGAAGTGCAAGGGCCATTTTCGTGTCCTGCACAAATAATCTAAACTTTTCATTAACTTTCAAATATTTTTTTGGGTGACTCATGTAAAAATCAGCTCAATCTGATAAATGCAAGTGTTTGATCTAATGTACCAATTTTTCATTCCGAATGCAAATCTTGTAATCCGAAACTTGAGCTCAATCTGATAAATGCAAGTGTTTGGGCATTTACAATCCGAAACTTGAGCTCGGCTCGAGCCATGAGCAGCTCGGTTCGTTTGTAGCCTTAGTTGGCTGCCTAATTTGGTCGTTGGACAATCGCCTAGCACCTAGGTGGGGACCAGGGTCGACCCAAGGGATTTGGATGTCCAAGGCTAAATTGTGGGGCGGTGCCCTACGTATTTTTAGAATTAAACAATGATAGAAATGTTTCTTTATATTACTACTTTAGATTTTATAATGCATGTTAATTGCTTTGTTACCAATGGCCAAAGTGGTTGGCTTGAATTTTACTTGATTTGGTTTCGAAACCTAGCAGTTACAATAGCATTATTTTTGGGGAAAAAACATTTCATAAGAAAAAGCTGCCCCGAAAACTCGAACTTGGACACTCCACATGGACTAAAATCAACTTACCACTGAATTTGTGTTATAAAACGAATAAATAATATATATACTAATTTACAAATAATATTGGAGTGCCCCTCAAATTTGAAATTTTTTGGCTGCCCGAGGCCGGCCCTAGCGGGAACTACTCGACCTAGGCCGCCGAATTTCAAAACATTGTCGGGAACTCTAGGCCCAAGAAGCACCGTACAAGTCACTCCAATACTACAAAAAATGATCGACAGTAAAATAACAAAATTGATGCAATAATCGCCATAATGAATAATGATCCCACAGTAAAAGTAATACTATACGGTTGAAAAAGTGATGTATTCAGTCATACCACTCCGGTGTCACTGTAAGTGGAGACGGTGAATTTCTGGTCGGAGATGTTGTCCTTTGTCAGCAGATCTGCATTCAACCAATCGGATAGAAAATTCAACAAACACACACACACACACACCGATATATGTTTACGAAATATGAGTTACCGCGATTATTGTTTCGAGAGAGGTTAGTCGATGACCTAGGAGAGTGTAATCGACGAATTTACCTTTGGATTTCTTGCCGATATCGGAGAAGAGTCCTGGTCCCTTGCTCATGTTTGCAGAGAGAGAAAAGAAGAGAGAAACTAGAGAGAGAAAATTGATTTGAACACTCCGGCGGAGGAAGGAGGGGCTGGGGATGAATAGGAAAATAGTGGGGGGAATTCCTTTTGGTGGTCGCAAGGAATTAGAGTAAAAAGCTTGTGACCTCCAAAATTACTATTATACGGAGTAGTTTGTTTGGAAGTTATGAAAAGTTGTGGAAAGGGTTGGAAAATTTTAAAATTTTCTCCAACCTTGTTTGGTTCTTATAAAAAAGAAAGAGGAATAATTTTAAATTTCAATTCAACTTTCCTCTCAATTTCTCTTTAATTTTTCCTCTCATTTTCCTCTTCATTATTTTCTTTCCTTTTCCCTTTCTTTCCCTAACTTCCAAACAGAGCCTTACTAACTACGGCCTAAAACGTTTCTACCGTCCGCAAAAAGAGTACTTGAGGCTTGTTCCACCAAGTTTTTTGGGCTTTTTCTTATTTTGCCATTCAAATTTTTTTTTTTGCATTTGTTAGTTTGAGCTTAATTTTTGTATATTATTGATTCGTCTCGGGGAGAGTAATCCAAAAACAAAAAAACATTTTTACCCAAATATTTTCGGAAATTAATATCCAAGAAAAAACCCAAAATTTTGGTTTTTTTTTTGGGGCTTTATCTTGGATATTTTTAGAAATATTTGGGTAAAAGTCATAATTTTTTATCTTTTCGATTCATCTTGATGAGAGGAATTAATAATTCACAAAAATTAGGCAAAAAACTAACTGCTAAACAAAATTGAATAAGGAGAAAACACAAAAAAGCCTAGTGGAACAAAGCCTAACTCAATTGTTGTTGAAAAATCAAAATTTTACAACACGTACTAGATATCAATGAGCTCTTTTAATTTAATTTTTTAGAAAAATATTTTATTTTTAAGTTCTCATTTTGCGATCGGATAAGCATTTTGAGACATATGAGTACATGCTCTTGGAGCATTGTCTCTGCTTTAGGATCCTTTTCTACGAGGGGTGAGCAAAAAATCCGTCAAACCGCGAATCTAGTCCAAACCAATCTAAACCGAATGATTTGATTTGGTTTTTTAGTAGGGTGATTTGGTTCCGGTTTAAAAAAATTAGAAACTGCATTAAATGGTTTGGTCTGTGGATTTACGTTAATGGTTTTGGTTCCAAACCGATTTGTATAATTATATATCCATTTAATTTAAATACACCAAGTACAGATGAGAGTTATATATAGTCAATTAATTTCCTAAATTAATAATCTATTCAATCTACCATCCTATTCAGTATTTATTTACTGCCAAAATTATTTAGCATAAACTTGTATATATCGCAACTTATTCGTATAATTAAAATTTCCATTTTATGGGTTGTATTCCGCTTAATTCTATTTTGATTAAGGACTTTTTCTAGTTTTGCTTGTTGTAATCAAGTGATGTTATAAAAAAATTATTATTCCTATAATTTTGGTACACCAAAAGTATGGAATATAAATATATAATGCTTCATTCAGTGAATAGTGGTTTCACGGTTCAATTAATTCCTAAATTTTCCTATATTTTCTATAAATGAAAATCAATTCTTAGTTATCTCCGCAATTTTGAGTACTTTAAATAGTTTACGAAGATGATATTTCAGTTTAAAGTAAACCGTGGTTTGAAACCGAAATCGAACCGTAATATAATGGTTTGGATTGGTTTGGTTTTATACTTTTTGTGGGTTGGTTTGGTTCCCCAAATTCATAATCCGTAGGTAGTGGTTTGGTTCTTGGTTTACTATAAAACCGAACCAATCCAGTCCTTGCTCACCCCTAAATTTCTACCATATAATTGTGTGGGCTCTACTACCAAGTATGTGGCCCCCGCATTAATATGTGGTAGAGAATGCCCTTGAAGCACGACGTGTGGTCGGTGCGGCGCTACAAGAGCACTGAATATCAATCACTCCTCTATAAGTTCAAAGAACTCATTGATACTTAATACAGTAACTTGCAAGAAAAATTTGAATTATTTTCAAAAAGATGTACATAATTTTTAAATTCTTGTTTTGCAGACTAGACAATTTTTTGGGATGTTTAATTATGTATTTTATACTATTTCAAAAAAAATATTTTGATTGCAACAACTTTTTAGATAAAGCACGATGAACTACATGTGGAAAAAGTTTATTAATTAAGAGAAACTAACAATAAAAGAAAATACGGAATAGTTTGTTTCTCTTTACTAAGGCTGTGTTCCACAAACTGAATAAGAACTTATTTTTTGTTCAATAATAAGGTGTGTTCCACAAAATAAGAAGGGTGCTTCTTATTTTGGAAGAAGCACCCTTAGGTACCAATGAACCAAGGGGGCTTACGCGGGAATCAACGGCATCCGAGGTGTGTAGGGTGCTTGATCCGAGCACCTATTTTCCGTGTATATATGGGGATATATATACACGGAAAATAGGTGCTCGGATCAAGCACCCTACACACCTCGGATGCCGTTGATTCCCGCGTTAGCCCCCTTGGTTTTTTTTTTAGAATTTTTGGACGGCCCAGCGCGGCCGCCGGTACGATTTGCCTCCGCCGGCGCCCAACACAATAGCAACAGTCTTATTTTTTGTATACGGCAACTTCATGTGTTTACGCAAATAATTTTCCTATCACTATGGATCTTATTTGATAGATCTCATTGAGATCTTTAATACACCTAGTAAAAAAGTTGTGGCACATGTTCAATCGAGTTTTTTGATCCCTTATAAAGGTGTTCAAAACTTCATCCCGAATGTCAATCATAATACATATTCTCTTGTTTTACATGTCACAATCATTTGAACACATTTATCTCGAATAGGTCTGATTTAGCGTGCACATTGCATTTTTTCAAGATAAATTTCAGATAAAATATTTTTCTGATAGATCATGCATCAGCATTCAGTGAACATAATTTTTCTCGTACCGAAAATTTTTACAAACTCTACAAATGAACAGTTTCAATCATTATTGTAATCCCAAATGAGCCTACAATAATCGAAACCGGACCGGATGGAATTGACACCGGGGTCCTCATTTTCCCCTTTTCCTTTTCTATAATAATAATTTACTGACCGAAACTCCTCCAACGACTCGCTATTTTGTCCATTTCTCCATAACGTAGTTTGTATTTACTTGATCAGACGTTTGACCCCGCCCATTCCGTTATTCCCCAAACCTCTTAACCACCGACCGTTGCTCTCTCTCTCTCTCTCTCTCTCTCTCTCTCTCTCTCTCTCTCTCTCCACCAAGTGTTTTCACCAGATTTCGGATCTATTTCCTCCCTTTCAGCAGAGCTTTCGTTGCTGAAGTTTCTTCTGCTTTAATTTTTTCCCTTTACACATCTGTTAAACTCCTAATTTGCTTAAAACTAAAAGGAAAAAAAAATGCGATGGGAACTTCCCTTTACCCCGTAGTTCCTCTCTGAATTGCGAAGTTATATTCTTGAATGATCGGAGCGTAACGGTTGAACAAAATAGGAGAGGGGGGGAAAGAAATTAAGAGGGGATGGAGAGTTTTTTGAATGAGAATTTTGGGGCGGTGAAGGCGAAGAACTCCCCGGACGAGGCGTTGCAGAGATGGAGGGACCTCTGTGGAGTTGTGAAGAACCCCAAGCGCAGGTTTCGATTCACAGCCAATCTCTCCAAGCGCTACGAGGCTGCCGCCATGCGCCAATCCAATCAGGTTTCACGCACGCACTCTCTCTTTCTGAGTCTACATATGTAGACAACCTCCTGGTGTTTGTATCTATGTTTGTGTGGTGTAAGTATATGTTGGGCGAGAGAGATTCCGGCTTATGAGAAGAAACATGCTTTTCTGCTGTATGATGTTGGACTGCATAGAGCAGTTCTCGTGATCCTGGTCGTCGAAAAATATCTCTAGTGGTTCAAATTTGTTGAAAACATCTTCTCCATAAAAATGAAATCTGGACTACTAATTGCTGAGATGAATGGCTGAGATTTAACTGCAAAAGCCTCCGCAGTTGGACTATAAAATCTAACATAACACGTAGGAGGATACGATACATATTACGATTTGGGACGTTTAGAGGTAGAATCGATATCTAGCTCTGTATGCATCATATGTTTATTTTTTGGTAAAGTTTTATATACCAAAAGCGAAGCTACAAAGCAATCACAGGGGCATCCCCCTTAAACCTATACATCAACACAGCCCCAAGCTAATATTCAAAACGACACAGAAGGAGAAAACAAACTATGGGCAGTTATTAAGAGCAAAAATCCTTGTATCCAACAACCAAGCCTCACACCGACTTCGGTTTTGGGCAGAGAACTTGACAGAAGACCCAAGCACAAACCTTAGCACGAATGGCATTCGCATTCCTAGATTTTGCCTAGAAAGATTCTCAGATTACTCTCCCTCCAAAGAAAGTAAATGGAAGCTGCCAATGCCAGCTTGTAAAGTGAATATGTTTAAGTAAATATTCTTGCTCTAGCCACACAAACCATGATGCAATACACAATATTTTTCCTTGGTAGAACATGTTGCATAGTTGAAGAGAGTGAAAATTTTCATTAGCAAAGTATTTATTCAGTATGTGCAATAATTTTTGTATTTAACATTACGAAGGCGAGAAAGCTATGTTTTAACTTGTATTTACACTTGTCAACATATCTTATGATACACGACAATGAAACAGATAAAACGATACACAATACGTATTCCCTTTAACAACCTTGATGAGAACCAATAGGTTTTTGTCATTGAATATGGCGTGAGAGAAATTCCAGTTTAGGAGCTACCAATAGTATTTTCCCCCATTGAATATAGGGAGAGAGAAATTCCACTTTACGAATTACCAATAGACTTTTATTCTTATTTGACATCATTGTTATAGGAGACGGATCCAATGGGAGGCTGACCCACCCGAAATTTGGGAAAACTACGTGGCACGTACGAGTATTTTCAGTTTAGATGACAGAATTTTTGAGGGAATAAGAATGTGATGCCTTGTCATCACGATTCCTACATTTTGAATAGACTGGAGTAGAAATGTGATTCTTGATACCATATTCATTCTATAATCACATTTTTTCAAACTAAGTAGGAATCTGATTCCTCCCTCCCATGGTAATCTAAGATTCCAGGCTCAATCCTTTAAAAAGATAACATGTTTAGGGCTCGTTCTTCTTAACTTTTTTTTTTTTTTCATTTTGTGTGTTTTGTTCATCTTTTCTAAATTTTTGTTAGATTTGCTTGATATTTTGTGGATTAATCATCCATCACGACAAGAGGAGTCTATAAAATAAAAAATTATGACCAAAAGCAAAAAAAAAAGTTCACTAAAGACAAAAAAGTATCAAACAAATGTTTTTTTGTTTTGTCTAAAATGTCGTCTTATATGAACTTTTTCTAACATAGGTCCGTATATTTATACTTTTCCGATTCCTCTCGTGGAGAGGAATGATTAATCCTAAAAGTAACAACGAAAAGCTAAACAAAAAGTTATGGAAAATAAAAAATACTGAAAAAGTTCTGGACAAAAAAGTTCATAATAATGCAACCTTTTACTCTAATTAAGTTCCTAAACGTTGTTTTCCTGTATATGATTCCTAAAGTAATCCAAACATTGGAATGAGATTACATACCATACTAGATACAAGGAATTCAATTCCTAATTGAATCTCATTCCTACTGATCAAGATTACAGATATTCAAACATAATCTGATGTGTTTGGAAAATTATCGTGTTTTGAAAAATTAAGCATCGTGTTTTGAAAGTTAATCAACTTGTTCTTTTTGGTAGTCAAATTTTAAAGTACGTTTCTCTTCTGATATTTTGATTAGGTACTTTTAAATATGCATGCTGCAGAGAAACCAGTATTTGTCCACATATGTTATCTACTTGTTATGGAATTTTTTTTGTTAACATTTGCTTCCACCCCCTTTTCTTTCTATGTAGTAAGTACTTGTGTTGTGCTCTGTTGCTTGTGGATGGTATGCTATGTCATTTTCTATCCCTATTTGCTTGTGCCATTTCTCTCTTCAGCTATTTCTAGGCTATGTAAATATGGCCCTTCATATATTGGATAGAGAAACTTCTTGTAAACCAGACTTTATTGAGTCGAGTCAACCATCTTACTTTTAGTGAAAGTTAGTCTCCAAGGTGTTATGCGTCACATGCTAGGTAAATTATCCTTCTTCAATTTTCCATAGTAGCATTCTTTGCAGTCTTTTAACATTTCTTTTTGAGTTATCCCGTAGATTTCTTGACCCTATTTTGTGTGACTGGTTGGCTCTTGACTTTACCTACTTGTTACCTTGGTGCAATTCCTAGTTCCTATGCTGTTTGATAGTGATTTCACACTTCCAGCCAATCATTGTTTAGAAGGTAGGCGCCTGACTCTTTTTCCTCGTGTGTACTGTAGGAGAAGTTGAGAGTTGCGGTTTTGGTTTCCAAAGCAGCGTTTCAGTTCATCCAAGGTGAAGCTATTCACACTTTTCGATGTTCTATTTTCTGTGATAAAATGATTTCTTGGTGTGACTCTCCTCAGCGTATGTGGACAGGTGTGCAATTTAGTGACTATGTTGTCCCTGATGAAGTTAAAGCTGCTGGATTCGGCATTTGTGCTGATGAACTGAGCTCCATTGTTGAAGGCCATGATCTTAAAAAACTGAAATTTCATGGCGGTGTATCTGGTATTGCAGACAAGCTCTCCACATCAACTACCGCAGGTCTCACAGCCGGTTCTGATTTGATGGTTCGTAGACAGGAGATTTTTGGAATCAATAAATTCACAGAAAGTGAAGCACGGAGTTTTTGGGTATTTGTTTGGGAAGCCTTTCAAGACATGACACTCATGATCCTTGGCGTATGTGCATTTGTCTCTCTGATAGTTGGCCTGGCAATGGAAGGATGGCCGAAGGGGGCCCATGATGGTCTTGGGATCGTCGCTAGTATTTTGTTGGTTGTATTTGTGACGGCAACAAGTGATTATAGGCAATCCTTACAGTTCAAAGATTTGGACAAAGAGAAGAAGAAGATTGACATTCAAGTTACGAGGAGCGGTTACCGGCACAAAATGTCAATATATGACCTATTGCCTGGTGATATTGTACATCTTTCTTTAGGGGACCAAGTTCCGGCAGATGGGCTCTTTGTTTCAGGGTTTTCAGTGGTAATTGACGAATCGAGTTTGACGGGAGAGAGTGAGCCCGTTATGTCGACAGCTGAAAGCCCATTTCTTTTATCAGGAACTAAGGTACAAGATGGATCATGCAAGATGATGGTGACAACCGTTGGGATGAGAACCCAATGGGGCAAGTTGATGGCAACCCTTAGTGAAGGGGGAGATGATGAGACCCCACTGCAGGTTAAACTGAATGGGGTGGCAACCATTATTGGTAAGATAGGCCTTTTCTTTGCAGTTGTCACTTTTGCAGTTCTGGTGCGAAAAATGTTTGGTCGAAAACTGCTTGAAGGGACTCACTGGAGTTGGTCTGGAGATGATGCATTGGAATTGTTGGAATATTTTGCCATTGCTGTCACTATCGTTGTTGTTGCAGTTCCTGAGGGGCTACCTCTGGCTGTGACATTGAGCCTTGCCTTTGCTATGAAGAAGATGATGAATGATAAGGCTCTTGTCCGTCATTTGGCTGCTTGTGAGACGATGGGATCCGCCACTTGTATTTGTAGTGACAAGACTGGGACACTGACTACAAACAGAATGACTGTCGTTAAATCATGTATTTGTTTGAATGTCAAGGAAGTGAGTAAAGCCGGTAATGCTTCAAACTTATGCTCTGAAATCCCAGATTCTGCTGTCAAACTTCTGCTGCAGTCAATATTCAATAATACTGGTGGGGAAGTTGTGGTTAACAAAAGAGGCAAACGTGAAATATTAGGGACACCAACTGATGCTGCTTTATTGGAGTTCGGCTTGTCGCTTGGTGGAGATTTTCAGGCTGAGAGAAATGCATCTAAGATTATTAAAGTTGAGCCATTCAACTCTACCAAGAAACAAATGGGGGTGGTTTTGGAGCTTTCTGATGGTGGTCTGAGAGCTCATTGCAAAGGTGCTTCAGAAATAGTATTGGCTTCCTGTGACAAGGTGATAAATTCAAATGGTGAGGCTGTTCCCCTTGATGATGCTTCCGTTAACCATCTCAAGGTTACAATAGAAAGTTTTGCCAGTGAAGCTCTTCGGACACTGTGTCTTGCATATAAGGAACTGGATAATGGGTTTTCTGCCGAAGATCCTATCCCAGGTTCAGGATTTACTTGTATTGGAATTGTGGGTATCAAAGATCCCGTTCGACCTGGTGTGAAGGAATCAGTTGCGCTTTGTCGTTCAGCGGGTATTACTGTTCGCATGATTACTGGAGACAATATAAATACTGCAAAAGCTATTGCTAGGGAATGTGGGATACTTACTGATGACGGTATTGCCATAGAAGGTCCTGATTTTCGGGAGAAGAGTCTAGAGGAGTTGCATGAACTGATCCCCAAAATTCAGGTACTTTTTGGATTTTTACTTTTTAATTAGGAAGAAAAGGGGCTTTCTTGACGCGTGGCTTGTAATTTTTACATTTTAATAGGTGATGGCTCGATCTTCACCTCTAGACAAGCATACATTGGTGAAGCATTTGCGAACCACATTTGATGAAGTTGTTGCCGTGACTGGCGATGGAACAAATGATGCTCCAGCACTTCATGAAGCCGATATTGGACTTGCTATGGGCATTGCTGGAACTGAGGTGAGTTTACCTGTGTGATCACCCTGTGTCTCACTTATTCTACTGCCATTGCAAATAAAGAAGTTTAAACACTCCAATATAGGATTGAAATATATTTAGTTGGCCCTATCAATATGAGCACAACTTAGGGCTGAGATTCAGCCTATAATTCTTTCCACGCATTCATCGAACCTCCACCAGAAACTTGTCTTTTGATGTGGCATCAAAAATTACGAATTGCACTGAAGTAGGATACATAAGCAAAAATTTCCTTGCGCTTTTGGCAAAGCTGTTGGCCCCACAGAGTAACTCAATTTAAGTTCAATTGATTTCTTTTGTTAATGTAGTTCTGGTCAGGTTAGAAGTGTAGGAGGAACCAGGAAGTGTTCATGTTCAACTACATTCTTGTTCCTTTTATTAACATTTCCCTTTCCCTTTTTTTTTTTTTTAAAATTATGACGCAACATCATTCTCTTGCCTGGATGGCCATGTTAAATAAGTAAAATGTGAAAATCGTAGTAGCTTTCAAGTTTAATAAAATGTGAAAGGACACTCCCATATGGGAAAATCATAGTAGCTTTCAAGTTTGGTTGGGAACTGCCAAGTTAGGAGATGAGCTAAGGGTTTAAAATGTCTTCCAGTCAATAGGAGAAAGGCGTTCAACACTAAGGGTACGTTTGGTTCGATTGAGTGGAATTGACAAATGGAAGGGAATTGAGGTTGGAATGGAATTGGATGAAATGAGATTGGAATATCCATGCCCATTCCCATTCCAAAGTTTGGTTGTGCTTAGGAATAGTCATTCTCATCCACAATGGAATGGTGTGACAATAGTAATTTTGGAGTGGTAATAGTAAATTTTGGTGCTGCAATAGTAATTTTGGAGTGGCAATATCTTTGTTGAAGTGCCATATTTTTAGACAGTCTTATTCCCATTTTCAGGTGGCCAAAGAGAGTGCTGATGTCATAATTTTGGATGATAATTTCTCGACGATTGTGACCGTGGCCAGATGGGGGCGCTCAGTGTACATAAACATTCAAAAGTTTGTACAGTTCCAGCTAACTGTTAATGTGGTTGCTCTAATTGTCAACTTCACTTCAGCTTGTATGACAGGTAAGAAAGCTTGCATTATGAATTACATGAAATTATTGATTGTCTCTCTGATAAAAACCTTTTAGAGTTTTTTATAAAAACATCCCTCAAACTATCATCAGTTTTTTTACTTAGTCCTCGAACTACCAAAATCGTTTACTTTGTCCTCGAACTATCCGATTCCAACCCATTCAGTTAAGAAAATGGACGGAAAACCGCATACTATTCATGCGTGTACTATTCATCCAAACATTTAATTTTTTTTGGGTTATTACAGATCTACAAAGATGATTTAAACTGCTAAGTTATTCTTAAAATATTTTTTTATGAATTCCTGAAAATAATTAGCTCAATCTGATAATGGTAAGGGCAATTCAACATTCGTAGGGTGCCCTAAGAATTTTGAAACACCCTACGAATGCTGCTAAAATAGTCCTTACCTATATTGGATTGAGCTAATTTTTACCAAAAACCCATAAAAAATATTTTAAGAATAGCTTACCATTCAAATCATATTTGTAGGATCTGTAATGACCCAAAAAAATTAAATGCTTGGATGAATAATACACGCATGAATAGTATACGCATTTCAAACAGGTCGCTGTTTCAAACTTTGACATTTTCTACGTATTTTTTTTTAAATTTTTGATTAGACTAGATTCTATAAAGATTATTCAAAAGGTAAGCTATTCATTAAATATTTTTTTATGAATTTCTGAAAAAAAAAATTAGCTCAATCCGATATAAGTAAGGGTTGTTTCAATAGCATTCGTAGTGTTTCAGAATTCTTAGGGCGCCCTACAAATGCCAAAATAATTCTTACCATTATCAGATTGAGCTAATTATTTTCAGGAACCCATAAAAAATATTTTAAGAATAACTTAGCAGTTTGAATCATCTTTGTAGATCCATAATAACCCCCCAAAAATTAAATGCTTGGATGAATAGTACACGCATGAATAGTACTCAGTTTTCCGTCCATTTTCTTAACTGCCGTTAGGAATTGGACTGAATGAGTTGGAATTGGATAGATCGAGGACGAAGTAAACGATTTTGGTAGTTTGAGGACTAAGTAAAAAAACTGGTGATAGTTTGAGGGATGTTTTTATAAAAAACTCAACCTTTGAATAAGAAAGAAAACTGAAAAAGAGCAGAAACCATTCCACTCGATGTGCTTATCCTTGTCCATCTAACTGTGCTATAGGGAGTGCTCCGCTCACCGCTGTTCAGCTTTTGTGGGTCAACATGATTATGGACACGTTAGGAGCACTTGCACTAGCCACTGAGCCTCCTAACGACGAGTTAATGAAGCGAACACCAGTTGGAAGGAGAGGGAATTTCATCACCAATGTTATGTGGAGGAATATCCTTGGGCAATCCTTGTATCAGTTCTTGGTAATTTGGTTTCTTCAATCAATTGGGAAATGCGTGTTTGGACTTGATGGAAGCGATTCTGATCTGGTCCTGAACACGCTTATTTTCAACTGTTTCGTTTTCTGTCAGGTAATTTCGTATAACAAGTTTTATGTCTGATAAGTTTTCTTGAAATAGTAGACAATCCCAGCTACATTTAGACGTAAAATATGCATGTTGTTTAGGGCATTTTTAAAGGTTTTTTGTTATGTTCTTTTCCAATGGAAGAAACAAAATTTTGTTTCGTTTTTCTAGGTGACCAAATGAAACGAAATAGTGGAGTCGCGAAATTTCAATGTTCTTTTTTTGATAACTCCGGTGTTCGGGCCGGCTTATGCAAAATTCCAATGTTTTCATGACACACACCGAAACAAGCTGGAACATGTCAAAATTCTTCTGAAGTTAGAGACATATTGAGATGTTTTGACACGCATTAGCAATACCCAACAATGATATCTTCATCCATACCGTAGTCCTTTCAATTTGACATCTCCATCAGGTTCCAGCTAGAATTTTGAAATGTTTCCGAACTGTTTTCAAAATGTTTTCCGGGCAAACTGAAACATCACAACAAAACCAAGGTTTGGTCCTTGGTCGAATGAGACCGGAGATTCCAAAACTAGCAGGAAAAAAGAGATGTATGTAAGGTCTCAACTTAGTTTCCAGATAGAATTTTCAATGAGAAGCCCAAGACCAACCATAACAGGGGCAAAAAAATACTTAAAACTGTTTTGATATTGTTTTGCAGGTGTTCAATGAAATAAGCTCCAGAGAGATGGAGAAAATCGATGTCTTAGAAGGAATATTGGACAACTATGTTTTTGTGCTCGTTATCAGTTGCACGGTCTTCTTCCAGATCATAATCATCGAGTACCTTGGAGCATTTGCAAATACAACACCACTCACTTTTGGACAGTGGTTCTTTAGCATATTTGTTGGGTTCTTAGGCATGCCGGTTGCAGCTGGCTTGAAGATGATTCCGGTGGATACGTGATTCGGTAACAACACTTTTCAAATCTCATGCACACAAAAGCTCTTTTGTTCCTTGATTCATTGCAGTAGTGTCTGTTCTGAGGTGATGGATGCTCTTGGATAGGAGGGATGTTCTTCTGGTACTCTCTTCGAGAACAATACCGAAAGATATAAATTGAAATCGGGAATCTAATACCGCATAATTTTTCGTTTTTAAGATTCCGAATTTCCTTCTGGTATTATTGCCAGCAGAGGGAGCATAAACAATGTTGGGCGGAGTCCCTAGCGCCCTCCTCAGATTCAAAATTTTCAAATAAACTCAGGAGGGTGAGGAGAAGATTTACTACTATCATGTGTTTAATTAAATTAGCTACAACTTCCATTTATGGTCTGTTATGCAATGATTCGGTTATCTTGTGGTGCCAAGTTTTTCCATATTGAGTTTTGTTAGGTTTGCCACTGGATCCTCACACCATTCTCCCTGTGAGGATGGTGTGTGGATTTTCATGGGATCCGAACCGTCTATCTCAGCAATCAATGGTCCGGATTGAAAACAAAACTTTTCCGGCAAAGAGTTGACTCTTTTCCGGAAAAGTTTTGTTTTCAATCCAGACCATTGATTGCCGAGATGAACGGTCCAGATGCAAACCCTCACACCATCCTCATAGAGGATCCGGATCAGCCATTTTATTGTGTTAAGACGCGATTCCCATATTTAGTGTATTCGGTATGTGACATGGGATCCATTCAATTTCTCTGAACTTCGGGTAGAATTTTGTTCATTTTGCAGTGTCGTTGTTATTGTACGCTAATAGTCCCGAGATTAACCTTTGAAATTAGAGAGAAACTTATTCACGGCTCCGCGCAATCTCAGCCGGTTCGTTTCGGTAATCAATGATCCGGATTTTTAAATAAACTATTCGCGCAAATAGTTTGTTTAAAATCCGTCCATCGACAGCACTTTTTGTCGCGCACGATTGAGTGCATTAAGAAGTTTTTCTCTTGAAATTATTGTTTGTTGCAAAGTTGTCAATCTCATACCAGCTACTGCTAGCGTACCATTTTTTCTACCGGAATGGAACGTACTAGTACCGGTTTGAATCTTGGTACTATTTCGGATTTATCGCAATATACATTTTTAGATATTTTTTTATGTACTTATGTATAATTGCAAATCTTAAAATAGGGAAATAAAATAAATTCTAGTAACATTGTGATACACCTTTTTTTTTTTTTTTGAACGGCAACATTTTGATACACCTTAATACTAATTCTAATACAAAATTAACATGATTAATAGAAAATGGACTCCAAATTTTGTTAAAATGCCTTAAAAAATTCATGCCTTTTTATTAGAAGATAACAAAATACACTAGTATTTGTGTAGCGGCCGACATCCCGGTACATACCGGTAAAGACCGGCACGCCCAGTATCGACCGGTACGAAACATTAGGGTACATGTACCATTTTATGGCCAGTACGATAGGAGATTGACATTGGTTTGCTGGTATGAAATTTTTTTAATAAACCATGCAAAAGGAATTACTTCAACCAACTAACCCGAGCCTAAATATAACGATTGCAAAACACATAGCGCGACGAAATATGGTAAGGCCGTTCGTGTTAAACTTTCAACACAAACTGCACGTTTTCATTCAAACATCTTACTACAGTAAATGAGATTGTCCCATGCCCTTGTACATTTCCTCTGCCAACTTTCAAATTTAGCTCGGATCAAAAAACCTCTATTTGTCGTCCATTTGATCCTTCCAAACACCGCCCATTAGTGTGTTCGGTTTTGATGCTGGTACCGGATTAACAACTTTTACGTGCGAGGGATGCAGGGCGATTGTATGATGGACTTAAAAGAGAAGCCCAACACTGCACGGACCAGTGACCGGGTCTAATCAGGAAAGATAACGACCAAAGTCATCGAACTAATAGATTGAGCTCTGTCACGTGATGACTCTTAAGACATACACCCGACGGAAAACCGAACAAATCCGGATGTAATGTTTACGATGAATATTCATGAGCAAGGGATCTATCAGAATGTCTTAGCACACTTGCGAATTCGTGGTCTCCCAGGTTCGCGTCAATATAGCTTGTGATTGACGAAGGCTAACTTGCAGAAAGAGGTACATTACATCCTCTTAGATATACACGCTCTACTTCGCTCCGTACTTCATATATCCTATTTACATAAGCATCGGCGTGGCATTCTGGCCAAACCAACCAAAGACATTAACAGTGTCTTTCCTTGTGTGCAGGTCGGTATCTCCACAGAAAGATCGGGCGTGGCTACTCATTACTCGTATAGTGGCCGGTATTTATACCCTGCACAACTACCAGTACTAAGCAGGGTTGAAAACATAATTGTTTCTAGGTTTCACAACGAGAAAGAGATAGAAAGAACCATTTCGTAAAATCTTTGTTTTCCTCTTCTTTGTTTTTCTAGTCAGGGAAAACATGCCGGTAAGCCGGTAATGGATAATGTTTCCCCTTCCTAATCCAAGTCAAAGCTGAATAATGCACAAGGTTTAGAAAAGCTTTACTCACTGTCATTTCTTCTCTCACACGTGTATTTACAAGATATCATTATTTTGCATCGCAAAGACCGGTGGCTTGGTCGCAGAACCCATCCCTATCAAGCAGCTTCGGCGGAGGAGCACTTAATAGAGGGGAGGAAGGGGAACCATAAGCATTACGTCGATTGTTTCCACAACCAAGGCTCAGTCTGGTACTCACCCCAGTAACTGGATTTGTGCCACTTGCATATTTGCAAAGAGCCTACACAAAAATACAACTTATGAAACTTGTCAATGAAGTGAACTATGGTACAATGCAAGAATATTACGAGAACGGAATATGATGACATTAGGTAAATCAAACTTGGGATATTTTTTTAGACCGCGTGATGCAGAAAAATTAACCTCTGTGTACAATGAAATAAAAGATAATGGCTGCAACGATCACGGCCACCAATGGGTTATTATCCAGTCAGTTAAACCATTCCATTTCACCAAGCTATCATTTTCTTACACATTTTGACGAGTGTTATCAATTACTACTTCAAAGGTTTACAGCTTGACTAACTTCAGCAATATACAAATTACCAACTTAAAGAAACAAGGTAACAATTGACTATAAATGAAGGAAAATTATGTAAAGGACGAGGTTATAATGCTTGGAAGTTGTCAGTTGTCTATATTCCTGCAGAATCCTGCATGGGTGGATCAGGATATATCTTTGATCCATGCTCTGAGAAACTTGCAGCACATAAAAGAGATCGGGATGAAAGTTCAAATAGTTTTTAAGGCATAAAACTACAAACTGGAATCTATGGATGAAAGTTCATCTACGGACCACAGGAACCTGGATAGCAATTCAAGTTGATAATTGCCCATGTGAGAGGATGTGAGCATTCAATGCCTTGCACAAAAGAAAATAGCTGACCTCGTGGTAGTGTCAAACAGAGCTTAGTCGTAATTGACTCAAGAGTTGGTTTGGGCTCTCTAGTTGGTGCCCAATTTCTGCTTCTGTCAGCGTCTCAGGATGCTTCATGTTTGTTCGATCTGTCATTGTTGCTTAAGGAAGCATGCAGCCTAACGTGTCGATTTATGTTAATCAGCAACTAATATCTCCTTTTTTCTTTTTTTTTTGATAATCTCCTTTTTTCTTTTCACTTGCACTTTTTTCCATCGACATTAAATAGGCTTCTAGATGCTTTGATGTGCAATCAAAGTGTAGGTGCGGTTAAGATTATGACCGTTGACCCCAGAAGAAGTTTGACCTACCACTCACATGTTGACGCGTGGAAAGATCGTGAGATTGACATGTGGCAAGCAGCTGCCCACAGAGAGACTTGGTGCCACGAGGCATAAGATGCGTAGACTTGACGCAAGAGGGGCCCCATGCAGCTGAATAAACTCGTGAGGGTAAAAAAGGCCCGCGAGAGTCATCGCGAGGGTAGTCGGCCCGCCAAGGTCCCGCTGGCAGGGCCGCGGTAGTCCCGCGGACGGGTGGGGTTCGCGGCAAGATGTGCCCCGCGCAGCTAAACAAGCTCGCGGAGGTATTGAGGCCCGCGAGAGCCATCGCGAGCGAGGGCAGCGCGGACAAGGCCGCGACAAGCCCGCGGAAGGGCGAGGCCCGCGACAATATGGGTCCAGCGGAGGTTTTGTTCCTTACCTATAAATACCAGTGCTGGTATTCAGAAGAGAGGACTCTCTCTTTCAGAGACAGACAGAGAGACTCAGATTTCTAGAGAGAGAGAGCCATCTCCTCTAGAGAGAGAAAACAGATTTCTAGAGAGAGAGAGCCATCTCCTCTAGAGAAAGAAGATAGATTTTCAGAGAGAGGGAGAGACCATCTCCCTGGGAGGAAATTGGAACTACGTTTGACCTGATTCCCTGTACACCGGGATACGTAGGCAGCCCTGATGACTCGGGCACGGTCGCACGCTTTATGTCTCCTCCATCCCTTCGTTCTAAACACTAACCATTCTTTACCTCTCCAGCACATTTTATTCTCATGAATATTTTGGGCTCTATTCTGAACCCCGAGGAGATGGGTCCAGATTTTGACCGCTCCTACACAAAGCTAATTACTATTCTACGGTGGATGATTGAGTGCATTGGCAAAGTATTCAATATAAATTGTGGCCATAAGATACCTGTTTCTGGAGAAGGTCCAAAACAGCATCGCTGAAGTCAGCACCGTTGATAACAGCACCACCAAGATCACTACGGGTGAGGACTGATCTAACAAGGACGGCATTTGTAAGATTGGCTTCATTGAGAACCTGTTAGGACAGTACAGAAAGTACATTGTATTGCTTAATAGTGGCGAAGCAGCTAATTTTAGGTAATTTTACATTACGGTTTTAGGCCATCACTACTGAGTTACGTGTTCAAATAATTTAACACTTCGATGTAAGAAATTGACATAAAGTATACACTAGTACAAAGAAACAATCACGAATCCACGATCATTACTATATGTAACTTTTTGGAATCACCAAACAAAAACTGAAGTAACAGTTTAAAACATAAATCAAACATACATGCAATGGTAACGAAAATTTCCCAAGGTTTGGGTCACCTTACCATGCGATCCATCAACGTATCGCTCAAATCCGCACCTGCACAAAGACTGTTGCATGAGGCAAGGCAGATTGCATTCAAGCCTTACGAGAATAAACATGTGTAATGGAACCTGTTTCATAGTCACTTGATCAAAAGGGCAGGCATTAACATGAAGGCGATAGAGGCACCAGCAATTTAGCAGAAAACTAAAGACAGAGAACAGTCAATTTCTCGTTGAACATTAGGTTAGAATATCTCGCCGAGGTCACGTGCCTATGTCAAACACCGAAGGACACCATACAGACACATGCCAGACACTCAAAACAGAAGTGCCATATGTTTTACCAGTTTATCTCCATTTAGATGGTTCAGGGACCCCAATTTTATGTCACTCTCAGACACCCTATAGACACTTGCAGGACATGTCGGGAGTACCAAACAACATAGTAGGCTCTAGTTAAAGCTTCGAAAAACCTTGTCTTTGTGTGATAAATTATGATTGAGTGATTATGTACTATGTGGATGACCAAACAAATTGTGTAGAAACACTTATCTGAATTATGCAGTGACCAACGTGAATAAAGCATAAATCATACCAGTATACTTGTAATTTGAGCCATATTTGTTATTTTGCAATGTATCTTCTTAAACATGTCCCCTAATGGGTCGTGTCCTCCAATTTTCCGAAATTCGCACGTCACAATGTTAGTTTTATGTTGCATGCCCGTTTGGTGCTGCTCCTAACTAAGGCGTTAGATGATATTGTTCTAACAAATGAACAGTACTTGAAAGGTTTCTCTGTAGTTTTTACATGTCACTTTACTCGCTTTACCTGTAAAATTGGCCTTGTATGCAACAGCTTTCTCAAGGTATGCACCATTGAATGTTGATCCACTAAAATCAGATTCCCTCATATCAGCAGATGTGAAATTTGCTCTTCTGTATCAGCCATTATGTTTGATCAAAACACATTATTGCACTGAATAGTCGGAGTATGGAATTGAGAAACTATTATTAAGACACTTCCAGAACAATTTAACACAAGCATCGTTCCGATGAACTTTAATTTCTGAACACAACATCTTCATCTAGTTCACTAAGCCTAACTTCTTCTTCTTATTTTTTTCCATCTAAATTGGCTAAAGAATAAAGATGCTCCAAGGAACAGGAATAGTTCACAGCCTCATCCAACTGAAATCCACATGAAGCTATTGCTCTACCCTCCTTTTTCTCCTCTACTTGATTTGGTGGGTTTGAAATAGTGTACGAGCATCTCCAGCCCTTACTGAAATTTGAGAAAATTTAAGCAAAAGCTTCATTTGGTATGGAGTACTCCAATCCAATGGATAAACCCCAATGTTAAGCACAAATCCGAGTACAAGCTTCATTAATGGCATAGTTGTAACTCGTGAAGAGCAAAACATGCCTTCCAAAAATTTGGTGAAAATTTTGAGTAGAACTCAATCTGGTATGAAGTTGAGTCAAGGACTCGAGTGAGTTTACAGGGGTTTTACTCATAATATGGTTCTGAGTCAATTAATGCCTTGTTTGGATAGCATTTTGAAAAAGAAAATCCCAACTCAAAAAACACTCATTACCCCTACTTTCAATCATTAATCTCATTTCTCTCTCATCTCTTCAATCATTATTTTTATTTCTCTCTCAATCTCTTTCTATTCATTACCTCTATCTCTAATCATTACTCTATTTTCTCTCTCCCCTCATTAACCAAAAATCAAACTCAAAATTTTTCAAAACATCATCCAAACAAGGCATTAAGAGTAAGGGCCTGAGATGCTCTAACAATCGAAACAAACTAATTTGGAGCCAAACAAAGATAAGCTTCTATGGATGCAAAGGAATCATTGACGAAAATGCAGGACACTGACCTGAAATTTTCATTGACATGAACTGCTTTCCTGGAATCAATAACATTTAAAAAAAAAAAAATCCTTATTGATAAGAAGGTTCCACAAAATATATATAGCGTTTGTTTTTCTGGGTGTGGGAAATGGACCTGAGATCTGCGGAACCGAATTGGGCGGCGGATCCTATCCCGAATTCGCCGCGTAATTCAGCTTCAAACTTATTGAGGTCCGCGAGGGCGGACATGTTGCCGGCGCTAAATGTCGTCAGCACCGCCGCCGCCGCAGCAGCAGCGGTGGCCAGTGCCGTCGTTGAAATTATGGTCTTCCACTTGCTGCTGCCGGATTCTGCAAAATGGGTGGTCGGAAGTTGGAATATTACGAACTTCTCAATTACTACTAAGGAGTTGTGTTCCTCCACTACTGGTATTGTTAAAGACATACAGAAATCGTGAGAACTCACTCACTGGGAGAATGATGGCAGTTGCTGCTGCTCCTTTCTGGTTTTAGTTGACAGAATACTTGGAGTGGTTTTGAGGGAGAGTAGTAGTAGTACTTAAGAAGCCTACTAGAAGTAGCAGAAGCAGTATTAGAAAAAGAAGATGAAGAAAACGGTTTTGAGGTGGTGTTGATGGATTTCAGAGGTAGTATTACGGAGGTTGAAGTGACTGCCATTTTCACTTCTCTAGATCAGATGGAGAAAGAAAGAAACAGAGGAGAGGGAAGAAGACGATACACTGAAAGCAGAATGGGGATGACGATTGGTATGGGATATGTACACGTGGGCCGGATATCTATTGTACACACCTATGGGACCCACTTGGATTTTTATTTTTATTTTTATTTTTAATCTTTATTCCTTGCCAATGATTTATTCTATTTTTTGTTTCAAGAAAAGGGCTACCGGTTTAACTGGCAACACCACCACTTGGTGCCCAGTGGTCTTTTTCACCACATGGAGATTATATATAGGACTTCAGATTGTGTGAATCTCAAATAAATTTGTGGTGAAAAAAATATTGGGGCAATATGTGACGGTATTTCAGAAAGACTGAAAGACACTAAGATCACTAATAAGTAATTACTCAGTAAGAGTAGTCCCTATGTTCTCTCATTCTCCCCTCTCGGGCCTCCCCTCTCTCTCTCTCTCTCTCACAAAATCATCTCGACCATGATTACTAGTAGAACCTGAAAGCCGAGAGGAAAGAGAGAAAGTGAAAAGCACTTCTCGTCTCTTTTAGGATTTTGCAGAACCCCGCACCTCCCCTCCCCTCCTCTCCTATTTCTCGATCTCTTGTGGATATGGATTGAGACACTCTCACAATGTGAGATGAGATCCTTTAGATCCCCACAATTTTTTGATTAGCCACCACCATTCCATAGTGTATTGAATTCACAGCATGGGCTCCAATATCTTCAGCAACAGTTGAGGCGGCGATGGCAATGTGCCAATGTCCATGCCAGGTTTTTCAATATCGGAGATTTTTTTTTGGCTAACGTTTATTTTTAATTGTCTTTGTGTAGATCTAAATCTTGTTTTCTACTCCCTCAGTACCTTTTAAAGTGTTCATTACGGTTCTGCGTGTCTTTTTCAATTGCTTATATCTTTGAATGTAAATGGTTAAAAATATGCAATATAGACTTTGTTTGATAGATTTTAATTACTTCTATAAGACAATGATGTTAAAAACATAAAATGTATTATACATCGAGAGATATAAGCTATTGAAAATAGCACGCAAAATCATGGTAGGCAATTAAAAAAAGGCAAAGGGTGATTTTTCTTTTTGTGTTGCTTTTGTGAGTATTTATTAGTTTTATTTAATGAAGTTTTTGCTCTCCCACCAAAAAGAACACAAGACCATGGAAAAGGTCCAACTTACCCAAGCCTAAATATACTCCCTTCATCCGTGTTTGTTAGTCTGTTTTGGTAATTCCAACTTTTTTTTGGAAACATCATGATTGCTTTGGATAATTTTGTCTTTCCAATTTTACCCTTCAACCAATCAAAGTCATTTTTCTTTTGAATTTGCCACCATTCTCCTAAAAATTGAGCATTCCAATTTTGAAAAGATAAACATGAGTCTAACTGACTCCATAAACAGGCTGCCAAAAATTCAGATTTCAGGAAGTGGGGAACTCAAATCAATTTGAAATTTCATTCTCCACCCACAATTCATTTAAAACAAGTTCAAAGGGTAAAAGAGTAAAAGTAACACAATTTATTCTTTTGACTTTCAAACCTGGACAAACATTGAGGGGGTGTTTAAATCCTTCATTTTCCCATTTTCCATTCCAGGTGTTTGGCTGCTTGTCCCCAAAACCCATTTTCAGATTTTGAAGATGGAGAGCAAAAGGCAAAAAGTGCTCCGGAGGAGCTTTTCCAATTCCCATTTTCCCATTTTCTTCTCTCAACCTGCCAAAAGACATCCCTACCCTCTTCTTTTTTGAATAATTCTTCAATACCCTTGGCAATGCCCACGCCATTTTCTCTCCTACCCGGGCCCTCTAGTTAGCCAATATTGATATGATTAATTTCCTCTTTTGCTTGTTCTTTTCCTCTACTGAAATGAAAGTATGTATGCAATTTATAGTGGGAGAAACATTATTGGTGGAAAAGTAAGAGCAAAGAAATATTGAAACAATAAAAATATAATTAAAAAAATAGTGTGACACTTTCAGTTAATGAAGAATAAGCAATTTCAAAAGAAAATTTTAAAAAAATTGATTAAAATATTATTTATATACATTATACACCATTATTAATAACCAGGGGCAATATAGTAAAAAATCAACCCATAATTCATTTTCATTCCATATCTCTCAAACACTACTCATGCTGCAAAATACATTCTGTACATATCATCCAAACACTCTATCAAAATCAAAATACATTCTGACCACAATCAAAAAAAGCCAAAAAGCTGAAAATGAAAAATGAAAAATAGGCTCTCAAACACCCCCTGAGAGACGGAGAAAAATATGTTTGTGGACTAACAAACACAGACAGAGGGAGTAATAAGTAATGATTTGAAAATTTTTCAGTGCCGGGTGGGTACCACGTGGTGTTCGGCGCATCTGAGCCGTCCATTGCATTTTTGGACAGCTCGGATTTGGAGATATAGTGTTGGGGTGAGAGGGTTTCAATCCGAGCCGTCCAAAAGTTTATTGGACGGCCTGGATGTACCAAACGGATACCACGTGGAAATACCCACCTGGCACCAGAAAATTTCTCATAATGATTGCACAGAAACATAATAGTAAGGAAATATGGTATGGTAAGGCAGTTTGTGGTGAACTTTCAAAACAAACTGCACATTTCCATTCAACATCTTACAAGTTACAACTGTTAAATGAGATTGTCCATTCCCTTGCATACTTCCTCCGTTGACTTCTTAACTTACAAATTTTAGCAACAAAAGTATCTATTCTTCCTCCATTTGATCCTTCCAAAAACCGTCCATGTTACTTCTCTGAACAGGTTCAAGCAAAACCATTGCACTCTGCAACATCTTCCTTTCATCCTCATTGTTGCTCAGCTCAGCTTCTCTCTCTAATCGCGGGTAAATGCCGTGCACAAAAGCCGACATCAACTTCAGCTCTTCCCACTCTCCGCATTCCTGTTTAAACAATTTCACATAGACGAAGTGCGCGAGTCCTAACACCATTTCAAAGTCCTTCCTTTCCAGCCCAGCCGCTATACCACTCAAGAAAACCACCCCAACTGCGTCCAATACGTTTGCATTTCCGCTTAAAAATAGAATTACCATTTCTGTAAGTTTCTTGAATGCAGGAAACTCCAACAGTTCAGAAACTTTCTCACTTTCCTCGTCCGAACCAACTTCACTTATTTCACGGAATTCAGTTTTTGCTAACATTGTGAGCCATAATGGAAAACAAGAAGATTCAGATTCTCTGTCTTCTACAGTTTGCTTCTGTATGTGTGCTGACCCCAATGCCAAAATCAAGTCGGGTAGCCACGGCTTCATTGCAGCAACAACACGTGTTGCATAACCAGAGCCCAAAAACGATTCAATTGAAACTATTAAATCGAGAAGACCATTAGCGAGGTTATGAGCTTCTGGGGGAGGGAGTGAATCTCCATTGGAGCTTACAAGGACTAAATTAAGCAATTTGGCGAAATAGGTGAAGGAGCTTTTCAAACAGAGGAATGCATCTTTAAAATCTTCCTCCTTAAACTGCAGCTTGTCACTGGATTGTTGCTTTAAATTAGACATAATGAACTCCACATAATCCAGTGAGAATTTCAAGCACTTGACTTGACTGAAGGAAATAAGACCCATTGCAGTTGCATCGACAATGTACTTGAGAACTGCAGTCAGGATCTTCATTGTACGGGACATCCTTTTCTGTTCGCTTAAAATGGATTCTGCATGAAGTTGATAAATAAGCTCAATTAATAGATAACCAATACTATTCGGAGTCAGGACAGAGTTAGAAGTAATAATTACGTACTAACATTGGTCCAGAAAGCTGCCAAATTAAATTGGTAATTAACCTGCAAGAGGCCCAACATGACACTCTGAAAGGATGTTTGTGTTGAATATAAAGTGCAGGATCAGCACAAACGAGAGAATCGATATAAACTATCAAAACAAACTTACCCATATATTCAGAAATGCAATCGTTTTTTCAAGTTATCTTCAATAGACAATCAAAAGTTTTTTTTTAGTTCTACCATTTCTCGGCAGTTCCCCAAGTTTTGGTGATAATTGGAAAGTTGGAACTTCAGAGGGGAAAAATTGCCCAACAAAGTCCTTCAAATGAGGAGCACTTACTGCAGGGTCAAACTCACAAGATGAGAAACACTATGCCCATTTCGTCGATCATTGTTTTAATTTCAATACTCTCAAAATATCAGTAAACAAGGGCTCACTAAAACAGATGCATTCAGGCGAAGAATACCCTTCTGCTGTCACTGACCTCCATCACTAGGGCTTGAGGTTCTGGTTTCTGAATCTTTTTCTTGCTGGCAATGATAGCCTGTCTTCTTCCTTCTATCCTGCTTAGCTTCTGATGGCAATTCGCTAGAGTTTCCTGTGTCACCAACTTCAAATAACTTATTTGTGCAGTTGAATAGATGATCCATGGTCTGTTCCAGCAAAGTTGGCTGAAAAACAACAAATTCAGATTTTAAACGTTGGCAAAAGAATAACCAATCAAAAAGTCATTAACACAAAAGGTGATGGAAAAGGTAGAGTCCAGTTAAGGCAGATTCCCTAATATAAAATCAACCAAGAAAGCTTCAAAATTCCCACCGTTTCATATGATTCACTAAACATGATTACGTATGTGAGAAGTAGAGAAGTTGGTATTTTGTTCCTTCAGATCCCCGTGATCTATCTTTAAACAAGAATGCCATTGATAGTAGAAATTCCATCTACCCTTTTCTGAAACTTTGGTACTTGCAAACGACATTCCATGGTTACTGAACCAAGAGGAACCAATTGATTTAAAGGCAAAGAAGATGCATTGTACAGCAATAACTCTTGAAAAACAAGCAACCAATGAAATCAGTAACCACAAAACAATTTATCCAGATTTCCAGGGAGATGTAAATCACAAATAGAAAAACGAATCTGAAATTCGCGAAAGGGCTGATCAGGTGAAATAAGTGAGAAGCAGCCAAGCTTATTGCTGGACATATGGGAATAAGAAATGGGAGTACTTCAGTATGCATGGAACAAGAAAAAGTAAAATAGGATTCATTGGCATGTTCAGGTCAGGAGGTATCAAGTCTTGACGAATGGTTACAATCAATTAGACAATCCAAATTTCATGTGTAGCAAATATGACATGAGATCACGTACAAAAGCAACAAAACAATCTCATGCGATAAACCTTATATGTGTTTAAACTATAATCAACAAAATAGTTCTGCGCTAATATCACTTGCCTCCAAAGATGATCTTGCAGAATCAGTAGAATCTTTTTTCTTGGTTCCGTGATTGTTTACGCCATTTATGCTGACATTTTGAAGAGACATGTGGAGAGTAAGAGATGTATATGCCAAGATTGGAGACGTGTCCATATAATCGCAATGCCTGCACTGTACAATGCTGACTTCAGAAATGACCTTTAAAGCAAAGAATGCGATTTCCAAAATTTGAGACTTCAACATAGCAATTCGACTGTTTTCATCTACAAGCAAGTCCTTTATTTGCCAGGCTATTCCTAAAGCAACTGAATACTCCTCTTCAAATGAAGATGTAGACGTGGTGGAAGACTTTTTCCCACTGACATGTTTCCCCTTCGTAGACTTAATTTTCCTTCGCTTGGCAAAGGGATCAGTGTGACTTGGTATTTCTGTGCCAAATTTGGTATGGCATCCATGGGCAGTTTTTTGCAAAATCCTTGCCAGAGTTTCAAACATCTCATCAAACCAATTACAAGACAGCATCATCTTGTGGATGGACCTCACTTCAACTTGCCTTTCCATGTTTCTGGATAAACCACAACAACTTGTGCCCAAAGCCATGCAATCGTCAAAAAGCACACCAATATCATCCGGAGAGACGCAGGAAATAATCTCACAAACAGAGGACTGAGCACGCAGAGTAGCTGCAGCACCAAACAAGCATCTCAGCTTTTCAATGCACAACAACTCCTTAATGGTAGCCTGATATGATACCTCACTCACTAAACTTTTGCAAAGGTAGGCAATGGCGACTAGTAAGCCATCAATCTGATCCCCATCAAGTTTGTTACGAGACAAAACCAAACTGATGCAAACTTTGACTAGCTCCATGAGAGAATGCAAAGATGCCCCTTCTGATAGAGAAAATTCACAAAACCTTGCCCCAGCCATGGGAGACCGTTTGATTAATGTGACACACCGATTACATGCTTCCTCCACAGTTACTTTTGAGGGGAAGTATGATGGCATCAGAAGTTTAGTGATTTTCTGACCAATTGGTGGTGGATCACTTGCAAGAGTTGACAGTAAAAAATCCAGGCGCACAACCTGTGAAATATCAACAGAAAAAAGGTTAATCAACTATTGAGGACAAGAGACATCACAAATAGTTCTTGTTGATGAGGACTCCAAATTTTAAATTGCAAGGTAATATGTACCTTATGAAATTGGAAACTCCTAATGTCCCTTAAAATAAGAAGGAGATCTACAAGAGCAGAGCGATTGGCAAAGGAAGAATCGAGAATCAGATGCCCCAATCTTGGTAGAAGAACTTTAAGAATCTCATGAGATTGAGGATTGCCAAGCAAATATACAATGCCATTCAATGTGGCAAGCCTGACCTCATTGCATGGATCATGAGTCATGTCATCAAATATTTTGGTGATTATCTTTGTGATGGTAGACGTAGGAATGATTTCCCAAAACAGATGAAGAATGCGACAGGAACCTTCTACTGCCACAACCCTCACGTCTGGGCAGTCATCCATCAGTAATCTCTCCAACAAAAAGAATTGTTTATCCAGCAGAGTATCTTTGACCTCCTTTGTAGAATCAGGATCTTCAAGAGGGAACAGGTCTAGAAGTAGATGCAATGCATTTTGACGAACATTTGAGTTGGCAACCTGCCCAAATTTTGCAGAAACGTCGAAAATTAAGCTGGCTCAAATTGTCCAAAGAAATAAGTCATTAACAAGTTGAAGAACTAAAAACATAGTTGAGAACTCTATAGGCTGATGAAATGGTTCTGTCAATGATTTGGTGGCTGTAGAAACTTTATATCCATCTCAAAACCAATTGGCAATGAGTGGAGAGGTCCTAAATGTTATTAAGTGATCACCCATTCCACTCCCAAGCAATGTGGGATTCATTTCCTTAACATCCCCCTCACGTGCAGCTGTGTTTTGAGGTCTGTCACGTGTGGCCACTTTTTGGGTCCTATCATCGTGCAGCTTTTTTGCTGATCTGTTATCGTGGGGTGTGGATTGTAAATTTTTAAAACGTGGGGTGGAACGGGCCCCGCTCTGATACCATGTAGAAACTTTATATCCATCTCAAAACCAATTGGCTATGAGTGGAGAGGTCCCAAATGTTATTAAGTGATCACCCATTCCACTCCCAAGCAATGTGGGACTCTATTTCCTTAACATCCCCCCTCACGTGCAGCCGCTTTTGAGGTCTGTCACGTGTGGCCACTTTTGGATCCTATCATCGTGCAGCCTTTTTGCTGGTCTGTCATCGTGGGGTGTGGATTGTGAATTTTTATAAAATGTGGGGTGGAACGGGCCCCGCTCTGATACCATGTGGAAACCTTATAACCATCTCAAAACCAATTGGCAATGAGTGAAGAGGTCCTTAACAGTGGCAAGTAATAGTGCATTTAAGCCTTACAGAGCCGCCTAAGTCATTACTCCTTCCAAATCTATTGAAGTATACATTTTCATAAACGGAGACAGTGACATGAGGGAGTGTTCTAAAAGTCAGTACAGGCGGGTGGGGCCTAGGCACTAGGTGGCCACCCAACGCGTTGATTATGCGTTATGTACATTAGTTGGGAATTAGTCGATGATTAATCCCTCATTGTTCTTGGGTTGTTCTTCACTACCCTTTGTTACCATGATTTATGCTTTTTCTTTGTTTCTAATGATGTCTTATAAGTCTCATTTACCATAATAACGGGTCACATCTTTTCCATACATGTACATGATAAATCAAGAAAATGAAACAAGTTCCAATAAGCAACACAAATCAGTTGTGGCCATCATATAGAGCTATTCAATTCAAGCCAACTATCCAAAACGGCAGCAAAAATACATGAAGAAATCGCGAAAAACCTGAAGTGATCGGAATATCACAGGCTCAGCAAGGCGAAACAAAAGCTTCTCAACACCATCAACCGTTCTTTGGGCAATAAACCCTCCCAAAACCCTTCTTATTGAGGCAGCCAACGAATCCGAACTAGCATGTATTGCCCCCTCAATCAACCCCTGCAGAAACCCATTCTCAATCTCATCCCTCAAGTTCCCCTCAACAAGCTTCCAACCCCGGAACAAAATCTCACCGTACGCCTCCAGCATCGACTTCCTACCAAACGGAATCTGTGACTTAATCATAGCCAGCGCCTCCTTCAGCAACTGCCCACTTAACCCGAACATATAGGCTATGAACTTCCTCCCATCCTCCGTCTTTAAGTACAGGGGCGCGATCGCACACCTTATCAGCAACAGCTTCAAGTCCTCAATGCTCTCATCATCAAAATCAAACAACGAGAACGCTTCACGAATTGCATAAACTCTATGCACGTCCACTTTCTTCTTCAATGTCAAAGACCTTGACAGCAAAACTGGCAACGACTGCGAAATTAGGGTTTCTCGGCCGGAAAACTCTGATTTCCACCACAAATCGCACAGACTCGAGACCTCCGAGAGTAAAACCAGATCCGACTCAAACAGGACCATATTGTCGTGCAACTCACGAACAGCCAGTAACAAATCGGAGGGCGAAAACACCTTTTTTGGATGCGAAACGCATAGAAGCGCCACATAAGTATAAATCTGAAGCTTCTGAATCACATTTTCCCTTTCATTGACCACTTTAGACTCTTCATCTTTTGTGCCTGATGTTGTAAATATTTGATGTTGGATATATTTGTTAGAATTTCTGTAAACGCAAATAACAGGAGACCACAGTGACAAGGATATATATATATATATATATATATATATATATTGAGATAATGCCTTAAGACTTGAGGAGTTACAAAATCCATTTGTAACTTTCAGCCAACGTTCAAATCCATTAATCTCCTCTAATGGAATAATTGAGTACTCACATAGGTAACATATGAAAAATTATTGGTACCTATGGGGAAAAGAAAGGGAATTTCCTTTGTTTGGTTTGAGAGGAAAAGGAGAAGAAAATAGTCAAATCTGCTCTGACACTACCTGGCTCCTCAAACTTTCTTTCTCGTTTCCTTTCCTTCCTTTTCCATATGTACCAAACAGGGCGTAAGAACAATACTGTCAAGAAACAAATGCAATAAACCAAATACATAATTGCTTAAAATGTGAATCAAAATACACAACACCTGAATCGTCGAGGTTGTTCTTGGACGCGTGGCGGGAAGAGCGTCGTGGGCGCTTCGCGGGCGGGGATTTGGGAGACTTGGCCGGATCCGCGGGGGCGGGGGGTTGGGAGAGTTGTTTGAAGCGGGTGATGGACTGGGAGATGAGTTGGTGGAGAGAGAGAGGGAGGGAAGAGGAGAGAGAGGAGGAGGAGGAGGAGGAGGGTTTGAGGCTGTGGATTAGGGTTTTGAGAGAGGGCTTCGCCGATTTGAACCCCAGTTTCGCCGCCGACGAGAGGAATTCTTCGGCGGAGGTCTGGAGCGACGAGCGGAGTCTCTTCTCCATTTTTGTGTTTTTTACGCAACTGGATTTTGCTCAGTTCTCACATCTGAATTTTGAAACGTTGTGTTGTGGCGCTCAGTGGAATTTTTCGAACGAGTGGATGGGCTGGGCCGGGCCGGGCCGGGCCTGGGATGGAGTAAAGTGAGTTTGGGTTTGGTGTAGCGGGCTTAAACTTGGCAGGCCGATATCAAGCCTGTTTTTAAGGCCCCGTTCCACTAATTTTTTTATTTTTATTTTTTATGTACTTATTTCTCTCTTTATGAGAGAATACATCACCTTTAATTAAAAAAATAAGTATTTATTTTCCTTAGCGGAACGAGGCCTAAGTTTGGATAGCCCAAGCCTATCAATAAAATAGAACTACTCCACTTTTTTGGAAGAAGGAATTTTTAAGATACCGGTCAAGCTATTTGACCCTAATTATGTCGAACTCTATGGCACATCCTCGAAATGCCCTTCGTATACGAAACAGAAAACCCTAACATATTTTTCTTCTTCTGCGTCCTTCTCCCTCAAACACGTGACCAAATGAAAATCTAACCTCTTTCTCCCACTTTCCCTGGCTTTCAAAACCTCAAAAGGTTTGGGTCTAGAGACCCAAACCGAACATGGCCTCATTGTCTCTTTCCCCTCTCTTTCGAAACCCTAATTCCATCGATTTCGATTCTAGAGGTTTGAAACTCAAAAACGATGATTTGAAGTATGTGATTGAATTTATGGTTACATTTTGCTTGCTTTTTTGCGATATCGAAACTGATTTGTTTGCAATCACGAATGTCGACGGATAAACTTGAGGAGGCTCGAAGGGGATTTCCAAAGCTATTGAAGTCGATTATTTGATATCAATTTGACAAGTTCTTCGTGCACAATGAAGAAACGTAAGAGAAATCTAGACAATAAGCAGAACAGTCCTGCTACGAGCAGGGACAATTTGCAGGGATCCGTGCAGAGACAATCGCGTTTGGCCCCATTTCGGGTCCCAAAGAAATCTAGAAAAATATCCATAAATTTTTGAATATTACTTTATGGGGCTCAATTCGCCCCTACGAATCCAAAAGTAATACTTACCGATATCCGCAGGAGCTGATTTTTTGCAGGGCCCCATAAAATAATATTCAAAAATTTATGGATATTTTTCTAGATTTTCTTGGGACCCGAAATAGGGCCAAACGCTATTGTCTCTACACGGATCTCTGCAAATTGTCCCTGCTCTTAGTATTTTTGTAAGCAGAATACGTGACGCACTCACACCTATAAGTTCTTGATTCATCATCACACTCATCATCTTCTTAGGGTTCATTGCTCATGTCTTGCAATCTCTTAGAACGTACGTGAGGACATCCTCAACCAAGCATAAAATTTGCATCTCAATGGATAGAGGTGCAAAGAACATTCTCAGGCACCATCTACCCCCATGATTAATGCTATGTCATTTTCATGATCTCATGGTGCTTAGAGCATTTGAATGAGATTTGCATTTCATATTGAGAATTTTCTCATGCATAGTGTATTTTCATGGCGCGATGCCCATTACGAAAGTAGCTCGAGCGATTGCCATTGCGGATATAAATGATCAGATGGGTTTGTAAGCACCAGAGATTCGACAACAAAGGTGGCATGGGTGGTTTTTTTTTTTCTTTCTTTCGCTTGTTGGTGGAAGGGTTAGGCATGGGAGTAGAGGATAGGTTTGGGGTTGGCTATGGGTAAGGTGGGTAGTGTAGGGTTGAGTTTGGTAATCTATGGTTTAATTAAGGTGGAGTTAGGAAGAGTTAGGCTCGTACCATGTGTAGGGTACAAGTCTATTATACACTCGATTTTTGACATTAACAAAAATAGTTTTGACTTTTTGCGAGGAGATATAAACCTCCAAGCGACATTTTTTGAAGAAAACTAAATGCAAGATCATTATCCATAAAAATAGCATCCCAACATTAAATAAGGTAAGAGAAACAAGATTGGTTCCATATAAGTTTCTTCAAAGGAAAGTATGAAACCTTTTGATGTTGAACTTTCAAATTATGATTTGATTGAATACAAATTAATCTTAGTTTGTGGAGTTTACGATGAAAATCGAAAATCAGCACGGCACGAAATTTGAAGTTGTGAAATGTGTTCAAGGTTGACTGATTTACTAGTCGAGTCGATCTCAAACGAACTTGTAACAAACTGAGCTCGAGCATCATGTTAATTTAAGAGTCTTGATAACAACATATTTATACACTGGCGGCAAGCCCTGCCACAGTTCTATCATAACCAGGGAAGCAAAAAAGAAATACATGACTTTAACCTATTTACCATGGTGCTTCCTTTTTTCCACAAATGATTTTTGGTGCTATCTCATAAGACAAAAACATGTGAATTCACAACATGTGTTTGACTGTAGAATTGGCATCTATTGTGACCAATCAGAAGCTGATGGACCAGTTCTTGCTTTACCGAAAGGGTTTGGCCAAGTGGGTACGAGAAAGTTAATAAGTGTTTGTCCTCAATGAAATCGCTTGTTCGAATCCCACGGTGACCGAACATTCCAAACCTTGGGGCCAGAGGAGGGTTTGCTTGGTCGTTAGCTTCAGGGCTCCGAAAGTAGTCCAAGTACGTGCAAGCTGGCCCGGACATCCGGTTACAAATCAGAAGCTGATGACCAGAGAACAGGGGCAGTATTACTCATTGCAGAAAAAACACTAGCGCACAAGAACAAGGGACTGTCCTTGAAGAAACTGTAGCTATTGGAAATTAGGGTACCATGACAGACTGGAGGTCTTGAACCCCAAGGGGGAATCCCCTGACACCAATTTTTTTGCCATGAATTTACTAACTCTTCTTCTCAAAGAGGATGAAAGGGTTGGGTCCTACTTCATCAATGGCTATAGGCACTGATGTTGTGAGCTCTATTTGAGATATTTTTGTTAGGTTGTGTTCGGAATTTGTCAAATAATTTATGTTTTTTGAATAGGGGATGCGGCCAAGCCCTCTCGGCAAAGCGGGTGCAGATTTGTATGTGCTTAAATTCAATCCGAGTCGTCCAAGCCGAGATGACCGGCCAGATTAGCCGTTCGACACCACTTTGCAGGGAGATGCTTGGCAGCATCCCCCTGTCCCTTTTTTGCCTTTCTGTTCATAAGCTTCCCAACAAAATCATAATCCGAATACTGTCTTAAAAAGGTGAAGTCATTTAAGGGTTGTTTCGAGATGTTAGTCAACTTCTTAATGAACTTCAAAGGTGAAATCTATCGGCTTCTTAATGAACCAATTCAACTTCTTGAATGAGGAACTACTTCATCCCAAAAAAATCCCATTTTATTCATTTGGTTACATTTGAGAACTTCATGGTATAGCATAATTCCCAAAAAGGCAGGGAAGAGCGAAATTTCAAATGAGCAGGCGTTTGTTTGATTGGTCAAATTAGAAATGAGGTTGGAAATTTCGTCTCGCGTCTGAATTCTGTATCCATTGGATAACTAATCTCGCAAAAGATATGTATACTATCTCGAGAATGTGGTTTCGTTATCCTTATTAGTCGGGTAAAATTACTCGTTCCACAAGACCACGTGTCGAATATTAGTCCGATTAAAATTACTCGTTCCACAAGATCACGTGTCAAATATTACTCCGACCAATCCAACGTGGCCGCAACCCTACTTCGACAATGGAGTCAAGTGGTGCCAATAATAGGGGTAGTACAACCTCAAGCCAAAATAGTCTGGTTTACAGGTTCAGTAAAAAAACATTTGGAATCTGGTTTTGGGGGGTATGTAGTTCTTGTGTGTGAATGGAATGCTGTTTGGAATCAGCTGGCCTTTTGCCCTTGGAGCGGCTTGAAAACCTTCTGCTGCTGTGTGGGGGATTTCTCAGGGATGTGTTTTTCAGGGCTATTATTTTGATTTTAGGGGGTTTTGGGGGCAGGATTAGCCATATTTTGGCTTCTCTTTGTTACATTTGATCTAATGCCGTTCGGTTTTGGTTGGCTCATTGCCAACTTTTGTTTGGGCTCTGGGCGGCATATGATTGTTGGGATGTGTAGGTGTCAACTTGGTTGGCTCGCATGCTCTGATGCCGTTGTGTTTTGGATCGTTTTTAATCTTTGTAATCATCTTCAAAGATTAATAAATCTCATTTTTGCTGTAAAGAAAAATCACTTTGCCTCTCATCTCGTCCCAATTTGTTGGTCCATTTTCAGGCTTCCAAATTAAGAAAACATAGTTATTGCACTTTTCATATTTTTGTTTTCTCTTTTACCCTTCAAGTCTTTCAAGAACATCATCATTAACTTTTCTTGTTTCTAGTAATAATTTCAAAAGAGAAGGACGACAGAGTAAATTCATCAATTTTTGCCAATTACTTTTGAATTTGGACAAACAAATGAAGACAAAGGGTGTATCATCTACATACACATTAACTAAATGGTAATCTTGCAAACATGAATTTGGGAGGTTTCATGAACCCCAAACAAAGCTCAATCAAACAGTGAAAGAGAAGTGGTTGCCCTCCAACCAAAAAGCATCCACCAACATTCAAACATATCCATTCACACTAACCTTTACATTACTTTCTTTTTGATGGCCCAAAATGCAGGACAAGATGTATCAAATCAAACAAAAACAACTCCTTCATTCCTCATTCTTCAAATCCTAATGGCTTTTGCCCTTTAGAAAGACACTATAGGAAGCATTCCTTATCAATAGGTAGGGCTTCAACATCCCTCTACATTACATTTTTTTCCCCAATCAGAATAAGAGGAAAAATAAATATAAAAACAAATTTGAAAAGTTGTTAAGCATTCAAGAAAGCAAAGCTCTACCACCAAAAAAAAAAAAGGGAAAAAAGGAGAGAGAAAAAAAAGACTACTGACAAACAGTCTTCAAAATGGCCTTCTGCACATCTCTTTGGCCATCAACTTGTTCTTCCTCATGGCTAAAGTATTTTTCTTTCTATCTGTTTTTCTATTTATTTCTCCTCTCACTATTTGCTTGGTTGTCACCGGCTGGAAAACTATCTTGGGTATTGGAAAATGGAAACACCCAACCCAAAAAAAAAATTGAAAGAAAACCTTTTAATCCAACCTATGAAAATTGTAGTAATCGATAGAAAAATCAAAACCAATCAAATCTTATTACGGTCGATGATTTTTCAGGTTAGGGCAATTCTGGTCGCAGCCATTGTAAGTGAGTCTTCTCTTAGTGCCAACAGCAGAGGTGATCAAGGGATTCTCCCGAACATCGACCGGGCTCGAGTTAGGGGATAATACCACTGATTTTGGAGTACTTGATTTTTCCATCTTTATTTCCAGCATTAGATTGTAACAGGAGTGTACATCATCCTGCCCATTATAACAAACAAGAGATCATTAGACGCTACCAATTTGTTTCGGTTCCTATTTTCGGAATCAACTTTGCGAAATACCATTTTCAAAACTATTTTTGAACTCACGACTGCTTAACGATATCGTATCTCTATCTTTCGATAGCTACGATTGAGTTTCGAAAACCGTCAACCAACAATGTTCTTGAGAAGAGTTACACAAAATAGATTCCGAAAACGCTAAGTAAACAATCTAAAAGCAAATGGAAGACTCACCTTTGGGAGGGACCCCAAGGAGGGGATGACACTCATCTTAATCTCCATTGCATTTCTTGTTAACTGATCGTCCGAAGCTGCCAAGATCGCCGCGAAAGCAATAACCGACGGTCGAAAATCCATCAAATTAATCTCTGTATCATAGTTCACAAAGCCATTAATTAATACTAATACAGAATCAGAAACACATTCCAAAAACCAATTTCAGTTCAAGACTAGTAGGAGAATACCTTTTGGGACAGCCAAAATGAGTTCTGTAGCAGTGGAGGCCAATTCTTGCGGCTTGCAATCTTTAAACTCAATACAAAATTTGGCAGTGAAGTAATTCAGGTAAGCGAAAGGAGTTATCGAACCCAACTTCCATTTCAGTGTAGTCAACACCATTAATTCCATTTTGTGAATCCCATTACTCGGGAATTCGATACCGGATACGTGGTACTTGGACAGCTTGGGCGCATTGAGCTCCTCCATTTTTGCGGCAAGCGATAGGCACGCCACCGATAACAATTGAATTGCCCATAGTATCCCGTTCTACAAAACACCAATAGGATTCCCACATGATTAGTTGAGGTGTGCATAAACTGGCCCGAACACTTGAGTTGTAAAAAATAAAAGAAGAGGAAATCCCGTTTTCAGAGAGGGAGAGAGATGCTCACGCCGATGGATCGCTTTGAAAGGAACCGATCGAAGTATGTCAATGACAGAAGAGCTGTTTTGAATTGAAACCCAAAGATAGCCCTTGTCTGTATCAAAAAGAAAAAAACAGAGTTCTTCAAGAACCGAGTTGATGGCAACATTACATTGATAGACTAAGAGAGTGTTCGGACAAAAAATTACCACATATTGTTCAAACACACCTTAATATACACATACACACACAAAGATTCAGAGAGAGAGAGAGATTTACATACGCTAAGAACCCAGTTGATGGCGCCCAACCGGGCACATTTCAACCAGCTATCACTGTGGAGAGAGTAGTGCCCATCTTTTTCATTTTCAAAAACAGAGCCATTGAAATCCAAGACGGTCTCTTCTTCGATCAACAGTTGTATGTACTTATCGTCAGATTCAGAGACGGTAGTAAATGGGTCGTCCTCTTCTTCTTCTTCTTCTCCTAGTTCGGATTTTTTCAAGAAATCTTCGTGGCACACGAGGTCTGTGAGGGAAAATTCCATGTCTACTAGTACTATACTGCTACATGTACAAGAGAGAAGAAGCCTAGAAAATGGGTATTTCAAGATTCTAACTGCTCAATCTAAGGGGATTGGATTGAGCAAATCTAGAGAGAGAGAGAGAGAGAGAGATAGGTAGGTAGGTAGGTTTGAGATGATGAGTAGTAGCGGTTTCAGTGCCGCCAAATTTCGCGGATGCAATATAGGGGCGGTTATAATACCCTGCATTAAACACACGTGCTGACACGCCCCTAATTCCCCAAATGTTGGGGGATAATGGTATTTCTAGATGAAAATGAGAATTAGATTTGGACTACAATTAGTTTTTTTTTTTTTTTTTTTGAGTGGGGAAAATACATTATTGGTCAAAGATTAAATTACTTTTGATAGCGGTAAGAAACCGTGGAATGGTTTTCCACCATCGTTACTATGGGGCCCACCGTGCTTATATTATTGATCTAAACCGTTCGTCTTGTAGGGTCTGCAGAGCAGTATATTCATGCAAAAAATTAGCTTAATCAGACATCGATAAGTGTATCAGAATATGAATTTTGGTTTATAAATTGGATGGTTACGGACTGTACATTTTATAAACTAAAATACAACTTTTGGTATCGTATCGATGTTCGATAAAGCTAATTTTGTGTGTAGATATGTTATTCTATGGACCCCTACAAAATGAATAATGAATAAACGTACGGTGGGACTCACAACGGCTGGCAGTGGAAAATCGATTGTTTTTCCAATTTCTATTGTTACTTCTATGGTCACTTTTCTTTCAATTTTGCAAATTCGATCTCTAAATGTTACTATCAAATTTGTTTATCTATGGTCAAATAGAAAATTGTTGTTAGATTGGCTAAAGGAATCAAATTCACTTTCCCTCATTCCTCTTGCCCGAAACTACCCATCGGTCACGTTGTTTCAATGGAATTACGTGTCAATTTCTTCCAATTCACTGATACGTACGGTGGGTAAGGATTAGAGCAAAGTCACTTTTGTGTAACTTTGCCTGATCAATTTTTTTTTTTTCAAAACGATAACAGATAGATATTATAGATCCAAGAAACAAGAGGGAACTCAGGCCAAAAATTACACTCAACTCCAATTAAACCCATCGCTCCAAACTGTCGGAGCACTGCAGAAAACAACCAAAAACACCTAAATATGGGTGATAGAAGCCCCACAAACGAAAAGAATCCCACACAGGGGATACCAACGAAGAGAACAAAAAAGAAAAAAATTGGTAACAGAACCGAACGGAGTTCGCCGTACCGGAGCAGGCTTCATCCACCAACCTAGATCTCCTACTCCGACGAGAGAGGACGCCTCCGGTGACCACAATTTGCAAGGCACTACCTCCAAAAGTTGTTGGACTACACGGCGGAAGAGGTGAAGGGAGGGCAGCGAATGGTGGTTTGGGGAGGAAGAGGATGGGGATGAGGGGGGAAGGAGAGAAAACCCCGAAATCTAAGATCGGGAGATGGAAAAACCCCACGAGGGGAGAAATCCCTCCCTCCCGTCAACCATTGGGGCGTAAAACCCTAGGGGGAGGAGATGCGGGGCGGCGACTTCTTTAGAGAGAGAGAGAGAGAGAGAGAGATGTCGGGTTCGAAGTGTAACTTTGCTTGATCTATCTAATGAATAAAGAAATTGAACTATTTTATTTTATTCTTTTTCCCTTCGCATTCTCGCTAACAAGACAGAGTATAAAACATTATAGACCAAGACCATTGCGCATATATCATGCCATCGATTTTAAACATAAATAAAGATAACTTTCCATAAATTAAATCTCACAGTGACGTACATAATCCCTTAAAGAGTTTGCAATGTCCATTTCGCAGATTTGTAATTCCAGCACCATAAGTTTCAAAATTGACACTTTAAGGCCCCACGGCCGAAGGTTACATAAGTACGAAATAAGAGAGGTTCAACAAAAGGTTTACAGTAATCCAACGTCAAAAGTTACAGTTACAGTTACATAGCTAAAATATGATTTACAAGAGATGATAGAGAGATTCTTCGGTGAAAGCTTTCAAAAAAATATGTGATATATACATGTCATGCTCTCCAATAGTCTCCATGTTACAGTCCCTATTTTGTACCTGAAAAATATGAAAGGACGTTAAGCTATACTAACACAGTAAAAAAAATCTCTACAAGCTTTATATGCAAATGAGATGACAGATATAGATGAGAAACAAGACTTCGGATGATAATGGATCATATGATAAAGCACAAATACTATATCGATATTCAAGAACTCAAACGAACCCTTCACTTTTATCAATTAACTCATGATTATTTTACAATTCTCTTTTATTCACGTTACATGTACTCATAAATAAATACTTCGAGTACTTTTGTTTTTGATAATAAATACTTCGAGTGTTTATTGTTACCAGAATTCAAATTACTTACTTATTTATTAATAGCAAGAATACTTCGAGTGGATCATCCATCAAGGAATTACTTCTGGTAAAACATTTTTTTCCTTTGTCAATAATTAACTTGTAATATACAAATCTATGTACGCATGTATATCTTTATACCGCATATTAAACAGACGATCATAAACACAGATAATTAAATATCAATGTGAAATTTAACTCATTACCTTCTCAGTCTGGTTGAGACTTGTGCTGATAACGTGTCATAAAACTAAGTGAATATTAAAAAAATATTTGCAAAAAGTAAAAACAATAATAAACACAATATATGTAAATTGTAATTCTTCCAGAACTATCAGAAACATAATTAATCTACAGGATCAATTGGATTCATCTTCTTCCTTTCATTACCATTTACTCTTGTAATTAATGCGGCTACTACATCTATTACGTTTACTATTCGTACACTAATTCGCTGAACGTACGTTATTAACATCCATTATTAATACCTTTTGCTATCCACCATTTTCATCATTATCTCCATATTCTAGCTAATTTAGGACCCTCATAGGGATCTATAAAGAATAATTTTGTAAGACTAACCACTTTATATTTTGGCACTTTAATAATGACGAATATTTTAGAACACCGCAATAATGGTCCCAACAATTTAGTATTGACGGAGTAACTTTTATAGTGTCCTAATCTTGAATGGGGTAATCATACCCTTTGACTTCCACTACAAAATAACCTACCATCGTCATAAGAAATGTAACAAAATTTGCATAAGGACGTAATATCTATTAATGGGGAACATTTTTCTCCACTAGGGTTTAATATTTGCACTACAATGCTAAATTATCTTAAAATGACATAGTATATAAATAGATGGATAGATATTTCGCTAAGGTCCCGTTTAGTTGCACGGAAAGGATAAGAAAGTATGAAAAAAATTAACTTCCCTGTAACTTTTTGTGTGTTCATCTACTAGAAAAGTTGTAGAAACCAGCTTCAATTTTCACATTGGGAAACACTTTCCCGCAAAATGGGTCTTACCAAAATGAAGGAATTCTTGTTTTCCTGCAAGATTTTTTGTCAAAGGAACACACACAAGAAAATAAATTTCACTTTCCTTTATTTCATCTCACTTCACTTTTTCTAGGATCTAATTTCTCACACAACATTTTCGATAACTGAACGGATCGAGATCTCGAGAGAGATGGGGGAGGGGGGTTGTGGTAAATGCACTTTAAAATTCCATTAGATTCATTGGGAATGGGGATTTACAAAGATAAGGGTATAGATAATTTCAAATGTTTTGTGGTCAAAACCAATGTTCTGAATATCGTACCGGTCAAGGTACCGATTTTTCTACTAGTACGGTACGTATCGGTATCGGTCAAATACCGGGTACCTTTTCGGATTTACCGCAACTACATTATATATAATAATTATAATTCAAAAAAATCCCCCATACCATGCAATTCATCATAAAATACATATGTGTTTGCCTCTTGTCCCACGTACATTGCCTAGTTACAAAACTCTTTTCCATCTTAAATGACTTTGCACACTAGTGGGCTTGTGAATGAGGACCTAAGAAGAGGTCACGTGCGCTTAGGAAAATGGGCCGTGGCCGAAGGCAATTTGAAAAAACTGATTCGGAAACCAATTAACCGGGTACGCGTCACGGGTTATTCGCGCAAGGGGGGTGTAAATCTGGGATTTGAGCCTCGCGCATGTACTATAATTAAGCCCATGTTTTGCTAAAATTCTGATGAAAGCAACCAGTGTCAATGGACGGAGGCACCCAATCCGGTCGTTCATCTCGACAATCGACGTACGGCTCGGATCTTTATTGAGCATTCGACGGCTCAGATTTGTATGTACTCAGATTCAATTCGAGTCGTCCGTGCTGAGATGAACGACCGGATGCCGCTCAACACCCCACTTGACATGCACGGGGGTGCTCGGTAGCATCCCCAGGTGGTTTGTCTTTTATCACCTATATCTGTGGAGATCTATAAGTCACTACAAGAAAATCGTTCTATAGCAACGGTCGAAAGCGTTGCCAAAAAGTCGAAAAACCGTTGGTAGAGACCCATTTAGGCTATACCAACGGTTGGTCAAACCGTTGCAATATATCCGTTGCTGTAGGGTATAGCAACGGTTTTGACGAGCGTTGGTACATCATTACATAAAAACTTTTTCTCTTTCTCAACAATGTTTCCAGAAAATTATTTTTAAATTTTTTTTTTCCAGAAACTTTAAAAAAAACAGTATTTACAAAAAACTTTTTTTTTAAGTGTTTTAACACAAAAAAAATTTTTAAACGGCTTTTAACAATTTTTTTTTAAAAAAACTGTTTTTTAACACAAATTTTTTTTTTAAATGGCTTTTAACAAATTTTCAAAAAATAATTTTTAGCAACAGTTATTGGAAAACCGTTGCTATAGTCCGGTTTTTAGCAACGGTTATAGAATACAAACCGTTGCTATAGTCCGGTTTTTAGTAACGGTTATAGAAAACTGTTGCTATAGTCCAGTTTTTAGTAACGGTTATGAAAAACCGTTGCTATAGTCTTGTAATCTAGTAACGGTTGCATGGAAACCGTTGCTATAGTCCTGTTTCTAGTAACGTTTTGTAAACCGTTGCTAAACACAATCTATACCGACGGTTTTTTGAACCGTTGCTAAAAAAACCGTTGCGAGATCCCAAATTTCTTGTAGTGAGTCTTTATTTATACCTTATATATATAAGTTGAAGCATTTTGACATGACTTAAGTAGTTTGGTCTCTCGAAACTCAATATAGTGTAACAGTTTGGTCTCAAGAAACTCAACTAGTTATATACAGTGGCGAACTCAGGAATTTGACATAGCGGGGTCACCAATTTTTTTTGTAACCGTAATATACGAGTTACAGTTAAGCACACTTACTCCAAAATAATTTTAGCATTCATGATAAATTAACAATTTTAAAGTATATATGTATTTTAATAATTAGTTACTTGGGCACCTTGACTAAATGCATTAAAACAACATTATCACATGTTCATCTTCTATTTTTCTATTACTAACTCTACTATTACAGTTTTGGGGACAAAAAGTATACAAATGCAATGTGGAGGTAGACTTGAACTCACGAATAGTATAAAAAACAAGGTATGCACTACTATTTTCTACTGTCTTTTGGGAAGAAAAAAAAATACATTTTCTATTGCCTTTTGGGAAAAAGGCAAAAAAAACCTACAAGAAAGCATGAGAGTAGTCTCAAACTCACCACCAATCTTTTAGAAAGAGAGCACTTTACCACTGCATCAACAGACAACTACTTACATGCATTCAACATAAATAATATATATACAAAACCGCAAAAAAAAAATAAAAAATTAAAGGTCGTGGGGGCACGTGCCCTATGGTGGGTCTGCCCTTGGTTATATAGTTTATTCCTTTTTTTATGAGGAAAATGGTGGAGGAGGGGGCAATAATAAAGCATAGCAACACTCTCTTGGGAAAAATGGTAGAGGAGGAGGCGACTAAGCATAATAACTCGTCCCTAAGCATGACCGTAGGGACTTAACACTTGTAGCGGCCCCCCATAAAAACCCCGAAATTCATAGGTGTGCACCGCTCCATCCGGGCCGAAGAAATTAGCAATAACATCGATCCCATATATGAAAGAAATATCACCTGGATCTCATGTAAATTTATGAATACTATGACGCATGACATGAATGTTACATAAATTGATGATCTATATATGTATATATGCATCAATGTGAAATGTTTGGTCCACATGCACACACAGCTGATAAGCTTTTCGTGTTAATAAAAGTACTGATCATGTAAAAATACCCGTGAACTTGATTGTAAGGGCCAATGGGGGAGCGTATTCACGTGTGGATGAAGAAGGCTGGGCCACACACCCCCCATCCTTTGGATTGGCCAATAAAGGTTCATATTCAGACGCTCCTCTCTTCAAAAGTAGTAGTAGCATATTTTTTTGATAACTCATGTTTCAAGATCAGTTTTTGTACATCTCGATCAATTTTTGGGCATTGAAGATAACCTCTGTCTTTGTTCGCTTTTGTTTTCCAGAACCACTCCCTAGTCCTCCCTCTCGGCACTGTCCCCAATAAGTTTTTCTTTAATTATAACTCATTTCTGTATCTACCACTCGCACCGCTTTGCAGGGAGATGCTTGACAGCATCCCCTAGTCCAGATTTGAGGCGAGTATGGGTATTCAGGGGCGGGTATCACATAATCATTACCGGGTATCACATAATCATTACCGTACCATATTTGAGTGCGGATTTTTTTTGGGGAAAATGACGGCCAATGATGTATTTTGATAATTAATATCCGTTAAAGACATTTTCAGCATTAACAATTGTTCTTAAATTGTCCTTGACGGGTATTAATTATCAAAACACGTCCTGAGCCGTCATTTTCTCTTCTTTTTTTTCCTACCATACTTGTACCTGCGTGTTTGATTGCAAATTTCGTTTTGGGGGGATTCGTAATGAGGTAGGATTAGGATTGGGATTGAGAATGAGGTGGGATTATTAATGAGGGGATGAATCATGTATTCATGTTTGTTTTGCATAGAATTATGATTGGGATTGGGATTGAGAATGAGATGGGATTGTAAATAACATGTTTGTTTTGGCTAGGATTAGGATTGGGATTGGGATTGAGGTGGATTTTTAAACATGTCTTGCTCAATCCCATGGGGATGGGATTACTAATAACACCCCCCCATGGTATTGCTAATACCCCCATTTTGGAGGATTAACAATCCCATGGGACAACTAGTCCCTTCCACAAAAACCTAACCAAACAAGGTATTAGGAGCCCCATGGGATTATTAATCCAATCCCCCCCTCCCAAACCTCCTATCAAACACGCCTAATTGGGTAAAAAATAGGGTAATATCCGCCTTCAAAAAGGCAGGGTGGGGCAGGTACCCATTGGGCCGATTTGGAGAAATTGACATCCCTATCATGACGTGTTTGATTGCAGATTTCGTTTTGGAGGGATTCGTAATGAGGTGAGATTAAAATTGAGATTGGGAATGAGGTGGGATAATTAATGAGGGGATGAATCATTTATTCATGTTTGTTTTGCACAGGATTAGGATTGGGATTGGGATTGAGAATGAGATGGGATTGTAAATAACATGTTTGTTTTGGCTAGAATTAGGATTGAGATTGGGATTGGGGTTGGTTTTTAAGCATCTCTTGCTCAATCCCATGGGGATGGGATTACTAGTACCACCCCCCATGGTATTGCTAATACCCCCATTTTGGGGGATTAACAATCCCATGGGACAACTAGTCCCTATCACAAAAATCTAACCAAACAAAATATTAGGAGCCCCATGGGATTATTAATCCAATCCCCCCTCCCAAACCTCCTATCAAACACGCCCTCAGAGTCCAGGAAGGAAATGGAATTGGACAAAATCCATCCCTTTTTTTAAAAAAAATAATAACAAAATTTCATTTTTCTATATCGCAATTTATGCTAATCTGTAGGGACTTTTTTTTAAATTTTTTTTTCATATTATTTGACTTTTCAAATTCATGTCAGCAAAAGAGATGAAAAAAGAAAGGAACCGTAATTCATTTAAAAAAAAATTCTCTCTCTCTCTCTCTCTCTTTATTTATTTTTGTCTTCTGTAACTTTTGTAAACTTTTTGAGAAAATATTCTTCGGAGATATTTATGCCTTTTTACATAGGTCCCGTTTGCTAGCACTAATAAACCCATGTGCATCGGACCAGATTTGATTTGGCTTTATACCAATGTGGCAATGTTGCTTGTTTGGATTTAGATTGGATTCAAATGCTCAGAGCTATAGGCCGGGTAGAAGTATAAAAATAGGACCCGCGGTAAGCTCACGGGCTCGGGTTCAATGCTCCAGTCCACCTAGTTGTTAAAATGTGAAGAGCTGATCGATCTGGATACGGTGTGATTCAATAAAGGGAAAATGACGGTCAAGAACGTGTTTGATAATTAATATCCGTCAAGAATATTTTCAGTATTAACAAATATTCTTAGCATGTCTTTGGTGAGTATTAATTATCAAAACACGTCCTGGGCCGTCATTTTTCCTTCAATGAATCCCATTCAGACGGCTCGTGCAGGATTGAAGATTGGCAATTTAGTAAATCCCGTCCGGATGGTGTGTGGATGATCGGGCAAGAGAAAACGTGCATTTCAACATTTATTAGTAGAGGTGCCAAACGGGCCGGGCTGGTACGACACGTTAAAATGTGACACGGCACGGGCACAATTTTAGACTGGCACGGACACGGTATGGAAGTGGCCGGACACGGTACGGCACAAACGTGGTCTTAGACGGACATGAAAGGGCACGGGCACGGGGCACGACACAACAAATACTATTTTTTAATTTTATTAAATAAATTAATTCGCTATGTTATTAATCATAGAAAACTAAAATTAGTACTACATAATTAAATACCACTAGTTACAATAAGCACATAGATATAAATATAGTTGTTACACATTTTTTTTTGTCCGATAAAACTTGGTTGCAAATGGGCCAGCACGGACACGACACGACACGAGATGATTAAAAAACGGCACGACACGGCCCGATAATGTAAACGGACCGAAACGGGTACACAAAGCTAAATGGGCTGGGCCATCACGGCCCATTCGACACCTCTATTTATTAGGGTTTTCTGTGTATATATGTGTTTACTTTGGAACTATAAAATGAACACATACGACTTCCTCCATTGTAACCCTACTATCTCTTTCATCATAGTAAAATTAACCCTCTAACACCAAGTGGATTTCGATTAAGCAATTTGCTTAAATCGCAACCACATATATCGCTTGTCTTGTTTTTGATTGTCTGTTTTATTTTCTTTCTTTCTTTCTTTCTTGTTTGATTGATTTCTTTTCCCTATTACTATAGTAGTCCGATTCTTATTAATTACTACGTCTCGACTCCTAGTTTCGTTGAGTTTGAGCAATACTACGTATTACGTAGGAAACAACCACAGTAGCAAGCCCTAGTATAGTAGCAAAGAGGAGAGAGGAAGCAACCATGGAAATCACAGTAGATCGAGAGAGAAGAGCATGACACTTGCACCGTCACCGTCGGCGGCAAAGCCATCACAACCACCATCGGGACGTCGGAACTCCGACTCAAGCGATGGATACGTGATGTACAAGTAATATGCGGAAAGAGAAACAGGCAAACAATCGTCGTTGGTCTATCTAACCAACGTCCCTTACAAATCCAAAGGTATACACGAGAAATTCAACTTTTACTATTATGTGATTTATGTTTCAAACAAAAGTAATTACTAGGGCACTGCCACGTGATACCCTTACATCTTTCTTCGCCACACATTTACATGAATGAATAACAAAAAAAAAATGTGTTGGATCATCACGTGACGGTGCCTCAAGACCATTAATACAATGGAAATAGCAGCCGATTGGTTCGTTCTTAAGTGTGAGAGCACCTTAATTATATGGACTGAAAACTGAGTTTGGCTCACACTTTAAATTCCGATATTACCCACCAATTAATCTTGAGTACATGTTGAGCGTTTGGGGATAGATCTATCAACTAGCATTCTAGTAACTAACCATCACCGTCTATATATAACTGCCCATTCTCTGCCATTTTCTCCGTCAACTGCTTCAATTAATTACAATGTGGTAGCCCACAACAGGTCCCACGCAAATAATCCGAACCGTTCATTAGATGTAAAATATTTTTTTGAGGGTGGGAATTCCGAGCTAACAGAATGGTTTCAGCTTCTAGTTTCCTTTTACTGCTAACGAGAATTTGTGGTACGTTTTGTTGTATTGTTTTATTTAGTCATTCTAGTGCCCAAGGATGTTTTTGACAGTTCGATGCATCTTTGTCCGGATCTATCTCTAAAATGTAGAATTGTGAGATTTTCTTGCCCCCATTTTCCCCTAACCGTTTGATCTCAAGAATTTCACCACTCCGCAAAATAAAGGTTTTGTAATCTGAATGTGATTGGATTTCGAGCACCTATAGGTATCGGTATCAGATTGAGTTGATTTTTTTGCGTATGACCGATATTTTAAGTTTAATGAACTATTGGGATCTTTAATGGGCCCGACATCGTAATCTGTGCAGTTAGACTTCCGGGTATATGTATAGCTGAAGTGCACAGATACAAGTACAGAAGCCATCCCAAATGGATTTGCTTAGAAATTGATTTAGCACAGAAACCATAGGAAATAGGAATAATAGTAGTCAATATATGGACCTTTTAAACTTTGTTTATTTGGTCCACAAACATTCGTCCCCTGCGGTTCCTTCTCTTTGCTCTCTTGTATTAGGGCCAGCCCCGAGTTTTTGGTAGGCCCATTCGAATTCTCAAAATGGGCCCTTACACATTTTTCAAGATATGAATATTTAACAAGATACATGTTAATTACTTAAAGAGTTTAAATCTTTGACAAAAAAAAAAAAAAAAACTTAATGAGTTAAAATAACTTTAAAGGCAAAGCCACAAAAATTACTTACCATCATGAGAATTCGCAAGTACAAAACTATAACACTTACCAATCGTTACGAGAACTAGGGGTGGCAAATGGGCGGGTTTGGGTTAAAATGGGTAAGTTGCAAATGGGTTGGGTCTTTAATGGGTCATTGACCCATTTAGACCCATTAATTATGAGTCTAATTACCCATACCCAACCCAACCCATTTATTTAAAAACAAACCCGACCCACCCATTAACCCAATTACAAACTAGTATATACTAAAATTTAAAATGACTAAAATATCAATGTACACTACAATGACTATATTACCCCTGTAAATTTAAATGACTAAAATTACCATACTATCCCTCTACTACTAAAATGACCAAATTACCCCTATACACTTAATTTTTCCGATATGTAGCGGGAGTAGCATGTCACTAGCTATTGTGAATTTTTTAGAATGCCTTAAGCGACTATATTGGAAGTGAGCTAAAAATCAGATAAAAAACGATTCATCATGGAAATCGACTATGGCCCCGTTCAGCTAAATAAGCCAACTGACTTATTTTTTTTTGTCTTTATTCAAATTTTTTTCGTATTTGTTAGTTTTTCATCAGTTTTTTGGGGATTATTGCATTATCATGACGAGAGGAATTTAAAAAGTAAAAAATTATGATCAAAATTCAATTTTTTTAATAAAGACAAAAAAATTGGCTTATAGGCTTGTTTTTGTCTTTATTCAAAAAAATTATGTTTCGATCATAATTTTTTACTTTTTAGATTCTTCTTGTCATGACGATGCAATAATTCCCAAAAAATTAACAAATACGAAAAAAATTTGAATAAGGACAAAAAAATAAACTAGTTGACTTATTTAGCCGAATGGGGCTTATGTCGTGAGGGCCCGAACGAAAAAGAATTCAATTCATGTAGTCGATTTTCAAATTATGAAAAGCGATATTGAGAGAGAGAGGGGATGGGGTCTGGTTGATTAAGGTAGTAAAATATAGGTTTTTAAAAAAAAAGATAGTATAAAATACAGAAAGCAACTCACGGAGAGAGAGAGAGAGAGAGAGAGAGAGAGAGAGAGAGAGAATTTGGATGATTTGGAGTGGGGTCGGGGGGTGTGTCCGGGGGCCGGGGGGTGGGGGGGAGGGAAGCAATTTCCAGGTCAGGGCTTTTTGTTAAAGAGAGGATTTTTTTTCGTGGGTTACTTGCATGCCCATTGGGTCATTTAAGTTGACCCAATTGATGCCCAATTAAGACCCAACTAATAATGGGTTAGTTGGGTTTGGACCCATTCTTACCCAACTAATAAATGGGTTGGGTTGGGTTTATTTTTTAGTTGATGGGTCTGGGTTTGTTAATGGGTCTGGGTTCAATTTGCCACCCCTAACGAGAACCCAAGACCATCACTTGCTACGTACATAATGAATTCGGGCCATTTTGTGCCCTTTACTTAGCTCCCGTTTCGTTAATGTTCTTATTTTTTAAGTACTTATTTTTCGCTTTACTAGACAAATCATCTACTATAATACGACAGAGAAGTTTTTGAATCCGTATATTTTCGACCATTAGATTGGTACACATTTTTTCAACGGTTGAGATTTGCGAGTAGTATTGCTAGAGAAATATTTGGAAAGAATTAATGAAAGGAAACCTAAAATACTCATTCCGATAAAAAAGAAAACCTAAATGGTATTTGATTTAACCCTTCTAAAAATCAATTCGTATATATCTCTAAACCAATCCATAGGTAATCCCATGATACCTTAAAGACTATTTGATTTAGCCTTTTTAAAATCAATACGTACATATCACTTGGGATATATACAAAACTGTATGCATGCGATATATACAAAATTCTTCAGAATTGGTTTGAATTTTGAATTCCAATACCTAATTTAAAGTTACCCAAAAAATCCTATTACTAATTAATCCCATGATTTATGGGATCGTTTATATTTTCCAAAAACAATTCTCCCTCCTTCCCTTTATCTCTCACAGTCTCAAGAAAGCACGAGATTTATCCATGAGTATGTCCTTTATTCATATTAGGTATGTTCTTTACTTCAAAACAATTCCTGAGTCAATTACTTCTTTCTGTATTTTTTTCCCTCTCTGTTTTTATTTTCCCAGTGTAATACCAATTAATGGTTCAATGTTGGAATATGAAATAAATGTTTCTATTTGGACTTAGAGGTTCAAACATCGAAAGAAACGAGATTTATCCATGAGTATGTTCTTTACTCATATTGGATTTCTTTTGGCAAAAATTGGGAGAAAAAATATGAGTGTGAGAGGATAGTTTTGGGTCTTTTACGTTTTTTATTTTTTTGACAATCTTGGGTCTTTTTTACGTTGATCCTAATTTTGTTGTTTTCTTCTACCTTCTTCTTTCTTTCTAATATTTTATTGCAGGATAGATCAGCAAAAATATATTTAGAGAAATTTGGCGTTGAGCTTAAATTCGAGGTACTACTAATTTTTTTTTTTTTAATCCGAAACTACTGCTAATGTTCATGAATACTATTTTGCTACAATTATATGCCTACACATTGGCACCAACATGGATTATTTTAATGTGTAAGTTAATCATGCTTTTGTCAAATCTTTTTTCCTCCTTGAAACAGTGACCTCTTTATTTTAATCTTTTCAATTATATAGATGTCATAAAGTGTTCTTTTGAAAGCTATAACTCTATCACATTTCAATACTGCAAAGGGCAACCCATGAATTTGTTGGCAGGTAGCCTAGGAAGTTGGAGGAAATGAACCAATCTGAGAAGTGGTAATTTTGGGGTGTAGTGGTAGATTCAGGTGGAGTAAAATTGTGGGAGAAATTTTTATGTAGTTGGAAGCTTCCAAGACTACATGAATTGAAGTGAGTGGTTCAATTTATCTGTATAGATATTTTATTATTTTCTTTCGGTGTACCCCCAATGCATGGTTCTCTCTCTATCTCCTCTTTTGTTTAATCTATTTTTTTTTTACAGTTGAGTAAAAAGGGTTTGATTTTTTTGGGTTAAATGGACGGAGATTGCCCAATCTATATTTTTAAATTTGTAATCTAAACAATTTAACTTAGTCGATATTGTACCAACTGCTAATTGTACCAACTGCTAACAGTGAGCCGCGAATTTGTTAAATAAAATGTATTGCGATTGCCTGTTTAAAAACACATGCAAATATTCACTAGGTTAAAATAATTAATACTTTAAATTAATTGTGCCACACAATACACTGGTTTCCAAGCTCAAAATAATTAAGTTATGGTGAATTTTCTTTCGGTTTACCCCAACGAACAGATATTGAGTCTGTCATGATTTCTTTCTATTAGGAGTGCCGAAGGCACACGGGTATTGAGTCTATCATGATTTCTTTCCGTTTTTCTGTTATTCTTACATGTCTTAGTTGAGTTATTTGAATTTTCTTTTCGTGTAAATATCTCCTTCTTTGATGTGTCCAGAGTTGCAAGATGAGCATTGAGAATGAAATTAATATGCTTCCAGTGATTAATTGTGTTGAGACACATGCGGATAATCAGATAGCAGTTGTAGAGCAAAATATGGAAATCGACCAACTAATTGGTAAGCATTCTTTTCAAAAGCATTTTTTCCACGACAAGGATATCTATGTATACCATATAAACTGCGATTTTTATCCTGCTGACGTGAAAATATATATACTATTCAAAAATACTGCAATATTTTTCAGATGAACATTTTAATGTGTGCCCGACACCTGGAAGAGTTAGCTTGCATGAAAATGCAGTAGAATCAAGCGAAGAGAAAAATATTGAGATTGACCCAATAAATGGTATGTATTTATAGAATCCAATACAAAAAAAGTAGTGTTTAAAAATATATTCATTTTAACCTGAATTTTAAAAAGATATATATATTTCAAGACAATAAAATTAATCAAACCCAAATTGCTTTGCACATAGATGTGGAAAATAATCTGCAGCTGCCACCCGAAATAGTTCAGTCGCAAGGGGATGCTCAAAGATTAAGTGGAGTGTCAAATTTAAATGGTAGCTCATCAAATGGTAAGCACTGTATATTTTGTTATTAGCAGTTTTGTTCTTTCATGTTTTGGAAATGTCGCTTTGTTCATCTCTATATTTTGTTAAATGTTGATGGTGTGTATGTGATATAATTGTCCCTTATCCCCATTTTGCTGACTTTCATCCAAATGGAATTACATGGAAAGTCAAAGCTCGATTGGTAAGAATGGTAGAAGTGTTTAATTAGCTGTTACCCCATGCAACGCTGATATTGGTTTTACTTGATGACCAGATAATATAATATCCTATTAAAGGCGATTAATGGGTATTGATATCTTAATATGTTTAAATTTTTATTATAATATGCGTAATTTAAAAAAAAATATGACTGCTATTGGGTGATGCTATGGAGACAAGTGTAGGGCCCGAAAAAGTATACTATTTCAGGGAGCATCTTTATGAGGGTAGGGTCTACCTTTTTAAAGGAGCCAGTATTGTACCAGCTGATGAGAAGTTCAATCTGGTATCGTACCACTACAAAATGTGTTTTACTGATGATACAAGAGTAGAACATGTATATATCACATGTGATAGGACACTCCTTCATTGGGCTTACAGTAAAAGATTACAAGATATCCATCATTTTGCCAACAACTATGTGCAATTGATAGGTACGTTGTTCTATGGCTATATTACTTACGTATTACACCTAGAATACTGAGCAAATAAAAGTCCACCATTTTTAATTACAATAAGTTAATTTTTTTTCCTTGACTATATGTGTTATTCTTCAGATGTGGTTAGATTAGTAATCACTGTCACTGAACATCGAAGTACTAGAAATGAGGAATCTATGGTGAGAGATGTGGTGTTGCTTGATAAAAGGTACTCTAAATCATTTGTGCGTGTAAAATCTATTACAACAATTTGAATTTAATCTCTATTCTCTATTGACAAATTGATAACAGTATGACGTTTGTTCGACTTACTTTGTGGAATGAATTTGCATTAATGAGAGATGAGATGCGTCTGCTTGAAACTCTGCACCAAAATAATGTTTTGTTTGTTACGGGGTTGAAGGTCAATGATTTTCATGGTAATAGTTCTCTGAACCCGTGTGAATTTTTTTAATAATAATTTAAAAACTTGATTAATAATTTTGAAATTTTAACTTCTAGTTCCGTACCTTAGCACTTGCAAAAAGAACAAATTATATGTTAACCACTCATTTTGTACAGACGGGATTCCTGGATGGTAAGTTGGATATTGAGTGAATCAATTTGTATATTTTTTAAGACTAAAAAACATACAAATTGATTCGTTCAATATCCAACTTACCATTTTGTATGTTTTTCAATATCCAATTTGTATATTTTTTTAGTATTCATGAACATTAGTAGTAGTTTCGGATTAAAAAAAATATTAGTAGTACCTCGAATTTAAACTCAACTCTAAATTTCTCTAAATATAAAATATTAGAAAGGAAGAAGAAGGTAGAAGAAAACAACAATCTTAGGATTAACATAAAAAAAAAACGTAAAAGACCCAAAACTATTCTCTCACACATATTTTTTCTCCCAATTTTTTCCAAAAGAAATCCAATATGAGTAAAGAACATACTCATTGATAAATCTCGTTTCTTTTGATGTTTGAACCTCTAAGTCCAAATAGAAACATATATTTCATATTCCAACATAGAACCATTGGTATTGTGCTGGGAAAATAAAAATAGAGAGGGAAAAAAAATACAGAAAGAAGTAATTGACTCAGGAATTGTGTTAGAGTAAAGAACATACATAATATGAGTAAATCTCGTGCTTTCTTGAGACTGTGAGAGATAAAGGGAAGGAGGGAGAATTGTTTTTGGAAAACATAAACGATCCCATAAATCATGGGATTAATTAGTAATAGGATTTTTTGGGTAACTCTAAATTAGGTATTGGAATTCAAAATTCAAACCAATTCTGAAGAATTTTGTATATATCGCATGCATACAGTTTTGTATATATCCCAAGTGATATGTACGTATTGATTTTAAAAAGGCTAATACATGCCCGAAAGTAACCGATCCCATAAATCATGGGATTACCTATGGATTGGTTTGGAGATATATATGAATTGATTTTTAGAAGGGCTAAATCAAATACCATTTAGGTTTTCTTTTTTATCGGAATGAATATTTTAGGTTTCCTTTCATTAATTCCTTCCAAATATTTTTCTAGCAATACTACTCACAAATCTCAACCGTTGAAAAAATGTGTACCAATCTAATGGTCGAAAATATACGGATTCAAAAACTTCCCTGTCAATTAATGTAGAGTAACTATTGAATAGTCCTGGAGCACAGTCACGTGGTGCCACGGATCATTCCAACGTCAATATTTATGTAAGGTTCATACATTTAGTTGGGGACGCCATGAGAATGTGTGGTGTGCACCACATGGCAGTCCTTCGGGAGCAATGAACAATTAGATCATATGTCCTGACCATCTTACATGCATCTGGACTATTTTACGTACTGTACTACAGCTCATAAGTGCAACACAGTCATCTCAATTAGAAGCAGCAAAAAAGATTAGATACATGTAAAGTGTATTATCGTGAGGAATGAATTTCTAACCTCCATGATGAGCAGTGAAAACCTCCCAGACATTGCTTCTCTCGATGGAAGCAAATGCTACAAAACTACACTTATGGATGTGTTTTAAGCTCGTAAATTTTTGTAATCCCTAGCCTCTCTCTCTCTCTCTCTCTCTCTCTCTCTCTCTCTCTCTCTCTCTCTCTCTCTCTCTCTCTCTCTCTGTGATGGCAGCCGAAAGGATGATTATTACGAGCTTTTGCAACTATGTGTTGGCCGGCATTGCCTTCTCTTCGAACTAGAACCTGATCGGAGCTCTAAAGTTCTCAAAGACTTCTTCTGCGACAGTCACACCCATGTGGTCGGCATTGGTATTGATAGAAGAAGGAAAACGGGTTCTTGATACGAAGATGGGTGGAGCTACGAGACCTGGCGCAGGCTTGGATTGACAAAAGAGCGGCTAAGCTTGAGAAGGAAAACAAGTTCTTGACATGAAGGCAGGTCGACCTGCAGGACCTTGAGGTGGCAAACAGGGGCTCGCAGAGGAACCGAACTCCCTCACGACGTTCTGAACTCGGGTGTGATCTTTTGAGGTACGATGCACAAAGGTTGGCGAGGGCGGTTTGGGGGGAAGAAGGTAGCTTGGAGAAACCAAAGAATGTAAAATGGCTGGATCCATATTGGTGGAGACTATCCATATTGGTGGAGACTGGGATTGCTTTCCAATGATATGGTCAAATATGCAGCTGCTGAAGCTTTTCTAGTGTATGAGATTGGGAGCAAGTTGTTGCACAAGTTCAAGTAAATGTACATAATTTAGGAACATGTGTGAAGGATTGAGTTCCACATCGATTAAATTGAAAGAGTTAGACCCCCGTTTGCAGGGCCGGCCCAATGGGGAGGCCGCCGCCTTGGGCCTCCATATTTTGGATAAAAAAAATGGGGCACCCATTCCTAGATAAGTACATATATTTTCTGTATGCAATTATAATACAAACTCCTTTGGTGGTTCAGTAGTAAAGTGTTTGCTCTTCCACATAAGATGCTTAGGTTCAAATTCTGGTAGGGTACTTTTTTTAAGTGTCTTTTTGCCAAAAAAAAATATTTATGTAGGGCACTATTCTACCACTTGACCTAGGACATCCAAATGCCTTGGGCCGGCATTGCCCGTTTGTTAACCCTCTTTGACCTTGGAGTCGCTAATACCCTTTTTTGATTGCCCAAAATGAGTATATGGACTTCGAGTCCGAGGGTATTAGCAATCCATGGGAGGATTGGTAATACCCCATGGACACGAATTGGTAATCGAGAGAAGTACGGGCTGGTCCGGGTTTTTGATTTAATTCCCACGAGCAGCTCCAAAAATGCACGCACAAGGATTGCCCCTGCTTTTATACCTCAAACTTAGCGGGAATTAAGTTTCCAGTTAATCCTTAATGGAATTAAGGCTCAGTTTGAATGGCAGAAATCTTGAGGAGGAATGGGAATGTGACACCATACTTCCATATATGATTTCGACATTTGGAAGGAACATGAATAGAAATGTGATGCCATACTTTCAGAATTTTCATGTTTGGGAGAGACAGGAATGAGAATGTGATTCCTGATGACATATCGGATCATGAATCACATTACCAGATTGAGTGGGAATCTGATCCCTCCCTTACCCCATTTCTGGCTCAATCAATAAAAAAAAAAAGAAGGAAATATTGAGTTTGATAAATTTCCAAAAAAAAAAATGATTCTTGCATAATGTTACTGAATTAATCCAAACACTGAAATAAAATTACTTCAAGTATTGTATTCCTAGGAATTCCTAGTAATCATATTCTTATTCTCACTCAATAAGATCCCTAGGAATTTGATTCCTAATAATCACATTTTTATTCCTACTGAAGATTCTGGTCATCTGATTCCTAATAATCACATTCTTATTCCTATTCCCTCTCTGTTTAGGTTGATGGTCAGCAACAGATCTAGCGGGTTGGTGTGTTTGTTCTTCGGCCGCCGTGGGCGCGTTTGGCCTGCCGGAGATTCTCCTCGGCGTTGCCTTGGCCTTTAGCGCCCAAATCCTTGCGTGGCAGCGAAGGTTTGCCTCGGAGCCCCCCAAAGGATTCCACAGCTCTGGATTGGGTAACCCGGTCCAGTTCCGGCCGACGGCCCTTGAGGCATGTCCTTGGGAGCAGATATTTTCTCTCTCGCTTGTATTTTGTTGTTGTAATTACATCTGTGCTTATTGCCTAATGGTTTGTACTGGGATTACGTTTGGTATCTCTCTGCCTTGTCCCGGTAGGGATTCTTATGTCGACACTTGTGTCGGCTACTTTTGCAGGCTGTCCTTGAGTCTGTAGCCTGGTGTCTTTGTGCAGTAACTCGTGTCTCGGATTAGATAGTTTGGTGCATTCCTGTATTGCGATATAATCGTTTGCCTTCGGGTATGAATGAATGAATTGACTGTTTCAAAAAAAAAACTGAGCCTAAGGAGTGCAAAACTACTACACGTAATTTTCGGTTGGTAATTTAATCCCAAGTAGATTGATGCGAAAAGACCAATTTGCCCTTAGTTAACAAACGTAATACCCAAACTTCCCAGTTAATTAGGATCATCCTACTGTTGCTTTACGTTTTTAGTTTCTTAACAATAAATACATTCTGTCTATCCAAAGTTTTTTACCCTCGAAATTATGTGATATAACACTTTTTTTCCAAAAAAAATATTTCTTAAAATGCACTAAGCTAATAGTTATAAGGTTTATTTTTTATTCTAAGAAAAACGGAACGTAGGAAAGAAAGGTTTTGGGTAAAATGATAGGCAATATGGGTGTTTGGCGGTGGGTTAAGGCGGTTTGGAGGCTTGTTCGGGAAGGATCCAGTGTGGGTGTGGTCGGCGGGTGGGTCCTTGTCTCCATCCCGATTCCCTCTTCCTCGGCCCTCCCCAGTGCCTCCCGACGCCGCCGCACTGTTGGGTGTGCCGGAAAGCCTAACGGCATGTCGGCTTGATCGTGTTCCACCTGGGGCGCAATGCTGGTTGGTCCCTGTATCTTTGGCCTAACGGCCGCTGGAATACGGATCTGGGGGGGGTTTCCCGTCGGGAGCTTGTGAGGTTTGATGGGTTTTGGGCGGGCTTTTGGTGGCGGTGGAAAGTAATCAACAGGGGGCTTTCCCCGGGCTTCCCGTCGCATCTTTTGTCCTGGAGCGGATTCAGTTGGAGGTCTTGTTGGTGGTTGCTGGTGGCCTGTTGGAGGTCTTGTTTTGGGTGGTGTGAAGGGCGGCGGTTGGTGGGTGGAGTTCTGGTGTTGTCTGGCTGCTGCTATTGTTACTAGACCGCGGATCGTCATTATTTTGTTTGTTGTGGTGTTGCCGATGAATATCGGTTGACCTCGTTGTTGATCGATCAGATCTGGTGGTTTCCGGCAGGCCTGGAGGTGGCGTCTTCTTCTCGATGGTGGCGGTTTAGGGTTACTGTGGTGGTGGGTCGCGGCTGGTGTCTTCAGACTTTTTTGGGTAGTATTCGGATAGGTTTGGGTTGTTTCGGTTGGGTTTGGTTTGTTTTCGTTGTTGCTTAGGAGGTTGGGCTTGGCCCGTTTAGGTGTTTGGGTGTTTGGGCTTGGCCCGTTCAGGTGATTTTAATTCCTTCAACTTCGGTTGGAGTCCCCTCCCCTCCCCCCGACTTGATGTATCCCTTTCAAGTCTTCTTTATATAAAATGTTCTTTGCCGAGCAAAAAAAAAACTATTAGCTTAGTGCATTATATACTTTATTAGTTTAAGTAAGCCTTTTCCACAGTTTTTAGTTTTTGTTCTGTCTATCCAAAGTTTTTGATTTTTTTTTGTTAACCAACAACAAGAAAACAATAAATGACAAAATTGGTATCTCGAGTTTATTACGTATTTCAAGGTCGAAATGAAATCGAAACTGCCGATGGTAGTACTTAGGAAATTATAAAGTGGATGTCGTACGATTTTACTGTTACAAAATGCATTTAGAATTTTACCTTTTCATTTTTCTAAACCAACAAAAAATAGAAGAAAGATACTACTAGCAATTATATCATGTATTAGTTCTACCAAACGAGGCATTTGAAATAGGAGGATGTAGTTGTTATCCTTCAACTTTGCATAACGGCAAAAATAAAAATGCATACTATCAATCCAATCCTATTCCATTTGAAACAAACATGTTAATAACAATCCTATCTTTTTAATTCAGTTGTAAAACAAATATGCAAATTACCAATATCATATCATTACCGATCTCAATCTTAGTCTCATCTCCAAATGACATGGAAATAGGGATGAAAAATGCATTTGATGGATATGGAGATGGATATTTCCATCCCAAAATGACTATAGCTATCCTTGCCACCTCACCCAAATCCAACTACCATCTACCAAAAAGTTCGGCAGAGTTATCTGATAGTCGCCGAAAAATAAGGTGAAAGGAAAATTAGCTGGGGAAAAATTTGGATAGAAGTTAAAAATATTTTTTTTTTAAAAAAAATCCTCGTTCGGCAAACATGACAATTATTTTTGAGCAGAAGTAATAGTTGATCAGTTAAGTTGGGGGGAAATAACTAGGGGTGTCAAATGGGTGGGTTTGGACCAAATTGGATAAGTTGTAAGTAGGGAAAATGACGGCCCAGGACGTATTTTGATAATTAATACCCGCCAAGGACAAGCTAAGAACATTTGTTAATTCTGAAAATTTCCTTGGCGGGTATTAATTTTCAAAACGCGTCCTTAGCCGTCATTTTCCCTTGTAAGTAAGTTGGGTCTTTAATGGGTCATTGACCCATTTACAACCCATTAGTAATGAGTCTAATTACCCATACACCCATTTATTTAAAATCAAACCTGACCCGCCCATTAACCCAATTACATTCTATATATTAAAATTTAAAATAACTAAAATACTCATGTACACTAAAATAACCACCCTATTACCGCTGTACATCTAAATGACTCAAATACCCCTGTATACTAGAATTACTATACTATCCCTATATACTAGTAAAATGATCAAATTACTCCTGTACACTTAATTATCATATTACCGAGTTCATTAAAATGACCATATTACCTCTATACATTAAAATGACCAAATTTATGGCCTCATAAATTTATCTTTCTCTTCATTGACTTTTTTTTTCCATCTGAAAGAATGTGGCTTGACGGAACATGTTGTTCAATCACATGCTACCCTCTGGGATCAAAGACTCGATTCCAACTTGGATGTTATTCTCTGTACAAGCTCCTGCAAAATTCCACATAATGGAATATAAAGTTGTGAAATTCAGTTAACCAGCATATTAACTATTCGATTACGATAAATTGGATTCGATTTTGCAGTATCTCGACATGGCATGAGCGTGAAAGAGGTTTAAGAATCGGTTTTCTTTTTATTAAGGCTAGAGAGACTGACATTTGAATTAGGCGAACCGAACATAAAAAGCTCCTATATAAATAGGCAAAATCTGTTTTTATGTTTCGTGAACTTTAATAATAATTTTGCATTTCTATTTTAAAGACTGAACAAAATTGACTTGATTCTAAAAAAATTGGATAATGAGAGAGAGAGAGAGAGAGAGAGAGAGAGAGAGAGAGAGAGAGAGAGAAGAGAACACATACACATTTCATAAGGCGGATGTTTCCTGGAGAATACTTGACAAATTTTATTGTTACCAATTATCCGAAATCCACACTCAATACATCGGAATCCCATCTCTCTCTCTCTCTCTCCCCAAAGCCCGTCTCCGATTGATGGTGTTGGCTTACGCGGTTTCTGCGATTTTGAGTTTCAGATCACACAGTTTCGGATAGAAACGCAGAAGCACTTTTTATTGTTAGTGGGTTATGTTCATGGCTTATTGGGTCATTTAAGTTAACCCAATTAATGTCCAATTGAGACCCATTAATAGATGGGTTAGATGAGTTGAGATCCATTCTAACCCAACTAATAAATGGATTGGGTTGGGTCTATTTTTTAGTTGGTGGGTTTGGGTTCAATTTGTCACCCCTAAAAATAACGTAGAGGAAAAGTTAGTTAATATTTAAGATTCTTTGGTTCTACTATTTTAGAACTCACAATTGGAGATGAGTGAGTCATATTTTACAACCAACTAACTTTTAAAGTAACAACTTTTTGATGCTAAAATGAGCATTCGTCCCTAGTCATTTTCCATTAGTAAATGGGAATGTATCGATCCTCTCTAGTCTCTAGCTAGTGCCTTTGTCAGTCCAGTTCAACTCAATTTTGGGCCATTTGACGAAGAAAAACTTTTTAATAGGACCTCCCGGATATAAAGTTTATGGGGGCAATGTCAGCCATCCAAAGTGTTTTGTTTTGGATGATATAGATTAAAGACAAATTATTAACGGTAACTGTAGGGGTTCGATTTATCGGGACCTTGACCGTGGCTCTGGTTAGGATCCTTCCTTCACAGCTCCGCGCTTCCGCCCCTGAACCTGCAACAAGTCACTAGGGCAGGTATTGCCCAGTGACCCTCCGATGATCAAGTTAGATCTCAGGGGTAGTGTTTAGGTCTAGGGTTAGGAAAGTATTGCGTACCTCTTTCAGGTATATATCTCTTCGTATTTATAGACCTAGGTTTACTTGATCTTCAAGCCAGCGCGTGGAGGGTACGCTCGGGTAACCGCCTCGGGCGACATCACGTATGACGTAGGGGACGAGACGGTTACAGAGCACATGGGCCAGATCCCAATGATTATGCCAGCTATGTGAGGAGCATGATCCTCACGGGTCCCACTTGCAGTAACCGCCTCTTCTGATGCTTCTGGAAGCACCGGTGCAATAGGGATGGATGATGATAGCTCCGAGACCAGATACTACCAAAGACCGAGCTGTCCCCGAGGCGGATACCGAAGGGGACTTCGTTATCAGACTGCGGTCCGGATCCCTGCAATCGGTTTGAGATATGTAGCCCGGTTACCGAGATGTTAACCGAGGGTCCTACAATAGCCCCTCAACTTCCTAAGCGCCACCCCCAAGCATCGGGGAGTTGACTTCTCTCGTGGGTTGGTGTAACCGGGCTCTTAACAGATGCGATACCGAAACCACGTGTCGATCGTCGCCGAAGTGGGTGACATCATGCGTCGTCTCGTCACGTGACATGTCAGATGATTGGTACGAAACATCCCTTCAGGGACACGTGTCAGTGTGCGAATGGCTCTGTGGGCGGCGCGTTTGGCCTCGGTACAGACCATTGGTTGCTGACCGTCCGATGGGAACACGTGTCAGGGATCCAACGGTCCGGTGCACTACGCTTCGTTTCCCGCGCGACCCTTCGTACGTTCCATTATAAATAGGTTGACAGGAGAGAGAGGACGCTATCCTCCCTTCTGACGACGTCGAACCGCTGCTCCCCGCTCAACCCAGACTTTGATCGTGATTTCGAGCGCTTTGACAGCGAATCTTCACATGAGACCCTGGTATGTTGATCTTCAATCATTAATCTTCAAGTTTTGTTGATTTCTTCAAGCTTTTCTGTTGTTTTCGAGGTGCATTGAGGCAGAGACGCCGCCCGCCGTCGTCTGGTTCGCGGCGGCGCAGGCGTTTCCTGCCACTGTTCATGTTCTTCCCGAGCCCTAAATTCTTCCCGAGGCCTAAAATCATACCGAAGCCTATCTTCAACTTCATGCCATAGGAGAGACTTAGATACCACGCCGATGATTCCTGAGAACCAAGGTTCTGAAAAAGACCGAGGCCAAGAATCCCTGAGGAGTAATGACCATTCTGTCCCGAGCACTAGATTTTTTTGCTTTCCCCCTAAGCATATAGCTAACGGGCTTTTGCACATTCTCTTCTTTGTTAGGTGGGGGCGAATGGTCATTGAATCCTCTTCGGACAGCTCCGGTAGTTCTGACGACTCCTTGGTCGAAGCCATTTTTCAAGAGCTTTGGAACGAGAGATTTTACCGGGTCCCAATTGATTATATTGAGCCGGTCGACCCTAACCGAACTCCGCGAGAGATTACTTCGCTTGATCCTTGGGAGATGGATGGCCCGAGTACTTCGGAGCATGGACTGGGGCCGTTTGCAAATTCTCCCGAGGAGGTAAGGGGGCGCCGAAGACCAATGAGGCCCTGCTCCTACCGAAATAAGTATTTTACCGAAGCCCCGGTCGCCTATGCTGAGTTCAAGAGGGTTTACAGTATCCCTCCTGACGTTGAGGTCCGGTTGCTCCCAGACTCCGACCCCAAAAACCTTCCGCACCGCCCAGGGGAGTTGATCTTCCCCTTGATGGCTATCACCGAAGGTGGAGTCAAATTTCCGCTTCACTAGTTTGTCCGTCGGGTGCTCCGGACCCTCAACCTTACCTCTTCTCAGCTCACGGTGAACTCTTACCGAATCATCACCAGCATTATTGAGTTGAGAAGACAGTTTAACCTGATCTTCGGGCTTGAAGAGCTCTTCGGAGTCTACCTGGTAGGAGTTAACCGAGAGAGCGACCGGTACTATCTTTCCTGCCGGTCGGGGTATGACACGTTCTTGATCGACCATCTGCCAGACTCCGAGGAGTGGGCGAGTATTTATGTCTCGGTCTCCGGGAACTTCATGTTCGGGTCCGGAGAGAGCATAGATACAACCACCAGAGTTCAATTTGGGACTGGAGCTCCTGGTCGGTAACTTGTTCTTCGATAGATTTCTCTTCGGTAGATTTATGCTATACCTTGTGTACTTGCATTGATTTTCTCATTTTGATACTTCTCTGCAGCCGAAGGCATCGTTCAGGAGCTTCGGGAAAGGGCCATCCGAGCTCAGATAACTGCCGCCTACGCAATCCCAATCACCAGCCGGTATGCCCCTCATCTCCTCGGTTACGTCCCCTCGTACACCAGCTACTTAAAGAAGAAACCGAGGAAGCAAGGGGTTCCGAGGGCAGGACGAGGAGGCCGAGGAGGAGGTCGGAGGGGAGGCCGAGGAGCGGGGAGAGGAGGCAGAGGAAGCGCTCTTGGCACCGAGGGCAGCAGCTCCGAGCCTCAAGGTGTTTTAAGAGAGGCAATTGACCGAGAGACGCCCGAGAGGACCGGACTGAGCGAGGAAATGACGGGCCCCGGAGCTCATGAGGTGTTGAATCTCAGACATCAGAGGCCGAAGGGCCAAGGCCGAGGTTCAGCTACCGTTACACCTGGTGCTGGGACCTCGGGGGTGATCCCCGTTTCCCCGCAGGAGCCCCCGGAGAAAAGGGCTCGGCGTGAGGGGGGAGGTGACACCCGAGGTAAGGAGAAGGAAACAATCCGGATCACCGATGAGGAAGAAAGGGTGGAGGAGCAGGATCAGGAGTCTGCTGAGAGAGAAGAGGGGACCTGGGTCCATCCGAAGGACCTTCCCTGGACCCCGGAATTTCGCCACTATGCCGGCCGCCTGATTCACCATGCGGACAGCATGTCGAACCTCGGTACAGCTGTCACGCCCCGCCCCGGAACGACACCCGATGTGGGCCCGAACCGACACGGCCACGTGGCATTCCTCACAAAAGAACAACCACTAAACAACAAACCATACATGAAACAGAGTAAAACCCCAGCGGAAGACTTAACATTAATATAAACAAGGTGTCTACGATAATTACAAACTTGCATTGAACAAACGACACCCAACATATTTACAAACTTGAAGTCAAAAGTACTTGACAACATTAGTCACAAAAGGAGCCCCTGGAGAAAAGGGCTCGACTTGAGGGGGGAGGTGACGCCCGAGGTAAGGAGAAGGAAACAATCCGGATCACCGATGAGGAAGAAAGGGTGGAGGAGCAGGATTAGGAGTCTGCTGAGAGAGAAGAGGGGACCTGGGTCCATCCGAAGGACCTTCCCTGGACCCCGGAATTTCGCCACTATGCCGGCCGCCTGATTCACCATGCGGACAGCATGTCGAACCTCGGTACAGCTGTCACGCCCCGCCCCGGAACGACACCCGAGGTGGGCTCGAACCGACACGGCCACGTGGCATTCATCACAAAAGAACAACCACTAAACAACAAACCATACATGAAACAGAGTAAAACCCCAGCGGAAGACTTAACATTAATATAAACAAGGTGTCTACGATAATTACAAACTTGCATTGAACAAACAACACCCAACATATTTACAAACTTGAAGTCAAAAGTACTTGACAACATTAGTCACAAAATGAGTTTAGCAAAAATTAGAGTTTGACTCATTACAACCAACTCGACTACAAATACTAACACTCGATACTAATCCAAGTGTCCTCAAAACGTCGACCGGTAGTGGACCAACTCTACGACCACCTGTGACCTGGCAACCCAAAAAGGAAAAACCAGAGTGTGTGAGATATAGAATATGTTCAATAACATACTACAATACCCGAAGGACATCTCACTTGAATGTAACTCACATAACTTAGCACAAGTATTCAATTTGAACAACACACATATAAATGCAATACATGCTGTGGCACGTCTGCCACAATTCCATATACCCCAGGAGTGGTGTCCCACACACCACGCTCCCAACTACCGTTAATTAGGCGGCATGGCTTGCGACATGGTGTGCCTCACACACAAACCTTCGGCGGTATAATCAACATCCCACAAGTATACATACCATTAGCTAAATTCCAAATAGCATGATACACAAACACCTCCATGCAATATACCATTGAACATATCCATATCAAACACACTCACCTTCGTGTCGACCGAAGTATGCCAAACTAAGGTTTCGTCACCTCCCGAATGACCGGCTCTTTACCTAGCCACAAGTTAACTCATATTAGCTACGAATTCAACAAATACTCGACACAAGGTTATAAAGCTAACAAGAAGCTAAACAATGTCTAACGAATACAAACATGTCCATGTTAAAACCTAGAAGTGTCTCACAATAAATGTGAAACTCAAACACCACCCAATTCTTCAAAAGATAACATATTCCACAACCAATATGTCTTAGAATGATCATAACATTTAATAGGTTAAGAATTGGATCATGAAATCACCACCATTAGAAAGAAGACTTTCAGTACACCAATATCGATATAAGGTTTGCCCCAACCGGAGTTCGAATGACCAAGATACGCTCAAACGAAGTTACACAACTAAAACAGAACTCACAGTTTCAGCAGAACAGTCTACGATCGAAAGCCCATTAAAAATCACCTACTCAATGATTTTCAATGATTCCAACACCAAAACTTTACCACCTAATCAATGTTTAAGACTCATGAGAGCCCATGTCCACCAACATGCTTAAACTTGAGGAATTTCATGAAGAACACAAGCCAAAAACTGTCCAGAATCCTAGAAACAATGCGCAAAATAGATACCCGAGCAAGAAGTTATGCCTGTTTTTCCAACACATGTCTGTGCTGTCTGCACAGACGCGAATCTGACACCAGTTCAGTCCACGAATTTTGTAGGCCAACACGCTTCGAGTTATTTTCTAAAACTTTAACACGATGCAATAGACTCACAGATGAACATTCAGGATTTATTTCAAGATTTTAGAAGGTTTCTAGGTACCCTTGAATAAATTCGTCAAAAACAGGACAGATTCAACTTTGTTCAACACAGTTTTGCATAACCCTAAGATGCACGAATTTTCTGAGATAAAAACCCAACTCCAACCTCAAAAACCCTCTCCCATGGATTCAATTCAGTTCATATTAGATGCAGAACATGAAACCTAGCATGGAAAGCATGAAATACAACACTTAAAGAGATGGAAAATCACCTAATTAAGCTTCAATTGAACCAAACCCTAATTTTTCCTCTTCCTTTCTTCCTCTCCTTTGTCACGCCCCCGATTTTTAACTAAAATAATATTATAATTTTTGTTTTGAAACAAAAGTCTCCCAAACATTAACAATTAAAAGAGTCTCATAATAATCAAGGAGATGAATTTATACATAACTTTGCATTTTGTTCTAATCAAAAGTACAACCTTCAATTGCATGTAAGGTACACAACATGAATTTGACTAGATGATAAACAACTTCTTAATGACTCCAATGAAGCTCTCAAAGACGTCTCAAAGTGCACTACCTGCAATCCGAGATAAGTGCCATGGCGAGTACCTGAAAGGATAGGGTGAGCTACACTAGCTCGTAGAGATATCCATACCTAAATTGCATGCAGAAGTGAAGACCGATATCAAGGAAAAACATTTTCCAAAAACGGATTTGTTTTGTCAAAAAGTGGAACACAAAATACCATACTCATATTGGGAAAATATTTAACTTCATTTACCAAATACTAACATTCTCACCCACACACACACCAATGTACTCGAAAGCTCAGCTTACCATTACTACCAAATCGATCCTTACTCTTTCAATTTCCATTTCAACGACCTAAAGATTAACCTAAGTTCTTTAATGAAAAACATTCTTTTTCTTGTCTCAAATAACTAGCCAACCTTTCACCTAGAATATACACACTACGCATGTAGAGTTAGAATATAAAGTAGATAATGGTGAGTCGAACAATACTGCACCTCGACAACATGGAAACTCTCCGTCAACCCCAAATCAAACTTCAAATCTCAACATCTAGCAAAACTCCTCCATATTAAGACTTCCTTTATAAGTCTAACATGCAAATACCATATATGAAACTCTCGCAATGCATCACACCACAAGGTACCAATTATACATTCACACCGAACAAGTTGCCTATCACACATCAGGAGAACAAGCCATAATAATTTAGAGGTCTAAAGGGAGAAATAAAAGAAAGCATGTATTGACATATTAGACGATCCTAGATGGCAACTCAAGTTCAAGTTCTGTGTTTCTCATACGTATATCCCATTTTGTCTCAAATCCACATCATCGATTATCAAACTAATTCCATACAAAGCTTCCCATTTAAAATGTGAGGTAGTGTGGATGAACACCAAACTAATACAGGTCAAGCTTTGTTGATTCGTTCAAGAGTACCAGAGAATTTCTTGTTAAAAATCCTTTTCCTTTCTTTTCTTTTTAATCGAGGAATTCCCATCGTTTTTTCTCAACATCACCCTTGGTGTCACCGCGGTCTCACCCATGTCCTTTTCCCTCAATAATAATCACTTGGGTCACCTCGGGTCTATTTCCCTCTAGCGCAGGGTTACCCCGAGTCTATTCCCTCAATAATAATCACTTGGGTCACCTCGGGTCTATTTCCCTCGAGCGCAGGGTCACCCCGAGTCTATTCCCTCAATAATAATCACTTGGGTCACCTCGGGTCTATTTCCCTCGAGCGTAGGGTCACCCCGAGTCTATTCCCTATTCAGCATATACTCATGATGTAAACTTGCCGATACGACTTCATAACAGGGTCTACATACTAAAACCATACCAAAACGTGCATACTAAACCAACCCATGGATGCAGCACATAAAGAGAAAAAAACTGTTTATTTTTCTCTAAGTATCAATGTCAATACACCAACAATGCATATCCCTTATACACCACAAGTTCTCTTTAATCCAACACCTAGTCGTCTAGATGAATCCATTGTATCCCCATATGTCAAATTGGCGAAGTTAATCATTTACATTGGACCATATCCAATTAAACAACGTGAATTCAAGGACGACACTTAAACCATTGAAAAGTATACTTCTTTTTCTTCAATCCATAGGTCATACATCAAAAACGGAGTTCGGGTAACCTTACGAGGGCCTTGCGATTATAGCTCAACGTAACAGTGAAACTGGTGCAAAGGCAGAATTTGGGCCAACTTTGGATGCAAATCTGTTATCGCTCGAACATACCCATGATGCATGGGATGTATCGTTGGAAAGCTCTATGTGTCTAGTTTCTAACAAAACAAACGGTACGTCATTTCGAGTCCCGAGCTAGGAGTTATGTCCATTTTACCAAAGTCTGCTGGTGCTGTCGGATTATACGCGGGAATAAGTAAAATTGATTGAAAAATCATAACTCTTTCATCTTAAACCCAAAAATATTGAAACTAACACCAAAAGTTGCACCACTACAAGCCCTACACTCAGTAAAAATCCCAGGTTCAGAAACAAGAGGAGATTAACCCAACAATCAAAAGAAAAACAGTTTCGCAACCATTTTCGCATCAATCAACCAACCCTGCTTTAGGAATTCACCAAAAATTGTATACTTAACCAAATTACTTGATTCCAACTCTAATCCCTTCTTAACTTAAACATATAGCTCCTGTAAAAGACCCAAGGTCACCCAAGGTGTTCAACATGCCTAGGACGTTAACAGAAGGCAGCCACGCACAGATTCGCACATTCAGGAAACAGCCGGTATTCAAAAATTCATAACTAATTATGTGATTATCGGTTTTGCATGACCTTGGTACCGAAATCTTCGTATTGAAACGTACTTTAACAGTTATGAAGACACCAAAAAAATTTTCCTAGCAAAAGGGCCCCCAAAAGACAGATTACCAACACCCACGAAATTTTCAGCATACTCTAGATTTATTCAATACTCAAAATAGATGATCAAACTTGATTCTTGTACATCAAACTAACACTTAAACATGTAAAGAAGGCAGGAGATCCCTACCTCGAAGGTTAGAAGCAAGCCCGAAAATGGAGGAAACCTCAAAGTGCTCCGATCATGATTCTTCTTGAATCGATAGGAAGATCTCGTCGCGTAAAACAACTTTAATACTTGGGATTTCTTCAAAATCTCTTTCTATGGAGATGAAATCAAAGAGAGAAGTTTGGAGGAGAGGTGAGAGAGAGAGAGTCGGCCGAGAGAGTAGAGAGAGAGAGAAAAACGTGTCTCTACAAAAAAATATAGGAGGGGAAAGATTATCCCCTACTCCCACCTGCACTTATACACCATGCATATTACGCTTACATCCTGAACTTCTAAATTCTAGCCCTTTTGACATCCAAACTCATTCTCCATTTTATATCACAACTCATGCCTTTATAAAACGTAAAGAATTATGGGAATAAAATACGGGTCTCTACATCCTTCTTCACGTTGCTCTATCTCTCTCTCTCTCTCTCTCTCTGATGCAAACCGATATTTTAATTATTTAAGAAATATAGGAATTTTAGTTTAGTATTTTGCAATTAGTATTTTATTAGGAATCTTCCCGTTTTAGCATAAATTGCCTAGGATATTGGGTTTTCTTAATTAGGTTGATTCTATTTCCTCTTTATTGTTTTCTTGCTCTATAAGACATAGATTTAGTTTTCCCTTATTTAGGTTTCCTTTTTAGTATTTCTAGTTTAATTATAAATTGAGTTGTAAGCCTTAGGGCTAAGTAGTTGTTGATGATTTAATTAATGAAAATTGAGATTATTTCTCATTATTGTGTGTTCGTAGAGGGAGTACCTCTAGTTCATACTTGTTCGTGATTGTCCTTGTTGTGCATTCTTCTATTCCAACACGCCTCCCTGCTTCAGTTGGTATCAGAGCCTGTGCTCGATTCCGGATCATGGCGCGACAAGGAGTTCGTTATGGTCGTTATGCTGTTGCCGAAGATGTGTATGATCGAAGTAAAGCTACACGAGAAGCAAGAATGGAGGCGCGGTTCCAACAACTTGAGCAGCGTGTGATGGATGCGATTGGCATCCTAACCGATCAAGTGGCTGCCATGGCTGTTGGGGGGAACCCACCTCACCGTCGTCCGGTTCAACCTCGGTTTCTGAAAGAGAAGGAGGTATCAGATGACGTTTCTATCACCAAACATTTGGCTAGTAACCATCAGTCGAGGGGGACAACAAAGGTGGATGAAGCTACCATTGAGTGGCCATTCACATCAAAAAATATTCCAGATCCAATTGCGGATTGGAGTAAGCCGCCGATTTTTGATGAAGAACCGGTGGAAAAAATCACAACTAGTTCATGTTTCGAGCCCATTTGTAGTGAGAATGCAAGTGGTTATGTGTCACCCTTTTCGATAGAACCAAAAAAAAGAAATTGCCCATCAACTATTTTGCTGGCAAAAGAAGTGGTTGGGTTAGAAGTAACTAATTTCAGCCATATCCAGTTATCACCGGACATACACGAAAACGAGAAGTTTTTTGAAGGAAAGTCATTCTATGTGGTAATCCCCGCCATAGGTGCACAAAAACATAGAAAGAGCATCCTATCAAATTACACAGATTCTTTTTGGGATTTCATTGAAGACTTCGCGAGCAAGAATATATGGATTGTACACCTAGATCGAATTTGGAAAGAAGTCGTTCCATTAATTTTTGAAGAATCTTCAAAGTTCAGGTTCGAGAAAATCAATTTGAAGTACAAGATTGATGCAGACAAATTTCGGCGAATTCAACTATATAAACTCGAGGACGAGTTTTTTCAAGCAGGGGAGGATGATGCAAACCGATATTTTAATTATTTAAGAAATATAGGAATTTTAGTTTAGTATTTTGCAATTAGTATTTTATTAGGAATCTTCCCGTTTTAGCATAAATTGCCTAGGATATTGGGTTTTCTTAATTAGGTTGATTCTATTTCCTCTTTATTGTTTTCTTGCTCTCTAAGACATAGATTTAGTTTTCCCTTATTTAGGTTTCCTTTTTAGTATTTCTAGTTTAATTATAAATTGAGTTGTAAGCCTTAGGGCTAAGTAGTTGTTGATGATTTAATTAATGAAAATTGAGATTATTTCTCATTATTGTGTGTTCGTAGAGGGAGTACCTCTAGTTCATACTTGTTCGTGATTGTCCTTGTTGCGCATTCTTCTATTCCAACACGCCTCCCTGCATCACTCTCTCTATCTAACGTAGAAGACAGAACCCTCCATCTGGGTTTCTTTTTTTTTTAATTAGACACACACACGGCACACATGCACAACACCTTAAAAAAATTGCACTTTTGCCCTCTAAGTTTTTAAAGCATGCAATTTAACCCCGAGACATATAATTCAATTAAATACGAGAATTAAAACACTAAATATCCGGAATGGGTGTTACAAAAGCGTTCGGAATGCTCCGAGGCTGTGTTCTTCCTAGGGACGCCAAGGCTGTCCAGGGGTTGACCAAGGACATCACCGGGGAGATAGCGCAGGCCCTTTTTACTGTAAGTTGTTACTTTTCATTTGTTGTCGTTAGCTAAGAGTCCACACTCATGATTCTTCTTCGGTTTGTTACTTGCAGGCTGGTGCTCGGGTTTTGGTGGTCAACGATCGATGCAAAGCTTAGGAGCAAGAGATTGAGGAGCTGAAGAAAGCCCTTGAGCTGAAGGAGGATGATTTGAAGATGGCTCAGGAAACCTGCGATCTTTACCTTGCGGATTTCCAGAGGTGCGACAGGGAGAGGGTGGCTGCCGAAGCCCGAGTTGCAAAAGTCGAAGAGAATGTAACCACCCTAAGGGCCACCCGGGCTCGCGAGGTTGAGGCTGCTGTGAACAAGGGCTTCGATGAAGGCTGGGCCGCAGCCGGGGTGGAGTATAAGAAGCAAGTTCGGGAGATTGAAGCCGAGCTGTACAGGGATCGCTTCTTGGATGGGTTTCGGTTTGGCCATGAGGCTCTTTTGAAGAAGTTTGATCTCCCAGCCGATTGTGAACTCCGGGTCCTGCCCGAGGTGCCCCCCGAGGAGACTGTTATGCCCGAGGAGGAAGAGTAGGACGAGCAGGTGCCAAATCTTGAGGCGGGTATTCAGACCGCTCCTGCCGCCGTCGCTTCTACCGTGGATGTGGCCCAGACACCCCATCCTCCCAGCACTTAGGATTTTTTTATCTTTTCTTTTGTTTCCCATTTGGCTGGACGGTTCCGAACATTTGGAATTTACCGTTCCAGGGTTTGTAAATGATTGCACCGAACACATAACCGAAGCCTGATTGGAAGTAACAGTTTAACCTAGAAGTTTAACTTTGCAATTCATTTCATTGCTTCTTGAATGAATGGTTTCTTCCAATTCATGCCTTGTTTATTTTTGAGATGATTGAATGGCTTTATGCTTGTAACCGGAGGGTGCCTCTTGCCCCTGCTTCTGTTGAAATGCTGTGAAGTATCGACAGATTTTAACCGAAGCATTAACTGAGGAGATCTCAAAAATCTACTCCGAACCTAAGGGAGTAAGTTAAGACACATAGGGTCGAGTAAGTTAAGACGAAGCGAAGTAGTTAGCAATTTTTGAATTTTGCATGCCCCCGCTTTGGTTTAATTTACTCCGAGCCGAAGAGAGTAGACCGAAGCAAACTCGTCGTGGTAAGGTTGTTGTTTTAGATTAGGGCTAGGGTCCTGAAGTGCAGATGGCGTCGGCCATGGCTTCGGGACGTAGCGAATCTAAATAGTGTGTGTCTTTTTGGAAGGTCGGTGTAAGGGGCTCGGGAAGAATACCGAGTGTCCTTAACGCCGGCGTCCGAAAGTTCGAAACGACCGAGGAGGTCGTGGTGACTTGGTGAGGGATCTGCCCGGGGATTATCCCATGGAGGACAGTCCCTGAAGTCAGGATAAAACGGTTCATACAACGACGAACCGAGTACGAAGAGTAAATGACAGGATTAAACAGTAGTGATAAACAAGAAATTCTCATTAAAACTGGTGTGGAATCAAGCCATTACAAAAGTAGGTTGGTTTCCATCCAATTTTGACCAAAAAAATGAAAACCTTGCAAATAAACAAGTCCAAAGGACCGAAGCCTGGCTACCCATAAAACTTCTTCAAGTTATTAGCATTCCAGGTCTTGGCAATTGGGGAACCATCTAATTTCTCCAGCTTATAATTTCCCGAGCTGAGATGCTTTAGGACTCGGAAAGGGCCTTCCCAATTAGGCATCAGTTTCCTCTTCTTGGACTTGTCCACCACCTTCTTCCAGACAAGGTCGTCTGGTTTGAATGACCGAAGACGGACGCTTCGGTTGTAACCTTTGGCAACCTCCTGCTGATAGGATGCCAGCCTGATTTTTGCATTCTCCCGCTCTTCCTCGGCCAGGTCGAGGTCTGCAGCAATATTCTCATCGTTCACCGATTCGTCGAAATTTTCTGTTCGGATTGTCGGGAGCCCAACCTGGAGGGGGATTATAGCTTCCATTCCAAATGCCAAGGAAAATGGGGTCCGGCCGGTGGATCGCCGAGGCGTTGTTCGGTAGCCCCAGAGCACCTGAGGAAGCTCTTCGGCCCACTTGCCCCGACGTGATTCGAGCCGACGCTTCAGTCCTGATGAGATTGCTTTGTTTGCAGCTTCGGCTTGCCCGTTGCCCTGGGGGTAGTTTGGAGTAGAAGTGTCCCATTTGATGCCAAACTCATCCAAGAGTGCCCGGTATCGTTGTCCGGTAAATTGGCTGCCGTTGTCGGTAATGATGGCGAAGGGTACACCGAAGCGATAAATTATATTTCGCCAGACAAAACGAATAATGTCCGATTCCTCAACGGTAACCAGTGGTTCAGCCTCGACCCATTTAGAGAAATAGTCGGTAGCGGTTAGGAAGAACTTAATGGGAGAAAGGCCATGGGCTAGTGAGGGGGCTGAGGTCCCGAGCCGGCTGATGAATAATGGGAGCGAACATTTGACATTTCCGACAACGCTTCACAAACTCTTCGGAGTCTTTCTTCATCGTTGGCCACCAATATCCTTGAGTAATGGCTCGGTGGGCGAGGGAGCGTCCATCGGAGTGGCAACCGCTATCACCGGCGTGGAGCTCCTCAATGATGCCGGGGACCTGGTGGGGGTGTGCAACCAATAAGTATGGGCCGGTGAACGACCTTCGGTAAAGCTTCCCGTTTGGATTGAGCCAGAAGAGGGCAGCCTTGTTGCGGAGTCGATGGGCTTCCTATTTGTCGGTTGGGAGTGTGTCATCTTGTAGGTAACTAATAATCTCATCCATCCAGCTTGGACCGAGCTCCACATTTAGTATCTCATGGCTTAATACCTCGAGCTCAAAGCTAGGTTTGTCAATGGAGCTAAAGGAGATAGAGCGATGTTCCGAAGCAGCACAGGCTGAAGCGAGTCCGGCGAGGGCGTGAGCATTCTGTTCTCTTGGAATGTGTTCGACGCGAATGGCCCTGAAGCTCTTGAGAAGCCGAACAGCGGAGCTTAGGTAGGTGCGCATTCGGTCGTCCCGAGCCTCATACTCCTCGGAAAGCTGATTGACCACCAACTGCGAGTCGCTGTAGATAACAAGTTCCTCGATACCGAGGGCTTCAGCGGTTTTGAGTCCGGAGATGAGTGCCTCATATTCAGCCTCGTTGTTTGAGGCCTGGTAGTTGATAGAAAGAGAGCTTTCATGTAAGACACCGGAGGGAGAAAGAAGTACGATTCCAGCCCCGGCGCCTTGGCTATTTGATGTGCCATCAACATACATCTTCCACACATCGCCATGGAAGAGTTTCCAGGCGGTGCTGGGGTTTGCTTGGAGAACGGCTTCGGGGCGGGGGGCTGGAGTTGAAGCGAGGACGTCGGCCGAAGTTAGCTCGGCGATGAAGTCTGCAAGGGCATGGGCTTTTATCGCCGTCCTCGGTTGATAGTGAATTTCATAGTTGGCGAGCTTGACAGCCCACTGGGAGATTCGGTTGGAGAGGTCCGCCTTCTGGAGGAGTGACTTGAGAGGGTACTCGGTTAGCACAATGATGTGGTGAGATTGGAAGTATGGGGCAAGCTTTCGAGATGCGGAGACGAGGGCGAGAACGAGCTTTTCCAGAGGAAGATAGCGCGTCTCGGCGGGCGTCACTGTCTTGCTGGAGTAGTAAATGGGCTGATGGTCACGTCCCTCCTGTCGGACGAGGACCGAACTTATTACATGAGTGGACACGGCGAGATATATGAACAGGTCCTCCTAATCCCGAGGTGTAACTAGGAGAGGGGCCTCGGAGAGGTATGCCTTCAGCTGCTGTAGGGCTCGGTCACACTCTTCGGTCCAGTTGAAACTGCGTCGGCTCCCTTTGAGGAGGGCAAAGAACGGCTGGCACTTGTCGGAGGAGCGACTGATGAATCTATTTGGGGCAGCGGCCATGCCGGTTAGGTGTTGGACATCTTTTTTATTGTGAGGGGCCGAGAGTTTTTCGATCACCACGAGCTGTGCGGGGTCGGCTTCAATACCGCGTCGGGAGACGAGGTGTCCGAGGAACTTCCCGGAGCTAACCCCGAAGGCGCACTTCTCGGCGTTGAGGCGAAACTTGTGTTTCTTGAGGATCTCGAAGGCCTCGGCGAGGTGAGTGAGATGGTCGCCGGCCATCAAGCTCTTGACCACCATGTCATCGATATAGGCCATCATGGTGTCCCCTAACAGACGCTCAAACATTTTGGTTATCATTCGCTGAAAGGTTGCTCCGGCGTTTTTGAGGCCGAAGGGCATGACTAGATAACCGAAGATGCCGTGGGGGGTGATGAAGGCCGTATTCTCGACGTCGCCGTCGTTCATAGCGATTTGATGGTAGCCCCGGTAAGCATCCATGAAACTGAGTCGGTCGTGGCCGGCTGTGGCGTCTACGAGCTGGTCTATTCGAGGGAGGGGGAAGAAATCCTTTAGGCAGGCATCGTTGAGGTTAGAATAGTCGACACAAACCCGCCATTTACCATTCTTCTTTTTGACCACTACAGTGTTGGCCAACCGTTTAGGGTATTGAACCTCTCGTATGGCTCCTGCGTTTAAGAGTCGGTTGACCTCTTCGATGACGCCCTCGGAATGGACCGGGGAGGACTGCCTTGCCTTTTGTACGACCGGGCGCTTGGTTTTGTCGATGTTGAGCTCGTGGCAAATGAACTTTGGATCGACCCCGGGCATTTCGTAAGGGGTCCACGCGAAAACCTCTATGTTGCTCTTGAGGAAGTTCACCATGTCATTCCGTTCGGTGTCACTAAGTGAGGAACCGACAAGGAAGAAACGGGAACCATTTTCGGTTATAGGGACGGTGATAAGATCCTCAATTGCCTTCTCGTCGGCAGACCTACCGACGTCTTCAAGAACCGGAGCCTCCGGCACTTCGATGAAGTTCACCCTGGACGTCTGTTTGCTACTTCGGACCGCGTTGACGTAACAGCGTTTGGCGGCGGTTTGGTCTCCGTACAGGTCTTCCTGGCGTCCGCTAGCACCGATGAACCGGACCACCTGGTGATAAGTGAAGGCTATGGCCTTTAACTTATGGAGCCAGGTGCGGCCAACGATGGCATTATAGGGGCTTGGGACATCGACCACGACGAATTCCATGTTGAGTACGACCAATCCGGAGCAGACGGGCAGGGTGATCAAACCGAGAGGCCAGACCGGAGCCCCGTTGAAGCCTATGAGGGAGACTTCGGAGGGACGAAGATCGGCGTCTGAGAGCTTCAAATCTTGAAACAAAGAGTAGTACATGACCTCGGGTGAGCTCCCCTGATCCACGAGGACGCGTCGGACGTTGAAGTTGCCGATGCGCAGCGTGACCATGAGGGCGTCGTTGTGAGGTAGTTGGACGCGCGCGAGGTCTTTTTCAGTGAATGTGATTGTCCATTTGGATCCATCGTCGGTCCGGGGGCATTTGGCTTCAGGACCGACTAGCATGACCTGCTTAGAAAAGGATGCGTCATTTAATTCGGCGCGGATTATACGGGCGGCTTCGGGGTTGAGAAGGCCGTGGATGACGTGAATCGTCTGGATTTCCTCTTCAGTTCTCGCTTCGGCATTCTGTGCCCGAGCCCTCGTTTTCTTATGGTCGATGAGGTTGTTGAGATGGCCACCGGCGACAAGCTGCTCCAAGTAGGCCTTGAAAGACCTGCAAGCGGTGGTAAAGTGACCTTGCTCATTGTGGTAACTACATCGGACTATCGGGTTTTTGATTTTCCCGTTCTCGGTACCGAGCTTTTGATTGGGGAAGGAGAAAAAGGGTTGGTCATTCACTTGGTCGATAATCCTGTAGATAGGGACGGTAAAGACGGTCTTCTCGGCGTTGAAGTCTCCTGGCTTTGGTCCTTTCCTCGGAGACTGTTTGATGTGGTTGACCTGCTTCTTCGGTGTTGATCCCGAGGCTGGAGCCGGAGCAGACACCGAGGTGGACGGTGTCTTGGAGCTCGTAAGCTTCCCCATACCTCTCTCTGCTTTGGTTTCAATAAGCTGGCACCATCCCTCGATGCGAGTCATGAGGTCCTTCATGGAGTTGGGCTTCTACTGAGCGAGATCGTCGTAAACTTGTTCGTCTTGGGCGGTGAGATGTCCCCGAGGCGGAACTTCGACTCAGGAACTTCGACTCACATGTCCGTAAACGGGATGGATGATGATAGCTCCGAGACCGGATACAACCGAAGACCGAGCTGTCCCCGAGGCGGATACCAAAGGGGACTTCGTTATCAGACTGCGGTCTGGATCCCTGCAATCGGTTTGAGATATGTAGCCCGGTTACCGAGATGTTAACCGAGGGTCCTACAGTAACAAATATTTATTATCGGTAATAGTTTAAATACGTATCTCTCGTTTAAATATCTGGACCGTTCGATAATGTCCCAACAATTACGAAGGAGACCTCCGGCGACAATCCAGCTAATTTCAGTGGCAGCATCAGCTGCATCACCCATATTCCAACAAGCGCAATGGGGATTGCAGATCTATCTAATCGTGCATTTTGCTGGTCTCGAATCAATTATTTTTGTATCCATGATTAGACGCCAGAATTGATTATTCTTGTACAAGGGTGTGTTTGGAACTAGAAGAGAAAAAAATTTAAAGAAAAAATCCCCTTGTACGGTTTGCTTTGTCGTGGAAAAAGAGAAGAAACGTGAAAAAGTAAAGAAGAAAACAAATAGTTAATTTTCATCTCAACTTTATCTGCCTTTTCCTTTAATCATTTTCTCTTCTTATCTCTTTCTTTGCACAACGTTCCAAAATTGTCGGTTTTCGATCTCTTGTGGTTTTCTCTTTGAGAAAAGTGTGTGGGGCCCACTTTGACGTAGCAGACAAATGACTTGAGCCTCTCATTAGCTTTAACATATATTTTGCGGGTAGCATTGTAAAAAATTAGCTCAATTGAATATTCATAAGGGCTTGATCATGTCTTTCATATTTCGTTCAATATTGAGAGTTGTAACTCTGATTAAGTCTAAATGAAAAATTCGAAAGATTAGATCAACCACTTATAGATATTCACCCAAAAAACTATAAAACAACTCGAATCATTTGTTCGAGATCTTGGATTGGCAGCACACATCCATTGATCGATAACCATAGTCGGTTTGTACAGGAAAAAAAAATGTTAAATCAAGAAGCAAAAATACGACTGGCCTTCCTCTTCTTCTGTCTTTTTCAACCACGTCACTTTCTTTCGTTTTTGTAGCTTCCCAAGCGAAATGTGATGCAATCCCACTAGATATTTCTACTTTTGACCAAATTTAGACTTTCATAATGTGTGCAAAGGAGAGGATCGAACATTGGGATGGTGCATCAGGTGGCTTCATACCGGGTCTAAAATGGTGATCCAAGCTGTTTGTTTTGTTTTCCTGGCGATCTGGTTACATTGATTGGATATATATTAGTAGAGGCATGAAAGAAACGCGTCGTACGTATAAATGGCTATTAAGAATTTGAGAAAAAACTTGTGTTGGTTTGGATCTTTATCTACATTTGATCAGTGTGTGTTTCGCAGAAACGGTAAACTAAACAAACTAAATGAATGAAATTGGACCCATTTGTGCATCACGCCAAGCTCGGGTGTGTTCCAAAACCCCATCCGCTCCTCTCCATGATGAAATTCTTCATATGCCTCAAAAATATTTCAAATCGTTCGCAAGGTCTGGCCGAAAAGAAAGTGCCTGGAAAAAAAATCAACTCGCCGAAATTTTTTTTATATCATACTCATGTACACTTAATTATCATATTACCGTACGTGTTCATTAAAATGACCATATTATCTCTATACACTTAATTATCATATTACCGTATGTGTTCATTAAAATGACCATATTATCTCTATACATTAAAATGACCAAATTCATGGCCTCATAAATTTATCTTTCTCTTCATTGATTATTTTTCCATCTGAAAGAATGTGGCTTGACGGAACATGTTCAATCACATGCTATCCTCTGGGATCAAAGACTCGATTCCAACTTGGATGTTGTCACGCCCTCGATTTTCAACATAAAGTATAAAGATTTTTGATAATCAATACCTCGCAATAATACAGAAAATACCCCACAAGATAGATCATTTCCATAATTGCAAATTAAGTTCAAGGTTTCTAGTCAAACTTGACGATTCAAATAACATAATAGAAGAGAAGGTTTAAGGTTTACAATCCTCCATGATCAAATGATAGTCATACTAGAAACTAATATTACATTCCCAAGAGTTTTACAAAATGATGCCCAAGCAATTTCTCGTAATAGCTTTCAAAAGGATGATGTCAAAAATACACGCCAAGCACTCCATGTCACTATCTCCAAGTGTACCTGAAATAAGGATAGGGTTGAGCAAAACACGTGCCCAGTAGAGAGTTCTATGTTCAAACTATATGAAAATGTGATGAAATATACTCCGGGAATGAATGAGTCTTAACGAATAAACATGGCAATGAAGGCTTACCAAATAAACAAGAGGACATCGACTTCAAAGCCTATACGTCTTATCAGGATTTCTATCGATACACCATTCAAACTAGAAGCTGCACTAAACTCACCTCAAACTGAACAACCTACAACGGATTCTCCATCACTTCATGTGAGGATTCGACAATCATTCTCGATTTCACATTCTCAAATACCAAATCTCTTTCCCACAAAATTTTCTTTTCCTTTTGTTCGATTGCAAAATGATTTATGAAAAACAAGACCAATACGGTTTCACCCCGTTGATTCGAGCTTGAATAGCCGGAGTCCGTTAATTCTGTGCACGAATACCGAAAACCGTTGATTCGCTCAAGAATACCGGAGGATTTTTAATAAAAACCCTCCTTCCAAAACCAAAATCCATTCTTAAACAAACTTTTGATAAAATCAATCATTCGTCCCTTTATCGATAAACAAACATCAACCCTTGTATCATAAATCGCTGGTTAGCGGAAACGCACATCGCTTAACCGACCATTCGTCATATCTTAAATCGCTGGTTAGCGGAAACGCACATCGCATAACCGATCATTCGTTTTATCATAAATCGCTGGTTAGCGAAAACGCACATCGCATAACCGATCATTCATTTTATGCCCGGTCATCTCACCGAATGTTGATACCCGTAGTGTCAAATCTCATCATATCCGTACGTGTCAAACAAACAATCACAATTTAATCATCCCAACGATCCTAGCTCAACATCGATTCCACTTCAAGCATTCCAAACGATCTAACAATCCACCACACGAATTACATTTCAAAAGATTCCCAAACTGTCAATTATATCATAACTATGTCTAATAAATTAATACATGCCCATGCCTTAAGCATACCTCACGTAACGTACCAACCCATTGCCGCCTTACAGCATACCTCTCGCTAGTATTAACACCTAGACCTCATGAAACGAGCATCAAAGGAACAAGGGATAACGAGACGGAACACATGAATACGAATTTTAATCTTACCCTTCGATTCACTAAACGGACACCCATCTACTCATCCAGACTCACCATAATGCCCCACATAACCTACGACACCCCTAAGCAACCCACTGTACGTTCTCCGTCTACAACGTTACTAGAATTTCGGTTATCAAGTATCTAAGGAAGGGAATCAAGTAACAAGACATTAAAGGACGAGCAACCAAGCTTAGAGAATCATTCGGGAAGTATTAGAATAGGTTGGAAGTGATTGGAAACCAAAACGGTGAAGTACGTAACAAAACAGCAAAAGCTGGAGATAAGCAACAGGTATCGATACCTAAGACAAAGGTATCGATACCTCTGGGTCAAAATGGCTCCAGACGCAAGGGTATCGATAACAAAGGTATAGGGTATCGATAACAAGTGATTTTCTGGGTTTGTAAGCCAAAGGTATCGATAACAATACCAAAGGTATCGATGACAGTTCAGTTCGAGGGATTTTCTGCAGATTTTTGAAACTACTCCTAACAACCAAACCAATGATTTCAAGCACGATCAAAGCACAAATTCAACTCATAGACATATAGAAAGAGCAAGAAATCCCTACCTCGAGGTTGGAGAGCAAATGTAGAGACCCGAATAATTTTAATGTTTGAAATATCGACTAAATGCTTAATTGAGAAAATATGGATTATTGGTGAATAATTGATTCGAGGACCATAGTGATAGAATTGAAGTTTGAGGGAGAAATGTGTGATTGTGTGATTTGTGAGTATAAATAGGGGTGGGTGAGGAGTAGGAGATAATTTCATCTCCCTTTCCTCTCTCCTCTCCACCGGCTCTCCACTTTCCCCCCCCCCACCGATCTCTCTCTCTCTCCTCCTCTCAAACTCAAAACTCCACCTCACACCCCGAAATCTTCGAGAAACAACTACATTCAAGCCTTGCAATCGCGTTCCTAAGCTCGAAAACCTTTGGGTTGAGTTCGAATCGAAGTTTCAAAGCTCGAAAGTCTAGGGCTCGTCCAATAACGCGAGGATCTCATCCATTGTCTCGAGGTAGGAACTTCTTGACCTCTTTTATATGTTTGCTTGTTGTTTTGGTGTAGAATCGAGCCTTGCAATGTTGTGTTTTGGTTGTCTAGCTTGTTCTGAAAATCTGCAGAAATCGCCTCTCGAGACCTCTCCGTATTGATACGGATTTCTCGCCGTATCGATACGGTAAGCCTTTGATTTCGGACAGTTTGTTCCGTATCGATACGGATTTTGCCCGTATCGATACGGGGGGCCTATCTCCAGGTTTTGTTCCTGTTGATCCTTTGTTGATTGTTTTGGCTTCCGACTACTTCTAAACCCCTTGAAACACCTCCTAATTGATCTCAAGCTCGTTCTTTTGGCTTCTTGTGACTTTTCGATGCTTTCTTCGTTCGTCGGTCTTCCGTTGACACAATTGAACATGGGACTACATGGTTAAACGTTGTTAATTGCTTATTGGTTGTGAATTGGAATATGTGACCATTTGTGATGCATTGGTGATAGTATTGGCGACGTTACGTTTGAGAATGTGATCTCGGAAGTCATAGCTTGCATGTTAGTTGAGAATTGAGTGGTTTGAGGTCGAATGGTGGTTTAGGGAGTCCCGTACGCAAGGGGTGGAAATACGGTGACACTCTAGGGTTTCGTACGCAAGGGGTGGTAATACGGTAACCCTGGGTTTATGGGGATCACTGTGACGCATGGGGTGGTAACATGGTAATCCTCGTGAAGTTGTATGGTAACGCAAGGGGTGGAAATACCAATGGTGGGAGTTATATGTGGTGTCGAGTTGAGTTGGGGTCATCGAAGTAAATGAGTCGTATGACACACGTACTTAATCGGGGTTACGGATTCATTCACGAGTTGACTGATTATTCTGTGTTGAACATTGTTTCCTCATCTTTCTTCTATTGCACTAATCGACATGCGTACATATAATTTTGGTTAAGATTTTCCTACTGGGCTTTGTAGCTCAACAAAATCCTTCTTTTCAGGTACCAATGCCGGACTTTAGCCTCATGTGTTACATGCTTGGATTGTGGACAGATTTTGGAAGCCTAATGCACTTAGTTACTTTTTCATCTTGTAATAGTTAAGTTTTTGGGTCAAGATGGCTTTGTAACTAAGGATTCATGAACTATCTTTTGACTAGAACTATAACTGTACTAAGTTGATTTGGGCTGTGATGCCAAAGTATACTTTCTTCTGAATGGAGGACTTGTCTGTAATTAAACAGGTGGAACTTTATTTTGGGTTTACGAAGGCAAGCGTAGCACTTTCTTTTGAAACATATTATTTATTTTATGTTGAAAATCCGGGTCGTGACAGCAAACACGAAAGGAGATCGGGCCACGCAAGCCCTTGACTCCGAAATCTTCACTCTCAACCGAAAATACTCCTCCTCCGGTCAAGACCCACGAAATTCAAGCTCAATAACGCGTTAGGAAGGTGGAATGGAGGTTGGTTTGTGTGGGTTCTTGGGTGATTTGAGTGAGAGTACAAGAGAGAGTGAGGGAGCCGAGAGAGAGCCGGGAGAAGAGAGGAGGACAGGAGAGAGGAAGAAAAGAAAAAGGGGAAATCTATTCCCTACCTCTCACACACATGCTATATACCCACTACACACTCATCACACATTTACCCCTCAAGCATAAAACTCTAACACATTAACCCCAAATCAAATAAACTTGACAAATTCCATCTTTTCCTTCAATTATAATATCGAATAAACTTTTTAATAACTTTTGAAATTACGGGTCCTTACAGATGTTATTCTCTGTACAAGCTCCTGCAAAATTCCACATAATGGAATATAAAGTTGTGAAATTCAATTAATCAGCATATTAACTATTCGATTACGATAAATTGGATTCGATTTTGCAGTATCTCGACATGGCATGAGCGTGAAAGAGGTTTAAGAATCAGTTTTCTTTTTATTAAGGCTAGAGAGACTGACATTTGAATTAGGCGAACCGAACATAAAAAGCTCCTATAAAAATAGGCAAAATCTGTCTTTATGTTTCGTGAACTTTAATAATAATTTTGCATTTCTATTTTAAAGACTGAACAAAATTGACGTGATTCTAAAAAAATGGATAATGAGAGAGAGAGAGAAGAACACATACACATTTCATAAGGCGGATGTTTCTTGGAGAATACTTGACAAATTTTATTGTCACCAATTATCCGAAATCCACGCTCAATACATCGGAATCCCATATCTCTCTCTCTCTCTCTGAAGCCCGTCTCCGATTGATGGTGTTGAATTACGAGGTTTCTGCGATTTTGAGTTTCAGATCACACAGTTTCGGATAGAAACACATAAGCACTTTTTATTGTTAGTGGGTTATGTTCATGACTTATTGGGTCATTTAAGTTGACCAAATTAATACCCAATTGAGACCCATTAATAGATGGGTTAGATGGGTTGAGACCCATTCTAACCCAACTTATAAATGGATTGGGTTTGGTCTATTTTTTAGTTGGTGGGTTTGGGTTCAATTTGCCACCCCTAAAAATAACGTAGAGGAAAAGTTAGTTAATATTTAAGATTCTTTGGTTCTACTATTTTAGAACTAACAATTGGAGATGAGTGAGTCATATTTTACAACCAACTAACTTTTAAATTAACAACTTTTTAATGCTAAAATGAGCATTCGTCCCTAGTCATTTTCCATTAGTAAATGGGAATGTATCGATCCTCTCTAGTCCCTAGCTAGACAAATTATTAACGGTAACAAATATTTATTATTGGTAATAGTTTAAAAACGTATCTTTCGTTTAAAGATCTGGACCGTTCGGTAATGTCCCAACAATTACGAAGGAGACCTCCGGCGACAATCCAGCTAATTTCAGTGGCAGCATCAGCTGCATCACCCATATTCCAACAAGCGCAATGGGGATTGCAGATCTATCTAATCGTGCATTTTGCTGGTCTCGAATCAATTATTTTTGTATCCATGATTAGACGCCAGAATTGATTATTCTTGTACAAGGGTGTGTTTGGAACTAGAAGAGAAAATTATAAATAAATAAATAAATCATCTTCTACTGTTTGCTTTGTGGAAAAAGAGAAGAAACGTGAAAAAGTAAAGAAGAAGCAAATACGGAGTAGTTAATTTTCCTCTCAACTTTCTCTGCCTTTTCCTTCTTTAACCATTTTCTCTTCTTTTTTTTTCGGTCAAACGGAAAATCTAATCATTTTCTCTTCTTATCTCTTTCTTTGCACAACGTTCCAAAAGTGTCGGTTTTTCGATCTCTTGTGGTTTTCTCTTTGAGAAAAATAGAGTGAACGATAACAGTACTCTTCTCTCGCAAAAATCCAATAAGTTACGGGTACCAACCATTTGATTACCGATTATGCACAGACGGTGTGTGGGGCCCACTTTGAGGTAGCGCACAAATGACTTGAGCCTCTCATTAACTTTGACATATATTTTGCGGGTAGCCTTGTAAAAAAATTAGCTCAATTGAATATTCATAAGGGCTTGATCCGGTCTTTCATATTTCGTTCAATATTGAGAATCGTAATTCTGATTAAGTCTAAACGAAAAATTCGAAAGATTAGATCAAACACTTATAGATATTCAATTCAGCTGATCTTTTACAAAGTCACCCAAAAAAACTATAGAACGGCTCGAATCATTTCTTCGAGATCTTGGATTGGCAGCACACATCCATTGATCGATAACCACAGTCGGTTTGTACAGGGGGAAAAAAAAAAAGTTAAATCAAGAAGCAAAAATACAACTGGCCTTCCTCTTCTTCTGTCTTTTTCAATCACGTCACTTTCTTTCGTTTTTGTAGCTTCCCAAGTGAAATGTGATTCAATCCCACTAGATATTTCTACTCTTGACTGACTTTCATAATGTGTGCAGAGGAGAGGATCGAACATTGGGATGGTGCACCAGGTGGTTTCATACTGGGTCTAAAATGGTGATTCAAGCTGTTTGTTTTGTTAGCCCGGCTGTCGATCTGGTTACATTGATTGGATATTGGTAGAGGCATGAAAAAAACGCGTCGTACATATAAATGGCTATTAAGAATTTGAGAAGAAATTTATGTTGGTTCGCATCTTTATCTACATTTGATCAGTGTGTGTTTCGCAGAAACGGTAAATTAAACAAACTAAAATGAATGAAATTGGACCCGTTTGTGCATCACGCCAAGCTCGATCGGGTGTGTTCCAAAACCCCATCCGCTCCTCTCCATAATGAAATCCTTCATACGCCTCAAAAATATTTCAAATCGTTCGCAAGGTCTCGCCGAAAAGAAATTGCCTGAAAAAAAAAAATCAACTCAATCGAAATCTAGAGGTGCGTAAATAGTTCGCCTTTCGTTTTAAAGGAAATAGGCGATGACTTTTTATAATCTTGAACTTGAACCGTTAATGTCAATACAAGTACTGTAGTACACTTTGCGCGATGTCTCGTCGATATCTCTATCAACTTATTTTTCTGAAGACACATTCTTGGCGGTGAAAAAAGAGTTGGTAAATCATTTTTGTGGTCTTGTTTTTCTTCATTGTCGCTATCAGAGGAATATTTGGACGGTCAAGAGAGAGAGAGAGAGAGAGAGAGGATTCAACAGACAAACAAAGGTAACCTAAGTAGTACGAGCTTTTAGCGTCCGTCCAGCTCCCGGAATGTAGGCCCATCAAATTGACGGTCTCTGTTTGCCGAGCAAAAAAAAATAATTGACGGTCTCTGTTTGCTAAAAGGACACTCCCACCTCAATCTCCGTTTGCTACATCTCCCGTTTGTCGGATACGCCGAGCGGCACCTCGCCAGCCATACCAACCCGACACTGAAATTTTTTTCCAAAGTATGAAGGCGATCCCTTTCGCCTAACTTTTTGTTTGATGCTTTGGAACGGTTCCTTTTCTTTAGAAAATTGATTTTGACCCTTCACTTTTACTTATTTTTTGTCTTTTTCTTATTAGAAATTACAACGATAGTTTTTCACTAAAAAATGGGTAATTTGATAATTTCATACAGGATAAAGACAAAAAAGTGGAGCGCAAATGGCTAAACGCGGAGTGCTAAAATCACTTGTTTTCTTTATTTAGTTTATTCTTATTAAGTTTGGATTAATTAAAAAATCTCATCACTTGGTTCAACTACAGGAGTAGAATCGATAAAGTATACAAATAAAGTACAAAATTGAATAGAGTTCACTAAAGATGATCATTTTATATGAACTTTTCTAACTTTGCTCTATAATTTTATACTTTTGTGATTCCTCTCGTTGAGAAGAAAGATGTAATGTACAAATTTGATCCAAAATCTAGCAAAAATAAGAAAGGAAATAACTAAAAGATCATGTCACAAAACAGTACTCACTAAAAAGTTGGTCAAAGTGGCCTTGAGAACTATAAAATGAGTTAAGCTTTTGTAGCTGGATTGCTAGATGAATGAACAAAATTGATCACGTTTTTTAAAATTCCTTATAAAATTTGCTACTTGGCTAGCTAATTAAATGACGCCTTAATTATGATGTTATTTATCTAAATCCATATCACTTGAACTCAGCTCGTAATTGGTTCAATTAGAGTTTTTTTTTAAAATTGAAATTAATCAATCTATTGAGAGGAAAATTAAGTCTGAACGCATTTTTGAGGTTCGTTTCTAAAATTTTCAAACCTAACTCGAATATGTTGATATCCGGATAGTTTGAAGGCCTAGAAGCTAATTTTTTTTTTTTGGGGATAAGTCTAGTAGGTATGTTGTCATCCGGATTCTAATGTAGATGTTTTGTACTTTAATTTAGAGCTACATTTAATAATAGTCATAGAGAAACTCCTGGTCGTACCGCGTTTGTTTCGGTGCATGTCTATTTACTTAATTTGTATTGATAATGTTTGTTCGTCAAGTTTATATGGTTGTCAATTTGATAAGATAGGGATATGCAAACCGAAAAATAAACAGGATTTTTGGGTAAAATAATTGTGCTGACTAGGAGGAGTCTCATAACTTAACCCAAATACCTAAGAAAAGTTTTTTTTTTTTTCCCACTGTTAAAGAAACAATTATAATTACAAATGCCATTTTGAATGGATAAAATCGAGGAAGCCAGATTAAAAATGGGAAAAAGGAATTTAAGGATAACTCTATTCGTTAATAACCGTCTTTCAGCAATTAACACAATCCTATCTGACAATTCAGATGTCCCAAATTTGCGATTAGAATTTCCGTATACAGTATACACTAATTATTGTGCCCAAAAACTCAATATTGAAATTGTCCGGTACACACGTGAGGGAGTCCCACAAAATACTTGATAATTTCGGACACCTCTTTATCTAATAAATCTTTCACAATAATCTATGAACTAGCATTCTGTTTTCTTTTAGCGTATATATCATTTGTCAGCGAGTCTTTCAAAGTGGAAAAATTAAGATTATAACAATAAATGCATAGTGGGGCCTACAATGGTGGTGGCGGAAAAGGCACAATTTCTATGATTCTATCATTGGCGGAAAGAATTTAAACTTTTTCTTTTATTGCGAGAAGAGTAGAGAAAATAAATACTATACTTTATTCTCAACAGAGAGAAAAATCACATGGATGTTTCCTTGGGTACATGGAATGTTGGTTAAAATTTGAACGGGAATATGTGAAAAAACGGTTAGGTGAGTTGGAAAAAAAATGTGGGACTGGAAAAATATTCCGAAAACCTTATATAAAACCTTATATAAAAAAAAAAAAAGGAATTGATTTTCAAACTTGCCTTTTTATAATTTACACTCTTTTTTTTTTGTCTTTATCTACTTGAATTTACTATCTTGTCATTTATTCAACACATTTCTTCACACATGCAAGGACAATATTACAAATTCATGTAGATTAAAAAAAAAGTATGAATGACTAAAAAGAAAGTGTGAAAATTATTTTCCAAAAAGAAAAAAATGGAAACCAAAGAAAAAATGGAAATCAAAAGACATTAAAAAAGAAAAAATGGAAACCAAAGAAAATCCCTTAGCCGCACGTTTTAAGGAAACGGTGTTTTTGGCGCTGACAAGGACAAAGATCATCGTCACAATCAACACTCACACCGTCACACACACCCACGCACAGGAGTAATTATTCAATAGTTTAGAAGCAATGTCACATGGAGTCACTAGCACACATAGTCGAGAACTCCGCAAAAATATGTGGTTGTGGAGTGAATCGGAGCACCGCGTGACCATCACACGGTGTCACGGGCTATTTCAGAACCACATATTAATGTGGGGTTTCATAGATTTATCATTTAATCATGGGCTCTACGAAAACGTGTAGCTGTGGAATAGTCCGTAACACAGCGTGAGTGTGCTCCCGGACTATCCAATAATTTTGACCCACGCACACGTCGTTTTCATCTATAGCTGTATCTGTATTTAGACACGAGTAGATCGCATTTGGGCCTTTGGGGCTGCTTTCGGACATCCCTCTCTCTCTCTCTCTCTCTCTCTCTCTCTAGGTTGCTTCTGTCTCATCCCTGACCAACCCATTATTATTATAAGTAGAAGGATTGGTCATTTTTCGTGTTGAATGGATATATTATAATATCGATTATGCAGCTTATATATAATTGTATTATTCATAAATATTGGGATTGAGGCGTTTACAAGAGAGGAGAAGAGATTCCTGTAACACACAGCTTCAAATTTGGTGGTTTGATTCTTGTGGGTCTTTTGCAAATAAGAGGTAATTTTGATTTGTCCATGCATGTTTTTGTATTTTCTTTTTTTTTTTCGTTTTGTTTTGTTTGTTGGGTTTTTTCCAATGGAATCCAATTGGGTTTGACAATGAATTAGATATTGGGTTTTGATCCTTTTCATAAATATGGATGATTCATGGCTGTACAATCAATTGCTTGGGTGATTCAAAGAAGCAGACAGACTTTGTTGATATCTCTGAAAACTGAGAATGTTGGCTCTGGGGATAGAATTTTTGGAAGTAATTTTTTTTCCCCCTTATTGTTTTGATCCCAAAATAATCTGTGAATTGATTTTTCTTTTTCTTTTTTTGATCGGCAATCTGTGAATTGATTTTGCAAGTGATACTAAACAAGAAAAGCCTTTTCTATCTTCTTCTTTTTTCTTTTTTTTTTATATCAAAAATGCTAATCGAAAAATAAATAAGCAAACGGAAATAATCAAAGCATTAGGTCAATCAATGCACAGGGCATTTTTTCTGTTAATTATGTGTATAAATTATATCTGTTAGTTCATATTGTGTCCATAATTTTTGCGCTAATCTAAAATCATGACCTTGACAATAATTCGCAAGATCCTGAAGGGTGTATGAGGTACTCCCCCGTCCCATAAAGTTGGTCCCCTATGAAACTACGTACAATTTTCAAACTTGAAAATAATGTTTTAGTATACGTAGTTTCGTAGGATTACGGGACGAAGGGAGTATCATTTTGATGCAAATATTTGAAGTCATGAGCATTAAGATATTTGGGTATTTTTGTTGGGTTATCACGTATTGTTGATCTAAACTATACCTATGTTTGCATGCCCATATGGGTATGACTAGAATGTGATTGCCATGAATCAAATATGTAGGCATTCAATGCTTCATGTAATTTCATCTCTATGTTTGACAGTAGTCTTATCCAAGAAACATTTGTTTTCGAAAATCAATTCCCTTTTTCATAGATTGAGTCGAGAATCTAAGATTACCATGGGGGAGGTGAAGGATCAAACTCCCTAGTGGTCTGGGCATGTGGTTCCTGATTGTATATGTCATTTGTCATCAAGAAATCACATTCATATTCCAGTTCCTAAAATTGGAATCCCAAAAATATACAATTATGTTTGCATTCCTTCATATGATTCCAGCCATCCAAACATAGCCTAAGGCATTGACAGACCTCCAAGGTTTATGTTTCTATGAGTTACGCTATATATCATGCAAATGATATTACCTTTGGCCTATGAACTTTTGGGTGGAAAATAACTGTTAAAATTGTAAATCCTTCTAGAACCATGGTTGTTTCTGAATCTGAGAAATCATATACAGCTTCATGAGTATGTTACTGGGAGCGAAAACGATTTTGATTTCTCGCAATTCTTGCAGAAGAGAAGAGCACGAATAAGAGAAATGCCCAGTGAGGAATCTCCACTGATTGCCAACGAAGTTTCTCCAGTGCCACCTCCATTGCCATCAAGAAGTTGTCATCCAAGAGGTTTAGCAGTGAATGAAATACCGGTTAGAGGATACAGCTGTGTCTCGACTGCTACAAGGGACTTATGGGAATGTCTCTTTAATGATGGTTACAGAGCAGATGTTTCCATCAACACTGAAGACGGTGGGATCATCTATGCCCATGCTAGTATCCTGGTAATTAAGCCTCTTATTTTTGCTTGCCCTTATTGTGGTTATAGATATTGTGGTCATATGCAAATTCTACGTAGGTATTAAAATAGTTCTCCGCCTAGAAAGTACAGAGGATTGAGAAATTACTTGGTGATATGGTATTGAGGATAACAAAAAAGCTCCACAACTAAAACATCAGCTCAATGTAACAGGGTGTGGCCTCTCCAGTTTTGAAAGGCATGCTGAAGAAATCAAGAAGACATGGTCGTCGACGATCAATCTCGATTCGTGGAGTTCCACATGATGCTGTTCAAGTTTTCATACGGTTTTTATACTCTTCCAGGTACTAATCCTCTCCTCTTTGTTGCTTCTTTTCTGGTGTATTGCTGTAATATCTTTGTTGTGCACCGTATATTAATGATTTATTAGATGTTACCATGTATAAGTCGGATACAGAGGCCATGTAAACTTGCAGAGAGTCATTCATATGCATTCCAGCTGAATGGGTGAATCAGTGTGAACTGCTTGGCACTTTCACTAAATAATTTGAATCAAATTTTTGTTAGTAAATTCCTAATCAACTAAAAAACTATCGAGTTCAAAACAGCAATTTCTTCATAGCAAAAGAATGTCTGACTTTCAGGCCAAGTGTTCATCCCAGTTTTGTCATAATATCACGCATGATTGAACGGGGTGAGATCAATTACCAGAGCTCTTTGTACCTTAGTAGCCGGTCAAGGGTTTGACTTTCAGGCAGATCCTGTTAGAACTTAATAATCCCAGAGTCATAATTGTGATTGCTGTGTTGGTTGTGATTAGGTGAATGTGCTGCTTGATGTTACTCTCATTATATCAGTAAATAATACTAGCTCACCTGAATCCTGATGGACGAAAAAGGGTATATGAGCCAAATTTCTTGCGGCTGTATCATGTATCAGACTTAGAACCTTCAAAAAGAAGCTTGCATTACAGTGGTTTTTGTTGACTGCCAAAAATAGTTAGTTTGAGTCTTCTCTGTGCTAACTTTTGTTGGTTTTCCATCTGTAGCTATGAGCCAGCAGAACTGCAGAAATATGTCTTGCACTTGTTGGTTCTTTCACACGCTTATGTGGTCCCCCACTTGAAGAGACTGTGTGAATGGCGGTTAGAGCATGGATTACTAACCATAGAGAACATGATCGATACCTTCCAGCTTGCGCTACTGTGTGATGCCCCTCGACTCAGCTTCATTTGCCACCGTTTGATTCTAAAGAACTTCATTCACATTTCTACCACGGAAGGATGGAAAATCATGCAACAGAGCCATCCAATGCTAGAGAAGGAAATCCTGGAATCCTTAGTTGAAGCAGAAACTGTAAGTACTTCTTTTAGGCAGCATTTTGTACACTTAAATGCTATGTTACATGGATCCTTCACTTTGGCTCAAGTATCCGTATCGATGTGTTCGATGCCCGTATCCATTTTGAACACTCAGATCCTCTAATTGTTATAATATTTACAGAAAATGAATATCAAATTAACTAGAAAACTGATATTTTGAGTATTTCTCGCGGACAAGAAATACCAAAAATATATTTTTCTTAACCTCTTGTTTAAATACACTTCTGAGTATAATTTACGATACATAATCTGAAAAAGTTATGCAATATGTACTACAAACAAAAAATTATGCAATATATATATACTACAAACAAAAGTTTAGGACATGTCCCCATACCAATACCCAATTTGGGGACACATATCCCAGTATCCTAAGATTTAAGTTTAGGAAGGTCCGATGCTTGGACTTGCACCCGAGTCCATGTAACATAGCTTAAATGAAGGCTGGAGTAGATGGTCATTCCCTGACAACAGTCTTTTCAACGTTAGTTCTTACATATGAAGCTCATGATGATGTTTGGTTACCAATTTAGGTGTGAGGCCAAGGATAAGTTTATTCTATTTCTTCTGAAAATAATTCCAGCAAACCCAATACTATTTTACTCTTCCCTTCGATTTTATTTTCTTTCCCTGGTACTGGTGATTTTGATTTGTGCAACATATTATTTTCTGCAGAGGCGAAAGGAGAGGGCAAGGAAGTTGAACGAGAAGAAAATATATTTACAGCTATACGAGGCAATGGAAGCTCTTGTGCATATATGCAGGGATGGTTGTAGGACAATCGGTCCACACGATAAGGTTTTGAAAGTGGATCAGGGTCCTTGCAATTACGAGTCTTGTAAGTCGCTAGAGTTGCTAGTCCGCCACTTCGCCGGTTGCAAGATGAGAGTCCCCGGTGGTTGCATTCACTGCAAGAGAATGTGGCAGCTCTTGGAGTTGCACTCCCATCTTTGCGCTGATTCAGATGTCTGCAGGGTTCCTTTATGCAGGTCCATCCTTTAACCTTTCTCTGTCAGGGTTTGTTTTTTCTTCTCCTTCCACTTCCAATGACTACTATGTTTGAGTTCACTGTACCAAATGGTTGTCTTGTGAGAAGCATAAACACTTCTTGGGTTTTCACGCTACCATGTCTACGGCGCATCTGGCACAGATACAACGCGACACACTTCAGACACTTAAATATGTGTATTGAGTTGGTTTCTTGTCATGTGTTTTTTTAGTCAGACATGCTGGCCCCAACAGTTGGGAGACACGCTTGAACACGTTGGAGACGGAGACACGTTGGATAGGGTCATAATGCAATCTCTAAAAGTTGGGACATAGTCAAATACGTAATAGATGCCTATTTCACGGACCCAGAGCAGCAAAACCTTCACCTTCCAATTGAGTTATTCTCAGATGTGTGCGATTGAAGAGTTGTCATGAACCTGACTTAAAATCTTAACTGCTTCAAAGGGAAGAGATTAGATGTATTATACGATCTTTAAGCGCAAGATTGTAAGTGAGTGAGTTTCAGCAAGCAGAGTTTGGAAAGGAGATAGATTCACCTCAAGAATCAGAACTGAAAGCCTTGATTTGAGTCCATTTATTCATTGTATTCAAAAGGGGAGGGCGGGGGGGTTGGTCGGGGAGTGAGGCAGGTATTTGAAAAGGGAAGCTGTGGGTTCTTGCTTTCCTTGTAAGAAAGGTCTGAGTAATTAATTGGGATGGATCAAACATTCTGCTGCTACTATTATTGATCCAATCGGTGGATGGACTCTTGATGTGTGCCCAACGTGTTTGTGTTCTAATTTGTTAAATAATGATGTGTCTGGTCGTGTCCGTGCTTCGTAGGTTGTGTTTGCATCACGGCTTTAAAAGATGAAGTGAAAAAGTAAAAAACTTCAGTTCTTGGGTTTCCTTTTTAAATCCTTCAGTCACATGGTTTTTCTAAACTTGTGGAGAAATGTTCCATTTCAGGAACTTCAAGCGATGGAGTATGAAGAAAGAGAAGAAGGAGGACATTAAATGGAGAATATTGGTGAGAAAGGTCCTGAGAGCAAAGAGCATTACGGGAGCCCCATTCTTTTCTTTTGAATCTGTCGAACCAGCTTTCAAAAATAAAATAAAATCTGTATAACCACAAATAAGCCCAATATTTTCTCAAGGGTTCTGCTTTTTACTGTGAAATTTGTTGTAATTGAATTGTACTTGTAAGTAATATTATTCTTCTAAATTACTCTGTGATTCATGTGATTTATCTGGAAATTTTGAAGCCCAGAATCACTTCTTCAACCCCCCCCTCCCAGCATCTTCTTTGATGAAGCTTTTCTTGGTATCTGCTGAAAAAATGATACAATGTGTAATGAGACTGATCCAAATATCTCAGCAGCTAAAGTTGGAAAAACATTTTTTTTTCCCTCGGCAAAAGTTAGCATTGTGAGATGTAGTTAGTGAGGTTTGAACTTTTGTTAAATGCATGAGAACACATTATACCTATCACTCGGCTACCACTCCACAAGCTGGGAACACTGCAATAGCGTTGCAATTTTATATGATTGCATGGAAAATGATATCCGACTCTCTTGTTTTATAAAGTACGATTAGTTGGTCGTATTATGGTGTAAGTTATTTTAAACCCCTTAATAAGAACCAATAAATAGAAAAATTAGGACTTCTATGCAACTTCATGATAATAGACACAAAAAAGAAGTGCATTTAGAAAATAGGATAGTGAGAGACAAAAAAAAAAGTGCATTTGTAAAATAGGAGAGCGTGAAAATCAATGCATTGACGTATAATCATCAAGACAAATCCAAATCATATGGTTAGTATTAATTTGCGATTAACTTGCTTTTTGGTACACATCTGTGTTCAAGGAATTTTGTTAAATGAATAGTCTGAATCATGAGGATGAAATCTTGGTAAAATTAACTGAGATGCACTGCACCCCATTATGCATTGGCGCAATACAGTAACCTCTTATTCGAGAAAAAGTACGTATGATTGCCTATTATGCTTGAATTTTCTTTAACTTTTAGGTGCTTCCAAGGCATTTTCCAAACAATAAATATTTAGTAGAAAATACTTCACAAACAATTTTTTTTGGGTTCATATATTTACTTCATAAGAAGCATTTTTATATTCACTTCCTAAAGCAATTGTTTTAACGTGGAACAGACAAATTGTATCATATCAGAAGACTATAACTAAGTTTTGACTAATTTTTTTGAGACTTTTTTTGGCCCGATCTTTTTAGTTTTTTTTTTAATCTTTATAAGATCCGGATCAAATTTTTATATCATATTTTTCGTTACAAAAAGTCCGTCCAAACTCACCCTAAGTTGCACAAATTGTGTCCCCATAAAAAATAAATCTGTGGAAGATGTCAAATAGGCCGTTAATATCATTTGGTTGGCTAATGCACAAATTCTGGTCCTTAAATAAAGAAGCTCGGAGAACTGTGGGCCAACATTTAGGTGGATGGATGGAAATCATGGAATTGAAAAATGGGCCGAATATTGAGTTCAGGGTTTGATATAAAGCCCATTTTAGGCCCAACTTTGCTAGGGCCCCAGTCTTCACTTTACATTCCAAGTCATATTGTTGGGGATCTATGGACACTTTTGGTGCACTTTGATGATTGAAAAACGTACATTTGTCTAAACTTGTTTAGAACTTTAACCATATATGTCAAAAGTATTTGGGAAAAGCTTCAATACACACCCCGTATACTTGAATATATTATGCCTATTTTGGACAAATTTTGGACAAATGTTATGCCTCTAAGTGGTAAACGTTATGTCTCTAAATGGTGGAGTAAATTTTATGCCTCTCAATGGTTAAGGGTGCATTCGATATGCACCGTTACGCCTATCCTGCAAAATGTTACACATCTTTGGTAAAATGTTACGCTAGTGTTACGCTTATTGCTAAAATGTCACGCCTCTCAATTGTAAATGTTATGTCTCTCCGTGGTAAATGTTATGGGTGCATATCGTACGCTAAATGTGCACCGTAGCCGTTCCCTAATAATGTCTTTGATTTATAGACATCGTAAAGAACTGCATGGGGGAAATCATGTCATTGGACAAATGCAATTCTCAAACGAAGACATAGGTAGAGTTTTTCCTTCCTATGCCGTTGCAAAGATTGTTTTTCTAATTTTTGGGTGTATTAGATACAAATTTTGTCCCCGAGGAGTATATTCGGAAGACAAATTGAGATAGGGCTCGCCCAAAATTATGCCTCAAATTGAGCCTCCTCTCAATAGCCTTCTCCACGTCAGAGTCTCCTCTCCATAATGAAAAAGTTTGAGCTCTGACTTAGAATATAAAGTAGCTCAGCTCGAGCTCAACTAGCCAAATCTTCATTAGGCTCAAACTCGAGTTCGAACTCGCTTAAAACTTAACAAACTTAATGAAAATCCTAAAGACACTGATGGTGCATGGGCTCACTCCGGATTCTACATGGATAATTCGAGCTATTCAATAATTTTTGAAATTTTTTTTCTAATCTGAATGAAAAATGAAAAATTGGATCAATCACATACACATGTTCAATTAAGCTGATTTTTCACGGGCCAACTCGGTATATATATATTTTAAAATGATTGAATAGTTCAGATTATCCATACGGGACCCATAATAGACCCCGCGTGCCTATATGTGAACCATCGGTGCACACACCGTATGTGTCCGTAGCAGTTTTGATAATTTAACTTGACTCCACTCGTCCATCCTACTATTTTATATATATCTAACCTAATAATAAAAGAACATTGAAAGGGTTTGGACACTTTTCAATTTGGACCAATTTGCCCTATTTGCCTTCTAGTCCTCAAGCCACGAACCGCCCCACCCCTTTCGGCCACCACCCCACCGAACCGCCATCACCTCTTTCGGCCACCACCCCACCCGACGCCACCACTACCGCACCCACCTCGAAACCCCACCACTGCAACTCCCTCACTCCATCAGGGTTTTTTAAATAAAAAAAAAAACAGCTGCGTACAGTGGGTTTCGCACCCGCGCCGCCGCCGCGAGATTTTGGAACCACCATAGCAATCTACGGACATCGTGCAACACTTACCCGAGCTTAGAATCGCGTTTGAGGTAGTTTTCCGAAAACCCGAAACCTTAATCTCCATTTTAATGGAAATAGGACCAAAACTTAATTTTTGATGTAGATGGTGACCTGAATTTAATTTATTAATTAATGTTTAGTCCTATTTTCATTAACTTTTAGTCCTATCTGTATTGAAAAGTTTTTGGCCGGCCTTGCATTAAATTGGATGGTTTGATTATTGCGTAGATAAGAAGTTGTGGTGGATTGTGGTATTGAAATTCAAGTGTCGGTGAAGAATTATGCGATTAATAAATTTATCGAAATAATCGTAGTTTATGTAGTAATTATATAATAATTAAATACGTAAGGATTTGGATTTAAAATGTAAATGAGGAGATATTTTCTTTTAGCAAAAAAAAAAAAAGTTACTACTTATAAGCTAATCTCAAAATATATTATTGGCCATATTAGTCTCATATCACCTCATTAAAAAGATTTGATATTAAACATTTATTGTATTTTTTTTACAAAACTAAAGTTAAGTAAATACTAAATTTAGTAATATGCACTTTCGAATAAAAATTAGTTTGGAAAATCTATGAATAATAATATGGTAGTTAAAGATAATATTTTAAATAGAAAAATAGTGAAAATGTTTTATAAATTCTAAATGTGAGAAATAGACTTAATTTTAAGTGTAGTAATTAATTGTTTGACTAAATATTTATTTTGTGATAATAAAGAAATAGAATAAATGATTTCGAGAATACTATATAAGTTGATATTATCAGTTTGGTAAAAGAAAAAGGAAAAATATTATCTTTTAAGATAATGATTTTATTCAAACCGCCGTATGCTTATTTTGACTTATTCGTCAATTAATATTTAATAAATTAGAATATTGTTATGTTAGATATTATATTTGTGAGTTTTGTATGCTGTTGATTGTTACGTGGATTATTGTAATTTGAATTACTATGTAAACGTAGAAATTGGACAATAGGTACCCTGGGGGTATTCGTGGCCGAATTGAAACACGTTAATAAAGCAATTGTCACAAAAGTGATAAGTAATTGGAGATTGTGCGCAGTGTCATGGTTGGAAATTATTGGGAGAAAAAATTCTCAATGGAGGAGAATCGTAGAAACTATTAAATACAAGATAAATTCATAAAAGGCTACATGTGACCGCGTGTTGAAATTGTTGTATAATTTTGTGTTATTTTATTAAAATTGCAAATTGTGGTATATAAAGCACTTCCACGAACACGAAATCTTCGTGCTTGCACAACGGAAAAAACCTAGTCTAGTAAAAAGAAGATGGACAGTGATTGTGATTTGTGCATCGACCAATATTATTAAAAGGAAGCAAAATGCAAACCAAATTTGACATCAAAAGACAATGCCAGTTTCTTGCTCACCTTAAGTATACCTAAACCACTCACATTAGTTCAAGTCAACCAAAAAAGTAGATGTGTTCGAAAGGTACTCATCAGTCATCACTCACTTTCTAGCCTTATTATCTTGTACTCCTTAATACATATAGGTGATCTATCTTGGGGAACACCTTTTCATAGGAAACTTTGGAGAAAAGGATTTGGGAATGCTAGCATTTTGGATCTTGTTTATATTAATAATAATTACTAATTTGAGTTAGGCTTACTTTGGACATGTTTCCATGAAATAACCATGGTCAAAACTTGCTTAACACTCTCTTACCAACCATATTTCTTTCTCTAAGTCTCAGGGTGTCATAGCCAGTTTATGCACACCTCGACTAGCTAATTCTGAAGGAGTAATCTCATTTTCCACTAATAATTAGAAACCCAATTATATTTAGGGCAAAGACCCGTATGAATTGACCTCATAAAAACTGACAGCATTGGGAAGGTTTCGGATCATGTTGGGTTTAGGTTTGAAAAAGAGAATCCCCACGGTTAAGTAGAAAATGTTGTCATTGACCAAACAAAGCTTGGTGGTGAAGTTTCTAGCTAGTTGGATCTTGAATTTCTGGTGGAAGAACAAGAGATTCTTCTTCAATGCATAAATAGGAAAGGAAAAAAAAAAGTACAAGGAGGAGAATCCTTTTTGGTTTTGGAAAATTCTAACTCCACACCCACTTAGAGCATCCACAATGAAATAATCAAAAGTGGATAATCAAAATGTGCCACGTCATCTTTTGGTTATCCATTTAAGGGATTGCTAAGGTTAGCAATGTAGAGGTCCACAGTGGTACAATCAAAATTGAATAACCAAAACTTGCCACATCACCTTTTTAACTTATAAAAATCTAGAAATTGTGACATAGAAAACAACTTTTTTAAAATAGTTTTCAAACTAATAAAAATAGGTTATTAGAAAAAGAGAAAATTTTTTTTTGAAAACTTTGATTTAAAAAAAAAAAACAGTTTTCGGGAAAAAGTAAAAAAAAAACAGTTTTTGAATAAAAAAGTTTTTTCTTTCAAAAAAATAGTTTTTGAAAAAAAGTTTTAATAAAAAACCTGTTTTGAAATAAAACTGTTTTAAAAAAAAAGAAGGGGAAAACAGTTTTAATAAAAAAAACTGTAAAAAAACTGTTTTTTCAAAACAAAAAAAAAACTGTTTTTAAAAGTATTTTTGTTGTAAACATGTTGAAAATAGAAGAAAGAAAGTTTTTGTGTAATGATGGTATACTTGATTGAGGAAATGTGAAAACAATTAAATTTGATTATTGGCAAAAGGTTTATAGTTTTGATTATCCAAGGGCCAAAATTTGATGAGTTGCTAAGATGTTTCTAAAATTTGGTTATTCCAATGTAAGCTCTTTTTGAGCAAATGTTGCTAACTTTATAAACCTTTTTGTTTTGATTATACCACTGTGGATGCTCTTACACACCCACACTCACAATAGAAATGGATCCCACACACACTGGATGTGTAGTGTGTGCGGGCTCCACCCCTATTGTAAGTGTGGGTGTGTGTTTGGGTATGGAGGTAGAATGATTGTTTAGTTTTTACTCTTGTTTTTTCCTCCACAAAATTCAAATTCAAATCATATCCTTCGTAATCTCAAAAAGATTGTTACAGCTATAATGGAGGTGTGTGTAAACCAGTCAAAACATCTGAATTATAAAAAATACCTTAATCGTCTAGTGGACTGGTGCATGTAAATCGGTCAAGACATCTGAATTATCAAAAATACCTTAATCACCTAGTGGACTAGACAACGAAACGGTGACACGAGTAGTGCCAATCACATTAATTTTGTCACTACAACCATGTCTACCTTCCCTTCACTTTCCTCATGAATCATATGATTTTCATTAGTGCAACACCCGTGAAAGCCATGAGTGCTTTCCTCACAACATCCTAATCCAAACACTCCCCTTTTTTTGAGTCAATTTGTAAAACGAAATAAATCCTACATCAGTTTTTAAAAACAAAATGGGAAATTTCACGCGAATGCATGTACCTCGCGTTGTGCGGCGGGCCCCTTAAAGACCCAACCGCAACGCAGCAATCGTTGATGGCCATGATATATGGGGAAAAGAGAGAGCAGTAAAACGGTGTCATGGTGTCATTGCGGCACAATTTTAAATCCAGACTTTTGGATTTGCTGTGATAGATTTTGGGAAACCTTTGACACCAACTTTTCTGGCATCAGTAACTAGCAAACGGTTGCCATAAATTCTGTGAGAAATTTCGCCAAATTATGACTTCAACAGCTTAGATGACTGATGAAAGGGAGAAATTTTTGGGCCGTCCAACACACTTTTAGACGGCCTGGATGGGCTGCTCGGGCACCACGTGGTACCCACCCGGTACCCAAAAATTTCTGGATGGACTTGCTCTCGCACGAACAGCAAAGAAGCTAAAAGCAAAATCACCCAATCATTTCATATAAAGAAACATAGCATCCAGTAAAAGAGTATATCTTCCAAATGCCACCAAAGTTAAGTCGACACAAAAAGTTAGAACCACTATAATCCCATCAATCATATGCATCCCCCACATTCCAGGTAATTCCTATTTTGATGTGCTCTTTGTCATTGATGCTACAAAAATATACAACTATTGCACAATGAAATGGTGGTAAATTTTTAGAAATATCGAATGACAAAAAATAAAAAACTCATCCCATTGCACTATTGAGACTTTGGACTATCCAGACATATTGTGTCATGTTTACGGAAAAAAAAAAAAAAACTCATGCACTATGGCGGTGAACAAAGTAATAATCCCATATGCACCGGGCCATTTGGTTATAAAACACTAGTGCCTCCTAAAATACTTTGACACATATTTATCTGGCTTAGAAAAACAAAACTTTAACCCCATAGAATTTGGCCAAATGAACATGAGAAAAACAATAAGTGTTTGTCTTCCACGAGATCGCATGTTCGAATTTCACGTATGCCAAACATTCAAAATCCTTGGGGCCACCTGAGGGTTTGCGTTGGCCCGAACATCTGGTATACTTTTCTTCCAATTCTCATTCTGTCCCACACAACTACAAGAAGAACAAAAAGCCTAATGGCCTCACTTTACAAAGAAAAAGAGGGATTCCACAAACCTCTTCAAAGGGACTTTCTAGTTTGGATGCACAAGATTTTATAACCACACCCATTTCCCATCCGTTAATTGCCAAAAACATAACAAACCCCACATGGAACACCCCAACTTTCTGATTTTGGTTCAAAAAGAGGATCCAAAAGGCCACATCCATTCACAAAATAAAAGGGAGCAATTATCCATTTACAAACAAAAACCCATTACCCCCCAAAAAAGGTCAAGATCACCCCATACTTTTCATGTTTCCTCTTTTGCTCCCCCACCACCACTACTTACATTTAACTAAACCTAAAGTTAAAACCCAAAAGAGAGACCAAAAAAACAAATCACATTCTTTCGAGTTCTCAATTTAGTTTTCTTGATTTGGTTAGAACTCTCTGGGATCGACGAAAACAGAAACTCCGGGTGGCGACTTGGTCCAGTCGCCCACGGAGCCGTCGCTGTAGTCTTCCCCAAGCCTCTTGATGCACCACAGGTCCTCGGGGCATGATAGCGCCTTCCAGTGCGGAACTCCTGACTTGAGCGGGTCGTGACTCGACACCTCCGTCACCACCACCCCACACCCGCTCTCCATGGCCAAATTGTGCGCGAACCCGCAAAGGGCCTTCACGTATTTCACCGCCATTGGGCCTTCCCCGCCCAGCCCGTACAAAAAGTGTAGCCCAAAGGGCCGGAACACTTCCGGCACCGACGGGACGTGTAGCCAGGGGAAGGCCCGGTCCACCAACCGGGTTGTCCTCGCCAACCCTTTCCTCACGCGCGACGCGCCACGCACCTCGAGTGTAAAAACGTCCTTGCAATTCCACACGCTTAAAACCGCCCACGAATCGGGCGGGTCGGATAAGAACAGGTCCGTACCCGGCCACGACCCGGGAAAACAAGTACCTTTTGGAAAGGCAATGAAGGTGCCCAGATTGAGTTTGTTGTTCAGCACCGAGTCAATGTCTCGGGGGAAGAACTCGGTGGTGGAGAAGCGGCGGCGGTAGAGGGATTCGGCCTCGGAGGGGGCGAGTTTGAGGATGGAGATTCGGGCGCTTACCCGGACCCGGTGGGCGAAAACGGGTTGGACCAGGATTGAGGGGGTACGGAACTTGGAGTAGCCGCATTTGACGGTGAAGAGATTAACGGATGGTTTGTTGTCGTTTTCGGTTGCTATGTACGAGTATTCAGCTCCGTTTTCTCTGAACCAGTCCTCTATTCTTCGAACCAGCTCCAGTCCAATTCCCATTCGCCTACAAAATTACAAAAATCACTAGTATTTTTGTTACTTAGAAAAGAGTATTGCTACGGTACAGATGTTCGAATAATGTTCGATAACAACGCACGATGAACAAAGAATTCGTGCGAAAAATTATTCAGAATCCTCGGGGTACTGCCAAGTAATACTCCTAACCTTTTTTTTTTTACTATAGTTTGTGGTCGGATGTTAGACAAAGTGTGTAGACCCCATAATTCATACACGGATCCATCTGTGTCTAAACATGTCTCGGGACACTTTGTGGGAATCTTTTTTTGGCTTCCTCTTGTCTCATATTGTCTATCGGCTATTTTATTGTAAAATATTTTTGTCCTTTGTGGAAGAAAAGAGTGCGTAAATTTCTACAAATTAATCCTTGTAAATGATTAAAAGTAGTTTTCAAATTTACAAATAAAGGGCGCATGTTGAAAATTGAATTAAACTTTCTAATTAGACATTCATCAAAGGTAAGTCCCATTAAATTTTTTTTGAAGGTTGTTTGGTACAGAACAAGTAATAAGAATTGGAGAGGGAATAAAATAATCGTTAGGAACATTTACCTTACCATAAGCGTGGATAATGTGTGAACGGCGAGAAGTGAGAACTCGATGACCCAGCTTTTGCAAAAGAGGGGTGCTATTGGGACCGCCCCGCGTGTCTGTCAAATCATGATCGACAGACACGTGGGGCATACTTCGGGTCCCAATAACACCCCTCAGCCGTATGTGAAGGGTGTTATTAGGATCCGGAGTGGGTCCAGTGAAACTGTCGGTTGAAAAACCATTGGTACCAATAGCATTAATGTTTGCAAAGTCCTAATGATTGGAATGTTTAACGTGAGAATATGTATGTGTGTTATTGAGAGAGAGAGAGAGAGAGAGAGAGAGATACCGGTGAGATGGAGAGACGCGGAGGCCCAATATGTAGGCGAGCTTGGTGTAGATAGGGGTTGGGCAGTTTTTACCACTACTGCTTCTGGAGAACTTCTTGCCGCAAGTGACGCTTTTGATGCACCCTCTTATCATTCCTAGTATTTCTCTCTCCTCTTTATCTCCTTCACCCACCTTCACTGCCTCCGCTACCTACTCAAACATATCAATCATATCATACGTATGTTATGTATGTATATACCCATATCAATATACATCTCCAACACAGATTTTGAAAAACAAAATTCAAACTAGAAAACAGAAAAATTAAAAGTGACAGTGAAGGTATGTATGTATGTATGTATACCAGCATGAGATAGGCAGGGGAATGGCGAACCCTGCAAATGGGGTCGCCGAGGAGATCGGTGAACAGAGACAGCTTGCCGCCGGAGCCGACCTCGCACCGCCTCTCTACTTCCTCCACGCCCTTGCAATCCTTCTCCGGGTCAAACTCTCTCACAACCAAAACCGCCGTTATTTCGCAGCCCGCCACCATTTTTCGAGATTTAAGAAAAATGTACTTATCCGAAGCAGAACAGAGGATGAGGAGGAAAAACTGAACGCCAAACAGGGACCCCGTTATGGGAAGACGATGTTCGCGGAACTGTGACTATTGGGCAAACGGCTGAACAGATTCTGTGTATATGCGTGGAGCAGAGTGCAGAGGAAGAAGACAGAAAGGAGGGTGCAGTATTTACAGGGATTCCAAATGCTGGATGCCTACCGCTCCTATGTAACGTGTATTTCAAGCAAGGGAAAAATCTCTTCGAAATTTGTGAAACTGATGATGAGCAGTTGAGGGGGCAGAGAGAGAGAGAGAGACAGAGAGAGAGAGAGAGAGAGGAGCTCGCTCGTGAGACAACGAAAGGGAAGCAGTTAAGCGGCTGGGCCTTAACCTACTAGAGTAGTGACTAGTGAGTAAAGTTCATCATTGCTTTTGAGAGGCTCTACTAGTAGTGGTGGTGCCCTTAAATACCCGATTTTCGGGCTTATTTTTTTGCCTTGCTCTGGAATCGATAATTGGACCATTAGAGGTCTTTTTGTTGGGTTTTTGGATTTGTAGTGCTTAGAGAGGTAATGATCAAAACCTTATCTCTAATCTAAATAGATAAATACACACACATACTGAGAATTACACTGATGCTTGCCCTCTTGCAAAATTATAAAAGCTTACCTCTAATTGAAATCTATTCGAATTCCATTCTTTCTTTCTTTTTGGTAACATGCAATTCATTAAAAAAAATTAAGCGTTTACAATTATCTCTAATGGAATTTACTCTTGAAGTGATTCCCTTTTCCATGTCTGTGCGTGAGGAAGAACAAAAAGAGTAGGGTGGACAAAATTCAAAAATTTGAATTATTTGATTCATAATATAGAAAATGCGGGTGGGTTCTTTTTTGAATTATTTTGTCAAAAGTTAAGTTGTTTCTACTAAACTGAAATGAGTTTAAATTTTTCCACCTTAGGTGTAAAAAACTTGGGGTTTCCAGCACTGCCATTTGTGGGACACACCTTTCGTTTACTGCAGTAATATGAAACGTTCATCTTGTAGAGCCCGCGGAGTAGTATATATCTAAAAAAATAAGCTTAATTGAATATCGATAGGTATATAAAAAATTTGAATTTTGGTTTATAAAATGGATGATCGATAAGTTTAAAGTTAAATTGTCCATGGCCTTTTTATTTTACAAATCAGAATTTAATTTTTGAAACACCTATTAATTTCCCATCAAATTATTTTTTTGCTTGGATATATTGTTTATGGGTCCTACAAGATTAACAATTTAAATTATTGCAATAAATGGGTGGCGGAAGGTTTTCACCTAAAGAATTTAGTAAACCAAACACATTTTCAACTAAAACACCCAACATATTTTCTGTAATTTTTAGTTCGGTCTTGCTATTGTCAGCCCACTGGGCTGACGATAAGCATACTAGAAAATAAGGAAAACACGTATTTATGTGTACTTTTTATACCCTTTAATACACACTCACTATCGTCAGCCCATTGGATTGATTTTAGAATTTTCCTTTTTTAGTTTAGTGATAACAACTTGATTACAAAATATGTATAAGAAGTAGTCCACAACTTCTATCTTATCGAAAACAACCCGAATACAGAGTAAAAATTAATGATTACAAAAGTGGTGGAGGGACATGGCGGCTATGGCTGCGCAATAGTGGCGATGCATTCAAATTTAATCATTAATTTTCCACGGAAGGAGACGTTTTGCCGTCATGATCACCCCATTAATTAGGGAATTTCTATAATCATTACCACAGTTTTACCAATAAATTTTGTCCCTTGTCATTCATCTTCTTACCATTATTTAATTGTTATCGGTTAAATTACACAAGCACCCCTTCATCAATTGGTTTGTATCACTGACAACACCCTCAACTTTAAAAGTGGACGACGACACCCCCTAATCTACCCGTGAATCCGTGAAGGCCAACTCTGTCAAAGGATAGGTCAAATGGACCATTTAACCCTCACATAACATCTATTGGTTAATTCCATTCTAACCCAGAAAGAACCCACCCGCATTTTCTCTCTATCTCTCTCTCTCTCCGTCTCCCTCTACACACACACATGTATATGTATATATTCACGAGCCTTCCATGACGAAGTTGATTCCCATTCGTTGTCTCTTCTTTTCTCCTCTAATGTATGGAGATTTTTAAGTATCTGAGGCTCAATTGCATTGAAAATTTTTAAGTGAATAAATTGCTGAAGTTCAAGAGTTGATATCGATAGGGAAGAGATACACACTTGAACTCCCACTTAATGGTGACACATACATGTTTACATAATTTTATTTGACGCATTTTTTGAGATGAGCCTATAATTTAGAGTTTTGAATGCTTTATACCTTGCGTATAAAAATTGGGGCATGTGGTTTTGTGTTCAAATTTTGATGAAGAGGAAAGTGAGGAGAATAGGAGAGATCTAGAGAGAGAGAGCGAGGGCATAGTTGTTTGGTACACTACTATATTGAGGATGAAATAGGAATGACAGAGGTTACTCCTTGGCATAGCCAAACAAGAAAATTTTAATGAATATTTCATTCTTACCCATTCTCACTACTCCCTCCTTCCCATTTATTCGTCTTTTTTTTTTTTAACACTTTTACATGTCTCAAAAAAGATTATATCTGTTCAAAATTAATGGGTAAAAGTTAATTTTACCGTTCACTTTAATTTTAGCTCAATTACTGAGGAAAAGACAATAATATGTATCTAAAAGACAAAAAGGGTGGATAGGAATAAAAAATATATTACAAGTGCAATGTTTAGTTTTGAAAGGACTATAGGAACGACAGGATATTACAGTCTCAATTTCGTTTCTGTGTTCATTTCATTCCAATTAAGAAATGGATCCTTTCCGGTCCAAGTTTTGGATTGGAACAAAGAGTCAAAATCTTAACCATCCAATCCTACAATCAATGGCTTGGATCTGCTGAGACACTTTTCGAGTGAAGAATTGATTTTTCCAATGTGCTGTCTAAATTAGGGCTGTTTTTTCCGATCTGAGTTTTGGACTAGAAAGGATCCGATCCCTTCTAGTTAACCCAACGCATCCTAGCTAAGAGTTTGGGCTAAAAGTTGTGCAACCAATTTTCCTCTTTCAAGAAAAGCCAAAAGTCATAGCAATTCATGTTACTCATTCCGTCCGTGTTTGATGGTCCATTTTTGGCATTCGTGTCATGATTTAAATTGTCTTTATCTTTTGAAAATTTCGTACAATAGAACTAATTGAAATCTATCAAATAAGATCCAGATTTCACATTTTTTAAAATTCATACCGAAAAATATGTGCAATTTTTTGAGGTGTGTTGAATAATGAAAGTGAATAAACAAACACGGACGGAGCTGATAGAATATTAAAGGGACACATATATCATAAATTAAAGGGGAATTTGCACTTACACCCCTTGTACTATCATCGATTTGCACATACACCCCCTGTACTCTAAATTTAGGCACTTACACCCCTTGTACTTTGGACTGAAGTGCAACTGTTAAAAATTTCGTTAAAATGGATGGAAAAGCTATTGGCGGCAGATTTCCCTCCAAAATGAGGAAAAAATGTCCAAACTAACCTTGATAGCCATTTATAAGCTCTGTCAAACTCTCATTCCCAAAAACAAAGCATCCAAACCCCTCTCTTCTCCTAATCCACTCTCTCTCTAGTCTATTATTATCAACAGAAAACAGCAACATCTAGCACTATATCTCATGTCTAATCAGTTTCAAAACATCTGCAAATGTAGCAACACAAACACCCAGCAGCACAGAAAAAAATGGACTTACACTGTCCAAATCCACAACATAAATGGCCAGTAATAACCACAAAAAAAAAAAACATACTTCAAATGCAGATATTCAATACCAAGTAGTTCAAACTGAGATCTTTTCTTAAACAAAAGTCACACAGAGTTACAAACTGACTTCAAACAGAGTTTCCAAAATAGAGTTCACAGCAGCATCAAAGGATTGTTTTGCATATTTCTTAGGTTGACTTCTGTTTGTGAACTCTGTTTTGGGAACTCTGTTTGAAGTCAATTTGTAACATAGAGACTTTTGTTTAAGAAAAGAGCTTAGTTTGGTATTGAATAACTGCATTTGAAGTATGTTTTTTTTTTTTTGGTCATTGCTGGCCATTTATGTTGTGGATTTGGATAGTGTAAGTCCATTTTTTTTTACTGTGCTGCTAGGTGTTTGTGTTGCTACATTTGCAGATGTTTTGGGGCTGATTAGACATAAATGTTGTTTTTTCTGTTGATAATAATAGACTAGAGAGAGTGGGTTAGGGGAAGAGAGGGGTTTGGATGCTCTGTTTTTGGGAATGAGAGTTTGACAGAGCTTATAAATGGCTATCAAGGTTAGTTTGGATATTTTTTTCCTCATTTTGGAGGGAAATCTCCCGCCAATAGCTTTTCCATCCATTTTAACGGAATTTTTAACAGTTGCACTTCAGTCCAAAGTACAAGGGGTGTAAGTGCCTAAATTTGAAGTACAGGGGGTGTATGTGCAAATCGGTGATAGTACAAGGGGTGTAAGTGCAAATTCCCCTAAATTAAATGGATGACTTGTGTGCATATTAAAATCAAACGTCAACATTTTTAAACAAGATAATACAAAAGCTAAAAGTAGTTTAAAAAGCTTACAAAAAATAAACACGATTCAAACAACAGTTTTTTTTTTTTTTTGTGTTAAAAGTGAGAAGATTGTATTGATAAAAGTCCAGCGGCACTTACAAAACGGAGATCATTACAAAGAAATTGGACAAAGCCAAATTAATCGTCTAAAAATACAAAACAACTAAATCACAAGGCAATTGATAACTTTCATATATCCTAACCCAAACATGGTCTGACGCAATAGCGACACTTTTAAACTGCCTAATATCTAATTAGGAGTCTCAAACGAGAAAAAGTGCAAAGTTAAGGACAAAAAACACAAAATACCCAGACGATTAGATGCACTCCACCCAAGTATGAATGCACTAATGAACTCCCAAGTATGAACGCACCAATGAACTCCCAAGAACTACAGATCTGCCAAGCCGTCACGGGTTGCCTCGCCAAACACATCATATAGAAATAGAATGCTGAAGCACAGATATCCTGAATGAACAAATGCATTATCCTGAAAGAACAAATACAGCTTATTATACGGGATTTTTTAGTATATGGGACAACAAGAGATGTTTCCATGCATTATCCTGAAAGAACAAATGCAGCTTCCACGTAAAAAACTTCAAATAAAATATTACATCTCAATAGTCCACTTTCTGTCAGTTGTCACTATAAAATGCTTCTCTTATTTTACTAACAATTATTAAGGAAAATACTAGACCTATTTAGGTCCCGTTCCGTTAAAATTCTTCTTGTTTAAGTACTTATTTTTTGTTTTATGAGAAAAGTCATTCTCAATTGTAACACAAGGGATTAGCTGGACTTTTTTAATCAGACACCAAAACAATAAGGATGGGTGTGTGTAGGTGGAATTTTTTTAGTAGGAAATGGACCCAGCAGAGACGAAGTTAAGATTTTTATTAGTGGGGTCAGAAACTAGAACTACATACAATTGACCCTGGCAATTTTTCGTAGATGGAAAACGATGAATATGATAGCTTCTTTTTTTTTCTTTTTTTCTTTTTTGGGGGGGGTAAAAGTATGATAGCTTCCTTTGTAATGTCATTAACTTGCGATGAAAAGAGAATGCTTGTGCATTTGCATGACGTCTGATTTAGAAGAAAGCTAAGGCAATTTTAAAAAAATATGTGGGTCAAAACTCCAAAGTTTTTGGGCAAATTTTAATATAGGGAAATATACTTATGAGAAATCAAAGTGGTGTCAAATGACACCACTTGTATTATGGTAGCTACGCCCTTGCTCCAGTCCCTCAAAGGGATAAATGGTTATGCCCGGCTCTTTTTTGGGCCTTTTTTAGGCCTAATTAACAATCAGGATCGGTCACATTTGGGACATGCTCGAGAACATTAGCCTCGTCTAAAAATCATGCTGATCGGATATCATCTGATATATTTTTGGAACATATTTATCTTGAGAAAAATAAATTTTGATCCAGTGTGGCAATGTTTTTTGAAGATGAATGTGCTCCATAAATATATCAATCAAAATCCGATCAACATAGTTTTTGGTTGGGCTAATGTTCTCGATAAGATCTACGGAGTAAAAGATAGACGATTCCAACCATTCATTAATCAATCTTGAATTTTGCCATGCAATAATTGACTCTTAGACATTGGCGGAGCTACCTCGGGGTTGGGGGCCGGGGCCACCCCGGGCACCTTCCGAGCTCTTGAGTTTTAAAAATTTTATTTTGTACATATCTAATTTTGAATATTATTGTTAATTATTCGTGTATAGTTATTTATAATCTTAATAATTTTGGTTTGATTTGATAAAAAATCGGTTATTTTGCATTCTCATTTCTCAAATTTTTTCATAAATAAAAATAATCACGTGACTGTTGAAGTTGTCTAATAAAAAAAATAAAATGATTGATATATTTTAACTGTGTTAGGCTAGAATCCTTTCAATATACAAATGTAATGTATTGTAAAACAAAAATTTTATAATATAATAAGTATATGTTCCGATAAAAAATATATGTCTATTAATTCGGCCCCCCTCGGATTAAAATCCTAACTCCGCCATTGATCTTAAACCGTCTCTATCAAAGTGTACAAGGGTAGCAAAGTAGTTGGCTAACACAGTAATCACTACAGGTTAAGACAATTTCCTTGGGAGTACTATCAAGGTAAGGGATCTTGTTAAGCACTGTGTGTATCACTATAGGTTTTCTCTTTTGTACTCCTACCGTCCCAAAAAGTTGGACATTTGTGGGATAGCGTGCCACTTTTAATTGCTTATATTTTTTAATGTGAATGTTAAAAAAATATGTAATATGAATTTTGTTCGATAGATTTTAATCAATTCTGTTAAATAAAATTTTCAAAATCACATAAAACTCTATAAATTGAAAGATATAAGTAATCTAAAATGACACATAGTATAATGGAATATCATTTTTAATGATATGAAAATCATTTTTTTACTGATAAAAAAAAAAGTTGGCATAAAAAGAAAATAATTTTTTGCCATTTATGAGGACGTATGTCCAAATTCGACGAAGGTAAAATATTCCAAATCTTAAGGCCATTGAAAGATTAGCTCAGTTGTTAACTTTAAGGTTTCGAAATTAATCGAGCTGTTTGCAATCTAATCCGGACATCCAGTTATTATTAGAAAAAAACCAAAGTTAAGGGATCTTGTTCCCTTGTTTGTAATATTTATTATTATTATTACTTTATTTTGATCCGCCTTTATTATGATCCGTAGGTTCTTCCTTTTTCCCATTCATCTCTATTATAAAACAGAATGGTGTGGGGACAAGTTGTTGGAACGGCTTAGATTCATTTGATCCAAAGGCTGTAGTGCATTCTCCCACTTTCCAGTTAAGTGCCCATGGTTTTCACCTAAATCACACAACTGCCATCCCCTTCCAACAGAGATGCGTAGTGCCGTAGGCACGGATTAGCACTAGTATTGCAATGAATTAGAAAGGACCAGTATGGGGCCAGTACCAGTATGCATTAATATTGCAATGTCCCTTCTTGGATTCTACCAACGTGGGTGTAACAAGAGAGAGATGACATAACCAACCGGGGTTAGCTTTAGTTGGACATAATTCTTGCATCTCATTAGGGATTCGGAATTCGAGTTTTTTCACTTATGTGTGGACGTTCTTCTCTTTGTATTTGTTGGGGTTATTTTTTCACTTTATGGGGCTTATAGTTGAGTTGGACTTATAGTAATTGTAGTCCATTTGATGGGTTTATTTATCCAGTAAGTTCATTTGTTGAGCTTGATTATCTCGTAGACTATCACACAATGAATGTAATGTCCCATGATTAGTATTTTATACTTTATACATGAAATGATCTCTCCAACTGATTTGGAAAAAAAGAAAAGAAAGAGAGATGACATGAAATCCAAATCCTAGCTAATTAATTAAAGGATAAATTTCATGGCAAGGGCCTGCTTTTGGCGCTGTTTGGATGGTTTAGTATTCATGTGCGTCCGGCGGTGTTCCGGTGGCCCTCGGACTTTTAGCTGTTTTTTTCAATTTTAATTGTATTAACAGGTTGTGTACTGGTTTGATATTGTTTGTTGGTCCCTGCGTGGATCGTTCGTTGCCCGTTGTAGGAGCGGTCAAAATCATGACCTTTCTCCTCAGGATTCAAAATAGAGCCCAAAATATTCATGAGAATAAAATGTGCTGAAGAGGTAAAGAATGGTTAGTGTTTAGAATGAAGGAATGGATGAGTGATATAGAGGGGTTGAGGAGGAGGCATAAAACGCGACTAAGCCCGATTCATTTGGGCTGCCTACGTATTCCGGTGTACCAGGAATCAGGTCAAACGTAGTTCCATCTTCTCGGGGAGATGGTCTCTCCCTCTCATTGAAAATCTGTTTTCTCTTTCTCGAGGAGATGACTCTCTCTCTCTAGAAATCTGTCTGCTCTCTCTAGATGAGATGGCTCTCTCTCTAGAAGTCTGTTTGTCTCCTCTTTTCTCTGTGTGTGTGTCTCTATCTCTGTATATCTCTCCGTCTCTATCTAGCTGCACTGGTATTTATAGGCAAAGACCAAAACCTACGTTGGACCCATCCTGCCACGGATCCTGCCCGTCTGCGGGCCTACCGCGGCCCTGTTTATCCGTGGGCCTATCGCGCCCCTGTAGCGGCCATGTCTGTCCGCGGGCTTGTCGCGGCCCTTTCTGTGGGAGGCTGCCTAGTCGCGGGTTTGTTTGGCACAAGCCATCCTGTTGTTGAAAGTTGTCTGCATCTCCAACAGGCCCCAGCCTGTCTGTCGCGTGTCACTCATCTGCAGGTGCTACATGTCTTCTTCTGATGAGGTGGTCAAAGCTCTGACTTGGTCAACTAAAGTAATTTTGAGCTTTCCTACACCCGTTAAGGGTTTGGTTTTCTGTATTCCAGAGATTTCTATTCGGTCCCCATGAATAACCCGTTTGTTGAGGTTTCTACTCAACTTAGGGCTCCGGACTCGGTTCTTGTTAAGCCTTTGGGTTGTTTTCTGTTTCAATGAAAGCCTTTGAGGCGTAGTTTCGGATTAAAAAAAAAAAACCCGTATATTTGTGGCCACGGCTTTGAGAGCAATGCTACGTACACTTTACCGATCACTCATCTTTTACATAGGTGTCGGCCCCACACATTTAATTATGGGATGGGCTCCACACATATTTCAGAGAAAAAATGGTTGGTAGAAGTGTACCTAGACTTATTGATTGACGGATGAGCACCTTGGATCAACGAATATTATGGGATTGTTTTGTAAAAGTTTGGAGTGAGATTTTTGGAAGTAATGCGTGGAAAGAGATAAATTGAAGGATATGATTACCATAGAATTTTTTTTATTGAAAATTGTGCTGACATACTCAATAGCTTGACCATAGATGTTCCGATCATTAAAATCAGTTTATACATTCGAGTTGGATCCTCTCCGGGCTCTTGATGTACTGCACTATCTAGTTTTGGCCCATTTTGGGTACTTCTTAGACCTATTTTAATGATCGGAATCATTTACCATCTAGAATTCGTCGAGGATTTCAATCGTGACCAAAATTATATTGATTGGATCATGTTTGATAGTACGATTCTTTTAAGATAAATGTCTTCTGAAATTATATCAAGCAATTATATATATGCGATCAATGTGAAGTTACATGATCATGCCTTGAGATCAATGAATAATTACTCCTCTTGTTCTTGCCCTAGAATGGGGTACAACTATGAGTGTTGGCTGAGGAGGGATAAGTACTTTAAGTTAAGTTTAAGAGAACGCAGCCTAAATGCTCCTGTAAGATCATCAGGGAAAGGGAAGGGGAGAGAGATGGGGACAAAAGAGGTTGGCTGAGGAGAGATAAAAGCTTCTGTAAGATTATCAGGGAGGAGTCAGGTCTAGTCCAGTTTTTTAATCCAATTTGGTCCAATTTTTGGGCCGTTGCGGGCTCCTTTTGGGCCCACAATAATGATCGAAATCGTTAATTTTGTAGAACTCGTCGAGTATGTCATCACGCAAAAAATTAGCTTAATCAAACATCAATAGGTACACCGAAATATATTTGTACAAGAAAAAGGGGCAATTATTTGCTTTAACTTAATTTTTGTCATCGCATGTTTCTCGTACAAATTTGTTTCGTTCATGTACCTATTGATGTTCGATCAAGCTAATTTTTTCGCGTAGATGACAAACTCGGCGAGCTCTACAAATGAACGATTTTGATCATTACCGGGCCCACAGTGGCCCAAGTTTGGACGAGACTGAATCATAAGTATTAATAAGTATATAGACTGGACTGGACCTGACTCTATCAGGGAAGGGGAGAGAGAGGGGGACAAGAGAGAGAGACATATATTTAGGGTTGATGTGGGGGGACGTATTTGGAATGGTTGAGGTGCTGTCATCTCAGTTGAAATTTTTTTTGTTGTTGTTGTTGTTGTTTGGTTTTTATGGGCTTTTGTGTCCGGCCGGGTTTGGCACCTTGCCTTAAATTATCAGCCATATCACAAAGATCAATTATATGCAACGTAACGTGTCTCCTCTTTCAGACTTGCCCATAGCTACCCTAGACACGCACACACACTCTCTCTCGTCTTGTGCATCCTGGAAATGACCACTCATAAGGAGTGAATCATGGGGTGAGATACTGTTTTTGACAATCAGAAATGTCGGAGCCAGCTTACGTGCATCTCGATTAATTTTTTCTTCGATTCGATTAAATTAAGAGAAATTGTACACACCGGGACTATGAAATTTACAAAAAATAATTTTCTTCATGCTTTACCTCAAGGATCGAATCCGATCGAATATGTCTAGTTTTCACTCACTAATCAACTTGACTAACTCTCGAGCCTCATGTGGGGTGAGAATCGTGAGATATAGACAAGCATTCGACTAGAATCATCCAAGTATAGATGATGCCAAAATCACGACCATCCATTTGACGTCTCAATTTGTGTCCTTTTTGTTCGACCAACTCTGACTTTGACTTGCATTTCTTTGTTTCACGTGCCCATGTCTAGTTAACCTGATCCGGGGTGCAGTAGTGCACTCCTGTGTAATGTACGTGTAGGGCGGCACACAGTCATTGATATCATCAATCAACGGTCCACACTAAAAATCAATTATTACTAGTAATAAATGATTCTTACCGGTCATAATTAAAAATTATATCTCAACCATTTATTGTCAAGATCGATGACCCGTGTGCGCCAAGATGCCTTGCATGACCTTGCACTACAGGATTTTCCAATCCCTAGTTAACCACTATAAATAAATAGTAGTGGCTTTTATAGATCAAAGATATTTGCTCGGAAGTTCTTTTTGGTAAATAAAAAAAAATTGGTCAATAAAATTTGGATCATTTTTCGATTTGTGCGTGCCATTCTTACGCAGGGGCCATGCTAATTTTCTCTATATCGTTCCAATTTTATTGGATGTTCCCAGAGGGACTATTTGCTGGGAAGTTGACCGGTTAGGACATATGATTTTCTTTTTATTCACAGATCGGCGAATGTAGTTGCATATATTTTGGCAACTTCGGATTTGCGAGGTTCTTGAATTCGTACTTGGAAAATTAGACCTCCTTATTCGGTATTGGGTTCTCTGTGGAACAATATTAATCGTCTTTTTGATATACTGCTATGCTCTTTTTTATCAATGAAAATTTCTTACCATGTTGACAAAATAAAAAAATTACGGTATAGTTAAGGTGCTTCTTAGCTCTCTTGATGGAGCAGGTAACGGGCTCTTAATCATTTGGTGAAGATTCAAATCCCACCCTGCTCCCCCTTTCATGCCTAGGATAGTATATATTACGATTTTCTTGGTTTTTTTTTTTTTTAAAAAAACACCGTTTAGTTGCATTTTAGTAAATTGTTGCAGCTGATGATTGAAAACAAATTTTGAGTGTGTCAGAAAGTTGCATTGTGATTAGCCAACAGTTTCATTAAGTGGTGTTTTCATGTCTGGATCTGGTAAATTAATCAAGCAAGGTGGATTTCCCCATTAGACAAAGTTTGGACTAAATTACTTTTTCAAGCTTTTTTTTTTTTTTTTAATTTTTGTTGTTAGCGTTGCATAATTTTTACACATTACTTTGGAATTATTTTTTTTTTGAAAGTTTGATCATATTACTTTTTTATTTATTTTAAAATTTTCTCATTGAGACGAATCCGACTAGTTAAAGATTAAAGCCCAAAAAAAGTTCAATAAGAATAAAAAATAACTACTCCTCTCGACCCATATTGCTTCATTGCTTGCCCTGTACGAGAAACTCATTTTAAAATAGGACAACTTTAGCTCTTAACATTTTCCAAATGGGTGGCCCTAATGCCACGACTCAGATTTCTACTGCCACGACCTTTTGTGTAGTCTGACTATCTTGCCCTCACTTTAATCTTGTCTACTTCTCTCCTTGTTTTGCAAAGAACCCTTTTGCCCAGTTCTCGTTATGTGCTTTCTCATCTTCTCTGACCTCTCTATTGCTTTCCTCTTTCAATCCGCTGATCTCTCTCCAATTTGTTCTCATTTGCTTTGCAAGTTTAAGATCTCTATCCCGTTCATTTTGATCTATCAAAATTAAAGACCCCCTTTTGTGGTCCACGATGACTCGGACGGCCGCACGTCACTGATGTCAGGATGGAGCTAACGTCTTTGAACTCATCAGCAATCAATCACATGATTGATGATTTTCCTTCGTCAGCGATAAGAGCATCTCCAACCCAATACTCCATTTGAGAGTATCAAAATAATATTTTTTACTCATAAAGTGATTATAGAGAAAATTACTATTCATGTTTACACCAACCACAAATCCTCTATTTTTGTCTTTAAAATCACTTTATGAAAAAAAAACCTTTTTTTATACTCTCATGAGGATAAAAATTAAGTAAGAAAAGCAAATAAAAACAAAAATATCTTTTAAAAAGGTGAATAGTATTTTAGAGATGGTCCTCTATATTTTCTCTTACCCTCTAAATATAGAGTATCAAAATTCAATACTCTCAAATGGAGGAGGGTTGAGAGGATGGGTTGAAGTGCTTTGATACTTTCAAATAGAGATATAGAGTATGGATTGGAGATGCTCTAATGGGTTTGTAAAGAAAGATGTGAGAGATGATTATTGAGAAGGGGGGGGTTTCTTGGGTACTCTGCACCAGAGAGAAAGAAAGTGTAAAAAGTGCCGTGAGAAAAGTTGGGAGAGAGAGAGGGGGGGTAGGGATGGAATACTTGGTCACAGCTGTATAGTTGTCGTGCCACTAGACAAAAGTGTCGTGGCATTATAATTTCCCTTTTCAAATAGGACAAACTCATTTTAATACCATGCTATCTATTTTAATTTAGCTCTTAACATTTTTATCAAATAGCTTTTGGGGGCGACTATTCGCAACTCCGTATTTTCTCTCATAACTCGTTAAAAATTTCCAAAGATTATATTTCGGTAACTACATGTCGAAAATATGTTCAACCTTCGGTAAACAACTGCCGAACATACATTTCAGTAAATAGCTGTTGAAAACAAGATTATATTTCGGTAACTATATGTCGGAAATGCACAAGAAACATATATATTTTGGTAATTGGATGCTGAAAATGTATCTCAATTTCGGTAACTAACTGTCGAAAATGTATCTCAATTTCGGTAACTAACTCTCGAAACATATTTTGATAGTTAGAAATTTTTAATGGGTTAAGGGAGAAAATACGGAACTGCGAATAGTTAACCCCTTTTAGGCTTAAAAAGGCTAAAATTACACTGACCTCCGCTGATGACAAATACACTGACCTGCCCTCTGGCTCTAGAAATTGTTGTCACATCTCTTACCTTACAAATTAATATACACATCGATCTCCTTGCCGTTAAAATAGGACAAAAGGTTTTAACTTTAATAAGGAAAAGATCAAAATACCCTCAACACACGTAGATTAGATACCTCTCATACTGTATGTTAGCACATGTTATTTTAGTATCCACATATCACAAGTATGGAAGACTATTTATTTGTTTTTTGTTTGTATTATGTTCAAATCTTTTGATCTTGTATTTTTTTTTTTTGGGTGTGTTTTTGGTATAATTTTATTTTCTATATATTGAAGTTCTTGCTTTTAAAAAGAGAGAGAGTAGTACTTATCAAAGTTGTCAATTCCGTAATGGCAAGTGTTCCGTTTTTTCTATTAGGACGGAATTGGGAGATGATGTTGTGCAGTGGTGTGCAAAGCACAATGCTGCGCACCTCCGAGCCGTCAGATCGTGTATCCGACGGCTCAGATCTCATCTCGGCAATGAACGGCTCTCGATCGTTGATTGCCGAGATGAGATCCGAGCCGTCGGCTCGGAGGTGCGCAGCACGGTGCTATGCACCTCATTGCACAACACCAACCCAAAGTTCATTAGGACGGTACGTATCGGTACTGGTATGAATCTCGTTACCGTTTCAGATTGAAAAATAAAACAATTTCTAATACTTTGATACAGTATGTCTTAACTTTAATATAATAACCAATTTTAGATGATTCACATATTGCAGATCGACTCCCTGTTTTATTAAATTATCTTAAGATTCAAGCCTTTTTTTAACAAGAGAAAAAAATACGTAATTTTTTTTGTATCGGCCGAGATTTCGGTACAAGGCTAGTATCAACCGGGAGGAGGGGGGGCTGCTGTCCCTTTTAAGGGGTAGCAACTTGCTGTTCCAGACGATTGGCTCTTGCTCCGATAATCGGTAACGTTCACTTCGTAGAGTTCGTTGAGTATAACAAGTGTACCAAAAATTAGCTCGATTGGATATCATTAAGTGCCTGATCGGAACATATATAACTTGTCAATAATGGTTTCCAGTGGATTTGATCCAGTGTTTCAAATCCATTCTTTTCAAGATAAAAATGTTCCGATAAGGTACTTAATGATATTCAAATCCATTCTTTTCAAGATAAAAATGTTCCGATAAGATACTTAATGATATTCGATTGAGCTAATTTTTGATACACTTGTTATACTCAACGAGCTCTACGAAGTGAACGTTACCGATCATCAAAACGAGAACGGAGCAAAAGCCAATCGTCCGGGACAGCAGGACAGCAGCCCCCCCTCCTCCCCGGTATAGGCCGTATTTTGAATTGTATGGTACACTGTGTATCGTTTTATTGCCGATAAGATACGAGGTTGACAACACTGGTACATATGATCCGACCACAGAAAATGGTGACCATAAAAAGTACTTTCATAATACTTCCATATTATTCTATGGGCAGTAATAGGCCTTAGCCTGGAGTTCACTGCCGTACACTGGATATCACACATCTTCTATCGGAAGAATCCTTATCCATATCCATATATATTGAGCCCATAACCTGATTGATTGGACCCCCGGCCTGTAGTCCATCCATCTACTTTTCCATAACTCTGCCACAAAGAAGACATCGACAGCAACTGTCAAACAAAAGTCAAATTCCATACGGTCTACTCCCTCCGTTTCATATTGAGAATTCACCACAAAAAATTGTGTTATTTTTTAAATTAAAAAATCAACTACTTTCGTGTATAATTTTTCAAATTTTTTCGTACCAAATTAAAGCACTAATCAAAAAAATTCAAAAAATTATACACGGAAGTAGTTGATTTTTTGATTTGAAAAATGACAAGAGAGAGAAAGTGGGACTCTCAATTGGAACGGAGGGAGTAGTAGGCTACTGGAGTACGTCTTTGTCAACTTCATTTTTTTTATCAGCGGTGCTACATCCACGGTTCTGTTTCACCGCTCCCTCCATCGCAGCGCTCAATCTCACCGTCCGTCCCTGATAAAGTCTTTTTAAAATCCGGACCGTCAAAAACACTTTTAAACGGTAAAATTGAGAGCTGTGGAGGGAACAGTAAAACATAGCCGTAAGGATAGTCTTTCCTGATTTTATATTGGAAAAGGGAAATGATACATCCACCGAAAGTGGACCACCGCACCGCCCACTCCGGCCACCGGCCGGCCGATCCGAACCGTTCAAAAATTCTAAAAAAAAAAACCGAGTGGGCCTACGCGGAAATAAACGGCATCCGAAGTGTGTAGGTGCTCGATCCGAACTTCCAAAAATCAGATGATCCGAGCCGTTAAAAAATGTAAGATTGGTTAGAGCACCTACACACATCAGATGCCGTTTATTTCCGCGTTGGCCCACTCGGTTTTTTTTTTTAGAATTTTTGAACGGTTCGGATCGGCCGGCCAGTGTGCGGTGGGCGGTGCGGTGGATCCACCTTCGGTGGATGTATCATTTCCCATTGGAAAATGCTATAAAGACAGCTCAATGGGCTGTCATTAATGTTTAAAAAGTATATTGAAATGAGTGAAAAATACATAAAAAGTGTGTGAAAGTGAATTGACAAGTGTAAAAAATGTATAGGAGTGTCATTTCTTTTGGCAGCCGAATCAGAAGTTCAATCATCCGAAGCCGCTTAAGCCGAATGGGGACGGAGGTTGTTGTTGGTGTTGTCGGACCAGGGGACCGCTTTGTTGCGAACCACCACCATTGGAATTCTCCGTAGTCATTAACGAGAACGAGAAAAGGTCACCAAAAGGGAGCGCGGCTCGTATGAAATGCTTAATGAAAGTCAAAGTATCGATTACGAGTCCATTTTTCTTTACTTATTGATATTGACAATAGGCTGTTAATAGAAAGACTTTATTTTATTTTTAATAAATAAAAGGTGCAATAATGCAAATAAAGAGTTCACAATCGCAGCCTCTATCGAATCCGCACCAAATGAACTAGCAATACAAAGGTGGAACAACGTGTAAGTATGCAAATCCCCCAATGAAATCGGAACATTATTCGCTAAAGCATCTGCACACCAATTTTCCTCGTGGTAGGCATCAAACAGAGGATCTAAAAAAAATTTAACGTCACCACTTCAAACCGCTCCATGATAAACCCGCGGACAGACAAAATGTTACCCAAAGGATGACGTGCAATGTCATCTTTTGGTAGTAGTTGTGTGATGTCCAAAGCATCCTCTTCAACTTCCAGTATTCTCATAATATTCTCTTCCATGGTAAATTTCAGCTCGCGCGAAAACCAAATTTAGGCCATGATGCTTGAGTTTGGATGCATGTCCTGGTGAAAATCCCTTAATGATCTCCTGTTTGGATCGCAGATTAAGCCTTCTGTAGAGGCTTTCCCCATTCGTGAATCAAAAGCTCCATCGGTGTTCAACTTAGCAAACTTTGTATGTTAATTTGTTGCAATGATGGATTCTCTCCCTTGTATGGGAATTTGTTGCACATTAAAGGACCACTCTATAGATTTTGCCAAAATTGTTTTTGCGACTTGAGTTGGTGGTTGGGCATTTGATTTAGAGCTTGAATCGACTAAACGCTGATTTCTATTGCTGCAAATATGTCAAAATGGCGGAGAGGAAGATAATATATTGCTCCATGGAGCTATGGATGAATGCTTGCCTGGAAGGTTTGAAATTCCAAGAACCCACTGCAAGCGAGTTTTCGGGTTGGGATGTGGTAGGGTAGTCTAAGGCATTCCAGGTTGCCCTCGTCCATGGACAATCGCACAGGGCATGGGCCGCATGGCATGCATCTTCCTCTAAATTTATCAATAGGTCCTAGGGTAGTCTAAGGCACTCCGAGTTGCTAACCGTTCTTGAACAGTTAACCAAACAAAGTATTGAAAATTCGAGGGGTGCAAGGAAGATGCCAATTTCGTTTCCAATTCAGGGAGGATGGATTGGAAGCTGTGAGGATGTTGTGGGCCGATCTAGTAGTGAACTCGCCATTGGCAGTGAATGTCTAAATAGTCCAATCAGGCGAATTGACAATTCACATGAGTGGAGGGAATCGTGAGCTGATTTGAAAATTCACTTAGTCGTATATTTTTTCTTCTGTTTTTGTGTCGACTCTGTGGATTTGGATTTGTAGGATGAACGTTTTCTTCGTATGTGCTAGTATATTAACAACAAACTGTAGTTTTTTTTGTGTGTGTGTGTGAGCTGAACTACGTAATGGATCATTGTCAGTAACTGCAAGCTGGAATACGGCAATAGAAATTCATTCAGTTCTGAGTACTACTGAATCTTTGAAACTGGTTTGGCCTTACAGATCTTTTTTTCAAAGCCGCCATTGTATTTTCTTTTTGAGTCGTATAGCATTTCCATTGGGCTCAATGTTGAGCTAGAAAACTTTCGGCAGCAATTCAATTTAGTCGAAGTTTTGCTTGAAGTTCGAGGCAGGACCACGTAGGGGCCAGCTTCAATCAGCTACTTGACATAATTTCAGTGCCTTACTTGAAGTTGTAAACTGATAGTCCAAATATAGTGTACAGGAGAGCTTAGTGTACAGGAGAGCTTAGAGTACATTGGTCCTCATAGTTTCAAAATATCGCTTATTCGCTTATTTCCAGCCACAAGAAAATTAACCTGTATTTGCATTATCTCTACATGCATTAAGGCGATATTTTTGCATAATAATCTTTGTATTGGTAGCAGTTGTTGGTAACTTGGTAGTGATTATGTAGCGGAGCAAGGGTTCTTTGTGGTTGGCAGATTACCATCGTACGTGCATTTCAGTACATCTGGATTCCTCACGAGCCGTGGCCCAACTGGCACTTTGCTGGCTTTTGGACGAATATCCTGCAAGATAAACGACGCTTGAGAGAAAAATCCCAAATGCGTGATACAAAATACTCCAACTGGTATGTGGATGATGACGTTGGCATAAAATAACGTTGTTCTTGAACGTTTAAGATCAAAGAAGCTATGCTACTAGTTTGCTACTAATGCTTGACAATGTGCATAACAATTTGGAGGGGCATTGGATGTATGATTGATCCTAAGGTTGCGTTGCATTTTACGCTAGTGTTCATTTGCTACCTCCTAATGTATCGTTTTGTTACAGTATCGATGTATCTTAAATTCCTATGGATTCCGGAATTTGACAGAAAGGCTCGGGGCATCCACAGTTTGCTGGTGAAACTCTAGTATTCCATGTATCATAGTAGGATAAATACGGAGTAATGGAACCCCACCGTAAGACCCAAATCCAATTAAACTGGAAAATTTTTATTGGATGCTCCTGATCAATCTTTCTACGTTTTAACCAATTCAAGAAATAGGCTTTACCCACCAGTAAAAAGTAAATAAGATACTGAAATGTATTCATGGAAAATCTGTAGGTGGACTTTTCGGTCTAGCTTAATTCAAATAGCATTGAAGGTTAAAGACTAGACTAATCTTTCGTCTTCTGTGCATTAGGATTTTGGTTGAATCAAGTACTTTCACGTTCGTAAATTTTGTTAGGCTTGAATTTTCAAGATTCGGCTAAAAGGAAAATCCTAGTTTCGTCGCTGGAAACACCTCTTTAAGGAGAAGTTCCAGTGGCAATTTTTAGTCAACTAGAGTCGGTTTGTTTAATGGAATGGTTCATGAGTTTTTTTTAACTTCACTAAATGTGAAGCAGCAAGGCACTGAGAAAAAAACATGAATAACTGCTTTATTTTAGGCATTCGATGTTCGTATATTTCCAATCTGAGTAGGTCGCGGAACTTTGGGCAGTAGGTGTGGACTGTCGAGTAATGCAGTAGATTTGATTTTTCCATAATTGGTTAGATTATGTTCAATTTGAAAGTTTTCTAAAAAGTTGGCAGATTGTTATTACCTGATCAAAGATGGCTGTTGGGATTGCAAGGGTAGCACAAGCATTGGGGGAGTCTACTATTCCGGAAATCCTTCCTTCGCATGGGCAGCACGATAGCAGAAGATATATCTGATAACCAACATCACATATACCTCGTTAGTCAGTAACATACCGAAATCCAAAATAGCACACTCGAGGTTTTCGTGTGCTTCCTACATGTATGCTTGTTTCAAGTGTTCTTAGGGAAAATATAGATGTTTCGGGACAGAGACGTTTGACCTGTTCTTTAGAATACCCAAATTTTGACAGGTAGTCGATCGCGTTGAGCACTGCACGTTTATAAGCAACACTTGCGTCGAGGTAGTGCTGCTTTCCACTCTCGTCGACGCTTATTCCCTCAAATACTAACCATTCTGAGAATCTGGGCTCAACTGGACCTATCTCGAATATTGGGTTTACGTGTAGAGGAGTCGGTCCCATCGGCGTGAGGTACTCTTTCATTCCACCTCGGATTATTTCACATCTGCGAACAAGCAGAATCACCAAGGTTAAGTAATGAACATTACGTATAAGTTAAGTCACGTGTGTAATCATTGATACATAATTCTTCAAGAATAGTTTAGCGCATCGTGAAAACATTTCTCATGTCTTCAATTTTATGGCATTACTACGGATGAAATGGACTCTTTTTAAACTCAAACTGTGGTCCAGACTCCAGTGGCCTAAACTTTGTGACCAAAATGAATCATACATCACATTCTAGATAATAACATCATCAGGTGGCCGCATATCCTGTTGTTGGATTGGTTTTTTCGGGTTTAAAGCTTCTATCTAAGAAAGCCATGTTACTCACAGGTGTTTAACGAACCAATGAACTTAGGTGCTTGGTTGTAAATTGCAGCTTTTAGCTGCAGTTTCCATTCATTGAGCCTGAAATTCGACAGTCGTTGGATTGATTATTCAACAGATAAGCTTGTCTTAATTCTTAGCATCGTCGCAACTACTTGTTCATACTCTTGTCTCTGTTGTAGAGGGTTTAAGGAGCAGTAGAATTCAAAGTTTCCTGTCTGAAACTTGATGGCAAATCCAATCTGCTTTGTTTATCTGGCCGATTTTGGCACCTCTTTGTTGGAGATTTATTACTTACAGAGGTACAGTGAAGTTTGTTATCCAATTGTGCTAATAATAGTTACTAAACTTCTACCAAGTTATATTTATTGTGGTGTGAGTCAGAGGTCCAGAAAATAGTGTAGAATTCTAGTAGCTGAGAGATATGAAGTGTACTTGAGTTCCAGAAAGCCACTCATCTCAATTGCCCCGCAGAACGAGACTTCACCATCGCCTTGAGAAAAGTGCATGTCTCCCGTGCTAAAATTCGCTCCCTCTACGAATACCGGGAGGTATATTTTTGATCCTCGGCTGAGGTTTTTGATGTCGCAATTTCCTCCATTTTCTCTTCCTGGAATCGTCCTTGCAGCCTCGTGAGCGATTTTTTCCCATTCTGAAGTACCCTCTTTAATCTGCACCCAATCATGATCAATAAGGATAACACATTCACATAACTTTTGTTGAGAATACCACTTACTACCAGAACTAATTCATACCTTGCCAAGAAGGCAACCTTTGGGTGATGGTAGGTTTGCCAGAGGCCTAGAATGCAAGACTTCACATAATTTCAGAGTTTGAAGACCAGTTTCTTCTAGTTCCCTCTCCCTTTCATTCCATATATTTAGTAGTTCCATGGAAGGTGCAGTTCCAATTATTCCAGGGTGAGTTAAGCCAGGAAACCGTACACCTGTTGTGCAACAAAAAGTGCGTCGCAGTTTAGTAGCATAGGAAAGAGATGCAAAATTCAAAATTTTGTCTTGTGTCTTTTTTTGTTTGACCTGGTATGTGAGGAGAATAGGCGTATATTCCTTCAAAATACCAGATGGCTTTTGTTGCACATGGGAAATGGTCAGTCAGAAAACCGCCCCCGTTTTCTCTGTCGAACGTCGCTGTATAACCCCACTCATCCCCAGGTAGAGGACCCAAGTTGCAGATTTCGACTACAAGAAGATCTCCTGGTTTTGCCGGGGCACCATCTGCATCTGTAACTCTGATCGGCCCGCTAAGGTAATGTACCTGTACCAGTTACACTTATTTGATCATCTTGGTTTTTATGCAGGATTTTCACACGCTCTTTCTAGTTAGTGGACTCCAAAACTTGTCGCGCTAGGAGAGTTGCATTTGGTGAAATCCTAAACACTAAAGGATTTGGAGTGGATTTATAAATAAGAGTGAAAATCATTCTTCAAACAGATACTATACTATCATGTTAATTACTAGACATGAGACATTGCAGAATAAATTCTCCTGCTACATATTCCCACTTAATGCTACATTGTTTCTGGAGTCAGTTGTCAGTTGCCCTGCTATGAAGTATAGTTATCTATCTGGTCATTGGAAAATAAGTTGTACGAAAAAGAAACTATGCCCAGCTAGTACCCATTTAATGGGCCCTGAATTGGGGGATGCTGCCAAGCACCCCTGCTAAGCGGGTGCCAAGCGACCGTTCATCTCGGCAATCGATGATTCGGATCTTTGCCGAGCAATCGACGGCCCGAATTTATATGCACTCAGATTCAATCTGAGTCGTCCGTGCTAAAGTTACCCCACTTAGAAAACCAAATCTTTGGCATTAAAAACACAAAATAGTGGACGTCGGACTCGAACCCACAAACTAATACCTGAAACTTTAATTGCTTGAGTCTTTTATAATAACAGTAACATACAAAGTTTTTCTTCGCATACTTACGATTGAGAGGTCTATGAATTTCACATCATTTGCAGAATCATCGTCCTTTATAATGCCTCCAGTCCAGTCTAACATCTCCACTCTGATGACCTCTCCGGTCTTAACCTCTGCAACCGGCGGTATATCAGGGTGCCACCGGTTGTGGAGAGGGAACTTCTGTTCCCGTGGTTGCTTTTTTAGGTCTATGGGGACTACTAGTCTTGGAGTTGGAGGAGCCATGTCCGGATCCCTAGTAGAGTAGCAGAAGTTATTGCTTTGTTTTCTGTCAGCTTTTGTTGTAACCAACTTGGCATCTTTTGGAGGAAGATAAGAGGTTGACTTGGATCGTTAGGTGACAAATAGTGTGACTGTTTTTCTAAATGGTCCCCAACTACCTTTTACTATTGGACAAATTGCTGAAAAATTATGGATCACATTTTTTTTAACAAACGATGTTCGGGTCAGCTTGTGCGCACATCGATTAATTTCGGGGCCCTGAAGTTAACAATCGGACGTAAATATTTGGCCTCCGTGGGAATGGAACTTGTGACATCATGGATGAGCACTTATTGCTTTCTCACAACCACTCGGCCAAACCCTTGGGGTTTTCTCTTCTTCTTGATGGACTATAGTTCGCTTTCGCATGTCGTAACGTTTTCTCTTGCAAATTTTAAATGTAATTGTACCATCCAAATGCTTACTATTTTCCAAAAAAAAAGAAAAAAAAAATCATAAAAGTTTGACGCAAAACTAACAAAAGGTTAAAAAAAAACAACAAACCAGAATGAATAAGTTAGGCCAACCCTACTAATATCGGTGAATTCCTTTCTAGAAATTATTGCTAAATAGCAACACCGATACAGAGCTCCTGTACTAATGGACATCTCGTTCATCATATCCCTTGATTCTTCACAATTTCTGCTTTCAACTTTGAATCCTCTTTCCTCCTCTCCCTCCCCATAAGTTGTCTGTAGATTTGGCCTTAGGGCCAAAATACAGAGTACAGGAGAGATGATGGAGGATCCACACTCGTAGTGTGTAAATTAACACACTTAGATTTAGTGTATCTTTTGTTGTTTTCAAACTTATTTCAATACAAGTTAAAAAAAGATACAGAAGTGAACCATAAGGAAATTGACAAAGGCACTTACAATAGAGGGGTCAGCATGTTTGATGTCTTCGGCAGAGTATTCCTGCGTTATCCTACCACCACTGAAGTCCATCATCTCCACCCTGAAAAGCTCTCCGGTTCGAACCTCAGCGACCGGAGGTATATCCGGGTGCCACCGGTTGTGAAGGGTTAGTTTCTGCTCGCATGGCTTCTTCTTTAGATCTATGGGCAAAACTAGACTTGCACCATATAGAGCCATGGCTCTATCCTAGCTGCAGATGTTATAATCTGGTTTTGAGGCAAAGGATAGGTAGATAGATGGATATCTATCTCTCTTTTCTTTAAGAGTACATTCCTTGGAGTGGCCAACAGCTTTCTTTTTCAGATTTGAATTTTGTGTGCCATGATTGGGCTCCCCACTGGGTAAAAGATGGCACTTTTTTTCTTTAGTGGATGAGAGGTGCTTTTCCCCCTCCCCTGACACACCCCCCTCCCGGCCCCACGTCCTCTTTTCCCGTTTTAACCCCAACCACCACCACCCCCCCCTTCAGCTCTTCTTTCTTTCTTTCGTTTCAGTTTTTTTTTTTTCTTTCCTCTCATTTATTTCCTTTTCTTTCTTTCCAGTTTGATTTTTTTTCTTTTTAATTTTCAATTATTTTCTTTATTTGTTTCTTTTCCCATTTATCTTCCTTCTTTTTTTTGATTAACTGAAATTCTATTTTCAATTAAAATTGACGTTATACTTAATAAATTTATATTATTTTAATTAGTTAATTAATTTGTCTTAACAATGAATAATAAAAATAACTTCTAAAGAACAATAATAAATTTAAACAAAATTTCATTTTATTATAATTGAGTACATATTGTCAAAACATGAAAATACATAAGTAAATAAGGCTTTGGCTCTAAGGCTTTTCAATGGACACCCTAAGAGAGCTCTAAAACTAAATAAGTAATCTTAGGGTGCTTGTTGAAAGGTCTTAGAGCCAAAAATTTACCACGACCATTGAGGATGAAATGATCAAAAAAATAACATCTTTGTATATTAAAAAATATAGTTAAAAATTAATCCGTTTGAATCCTACTGTTTAATGAATACACTTATTTTTCTAATGAATCCGATCATTTGTTTTTTCTTTTTTTTTCTATATATATTACAAAAAACTAGTCAAAAAAATAAATGTTTCAATTTTCAATCCATTTGGCTCCAAGGCCTTTCAATAGACACCCTAGGAGGATCCAATAAGGCAAATTCCTGATCATTGTTATTTTTTTGATCATTTCATCCTAAATGGCCGTAATAAATTTTTGACTCCAAGGCCTTTCAATGGACACCCTAAGAGAGCCCTGAAACTAAAGAGAGCCCTGAAACTACCAATTTTAAGCATGCTAAAGCCTTCCACTCTCTTGTCATTCTATTCTAGTGTAAGACTATGTGATCATGTAGACTAGTATGCATGATCACATAGTCCATGGAGCACTTAATTCTTGAATTATATTTTTTAATATAGAAAGGGTGTATTTATAGAAATTAAATAAATAAATAAAGGGGTACAAGCGCGCCGGGAGCAGAATTTGGAGGAAATATTGATTAGAATTTGTGTTTTTATGTATGGGTAAATGGGAAAAGAAACAAATAAAGAAAATAATTGAAAATTAAAAAAAGAAAAAAAAGATTCAAACTGGAAAGAAAGAAAAGGAAATAAAAAGAAAAAAAATTCAAATTGAAAAGAAAGAAAACGAAATAAAGAGAAAAAAATAGAAACTGAAAAGAAAGTATATATATTAAATAAATTAAAAAATATGGTTAAAAAATTAAGTGGTCCAATTTTTAATCCGTTTGAACGGGTGTGAATATCTTACTATTCTGATCATATTATTCTAAAGAGATATAATCAAATTTTGTCTCTAAGACTCTCATAATCACGTTTCTGCTCCACAGGATTGCAAATTGATGGTAAGGAATTTTTATTTAACCCAAAATGGTGCCGTTTTTAAGGGGAGAGAGAGAGAGAGGAGGGGGTGGGGGCCGGGGGTAGTTTGGGAAAAGGGCTGTGAGGTCGGCGGGGGGTGTGTCAGGGGGAGGCCCTCTTTTCGCACCCCCCCTCCGGCCCCACCACCTTTCCCCCCCTACCACTCCTCCCCCTCTGTTTCCGGTTTTTTTTTCTACTTTTATTTAGTTTTTTTTTTGTTTTACTTTTAAGACTTTACTGTTTTATTTTTTTTATTCCTCCTTTCGCACCCACCCCCTCCGGGCCCACCTTCTTTCCCCCTTGCCCTCCTTTTTCGGTTTTTTTATATTTATTTTGACTAGTTTTTTTTTGTTTTGCTTTTAAAAGTAAATAATTACTGTTTTATTTATTTTTTTACTTTTACTAGTTTTTTTTATACTTTTAAAATATTTTAATTACTGTTTTTTTTTAACTTTTACTAATTTTTTTGTTTGCTTATAAAAGACTTTAATTATTGTTTTTTTTAAAACTTTTACTAGTTTTTTTTGTTTTACTTTTAGTAGTTTTTTGTTTTACTTTTAAAAGACTTTTTACTATAATTGTAATTAATAAATGAATAATTAAAACATAACTTATACTAACATAACTTGTACTAATTTTAATTAATCAAACCAAACATAACTTGTACTAATTTCGTCGAAGAGTGAAAATACATGAAAGTTCAATTTCTAATCAATATTTCCACTAAATTCTACTCCTGTCCCTCTTGGTCTTGTATCCATTAACATAACTTGCCACAAACCTATCTTTGTACTCCCTTATCCATGTATTGACAAGGTATTGTAAAAGCTGCGGGTGTTGTTCGTTGTCATTGCACATGGCATTCCACTTCTGATTGAAAGACGCTTCGGTCGTTGAATTAATAAGCAAGTGCCATGACATGTTAAAATTGTTAAACGACGGACCAAGGACCCCTTTGCAGTGCTTTATTATGCACTGGTTGATGTGCCAAATGCAAAGGATGTGACGTGCCGAGGGGAAACATGCTTCAATGGCGCTAAGAAGCCCCAAATCCCGATCTATAACAAACACCGATGGCAACAATGCCCCCTTTCCAAGCATCAATTTCTTTAACGTACTCAAGGCCCATGTTAGGTTCTCTACCTTCTCATTTGTAAGATGTGCAAACATGAAAGAGTAAGTGCACATTGTGGATGTGATATCCACAACCTCCAATAGTGGTAACAAACACCGATCTGTAACAAACACCGATGGCAACAATGCCCCCTTTCCAAGCATCAATTTCTTTAACGTACTCAAGGCCCATGTCAGGTTCTCTACCCTCTCATTTGTAAGATGTGCAAACATGAGAGAGTAAGTGCACATTGTGGATGTGATATCCACAACCTCCAATAGTGGTAACCGGTACTCATTGGTCTTGTATGTGGCATCAATGACCAATACGAACGGAAAGTTCACAGATAAGTCTAGGCTTTGAGGATGAACCCAAACAATATCTGTGATTTCGTTGGTGTATGGATTTGTACGATATTCATGGAGGTATCTTTTTTCTATTAGTTGTTTCAAGACAAACTGAGTAGGACTTAGACCGCCTCGTTCTGCTATGTTATCTGTATATTTGAGGTTGTATATGTTCTGAAAGAATAATGCTGGATATATAAAGATAAGGGGTGATAGATGAATGGTTATAGTTAAAGATAAGAAGATAACAAAAAAATCTGAATGTGTGGTTGTAATTGAAGATAAAAAGAAAATCTAAATGAGTAGTTATAGTTAAAGATAAGAAGATAAAATGAAATCTGAATAAATGGTTAGAAATAAAATAGATAAAAGATATAAAAAAATAAAAAAAATGTACTCACGTATATAATATTAAATAATTTAAAAATACATATAAAGAGTAAAAAAATAAGTGTTCCGATTTTTAATTCGTTTGAACCGATGCGAAGATCTTATTTTTCTTATCATTTCATCCTAAATGGTCGTAATGAATTTTTGGCTCTAAGGCCTTTCAATAAGCACCCTAAGAGAGGCCTGAATTAAATAAAGAGCCTTAGGAAACTTGTTGAAAGGCTTTCGAGCCAAAAATTTATTATGACCATTGAAGATGAAACGATAAAAAAAATAAAATCTTTGCACCGATTCAAGCGGATTGAAAATTGGAACACTTAAATAATATTAAAAAAAATGAAAAAAGATATAAAAGTTATTAAGTAAATAAATGAAAAATAATAAAATGGGTTGAATTATTGCCCGTGGGTTGAATTATTGCCAGGGGTAAAAATGTCTGGGGGTGGGGTCCGGGGGTGCGCGTGTCAGGGGGGCGCGCAAAGAGGTTTACGTCAGGGGGGTGGGAAAAGCAATTTCCTTAGTGGATGGACCACTATTGCTGATTGAACTATTGATGTGATACACTCTGAACAAATTTTGATAGAAATTGCGACACCATTTTATGTGTTTGAATTGGGACGGGGAGATGCTGCCAAGCACCCTGCCGAGCACATCCGGATTCAATCCGGACCATTAATTGCTGGGATGGACGGTCCAGATACACTCAGCAGGGTCCCTGGTTCGTTCAAATTGGAAGTACATAGAAGGCTTTGATAAGTTGTGATACTGATAAACTTACCCAGACACTTGAGTTATTAATTAACTACTGATGGGATACTCTTATGTTTTGTCGCCAGCAAATAGAAATTGCGAAATGGGTTTTGGTGTGTAACTCTTATCTCTCACTACTCAACCACGTAATAGTCGGTATGGTTGTGTAAGATTTCTCATTGCTCAGTGACACTGGCATGTGATGTTACCGTTATACTTATACCCAACAGTCACACTGGATGCTTATAGTTGGGACCTTAAGCACTTCTTCCACATCCATTACTTTTTTTTCCCCTGCTTTTGGATTCATGTTGTAGGGGATCTGGATTCGTAACGCAGCTAGTTAGCTTGTAAACAGAAACAGAAACAGAAACACGACGATATAAAATTAACCGCATTACCCATCTGCTTGTCCATACAAATTGCAGAACATAAATATTGAATAAGAGTCACAAATTCACAACATTGGAATTGATTTGATCAGATGGTGAGATTTTCGTTGATCTTAATAGGCCCGATACTCCCGGTGACTTTCCTGCCCACATCTGGAAATTCTGTGCAGCTGGGAAGAGGATTTACCTTGCCCATCCGATCAACTTCGACTGGGTACTTTAGAAGGTGACCTTTCATTTCTGTTACTTCACCAGCGGCAAACTGTTTCCAGTTCAGCTCACCCAGTGACCTTACCCTTCTCACGAATTCAATGCTCTCTGGTTGCTTAAAACATTCCTCAAGACCACCAATGTGCTCTGCCCACAGTGACATTCTATACCCATATATCTGCACTCAAAGACAGAATAGTAGTTGGTCAATGAAAACAAATTTATATTTTTAGATAAAAGTTGGCCATTTAATTGGAGAAAACAAAATGGAAACGTGCATGAGAAACGAAAGCAGAATTAATGACTGCTGACCATACCATGTTAGTAAACTCAGTTTAGTCACGAGTGAGCTATACGAAACAGTATCAGAAAATGACTTAAAAAGCACAAGCCTTTGAGTCATGGACTTTACAAAAAGGGTGTATCAGGAAAGAATACTTGAAAAACAAAAGCGATTGAGAGTTTGTGACTCAGTAAAACCCAAAGATTTAGAAATGCAAAATTAAATGGAGCTGGCCCATTTATGTCCAATATCAAAGCATAGTAATTGCATATAATCGTATCTCCTGAAAACATACCTGCCCATTTGGAGGACAGGGTTTGCTTGCCCACATATGGCGAGGCTGATACGCTCCCATGGCAATCTCGGTGTCCCTAGTGCCTTCTAAGGAACGTTGGTTGATGTTTGCGGAACCGAATACAACATATTCATCGTCTACTATCATTCCTTTTGAATAGACATAAATCATAAAGCGTCGATTTTTCCTGGTCAGTGCCTGGTTTTGAGTCAGAGTCAGTCAGACAAATCCAATTGCCAGAGGATAAAGGATATGGACAGTAATCAAATGGAAAATGGGAAGCTTGAAACCTAGAGATAGAGAAATTTACTTGAGGGGTGTTATAGGCATTAGCATTTCCTGCATCTAAAGTCGTGCCTTCCCTGTCGTCAGCCTCGCGATTGCCAAGACAGAAGAAATTCAAATAGTCTTGCGGCTCATATGTCTTCTCAAGCCCTACCAGCTACCTCTTCCAAAGCCTTGTAAACTACTTCATACATCATTTGCTTTGTATTATACTGCACAATTTCCAACATGCTGGTTTACGAGATTCATGGAGCCAAAAGGCTTTGCATTAGGTAATTTCCCACAAGCAAGATGAGTACTCTGATACTTCTTCAAAGTGACCAAACAGTGGAATAGAATCAATTCTTTTTTTTTGTGTGTTTTGTGTGGAAGTAACAAAAGAAAGAAGAAAAATAGAAAAGTAAAGAAGAAAAAATAGAAAAGTGTGTTGCATCAAAGGACAACACATATAATACTTTCAGTCATCATCTTGTAACGGGAACAAAAAGTACGAATTTACTGTTTAGCATATTATTTTTTTTTTGGAGGCGGCATAATAGCTCTTTAATATGTTTCTTGCATATGATACACACCAGAAGCAATGTAAAATATGTTAGTTGGAGTATACCTGCCAAAAAGAATCCTTTGAGTGGGGGCACTTGTAGGAACACCCTCTGGCCACATTGGGATGACAATATATACCGAAAATCTCTCTTGGGCTTTGATTTTATGTGCAATTTTGAGAGCGATTTCCATTGGTATTAAGTTGTTTGCACCTGTAGATACCACGAATATCTATTATTCTTAGAATGGACACTTTCAGCAGCTAGAAAACTTAGAATTTCACAAGAGCTTCTCTAAAGCTTTCTATTCTAGTGATTCCAAAAATCTTGTTTTCCCCACTCGTGTTTGTCTGGACAGCAAAACATTACATGAAAACTTTTACTGGCTTGATAACAACATGTCTCTTTTCCTTCCCCTCCGAATTTACCAAAGGGAGAATTTGTCACCTAAGCTTTTGTAGTTATTTCAGTTGAATGATGACCCAAGGAAGTACTGATTCTCAATGTAAATGAATCGCTGGGCTGCACGGATTGCATTTACATATGCGGCATGTGTCACGTCCTCCATTTTCGACATAAAATATAAAGAATTTCATAAATAAATACCTCACAATAAACCGTACGATACCAAAATATCATTAACTTCCCATACCACACTCCCAGTCCAAGTGTTCAAAATATTACATCTAAGGCACGACGGCCCCGAATCAGATTAGACAACAACGGTCAAGAGTTTAGAGTTTACAAAATGTCCCATAGTCAATTGAGTTATCACGAGAGTTACAAATACATCTCCAAAAGGAATACACAAAGATGCCTAAGTAACTCTACAATGTTAGCTTTTCAAAACGTGTCCAACATCCAAGCACTCCAATCATGCTCGTTACCGCCCAGAGTTAGTACCTGAAAAGAAATAAGGCTTGAGCTACACTAGCCCAGTAGAAATGCTACACAGACAATATATGCAAGAGAAATGCAGGAACGATGAAACGACATGAACAATGGGTAGCCCAAGCAATTGACAATCGAAACGGTTCAACAATCCGACAAACAAGCCAAGAGACTCTGAATACATCCCAACCATTAACCGTTTCCATATCTCGCATATCCAAACCGTCTCGCGTTACGTGTCATGAGCCGAAGCTCCTGCCGGGCTATTCATGGGACCCCGATATCCCCTGCCAAGCACCCACCTCGAAGGTTGGGCCTTGAATAATCAATATGAGCATTAGCTCCTGCCAGGCTATTTATGGGACCCTGATATCCCCTGCCAAGCACCCACCCGTCGATGGGCCTTGAGTGTTCACGCGTTGTGTCAACAAGTTTTGTGTGTCTCAAATTTCATAACGTCTCGTTCCATTTCAAGTTCATACGATAATTAAGACAACTTTCATCGAACGAAAGTAAGGAAGTGCCAAAAAAACGCACGAAGAGCTCAACAAGGGTGTTCAACAATGTTTAGGAGTGTTTTAAATGCACCTAGAACGAGTTAAAAGTGATCGGGGGTCAAATCAATGGGTTTTGGAGCAAAACAGTGAATTCTGGAGATAAGCTCACTGTATCGATACGACTAAAATCCGTATCGATACGGGATGACTACGAATCTTCACAGTTTATTCCGTATCGATACGGGTTAAGGGCCGTATCGATACGGGAGGCTTACGAGCAGTTTTTCTGCAGATTTTCAGAGATTCAACAACAATCACAACAACAACAACTATGGATACGATTTCAAGCAAGGAAAACACTTCTATTTCATGTATTGAGGGGTAGAATCCCTACCTCGAAGCCGAAGAACGAAACCCAAGAAGACACAAGCCCTAGCTCTCCGAAAACTTTAATTCGAACGGGATACGACTCCACCGAGCTCCAACCGGTGGGATACGGACCACAATACGCGTAGAGGTCGAAGGATTGAAGGTTATTTTGGTGGGTTTTTGAGTGATTTTGGTGGGAGAGCAAGAGAGAGAGAGAAAACCGTGAGAGAGGGAGAGACCGGGAGAGAGACGTGAGAGTGGATGAGGGAAAAAAATGATTCAATGCTCTCTCATCTCCCCTATATATACTCATATATCCACAAATCACACATTACACCCTTTCACATTCAATTCCACCACTTTAACCCCAAATCACATAAAGCCAAACATTCCGTTTTCCTTTTCCGAAAACTATGCATTTAATAAATATCAACTTTGGATAAAATAAATACGGGTCTTTACATTCTACCCTCCTTAAAGAAATTTCGTCCTCGAAATTACCATGCCAAAGCTAACCACTAATGCATCATGCATGCATACAACATTCACAATTTCATCATCATGCAACAAGTCAATTATCGAAAAGCTCGAAGTGTAAATACTCACATTGGCTCATTCCAAAAATAAGTGCGGATAATTCTCCCTAATTTCGTCCTCTCTTTCCCATGTCGATTCCTCACTACCTTGACTTCTCCACAAGACTCGCACTAACGGTATTGTCTTACCCCTCAAAACTTGATCACGCGAATCTAGGATACGAATCGGTTCTTCCCCATAAGACGCATCGGCCTCTAACTCAAGCTCGGACCATTCTAATACGTGCGACGGATCCGGTTCGTACTTTCTCAACATAGACACGTGAAACACGTCATGGACACCCGATAGCTTCGGTGGCAAAGCCAAGCGATACGCAACCTCCCCAATTTTCTCGATAATGTCAAACGGCCCGATATAACGCGGCGATAGCTTCCCTTTCTTCCCAAAACGCGATAACCCCTACGAGGCGATACCTTAAGAAATACGTGATCCCCTTCCTCAAACGACAACGGGCGGCGACGACGATCGGCATAACTCTTTTGCCTACTTTGCGCGGTCAACAATCTTTGGCGAATCACCTTAACTTGTTCGGTTGTTCTCTCTTGAGCTTCTTTAAGGCGTTGGCGAATAATCTTCATACTCTCGGACGTCTCCGTGACCATATCCGGTCCCACTAGCGTAGCTTCTCCCAATTCGGTCCAACATACCGGCGATCGACACGGTCTTCCATATAAGGCTTCATACGGTGCCATTTCGATACTCGATTGGTAGCTATTGTTGTACGCGAATTCTACCAACGGCAAATGATCCTCCCAACTACCCCGAAAATCCATCACGCAAGCCCGAAGCATATCTTCTAGAATTTGAATCGTTCTCTCGGATTGTCCGTCGGTTTGAGGATGATAGGCGGTGCTAAACAAGAGATTGGTGCCTAAAGCAGCTTGCAAACTCTGCCAAAAATGCGCAGTAAACCTCGGATCACGATCGGATACGATGGATACGGGAATCCCATGAAGACGAATGATCTCCCGAATATATAAACGACTGAGTGCTTCCACGGAGTCGGTAACACGCATAGGCAAAAAGTGAGTGGTTTTGTTCAAACGATCCACGATCACCCAAATAGCGTCATGCCCCTTTGGCGACCTCGGTAAACCCGTAACGAAATCCATGGTCACATTCTCCCATTTCCATTCGGCCACAGGCAATGGTTGTAACTCCCCTGCGGGTCGTTGATGTTCGGCTTTTACTTGTTGGCACGTAAGACACTTGGAAACAAAAATCACAACGTCCCTCTTCATTCCGGACCACCAAAATTGCCTACGTAGATCATGATACATTTTCGTCCCTCCCGGGTGAACGGCTAATGGAGAATGATGAAACTCTCGCAAGATTTCCTCCCGACACGAAATGGGTACGAACAACTTCCCTTGATAACGCAAACTTCTATCGGCGTGTATCATCCACCCTGTAGAGACTCGTGTTTATTTTATCCATAGTTGATATTTATTAAATGCATAATTTTCGGAAAAGGATAATGGAATAACTGTATTTATGTGATTTGGGGTTAAAACGAAGGAATTGATTGTGGAAGGAGGTAATGTGTGATTTGTGGATTTAAGAGTATAAATAGGGGAGATGAGGGAGCATGGGATCATTTTCCCCTCACCCTCACTCATGTCTCTCTCTCCCGGTCTCTCTCTCCAACGCCTCTCTCACTCTCTCTTGCTCTCTCACCAAAATCACTCAAAAACCCACCAATATAACCTTCAATCCTTCGACCTCTACGCGTATTGCGGCCCGTATCCCGTTCATTGGAGCTCGAGGAGGTCGTATCCCGTTCGAATCGAAGTTTTCGGAGAGCTAGGGCTCGTAACTTTGTGGGTTTCGTTCTTCGGCTTTGAGGTAGGGATTCTACCTCTCAATACATGTAGTTGAAGTGTTTTCCTTGCTTGAAATTGTATCCATGGTTGTTGTTGTTGTTGTTGTGGTTGTTGTTGAAGTTCTGAAAATCTGCAGAAAACTGCTCGTAAGCCTCCCGTATGGATACGGCCAAAAATCTGTATCCATACGGAACAAGCTGGAAAATTCGTAACCCACCCGTATCCATACGGCTTTTTTTCTCGTATCCATACAGTGAGCTTATCTCCAGAATTCACTGTTTTGCTCCAAAACCCATTGATTTGACCCCCGATCACTTTCAACTCGTTCCAAGTACTTCTAAAACCCTCCTAATCATTGTTGAACACCCTTGTTGGGCTCTTGTGCGTTCTTGGCACTTCCTTACTTTCGTTCGATATAATTTGTCCTAATTATCATATGAACTTGAAATGGAACGAAACGTTATGAAATTTGAGACACACAAAACTTGTTGACACAACGCGTGAACACTCAAGGCCCATCGACGCGTGAACACTCAATTCTAGGCTTTTAGCTTTTGTTCTAGTAGATGTTATTCCAACCTTCGAGGTGGGTGCTTGGCAGGGGATATCGGGGTCCCATGAATAGCCCGGCAAGAGCTTCGGCTCATGACACATAACGCGAGACGGTTTGGATATGCGAGATATGATAATGGTTAAAGGTTGAGGGGTATTCTAAATCTCATGGCTTGTTTGTCGGATTGTTGAACCATTTCGATTGTTAGTTGCTTGGGCTATCCTTTGCATACGTCGTATTATCACTTTCGCATTTCTCTTGCATATATTGTCTGCGTAGCATTCCTACTGGGCTAGTGTAGCTCAAGCCTTATTTCTTTTCAGGTAATAACTCTGGACATTAGCGACCATGATTGGAGTGCTTGGGTATCGGACACAACGTTTTGAAAGCTAACATTGTAGAGTTACTTAGGCATCTTTGTAAATTCCTTTTGAAGATGTATTTGTAACTTAAGTGATGGTTCAATTGACTATGGGATATTTTGTAAACTCTAAACTCTTGACCTTTGATGTCTATTCTTATTTGGGGCCGTTGTGCCAAAGATGTAATATTTTTGAACTCTTGGGCTTGGAGTATGGTTATGGGTAATTAATGATATTTTGGTAACGTGCGGATTATTGTGAGGTAATTGCTTAAGAAACTCTTTATAATTTATGTTGAAAATGGTGGTCGTGACACACCCCTCTTGAGCATTTCCACTAAGGAATCTAGCACGAAATTCTTCCGCTTCTTCATCGTGTTGTTGAGCTTCAATCACTCGAGTCGATAAGGTCGATTGCACAGTCAAATTACATAACGTTACTCCTTCCCGAACCTCCTCGAAATGCGAAGCACAAAAGCCCAAATCATTTATCATCTTCCACTCATAAACAACTAGACTCGCTAGGTGTGTGGGTTTTCTACTTAGTGCGTCCGCTACAACATTCGCTTTCCCCGGGTGGTATTGTAACTCGAAGTCATAATCCTCCAAATGCTCCATCCAACGACGTTGACGAAGATTAAGCTCTTTCTGAGAAAACAAGTATTTCAAACTTTTATGGTCGGAAAAGACTTCAAATCTCTCACCGTACAAGTAATGACGCCAACTCTTCAAAGCGAAAACAACGGCCGCAAGCTCTAAGTCGTGTGTCGGGTAATTTCGTTCATGAGTTTTCAATTGCCGCGATCCATACGCTACCACACGCTCCTTTTGCATTAGAACGCATCCTAACCCTTCCTTAGACGCATCACAATACACGGAGTAGCCAACTCCACGTTCGGGCACGATCAAAACCGGTGCGGTAGTCAACCTCTTCTTTAGTTCTTCAAAAGCCGTCTCACACGAGTCGCTCCATACGAAACGAGTCCCCTTACGCGTTAATCGAGTCATCGGTGCCGCCAGACGAGAGAAATCGAGAACGAAACGACGGTAGTAACCGGCCAATCCCAGAAAGCTTCGAATCTCAAACACGTTCTTCGGTCGTTGCCAATTCATGATAGACTCTATCTTTCCCGGATCAACGGACACGCCACCTTTCGATACCACATGACCCAAAAATTTGACTTCGGACATCCAAAACTCGCACTTACTAAGTTTAGCGTACAATTGGTGCTCTCTTAAGAGTTCTAGAACAATGGCAAGATGGGATTGATGTTCCTCCTCCGTTGGCGAATAGATAAGGATATCGTCGACGAATACGACCACAAAACGATCAAGATACGCATGAAAGATTCGATTCATTAAGTCCATGAAAGTAGCTGGAGCGTTCGTCAACCCAAAAGGCATAACAACGAATTCATAATGGCCATAACGAGTACGAAATGCGGTTTTTGGAATATCCTCTCTCCGAACTCTCAACTGGTGATAACCGGACCTCAAATCAATTTTAGAGAAACAAATGGCACCTCGTAGTTGATCAAACAAATCATCAATTCTAGGCATCGGATACTTGTTCTTAATGGTGACTCGGTTTAACTTACGATAGTCAATACACAAACGGAGTGATCCATCCTTCTTTTGCGCGAAAAGGGCCGGTGCTCCCCACGGCGACGTACTTGGACGAATGAAACCTAAGCTCTCCAGTTCTTGCAACTGAGTTTTCAACTCTCTCAATTCAGCGGGCGCGAAACGATACGGAGGTATGGAGATAGGAGCAGTACCGGGAAGCAATTCAATGGTGAACTCAACCTCTCTCTCAGGAGGCAAACCAGGCAATTCTTCCGGAAACACATCCGGGAAATCACAAACCACTAAGGGTAACTCCCCACGCATGGAGGTATCCTCATCTAACGTCAAACTTGCCAACAAAGAATAGATCGATTCGCGTTCTCGAGGTCCACATAGATACGGTTCTAACTGTTCTCGACGCTCCCCAAAGAATTCGAAACAAGGACCCTCAGGAGGACAAATACGAACCCGACGCTTGAAACAATCAATGGTAGCATGAAATGTGGATAGCCAATCCATTCCTAAGATAAGATCAAACCCTGACATTCCCAGAACAATGAAATCGAACACAAAACGACGGTCACGGATGATCAACTCACAATCTCGACAGATACGATCAAGCGGCGTCCTACCCCCTAGAGGTGTTTCAACGAACAAGGGAGGACTAAGACTCTCCATTTCCAATTCCAAAGCACACACAAATGATGCAGCAATGAATGAATGTGATGCTCCAGAATCAAAGAGAACTTTAGCAAAGGAGTTGAATAAAAGGAATGTACCCCTCACGACAGGAGCCTCTGGAGCCTGAGAAGTGGTGGATGGAATGGCCGAAGTGATGTTGTAGACTCGCCCTTGAGTACCCTGACCCGTACTCTGAGCAGGCGCGGAAGAGCTCGCCCCCTTATCAACCCCGGAACTCTGAGCCGACGTAGTCTGGCGGAAGTGAGGCTGCTGCTGCCTCTGGGTACCCCGAAACTGTTGGCCTACGCTACGCCCCATTCCCGGCTGCTGCACGGATCCCGACTCACTACGTGCTCCAGAACCCTGAAGACAATTTCTCGCAAGATGATCCATCTTCCCACAAGTATAGCAAGCCTTCTCAAGATGTGGACATTGAGCACGCACGTGTCCCGGTTGATTGCACTTATAGCATACAGGTGGAGGCCTAGACAACGCACCCCGAGTCCCTGAAGATGGTGGCCTGAAGCCCGATGAGCTACCCTGCGGTGTCTGAGATGGTTCCCTTGGTCTTTTCCGTCCTTGACTTCCAAAACTCCCCGACGACGAACTCACGCCCACGTTTGATTGCCTCGGTTCCCAAACTCCCCTATTTCGTTGCGCCTCTTTCGGTATCTCGATACTCCTTGCGCATTCTATAACCTCAGAAAACTTCGTCCTACGTTGGACAGTCACCAGTCTCTTGAAGGTATTGTTCAGCCCTTTCTCAAATCGTCGGCACCTCCTCTCCTCCGTCGCCACCAACTCCGGAGCGAAACGAGACAAAGATCGGAATTTCAACACATATTCTGAGATAGTCATATTACCCTGTTCTAGTTTCTCAAACTGATCTCTCATGGTGTCACGTGAGGTTTCCGGGAAATACTGCTCTTCAAAGAGCGCTTCAAACTCAGCCCACGTCAAGTTCTCAACGTCCGGCTCATCTACTTGTGTCGCGGTCCTCGCCGCTCTCCTAGCATCTTTCCTACTTTCCAACACTGCTTCCCACCATTCACCTGCTTCCCCGACAAACTGAACGGGCACGATTCCCACCCTAATGTTGTCCTCGGTAATATTAAGGGCTCGGAAGAGTTTACGGATTTGGGTTAGCCAATGGTCGGCTACCAATGGGTCACTATCTGTCCCGTCAAACACTGGAGGGTTCCTACGGCTGAACTCTCGCATTGCCACCATGGCTCGGTCCTCAACATTCTCTCTCGGAGCTTGGTTCAAAAGATTTGCAGCCGTAAGAGCTGCGACAAGATCCCTAGCGAATTGATTCTGATTCAGAGGCACACCTGCACCTCGACCGGCCCCAGCCCCCGGGTTCCCACCTGGGTTCTCCCCATGCTGACTAACCTCATCCTCGGGAGGCGCCCCACGGCCATGGCCACGGCCACGACCACCCCGGTTTCCAACCCCGCTCCGCTTACCGCGCGTCTTCGGAGGCATCTTACTACAAGGATATAAGAAAGAAAGACTATTAACCACAACAGTATAGCTAAGGGATCAAAGCCCTAACTTCCCAACATAGGTAACTAACCCTACGCCACTCTACGACAACAAAAACACAATGCCACGTAGTCACATAAATGTTAGTCACGCAAACATGCACAATTTATGTTAGAGGGCGCGACATTTTGAACCCATGAGACGAAACGCCTCCCCACGGTCTCTAGGTGTTCTAAACCTATTGCTCTGATACCAAGTTGTCACGTCCTCCATTTTCGACATAAAATATAAAGAATTTCATAAATAAATACCTCACAATAAACCGTACGATACCAAAATATCATTAACTTCCCATACCACACTCCTAGTCCAAGTGTTCAAAATATTACATCTAAGGCACGACGGCCCCGAATCAGATTAGACAACAACGGTCAAGAGTTTAGAGTTTACAAAATGTCCCATAGTCAATTGAGTTATCACGAGAGTTACAAATACATCTCCAAAAGGAATACACAAAGATGCCTAAGTAACTCTACAATGTTAGCTTTTCAAAACGTGTCCAACATCCAAGCACTCCAATCATGCTCGTTACCGCCCAGAGTTAGTACCTGAAAAGAAATAAGGCTTGAGCTACACTAGCCCAGTAGAAATGCTACACAGACAATATATGCAAGAGAAATGCAGGAACGGTGAAACGACATGAACAATGGGTAGCCCAAGCAATTGACAATCGAAACGGTTCAACAATCCGACAAACAAGCCAAGAGACTCTGAATACATCCCAACCATTAACCGTTTCCATATCTCGCATATCCAAACCGTCTCGCGTTACGTGTCATGAGCCGAAGCTCCTGCCGGGCTATTCATGGGACCCCGATATCCCCTGCCAAGCACCCACCTCGAAGGTTGGGCCTTGAATAATCAATATGAGCATTAGCTCCTGCCAGGCTATTTATGGGACCTTGATATCCCCTGCCAAGCACCCACCCGTCGATGGGCCTTGAGTGTTCACGCGTTGTGTCAACAAGTTTTGTGTGTCTCAAATTTCATAACGTCTCGTTCCATTTCAAGTTCATACGATAATTAAGACAACTTTCATCGAACGAAAGTAAGGAAGTGCCAAAAAAACGCACGAAGAGCTCAACAAGGGTGTTCAACAATGTTTAGGAGTGTTTTAAATGCACCTAGAACGAGTTAAAAGTGATCGGGGGTCAAATCAATGGGTTTTGGAGCAAAACAGTGAATTCTGGAGATAAGCTCACTGTATCGATACGACTAAAATCCGTATCGATACGGGATGACTACGAATCTTCACAGTTTATTCCGTATCGATACGGGTTAAGGGCCGTATCGATACGGGAGGCTTACGAGCAGTTTTTCTGCAGATTTTCAGAGATTCAACAACAATCACAACAACAACAACTATGGATACGATTTCAAGCAAGGAAAACACTTCTATTTCATGTATTGAGGGGTAGAATCCCTACCTCGAAGCCGAAGAACGAAACCCAAGAAGACACGAGCCCTAGCTCTCCGAAAACTTTGATTCGAACGGGATACGACTCCACCGAGCTCCAACCGGTGGGATACGGACCACAATACGCGTAGAGATCGAAGGATTGAAGGTTATTTTGGTGGGTTTTTGAGTGATTTTGGTGGGAGAGCAAGAGAGAGAGAAAACCGTGAGAGAGGGAGAGGCCGGGAGAGAGACGTGAGAGTGGATGAGGGAAAAAATGATTCAATGCTCTCTCATCTCCCCTATATATACTCATATATCCACAAATCACACATTACACCCTTTCACATTCAATTCCACCACTTTAACCCCAAATCACATAAAGCCAAACATTCCGTTTTCCTTTTCCGAAAACTATGCATTTAATAAATATCAACTTTGGATAAAATAAATACGGGTCTTTACAGCATGTATACTCATGTCTATCAGGACATTCTTCCCGCATACCTAGTTCTGTTAAATTGCCACCAAATATGAGGAACGGCATCTCATAAGCAAAGATTGAAGGCATAATCACCCAAAAGGGAAAACCAAAAAAAAATCTCACCCTGCTTGGTGAATCTTTTGGGTCTTTGGAAAACCCTTAACAGAATTGGAGTCGATTGAACAAAAAACCTAAATGTTTGAAGAAGTTATTAAAGAAAAAAGAGAGTCATAGAGTTGAACAAAATTGAAAAACATAATTCAACAGCTTATATGAACTAACATACCTGGACATGCCAAGCTTCTGGGTCAACCTCTCTTAGGCATGGCAAATCTTTCATTGCGATGATGTCTGGAATTCTATCAATTGAGAGTAATGCGTCGTCAGATGACCTTTTCATTTCTAGAAGTTCCTTTGGGTTTAAAGCCTTCAGCTCCGTAATGCCACGAATTCTGCTAAATTTGTGTAATGCCTCACCACCTGACATTTTCAGTTTTTCAAGCCCACGGGGCTTTGAAGCCCTTGACCAACGCTCCTCAAAGTTGGTGAGAATATCATATGCTGCTGGACCATCAATTTGATAGTGCAAATCATGCCATGGTTCTCTGGGACATTCAACAACAGGCCCCTGTTCAAGTAACACCATAGATCTGGGACAGAAAGTTATGGTAAATAATGTTTAACATCACAGTTTGGAAAGGTGGTGGTATAATAACACCACTATGCTTTTCTTAGTATGTTTATGCTGTTTCCTTTTCTTTTTTTTCCACCTCTCACTATTGTTAGTGCAATTAAGCATCACCCCTTGAAGGCGTGAACCCTATGTTCTGAAACACTGGTCAATCTCAGGAAAGTGAATACCGAAATTAACAGAATCAATACCACCCAAAAAAAGAAGCTGCTAGTAACCGAGTAACAATCTGTTTTAAGCAAGGTAATTAATTAAGAACCAGAAAAGCAAGAACAAGGACCAAGGGACAGCCTTGAGAGTCCACAACAAAAACAGAAAAACCAACCCCTGAGTCTAAACAAATACTACTTGCAAACCCAGAAAACACCAACACCCAGAAAAAAAAAAAAGAACACCACGAACACAAAAAAGGAACAACAGCGCAGAAACAATACCACTACAACAAAGCCGTGGACTAGACATAAACTTCTGCAGGTTTCTGGTTTTGTAGTGGTATGGGCATATGTCTGCATGAGGCCATACAGTCTCTGATATTCTTAGAACTTTCTTCCTTATCCAAATGTCAGTTCTGAAAAGTTCAATAGTTCCCCATCCCATGTATCCCCCATAAGGATGCATGATTGTAGAAAGAGCTAGTCTAAACACCATTCCCTTCACGGATTTCCCCTTCCCGTGAAGGCAATTTATTTCATTTGGAAACATATTCCCTCATCTGATGGAAGCTAACATTAATAACGCAAACATGGTCTTTGATTAGATCTTTCATCAATAACGCAAACATGGTCTTTGATTAGATCTATCATTTATTTCAGGAAGCATAGATCGATGTTAAAGGTTTAACTGAAGAGCTGCTCAACATTATACATGTTGATAATTGTTTCTTAACGGACTTCACAATCAAACAAGCAAAATGCTTTACACCTAAAATCATATATTTATCTAGTTTAGTCCATCTTCCGAAATTTTGCCAGTTCAGGTATTAATTGCACCTGCTATACTGTATCTTCCACCTAGGTGCACAAGATGATAACAGAACCATGAAACATATTAACAAAACACAGTGTATAAGTCATAGATATAGTAGAATAACTCCACAAATCCACGGAAACTTGACAGACGCCTATGGCCATATGTTTTTCATCTACTGGATTACCTTGAAATTCGGATTACGGTAGTCATCTTTGTGCAAAGTTTGAAAGATGGAATGCTTGGGAGTATCGTATCTTCCCTTTGCATAGGTCAAGTCCCCCGACAAATGCTATAATCTTTCTCTTACAATGACAAGCATCAACATCCACGATCACAGTTTTCTGATGATGGGTGTAGATTGTTCCTGCTTCCTGATTACCAAAAGCAATAGGACGTATAAAACAGGTCCTTAATCTTGAAATCATGCGTACAAAACAAATAGAAGCATACAGTTTTCGGGACAACAATTGAGATATTTTGGAGTCTTTGGACAAGTATATGTCAAAGAAGAATTTGCACATTAGAGGAAAAAAAAATACTACAGAGAGATGGCATATCTGAACCTCCTTTTTGACCCAGCTATGTTCTTTTCCAGATGATGATCGGGGACAAAGTAGAATTTGCACTGAAGAATGCTTGAAAAACTGTCGAATTTCCTCATCACTTATTTGCATGAATCCATCCTATCAAAATAGTGATAACTATCAAGTGTGTTTTGCTGTCAAAGAAATTCTAAAACTGTCACACTCACACCGAACGAAATACAAGTTGGTATTTGCACTTGAAGAAATAATATGCCATCACAGCACACAAAAACAACAATCAGCATCTAACAGTGGAAAATGATGAAGATTTGTTCACCCTTTGTTTATTGTCATGCCCTAAGAATACATAAGTTCCTGCAAGTCAATGGAGTGCAAAATTGGGGCGAAGCCAAGATTTTGGTTTGTGTGGGTATATGACATGCCTCCTCCACGAAGTTCGGAGGAGCATGCCCTCCTCCACAAGACAAACCTCCAGGAGGAGCATGCCCTCCTCCACAAAGTTCACCTCCGGGAGGAGCATGCCTCCTCCATAAAGTTCCACCTCCGGGGGGAGCATGCTTCCTCCACAAGTTCACCTCCGGGGGGAGCATGCCTCCTCCACAGGTTCACCTCCGGGGGGGAGCATGCCTCCTCCACAGGTTCACCTCCGGGGTGAGCATGCCTCCTCCACAAGTCCCATCTTCAGGAGGAGCATGCCTCCTCCACAAGTTCACCTCCAGGAGGAGCATGCCTCCTCCACGAAGTTCACCTCCAGGAGGAACATGCCTCCTCCACAATATCCGCCTCTAGGAGGAGCAAGGCCTCCTCCACAAGACTCACCTCCACGAGTAGCGAGGCCTCTTCCGCAAGACAAACCTCCAGGAGGAGCATGCCCTCCTCCACAAAGTTCACCTCCGGGAGGAGCATGCCTCCTCCATAAAGTTCCACCTCCGGGGGGAGCATGCTTCCTCCACAAGTTCACCTCCGGGGGGAGCATGCCTCCTCCACAAAGTTCCACCTCCGGGGGGAGCATGCCTCCTCCACAAGTCCCATCTTCAGGAGGAGCATGCCTCCTCCACAAGTTCACCTCCAGGAGGAGCATGCCTCCTCCACGAAGTTCACCTCCAGGAGGAACATGCCTCCTCCACAATATCCGCCTCCAGGAGGAGCAAGGCCTCCTCCACAAGACTCACCTCCACGAGTAGCGAGGCCTCTTCCGCAATGCTAACTCCTGCGAAGAGCAAGCCTTCCTCCATGATCCTCACCTCCGGGAGGAGCAATGCTTCCTCCACAAACCTCGCCTCCGCCGAAGCAAGCTTCCTCCACAAACTCTGCCTCTGAAGGAACAAGACCTCCTCTAGGAACTCTCCACCTACGGAGGAGGGAGGTCGCCCCGGGCACCTCACCTCCTACTTAACACTTTGAAGATTCCACAAATACTTAAAGGCGACTCTGTACACCATCTTAGGCCGGGAGCAGGGCCTAGGTACCCCGCTCGGGACCTAAGGAGGAATGTGGTTTGGAGGCTAGAGCAAAGGGTTTGTCAAGGAGGACGAGCTTGCCTCCGGCAAGCTCTAACTTGACCGGTCCTAGAGAGAGAGGGGGCATTGATCGCCATCTGACATCTCGGAAGAAGTATCATACCTACCTCCTGGCACCTCGGAGCCCGTATCATGCCTACCACCTAACTTAGCAGATGATACGGGTCTCCTTATATCACCGAAATAGCCTCTGTCGGTTCCTTGATTACGGGCTCCCAAGGCCTGACTTGGGACTAAAAGAGGAAAGGATGTCAACCTCCACTCTGCCCACCAATGGGGAGGAGCCTCACACCTGGCTCTCTCTCATCCCTAAGGTTCATACATAAGGGAAATTCAACAAAGCATTCAAAGAAGCATTCAATACACCGACCTACTCTCCACTGCCATCCCTCTCTCTCTCTAAGTCCGCCCCGAGCTCTCTCCTCCTCCACCTCCGGTGGTCTCGAGCACCATTGTAGCAACCGCCATATACCCGGAGGGCGACCTTAGGTACTCTTCCCACTCCTACATCCCACATTATACTCTGCTGGGGAAGAGTGGTGCTTGCTACAATGCCTCCAAAGAAAACAACAGGAGCTCCCGGACTGAGTGGTATTGAGGGCTTGGAGGCTACCTCCGACCCCGTCATAGAAGAAATACAACCCATCACACAAACCGCTATCATCGAACAGTTACGTTCGGTGACCGATACCCTCTCCACGATGCAACAGAACCAGAGTCTCTTGATGGAGACCGTACTTGCCTTGCAGAAGAAAAGCACCACCCCTCCTCCGCCTCAAGCGGAGACGGAGGGAACCCATCCTACTGGCTCCCAAACCGAAACTCATGACAATCAAACCGGCGAGGGAGCACAAAACCTCCAATCCAAAGAGACACCTACTCCTCCGCCAGAGATTAGCTCCCAGAAGATCCCCTCCATGGGGGTGGGTTCAGCCGCTGTGGTCCAGAACACGGTGAACGCAACCCCCGTAACGCTCGAGCAAGTGCGAGCACTCATTCAATCCGAAAAGCAACCCCTCGCCTTTACTCCCGACGCGGACCTCTGCCCTCCATACCCCATAGCGGTCGCAAACATGCCATATCCTGAGGGATACACGGTCCCTAAGTTCGTCCGTTTTGACGGAAGGAAAGGAAACGCCAAAAAGCACGTCATTCGTTTTGTGGACAGCCTCGGCGTCCACAGCGGTGATCGTAACTTGAGGTTACGAGAGTTCTCCAAATCCTTGACGGACAAGGCGTACTCGTGGTAAGCCAATCTTGCTCCTAACTCGGTCCTCTCTTGGGAGGACTTGGTTAAGAAGTTTTACTCCAAGTTCTTTTACGTGGAGGATCGCCTCACAACCCTCCAACTGATGAAGGTGACTCAAAGGCCCTCCGAGGACTTGAATGCTTATGTCTGCCGTTTCCGCGAACTATCAGTGGACGTTCAAGAACCGATAGCGGAAGATCGCCTAGCCAAGATTTGTGTGGACGGAATGCAGCCAGCCTTTAAGCCCCATTTGGTCACTCACCACTTCCCGGACTTCTCCGCCTTGTATGAGGCAGCCTGGAATTTGAATGAAACAGTGGAACCCCCACTTCCTCCACCTCGCTACCAACATTCCTCCCGCGGAAGGCATCCGGGTTCCAGACAAACGGCTTACGCAGCCTCAGACCCACCACCTAATCAAGGCCGGGGGTACCCGGCAAAACGCCCGAAGTACAATGAGCCTCCACCTCTGCCGGTAACAGCGGCGGAGGCCCAAGCATTCCTGGATGCTTGGGTACAAGACAGCAAGGTAGTACTTCCAGAAGCTAGGAAGGAGCCTACCCGGAGAGATACGGAGCATCCGGACTATTGCATTTATCATAGAATGGTCCGCCACCCTACCAAAGACTGTTGGGGCCTCCGGAATTTATTTGAAAAGTTTGTGATGGAAGAGGCCATGGAGCTCCCAGGCAACTAAAGATGTCCTTCGAAATCCTCTCCCAACTCACAGAGATTGGTGACCAATTTGTGAGCTCTATGTACTGTACTAGCTTGTTAGGAGCTTTATCAAAGTATCAAGTTATCATTGCAATCCTCCATGCCTTAAATTTTCTGCATAATAGAAAGAAAGAGAATCACAATCGCCTAGCTTCCTAGCTTCCAGAGACTTGGCCCCCGGGCACGAGCTTGCCTCGCTTTTGACCCATCCTCCATAAGAGATATTGTCTACCAATACTCTTGGCCCTTGCGCCATGGGAGTGTCGCAAGCCTAGCCTAATCGGGGGCTTGTTGACCAACCCGTCCCGGGCTTGGCCAACCAACATGCTTAGCATTGGTTGACTGCCAAAGCATCGCAGGATTGTCTCCATCTACGAATCGCCCATTGAGATATTGTCTAATAATATTCTCCGCCACTGCGCTGCGGGATTCACAAGCCTAGCCTAATTGGGGGCTTGCTGATTACCCCCCTTCCGGCGCCTGGCCAACCTGCTTAGCATGGGTTGACTGCCAAAGCACCGCCGGACTCCATACATGAATCACCATCGAAAATACAACAACGCCACGTATCGCCTCACTCGATCGCCTATTGAGATATTGTCTACCAATATCCTCAATCACCACGCCATGGGAGTCGCAAGCCTAGCCTAACCGGGGGCTTGTCGACCATCCCACCCTCCATCCGCGAATCGCCATTGAGATCATAACGACACCGAGCGGCGCCTTATTTTTAATCCCCAATAGAGGCATTCTCCGCGGCTGTATAACGCTCACCCTCCCACACCCCTGATAGCCCCCATTCCGCCATTTTTTTTTTTAAAAAAAAAAAAACGCAAAAGAGGAAAGACACTGCTTCTTCCTAGACAAATCTGGATGATACACCCCTCGCCGAAGGGCAATGCTTCTTACAAGCTCCAAAAATCACGTAATTCCGCCGAGAAGAACGCCAAAAAAATCTCCTACACAGTTTGAAAAAGAAATTCAAAGGCAAAACGGCATACACAAACAAGAGATTGCAAGACAGGGATGTTCCATGCATTCATTACCAATAGTCTCTTACAAGAAGGAAAGCGGAAGCACAACAAAAGAGAGGCAAACTACCAACGGATTCTTCCTACAAATTGTTATACATTTTGCTACCAAAAGATCACCACATGTGAAGATCATTACTGCTATTGCTAACGCTCATTAAACATGATAGCTCAAAACATCAAAAAGGAAACAAGCATCAACAAAACAAAAGTGAACCACCCGGCACCTAGTCTTTCTTCATCGCCGCAGCCCTTGACCGGCGTGACTAGATATATCAAAGTCTCCCGAGCAGCCGTTCTCACGCCCAGCTACTTCACCCTCAAGTTTCTCCTTCCTTTTCCTCAACCGCGCCGCCGTTGCTTCAACCTCCTCCAATTCTTTATTTACCTTCTCCAACCGATCTCGCCAAGCCGGAAACTCAAGAAGGACAGCCATTTGATCTATCCTCTTACGGAGCCAATCAACCTCTAATTGATAACTCTCCAACGCAGCCAGGCCTCCATATACAGATACAAAGTCTTCCGGAGTAGCTTTGGGCAAACTTACATCTTCCAACAATTCCACAAACGATACCAAGGAAACCAATGCTAACCTCCTGGAAAAAGTACTCATGTTTCCAAGCCGAACAAAAGTACTGGGCCACTGAAAGAAGATGTCGGACAATAAAGGTCGATGCTCCTCCCGAGCCTCGGCAAACAGCACACTAGGCGTTAGCTTCACCGTCTCCTTTGTCTCCAAAGTCACGACGACACTCCCATCGGGATAGCGCATTATCATAAAATTACCCTCTTTCCACCAACGCCGACTACTGCGCATCCTTTTCCCATTCGCATCCTCTTGCAAGCTTGACTCGCCACCACCGCCCTCCTCCACACGGTCGGATTCCCCCCCTAGACCCTCCACCAAACCGGCCTCTTCCTCACCCTCCTCTTCTTCCCCTCCCTCATCGCCCCAGTCATCCTCCTCACTCCCCTCTTCCTCTTCTTCCCCCTCCGTTTCTTCCTCTTCTTCCTCCTCATTTAACACCCCGTCTGATGGACGCATGTGACGGAGTGATTTATCTTTCCATGGATGAGACACCCCCCCAGAAGACACCCCCCCTCATCCTCCCAGATATCGTTCACAACTCCATGCACCGCTGCATTTTGCTCGAAAGTACCTATCGTCTCCAAAGAATCCAACGGCACCTGCAAACATCCTCCAGCCGCCGTTACCGAGGCTTCCGCCCGTGGTGTTTTTACCGTTTCTTCCACATCACCGGTTTGCATCGCTTTCGAGCTCTCCTCACCACCTTTCCGCGGAGGGGCCACTCCCCCGGGAGACACCCCCTCATCCCCCCAAATATCGTCCATACCTCCGCGCGCCACTGCATGTTCATTTAAAGTACCTATCACCTCCACAGACTTGGAAGGCACCCCCGAACCTCCTCCTGTCTCCGCCTCCACTCTTGGTATTCTCACCACCTCCTCCACAGTTTTGGGATGAACCGCTTTAGAGCTTTCCTCATTTCCCTTGGAAGTCTACAAAAAAAAAAGAGAACAACAACCACATTACCACACCAGAAATTTAGCAAGAACAAGGAAGAATTAAAGCCATGAGAAGGCAACGATTCCTAACCTTTCTCCGTTTGCCGGACTTGACCACCCCCTCAGCATCTTTTGCAAGCCTCTTTGAAGTATGCTTGCTCTTTAATCGTACTCCCTCTGCCTGGCCCCCTCCATCCCGGTCACTCAAAGATGCACTACTTCTCACATCCTTCGCCAAAATGCCATATGTATTTTCGAGATACTTTTCCACCCTCCCCAATACCTCCTTCTTAACATGTGGCGAACGGACACCAAACGATGCAAGGGCCGGATCCTTCACCTTTGGAAGGCATAACTCGCCATCCTGACTCAGCACATCTTCCACTTCCAAAGACACAGGAACTCCTTTCACATACTCCAGGAAGCGTACCAAGTTATCCCTCCAATATTTCTTATAGAGTTTCGTACATCCTCCCATCCTTTTAGCCCCAGGCAACGTGATCGTATGCATAGACCTAAGTTACGCCGGGAAGGCCGATTTCAGGAACCTTTTCCACACATCTCCCACAGCCCCCGATGGCAGCAACGATTTTGGCACCCCTTGATCATACCCGAATTGGCGTGCAACCCTCATCGGATCGTAAGTCACAGAACCATACTTCCCGTTCACAAAATATGGTAACTCCCCCCTCATCATACAACTCATCCTAAAAAGCTCCGCCGTGGAGGCATCATCTTTATTCGGAAAGGTCACCACATCCTCCTCCGAGTACACATTAAAAGAAAACACCCCCTTCGGCGTGTTTACATACAGCCGAGCAACAAATTCTCCCTCAATATCAATCACATCGGCAATACCACCCCGCACATCTCGAACGCCACTCCCCGACCATTGAGCCGACCGACAAACACTCCGGCACGGTTCCCCCTCCCCTCCACCATCATCCCCCCCAAAATCATTCGGTTCCGGTGCAACTTTAGGAAATCGCTCAAACAAGAACATATGGAGAAAGTTGGCGGCCACATAAATCGGCAAATCATACCTCCCACAAGAACGTCGCGCCGCATCGTGAAGCATGTCTAACCTTTTGAACAAAGTCCCCAAAAACAACGGAGCCAACGGTACAGACTCCCCGGAAGCAAGGATCGCCGCAAGTTCAAACAATGCCGTATCAACACCATCCTTGGGAGGACCAGGAAAAATATACCAAGTTAGCCAATAGGCTAGGAAAGCTGCCAAATGCGCCGGTTCTTTCAATCCCGGTCCATCAATCACTACCGGAGCTTCTTCCCCGGCCCTCGATGCACCCAAATCCTTATACCAATATCGGGCCCATTCAGTAAAGGTATTCTTCACTCCACCATGACCCTTCTTCCCTCCACCTTGACCCTTCTCCCGGCGAACGGATTTCCGCAGCGCATCCACCACACTTTGTTGCGAAGGGGACAGCCTCCCGGACGACGGGTCAACTTTTCCTAACATAGGCAGCCTAAGCAGATAGCCCACATCCTCCAAAGTGGGTCCTATCTCACCTCAGGCTACCGGAAGAGTATGAGAATCGGTACTCCACCGGGACACTACCACATCCATCCACTTCCGCTCCCGCAGAATCACCAATCGTAAACTGTTCACCACGGCACGATGAATGTCTGCCCTCCCACTCCACAGCCTCCTCCACCCACCGAAACCCCCCCCCCCCTCGGCGCCGAACCCCTCTTGCCGACACCCCTCCCGCCGAGATCCCCTTCCGCCGAGATCCCCTCCCGCAGAGATCTATACCCTACCGAAACCCCTCCCTCCGCCGAACCCCTCTTGCCGACACCCCTCCCGCCGAGACCCCCCTTCCGCCGAGACCCCCACCCGCCGCAACCTACCCAGCCGAAACCCTCTTCCTTCCTCTCGGTTTCTTTCCTTCCCTCTCGGCCTGGGTCTCTCTCCCTCCCTCTCGGTTCTTTTTTTTCTCTTTCTCACCAAAAGAAAAGACAAGGGGAAGAGATATAAAAAAAAAAGGGGTGGAGGAGAGAGTTTGGGACTTAAATTTTGTGAGATCTTCCGAAATCACTTATGACTCCCTCCTAAATCACTATTTCGGAAGTGTGAAACGTGGGATTAACCTCGGATTGTTACCCCCTCCCTCGTCCAAGAGTTTCGGATGTCACCTCCTCCCTATATAAAAAACCCACTTACTTCCTCCGAGAATATCAAAAATTCTAGGAAGCCCACTTTCTCTCTTTAAAAAAAATCACAAGGCTCTCAAACCTTTTCACTCATTTGGGTAGAAAGTAAAAATGAGAAGGTGAAATGAAATTTATACTACTACTCCTCCTCGCAAAATGCAGAGTCACACCATTTTTGGAACGCGAAGACGTCCTTTCATATCCCTAACCCTATGACAAGATATGAATCCTTCCATAAAAAGATGATGTGACGACCCAGTGGATATACAACACAAGGGGACATTACTGCCCGCACACGCCCACCTCGCGACATGAGTATGTGCGCGCAAGGGGACATTAATGTGGGTATACGGAACACCTCGCATCCAGACGCGCATCCTCCATAAACTCTTCCGGTAATCCATCCTGGGAGGAACAAGGTTCCCTCCATGGTCTGATTATGCCCGCACACACTCGCCTCGCGGCATGAGTATATGCGCGCAAGGGGACATTAATGTGGGTATATGACATGCCTCCTCCACGAAGTTCGGAGGAGAATGCCCTCCTACACAAGACAAACCTCCAGGAGGAGCATGCCCTCCTCCACAAAGTTCACCTCCGGGAGGAGCATGCCTCCTCCACAAAGTTCCACCTCCGGGGGGACCATGCCTCCTCCACAAAGTTCCACCTCCGGGGGGAGCATGCCTCCTCCACAAGTTCACCTCCGGGGGGAGCATGCCTCCTCCACAAGTTCCACCTCCGGGAGGAGCATGCCTCTTCCACAAAGTTTCACCTCCGGGAGGAGCATGCCTCCTCCACAAGTCCCATCTTCAGGAGGAGCATGCCTCCTCCACAAGTTCACCTCCAGGAGGAGCATGCCTCCTCCACGAAGTTCACCTCCAGGAGGAACATGCCTCCTCCACAATATCCGCCTCCAGGAGGAGCAAGGCCTCCTCCACAAGACTCACCTCCACGAGTAGCGAGGCCTCTTCCGCAATGCTAACTCCTGCGAAGAGCAAGCCTTCCTCCATGATCCTCACCTCCGGGAGGAGCAATGCTTCCTCCACAAACCTCGCCTCCGCCGAAGCAAGCTTCCTCCACAAACTCTGCCTCTGGAGGAACAAGACCTCCTCTAGGAACTCTCCACCTACGGAGGAGGGAGGTCGCCCCGGGCACCTCACCTCCTACTTAACACTTTGAAGATTCCACAAATACTTAAAGGCGACTCTGTACATCATCTTAGGCCGGGAGCAGGGCCTAGGTACCCCGCTCGGGACCTAAGGAGGAATGTGGTTTGGAGGCTAGAGCAAAGGGTTTGTCAAGGAGGACGAGCTTGCCTCCGGCAAGCTCTAACTTGACCGGTCCTAGAGAGAGAGGGGGCATTGATCGCCATCTGACATCTCGGAAGAAGTATCATACCTACCTCCTGGCACCTCGGAGCCCGTATCATGCCTACCACCTGACTTAGCAGATGATACGGGTCTCCATATATCACCGAAATAGCCTCTGTCGGTTCCTTGATTACGGGCTCCCAAGGCCTGACTTGGGACTAAAAGAGGAAAGGATGTCAACCTCCACTCTGCCCACCAATGGAGAGGAGCCTCACACCTGGCTCTCTCTCATCCCTAAGGTTCATATATAAGGGAAATTCAACAAAGCATTCAAAGAAGCATTCAATACACCGACCTACTCTCCACTGCCATCCCTCTCTCTCTCTAAGTCCGCCCCGAGCTCTCTCCTCCTCCACCTCCGGTGGTCTCGAGCACCATTGTAGCAACCGCCATATACCCGGAGGGCGATCTTAGGTACTCTTCCCACTCCTACATCCCACAGTTTGGTGGCCAAATTTTCATCCCAAAAAATGCACTCCGTATACGATATACGATATATGATTTATGTTCCAGCATTCATCCCAAAAAATGCACTCCGTATACGATATATGATTTATGTTCCAGCATAATACTACGTATACTAAAATCATTTTGGGTCAAGGAACAACCAATATAGGAAATTTCTTATACAAAAAAACCAATAACGAAATTATTATGTTCTTTTTCTTTAGATAACTAAAACACCCATGTACATAATTCTTTGTCTATCATAGAAGTTGAGAAAACTTAAGAAAAGTTTAAAATTTTGAATTTTGACTATATCACACCAAAACAATATTAAGATTGTAATGGGCTAATATACTACAGTAACTATTTAGAAAGTAAACAATATTATGTATTAAGTTAATAAGGTTTTGTAACTTTTTGGCCCCCACTACCATGTAGTTCCGCTTCTGGTCCAGTTATAGCATTCATTAGGTTTTAGTCCTTACCTGCTGGTAACCCATAATGTTCCAAGAAGTAGGATCATTCCATACAAGGAGCAGGACTCTCACGCCTTGCTGTGACTTGGTTTTGAGAAGGTCCCCTAGAGTGACTTCTGCTGCATTATCATTCTCGCAAACCAGTCTAACTTGGTGGTACACAGACCACCCTGTATTGTATATCAACCTACATACCTGACTAATCGCATCAAATATGTCACGCCAACAATTCCCATGCTTATACTGTATGTCATGGTCAAGTCTCAAATTTGGAAGGCACCCATCTTGAACGTGGGCATCTTGATAAAGTGTAACCTTTCCGCCTTTCCTCAGTGGAAAGTATGTTCCTGGAACCCCACTGTTGTACAGAGTCATCTTCCCCAGTGGGATGTATTGAATTGATACACTCAAGACTGCTCCGATTTTCCATGGCTTTCCACTCTCGTCAAGAATTGGGAAAGTACCTTCGACTTTTTTCCTGGATAATAGTTGATCCACTGGTATCCCAACCACCCCTATAATCTGAGATCTGAAAACATCATTGTCCTTAACTACAAAGTGGACCTCTGCAGCAGAATGTGCAACGGGTACATAAAAATGTTGCATCCAAACTGGATTCTCACAGTTACTGATCACAAAAGTCCTTCCAATTACACAATCGGAAAATGCGATTGTAACATACGGATCACTTATTTTCTCATTAGGATTGTTTCATCCAATTTCCCTGCAAAGATTTCCCGGGAATTTCTTCAATTCGTCTGCTAAACTGTTGTGGAAGGTATCCTTGTTAGGAAGGTTCTTGGCCTCTTTAACCCAAATATCTAAATTCCCGTGTAACCACAAAACCTTCAAAGATGCATTTTGGTTATTCAAGGACACATGCTGCACACCCTGACTATGGAATGAGCCTTCAGAGTTCAGACCACGGATCTTCACAAAAAGATTCAGCGATATAAGAACACTCCTCTCGCTAGTTCCAAGTGATTGAATTCCTCAATGGGCTCCTTCGAAGGCTAGCGGCTAGCCCTCACTTTTTGGGGGCCTAAAATGAAAATTAAAGAAGGACCCTTCAACGTTTTTTTACAAACAAAATTTGATATGTATAAATTGTTGGAAATTGACTAGAATTCCTAAATTGATTAGGATTCCTTTTCCTATTCGGTTTAGGTTTATTTAGTGTTTTCCTATAAATAGGGACCTTGGAGGTTCCTAGGTTTATGGTCTTTTGTTCAAGGGCTTAGATATTAGGGTTTTGTTCATCTCTTAGGGTTCCACCAAGGGTTTGTGTCTCCCTTTTGGGTTCCACCAGAGATTTGTCCCTAGATATCTGTTTGGTGCTTCAAATAGAGTTACGGGTATAGCCGGCTCTTTGTTTCTCTCCCCGTTTATAGTGAATCCTCTTGCTCTTTTCCCTGTGGAGTACGTTCTTGCTTTGTGCTTGAGCGGAACCACGTATATCCTTGTGTTCTTGTTTATCGCTTGTTGATTTGTTATATTCTCAATTTCGTGTTCGGCACAACAAATTGGTATCAGAGCCAGGTTTCAATCCGAGGCTTTTGTTTTCCGCTGTGTATTGTGCAATTGGTGATCGTTTCAATGGCGACTCGTTTCGAAATTGCGAAGTTCGATGGGCAGAGCACTAGCTTCAGTTTATGGCGTATTAAGATGAAGGCTTTGCTTGTTCAACAAGGATTACACAAGACTTTGTTGGGGAAATCGAAGAAACCTGCTGATATGCAGGATAGTGTGTTCGAGGATCTCGATGCGAAAGCGCTCAGTTCGATTCAGTTGTGTTTAGCCGATGATGTGCTTCGCGAGGTCGGGGAGGAGGATACTACTGCCGGCATTTGGTTGAAGTTGGAAAGTATCTACATGACGAAGTCTCTTACCAACCGGTTGTATTTGAAGCAGCGCCTTTATACGTTTCGTATGAGGGAAGGTACGCCCGTAAAAGACCATCTAGATGAGTTAAATCGAATTATTATGGATTTAAAAAATATTGATGTTGTGATTGATGATGAAGATCAAGCCCTTATTGTGTTATGTTCTTTGTATGCGTCTTATGAGCATTTTGTTACTACCCTACTTTACGGGAGAGATACGATTTCCATGGAGGATGTTAAATCTAGTTTATATTCAAAAGAATTAAGGAAAAAGGTATCCGGTGAAGGTGAGGTTTATGCTGATGGTTTGGTAGCGCAAGGAAGAACTTTTGAGAGGGATAATGACAGTAGAGGGGTTTCTGGCTCTCGTTCCACAAATCAGGAAATAAAGTGTTTTTACTGTAGGAAATACGGGCACATGGTGAGAAACTGTCCTAGGTTGAAAAATAAGGACAATTTTGAAGGGAAGGTTGTTGCTGGTATTGTTGAAGAGGATTCCGACGATTCACTTATGGTTCTTTCTGTGAGTGTCGGTGATGTCTGTTCGAATGCCGAATGGATTCTGGACTCCAGATGTTCTTACCACATGTGTCCGAATAAAGATTGGTTCAATACTTATGAATCGGTCAGTTGTGGTACAGTTCTTATGGGGAATAATATGCCCTGTAGAATTGTTGGGATTGGAACAGTTAAAGTCAGAATGCATGATGGTTTTGTGAGGACGTTGTTTGGTGTTCGACATGTACCAGATTTGAAAAGGAACCTTATCTCTTTAGGCACTCTTAACTCTTTGGGTTGGAAGCATACCGCTGAAGGTGGAGTCTTGAGGGTTTTGTAGGGTGCTCGTGTTTTGATGAAGGGTCGGAAATCGAATAACCTCTATGTGCTTGATGGTAGTACGATTGTGGGTGCTACATCTTTGGGTTCTTCATCGGTGAATTCGAGGTTGACTCAGTTTTGGGTTTTTAACTCCGTGGTGGAGTCGGTAATTAACTCCGTGGGGAGTTTAAGCAGATCTTCGTGTGTATCCGAGAGGGATGCGTTGGGTGGGAGGTGCCCGTTGGAAGATAGAGGCTCAATTTGGAGGCATGTGCGGCTGGGTTTCCTGAGTCGCGTTTACAAGGTCAAGCAGGTGTGCTTGAGCCTTGTTCGTTTGTGCCGTTGGTGATTGTCCCGTGGGGGGCTTTTGGGGGAGATGAGCGATTGAAGGAGAGGATTGCCTATAGTGTTGAGTTCGATGGAATTCAAGTCAAGGTGGAGATTTGTTGGAAATTGACTAGAATTCCTAAATTGACTAGGATTCCTTTTCCTATTCGGTTTAGGTTTATTTAGTGTTTTCCTATAAATAGGGACCTTGGAGGTTCCTAGGTTTATGGTCTTTTGTTCAAGAGCTTAGATATTAGGGTTTTGTTCATCTCTTAGGGTTCCACCAAGGGTTTGTGTCTCCCTTTTGGGTTCCACCAGAGATTTGTCCCTAGATATCTGTTTGGTGCTTCAAATAGAGTTACGGGTATAGCCGGCTCTTTGTTTCTCTCCCCGTTTATAGTGAATCCTCTTGCTCTTTTCCCCGTGGAGTACGTTCTTGCTTTGTGCTTGAGCGGAACCACGTATTCCATTTGTTGGGAGGTCGTCCGATGCATCGACCCGCCACTGCGTGCTCAAGGCCCAATTTGTATGGGAGAAACGGCAAAGAGTCCACCACATTACTTGGGCCCAATATACACTGAATGACCCATATCCACTTAAAAGGCTAAGCCTTGTAAGTGGTGAGCCATCCAATTGTATATTAAGGTCCAACTCTTTTTCTGTTTATCCGATGTGGGACTCAACGTTCACACATGTTCTAACAAATCTCCCCCTCATGTGTGAACCGAACATTGGGCCTTAACCTCTCTTTGCATCCAAGCTCCCCCTTGATTCTGATCTACTACTCTCAACCCTATCTCCCGAACTGGGCTTATTCTGCACCCACTCAATCGATTCAGAGTCATCTCAATTGGAAGCCAACGTGCCTAGTCACCGGCACTATGCTCCCCCACGAGAACTCCATTGAGAGCCAATGTGCTCATTAATTCGATAGCACCGTGCTCTCCGACGAGTCAAACTCCATCGACAAATGAGCCATCCAATACAGCACTCCAACATCGAGCCACCTTGCTTCATCGGGAGTCACCTTTGGATTTTATACCGCTCCACGAGTGTCTTCTGTGCAAACCCATTCAATGGTGCGCTGAGAGTCTTCCCATAGATCGTCAACCTGGCTCTGATACCATTTGTTGGGAGGTCGTCCGATGCATCGACCCGCCACTGCGTGCTCAAGGCCCAATTTGTATGGGAGAAACGGCAAAGAGTCCACCACATTACTTGGGCCCAATATACACTGAATGACCCATATCCACTTAAAAGGCTAAGCCTTGTAAATGGTGAGCCATCCAATTGTATATTAAGGTCCAACTCTTTTTCTGTTTATCCGATGTGGGACTCAACGTTCACACATGTTCTAACATAAATCACCTTTCCAAATATAAAACGAGTGTTCATCAAAAACATTACCCAACATTGCAATATATCAAAAAGCATCAATTAAATATTACCAATTCCCAAAAAAAAAAACCCGAAAATTACAAGACATCATTTAAATATCACTCTTCTAGCAGTTTTAACTGCAAAAGTACTAAGTAATTATGAAAAATCAGTCACTTCTTAAATGGATAGGATGAATAGTTAATTATTGTGGCATAGTTGAAAGAATGTAAAACTTAATAATCTTCAAAATTGAAAAGCTTCTTTAGCAGCAACGGGAATAATCAGTAGTATTCTATAAGCAATCCATGCATTTGCAAAACAATCTCCCGTGCATTTCAAACCATTGGTCCCTCTATATCATTACTGACAATTTTTCTTTGAACTTTTCTATCTCGGACCAAAATAAATAGAAAGAGCCATAAAATTTGCAGATTTTTGGAGTACTAAGGCGTGGCACCTTGGACTTTAGCCCAGGGCCGCTCGTTCCTACGACGCGAACTCCACAAGAAGAAACATTGAACACAACTGAGAAGATCTACAGCAACAAAAGCTTAATCGAAACAGAATCAAAATTTCACAAATACCCTCTTCGTATATAAGCTCCAGATTGACTTCTTGCTGCGATAGCACTTGGAAGAGGCCAATGATGGAACACCTGGTGGGTAATAACTCGATAGACGAAAGACAAAACTACCCAGGCGAAGGCGTGAACGAGTGAGAGAATTTAGAGGGACGTCAGAGGTTTTGCAATGGAATTTAACGGGTATGAGTGCCAGAGTGTGAGGGACTGAGAATCCAAAATGTGGGTAGGAAAAAGGAAGCCGAGGAACAAAAATTGGTGTTGACCGAGTATGATGCATGGTGGTTAGTTTTTTGAATGAATGCTACGAACAACTTAGTAATCAAGTGGAAAACTTGATCAGTATTCAAATGAGAGACCCCCAGTACTCGAGACCATCGATGAATTATTTGATCGGACATTGTCCATGCCTCCGGTCCCTCTCTTTACCCACTTGCTTTAAATTTTCTTCATTCCTTTAAGCTCCCCATTTGCTATTGTCTCCCGCCCACCATTGTTTTATGATCGTTTATAGTAGTATCTATCATATGGGGACCAACTGTTTGTATAATTGGTATGTCAGGGTCAACAATGGAGGGGAGGAATTCGAGCAGTTATCAATCTCAAAGAAGATAAGTAAATACTCCTAACAAACAGTGCTCCACGGAGGATCAGTGGCTCTCTACCTACCGAGAAAATCTTGGGTGAGGGATGGTAGCAGTCGAACATACTTTTAGACGCTCAACTTTGAGAAAGTAAATTTTGGTGGCTGCTATTTGCAGCGTACTTTTTCTACTCGCAGTCGATTAAAATTTTTATTAATTATAGACAAAAATGCCCTCATGCAGTTTTACCATTATACCCTTAGGGCCTCATGTTATTTGACCATTTTACCCTTTAAAAATATTACACACAACCCATTACATACAACCACAAAAAATTATCTCCCTAATTTTCCCTCCCTCCCTCGGCGTTCTCCTCCCTCCCCCATTCAAACTCCTCCATTTTCATCCTTACACAGCTGCCATCACCCACCACTAGGCCCCTCCCACCAGCAGCCAAATCTGCCTATCTTCCTCCCCTATTTTCCCTCCTACATTGTCAATGGAACCCTCGATTGCTTCATCTCCCTCTATTGATAAACAAGAAATAGTTGACCCATCAATACACCACGATTTGGAGTTGGAAGATCACGCAATGGAAGTTGAGAAACAAGTCACAGATGTTGTAGTGACGGAGCAAAAACCGCAGCAAGAGGTAAGCCCGCCCTCCATTTTCAATTTCAGTTCTGGCCCGACACAGTTGGACACGCAGTGCTAAAATTTTACTAACTTTTCGGACTCTAATATCTGAATTATGTACAACTATTCGGATATTAATCCGAATATTGTCAACATTGTTGGACTCTTATATCCGAATTTAGTGCCAGTTTTCAGATATTAATATCTGAATGAAACTGCAGAGAATCCTGCACTTACAGTTGGATACACAGTGCCAAAACTTTACTGACTTTTCGAACTCTAATGTCTAAATTATGTACAACTATTCGGATATTAATATCCGAATATTGTCAACATTGTTGGACTCTTATATCCGAATTTACTCTAATATCCGAATTTAGTGCCAGTTTTCAGATAAACTATAGAGAATCCTACACTTACCTGGTTTGTCTTTGGGTGTTATAGGGTGACACTTCAACACTTGGTAGTTATGTAGGGCCATCGACTATACCTACTTCGACTCGTCCTCCATACGATTGTACGGAGCATTTTACAACGGAGACGGTGAGTGTTGTTTTGATAGAGTATTTATCTTGTGCAATCTTATATTACAGGTTATAATTTTTGTTATGTGTGTGTAGGTTTTTCCATCCGATGAAGCGTTGGTAGATTGGATAAGATGCACCGGTAAACAACACGGGTTTATCATTGTGATTAAGGGTTCTGAGAAATGTATTAAGAATCGCACACCTAGGATGAGGTTTTCATGTGAAAGGAGTGATAAGTATAGGCCGTTTGTGAAGAAGGTTGATGGGAAGGAGGTAGCTGTGAAGAAGAGAGTGCGGTCCACGGGCACCAAAAAATGTGAATGCCCATTTGAATTGAAAGCTATAAAGGGCAATGATGGTTGGACTGTCTCTGTCCACAATGGCACCCACAATATTCAAACAAGATCGAAGAGTTTAAAAACATAATGGGGAACGATGTGGCAACGACAGACATAATCGAACTAGACTAGGTTGGCTCGAAGGACTTTTATGTACAATTTTAGTTCATAGCATCTTATTGTAAAATATGAAAGTTATGAACATTATTTTTTTGGTAGTGTTCTATGTTTGTCTAAAGCACTGTCCGTTCGTACGACACATTTAAATCAAAATTTTTACATACGAGTATTGTGTAGCGAATTATTTGTGCCTAGGAAAGTATGAACAATGATTCAAACCATTAAATTTACGTTTTCGTGCCATACTTAATATTCAAATTTTCACGATATCCAATTATCACAAATATCCTAATAGTTATCCGCAATAAAACAAAAGTCATTCCACCACGGATAAATACAAGTCCATAAAGTCCATGAACCATGGCCATAAAGTGTCCAAAATAAATACAAGGCCATAAAGTCCATCAAAAACAAGACATAGAACACCAAGTCTCAAGTACGGTCACGGCGTCGGCACCTAGTGTAACGACTCGCTTCAGCAGCCTCCGAACTAGGGCCTGCTCTGCTCGCTTCAGCAGCCTCTGGTCCCCTCAATGTCCTCCGCACTTCAACAAGTGCTTGTCGTAGTTAATACGGGCAAGTTGAAGTCGTAGCCCTAGTCCCACCCAAAACACTGTCCAAAATGGCCAAAGCTGTTGCATTGCGCTCTTCCGCACTCTCGGTATACGGCACTTCTATGGGACGGGGTGAGACCCTCAAGTGGGAGACCGTCGAAAACCAAGGAAGGTAGTCGGGGTGTGACTCCCACGGAACTCCAGGCTGAATCGAAACTCGTTTCTCCGTAGTCATGACATGATCGCGCCAATTTTCCCGTTGACCATCTGTGTACGCGTAGACCACACTGTACGAATGACTATTAGTGCCTCTACTACCTCGCAACAGGACTAACGGAGGCCCAGGGACCAACTGTACCATTCCAAATTACCTTAATAGTCTATCAGGTAGGTACGGCTCAAGGACGGCCATGGCACGGATGCAGCCGATGTAGAAAACAATATTTGCGACTACTTGCCTCCGATCTGTGTACGGCTCAAAAACAACCTGCCAAAAAAAGGCAGACAGTAATACTTTGTAGCAGCATGAAGAAATAATTTGAGAAAGTGGAAACAACCCTGAACTTCTGACCCTCATAAGTAACCTCTCATTTGCCTCCTCTATTGACCAATACATTTTGGATATTAAATTCTGAATGACCTAACAATTCAACTTTTATAATATTCGAATGGGGGCCAATTAGAGGGTACTAATCGGACTGTAATATCCTCGAGTTCTAATGTTATTTTTCTTTTATTTTTTTCAACGACAAATAAGATAATACTTTTGATCTTTGAAGAAATTAAAAAGTTCAAAAGGAAAGGAGCAAAAAGCATCACGACTAATGGAGGCCCAATGAGAGGTTGGCACCTAGCCAGACAACAATCATTTGCCGCTCCAAACCATAAAAAGAATAGAAAACACCTAGTTGACAAGAAGCATATACATATTACAGCAACAGCCCCTCTAATAGGGGGTACAAAATATTACATGTTCTTTCTATTTTCACCAATTTGGAAGAAGTCAAATGGTGACAAAGGAGGGACCGAGGGGGGGCCACAAATCCCTTTGTATGAAAGTTGCACTGCACCAGTGGTTATGGTTTAAACGAATTGCATAAGAACCCAAGATCTTGTATTGTTGTTAACTAGTTGTAGTAGTAGGAGGAGGAGTAGTGGTGGTGGTGTATAATCTTTCCATAAGAAAATAACTCATATACATAGTATATCATAACTCCATATATATGAACATGTCAGTGAATCGGGAGCTTCCGACTAAACCAGGGATTAAACCAGCTTAAAGTCCGAATGAGGCAATACATTTTGGATATTAAATTCTGAATGAGCTAACAATTCAACTTTTATAATATTCGAATAAGGGCCAATCAGAAATTAAAATCCGAATGAGGCAATCAATTTCAGAAATGAAAATCCGAATGACGGCAAACAATCAGATTTTAATATCCGAAACTGTGGAAAACAATCGGACTCTAATGTTCGATCAAATCTGAAATATACAAAATCGCAGTACGTACTTACTGTGGGTTTCTCAAAAAAATTCAAACAAAAATAGAAAAAAACCCGCGAAATAACAAGATTCAAAATTTTACCGATGTTCAACTTCGAAATAGTTGGTGATGTCGGCGTGTTGTGCTTTCTTCTCACACCTCTTTCGCCTCAAAGTTGTACTGCTATTGTGGTGCGGTGAGAGTGGTGGTTGTGGTGGTGACTGATGGAGGAGAAGAAGAAACGGGGAGGGAGAGAGAAAGAGACGAGAGGTGGGGCTGTGGGGTGGGGGTTGGTGGTGGCGGTAATGGTACCCGTGGGTGGTGGAGCTGTGGACTGGAGAAAGAAAACCTAGGTTAGAAAAGGGTGGCCACTATTTGCAGCGTACTTTTTGCTACTCACAGCCGATTAAAACTTTTATCAATTACGGACAAAAATGTCCTCATGTAGTTTGACCATTATACCCCTAAGACCTCATGTTATTTGACCATTTTACCCTTTAAAAATATTACACACAACCCATTACATAAAACCACAAAAAATCATCTCCCTAATTTTCCCTCCCTCCCTCGGCGTTCTCCTCCCTCCCCCATTCAAACTCCTCCATTTTCATCCCTACACAGCTGCCATCACCCACCACCAGGCCCTTCCCACCAGCAGCCAAATCTGCCTATCTTCCTCCCTTTTTTTTCCTCCTACATTATCAATGGAACCCTCGATTGCTTCATCTCCCTCCATTGATAAACAAAAAATAGTTGACCCATCAATACACCATGATTTGGAGTCGGAAGATCACACAATGGAAGTTGAGAAACAAGTCACAGATGTGGTAGTGACGGAGCAAAAACCGCAGCAAGAGGTAAGCCCGCCCTCCATTTTCAATTTCAGTTCTGGCCCGACACAGTTGGACACGCAGTGCTAAAACTTTACTAACTTTTCGGACTCTAATATCTGAATTATGTACAACTATTCGGATATTAATATCCGAATATTGTCAACATTGTTGGACTCTTATATCCGAATTTAGTACCAATTTTCAGATATTAATATCTGAATGAAACTGCAGAGAATCCTACACTTACAGTTGGATACACAGTGCCAAAACTTTACTGACTTTTCGGACTCTAATGTCTAAATTATGTACAACTATTCGGATATTAATATCCGAATATTGTCAACATTGTTGGACTCTTATATCCGAATTTACTCTAATATCCGAATTTAGTGCCAGTTTTCAGATATTAATATCTGAATAAAACTACAGAGAATCCTACACTTACCTGGTTTGTCTTTGGGTTCTACAGGGTGACACTTCAACACTTGGTAGTTATGTAGGGCCATCGACTATACCTACTTCGACTCGTCCTCCATACGATTGTACGAAGCATTTTACAATGGAGACGGTGAGTGTTGTTTTGATAGAGTATTTATCTTGTGCAATCTTATATTACGGGCTATAATTTTTTGTTATGTGTGTGTAGGTTTTTCCATCCGATGAAGCGTTGGTAGATTGGATAAGATGCACCGGTAAACAACACGGGTTTATCATTGTGATTAAGGGTTCTGAGAAATGTATTAAGAATCGCACACCTAGGATGAGGTTTTCATGTGAAAGGAGTGATAAGTATAGGCCGTTTGTGAAGAAGGTTGATGGGAATGAGGTAGCTGTGAAGAAGAGAGTGCGGTCCACGGACACCAAAAAATGTGAATGCCCATTTGAAATGAAAGCTATAAAGGGCAATGATGGTTGGACTGTCTCTGTCCACAATGGCACCCACAATATTCAAACAAGATCGAAGAGTTTAAAAACATAGTGGGGAACGATGTGGTAATGACAGACATAATCGAACTAGACTAGGTTGGCTCGAAGGACTTTTATGTACAATTTTAGTTCATAGTATCTTATTGTAAAATATGAAAGTTATGAACATTATTTTTTTGATAGTGTTCTATGTTTGTCTAAAGCATTGTCCGTTCGTACGACACTCATTTAAATCAAAATTTTTAAATACGATTATTGTGTAGCGAATTATTTGTGCCTAGGAAAGTTTGAATAATGATTCAAACCATTAAATTTACGTTTTCGTGCCCTACTTAATATTTAAATTTTCACGATATCCAATTATCACAAATATCCTAATTGTTATCCGTAATAAAACAAAAGTCATTCCACAACGGATAAATACAAGTCCATAAAGTCCATGAACCATGGCCATAAAATGTCCAAAATAAATACAAGGCCATAAAGTCCATCAAAAACAAGACATAGAACACCAAGTCTCAAGTACGGTCACGGCATCGGCACCTAGTGTAACGACTCGCTTCAGCAGCCTCCGAATTACGTCCGTGCGAGTGCAGTTTCAACAACGGCCGCTCTCTACCGTTCCAAATATCAACGGCAACATGGTTCCTAAAATCCACTAACAAAATTCGATCTTGTGGACCAACTGCCTCATCGTTTACCTCCTCTTGCCTCGCCTGACGCCCTCTCCCTCGTCCTCTCCCCCATCCAAAATTAAATCTTGTACCAACAAGAGAATACAATCAGGCCTGCAGTGGAGTATGGATATTTAGATCCTGTTGTATAGACGAAACCATATAATAGAAGACATGAATTAAAGATAAGAGGATCGGATACTAAATTCTGAATAAAGATAAGTAAATCGGATTCTAATAACCGAAATAGAGGAGACTAATCGGATTGTAATGTCCGAATGGGGTATAAAGATTTGGATATTAACATCCGAATGAGGCAATAAATTTTGGATATCAAATTTTGAATGAGCTAACAATTCAACTTTTATAATATTCGAATAGCATGTCTACAACCCAATCGAAACAAAATATTTAGCCATTTTGAATAGCCAAATATAGACAATATGTGTATCCTCGAATTGTAACATAGTTATAACTTATCAAGCAACAAACCACCATAAGCATTGCAGAAACTCATTAGAGGGTACTAATCGGACTGTAATGTCCGAATGGGGTATAAACTTTTGGATATTAAAGTCCGAATGAGGCAATACATTTTGGATATTAAATTCTGAATGACCTAACAATTCAACTTTTATAATATTCGAATGGGTGCCAATCAAAGGGTACTAATCGGACTGTAATGTCACGCCCTCGATTTTCAACATAAACAATAATAACATTTGATAATTAAATGCCTCACCGAAATTACAATTTATAACCCAAAAGGTGGTTCGGTCCCCAAATCCACAAACTTGCTCAATACTTACAGAGTTTCACAATAGAAAATACAATACAACACAGTTTAGTTTACAAAGATAGCCAAAAGCTTCCGAAAATAGTTTTGAACAACAACATCAGCATGCACTCCAAGCATTCCATGACAGTGACCTGCAATAAACCTGAAAATGATAGGTTGAGCTACACTAGCCCAGTAGAGAAATCTATACACAAGTTATAGGAAAACATGCCAAGTTATGCACCAAGAGTGAGTGAGAAAAGACTGATATACCCAAAGTTTACATGGCTACCAACGAGCAACTCCCTGTGACCAAAGGGTTCTAGACAATTCTATATACTATGCCTATCACTTCGCACACCATACAAATGTCACTAACGTTCCCACATCAAACACGTTTAACCAATCTTTAGTTTATCAATTGATACTTCACTTCACATCCATCTCTACATTCGTTCTCATTTCACAATCTTTCGCGTTTATCATTTCATCACCAAACCTCGTTTCTTGTTAAACGATCATCTTTCCTTTCCTTTCTTTTCGTCAGATTTTTCCCATCAATTAACGTTAGGGTCACCTCGGGTCTATTTCCCTCGAGCGCAGGGTCACCCCGAGTCTATTCCCTCACTAACAATAACCATATGGGTCACCTCGGGTCTATCCCCTCGAGCGTAGGGTCACCCCAAGTCTATTCCCTCAATAACGATAACCATATGGGTCACCTCGGGTCTATCCCCTCGAGCGTAGGGTCACCCCGAGTCTATTCCCTCAATAACGATAACCATATGGGTCACCTCGGGTCTATCCCCTCGAGTGTAGGGTCACCCCGAGTCTATTCCCTCAATAACGACCCCTTGGGTCACCTCTCACACTTTCATTATCGTCAACATCTCATCATCAATCTATCGGTCATTACTTAACTCTACAGACGTACATGCTCGTGTCTTTTCTTTAGTTTACAAATCCGCATCCTACATAACGTATTGAGCCTATACGTATAATCCCACAATACTCTACTCATTTGCTTTCTACGCTTAAACCTCATTGGATGAGTCAAGAGGACTCAGGTTATAATATCATCCCAAACAATTCTTCACAACCTCGGTTTCACTTTAAGCATCCTAAATAATCTACCAATCCACCACATTGGTTACATTTCAAACGTTCCAAATCGTCAACCATAACACCTCTTCGACTAATAAAATAATACACGCCATTTCCTTTAATTATACCCCAAGTAACGTACGAACCCGTCACCATCCTATGACATACCCCTCACTAACACCGACACCTAAACCTCATGGAACGAGTACCAAAGGAACTAACGGGAAACAACAAAACGATTCTTGAGAATATGGATTTTGAACCTACCTTTCAAACCACTAGACAACACCCATCTATCCATTCACACTCACCACGAGCCTCACATAACCCACGACTTCCTTATACGGTCTTACGATACATCCCCCGTTGACAATGATACTAACGTTACGTTTTACGAGTGCCCCGAGAACGAAAACACTAATGAGTCAATAGAGATCGAACAATTGAGTTTAGAAATGGTCTAAAGACGTTTAAGAGGTGTTGGAAGTGATCAGGGGTCAAAACAATGGGTTTCGGAACAAAACAGTGAAAACTGTAAATAAGCTCACCGTATCGATACGGGCAAAATCCGTATAGATACGGATAGGCTTCGAGGCAGATCAGAGAGTGTTGTATCGATACGGGTTTTAGGCCGTATCGATACAGGATGCTTTCGAGCAGATTTTCTGCAGATTTTTGAAGTTTCAACTACAACATCAATCAACAATCTAAAGCACGATCAAGGCACTAACCCAACACGTAAACATATATCAAGCGCAAGAAATCCCTACCTCGATTATCAAAGTCGAACACACGAGATTCTCCGAGCCCTAGACTCCAAAATTGACACCGAGAGCAATACACCTCCTCCGAGCCCTAGCCAACGAAGCACGAGCCCCAAAACACGCGTAGAAGAAGGATTGGAGGTTGATTGCTATTGGGTTTTGAGTTTGGAGGTTGAATTTTGGTGGAGGAGCATGAGAGAGGGAGAGGAGCCGAGAGAGGGAGAACCGGACGGGAGGAGAGAGAGAGAAGGCTTGGGGTTTTTTTTATCCCCTACACTCACACCTCTCTATATATACCCACACACCCACTAATTTACACATGCACTCCCTCCAACGTTCGATTCTACCATTCGAACCCCAAATCAAATAACTCCACGAATTTTACATTTTCCTCACTTTCTAATATTAATAGACCTTTAAATAATTTTCAAAAAATACGGGTCCTTACACTCTCTCTTGCTCTCTCACCGAAAAACACCACAAAAGCTCAAAACCCAAAGAACCCAACCTTCTCTCTACCTTCCACGCGTGCTAATGAGTTCGTAGCTTGTCCGGTTTGGCTCGGAGAGGAGTATTTGGGGCGTATTTCAAAGTTCGAGTTCAAGGGTTCGCGTGGCCCGATCTCCTTGCGTGTTTGTTCTACAACTTCGAGGTAGGGATTCTTGCTCTTGTTATGTGTTTATGAGTTGAATTCATGTGGTAATCGTGCCCAAAATTGTTAGTTGTTGAGCTGTGTTGCTTTTGAGTTTTCTGCACAGAATCGTTGTTCGTAACGTCCCCGTATCGATACAATCGTTAGCGTATCGATACGCTGAAGGGATTCACATTCCAGTAGCATCTGAAATCTGTTGTATCATAGCCGTATCGATACTCCAGACTCAGCCGTATCGATACTCCAATTTTCGTATCGATACTCCAGACTCTGCCGTATCAATACTCCGATTTTTGTATCAATACTCCGGGGCTTTCTGGGTAGTTTTGCCCAACTTGCTTGAACTTCGATTGTTTGATTCCCGATCGCTTCTAACACTCTTTAAACACTTCCAAACCACTTCTAAACTTAATTGTTCGTACCTTAAGTGCTTCATTGATCGGCCTATCTCCTTGACTCTCGTTGTACTTGAAGAACGTGTTAAATCCTATGAGTGTGGTAACTATCCATCCTTTAAGTCTGAGAATGAATACGTGAACTTGTGACAAGATTTGATGAATGATGTAGACGTGTTAGGTGTTATGACTTGACATGGTGAATGGTGGGATAGAACAACGTATCGATGAGAGGTTAATCGAACATCGTAGGCTATAAGGTATGTCGTGGGGTGCATAGTTGGTTGATGGGGGTTTATCTAGTGGTCCGGACAAGAATAGGGTAACTCGTTTGCTCGTGCTCGTTTGATTGATTATCCTAAGTTCCTTTGGTACTCCTAATTGATCCTTGTTTAGAACCTAGCGGGTAGGGTGTCATATAGTCATTTGAGGGTTTGGTACGTGGCGAAGGACCTCATGATAGACCTAGGGAGATAACATGAACTTAACATATTTATCAATGTGCAATGGAACGTGTTTACGAGTTTGTATTACACTGAGTAGTGATGAATGGCTTGGAATGGATGTACGGGGTCATGGTTACCCGGAATGTGAAGTTGATGTACGGGGTCTGAGACCCGGAATGAGACATGGATGTACGGGGTCATGGTTACCCGGAATGTATAGTGGGTGTACGGGGTCCGAATGCCCGGAACGTCTCTCGGTCCACCAATCGGTGAGTCCCTTAATTTGAAAGTACGTAAAGGAGAGCCGTGAATTGAAAGGAATGAATAGAATGATTAATGGATTTAGGTGACGACCATGGAGAGTTGCTTGAGTCTTAATTCCTGGTATGATATCGGCGTTTGACTGTATTCTTCCTTGTTACTCGAGACTTAGTTTCTTAAATATTCTTCTTGGAGCTTTATCAATCTCGTATGCATATAGCTTGAGCATAGAATTTCCTACTGGGCTAGTGTAGCTCAACAAAATCCTTCTTTTCAGGTCTTGATGCCGGACAACGTTTTGCATGCTACGGTGTGCTTGGACACGAAGAATTTTGGAAGTTAATTTGACTTAGCTACTCACTCATCTATGTAATAGACTTACTTTTGATTGGAGATGACTTGTAACTAATACACGTTTGAGATATCTTTTGATTGAAGTGTGTAATGTTCTAAACATTTTGTACTTGTATCGAGGTTAATTTGGGCCGTAGTGCCAATGTTGTAATTATTTTAAAATGGGATTTTGTTTGTAAATCGATAGGTGGGAAATCATTTTGGGAAATAATTACTTTATGCGAGGATCTTTTATCGAAATGGTTTAATTATTTATTTTGAAAATCGAGGTCGTGACAATGTAAACATGCAAATGCCATTGTAGCAATTAGAACAATGTCCCCCGCAACTATCGGATTAGTTGGAGGCAGAAGGCGCGAATCTAGGACATCGGTTATCATCATGTTTTCGCTTGGAGGCGATGTCAAGAACAATGCGAGATTTTTCCAACGATTGTATGACAAGTTGAGAAATGTTACTAAATCAAGACAATGCGAGATTTTTCCAACGAGATTATTGTCGGAGAGATCTAAGTACTTCAGTTGGTTCAAATATGCAAGTCCATTGGGTATGGTTCATATTAAGTCATTTCTCCTCTCCTTTCATTTACCATGTAGAAACTTTACATCCATCTCAAAATCAACCTATTCAATTACTAAAATCCAGTCATATATATAATATAATTGTAAATTCAGACATGTGCATCCCTATCCATTTTAAAAAGCAAATTAATATTACAATCAATCTAAGTGTCGCTAAAAATAGCTTTACTTGTTGCAAATTCTTAGGTTTGGGCGGGTATTAGAATGTTCAAAACAATATCAGGCGGAAGAACTTATATAAAATTAAACTACTATAATTCTTATATAAATTTGAAACCGGCCATCCTCTGCATGATTCCCTGTAAAAATTAATGGGTAAACACACATGAAGTAATTGGCTATTTCGTCAGAAATAATTGTCATGCAGGGTACGAATTTTCCTTCTACACTTCTAATGCAATTGTCAAGAGAAAGGAAGAGAAAATTTAAAAAAAAAATCTCCCATAGTTTGGTTTGGAGAGAAAGAGAGAGAAAATAGAAAAATATAAAATTGTGGGTAGTGCAACTTTCCTCTCATTTTTCTCGATTTCCCTTTTTCTTCTTTTCTCTCACGTTCCTTAACTTCCAAACAAAGACTTTTCAACTTTTAAAAGTCTTTCCCTTTTAATAATGGGTAGAGTAGTCTTATATGGGGTGCAAATGATCCAAACCGTTGATTATTTTTGAATATTTCTTCTGTAAGGACACGTGATTTCAAAAATTATTTAAAGGATTACTTGATGTTGGAAATTGAAGGAAAATATGAAATTTGTTTAGTTTAATTGATTTGGGGTTTGAGTGATGGAATTGGAAGTTGAGGGAGTGCAAGTGTGATGAGTGAATATGTTAGTATATATAGGGGTGTGTTAGTTGTAGGAGATTAAAAATCTCCCACCTCCCTCTCTCTCCTCCCGTCCGACTCTCCCACCCTCTCTCGGCTCTCTCTCCTCATCTCACTCTCAAACTCTCTTCCAAACTCAAAACCCACCAAGGTCCTCTACCAAACCGACTCCCTTGCTAGTTCTAAGCCTCGGATTGTGTTCGTTCAAGCTCGGAGGAGGTGTTTTCCGTTTGATTCAAGCTTTTGGAGTCTAGGGCTCGGAAAATCTCTCGGGGTCGGCTTTGATAATCGAGGTAGGGATTTCTTGTACATGTTATGTGTAAATATGGTGTTTATGTTGATAGATCGTGCGTATTATTGTTGTTGTAGTTGATGTGGTTGAAACCCAGAAAACCTGCTGAAAATCTGTTCGAAACGCATCCGTATCGATACGGGCTTTTTGCCGTATCGATACCAGTTCAAAATCGTAGCTTCTCATTCTGTTTGCATTATGTATCGATGCAGCTATTATGGCTGTATCGATACCAGTTGCTTATGATCTTTTTTTTTTTTGCATTTGTTCCAAACTCGATTATTTTGAACCCCGACCATCTCTAGCACCTCTTGAACGTCATTGGACCTTCTCTAAACTTGATTGTTCGATCTCCATTGATTCATTGATGTTTTCGTTCCCGAGACACTCGTAAAACGTAACTTTAGTATCGTTATAAGCGGAGGATGTATCGTAAGGAGGTTTAAAGGCGTTGTAGGACATGCGAGGTTTTGTGGTGTGTATGAAAGGGTAGAATGGTGTCCGTCTAGTGATCAAGAAGGTAAGACCGAATTATGTGTTTTCACAATCCGTCTTGTAGTTCACTTTAATCTCCTTTGGTGCTTTCCGTGAGGTCAATATGTCAATCTTAGAAAGAGGTATGCCATAGGGTGGTGTTGGGTTGGTACTTTGCGTGTAGTACTGTTGGTGTACTTAGAGGAAAGGTCGTGTATTAAATTATTAGCCGTAATCATGATATGGTTAATGGTTAGAATGCTTGAAGTGAAGTCAATGTTGTGATAGAACGGTTGAGATGGTATAATAACTCGTGTTCTCACGACTCATCGAGTCTCTCAATTCTTTGGGCACTCGTCCCATGAGGTTCAAGCGTAGAAGCAAATGAGTAGAGTACTATAAAATTATGTCTAAGGGCTTTGTGCTTTAAGTGGGATGTGGATTTATAAACTAATAAAAGGGACATGAACATGTATATTTGTGGAGTTATGAATGATTGATTGAAGTTTTGCAGGTACAAGCGATAAATTGATGATGAAATCAGTGATGAAATAATGACGATTATGAATAATGTGAGAGGTGACCCAAGCGGTCGTTATGGAGGGAAAAGACTCGGGGTGACCCTACGCTCGAGGGAATAGACCCGAGGTGACCCAAGTGGTTATTATTATTATTAACGGAATAGACTCGGGGTGACCCTACGCTCGAGGGAACTAGACCCGAGGTGACCCTAGTGATTATCGAGAGAAATATCTGACAAAAGAAAGGAAAGGAAATAGGATCTTTTTATAAGAAATGGGATTTGGTTATGAAATGAGGAACGTGAAAGATTGTGAAATGAGAATGAATGTGGAGATAGATGCGATGCGAAGTATCAGTTGATAAACTAAAGATTGGTTAATATGTTAGATGTGGGAGTGTTAGTGACATTGGTGTGGGGTGTGAAGTGATAGGTATCGTATATAGGATCGTCTAGAATCCTTTGGCCTTTGTGAGTTGTTGGTTGATAGCCATATAAACCTTGAGTATATATGTCTCTATTCATTCACTCTAGAAGCGTACTCGGCATGTTTTCTTATAACTTGTGCATAGATTTTTCTACTGGGCTAGTGTAGCTCAACCTATCATTTTCAGGTACATCGCAGGTCACTGTCATGGAGTGCTTGGAGTGCATGTTGATGTCATTGTTTAAAGCTATTTTCGGAGGCGCTTTTCAATCTTTGTAAACTAAAAACTCGTTGTATCGCATTTTCTATTGTGGAACCTTGTAAGTATTGGGCAGGTTGGTGGAATTGGGAACTAAACTATCTTTTGGGTTATTTATTGTAATTCCGGTGAGGATTTGATTGTCAAATGTTATTATTGTTTATGTTGAAAATCGAGGGCGTGACAACTTGGTATCAGAGCATAGGTCTAGAACACCTTGAGACCGTGGGGAGGCTTTTAGTCTCATGGGTTCAAAAGTCGCTGCATCTTTTTACAAAACCACACGTGTGCTTGCATGAATGATGTTAGTCCATTGTTGTGTCATTGCATTGGTATTACGATAGAGTGGCGTATGGTTGTCGTCATGTTGGAAAGGTTGTAGACCTGCATCGTATAGTAATGTGATAGATGCTAATGACTTTCTTTCTTATTCTTTCATAGTAAGATGTTTCGAAGCTTGGAGATAGGTGTGGTGTGATCGAGGATCGTGAGCACCAGGGCTGTAGTGCATTCATGGAGAATGAGGCGACTCAGTGTATTAGGGATGAAGCGATGTTCCCATAGATCGTAGAATGTGCGAAGAGTGTTGAGATTCTAGAGGGTGCGCAGATTGGTGTGAATGTAGGGGAGACTGGTGGAGGTGTATTGCTCTCGGTGTCGATTTTGGAAGTTAGGGCTCGATCTCTCTTTGAGTTTCGTTTTTCAATGTGAGGTAGGGATTCCTCACATTATTTATATGTTCTTAAGTTGATTTTGTACATGATTCGTGCCTTGGATCATTGTTGTGAGTTGGGTTTGATTTGAGAAAAATATGTAGAAAATCTGTTGTTCGTATTGCCTTGGTATCGATACCTCCGAAGAGGTATCGAAGAGGTATCGATACCCTTGGACCTGGAGTCATTTTGGACCTTTTGGTATCGATACCATCATTGGGAGGTATCAATACCTCCCCTGCTTTGGACAGTTTTGCTTCTTCTTCTTCTCGTTTGATTGCAGTGACATCCAAATCTCTCTCTTTATCTTCAGCTGTGAAATCAAAGCATTAGAAACACTTATGACGAAATGCAATACAAATGAGCTGTAATCGGCATACGGGGTCTTGATACCCAGAACTTAAAATGGATGTACGGGGTCACGAGCACCCAGAATGTAAACTAGATGTACGGGGTCACGAGCACCCGGAATGTAAAATGGATGTATGGGGTCACGAGCACCCAGAAATGTATTGTGGGTATATGAGGCCCTAAAACCCAAAAAGTTTCTTAAGCCCATCGTTCGGCGTGTTATTGAAGAAAGAGCTATTTGATCTCACATTGGAGATCAATGGGAGACGTACGGGGTCCACAAGACCCGGAATGTTTGACACTTACGTAGAAGTGTACGAATGAAACTTTGGATAAAAAGGGGAACTGTAAAGGATGACTAATAGATTGATTGGATTGATTAATGACAAGTGAAGTACTTCTTCAGTCTTGAGTTCCCGGCATGAAGTTTGCGTTTATTGCATTCCCTTTGTTGTCTTAGAGTTTATTCTTTTTATGTCCAAATCTTCTCAATTACATACAAGGTTCGTAGAGATTTTCCTATTGGGTGCGAATTTGCTCAGCCCTTCATTTTGAGGTGTAAATTCGAAGCTGTAGCATGGAGTGCTGTGCATGCATTGATTGGAAATATTTTGAAAGCTAACATGGGGAAATGGCATTGTCACTCTTTCGAATTTCTTTAAAAGATGTAATTTTTCCTTCACTCTTTGTAATTGCAAGTTAGTGGACCGATGTGCCATAGGTGAAAACTCTTTTGGGGTATGATGTATGTTATTGTGAGAATTTTAATTATGAAAAGTTACTTATATTTATGTTAAAAACTAAGGGCTTGACACTGGGCTTAATTGCTTGGCGAGGTCAAGCAGTAAATTTTACTTCGAGCGCTAATGTAGCAATTTTCGATGGTCTAGTACAGCCACCCGTGTCTTACCTCTCCGGTGAGACATAGGAAGAAAAGTATGACTCGTACGATTGGGTGGTTTCTTTGATGTTTCATTTGTATATATGTTTGTTTGGCGCCCGGATAACACGAGCCAGGCGGTTCTAATGTCATTTGTCTCTTTGTAGGTAGTTTGAGCTTAAGTCTTTTACAGGGTGTACGTGCTACTACACCAGCCTTGGTGGATTGGGTCTAAAGTCGGAGTGAATGAGGCATTCAGGAGCCCTAAGCATGGGTGCAATTACGTGTCGCGGTTGTTAGACCAATAAAGCTTTAACCATGACCTTGTGTGACTAGCTGTGGTTCCGTTCGAAGAGCCGAAGGAGTCGACCTTGAAAGTTGTTCGCATGACAAACGGCACAGTGACGCCAAAGCCTCCAACTTGGTCAAGGTATACGGGGGACATTTCCCCAGAGGTACAATTTTTTGTTCTTTCCCCTCTCACTACTGTTGTTCTCCATGCTATAAGGGCATATCATATTTCAAGTTGGGGGGGGGGGGGGGGGGGGAGGGATATATATATGCTATATATATGTATATGGTTTTATGCTTTTAGTACATATATGCTATATGTATATGTATATTATTTTATGCTTTTAGTAAAAAAAATTCATTTTTATTCGGGCAATCCTTCCGTTTGTACAAAGTTAGTGGAATTAATCGACTTGGCACATGCTCATTGGTTCTTAATTGGCAAGAGTTCGGTGTTTACACTTAATTGTTTTTGTACATCTCAACTCGCATGCATGATTAAAGAATGAACGATTTAGGTGTTGAGTGTGTTTTTGAGCGAGTTTTGACCCATATCCCGTTAATTTTTAACATTATGTCATACCTAAGTATGTTTCTTGTGTACTTTGAATCATTTCGGAATTTGTGGCACATTTAGGAAATGATACAAGGCATTTTTGTGTGATTAAACCACATATTAGTCCCATTTTCCTTTAAAAGAAAGCCAAGTCTGAGTCACTCCTACTTTTAACAATAGGGAACCGGATGTTTGGTTGGATTTGATTGCATCGCAAGTGGCGGAATTACTAGTTTTTCAAGGCTCCGGGTGTGTTTGAGTTGCATTTTGGCATTGGCATTGGCAAAAAGGGGTTGGCAAATGAGGAATACAAGGAAATGGCTCGGTATTGATACAAAAATCTGCGTATCGATACCATAATGAAACAGAGAGCCAAGGAAAATTGCACAATTAGCGTATTGATACAAAAATTCTGTGTATCGATACGCTGGGTCTACGGAGGACTCTTGGCACAGGGGAAATGGCTTCGATATCGATACGGAATTCCGCGTATCGATACACGTGTGTAATCTGGGTTTTTTAACAGATCGAGGGCACGACCTAATTCATTATCCCCACCTCTCCATCTCTTTAGATCTCCATAACCACCACACCTCTTAAACCCTAACCCCATATTCAACCCAAAAACCTTCAATCCATCACCAAATCTTGCAAATCATCCACCAAAACCACTCCAAATCACATTCTCTTCAAGATCCAAGCATCAATCTATGGGTTTGCACTCCATACCTCAAGAAACCAAGGTATCCTCTATTCTTTCTCTCTCTCCTCATTTTCCTTTGTTCCAACCACTAAATACCTATAAAAACTCCGTTTTTCTTCCATATAAACCACCCTAAACCTATCCTTAACATCAATTTCAACCCCATCTACCAAAATCCAAAACCCTAACTCTCCCACTTAAAAAATTCAAAATTTTCACAAATTCCCTCTAAGGTCGAGAATGCCAAGACTCAAGCACGCCGCTAAGAAACCCAAAAGGGTCCCGATTCCAAATGTGGCTTCCTCCTCCCGTCAACCCAAAATTGAGGAGGAGGATGATGTTCTTCATGAAATGGAGGAGGAGGAGGAGATGATGGAGAATCCAGAACAAGGGGTTCCACCCGTTGTGAGGAAGAAGCGGGCATCGGAAGAAGTCCGGGCGGATAAGCAGGCGAGGTGGGAGAGGAGTTTTGCTAAGAGGGGTGTTAAGAACGAGCGCCATGTTGACATGCAGAGCATCGGGCCAAATCACATTTGTGTCCAGCGAATCACCACTCGAGGTTTGTCTTACTACCTTTGTAACAATCCGGGGTTTATTAAGGGGTTGGTGGTTGATTTTTATAAGCACATGAAAGCCCCCGAGTTGGGGAAGATAGATGATAAGGGTGTCCGGATTACTTCAAAAATTGGCCGGGTTAATGTTGTGGTTGACCCCAATGTGATTGCTAGGGCTTTAGACTATGAGCGTCCTCCTGCGGCCAGCGTGAATTTCCCGAGGGCGAATTTTGCCTTGAAGGATGAGATAAACCAAGCCTTGTACACTAACTCGGCAGATGCTAAACGTCCTCACGTTCCAGGAAAGTTTAAGGAAGAATACTGTTTGATCAATCAGTTGGTACATTTTAACTTGAATCCGAGGGGTACCAAGAACAAGCCGGCATTCGATGAGGGTAAAATGCTTTATGCTTTCATGGAACCGGGGAATGTGATTGATTGGGCTAAGTACATCTTTCGGCAAATGGTTAAGTTCAAGGCCAATGTTCTGACCCAAACAAGGATGCCATATCCGTGCATGATCACTAAAATTTGTTTAGAGAAGGGTGTTCCGGAAGATGCGTATTGTAGTGACCCGAATAATTTTAATGTTTGAAATATCGATTAATAGTCTAATTGAGAAATTTTGGATTAATTGGTGAATAATTGATTTGAGGACTAAAGTGAGAGAATAGAAGATCTAAGGGTAAATGTGTGATTTGAAGATTTTGAGGTATAAATAGGTGAAATTGGGAGTAGGGGATCATTTTCCCCAAAACCCAACTCTCGGCTCCCTCCCTCCCTCCGCCGGTTCTCTCTCTCTCCTCTCCTCTCTCTCAAAACACCAAAAAACCCTCACCAAAAACCTTCAATCCTTGCTCCTCCAAGCTCAAATTTCGTGGGTCTAGCTCGGTGGAAGTTTATTCGGCTCGGTTTCGGAGTATCTCGAGATCTAGGGCTCGTTTGGCTCGGGGAAAGTTCGTACGACATTGAGGTAGGGATTTCTTTGCTACTTTTATGTGTTAGTAGCATGTTGTGGTGTGAAATCGTGCTTAAAGTTGTTGTTGTTGATGTGTAGTCGAAATTCTGAAATCTGCATGAAAATCTGCTCGAAACCTCTCCGTATCGATACGGGATTCTTGCCGTATCGATACCCGATTAACACAGAATGGGCTTTGCTGATAAGCATCCTGTATCGATACAGCCATTATGGCCGTATCGATACCAGTTCCTTATGGGCAGTTTTGCCTTCGCTGCTCCTACTTCGATTGCTTTGAACCCCGGACACTTCTAACACCCTTGTAACACCTCATACACTATCACAAGCTATTCAATTGACTTCCAATGATTGATTGGTGAATCCTTATTCAATTGACCTCTCGTAGTAGGATTTTCTTTAAGTTTATTCGAGTAGACCTTGTCGAAATGAGATTTATCAATCGATAGTTGTTTGCAAGTATTTGTGGTATATCAGTGGCATTGTTGACATGATGTGAGATGTTACACGCATGAGTGTGAATATGATAGAGTCTTAGTTTACATGTGGGTTAGATAGGAAGTTGTTGAGTCGGGATTGGTATAGGGAGTCTCGTAACGCTAGGGGTGGAAATACGGAGACTCTAGTGGACCTCGTAACGCAAGGGGTGGTACCACAATGGTCCGAAGTGTTGGGATTCGCCGTAACGCAAGGGGTGGTAACACGGTGACTCGCGGGATGTAGTACTGTAACGCAAGGGGTGGAAATACAGTTAGTGGATGATGATGTTGTCGAGTCTTGCCGGGATGGTTAGAGTGAGCACATTGGTCATTGTCATGCTCGATTGGACCATGTCTTCTCATTCGTTTCCTTTTGCACTTAGCATGTTACTTGCACATAAGTTTAGTAAAGATTTTCCTACTGGGCTTGCATAGCTCAACCTATTCTTTCTTTTCAGGATTAACTGCTGGACAGTGACTTGCATGACTTGCGTGCCTGGAAGTGTAAAGGATTTTTGGAAGCTAACTCTGATCTAGTTACATAGTCATCTTTGTAATAGACTTTCTTTTGATAAAGATGAGGTTGTAACTTAATGATTTGTCTTTGCGAGCAAATGTAATCTATTTTGGGCCGGAGTGCCATAGTGTTTACTCTTTTGAAACTGGGACTTATTTGTAAAGTTTAACAGGTGGGACATTATTTTGGGAATACGATGGCAAGCGTGGTTTTTTATTTCAATAAGTTATTTATTTCTATGTTAAAAATCCAGGTCGTGACAAATTGGTATCAGAGCGTCTAGGTTTAGAATACCTAGAGACCGTGGGGAGACTTCTAGTCTCATGGGTTTAAAATGTCACGCAAAAATTTTCATAACTCGCATGTGCTTGTGTGCATTGATATTGCTTGACTTACGTGGCATAGCTTTTCAATACTGCAGAGTGGTGTAGCGTTGTTTTGACCCGTGTTGGGATAGTTGGAGGTTTTGACCTCACTAAATGATGTTGTTGTTGATAAACTCTCTATTTCTTATAATTGTAGTAAGATGCCTCCGAGAGCGCGTGTGCGACGAGGTGGGGTTGGTAACCGGGGTGGCCGTGGTCGTGGCCGTGGGGTACCTCCCGAGGACGAGGTTAGTCAGCATGGGGAGAATCCGAGGGCTGGGGCCGGTCGAGGTGCAGGTGTGCCTCCGAATGAAACTCAGTTTGCTAGGGATCTTGTCGCGGCACTCACAGCTGCAAACCTGTTGAACCAAGCTCCGAGGGAGAATGCCGAGGATAGAGCTATGATAGCAATGCGGGAATTTAGCCGTAGGAATCCTCCAACCTTTGATGGAACCATTAGTGACCCTTTGGTAGCCGACCATTGGTTGACTCAAATCCGGAAGATCTTTAGAGCTCTTAACATCATCGAAGACAATATTAGAGTGGGGATTGTGGCCGTGCAATTGGTTGGAGAAGCCGGCGAGTGGTGGGAGTCGGTTTTGGAATCGAGGAAAGACGCAAGGAGAGCGGCGAGGACCGCGGCTCAAGTAGATGAGCCAGACATTGAGAACTTGACTTGGGCGGAGTTTGAGATGCTCTTTGAGGAGCAATATTTTCCAGAAACGAGTCGGGATCAAATGAGGAATGAATTTGAGAAGCTTGAGCAAGGGGACATGACTGTTTCGGAATATGCTGTGAAGTTTCAATCTTTGTCCCGTTTCGCACCGGAGATGGTGGCAATCGAGGAGAGAAAATGCCGGAGGTTTGAAAGGGGTTTGAGTGATGCCGTGAAGAAGTTTGTTGTGGCGCAACGGAAGGCAAAGTTCTCCGAAGTTGTGGAGTGTGCTAAGAGTATTGAGACACCGAGAGAGGCGTTGAAAAATCCTAAGACTTGGGAACCGAGACAACCAGTGGGAGGTATGAGTTCGTCGTCAGGAAGTTTTGGTACTCAAGGGAGGAAGAGACAACGGGATCAAATGTCTATTTCTCAAGGTCCGTCAAACTTTAGACCTCCGTCTTCTTCTTCTTTTGGAACGAGAGGAGTTTCCACTAGGTCTTCGATCACTTGCCACGAATGTGGTCAAGCGGGGCACATCCGTGCTCAGTGTCCGCGGCTCTTGGGGACTTGTTTCACTTGCGGGAAGTCCGGTCACTTCGCTAGGAATTGTCCACGCGAGGATGGAGCTCGTAGTGAGTCAGGATCAGTGCAGCAATCGAGGGGTGGACAGGGTTCTAATCGACAGTCGTTTCGGGGCACTCAAAGACAGCAGCAGTCTCATTTCCGTCAAACCGCTTCGGCTCAGGGATCTCAGGCTGAGAGAGGAGCTAGTTCGTCTACACCTACTCAGGGCTCCGGTCATCAGGGTGGACACGTGCAGGGTCAGACTACTCAGGGAAGAGCTTTTGCCATCACTTCCGCCATTCCACCTCCTGTTACTTCTCAGGCTCCAGAGACTTCGGTAGTGAGGGGTACATTTCTTTTGTTTAACTCCTTTGCTAGAGTATTATTTGATTCGGGAGCATCGCATTCTTTTATTGCCGCATCTTTTGCTCATGCTTTGGAATTGGAAATTGAGAGCATCAATCCTCCGTTGTTTGTTGACACACCTGTAGGAGGTAGATCACCGTTAGATCGTATTTGCCGGGATTGTGAGCTCACCATACGAGATCGTCGTTTTACTTTCGATTTTATAGTATTGAATATGTCGGGATTCGACCTTATTTTGGGAATGGATTGGCTGTCTCCGTTTCACGCCACCATAGATTGTTTTAAGCATCGAGTCCGTATTTGCCGGCCTGGGGGTGCCTGTTTTGAGTTCTTCGGGGAGCGTCGGGAACCGTTGGAACCGTATTTGTGTGGGTCTCGGGAACCGGAATCGATGAACGCCTTGCTAGCGAGCTTAACCTTAGATGAGGACGTGTCTGCGCGTGGGGAGTTGCCCCTAGTTGTTTGTGATTTTCCGGATGTGTTTCCGACTGAGTTACCGGGTTTACCACCCGAGCGAGAAGTTAAATTTTCCATTGACTTACTTCCCGGTACCGCTCCTATTTCCGTACCTCCTTACCGTTTCGCGCCCGCCGAGTTGAGAGAGTTGAAGATTCAATTGCAAGAATTGGAGAACTTGGGGTTTATCCGTCCGAGTACTTCGCCGTGGGGAGCACCAGCTTTGTTTGCTCAAAAGAAGGATCGGACGCTTCGCTTATGTATTGATTACCGTAAGTTGAACCGCGTAACCATAAAGAATAAGTACCCAATGCCTAGAATCGATGACCTATTCGACCAACTTCGAGGTGCCACTTGTTTCTCTAAGATTGACTTGAGGTCCGGTTATCACCAGTTGAGAGTTCGGAGAGAAGATATTCCTAAGACTGCCTTTCGTACTCGTTATGGCCATTATGAGTTCATTGTTATGCCCTTTGGATTGACGAATGCACCGGCAACTTTTATGGACTTGATGAATCGTATCTTTCGTGCTTATCTCGATCGTTTGGTAGTTGTCTTCGTGGACGATATCCTTATTTACTCGCCTTCGGAGGAGGAACACCAATCTCACCTTTCCATTGTCCTTGAACTTTTGAGAGAACACCATTTGTATGCCAAGCTTAGTAAGTGTGAGTTTTGGTTATCGGAAGTCAAGTTTTTGGGTCACGTTGTTTCGAATGGTGGGGTGTCCGTTGACCCGGGGAAGGTAGAGTCCGTGATGAATTGGCAGCGACCGAAGAATGTATTTGAGATTCGTAGCTTTTTGGGGTTGGCCGGGTACTATCGCCGGTTTGTACTAGATTTCTCTCGCCTAGCAACTCCGTTGACCAAATTGACCCGTAAGGGGACTCGTTTCGTGTGGAGTGACGTATGTGAGATGGCCTTTCAAGAATTGAAGAAGAGATTGACTACCGCGCCGGTTTTGGTTGTACCCGAACGAGGAATTGGTTATTCCATATATTGTGATGCTTCGAAGGAGGGTTTGGGGTGCGTGTTGATGCAATTGGGACGTGTTGTAGCATATGGCTCGCGACAGTTGAAGACTCATGAGCGAAACTACCCTACCCATGACCTAGAACTCGCGGCCGTCGTCTTTGCTTTGAAGAGTTGGCTCCATTATCTTTACGGTGAGAAATTCGAAGTCTTTTCCGATCATAAGAGTTTAAAATACTTGTTTTCTCAAAAGGAGCTCAATTTGCGACAACGTAGATGGATGGAACATTTAGAGGACTACGACTTTCAGTTACAATATCATCCGGGAAAGGCGAATGTGGTAGCAGACGCGCTAAGTAGGAAATCGACCCAACTTGCGAGTTTGGCCGTCCGTGAGTGGAAAACGATGAATGACTTAGGCTCGTATGCGTTGCATTTTGAGGAAGTTCGAGAAGGAGTCACATTGTGCAACTTAACCGTCCAATCGACCTTATCGACCCGAGTTATAGAGGCCCAACAACCTGACGAGGAAGCGGAAGGGTTCCGTACCAAGTTTCTTAGTGGCAATGCTCAAGAGGGGTGGATGATACACGCCGATCAAGGTTTGCGATACAAGGGAAAGTTGTTCGTACCCGTTTCGTGTCGGGAGGAAATTTTGAGAGAATTCCATCACTCACCGTTAGCCGTGCATCCTGGTGGAACGAAAATGTACCACGACTTGCGTAGACAGTTTTGGTGGCCGGGAATGAAGAGAGATGTCGTTATCTTCGTGTCCAAATGTCTTATATGTCAACAAGTCAAAGCCGAGCACCAACGACCCGCGGGAAAGTTGCAACCGTTACCCGTGGCCGAGTGGAAGTGGGAAAACGTGACAATGGATTTTGTTACCGGATTACCGAGATCGCCGAGGGGGCACGATGCCATTTGGGTGATAGTCGACCGATTGACCAAGTCCGCGCATTTCTTACCGATTCAAGTTACTGATTTGATTGAGTCGCTTAGTCGTCTTTACATTCGTGAGATTATACGTCTTCATGGAATTCCCGTATCTATTGTGTCGGATCGAGATCCAAGATTTACCGCGCGTTTCTGGCAGAGTCTGCAGGCAGCTCTTGGTACAAACCTCTTGTTCAGTACCGCGTATCACCCTCAAACGGATGGACAATCCGAGAGAACGATCCAAATTCTAGAAGATATGCTTCGGGCTTGCATTATGGACTTTCGGGGTAGTTGGGAGGATCATTTGCCGTTAGTCGAATTCGCGTACAACAATAGTTACCAATCTAGTATCGAGATGGCACCGTATGAAGCTTTGTATGGGAGACCGTGTCGATCGCCCGTTTGTTGGACCGAGTTGGGCGAAGCTACTTTGGTTGGGCCGGAATTAGTTCAAGAAACTTCCGAGAGCATGAGAGCGATCCGATTACGTCTTCTGGAAGCACAAAAGAGAACCACCGAACAAGTCAAGACTATTCGCCAACGATTAATAACCGCTCAAAGTAGACAAAAGAGTTATGCAAACCGCCGTCGCCGACCTCTATCGTTTGAAGTGGGGGATCACGTGTTCCTTAAGGTATCACCGCGTCGGGGACTATCTCGCTTTGGGCAAAGGGGCAAGTTATCGCCACGTTTTATCGGGCCATTTGATATTATCAAGAGGATCGGAGAAGTCGCGTATCGATTGGCGTTACCGCCGAGGTTGTCGGGTGTCCACGAAGTGTTTCACGTATCGATGTTGCGGAAGTATGAGCCGGATCCGTCACACGTTCTAGAATGGTCCGAACTAGAGTTAGAAGCCGATGCATCGTATGAGGAAGAGCCGATACGCATCCTAGATTCACGCGAGCAAGTTTTGAGGGGTAAAACCATTCCGTTAGTGCGAGTCTTATGGAGTCATCTCGGAAGGGAAGAGTCGACGTGGGAAAGGGAAGACGAAGTGAGGGAGAAGTATCCGCACTTGTTTCCGAATTAGCTAATGTGAGTTCTAAGTTTAAACTCTTTGATTATGAGCTTCTTGTTGGGTAATATGTGTTGTTACATGAGCATGATCTATTGGTGCATAAATTTTAGTTGGCTTGCGTTGTAAATTTTGGGACGAAATTTCTTTAAGGAGGGTAGATTGTAGTGACCCGAATAATTTTAATGTTTGAAATATCGATTAATAGTCTAATTGAGAAATTTTGGATTAATTGGTGAATAATTGATTTGAGGACTAAAGTGAGAGAATAGAAGATCTAAGGGTAAATGTGTGATTTGAAGATTTTGAGGTATAAATAGGTGAAATTGGGAGTAGGGGATCATTTTCCCCAAAACCCAACTCTCGGCTCCCTCCCTCCCTCCGCCGGTTCTCTCTCTCTCCTCTCCTCTCTCTCAAAACACCACAAAACCCTCACCAAAAACCTTCAATCCTTGCTCCTCCAAGCTCAAATTTCGTGGGTCTAGCTCGGTGGAAGTTTATTCGGCTCGGTTTCGGAGTATCTCGAGATCTAGGGCTCGTTTGACTCGGGGAAAGTTCGTACGACATTGAGGTAGGGATTTCTTTGCTACTTTTATGTGTTAGTAGCATGTTGTGGTGTGAAATCGTGCTTAAAGTTGTTGTTGTTGATGTGTAGTCGAAATTCTGAAATCTGCATGAAAATCTGCTCGAAACCTCTCCGTATCGATACGGGATTCTTGCCGTATCGATACCCGATTAACACAGAATGGGCTTTGCTAATAAGCATCCTGTATCGATACAGCCATTATGGCCGTATCGATACCAGTTCCTTATGGGCAGTTTTGCCTTCGCTGCTCCTACTTCGATTGCTTTGAACCCCGGACACTTCTAACACCCTTGTAACACCTCATACACTATCACAACCTATTCAATTGACTTCCAATGATTGATTGGTGAATCCTTATTCAATTGACCTCTCGTAGTAGGATTTTCTTTAAGTTTATTCGAGTAGACCTTGTCGAAATGAGATTTATCAATCGATAGTTGTTTGCAAGTATTTGTGGTATATCAGTGGCATTGTTGACATGATGTGAGATGTTACACGCATGAGTGTGAATATGATAGAGTCTTAGTTTACATGTGGGTTAGATAGGAAGTTGTTGAGTCGGGATTGGTATAGGGAGTCTCGTAACGCTAGGGGTGGAAATACGGAGACTCTAGTGGACCTCGTAACGCAAGGGGTGGTACCACGATGGTCCGAAGTGTTGGGATTCGCCGTAACGCAAGGGGTGGAAATACAGTTAGTGGAGGATGATGTTGTCGAGTCTTGCCGGGATGGTTAGAGTGAGCACATTGGTCATTGTCATGCTCGATTGGACCATGTCTTCTCATTCATTTCCTTTTGCACTTAGCATGTTACTTGCACATAAGTTTAGTAAAGATTTTCCTACTGGGCTTGCATAGCTCAACCTATTCTTTCTTTTCAGGATTAACTGCTGGACAGTGACTTGCATGACTTGCGTGCCTGGAAGTGTAAAGGATTTTTGGAAGCTAACTCTGATCTAGTTACATAGTCATCTTTGTAATAGAATTTCTTTTGATAAAGATGAGGTTGTAACTTAATGATTTGTCTTTGCGAGCAAATGTAATCTATTTTGGGCCGGAGTGCCATAGTGTTTACTCTTTTGAAACTGGGACTTATTTGTAAAGTTTAACAGGTGGGACATTATTTTGGGAATACGATGGCAAGCGTGGTTCTTTATTTCAATAAGTTATTTATTTCTATGTTAAAAATCCAGGTCGTGACACGTATGAGGAGCACGGCAAACTTGGGTCGGGGATTCTTAACAGTAGTGTCTTGACAAATAGTGTTTCCCAAACTCGAGGGATGGTTGAACAGGGTGTGCCTAGTGGTAGCTATCTTACTACAATGTCGCCTAAGAGAGCTAAGCAGTCGATGTAGTCAGGGCTGGCCCAAGGAATATGGATGCCTAAGGCTAAATTGTTTAGTGGTGCCCTACGTATTTTTAGAATTAAACAACAATGATAGATATGTTTCTTTATATTACTAATTTAGACTTTATAATGCATGTTAATTGCTTTGTAACCAACGGCCGAAGTGGTTGCCTTGAATTTTACTTGACTTGGTTTTGAAACCTAGCCGTTACATACCATTATTTTTGGGAAAAAAACATTTTAAAAGAAAAAGCTGCGCAGAAGACTCAAACTCGGATACTCCACATAGACTAAAATCAACTTACCACTGAGCTAGTAAAGACATTTGTGTTATAAAATGAACAAATAATATATATACTAATTTACAAATAATATTGGAGTGCCCCTAAAATTTGAATTTCTACCAGGGTGTGGCGATCATGAATAGCCACCGCAAACTTAAGAAGGAGATCCGGGAGAATGCAAGGAGGCAGGAAAGGATGGATCATCGTTTGGACTATGTTGCAAGGAGGCAAGAGGGGTCTACGAGTGAGCCCTATGCACCGCCACCGGTTGAGGAGCATGAGGACAGTGATGATTTTGCCGGTGAGGAGCCGAAATCTGGGGAGGATGAGTAGTGGTTGGAGTGTTGGAAATTCCTATACTTGGTCGGGGTGCTTGGTGGTTGACAACCCACCTCTCTTATCTTGTTTTCGTTTTTAATAGTTGAACTCATAACTAGTAGTCTTTGCAAGTTTTTGTTGTGGCCGGCATGTGGCCGTTGACTTGGTAGTTTAGTGTCGATGGCGGTAAAGGGTAGTTAACTGAGCTAGTATATGGCCGCCACCCATTTTGCTAATCGTTCTTTGTAAACCAAGGTCATTATAAGCTATGAAGCTCTTAGTTGATCTTTTATGCGCACTTATTCCGTTTTGATTGATAGTTTTATGTTTGGCATACTTAGTTTGTGGCATGCTTTCATTTCGTTGATAAAATTTTCGTTTATAGTTGTTAATTTTGTCTAACGGTGTTCTCCACATATGAGGCGTGGCCCTTTTGTTCACCACTGCCTATTTCTCGAGCACCTTTGTGGGATATGGTTGCCATAGCAAGTGTTTTACAATGGTGGGGCTTCCGTCCATAGACTATACCCCGAACCACCCAAACCCTTGCCCTCCAACACATGAGCAACATTATTACCATTCCTACGAACAAAAGAAAAGCTGCAACATTGGAAATTTGATTGTCATGAATGTTCACTTCTACCACTTGATTGGTCGCAATCTGGCTATTAAGCATCTTCACTAACAGTTGAGCATCACTACTAGAACAAACCCAAACCGAGTTATAAGCCCAACAGGACACCTTGTCGAATTGCTAGAGGTTCAGCAACTGATGAACTGGCACACCACTGCGAAACTCCCATAGACTCAGCGGCAAAAAAGCCTCTGAAATCCCTAACCACAATACCATAGCCTCTCCTTTCCCCAATTCTTTCTTCCAAGAACCATCAACATTAATCTTAAACATCCCATCTGGAGGCCTTATCCACGAAAATGCAGCTCCCTCTCCGTTCGAAACAATAGCCGTAGTATTCAAAGAGTTTGCAGCCAAAAACTCATGGAGATACTCCACTGCCCTCTTGCACACCACCCCAGGAAGAGAAAGCTTGTGTTAAAAAATAGCCCCATTCCGACACTTCCAAATATACCACATTAGAACCGCAGCAATCAACATACACCAATCCTTGTTACTTTGATACTGCCACCACAGTTCCATAGTATCCCAAAAATAAAAAAAAGAGTTAACTTGTACTATCCTCATACTTACTTGTAAAGGCGACAAATGCCATGCTTGAACAACTAGAGGGCAAATACAAAATAGGTGAACAATAGATTCTTGGGCAAAACCACAAACCTGACAGCTAGGATCGTTTATCACCCTCTTCCGCTGCAAAGCTTTCCTAGTTGGGAGAATCTCATGGCAGCACTTCCACAAAAAGTGCTTAATTTTTTTGGGAATATTGAGCCCCCAAATAGATATCCATTGTGCCTCATTCCCAGCCATCAATCTGGTCCCCCTTCCTCTCCATTTCCCATAATCCTTCGATTTTTCAAGTCTAGAGCTGACAAATAGCCTGAGCTTACATTATAAGTACCCGCATGTGACTGATGCCATACCAACTTATCAACCCTATTTGTCCACGACAAAGGAATGCTGAGAATGCACCGAGCGTGATCCAGAAAAAAGAGCTGAGAAACAATATCTTCCTTCCATGTCCATCAGCCTTTGTGATTTGAATGCTCCATCCATCGGCACCCAAGGATCCTCATCAATGCACACATGTTCGCCATTCCCAATTGACCACTGAATTCCAGTGGTTAAAACCTTCTTGCTTTCCCAAATGCTTCGCCATACCCAAGATGGATTAGAACCCAGCTCTCTGCTTCCATAAACGATCTATCGTTGAAATATCTACTCTTGAGAACCCGGGCCAATAAACATCCTAGTGACATCATAATCCTCCATCCTTGCTTAGCTAAGAGAGCCAAATAATAAGATGTAAGATCTCAGAATCCCAACCCTCCCTTGAATTTAGGATTGCACAGTCGACTCCACCTCATCCAGGAATTATTTAGGCTACTGTATTTACGTGTCGTCCTATACGTATGAAGAGGTGTGGAGAGATGGAGTATGGAGAAGAGCTCAACTCTACATTGACATCTTCTTTGGTTTTCTCAAAACAATCATGGTAGTGACACATACTCACTCATAAGTTATAGTTATTTAGGTCATAGAGGGAGAACAAGATTGTTTTAAGTTTAGGTTATTTAGGTCATAGAGGGAGAATAAGTTTAGTCAGACGCACAAATGCACAAATGAAGACCCCCCCCCCTCATTGGCACCGGTCTTCCACTATTGCCATAGATAGATATTATAGGTGGAAATGGTAGATTCACTTATTGTAGATCCAATAGTTATGATGAATTTATCATAATCCTAAAGAACGTTGCCACTTTTATTTCGAGCTTAAGAATTCACTGATGGTAGATTCACTTATGGTGATCAAATCTATCTATCTATCGATCGATCGATCTATCTATCTATACTATATAGTATTGCATGAGGATTTTTAATGACAAGCCTTCCGCGCTTGCCGCGTGTAGCCTATTTTTTACTCCCTGATTGATATATGAAAATTCATTAGTCTACCTACAAATGAATCTTTCAAGCAGTATGCACCATGAGATCATTATTTATTGTCCCTCATTTTTTTCTTGTTTTTTCCATGTTTAAAAGTTTGAATATCTAAAGAAACTCACAATAAATCATAAAAGTACTTACTATGCATTTTTTTGACAATATATGGAGAAGATTATATGAATAATAGCCCAATAACACTTACGTAACAGAATTCATATATTGCATATATTTTTGTACAAAGCCCAACTAATCATCATGTAAATATAAAATGAGAACACACAAGACAATCGATGTCTTTTACTTCAACCCAGACATTGAGCCAGACGCAATCAGCAACACTCACAATCTGCCGTAGATTCATACCTAGAATCAGCAATCTCAAAAGAGATAAAGTGCTAGTTAAAGATAAAAGACAACAAATACTTAAACAATCAGATGGACTCCAACCAAGTACGAACGCACCAATCCCAGCCCCAGCACTATTGACATTTGAAGCCCCATCAACGGTCATCCTCCAAGTGTCTCCTGAAAAGAGCTTCCATTTTTCTTAGGCCTCTTAGTGCCCAAGGTATACCGAGCACGCAGGGACTCAAGTGGAGGATTGCTCCACTCAACATGAGCTTTTTCATCAGCTAGTCGAGCCTCCTCTGTAGCTAATGCCAAAGTATTTGCTTTGTCCTTCAATCCATGAGTGAGCTCAGCAAAGAAGTCCGCCAAAGCCTGGCCCTTGATGGCAGATATAGGCTCAAATTGGATATCATAATTGGCAAGGTCTTGAGAAAATTTTAAGATTTTGCTTGACGAATCAGTCTTCTGAAGAACAGTTTTGAGAGGAAACTCAGTGAGGACCACAATCCTATGGCATTGGAAGTAAGGCAAGAGACTCGTTTTAGCAGAAACGAGAGCCAGTGCCAACTTTTCCATGGGCAGATACCTTGTCTGAGAATCCGTCATCGTTTTGCTTGAAAAGAAAATTGGCAAATGCTCCATTCCTTCATTCCGAACGAGCACAACACTCGTGGCATGATCTGAGACAACAAGATAAAGGTAGAGGTCTTCGTCGAGCAGGGGTGTGACGAGGGGTGAAGCATGGGAAAGGTATTCCTTTAATGACTGCAAAACCATCTCACATTCCTTGGTCCACACAAACCTACGCCGACTGGTCTTGATCACCTGGAAGAAGGGTCTACAGAGATCTCCTGAACGCCGGATAAAAGGATTCAACGCAGCCACCATCCCTGTGAGTTGTTGGACCTTTTTTATTGTAGTTGGAGCCCGGAGGTTTTGCACAGCGATGAGCTGAGTTGGATCGGCTTCTATCCCTCGGCGGCTAACCATGTACCTCAGGAACTTTCCCGAACGCGCACTTCTCGGCATTCAAACGAAGCTTGTGTTCCTTGAGAATGACAAAGATCTCACCTAAGTCCCGAAGGTGATCCCTGTTGAGCTTGCTCTTGCATACCATGTCGTTAATGTATGCTTCATTGTCTTGCCGAGCTTGAGAAGGAACATCTTGGTTATTACCCGCTGAAAACTAGCTCCGGCGTTCTTCAATCCGAATGGAACGACATTGTAGCAGTACGTCCCACGGGGAGAGATGAACGCCGTCTTCTCCTTATCATCCTTCGCCAAGGCAAGCTGATGGTAGCCTCAGTACGCATCCATAAAGCTCAGCCGCTCATACCCTATAGTCGCATCCACCATTTGCTCTATCCGAGGAAGAGGGAAGCGATCCATCGGACAAGCGTCATTGAGGTTTGTGTAGTCAACGCAAACCCTCAGCTTTCCATTTTTCTTCGGCACGATGACAGGATTTGCTAGCCAGGTAGGATACAAGACCTCCCGGATAGCCCCAGCCTTCAATAGTTTATCCACCTCTGCCATTATTGCCTCAACATGCAAAGCTGCCGAACGACAAACCTTCTGCACTACAGGTCGTCTGCTTGGATCGACGTTAAGGGAATGGGAAGCGAATGAGGGATCTATGCCCGGCATCTCCTGTGGGGTCCAAGCAAATACTTTGATGTTCTCTTTGAGAAAATTGAACATTTCCATACGTTCGGTCTCATCCAAGAAACTGCCGACGAGAAAGTATCGTCCACCATCTTCAGTGATAGGCATCCTAACAAGCTCTTCGATTGATCTTTGCTCAGCGGGTAGCCCAACATCTTCCAGAATGGGCACATCGGCCGTCTCAACACATTGCACCTCTAAAAAGCTCGGTTTGTTCATAACGGTGCTGATATAACACTTCTTGGACTGGACCTGGTCCCCACGGAGGCTCTCCTACCGACCGTTCCATCCAACAAACTTCAAGACTTGGTGAAGGGTGGAGGAGACCGCCTTCATCCCATGTAGCCAGGTTCGGCCGAGGATGACATTATAAGGGTTGGGAGAATTCACCACCACAAACTCAACATCCATCACTCGGGAACCAGCTCATACTGGGAGGGTTATTAATCTGAGTGGCCAAACAGGGGCGCCCGTGAAGCTGACGAGCGGAGTTGTAGCCGTACGAAGCTAATCTGGCGAAAGCCCCAAGTTTTTGTACGTCGAATAAAACATCACTTTATCCGAGCTTCCTTGATCGACCAACACTCGTTGAACGTTGGATTTGTCAATAGTGACGGTGACGACAAGAGCATCGGTATGAGGCATTTGAACACTATTGAAGTCTTCGGATGTAAAAGTTATAGGTCCCTCGAGGTTCAGATCCAACCACTTCCGCTTCGTTGAGATGCCCACGTTGCAAACAGACAAAGCAGCCACGACCTTGTCAATTTTAGAATGGAGCTCGGCAGCCCTTCCCTCGGAAACAAGGCCTTGGATAACTCTGACAAGATTCCCTACGACAGGTGGTAGAGGGGGAAACGGATTCTTCCGAATATCGATCCACTGGTTAAGATGTCCGGCTGCAGCTAGCTCCTCCAGATATCGCTTGAATGGCTAGCATTGGGTGGTGTAATGACCACGCTCTTTGTGGTACGTGCACATTCCAGGACCGCTGCCAGCCATTCCCAAGAATCTTGTAGGCCAAATGAAGAATGGCAACTTGCCAATGATACTCAAGAGCTTGTAAATCGACTTGGTAAACGCAGTTCGCTCAGCCACATACTCATTTGGCCTCGGCTCCCGCTTTGCTTGTTGCCAAGGTTGCTACTGTTGTGGCTGCTGTGGAGGCTTATTCCTGTTGTTCGGTTTGTTCGTTCCTTGGCTAGTGCTGCCTTGGCCACCCTACCCTTGGCGAACATTGACAACTTGCTTCTTCGCCGTAGCAGCAGTCTTCGGAAGATCGGACGCCTTCGGGGCGTTACGCTCGGCGACCGCTTCCTCATGCACACAATCCTTCTCAATGATTACCATGAGCTCTCCCATGGTCTTCGACGGGTTTCGGGATAAATCTATGAACATCGCAGAGGTAGGATCCAACCCGTTCATGAATGACTCAGCAACAACGCTCTAATCACAGTCGGGAATAAGGTTATACACTTCCCAGTAACGTTCGGTGTATAATCGAAGAGTTTCTCCTGTTGTCCTTCTCATGTTGACCAGCATGGAAAGCGTCTTCGGCTGGACATTACTTGTTACGAAACGCTTTGTGAATTCCAACTCCAACTCATTGAAGCACTTGATAGATTTGGGTTTCAGCTGGTTGTACCACAACTTAATCGGCTCACTCAATGTAAGAGGGAAGATCTTGCACATGAGAGCGTCGGTGAAGTTGTGGAGGCTCATCGTCTGCCTGAACCAACAAACGAATGCAACAGCATCCTCCTTGGCTTCATAACGTTTAAGCTTCGGCATGACAAACCGTTCTGGTGGTCGCTCCTGCTGAATGGCGTCAACGAAGGGAGATGACTTGGCTTTTTTGAGCTTAGAGTCATCCACAGACTCGAGAATAGGTTGAATGACAGGTGGTGAAACTGCTAACTGAGCTTCGGGGATCACCCTAGGCTCTTTGGGATGACGCCGCGGTTGTTCTCCCCACTCGCGATGACGTGGTCTAGCTTCTCCCGAAGGTTCGGGGACTTTTCCCCTTGAACCCCCTTGACGAACTCACGGAGGTTCGACTCCTTCGTCCACTGGCCGATATATCGTTGGCATTCCCGTAAACTGATCATACAGAATGACCGTGTCATCATTATCCGAGCGTACACCCATACTAGTTGTTCGGTTGTGTCCATGTGATCCTACCGAGTGTCTTCCACCATGCTGACGCTTGAAAATAGGCCTGGAGTGTTCGGAATGTTTGGGTTGGCCGCTAGTGTGAGTGCACCGAGGTGGGTTATTCAGATCCATGGTCCGTTTTCCATCTGACAGTCCCATGTGCCATTGTGCAACATGTTGCACGCGTCCCGAGGTGCCTGTCCTGTTCGTACCAGCCGTGGAGCTCGTTGCTGAGGATCTCGAGCTCTCAGCGCGGACAACACTCGCTAATCGTGGACGGGATGATGTAGGTTAGACCCTTGGGGGCGTATTCGAGCCGCTCGAAGACGTTTTGACGCTCGGATACCGCTGGTTTGGTTGTTGGTGCTTGCCATGACTTCCTACTTCGTTTATGTGCCTTCTTTGGACGGCTCGGTTCCGCAGGATGGCCATGAGGAGGTGTCATGACCATTCCACGGTCCCTTTCTTCTAGTCGTTGCTGGAGTAGAGCTATGATTGCTGCTTGGCGCTTTTGCTCCGCCAGGGCGATATCAAGCTCGGTTTGGGGGAATGAAAGCTGGCGAGAAATTGGAAGAACGGTCCTTGCGGTTTGGTTGTTCTCTTGGTTGATTGATCCGAACCCAGCCAGTTCGAGGGTAAAGTTCTTCGAGCTTGGCGGTGGAAGGCGTTGAGTCATCTTTAGGTGAGAAAGGAAGGAGGAGAAGAGAGGAGAAGATCTGAGGTTTAAATTAGGTCCACTGAATGCTAGGAAGAAGTGCTTTGCTTCCCCAGCAGAGTCACCAATTGTGGGGGGGCTAATTTAACCTTAAACCTTTTGAACCCTTTCTTCTCGCTGTTGAACCACAGGACGGTGACGTAGAACTTCGTGTACCTGCAAACCGGAGGGGGGTGTTCCTCCGAGAAGAAGCTCCGATGATCTAGTCAGTATTTTGCGGAAGAAAAAGAAGTTAAGAAATATGCTAGGAGAGAGAAGTGTGCTTGTGAGAGTTTTTCCAATACTTGCCCTGAAAGGGGTACTCTTCTATTTATAGGCAAAGATCTGGAGTGCTGAACAAGGTGGAAGTGCTTTGCACGCGCGTTGCCACGCTCGGATGACGTCACATGTCAGGAGCATTTAATGAACGCCGCCCTTCGGGGATTGCAGAGCCGCATTGGTCAATGTTAGAAACGTCACATCGTGTAGAGACGTCGACTCGGTTATCAGAGAGGGCACCATGCTTATCATCAGGACTAACAACGAAGACTTCCAGAATGTTCCCAACAACCACATCCGTTGGTCTTCCCGAATGAACATGCCACCGAACGTAAGTAGCTTCTGCCGAACATCAAAAGGTTCACAAAGTGAAAGAACCTCTCCGAGCGATAGAACAATTTACCGAACAAGAAAAGAACTCATTTGTTCGGTTGAACCACTGAAGCTCGGAATGTACCACCGTGTCATTCTATCGTTCGGGCAACTCATTGTATGACGTGTCATGCTGCTTTTCTACTTATAAACAAACTGAGAAAACTGAACGATGGGTTCACAAAATCACCCCTTTGAACTATATGAACCTTCGGATATTTCGGCCCACTATAGATTGTACAGGAGATATAAGAGTACATTCTCTCAAATCGTTTCGAAACGTAATTTGTTACCAGTACTTGAACAATAAGAAGAGGTTACTAGGGATTACATTAGTGGTGCAAGGGTTGATTGTGGTTGGCAAAAGCAAATTGCCATCGTAAGTGCATTTTAATACGTCTGGATTCCTCACGAGTCTTGGCCGAACTAGCACTTTGTTGGCTTTGAAAGGAACATCCTGCAAGATAACAATGCTTGTGAGAAAAATCCGGAATGCATGACTTCAAAATTACTGACAGACAGATGTTTTCCTGAAGAAATGTCGTTCTTGAACATTTTAAGATAGAAAAGCAACTCCATAGGGTATCTGTCACTAATGCTTGACAACGTGCCTAACAATTTGGGCAGGCATTGGCGTATGATGCACCGATCCTAAGGTTGTGGTGCATTTTAAGCTGCTGTTCATTTGCTGTAACCTATTGTTGCATTTGACGTATCTCAAGTTCCTAACAATTCAAACAGACATTTTTGCGTTGTCAACACGCACGTTCTCTCACCTTGTCGTAACATAAATTTTCCCGTGCTTCTGTGCTATGCCGTGTATTGCGCTTGCAACGGACTAAACATTAGTACCAGTAAACTCTTCCTACTTGTTAACATCTATTTACCAAATTCCCCAGACTTTGTACGGCTATTAAAAAGAATTAAACACAAAAGGGTAAAGTCCACTTTACCCCCTTGTGGTTTGGGTTAGTATGGATTACCTCCCTGACATTTGCACTTAACCACCTAGTGTTTTATGGACTGATTCCCACCGTCACTTCTTCTTTGTAAGTTGGTAACAGATAGTGTAGAGGAAGCACCTGTTTTGAAATTGGGTATAAAATCTGCTATTTGGAACCAAAACTCTCTCTCTCTCTCTCTCTCTCTGAAATCGTACCTTTATCTATTAATATGTTTGCTTTTGGCTTGATTCAGTAACCACTGCCATGATTGAAGCTCACAATTGAGCCACTCGTAACTGATTGCTGTACATACCGGAGGGATGGGATTCATGGGAACCAAGTGTAAATACATATACTACATATTTATCTAGTTATGCACACAGGCATGTATTTACAGAGAGTGAAAGAGATCTTTGAATTGATTAAAAGGAAGCAGGAGGCAGTTGTGTGTGTTGGGAGGGGATGGTAATCTATACCAGGTAGAGGAGTACTTCAGACATTTTGTTTTTTCATTAACAGAGTTACCTGTGCGATACAGTCCAACAACCATAAGGGGATTATGCAGTCAAGTGTAAAAATCAGGGAGGCAATCGGCACGAAGACCAAAAAACGATGGGCTAAAATGGACTTTTCCCAACACTAAATTTCATTAGAGTAAAAGAATCTGGTATAAACCGAAACACGATGAAGTAAAATTAACTGCATTACCACCTACTGGTGCACACAGAAACATACACGGAACAAGAATCACAAATTTATAACGTTGAAGTGTTCACCACATTGGAAGCTTGATTTGATCATATGGTGATATTTTCGTTCACATTAATAGGCCCGGACATCAAACTCCCAGTGATTTTCCCGCCCATATCTGGAAATTCTTCACAGCTGGGAAGAGGATTCACCTTGCCCATTCGATCAACCTCGAGTGGGTACTTCAGAAGGTGACCTTTCATTTCTGTTACTTCATCGGCCACATACTGCTTCCAGTACAGCTCACCCAGTGACCTTACCCTTCTCACGCATTCGATGCTCTCTGGTTGCTTAAAACATTCCTCAAGATCACCAATGTGCTCTGCCCATAGTGACATTCTATACCCATAGATCTGAAATCAACAAGAATAGATAGTTGCTCGAACAATTCACCAGGTTAAACAAGAATAGAACTCGCTTGGCTCTAGAAAAGGAGCTAAAAAATGTTGCTGAGCTATCTTTTGACATTTTTAGAGAGGCCAAACAATTGAAAACAATTTGGCTTCTTAGCAAACAAGTTGGCGAAAACGACATGAATGAAAACTTGCATTAGAAACGAAAACAAATTTAATGACTGCTGACCATACCATGCAAGTAAACTCGGTGTAGTCGCAACTCACAAGAGTGGATTTTGCAAAACAGTATCAGAAAATGACTTAAAAAACGCAAGCGTTGAGGGTTTTTGACTCGGTATTACGTACTCAAACACCTAGATGTGCAAATTTAATTGGAGATGGCCCATTTATGTCCGCTTCAGTTTCACCACAGTAATTATAATCAAATGGAAAAACTAGTCCAACCAAAAATAACAAAAAAAAAAAGAAAAGTTTGCTATCTTTTGATATGCATCAATGCAAAACTTAATATTCTCAAAAGAATTCAGGAGTTCAAAGTTACAAAGCTGGTTCTATTTTTTGCAATTGTAAGAGATAAATCATGCCTTGGTTTTTTGTTGACTCCAATCAAGAAAATCACTTCCTTTGACCATGGAAAGTAAAATTATAAAATAATCTGGTTTTTACGAGACCAAAAACTCGTCATTTAACGCGACCAGCTATGAAGCACCGACACCTCTAGAGGTTGACGTATTGCAGTGTCGGATATGGGGACACGGTGGGGACACGTACGTATTGAACTTATGGATGTCTTGTTTTGTTTGAATGGTATTGGAACTATGGATTTTTCGTTTTGTCCACATTTTGCCATTTAAACTTGGAAAAAAATTGAAATAAATAAATAAATATACACATGGCGTGTCTCCCGCCGTGTCCGTGTCCCCATTTTTTTAGAATTTTCGTGTCCCCGTGTCCGTGCATCATAGGCGACCAGTATGGCAGTATCAAGGCATAACAATTGCACAAAATTGTATCCCCTGGAAACAAACCTGCCCATGTGGATGACAGCCCTTGCTTGCCCAAGTATGGCGAGGTTGATACGCTCCCATGGCAATCTCGGTGTCCCTTGTGCCATCTAAGGAACGTTGGTTGATGTTTGCGGACCCCAATATCACATACTCATCATCAACTATCATGCCCTTTGAATGGACATAAATCATAAAGCGTTGGTTTTTCCTGGTCAGTGCCTGGTTTTTAATTGGACACATCAAATTGCCAAACGTTCAAGGATACGGACAATCAATTGGAAAATGAGAAAGTATTAAAATTTGGAGGTAGAGAAATGTACTTGAGGAGTGTTTTCGGCATGAGCATTTCCTGCATCTAAAGTAGTGTCTTCTCCGTCTTCAGCCTCACGATTGCCAAGGCAAAAGAAATTCAAATAGTCTTGAGGCTCATATTCCTTCTCAAGCCCTACCTCTTCCAAAGCCTTGTAAATTACTCCATACATCATTTGCATTGTATTATACTGCATAATTTACAACACGCTGGTTTACGAGATTCATGGAGCCAAAAAAAAACTATAAAGTAGGTAATTTACCACGAAAAAGGATGCGTACTTCATACTTCTTTTTTCTTTTGAAAGGAATAGTAGAAAGAGTAAAAATTGTAAAGCGTTCAATCAATAAGTGATGCAAACTAAAAAAAGATCTCAAGTACTACATGCAACAATAGTTCTGAGATCATAGTAGGTGAAAGAAATTGGCTGGACTTAAAGTGGGGAGCACATAGATTTTATGAGGTGATTTAGTTTGGACATATCTACCGAATAATTTCAGTGAGCACCTAATAATGAAAGCACAAAATACGAACTCGATTTCCAGTTTCTCAGTGTCAGATTTTTTTGAGGCGGCACAATAGCTCTTTAATATGTTTTCAGCAAATGACAGACACCAGAAGCAATGTACAACATCCTAGTTGGAGTTTACCTGCCAAAAGAGTATCCTTTGAGTGGTGAAAAATGCGGGAACCTTACCCTCTGGCCACATTGGGATGACAATATATACAGAAAATCTCTCATTTGCTTTGATTTTATTCGCAATTTTGAGAGCGATTTCCATCGGTATTAAATTGTTTGCACCTGTAGATAACACGAATACACGATTAGGTCAATTACTTTTACAATTTTAACTTTCAGCAGCAAGAAAGCTTGGAATTCCACATCAACTTCTCTTAGGCTTTCTTTTCTATTGATTCCAATATCTTGCTTCCCTTCTCATGATTGTTCGAACAACCAAACATAAAAATAAAACTCTTAGGCTGTAGAGACCCGTGTCTAATTTTAAATTTATTTTTATTGATGTTGGTACGTGGAATTATAATTAGATAATTTTGTGCGCAATGAATTTTATTTTATGTATGTAGATGTATGTTTGGTCATGTGGGCCCGAGTTCGTGAGCCATAGGACGAGAGTGTTGGGGGACCCGCAGTGGGTAACTTTTATGAGTAGTTACCGTTTATTTTTATAGCTCATGGGGTATTAGTGTAGCTACATATTAAATTGTAGGACTTGAGGAAGTACTTAAGGTAGTCGAGGGGGATGTAGTGTAATAACTACACTTAAAATAGAAAATGGGATCAAAGAGACCCGGCCAATTCCTCATTTCTTCTTTTTTTTCCTTTTCTTTTCCTGCGTTCCTTCTCTGTTTTCTCTCTCTCAAACCCTCATGCTTCAACACCAAAATTGAAGGTCAAGGCTCGTGAATCTCGCAAAAAGGCAAGTAGAAAGCGTGATCTACGGACAAAGGGCTACACATCTATCCGAACAAAATCTCAATCGGTCAAATTCGGGATTTCAACATTTTGGGGATTTCTCTCTTTGAGGTAGGGTCTTCTAGTAGATACATTGAAAATGCAAGTATTGTGTTTGAGAATTGATTACTTTCATGTATTTAAGTAGTAAGTTGATCTATGAAAGAAAAGCCCTAATTTGGGTGGTTGTATATATTTCATATTTTTAGTTGTATATTGAAGTTGATGGATTTAGTGTTTGATTGGATGTGGAGAGAATGTTATGCCTAGGGAATTTGTGGTGTCTAGTATTGGCTCATGCTTATTTGGATTGATAATGGATATACTAATTTAGGGTACTTGGATTAATTGTTTGCATTTTGTGAAGAGCACATTATTTTTTTTGTATTTGATTTGGATTATCTCTTGTTGACATAATTGATGAATTTTTTTGAGGAGTGGGGTTGAAAAAGTATAGACACTTGTATATCTATGTTTAGTGCTTCTTGGATTTGAAAGTAAAGGTTGAGATTTATGTTGATATAAGTTGTTTTTACTTATTGGAATTGATTTGGGATTGATACTTGTCATTTGGGCTAGTGAGCCATGTATTGGCGGTTGACTTGGCCATTTTATGCTCGTTGTGTAGCCGGAAACATATGGATAATGAGTTATCCGTCGGTGTATAGTCCGTAAACCCGCGCGGGATAAGGTGCCCCATAGGCCTTTGGGTTAGTAGCCCATAAATTTGGATGAATTAGGGACCTGATCAGTCGCCCAGGATTGGTACACAACTGTGATAACTTGGACCTTGGCTTTTGTGCTATTATTTTCTCGTACTTTGTTTAACGTGTTGACTTATTTTATGTTTGAAGAATTTTGGTTTCATTTTTTCTAGCTTAATTATATTCATTAAGAACTGTGTCTAGCTAGAATGAAATTCAAGTTAAAAAAAAGGGAAATTGGGCATGAGCGTTCATATTTTCAAACAGGTCACTTGCATCTTTTAGTTTCTAGTAGATTATGTGTGGGCGGTCGTGCTCACCCCTACCTTACAGGTTCGAAGGCCAAGGATACACTTTGATGGACACGGTGATGGAGATATCTTTTGTGCTTTGACGAGTCGATCTACATGATATTTTGTTAGGTCTTGAAGGCTATCTTTTGACTACATGTATATGTTTTTGACTTTGGGAATGTAATGAAATGTTAAACTCTCCTCTAGGAGTGCTTTGTTATGTCTTTTAGGCAAAGAAAAAAGAAAACTTGTATTCCCTTTTGTAATTGGAGTTGTATGGTTTATGTGGTGTTTTAGTGCCTTGGTGGCTAATAAAAAAAAAATTGAAATGTTTGGAAGTGGATAGCTTGTCTTGTTTCTTTTAATTTGGTTAGACTTATAATTCATTGCATGATAGAGTGAAAAGAAAATTAATTTTTTTTGTTATTTGGCAAATTATTTATTTTATTGAGGTTAAAATCACATTGCCGATTATTATTAGCGGGGCGTGACATAGGCTTTGTTCGTTTGGTAGTTTTGAGTATTCTAGTTTTGGTAGTGGGTGGAGAGAGAAACAGAATAATGATTGGAGAAAGAAATAATGAGTGGAGAGAAAAATATGATAATAATTACAAAACAAAACTAAATTTTTTCTAAACTTAGAAACGAACGAAGTCTTAATTGTTTGATGACAATTAAAAGTTTAAGGGAGAATTTCAAAATGGCACCTGAACTTTAGACCCAATGTCCCATAAACATCTGAACTTCACTTTATTTCAATTAGGCGCATGTGCTTTACAAAACCTCCAAATTCAAGCACCTGGCCTCATATTCCGTCCATTGTGCGACGGAAATCGCTTATGTGGCATTTTTCTCCCGTTAAGTGACCCTTTGGCACACAAGAGTAGCTCCATAAGTGGTAGAGAATCAAAGCCTTCATTTAGAGAGAGAGAGAGAGAGAGAGAGCAAACAATGGCTTCTTCTGCGGTCCAGAGATCACCCTTGCTCGATTAATTCAGTTCAATTAGGTTATGTCATTTTTCAATACACAATCTGGATCTTACATGGAATGAAGGGTTCCACCATGAGGCCCCCCCACTTCTCTCCCCGTGATGGAAACAAAAAAATGGCAATCGGAAAAAGGAAATTTAGATATAATTGGAACCAAAAAACTTCTCTCTCCTCCATCCTCCCAAACGTTCTCTCTCTCCCTAATCACAGCGAGCACCCAAAATCCAACAGGAACCATTACCACCGAACCACCAATCGAACACCACCAGAGCGCCACCATCGAATTAACACCACCGATCGACCACCACAGAGCCCCCACAGACAACGGCGCGGCCCACCACTACCGGAGTCCCCACCGACGCCGGCCCACCACCACCATCAAAAACCACTTTTGAGTTTCAGTGTTGGGTTCATCTCTCTCTCTCTCTTAGTTTTGTGAATTTCAGACGAAAATTCAGATGTACTGGCCTCGAAAAAGTGAAGAATATGGTGGGGTTTTGATTGTGTGCATTTTCCCCACTTCCTACCATGTGCAGTGAGGCCTTTTAATGGATAAAAGATGCCACGTCTGCACTTTTTGAACAAAATGGATGGAATATAATGGCAGGTGCCTGAATTTGGGGGTTTTGTAAAGCACAGGTGCCTAATTGAAATAAAGTGAAGTTCAGGTGTTTATGGGACATTGGGTCCAAAGTTCAGGTGCTATTTTGAAATTTTCCCAAAGTTTAAAGTAAGAGTATGGCTTTTTTTTCCCTTCCAATTTACCAAAGAGTCAGAATTTGCACCTAATTCTTTGTGTTGATTCCAATTGTATGATGACCCAAGGAAGTACTGGTTCTCAATGTAAATGAAGCGTTGGGCCGCACGGATTGCATTTACGTATGTAGCATGTATACTCATGTCTATCAGGACATTCTTCCCGCATGCCAAGTTCTGTTAAATTGCAATCAAATAATTGAGAAAAGACATCCTATAGGAAAATAATGAGGGCATAATCGCCTAAGGGAAAACTAAAAAAAAGCTCTCACCCTGCTTGTAGCATCTTTTGGGTCTTTTGGAAAACCCTTGACAGAATTGGAGTCTACCGAATGAAAAACCTATATTTTTGAAAAAATTAGTCAAGAAAATGGATTTGAACAAGAATTAACATACCTAATTCAACAGCTTTTATGAACTAACATACCTGGACATGCCAAGTTTCTGGATCATCATCTCTTAGGCATGGCAAATCTGTCATTCCAATGATGTCCGGAATTCTATCAATCGTGAGTAATGCATCATTGTATGATTCATACATTTCTAGAAGCCTCTTGGGATTTAAATCCTTCAGCTCTGCCATGCTACGAATTTTGAAAATTTTGTGTAATGCTGATCCACCTGTCTCTTTGAGTTTTTTAAGCCCACGGGGCTTTGAAGCCCTTGACCAACGCTCTTCAAAGTTGGTGAGAATATCATATGCTGCTGGGCCATCAATTCGACAGTGCAAGTCATGCCATGGTTCTCTTGGACAACCAACTACAGGCCCCTGTTCAATTAAGTAACACCAAAGATTCAGAAAAGGAAGTTCTCAGTTAATGAATGGTTTACATCACTGTTTGAAATGGTGGGTGGTACATTTGGAATTACACATTCTGTTGTGCCGCAGGGGTCACTCACGCACACAACACACACTGATTTCAGAGGAAAAACTCCATTCTATATGTATATATACTCACAATATATACAAAACTTGAAAAAACCTGTCCGAGGAGAGCCACAACCGGCTCCCCCTCTCAAGACCTCACCCTCTCAGACTCTCATCAGCTCACCCACACCCTCGATCTCTCAAATACATCAGTATTTATAGGGAGAAACCAGGGAAACACTCCAAGAGCATTAATTGCTCTTTGCACACCTGAGGTATCAAAAGTCCAAATTGGTTGCTGGCATTAATTAGCCGGCCACTGTTCATCACCCACACTTGGGTGAATTTCAACAATCACCCCCTTCACCCAATGTGTGGTAATTGTCAAGTTCGTTCTGCCTCTTTAGCAAGCGCTTGTGTCACTCCAAGTCTAGCTTCCAGCACTCTTTCATTGGAGTACACATGCCTGACTGAAATGTCTTCCTATTTGACTAGATCTTCTGAGGCTAAACCCGCAGCGCTGTCCGACTGCAATTCCGCCACTTTAGCATCTTCCGTGTACCAGAGCTTCAACACAGCTTTCCTCTGCTTACACCAGAGGCTCCATTCACCAAATGGTCTCACACACCATCTAGGAAGAGTCTGACTTCCATCTTTGTTGACACACCGCATCCCCCGCTGAGTTACGCCGTACCTCTAAACTGAGATACATAACTCGCAAATCCGGGATGTCTTCATTCCTGCTAGATCTCCGTGGCTCATACCGGCTTCACCCTCGATATACCGCACCCCCTGACCAGAGTGCCCGCACCCCCTCTCCCCCCGGAGTGCCCGCTGTTAGAATATAATATTGGTATTAGTCCCACATTGGTTAATGTAATCTTATGTTATGATTTTTCATTATATAAATACGAGTTGATTGTGATAGGGTTAGTTAACACAACACCCTATACACTTTTCCTATCATTCTTTCTCTTGCAACATGATATCAAAGTGGGTTTACCATCCACCTTAGATATACAAAACCCTAGCCGCCTCCCTCTACCGCCATCATTATCTCACCACGAAACCCTAAATCTACTGCCAACATCATCTCTAATGTTGCATATGTGAACAGTGCTCGTGAACTGTGCTTGCTGGTTTCTCTCGTGCGTGCTCTGTTTTCTCTAGGCGATCATCGTACCCTCCGACGACTATTTTTTTGGCCCGTCAGCTCCAGAAACTCCAAATCGTGGCCGAAATCCGTCAAAATCGATTACCCAGTCCCTAAATTGTACTCGTCAGCGCTTGAATAGCCTCGTCGGTGCCTAAACTGTACTCGTCGGCCATTAACCAGTCACAGCGACCCTCGCCGGCAGTAGCCAAGTCTCCAAAATCTCCAAAACAACTCTCCTTCACTTCGAAAATCCTTGATCTGCATCCCCAAGGTGCCGACAACCTCTGAAATTCCCTAAGGAGCATTTGAAATCATCACACCACCGCTGGGACGTTATGTTCGAAACAGTCTACATGTATTAGTTGGTTGCCTTTTATTACACGGTGATATATTTACAATGAAATCTGATTCTGCTTCTACTGTCTCTGTTGCTGTTGGTTCTTCATTCAGTCGTGGACATGGTCATAATTCTGGGTTTCCTAGTCGGGTTTTTGGCCATACTTTTGGTGAGCGTGGTAACATATCTTGTTTTGTCGTTTATTTCATTGAAGTTGGTGGTTGTTGGTTGGTAATTGAAGTTGGTTGTTATTGGTCGTTGAAGTTGGTAGTTGAAATTGGTTTTGTTGGTCGTTGAAATTATTTCGTTGAATTCGTTCATTGGTCGTTGAATTCGTTCATTGTTCGTTGATTCATTGGTCATTGAAATTATTTTGTTGAAGTCATTGAAATCGTTGAAGTTGGTTGGTTGTTGAAATTGTTGAAGTCGTTTCGTTGGTTGAAGTCGTTCATTGGTTGTTGCTATTGAAAGTTGTTCCATTGTTTTAATAAGTTGGTTGTTTTCGTTATTGTTGTTAGTAGTTGAGATAATTGTTTCGTTGGTTGATATATAACAAGCTGAAGAGTCTCCAGCTTGAGGAGGAGTATTAGAATATAATATTGGTATTAGTCCCACATTGGTTAATGTAGTCCTATGTTATGATTTTCCATTATATAAATAAGAGTTGATTGTGTTAAGGTTAGTTAACACAACACCCTATACACTTTTCCTATCATTCTTTCTCTCGCAACACCCGCATCCAACACCGGATGCTCTTGATCCATCATCTACGAGAACAAATGTCCGCATCCCCCAGAAACAGTGTCTGCATTCGGCCAGCGCATGGCCGATCTCTAGCAGAACCAGACGGAGCTCAACCAGCTCAACATCCCCTCATGTCTCTCCAGTATGCTTCCACATCTGAACTCGGATGACCCATTTGCCGTTAACCATTGTGAATTCCCAAGAAAGAATGGTGGAGACTCGGCCTCCTTATAAACCATTCTCCTTCAACCATTAGGTTGTTTTGCTAGAATTCACAATGTTGCAAGTATTTCACAACAGAGTCCATTTATATCGCGCTCCTCCGCTGCTTGAGTGGCTGCATCACTCCTCTGGAAGCCGATAACTACGTCCGACAAACCACGAACACTTGTGCCCAGTCATAGGACACAAAATCGCGACTCCATCTCTCCTCCTCATACGGCCATATATCTAGGAGAGGATCCAGTCACCAAATTCCACTAAGGAAGAGATCCAGTGAAGCTTCAACTCAAATCCATCTCAATCCTCAATCCGAAGCACCAATGAATAATCCCGCAAGCTGTTGCTGTCGTCATTGCTGACCAGCTTCCCGCACACCACTAGTTCGTTTTCAAACACACACATTAGTACGTCTCAGGTCGCGACTCCTCGTACTCCTGTGCCTATTCCGTGTGCGTCCGCAATTGTTGCTTCTTCCATTCATTGTCAACGTCCACCCATACTACTTGACCGTGCCCGACATCAGCTCCATCTGCCGCTGCACTCCCACAAGCTTGTATAGGTTGCCCCTCATCCGTTAGACCGGAAATCGCCATCCGATCAGCTCCTCCTGCAGCCCGAATAAAAAAAACTGCATGTCCGAATGATAGGTCTTCAATCTCGATTGAACCAAACTGCCCCTGATCACTTCGATCATCTCCGCAATACGTCACCCTAGTGAGCGCCTGTGTCACTACCAAAGCCAGGCATTCCAACATCCCACACACCGGGATATACCGCCTGAACCGAGTGTCTCCTTGCTCGACTAGTTTTTTCGTGACTAATTGCCCCGATCATCGCAAGTCTACTCCGCCAATCGTCCTTGGTGGGTAGCTCCTCCAACACTATTCGCAACTTATGCCACTTTTCGTCATCTCTCTCGGGTCTCCTCCTGCCATTCGTCCATCCTCGTTCCATTCTCGGCTTTTCCACAGCATCCCTGGATCATCCATTGATACACCGATCAATTGCCCTAATAAGTGCCTGTGTCACTGCCAAAACTGAGCTCTTCCATACCCCAAAACTAGGATATACTACTCGAATGAGTGTCTCCTTGCTTACTAGCTCCGCAACAGATCACCACCGAAAAATCCTTATTGAAACAAGCCTCCTCACAACCCAATAAGGCTCCAAACATCCATTTCCTGCTCCACTAAGCAAACGCACCAGCTTAGGAGCCTCCGCACAGAAAATGAAGCACACAGTTGGATCTGGAACGTTGAGAGAGTCAAAATCGACTACTCACATGCAAAAAACGGAGTTGTATCGACTCTGAAATCGCGAAAAAACACCATGGACCCTTCCTCCAAAGACCCTGAATTGTCTCTGGACCTTTTGAACATGGTAAATTTGATCCTTTTGAACCTCATGAACCCTCTGATCCTTTTGACCCAACTTGCTGACCCCTTTGACCCTCAATGAGTCAAACTAATCAAACAGGTCAAACCCTGGTCCACTTGACCCCTCTGATGACGTGGCGCACCTGTCACATGGGAAAAAAACAGAGCACACCAGGGCTCTTCTCCGGCAACCCGTGTGTGAACCTCGGTACTCCAATCTCCTTACCGATCGCTCAGTTGGACTCGTATCAACGAGAGCTTCTAGATCTGTGGGCAAGAAAAAATTTCTGAACAAATTTTTTTTTTTTGATTTCAAACCAGTGGGTTTAAACATGAAACCCAGTGACCTTCTCGCTCCTCCTGAGCTCTGATACCAATTGTTGTGCCCAGGGGTCACTCACGCAGAGAACCCACACTGATTTCAAAGGAAAAACTCCATTCTATATATATACAAAACTTGAAAAAAAACTCTCCGGAGAGAGCCACAACCGGCTCCCCCTCTCAGGACCTCATCCTCTCATCAGCTCACCCACACCCTCAACCTCTCAAATACATTAGTATTCATAGGGAGAAACTAGGGAAACACTCCAAGAGCATTAACTGCTCTTTGCACGCCTGAGGTATCAAAGGTCCAAATTGGTTGCTGGCATTAATTAGCCGAACACTGTTCATCACCCACGCTTGGGTGAATTTCAACACATTCTACTACTCAAAAAACAAAAGACCAATATACTCCTCATATTGAGTTTATAAAAAACCTTATTCTCACATCTCAGTATTGTTAGTGCTGTTACTGATAAAGCATCACCCCATGAGGGCTTGAACCCTATATTCTGAAACACTGGATGACCTTACCAAAGTGAAGTTTATCAAACGAGATCAATAGAATCAATACCGCCCAAAAGAATGAGAAGATCGTAACGGAGTTACAATTTCTTTCTTTCAGAGAAATATTTCCAATCTGCTGGAAGATGATGATACAACTAATTATAAACATGGTCTTTGTTAGATCTTTCATTAACTTGATGAAGCATAGATGTTAAAGGTTAAACCATAGAGCCGCTCAACCTGAAATATGTTTGATAATTGGTACTCAATGTACTTCCCAAGCCAAATAAAAATAATGTTTTTGCAACTAAAATGATTTACATTTATCTGATTTAGCCCAGCTTCCAAAATTTGTGCCAGTACAGGTACTAATTGCACATGCTATGCTGGATCTTACACCTAGAATAGGAGTTGATAACTGCACCACAAAAGTACTAACCAAATTCAGTATATAAGTCACGAATAACTATAGTACGGAAACTCGACAGAAGCCTATGGCCATATGTTTTTCATCTACTGGATTACCTTGAAATTCGGATTATGGTAATCATCTTTGTGCACAGTTTGCAAAGTTCGAAAGATGGAATGATTGGGAGTGTCGTATCTTCCCTTGCATAGGTCAAGGCCCCCAACGAAGGCTATAATCTTTCTCTGATAATGACCTGCATCAGCATCCACGATCACAGTTTTCTGATGGTGGGTGTAGATTTTTCCTGCTTCCTGATTGTAAAAACCAATAGAACATATGTAAAGATCCTAAATCTTGATATCATGCAAACAAAACGACAGTTTTGGGGAAAAATTAGTAATATTTTGGTGAACATATTTTGGTTTAGTAATTAGTCTGTGTTTGATTTGGAATCCTGGTAGACAACTATAGAGAATACACCACAAAAGGTTAAGATATCACTTCTGCACTATACCAATATAAAAAGTAGCTGACTCCGAAACATCATATCTGAACATAACATCAAATTCAGTTCGGCTAGCTATTAGTCACTTGACTTTTCACATGACAGGATATATTTTACCTCTCTTCTTACTAGGAATCGATTTGTGATGCACAAACTGTAGAAACTCACCATCACCTGATTCACATCTACACAATACATATACTGTTATACATATGCAAGACTACTGTTCTGTCAAACATATTCAAGACCCCTCTTCAACTTGCCGCCTAGCGGCTACAAAATATTAGTAGAATCTCATGCGAAAAAAGCTGCTTCCGATGTTTCAAAGCACATCAGAGAAACAACAACATAAAACAGAGAGATGGCATATCTGACCTGTTGTTTGACCCAGCTATGTCCATTTCGACAAGATGATCGGGGACAAAGTAGAACTTTCACTGAAGAATGCTTGAAAAACTTCCGAACTTCCTCATCACTTGTATCCATAAGTCCATCCTATCAAAAAAGTGATAACTATCAAGTATGTTGTTCTGTCAAACAGATTATAAACCTATCACACTCACACTAGACAAAATACAATGTTGGTATTTGCACTTGAAGAAATAATATGACATCACAGCTCAAAATCACAACAATCAGCATCTAAGGAGTGGGAAAGGATGAAGATTTGGGCACATTTACTTATTGTCATACCCTAACAAAACATAAGATTCCTCAATGATAGCTAGTCAATGGAGTCCAAAATAGTGCAAAGCCAGGATTTTGATTCGGGGGGCAGATTTTCATCCATAAAATGCACTCGCTGTATGACATACGATTTGTGTTCCTTTATAATACACCGTACCAACATCATTTTAACTGAAGCAACAATAAATGTACAAAATTATTTTGTACTTATTCTTTGGATAACTAAAACACCCATGTACTTATTTATTTGTCTATCAAAGAAACTAAGGGAAAAAAAAACTGTAATATTTTGACTTTATGAAACAAAAATTGTTTAGATTGTAAAGGGCTAAAATACTAATTATTTAGTACAAAATATTCTATATTAACTTAATAAAATTTTGGTATTCTTTTGCCCCCGCCCCCATGTAGTTCCGCTTCTGGTCCAAATATTGCACACATTAGGTTTTGTTCCTTACCTTGACATAACCAAGAATGTTCCAAGAATAAGGATCATCCCAAACAAGGAGCAAGACTCTCACGCCTTCCTGTGACTTGGTTTTGAGAAGGTCCCCTAGAGTGACTTCTGCTGATTTATCATTTTCGCGAACAAGTCTAACTTGGTGGTATACAGACCACCCTGTAATGTATATCAAACGGCGTGCCTGACTAATTGCATCAAATATGTCCCGCCAACAATTCCCATGCTTATACTGCATGTCATGGTCGAGTCTCAAATTTGGAAGGAACCCATCGTGGACATGGGCATCTTGATAAAGCATAACCTTTCCGCCCTTCCGCAGTGGAAAATATGTTCCAGGCACCCCACTGTTTAACAGTGTCATTTCCCCAATTGGGATGTATTGAATTGATAGACTCAAGACTGCTCCGACTTCCCATGGCTTTCCGTTTGTGTCAATAATTGGGAAGGTACCTTCAATTTTTGTACCTGACAATAGTTGCTCCACCGGTATCCCAACCACCCCGATAATCCGAGATCCCAAAACATCATTGTCCTTGACTACAAAGTGCACCTCTGCAGCAGAATGTGCAACGGGAACATAAAAATGTTGCGTCCAAACTGGGTTCTCGCAGTTACTGATCACAAAAGTCCTCCCAATTACAGAATTGCAGACTGTGATTGCAACATACGGATCACTTGTTATCATTTTATGAGGAACGTTTCCATCAAATTTGCGCCTAACTTTTTCCTTCATTAGCTTGAACATGTCTGGAATTTTGTGGGGGACAGAATCCATGTTAGGAAGGTTCCTGGCCTCTTTTACCCATATTTCTAAACTCCCGTGTAACAAAAAATCTTTCAAAGATGCATTTCGGGTTTTTGAGGGAACATGCAGCACACCCTGATTATGGCGTGAGTCTTCACAGCACGAATCTTCATGAACAGATTCAGCCATGTAAGAAACACTCCTCTAGTTCCAAGTGATTGAATTCCCCGGCCAAATGTGCTCCTATGACTCAACCTACACAACAAGAAACATTTCACACAACTGAAAAAATCTACAGTAACAAACAGCTTAATGGAAGTGAAACCAAATTTCGAAAAATACCCTTTTCGTATAAGCTCCGGATTGACTTCTTGCAGTAATAGCACTTCGAAGAAGGCAATGATCAAACAGGCGGTGGCCAATAACCCGACGGACGAAAGATAAAACGACCCAGGTGAAAGCGTGAATGAGTGGTGGAATTTACAGGGATAGCAGAGATTTTGCAATGGGATCGAACATGTACGAGTATGGTAAGAGTACGTGGGAATGACAAGGCAATATATAGGAGGAACCAGAAACCCGAGGAATGAAAATTGGTGTTGACTGAGTATATATGATGCATTGATTTTCGATTTAGTACTAACAACTTGGTGATCAAGTGGACAATTTGATCAGTTTTGAACTCGAAAAGCCCGAGTAGGAATGAAGACGACCGGTTCAAGTTCGTAATAAGAGAGAAAACCAAGTGAAAGTCTTCCATAGGAGTGGAAAGAATATGATAGTTATTTAGTTTATGAATTAGTAGTACTAATACTAACAACTTGGATAATTTGATCAATATTGAAATTGAGAAGACCAGTAGGAATGAAGAAGACCAGTTCATAGTAAGAGGGAAAAACAAGTGAAAGTCTTCCATATGAGTACAGAGAATATACCACAACGTATGAAAGTGAGGTACTACTGAGGTAGATTTTCAGGCCAGTAGGAAAGTACACGTTTCTGGCTCAACGTTTGTTTTCACATTAGCGGGATTTTTTTGGCGTAGCCTTGTACCAAGTGATTTTGAGTCGCAGGAATATGTTGAGAAATTCTCTTTGTTAAAGAATCTCACATGATCCTGCAGCTGAAAATCAGAGGACTGGAGCTGGGGACTCCCTCCAACCGTCGTCTCTCCCCGCATGGAAAATCAATTTGATCGGACTCGATATGTGGACAACCGTATTTTGTTTATTATAATGGACAGAAAAAAAGAGTTAAACTTACCCCTCCCATTTTATCAAGCAAAGTAAAATTTATTTAGTTATCTATCGAATTTTGGTCAAACTACTATTTTGAAGGAATTTTTTTTTTTTTTTTTGCCACAATGATAACAAATGTTATTAATAAGTCAAAACGATACATCAATCGGGAGACCCATCCAGAAAGGGGACCAAGAAACCACAACGGTGGGGCTTCCGTCCATAGACTATACCCCGAACCACCCAAACCCTTGCCCGCCAACACATGAGCAACATTATTACCATTCCTACGAACAAAAGAAAAGCTACAACACTGGAAATTTCTACTCAAAACTTGAATTTCATGAATGATCACTTCTACCACTTGATTGGTCGCAATCTGGCTATTAAGCATCTTCACTAACAGTCGAGCATCACTGCTAGAACAGACCCCAAACCGAGTTGTAAGCCCAACAGGACAGGACACCTTGTCGAATTGCTAGAGGTTCAGCAACTGATAAACTAGCACACCACTGCGAAACTCCCATAGACTCTGCGGCAAAAAAGCCTTTGGAATCCCTAACCACAATACCATAGCCTCTCATTTCCCCAATTCTTTCTTCCAAGAACCATCCATATTAATCTTAAACATCCCATCTGGAGGCCTTATCCACGAAAATGCAGCTCCCTCTTTGTTCGAAACAACAGCCGTAGTATTCAAAGAGTTTGCAGCCAAAAACTCATGGAGATACTCCACTGCCCCTGGCACACCACCCCAGGAAGAGAAAGTTGTGTTAAAAAATAGCCCCATTCCGACACTTCCAAATATACCACATTAGAACCGCAGCAAACAACATACACCAATCCTTGTTACTTTGATCCAGCCATCACAGTTCCATAGTATCCCAAAAATAAAAAAAAGAGTTAATTTGTATTGTCCCCATACTTACTTGTAAAGGCGACAAATGCCATGCTTGAACAGCTAGAGGGCAAATACAAAACAGGTGAACAATAGATTCTTGGGCAAAACCACAAACCGAACAGCTAGGATCGTCTATCACCCTCCTCCGCTGCAAAGCTTTCCTAGTTGGGAGAATCTCACGGCAGCACTTCCACAAAAAGTGCTTAATTTTATTGGGAATATTGAGCCCCCAAATAGATTTCCATAGTGCCTCTTTCCCAGCCATCAATCTGGTCCCCCCTTCCTCTCCATTTCCCATAATCCTTCGATTCTTCAAGTCCAGAGCTGACAAATAGCCTGAGCTTACATTATAAGTACCCGCATGTGACTGATGCCATACCAACTTATCGACCCTATTTGTCCACGACAAAGGAATGCTGAGAATGCATTGAGCGTGATCCGGAACAAAGAGCTGAGAAACAATATCTTCCTTCCATGTCCATCAGCCTTTGCGGTTTGAATACCCCATCCATTGGCACCCAAGGATCCTCATCAATGCGCACATGTTCGCCATTCCCAATTGACCACCGAATTCCAGTGGTTAAAACCTTCTTGCTTTCCCAAATGCTTCGCCATACCCAAGATGGATTAGAACCCAGCTTTGCTTCCATAAACGATCTATCTTTGAAATATCTGCTCTTGAGAACCTGGGCCAATAAACATCCTAGTGACATCATAATCTTCCATCCTTGCTTAGCTAAGAGAGCTAAATTATAAGACGTAAGATCTCGGAATCCCAACCCTCCCTTGAATTTAGGATTGCACAGCCGGCTCCAACTGGTGCAGGAATTATTTAGGCTACTGTATTTACGTGAGGAACGGTTTAGGTCTACATTTTGAATTCAAGAAAGAACGTCCTATACGTATGAAGAGGTGTGGAGAGATGGAGTATGGAGAAGAGCTCAACTCGACATTGACATCTTATTTGGTTCTCTCAAAACAATCATGGTAGTGACACATACTCACTCATAAGTTATAGTTATTAAGGTCATAGAGGGAGAATAAGATTGTTTTAAGTTTAGGTTATTTATGTCATAGAGGGAGAATAAGTTTAGTCGATGCACAAATGAAGAACACCCCCCCCCCCCTTCTCTCTCTCTCTCACATTGGCACCGGTCTTCCACTATTGCCATAGGATAGATATTATAGGTGGAAGTGGTAGATTCACTTGTCGTAGATCCAATAGTTATGATGAATTTATCATAATCCTAAAGAACTTTGCCACTTTTATTTCGAGCTTAAGAATTCACTGATGGTAAATTCACTTATGGTGATCAAATCCATCTATCTATACTATATAGTATTGCATGAGGATTTTTAATGACAAGCCCTCTGCGCTTGCCGCATGTGGCCTAATTTTTACTCCCTGATTGATACATGAAAATTCATTAGTCTACCTACAAATGAATCTTTCAAGCACTATGCACTATGAGATCATTATTTATTGTCCCTCGTTTTTTCGTTGTTTTTTCCATGTTTAAAAGTTTGAGTATCCAAAGAAACTCACAATAAATCATAAAAGTACTTACTGTGCATTTTTTTGACAATATATGGAGAAGATTATATGAATAATAGCCCAATAACACTTACATAACGGAATTCATATATTGCATATATTTTTGGACAAAACCCAACTAATCATCATCTAAATATAAAATGAGAACACACAAAACAGTCGATGTCTTTTACCTCAACCCACACATTGAGCCAGACGCAATCAGCGACACTCACAATCTGCCGTAGATTCATACCTAGAATCAGCAATCTCAAAAGAGATAAAGTGCTAGTTAAAGATAAAAGACAACAAATACTTAAACGATCAGATGGACTCCAACCAAGTATGAACGCACCAATTAACTTTTAAAAGCTACAGATCTGACAAAGCCACCACGAGTTGCCCTGTCAAAAACATCATGTAAGGTATGAGCACCGTTGGCACAGATATCATTGTGAAATACCATTGTGTCTTAAAGAATCCGATCTGCGGACGAAATATTCGTCCAAAGACGAAACTAACAACTCTCAAGAAGACGAGAGACAAAACTCTCACAGATCAAATGACAAGTCGTTGATATGAAGAGACAAGAGAAAAACAAAACAAAAACAATAGTAAAAGAGGAGATTCCTTCCCCTCCCACCGCCGTAAAAGGGTGTGAAATAAATGGAGGGAGATTATATCTAGTAATGAGCGGAAAGGGATAGCATCAGCATTGTATTCATGAACTACATCCAATGGCATAGAAAGCACCTCATGATAGTATCTCTCTTTTTCCGTTTTCCCCTGACATTGCAAAACTACAAGCTTACATTTAAGGTGACAAGCCAACAAAAGGCCTGCAAACTTCTACAAAGCAACCAAACCTTTTACGCTTAGTCGGGTTTTTCGGTAGCCCAAATGAACAAATTAAGCATCTCCTCAAGCATTAGATACGCCATCTGGATATGACAATTCGGCCCCCAGCATCAAGTCATAGAACTTTATGTGCATTCCTGTAATACCTGTTTATAAATGGAAACTGCACGGCAAAATACAGAACACAAAAAGGTTGAAAGGTTAGCAAAATGTCGTTTGCATCACCAAGGATTGCCTGAGGAGCTAATTTCATTTATAGTATTTGTTGATACACAAATTATATATCCTGGAAGCAGTTGAATTACAGAATGCAGACGGATATTCAGTAAACGGTCGTCTAATTATTCCCATCGTAATGAATCCCAAGTTCCAACAATTGACAGATTTCTAGACCTGCTGAAGCTAATGGTTTACTTAAGGGGAAAAAAACACATAGGCATTCACAAGCCTTGACTAGCAGAAATAAAGTTCACAGCGAAGAAAGTTTGAGTTCAGTAGTTTGAACTTTGAAGATACAGGGAAAGGACTAGATCTTTTTCCCTATATGGCATTATTATTAATTGGCCACTGATTTTCGCGCTCCAAGATTTACTGCAGGCGCTACACCTTTTTGTTTTTACACTATGATGTTGTTGGCAACATCAGTGTAAAAACAAAATATACTGTGATGTTGCCAGCAACATCACAGTATAAAAACAAAAAGGTGGAGCGCCTGCAGTAAATCTTGGAGCGCGAAAATCAGTACCCTATTAATTAATGAGTTAAAATGTTGGATTACTACAAAAGATGTTGGTGCTGGTCCATCAACTCGAACCTAGAACCTTGACCAGTTAACCTTGACAATTATTAGGTTGGAAGTCGGAATAAACACTAAAGAAGATCAACACTTGAGAAATGCACCAAATATATCATGCAAACAGGACAACATACACAAGTAACTGTATGTGTTATTATGCGGCAACAACTCAAATGACATGTTATGTCTAGGCGACCATCATTCCTCTTAAATTCAAATTTCTGGACCCAAAAAAACACGGAAATGAAGGCTGACAGGACCGAAAATAGCGAGTTTTGTCTCCCTAGTATACATGTCTGGTATATATAAGTTGAAAATAGACCAGCACTACTTAATTACATATTTACTACAAAACCTATGAATACTACTCACTGCTGGCAGCTTGTAGCAAATCTATATGAAGTGTACTTTTGTTAAGTGAAAAATAGCACCAAAATACCACCCCACTTCATAGCTGCTGTTAGACAAGAAATTTCTGATTGAGGGAGAAGGGAGATTTTATTACGAAGCTTTATAACTTCGATTATCTCTCTTAAGCTAACTTCGTGAGAAGTGTAAATTTTCCCTCTGCTAAACCTTATTTGTACTAATAGTTGAAGATTCAACTCACTATGAGTGAGCATCAGTCTTCAAGAAGATAAACATTACATAAAAGTAAAAATCCTGCAGGTGGAAATGAAACTAGACATCAACATAGTTCCTTCTAAAACTAATTTAAAAAATGAAAGTGGGTATTGGCCAATGCTTAGTGCATTGGTGATCGTCTGATTAACTGAAATGAGCTCTGCCAAAAATGTTAGACTAATTGCTGATAAAAAAAATGTTAGACTAATTTACATGGAAAATATGCTAGTGCAGTGGTGGTGGTCTGAAAAACGGAATGAGCTCTGCAAAAATGTAAGACTAACTTTTGGGAATAATAACATACAATTCTAAAAGCCTCTCTTTTTGTGGAAAAAACAGTAACAAGAGTAGCAAAGAGAGCAACTACAAAGTTTAAGAGGGTATTAACGGCCTCTAAATTTCAGGCCAACTTGAATACCATGTAGGCAGAGCTGGACTTGGTCTTACAACTCAACATACAAACAATGCAAGAAGGACTAATCATGGCAGGGACCAAACCCAGATCAAGAAGCCATATGAACAAGACGGATAAAGATCGATTAAGATTACCTTGAAATTGGACACATCAAGAGAATCAGGTGTGGGCGCAGGATAGAACTTGTAAAACTTTATATTCTTGAATGCTGCCTTTGTTTCCTCACTCATTTCTTCCAAAGCTTTCTTCCGTGCTTCCCTTGCCTAGAAGACAAAAGTTGCAACAATGCCTAACATGCATAGGAGCCATCACAATATTTGTAACGGAAAAAGTTGCTACCAATAAAATACCTCACGGTTAGCTTTCTTTCCGTCACGGACCTTCTCCCTCACAAAATCCTGAGACAAACGAATCATAAGGTGATCATAGCTACAGACATTGGTTTCATCACATGGAAGATATAAGTTGTGTACTATTATTTAGTAAAGTTCACCTTGAAAGCGTCCTTTTGATCTGCAGATAACTCTCCCGCCTCAATAAGCTCATCAGTAAATTCCTACAGTCATTAGAATCAAGTTTAACCAGCAATTCTATCACAAAAACTTGAAGTGGCACTTGCAATGTTCTAAAAGTCGGCTGCCTAGGCCGATTAGTCCCCGCCTAGGCGCTAGGCGGTGGTCCAACGCCTAGATTAGGCAGACGACTAGTCGGGCACCTAGTCCTTGCCTAGGCGCTAGGCGGCCAACTAGTCGGCGCCGCGCCCCTTTTTGGCCCGACTAGAGCCTAGCGATTTTTAGACCATTGGGCACTTGAACCATGAATAACTGAAAGTAATATATGATCATCTTAGCAAAATAAAAGAAGTGGCACTTGCAGATTGCAAGAGATGTTGACAATTGACTCACTCTGTCTCAGAAACATGTTCAACTCAAGTTGCCAACAAGCCAGTATAATTTCAATTTCAATGTATACAATAAGCACATGGCAATGCAAATAAAAATTACCTCAAGTTTCTCATAATTCCAATCAAAGTCACGACATATCTGAAGAGAATAAACAAAAATGAGATCAGTTTATAGCTTAACATATACATCAAGCAAAAGTAGAAATTGTTCAAAGTTACTTGACAACAGCTGCTAAGTCAACCCATTTGAGGAGTTCCCATTTACTATACGCATGATTTAGGATTCATACCAAACAAACTTCTAGTGATCGCTCTAAGAATCATATATACTCATCTAGCATATTCTAGAGAGACATCCTCGCTGAAACTTAGGACCTAATCATCACTACAAACAAGAATCTTACCAGGTTTGCTTCAGCTGGAAATATGATGTCCACGATGGTGCTCTGTTCAAGTTCATCTTCCTGAAGGGGCTGGTAGAAATCTGCAAAAAAGGGCATCTCATCACAAGAGATTCTATGTGGTCTAGCCAAAAGCAGCATAAAAGATAGTTGATCAATGAAATCTACAAAGCTGGACATATCCATACCCAAACTCTAGATAGACAATTCTCGAGGTTGCTTTTTCAAGAAACAGGCCAATGAAGCAGAAGCCCATGAAGTTACAAGATCACAACATGAAGATTTATTATAGGACAAATTGAAATAGTACTTTTTACTTTTTAGTGTGAGTTTGATTTCAACTTAACAAACTTTCTTCAAACTTAGTAGGGTCGGCCACATTAATTGATCTCCTTCGGTTTTATCTAGTGCAGGGATAGCATAATAAGTTTATAATAGTTTTCAACCCCATCTCCAAGATGGTAATAGCTCAAAAGTTTTCAGAGTCTCACTTCAGCCATATGCATAATTACTACTGGTTTGAGGTCACGAATTGAATTTGGTCATACAGGTTATTGCCAAATGGACCTAGCACCCTACTGGTAATATGAGAAATGGTCCCGGCATGGAATCTAGAAGTCTCATTAGACATTCCAAGATAAAAAAGGACTCACAAGGTAAGCAGTACTCAAATTTCTTCACATGCTCTACCTTCAAATGTCTCAACCCAGCCCTGCAATGAACAAGTTCATGATATTATTGTATAAAAAAAGTAGAACATAAACTTATATAAAAAACACAAAAAAACTCGATGAAGAAATACTTGATTTGCAAAATGCCACCCATAAAATGGTTGGATGGTTCAAATTCCATAACCCAACCTTAAAGCAAAATGATTTGCAAAATGTCACCCATAAGATGGCCTTCTTTCCAAGGAAGGCGGCTAGGGAGGATATTCTTATGACATATAAGTGCAGGAGAAGGGGCCAATTTTAGTGATAGTGTGTGTAAGAGAGAGGAACAGGTGTGAACCACCTCCTAGCTCCTATTATATGGCTCAGTGGCAAGCGAGATGTGGATAGGGTGTAATCAATTGCTGGTACGGATCGAGTAGGTAATTTCTTAGGAGTATTTGCTACATGAGCTTTTTACTCTTTGGAGCAGAGGTTGTCCAAAAGAAAGCTTCCAGAAAGCATGGTAGGATGTTACATTTCACTCATCCTGCCCTGAACTGGAAAGGGTTTTATCCCTTCGCTCATATCACTGTCAGAAGACTCAAATTAACGCCCAAAGGGTGCAAGATCGGGCAAGACTACTAAAATGGGACCCACAAATTTCTTCTTTTTCATTGGGTTAATTAGGCTCGTGACTGAATAAGAAAAGAAGACATCTGCTAATTTCATCGATTCAGGTTTCTTATCGGTCTTCAGAAGAGAAACGTGCACCGACCTTCCAGCCGCTTCACAATGCTTCATGTGGTGTTTGTGGAACAGGAGTAATAGGAAGCTTTTGGGAATACTGATAGTTTGATACTGTGTGTGAAAGGTACAATGCTTGTATCCTTGTTTTGTTCGCTGAGAGGAGTGTTTCCTCAGATTTTGAAGACAATTTGGGGAGTACTAAACCAAATAGGCAACAAATTTATAAACCATGGTAAATCCATAAACAATGGTTGGTCAATTCTAGCTTGAGTAAGCAAAAAATTCTCCTGATCCACTAGATTCAACAAACACAGATGCTTTGCAAAGGAGTGGCAGTAACTATCTAAGAGCCAAATAATTAACAGATGAATGAACTACAAAGCAGCAGGACACAAAAAACACAGTGGAAAACAAAAGACGAGAGGATACAATGATACCTTCTCTGTGTACAGCTCAGAACAAAAATTTGAGATTTTAGTCTTTCAACTTGAGAATCTCTGTGGGCAAATGAAATTAGAGAATGCCATCAGGTGCTTGACTAAGAACTTTGAAGTGTCGAGCAATGCAAAACATTGCATATATAAGTCAGGGAAAACCAAAATAATGACCCAAATAAATGAAATCAAGCTTGTTACCTATCTTCCAATGGTATGTAAGGAACCCAATCCATCTTCATCTGTTTCATAGGCACTATTTCCTCCGCCTCCCTTTGGACCGAGGTAATCCCAATCTTATCGGACGGTGGAAAGGGGGAAACAACCTAATCCACAAGAAGGAACAATAAGTATAAATAGCATGTTTCTGTGTGTTTCAAATGGTTAGAGAAGTCTCATTTCAAGTTTTCAACATCCATTTAGTAATCAACAAGAAAGAATAAATGCCTAAATATGAAATTGTTAAACTAATACTCCTTCAAAATACAGTTTTCCATGGGTCAATGATGTTGGAGCTTCTAAAGATCTAATAATAGCAAATATGTCAGGTTTGTGAAAGTGAACAATTCCAACCACCAATAGTAATGTATTCATTAGTTAGGATAGACAATAGCTATAGAATATAGTGTTAGCATCAAAATGAATAAGTTGAAAGAAGAAAATTTCACGCCCGAAACATAGAAGTTAGAACTTAAACTTTATATTTCTTATTTAGAGACTGCATGTCAAGGGAGCAGCAAGCCAGCAACAAAAAGTAGCAACAGGCATCTGAATTTTGCATAGAAAAAAGGTGTGCTGCTATTAATCACAGTTGAGTGATTATATAACCTTCACATAACAAAGCAAATAGTTTAGTAACTTACAGCAACCACAACAGGTATGCAGGTTACTTTTACTTCATCGTTGAAAAGGACCAATTGAGCTGCAAAACAAAACAAATAACCAAAAAAGCAGAACGTCAAGAAAAGCGGGAAGGCAGAACAAGTAATACCCTTTGTGAATTGTAGTCTTTTTTCAAAAAAATTCTTCTACCCCTCTCATGTCCACTGTAGAGTTACCAGATTAACCTTCTGACCCTCTCTTTGGAGAGTGATTCTTCACACAAGCTCCTCAATCGTCGGATTTGATATATTCGGCAACCGCGAAAGGTAAAGGCCTCTCAATATAAGAGAAGGCCTCCAAGATATCTTTACATTCAACAAAAGGTGCAAAACAAAGGTGGTGGAGGCCTCAAGTATAGATGGAGGCTCTAAGATATTATTTTACAAAGGTGCAAATCAAAGGCGGTGCAGGCCTCCAAGTATAGATGGAGGGCTCTAAGATATCATTTTCACATTGACCCATTCTTGGTTACCAAGAGCCCCCAATGAGTGTTTACATGATGAGGAATAGAGAGTGTGGTTACAAGCATGTCAGTTGTAACAATGATGTAAGCTATGCAACACATCCTTACAGAGAATGTCTCAGTTGTACTGCCGGGGAATGATCCCCAGAAGAATTAAACGGTTTATTCCAAGAGGTTTAGCCGCCACCTTCTTGCAAACTTAGTGGTAATCCACATTGATTTATGAGGTTATATCATGGTATTACAAGATTAGACGAAAGAGCCACAGCTAGGAGATTGTCACATCAAAAATCTAGGTATTGTAGTAAACACAAATTGCGAAGTAACCTTGTATAATCAACCACAGTGGAGGACCCAGCCATTGCGGGTTCCATCATGCTAGACAAAGATGCCATATTAGAGTTTATTAAATTGTCAACCACCAACTCATCTAAAAGTTTAAGCCGTTATAGAGAGGGGTAACTTTATTATTTATATCCTTAACACACCCCCTCACGTGTAGCCAGACTCTCCTCCATAAGCGGGCTAAACATATGCAAATATTTAATTATCAGGTAGGTGGTGACATTCGAACACAGGATGTATTACCTGCTATGGTATCCTATTAAAAATTGTCAACCATCAACTCATCTATAAGCTTAAGTTGTTATAGAGAGGGGTAATTTTATTATTTATATCCTAAACAGAACTAATGAACACACATACTGCGATGCTTGATGGTTGAGCAAAGGGAAACAAGGGCTCATTGAGAACAACATGACAAAAGATATAAATGCACTAGTAACGGGTCCAAACAACAGTAATCTTTGAAAAAAGGTGATTTTCACTATTTCACTTATTCAGTGAAAATTGGCAAGTGCATCGAAGTAATATATTATGCATAGTGAGGACTGATCAAGCAACAGTGGTTTCAACCATGTCCTGCTACTGGCGATTTCGTTATTCATTACCATCATCACTTGGAAAAAATTTTAGAGTATCAAACTAGTCTCACAATACATAAACAATCACACACATAGCACAATGTTTAGATATATAACTGGAATTAAAAGTACAAAATTATATATCCCACACATCATCATGTATGAATGCTAGAGGTTCATTGACAGTGGAGTAAAACAAATAGAAAGGCAGATGAAGACAACGGATTTGAGTACTGGTGATATGGAAGCTCAAACCGTGAACTATTAGATCTGCAGTTACTCCTAAGTGCTAACCAAAGCACATCCAATACCATCTTAACACCATTTCCTCAATTAGAAGGTAACATAACATACTGCTCATAAGAAACTGAACAAGAAAATAACTGATTACATAACTTCGAGAAAGAGATGCAAGGATTACAAATTTGGTCGTCACTTACGCTCAGTACAGCCAAAAAGGTAGACTTTTTGCCCATATAGCTCTCCACCCTCTTCAAATGCATTCTGTGGAAAATAAACAGAAGTTAGCATTACATATTGTTCTTAATTTTCTTTATATCTTCGTGATTGTCTTTCTTATCAATCTCTACGGTTCTCGGAAAACAGAGCAACCATCAAATCAGAGCCAACCAAGGACAGGAAATGACAATAATCATGCAACTCACCTCCAAATTGGAGAACTTCCACTTGTAATGATAAACCTGGTCTAACTGATCCCACTGCAATGAAATATAAATTATCAGAAATAACAACTGGAAAAGTAATGTGGGAAGAGAGCATCATTGCCAAACCTCTGTCCCGACGAGGAAAACTTGTTTCCACAGGTCTTCCTGCAAAACATAGCATGAGATTAAATTTTCAAAGCATTAAACCTTAGTTGCAGGAAACTCCTATAATGGAGCCGCTCCCTCCTAGTCCTTGGGAGCCTGCTTTTGCGCTCCCAACTAAGGAGCTTGACGGAAACCCGCTCCCATTGAGATAAGAGCTCATTCCTTACAAAGATGGGAGCTTTTGTATGATCTTTGTATAGGAAAACAGGATTTGTCACTTGGCTTTATTCATTGATCTTCAATGAACACATGATATCTAGCCCAAGTCATGATATCTTGAAAAGAAAATCATATATTGTAACAATAGCCCATTTCTTACATTTATGGCGGACTTGGCCCATATTTTTACTTCTTAAAATGATTGTACTTTCAAAGTGAATACTCTATGCTACATTTTTTTTATAATATATGTACACACTACTCTCACGCTCCCAACCTTGGGAGCTTCTGTATTCCCTTGCTCCCCCGCCCCCGCTCCTGCTTCGTGCAACTAAGCATTAAACTGCCGCGCAAGATTTAATGAACACTTACTAGACATGAAACAGTTCTTCTTCCATAAGGATATTGGATGTGAGCATTGAACTGGAAACTACGTTTTATGTGCAAATTGTCCGTAGAGCAGAATTGCAGCATCAAACAAGCAAGAGAAAATATACCTGATGAACAACTATCTAATAGAAATGACAGGATGCTATGCTTCATTTTTAACCTTAGCAAATGAATTGTGTACCTCAACTCAACGGATAGCAACATAATTTTTATTTGGATCGATATGTAACTTCTTCGGTAGCTAGCACAGAACATATCACATGGCATTCAAACAGTTATGTTTTCCCTCAAGTCTCTCCGCAAATTTTATCCATACATGAGAAATAAAACACAGAAGAAACGAAATTCGGAAACAAAAACAACGCGATACAGTTAAACCTAATCGGATTCCTGAATTTTCTCAGCAAGCAGGCAAGATATCAAATACAGATTTTCGTATGTTTCACCTAAGCATTCATATTAATCAAACATACACTCATACATACACGTATATACACGCAATTTTCTTTTCATACATGAGAAATAGGAAATAAATAATAAACGAAATTCGGAAACAAAAACAAAGCAATATAGCTTAAACTAATCAGATTCCTGAATTTTCTCAGCAAGCAATCAAGATATCTAGTACAGTTCTTCATATATGTTGTATAACCATTCAAATTAAACGAGCATTCCACTTCTCTCCAGGGCGGTACCAAGATTTACCTTAAGGGCCAGGGCGGTGGTTTGCTTCAGGTCGCCCGGAGAGGTTTATGCCCATGGGTGGTTACTTCGTCACCAAAATAAAAATTGAACGGACATACACGCATACATACATGTACTAATGTTAATATTTGTATATATCCGCGATAGTAGTGGGAACCGGCTGATAGTGTATTCTGGATAACGCCGGGCGTAACAGTATCGAAAGATTGAAAGAAAGTCTGAAAAACCTCTACGTAGTAGCCGGTTTTTAAGTCCATGATCACATACAAAATTACGCTTGTTAGGCTTGGATGATTTTACTGCCATAGGTCTTCCACCTCCAGCCTTGGTCGTTCCTTCTTTTGGCTCCCCTTTCTCTCAGTACCTTTCGTCGTCGCGCGCAATGGATGATGGTTGTAGAGAGAGAGCGAGAGAGCGCGAAGGTGAGTGAACGAATTGGGGGATATATATATATATATAGAGAGAGAGAGAGAGATATGTCGGTTCCTCCTGTGAAGGCTTGAATTGTACGCCGCTTTTCTTTCTTTCTTTTTTTAAACCTACGCGGGAGTTGTACGCTGAAGAGGGATAGGATCATAGGAATGAGAAAACAGTAAAAGATAGAAGTACAGCAAATGATACATAGTAGCCGCGCACAGGTCGCTTTTGTGTCCATCTCAGATCCCGCAAAAATGATCGGAGCCGCTTATTTTGTTCAAAATACTTTGTTTAGGGTCCCTGTAAAAAATCACTTCAATCCGATATCGAGAAGGGCGTTTACGAATTATCTAACTCTGCTTCAAAATATAGGCTAAATTTTGAAGTAAAGTTGGATGATTCGTAAATGCCCTTCTTGATATCGGATTGAAGTATTTTTTGCAGGGACCCTAAAAGAAATATTTTGAACAAAATGAGCGGCTTCGATCATCTTTGCGGGACCTAAGACGGGCGCAAAAGCGATCTGTGCGCAGCTGCTGTGCATCATTTGTTGTACCTGTAGCAGCGTTCATGAGAAAAACTTGATCACTATTCACGGATCAACAGTAAATAAGGAGAAATTTTTCAGTGCCAGGTGGGTACCACGTGGTGTCAGCTCGACGCATCCGGGTCATTCATTTCGGTTTTGGACGGCTCGAATTTGGAGAGAGAAAAAAGAGAGAGAAAGAGGAGAGAGAGTGGTGGGATGAGAGGAGAGAGAAGGTTTTAATCTATGCTGTCCAACACACTTTTGGACGGTCCAGATGGGCTGCTTAGGCACTACATGGGTACGGCCATGTGGTACCCATCCGGTACCCAAAAATTTCTTGTGAATAAGAAGTTTGCAACACCCAATAGTCTTTCAACACCTCTGCCAAACTTATTGGTTGTACGAGAGAAACTTTAGAGTTTTTCACAGATCCACGCAATTTCAGTCCTCCGATTTAACTCCTCTAGCGAATAATTTTTTTAAATCTAGACTGTCCAAAACAATTTTGGATGGGCGCGATTGAGCGCCGTAAAGAAGTTTTTCTCTTGGTTGTACTCTTTTCTTTTTAAGTTCGACAGAGTGACTGAATCAGCTTACGCGTACTTCGATTAATCTCTTCTACGGTCCATTTTATTTATTTAATTTAATTTTTTCGCTTTTGTTTATTTGCGTTAATTTTTTGTAGATTATTAGGACGTCTTAACCAATTGGGACTAACTCAGTTGGTTATGATTATTACATCTCCACTATTTTTTAATAGACAAAAATAATTCAAGAATATTATTGTCTTTATTCACCAAATATATAGTTTTGAACGTAAATTTAATTTTTTTAATTCATCTCGTTGGGACTAATTAATAATTCATAACAAATTGATGCAACACCAAGTAAAATTTTTTAAATAAAGGAAAAAATAAATCCAAATTATTAAGCCAAAATAAATTCACTGGACAGTTGATTTAATCACCAATTTTTTTTATTTTTATTTTTGCCAATATTCCACAATAGATACAAATATATCAACAATAGATACACAAAAATAGATATAAATATACCTAAACATATACACCAACACAACACAAAACAGATACAAATATACCAATACACCAATACAAAACAGATACAGATATATCAACAACAGATATACCAAAACAAATCCACAACCTCCACTTCCACCACCACCTACACCACCACTCCATCACCACCATGCCACCACCTCTACATCCACCACCACTCAACCACCACTTCCACCACCACCACCATGACGCCACCACCATGCCACCACAACCTCCACTACTACCACCACTCCACCACCACCACCACCACCTCCATCACCACCATGCCATCACATCCACCACACCACCACCACCACCATTCCACAGCCATCGCCATTGCCACAACCACAACAAAGTCTTTTTTGTTAGCCAAACAGATACACCAAAAATGAACAGATACACCGGTCGACGTCAACACCGGTCAATGATTAAAAAAATAAAAAAATTAACCGATACACCAAAAATGAATAGATACGTCGGTCAATGCCAGTCAACGCCGGTCAACGGTAAAAAAAAATAAAAAAAAATCAACAGATATAGCAAAAATGAACAGATACACCAGTCAACGCCGGTAACACCGGTCAAAATAAAAAAATAAAAAAAAGAAGACATTTTTATGTTAGCCAAACAAGGCCATTGTCTCATTAAAGTCAATTTAAATGAAAAAAGATATTTTTTGTGTTAGCCAAACAAGGCCCTTGTCTCATTAAAGGCAATTTGATCTTTTCATGGACCTTAAACTCTAAAATATTTTTATTAATGGACTTTACAAATCATTAAAACTTAAGTTGGACTAAATCTGCTTTGTGACCTCTTCTTTTGGACTTTAGACCAATTTGTTGAACTTATTTATGGCTCCACAAGTTATTCACGGATCCACGCAATTTTAGTCCTTCGATTTAACTCTTCTAGCGAATTTTTTTTTTAAAATCTAGATCATCCAAAACAATTTTGGATGCGCGCGATTGAGCACCGTAGACTTTAAACAAAGTTTACGGGTTGCTCCGTAAAGAAGTTTTTCTCTTGGTTGTACTCTTTTCTTTTTAGGTTTGACAGAGTGGCTGGATCAACTTACGCGTAATTCGATTAATCTCTTCCTCGGTCCATTTTATTTATTTTATTTTATTTTTTCGCATTTGTTTATTTTGCGTTAATTTTTTGTAGATTATTAGTACGTCTTAACCAATTGGGACTAACTCAGTTGGTTATGATTATTACATCTCCACTATCTTTTAATAGACAAAAATAATTCAAGAATATTATTGTCTTTATTCACCAAATATATAGTTTTGAACGTAACTTTACTTTTTTTTATTCATCTCGTCGGGACTAATTAATAATTCATAAAAAATTGATGCAACACCAAGTAAAATTTTTTAAATAAAGGAAAAAATGAATCCAAATTATTAAGCCAAAATAAATTCACTGGACAGTTGATTTAATCACCAAATTTTTTTATTTTTATTTTTGCCAATATTCCATACATCAATGGGGGTAATCGGGAAATTAGCGAGTTAACAACTAAAAGGGGTACGATGTTTTTTCATAGACTCCAACGCATTCTTTTTCCATAAAAGTAAAGAGGTACAATCAGATGAGCTAAGAGCCATATCTGGCTGGAACCTGTTGGAGGAGAAGCTAGATTCCAATCAAAAATTGAAATTCGTATTTTGGATACCCGATTGCAAACATTTTGGACAACAATATATAGCAACTATAGCCCCATCAAGGACTAGTAGATCACAACCAGACTTCACAGGAGGACCAATTACAATAGGGTGTCGTTAGCACGACTCAAACTTGTGACCTCCTGACTCCTAACTACCCAAACCCTGTGAGAGTGAGCCATGAGCTACTAGCCTACCACCTCTGGTGGTTAACTTTACTTGATTCTCCTTATATATATGCTTCCCTGTGAGAGTTCGATTCTTCTTATGATGTTCCTTGGTTTCTTGCTTTTTGTGGGAAAATGGTAGCAATATTCTGGAAGTTATGCAGAGAGATATAAAATAAAAATAAAAAATAAAAAATAAATAAAAAGAGGAAAGAAAAGCTACAGTACACACTCTATATTTCTGTGTAAGTATATATGGTATGCATATAAAATTATACCATCCGGATGTCGTTTCATAACATCAATTGTAAATTCATAAGTAAAACTCCTACACAGAATTTCAAAACATTTGCATGAGTTCACAAAATTCAATACATTTGCACGTCATTAGTTTTCGCATGACGCTACGAAATTTGATGGAAATATCATCAATTTCTATGCAAAAGCTATTATATATATATATATACACACACACACACGTTAAGGCGATTTAATGAGGCGTATACCGCAAGTGGAGTGGGGTGGAGTGCAGTTGGTGTCTCCCTTATATTTCCATGCACATGGACAGAGTTTGATTCCCGTAAGCACTCATCCCCCTCTCCAAGTCCCTTAGGATAGAGTAGATTAGGTTTAACGAATGGCAAAAAAAAAAAAAAAATTAATGAGGCATATACCAAGCCCACCGAAATACTAGGAAGAAAAATGGACTCCGGGACACTAGATAAAATCCATTTTAACCCGTTTTTCTCAAGAAAAAATGTGTTCTAAAAGTATGTGTTTACATATATTACATATGTGCTTGATATCAGAAAATCTTTTTTACGGAGAGCTCCGTGAATTGAGAGTTACGGAGCCCAATTGCGCGCGTTCAAAGTGTTTTTGGACAGTCCAGATTGGAAACCAATTTTGACCGGTAAAAATTATTTTTTGCCGGTCAAAATTGAAAATGAATCTCAACTATTGATTGCACGAATGGACGATTGTAATTGCACCGCTATGTGAATAACTTGTTCACAGAGCCTCCATGAATTTTGTTTCTCTCGCATGATATATATGCATCTAGGACAAAAGTTTAGGAGAAAAAAAGAATTGGTGAGTCAGCTTTCTTTACAGGCCGCTTTTGGCTCCAAAATGAATGCCTGTAACACTTTAAAAAAAATAGTGTGTAGAAAACATTGATCTCGATTGAAAAAAATTCACAGAAAAATTGGACATACTTAACAGAATAACTTTTTTCAATAGAAAAATATATGATTCGTGTCTTGTAGCATTTTGGACCTTGGAACCCTGCAGAAGAATATTATTGGGCTGATGATTAAACCAATGATTCCATTTTAATATGAAGCCTAGAGGATGCTGGGTATTTATCATCTTGGGAAAGGTATACCCTATACTCGTCAGAAGGGAGTCCGATCTCCTCTATTCCGAAAATTCCAGTGTCTCGAGAGGTTTTATAGCTGTTGAATTGTGTAATTTTTTTTAATGTTTTAAATTCAACAGCCGGATCTAAAATCTCTCAGCACATAGCCATGAGGATTTTCGGCACAAAAGATCATGCCTCTATTAAAAGATGCTGTGTGTCATTTAGCACACATGACAATATAATCCAATTGTTAGTCTTGGAGCTAATAGATCCAATAGCATAACAACAGAATAGGCAGATTAATTTCATGCCGAATTAGAGAAGCTTTTGCAGTCCATTTATGAGATTTAGTCATAGTTTGTGAGTACTAAATTAGTTAAGTTGGGTTATTTTTGTCTTTTGTGAATTTTTATTAGTTATTGGTCAAATGTTTGTACTTCTTAGATTTTCATATCGCCGGGAGGAATTGAAATACTATAATATTATTAGTACTAAAGTTAAAAAGCAATTCAATTATAAAGACCAAAGAAATCAATACATTTTTTCCCCTTTTCTGAATTTGTCAAAATTGAGATGATTTTCTTTTTCCTTTTGCATTTCTTGTTGAGACGGAGTTGAAAATCAAATATTTATACAAAAAGTTCAAATATGCTGTCACGTACAAAACACAAATTAATTCAGTCCAAATTAAATCAAACTCTTAATTTGCTTAAAACGGAATACGTAGGAGACCCTCTATTTTTGAATTTTATGTCCCCATGCGTGCTCTTCCGGGGAAAACAATACGCGATTGCACTCAACTTGCGAAAATGGGGGGTTGGGTAAAGGGGACGTGGTTGTGACAAAGGGCTTGTAGCCCAATGGTATTTCATGCATGTTCCTCTCCTTCCTTAATTTGTGGGAGGCCAGGGTGCGAGTCTCATCATGGTCGTTTGTGGTTCAGGGCTACGGACAACCTTTAGATCCCCTGTGGACTAGTAACTTGTTAACTATCCCATAACCTCCGCTGATCGATGTATACCGCTTGACAAGAAAAATGGCTTGTAGCTTTTTTGGTAATTTTTTTTTCCCCTCACTTACACTTGGAACTATCGGAAGGCCTAAATGCATGTGAAAACAGCACGAATTCTATGACAGTGATAACACTGCAAGTAAAGATTCGGGGGGCTCCCAAAATGGCGATCTTATTCCCTCCAGCTAAATGCAGGCAGCAGTTTTTCTGCTTCTGAGAGAGGAAATTAAATTGAATGTACTCTCTTTTTTTTCTTTTTTCTTTTTTCTTTTTTTGATCTTTGAGGTGGCATGCATGGTCGAGTAGTCTGTTTCTAAGGTGGGCCGAGTTGAGGTGGTTATAATACGATTACTAGTATATTCAAAAATAGAGCGGGACTATCACGTGCTTTGGGTGCAGTGCCAGAAGTTCCAAGTGATAATATGTATATATACTAGTGCTTACCCGTGCCTACGGCACTGCGCACCCCGGTCGAAAATTGCCCATGTCTAAGGCACTTGCTAACTAGTGGTTTAAACACTAAATCGATTCATTAGTATGTAGTATGTGATCTTCTTCTTAGTGGCACGAAAGAGAATTACTCGTGTTTACGGCACTCCCCAACTAAACTTGTAAGCTAGCTGCAAAGAACTATCAATTTGCATATAAGATTTTGGAATTGGAAGATCGGTGGCATTTGTGCAACTACTACAAAGAATGTGGGCACTTGCATTACATTTGCAAAGTTCCTAGCTTGTCAACCATTGGATCAAATGAATCTCAACCATTCTTTTAACTTGTGTTTGTGTGGTCCCCACACCCTTATATTTTATTAGATACTAGTATTTGTCCGTGCTTACGGCACTACGCACCGGTTCAACCGGATTGAAAAATAGAACACTTAATTTTTTAATAACATTTTTGATGTGTGAACAGTGAACGTGTGTACTAGCGTGTGTGAACGTGTGTGCATGTGCATGGTGGGTGCCACATAGGACAACCCTTTTGTTTTATTAGATATATATATATATATATGAGTCCGGATCCCATAAGGGATCCCGCACGGTGCTACGGTGCGGACCTCACATTCCCGAGCAAAATTTTGATGATCCGAGCCGCTCAAAGTGATCAGAACGTGATTTTAAGGGTACCCGCGAGAAATCGGCAAAAAAAAAAAGACCGGGAAGAGCTTGATCGGAGCAGTTTTCATTGAACGGTTCAATAAAAAACTGCTCAAATCAAGCCCTTCCCGGTCATTTTTTTTGCTGATTTCTCGCGAGTACCCTAAAAATCACGTTCTGCACACTTTGAGCGGCTCGGATCATCGAAATTTGCTTGGGAAAGAAGAGGTCCGCATGGTAAACTGATAAAGAATCCCTCACTGGATCCGTGGTGTGTGTATATATATGTATGTATGTATGTATTCAAATTGAAATATGGACCATTTCCAAAAGGAATGTGATCGACCTTCACATGTTATTGCCCATTTGTAGTCCTCTTACGTCAATTACATGCTGCAGGTTTTTTTTTTTTTTTTAATGTTTCGGTATCCGGCACAATGAACCGAGTAATTTCAGGTGAAATAATTTTCACTGTCTGCTAGCGGTGTCCTTGATAGGCAAATGTGAGCGTCAAACACCAGAATCGATCTTAGACTAAAGACTTTCTGAGATCCATGATTACTACATGACTATAATGGTGCTAGTATAGTGGATATCAAATAAATGGGGGTTGACCTGTTAGTCAATGCATGTGACTTAGGGGCCGGGTTTGTTCCCTCCTAAGTTACCAGATTTGAAATCTCGTAGGTATTATCACACCTCCAAATACAAATGGGCTTAGTCGAGGTGCGATAAGTTGGCGCGGGAACCTGAATTATAAAAAAAAAATCAAACAAATGGTCCCAAGTTGTATATATGGGAATGGGAGATGCTACAAGCATCTCCTTGTAGAGCTGTGTATTTGGACAATCAATGGCTCGGATCTTAACTGAGTAATAGACGGTTCAGATTTGTATGGGTTCAAATTCGATTCGAGCAGTCTGTACCGCGATGAACGTCCGAATCGACCGCTCGGCAGCATCCCGGATATATGTTAGCACTAGATATGACGATATGTGGATATATTGGGGTCTGCGAACGTGGGAAAAAGTGAGAGAAATGCTTATTTTAGCTATTACTGGAATAGATTTGAATATTGAGTATTATTCCATTACAAAAGGATTAAAACAAATTAGTTACGTACGCAGTCCTTCGAGTGCAGAGAGACTGTGCGTTAGGTGGAAAGTTACAGCATAATTAACAAAGAAGTGTTGGATTGTTGAGTTTGGATTATTACCCATGACAAGTTGACAACTAGAAAGCAGACATTAATTACTAGGGGTGAGCATGGTCCGGATTGGTTCGGTTTTATAGTAAATCAAGAACCAAACCAATACCTACGGATTATAAATTTACAAAACCAAACCAACCCACTGTAGGCATAGAACCAAACCAATCCAATCCAATAAACTACGGTTCGGTTTCGGTTTTAACCACGGTTTGCTTTAAACTAAGCTATCATTTTCAAAAAAATATTTAAAGTACTAAAAATTACGAAGATAAATTAAAAAAACTTGTATTAAAATCAATTTCATTCAAATTACCAAAACAAACTAATATCAACCAACTAATTTAAGAATAGAGTACCAACATTTGTATCAAACTAATAAAATGAAATACTGGTAAGTCATTAAAATGAACCAACTAAGAATACCACCTACTAAATATCTTAAGATAGTTTAACCAAATAAAAAGTCAAAGTTAACTCCTAAAACTATATATTGAAATGAGGCAACAAAATGGCAGTAGCAGCAGCATGGTAACAACCAACTTATTTTATATTATATATATTATACAGTTCGGATCGGTTTGAAACCATAACCGTGAACATGAATCCACAAACCAAACCATATAATGCGGTTTCTAATTTTTTTAAACCATGACCAAACCACACTATTAAAAAACCGAACCAAATCTTTAGGTTTGGATTGGTTTGGACTGGATTCACGGTTTGACGGATTTTTTGCTCACCCCTATTAATTACCATGGGACTGTTGGTTGGGTTCATGTGCAATTGAGCCACAGATTTCGCATGTCGATCTACATAGGAGGAATATTGCATAAAAACTCAACAGGATATATATATATATATATATATATATATATATATATACACACACACACTAATCTTCTACTCCCTTCGTCCCTTTTTAAGTGTCCTGCTTTGTAACTCCAACTTATTAAAAAAATATCATCATTATACCTTTCACATCAACTTTTCCTCCACTTTCCCTACTTACCCATCATCATTACACTTTTACTCACTAACTTTTCAAAATTGAATCTACTTTTAAGAACAAAATAGATAATTCACCAACTTTTACCCACTAACTTTACAAAATGGACACTTATTAAGGGACAGTCCAAAATGGAATACTGGACTGTAATAAAGGGACGGAGGGAGTAATAAGGACCTAAAATGAGGACTACCCCATTTCTTCCCTTTCCCGATTGAAGTTTGATGATCTGAGCCGCTCAATGTGTTCAGAAAGTGATTTTAAGAGTAACTGCTAGAAATCAGCAAAAAAAAAAGACCGAGAAGGGCTTCATCCGAGCAATTTTTGTTTATTTTTTATCGAACGGTGCAAATAAAAACTGCTCGGATGAAGCTCTTCCCGGTCTTTTTTTTTGTTTGCTGATTTCTCGCAGATACTCTTAAAATTACGTTATGAACACATTGAACGGCTCGGATCATCGAAATTCGATGGGAAAATGAGAGAAATGAGGAGGTCTGCATTCTAAAGCAAAGAATGGACGAATAACTTCTGTAGTGCACTAATGCTTTAATTCGGATACTTCCGTTATGTTTCGAACCGTTCAGCTTTTGGCTTCCCGGAATCCTTTTAAGGAGCCCAATTCTTTGCCGAGGCCGAGCAAAAAAAAAAGGTGCTGCTGAGCTATTACTAATATAATCTTCTCACCTTTTGGCTTCCCGGAGTCCTTTTAAGGAGCACATGCAATTCTTTGCTGAGGCCGAGGAAAAAAAAAATAAAAAGTGCTGCTGAACTATTAAACTCTGAATTCAGTCTACTTACTTGTATAGTGCTCCAGGAGCACAAACCTCTTAGCCATGAAATTAACATGGTCTCCAAATTTGTGATGTTTTGGAATACTCTAGCACCATACATTCTTATAGAACGATGACAAAGTTAATGAACTCCACGTACGTAATTATATGGTGTTTTTTAAGTGAAGCACGCTATGTGCCTATATATACCTCGTGACTACTGAATTACTTACTCATGAATTCATGTCAACTACACAAGTCACATAGAAAAAGCATAAAAATGATTTTGTTCATGATATGTGAGTATATATTCCCGTGAGTGAGCCAAAACTAACAGCCTCCAATCCCTCCAGTCCTCCACTCACTAGATAACAAAAAATCCCAACTCCCACACAGAGACAACTCCATGGCAGGCCACACACCTCACATGCCTACCCAAATCCAACAAAATCCCCACTCTCTCTCCTCTCTCTCTCTCTCTCTCTCTCTCTCTCTCCTACGGTCCTACCTGCATAGAAGAAAAGCAGTAAGACCCTTTTGTAGCCATGAAAAGTTTTTCACACTAGCTAGCTGCTTCTCAAAAGTTGCTGAGAAAAAAGATTTTACCTTACACTATTTTGACTTGTCAAGAGTTCTTTTTCTGCCATTGGGATGAGATCTAGGAATTCAATTCCTCATTCTGATTTGTCATACAGAGCAGAGGACAAGAAAAAGTAAATCTCCAGGTAATATAAAACCTGAAAAGTTCATTTTCCCTCTAAATCCAATTTCAGAAGCTTTTTCCCTCCCCAAGCAAAGTCCAATAATGTGGACTGTCACCCAATATTCCGCAGGTACCACTACTAGTCTAGTCCCTTTCCCCCTCCTGATTCAATTTCTCAGTCTCCCATTCTTCTTCCTCTCAATTCTATAATCCAATATATTTCCCTCTCTCTCCTCCCCTCTCTCTCTGGATGATGCAATTCACTCAGACCCCACCACCACCACCACTCCACCAAATCTCTCCGTTCACAACCCTGAACCCCATGACCAAAACCCAAATAATCCACCGCAGCCGCCCGTGGCCCATTGGTTTCCCCACGCCGAAGGCCGCAGCGACCTTTGGCGCAGGAGGAAACAGCGGGCTGGGCGACGCCAACTGCATGGAACAACTGCTCGTCCAATGCGCGACCGCCATTGAGGCCAACGACGCCACCCTGGTGCAACAAATCCTCTGGGTCCTAAACAACATCGCCCCGCCCGACGGCGACTCCACCCAGCGCCTCGCCTCCGCCTTCTTCCGCGCCCTCATCTCGCGCGCCGCCAAATCCGGCACGTGCAAGATGCTCGCCGCTACGGTCGCGAGCTCGAGCCCCTCGATCTCCACGCACAAGTTCTCCGTGACCGAGCTGGCCTCCTTCGTCGACCTAACCCCGTGGCACCGGTTCGGATTCACCGCGGCCAATTCGGCGATTCTAGACGCCGTCGAGGGGTTTTCCATCATTCACATCGTCGACTTGAGCTTGACGCATTGCATGCAGATACCCACTCTCATCGACGCTGTCGCCAGCCGGTTAGCGGGCCCACCGCTGATAAAGCTCACGGTGGCCGGCGCCACCGAGGACATCCCGCCAATGCTCGACCTCTCCTACGACGAGTTGGGAGCGAAACTAGTCAATTTCGCCCGGTCAAAAAATGTGAACATGGAATTCCGCGTCATCCCGTCTAGTTGTACCGACGGATTTTCTTCATTTATCGAAGAAATCCGGTCGGAACAACTAGTCCAGGGAAACAACTTTACAAACGAGGCATTGGTTGTAAATTGTCACATGATGCTCCACTACATACCCGAAGGAACCCTGTCCTCGATTTCTTCGTTCGATGCAGCCGGTTCTCCTAACTCGTCCTACCGCACAACGTTTCTAAAAAACCTCCGGGGACTAGACCCGACGGCAGTGGTTCTGGTGGACGAAGACGCGGATTTCACCTCCAATGATATGGTTTCTAGACTGAAATCGGCGTTCAATTATTTGTGGATACCGTACGACACAATGGACACGTTCCTACTGCGTGGTCGCGGTGGTGGCGGCAGCAAGGAAAGGGAGTGGTACGAGGGGGATTTGTGCTGGAAGATAGAGAACGTGGTAGCGCAGGAGGGGGCGAAGAGGGTGGAGAGGGCGGAGCCGAAGGGGCAGTGGGTGCAACGGATGAGGAACGCTGGGTTTAGGGGCGTTGGGTTTAGCGAAGATGGGGTGGCGGAGGTGAAGGGCATGCTCGAGGAGCACGCGGCGGGGTGGGGGTTGAAGAGGGAGGAAGAGGATCTTGTGCTCACTTGGAAAGGGCATAATGTTGTTTTTGCTACTGTTTGGGTACCTACTAGCTAGCCAGTTGATTTTGGTTTTATAAATTCGTTTTTTGATCTCAATTCTTCGTTTCTCTTCCATTTTATTGGTTCACTTTTCTACGTAGTATTAGTTTTGATGTAGATGAGAACTCAATTTATTTGATAAGTCCGAATTTAGGTTAATTGACTGACTAATTTGCAAGATCAATTGACCGGCTGAGGAGTGGAGCCAGAGGTGCGGACACTTTAGGCCTTTAAATTTTATGCAAAAACTAATGCCCCGTTTTTCATATAACACATTTAGTATATATTAAAATACAAGTTGTTCCATGTATCATAATACGATGATTTCTATCCTAAGGCCCTGATCCGCTAATTCAAAAATTAGGTACTTTTTTGAAAAATTAATACTTATTTTACTTAGTGAAACGGAACCTAAATGTCTTTGGTTCAAACCCCAGAGGGCTTTTTTGACAAACTTTTTTTTTTTTGTTATTTACCTATTGAATCTAGGTGCACACTCCACTCCACTCCACTTGCGGTATACGCCTCATTAAATCGCCTTAACGTGTGTGTGTATATATATATATATATATATATATAATAGCTTTTGCATAGAAATTGATGATATTTCCATCAAAATTCGTAGCGTCATGCGAAAACTAATGACGTGCAAATGTATTGAATTTTGTGAACTCATGCAAATGTTTTGAAATTCTGTGTAGGAGTTTTACTTATGAATTTACAATTGATGTTATGAAACGACATCCGGATGGTATAATTTTATATGCATACCATATATACTTACACAGAAATATAGAGTGTGTACTGTAGCTTTTCTTTCCTCTTTTTATTTATTTTTTATTTTTTATTTTTATTTTTATTTTATATCTCTCTGCATAACTTCCAGAATATTGCTACCATTTTCCCACAAAAAGCAAGAAACCAAGGAACATCATAAGAAGAATCGAACTCTCACAGGGAAGCATATATATAAGGAGAATCAAGTAAAGTTAACCACCAGAGGTGGTAGGCTAGTAGCTCATGGCTCACTCTCACAGGGTTTGGGTGGTTAGGAGTCAGGAGGTCACAAGTTTGAGTCGTGCTAACGACACCCTCTTGTAATTGGTCCTCCTGTGAAGTCTGGTTGTGATCTACTAGTCCTTGATGGGGCTATAGTTGCTATATATTGTTGTCCAAAATGTTTGCAATCGGGTATCCAAAATACGAATTTCAATTTTTGATTGGAATCTAGCTTCTCCTCCAACAGGTTCCAGCCAGATATGGCTCTTAGCTCATCTGATTGTACCTCTTTACTTTTATGGAAAAAGAATGCGTTGGAGTCTATGAAAAAACATCGTACCCCTTTTAGTTGTTAACTCGCTAATTTCCCGATTACCCCCATTGATGTATGGAATATTGGCAAAAATAAAAATAAAAAAATTTGGTGATTAAATCAACTGTCTAGTGAATTTATTTTGGCTTAATAATTTGGATTCATTTTTTCCTTTATTTAAAAAATTTTACTTGGTGTTGCATCAATTTTTTATGAATTATTAATTAGTCTCGACGAGATGAATAAAAAAAAGTAAAGTTACGTTCAAAACTATATATTTGGTGAATAAAGACAATAATATTCTTGAATTATTTTTGTCTATTAAAAGATAGTGGAGATGTAATAATCATAACCAACTGAGTTAGTCCCAATTGGTTAAGACGTACTAATAATCTACAAAAAATTAACGCAAAATAAACAAATGCGAAAAAATAAAATAAAATAAATAAAATGGACCGAGGAAGAGATTAATCGAATTACGCGTAAGTTGATCCAGCCACTCTGTCAAACCTAAAAAGAAAAGAGTACAACCAAGAGAAAAACTTCTTTACGGAGCAACCCGTAAACTTTGTTTAAAGTCTACGGTGCTCAATCGCGCGCATCCAAAATTGTTTTGGATGATCTAGATTTTAAAAAAAATATTCGCTAGAAGAGTTAAATAGGAGAACTAAAATTGCGTGGATCCGTGAATAACTTGTGGAGCCATAAATAAGTTTCTCTCGTACAACCAATAAGTTTGGCAGAGGTGTTGAAAGACTATTGGGTGTTGCAAACTTCTTATTCACGAGAAATTTTTGGATACTGGGTGGGTACTACATGGCTGTACCCATGTAGTGCCCGAGCAGCCCATCTGAACCGTTCAAAAGTGTGTTGGACAGTCCAGATTAAAACCTTCTCTCTTCTCTCATCCCACCTCTCTCTCCTTTTTCTCTCTCTTTTTTCTCTCTCCAAATTCGAGCCGTCCAAAACCGATATGAATGACCCGGATGCGCTGAGCTAACACCACGTGGTACCCACCTGGCACTGAAAAATTTCTCCTTATTCTCTGTTGATCCGTTAATAGTGAACAAGTTTTTCTCCTGAACGCTGCTACAGGTACAACAAATGATGCACAGCAGCCGCGCACAAATCGCTTTTGCGCCCGTCTTGGGTCCCGCAAAAATGATCGAAGCCGCTTATTTTGTTCAAAACACTTCGTTTAAGATCCCTGCAAAAAATACTTCAATCCGATATCAAGAAGGGCATTTACGAATCATCCAACTTTGCTTCAAAATTTAGCCTATATTTTGAAGCAGAGTTGGACAATTCGTAAACGCTCTTCTCGATATTGAATTGAGGTGATTTTTTACAGGGACCCTAAACGAAGTATTTTGAACAAAATAAGCGGCTCCGATCATCTTTGCGGGACCCGAGACGGACGCAAAAACAATCTGTGCGCGGCTGCTGTGCATCATTTGCTTACTTCTATCTTTACTGTTTTCTTCATTCCAGTCCTGCTACGAGCGGGGATAATTTGCAGGGATTCGTGCAGAGACAATCGCGTTTGGCCTCATTTCGGGTCCCAAAAAAATCTAGAAAAATATCCATAAATTTTTGAATATTATTTTATGGGGCCCTGTAAAAAATCAGCTCCTACGAATATCGGTAAGTATTACTTTTGGATTCGTAGGGACAAACTGAGCAGTTCGCCTAACAAGCGTAATTTTGTATGTGATCATGGACTTAAAAACCGGCCGCTACGTAGAGGTTTTTCAGACTTTCTTTCAATCTTTCGATACTGTTACGCCCCGGTATACCGGCGTTATCCAGAATACACTATCAGCCGGTTCCCACTACTATCGCGGATGTATACAAATATTAACATTAGTACATGTATGTATGCGTGTATTTACGTTCAATTTTTATTTTGGTGACGAAGTAACCACCCATGGGCATAAACCTCTCCGGGCGACCTGAAGCAAACCACCGCCCTGGCCCTTAAAGGTAAATCTTGGTACCGCCCTGGAGAGTAGTCGAATGCTCGTTTAATTTGAATGGTTATACAACATATATGAAGAACTGTACTAGATATCTTGATTGCTTGCTGAGAAAATTCAGGCATAATTTAATCATCAGCCCAATAATATTCTTCTGCAGGGTTCCAAGGTCCAAAATGCTACAAGACACGAATCATATATATTTTTCTATTGAAAAGTTATTCTGTTAAGTATGTCCAATTTTTCTGTGAAGTTTTTTTCAATCGAGATCAATGTTTTCTACACACTATTTTTTTTAAAGTGTTACAGGCATTCATTTTGGAGCCAAAAGCGGCCTGTAAAGAAAGCTGACTCACCAACTCTTTTTTTTCTCCTAAACTTTTGTCCTAGATGCATATATATCATGCGAGAGAAACTAAATTCACGGAGTCTCTGTTATTCACATAGCGGTGCAATTACAGTCGTCCATTTGTGCAATCAATAGTTGAGATTCATTTTCAATTTTGACCAGTAAAAAATAATTTTTACAGGTCAAAATTGGTTTCCAATATGGACCGTCCAAAAACACTTTGAACGCTCGCGATCGGGTTCCGTAACTCTCAATTCACGGAGCCCTCCGTATAAAAGATTTTCTGATATCATGCACATATGTAATATATGTAAACACATACTTTTAGAACACATTTTTTCTTGAGAAAAACGGGTTAAAATGGATTTTATCTAGTGTCCCGGAGTCCATTTTTCTTCCTAGTATTTTGGTGGGCTTGGTATATGCCTCATTAAGTTTTTTTTTTTTTGCCATTCGTTAAACCTAATTTACTCTATCCTAGGGGACTTGGAGAGGGGGATGAGTGCTTACGGGAATCAAACTCTGTCCATGTGCATGGAAATATAAGGGAGACACCAACTACATATCGTGTGACATTGTCATGCATGTAGTACTCCCCGCAAATAAAATATCGTCAGCACACAATATGGGTACGTCATTCATTCTCTCCCAAATCACCTAACAAAAGTAAATGATAAATGTCCCTATCTCATAAACTGTTGATATGAAAATGATTGGGAGTATCCCGTAGGACATGTCACATGGTATTCCGGAAATACTCTAACGTTACTATATATCCAAGTTGGACTTGTTTATCAAGCAAATTGATTTCGAATGAGTTTTAAAAGATCCCATCATGAGTCGTATCTCAAGTAGCTTGTATTTTTTTACACCTCATAAGCTGAATGAGACAAATAATATATAGCTTGTTTAAAAGCTTAACAAGTTTAAAACAAATAGAAGTTTGGTTTGTTCAAATAGAAAAAAGGGAAATTTGCACTTACACCCCTTGTACTATCACCGATTTGCACATACACCCCCTGTACTCCAAATTTAGGCACTTACACAAATTAACCCTAATAGCCATTTATAAGCTCTGTCAAACTCTCATTCCCAAAAACAGAGCATCCAAACCCCTCTCTTCCCCTAACCCACTCTCTCTAGTCTATTATTATCAACAACAAAAAACAACATCCATGTCTAATCAGTCCCAAAACATCTGCAAATGTAGCAACACAAACACCTAGCAGCACAGTAAAAAAAATGGACTTACACTATCCAAATCCACAATATAAATGGCCAGCAATAACAAAAAAAAAAAAAACATACTTCAAATGCAGATATTCAGTTTGAACTACTTCAAAGTCATTTTGTAACATACTTCAAAGTCAATTTGTAACATAAAGACTTTTGTTTAATAAAAGAGCTCAGTTTGAACTACTTGGTATTGAATATCTGCATTTGAAGTATGTTTTTTTTTTGGGGTCATTGCTGGCCATTTATGTTGTGGATTTGGATAGTGTAAGTCCATTTTTTTTACTGTGCTGCTAGGTGTTTGTGTTGCTACATTTGCAGATGTTTTGGGACTGATTAGACATGGATGTTGTTTTTTTTGTTGATAATAATAGACTAGAGAGAGTGGGTTAGGGGAAGAGAGGGGTTTGGATGCTCTGTTTTTTAGAATGAGAGTTTGACAGAGCTTATAAATGGCTATTAGGGTTAGTTTGGACATTTTTTTCCTCATTTTGTAAGGAAATCTCCCGCCAATAGTTTTTCCATCCATTTTAACGGAATTTTTAACAGTTGCACTTCAGTCCAAAGTACAAGGGGTGTTAGTGCCTAAATTTGGAGTACAGGGGGTGTATGTGCAAATCGGTGATAGTACAAGGGGTGTAAGTGCAAATTCCCCTAGAAAAAACGACCTCAAACTAGCTCTTAATGAGTCGAAAGCTAGCTAGCTTAAACTCAAGTAGCTTGGTTCATCAATCAAACGTAGCTAAAGTAATCACCAAATCAAAAATCATTTGCCGAAGTACGAGATAACTAGTTTGATTTAATCAAGTATAACTGATCGAATATGTTTAGGTATCATAAACAAAGAAATCTTCTTCAATCATTAACAACTAATTAAATATCAAAATCAGTGTTTACTGTCCAAGCCATGCATGATTGAAAGGATCACGAGTTGTAGACACACTCGAGCAAATAAAACTGTCTCTATTAATATCATTGTATATGAAAAGGGAATAAATTATATATACCGGCGGTGTAAATATTTGTTTCCTTCAAATCAATTACATTGCACCATGTTGTCAAGACAGTGGTTCCAATTAATAGAACATAGCACAACGTGGGGTAATGTAATTGATTTGGAGAAAAACAAATGTTTATACCGGCGGTGTAAGTTGCCCCTAGGTTTCACCTTGTTTGCGATCATATAACCCCAGTCCAACAAGTTCCTCCTTTTGAAGAGAATCACTAACCTTCTGCTTATCTTCTTCCTCTATATTTCCTTTCCTCTTGCTCCATCTTCAAAATTTGTATTGCCCCCAAGCTATGCTTATAAGCCAACACACAACTCTTAGTCGTTGAGCGAAATCTCAAATAATTGTCCACATTGCATTCGTCCACCCTCTCTAATCTCCTATCCTCGAACCAGTAGGAATAAACGGATTCTTTTACACGTAGAAGCACCATATCTGACCCGGGATTGTACCCGATGATCATGAACCTAACGACGGGCATCGACTTTCTCTTGATGAGCTGGGCCTCTGAATTCATCGTCGAGATATCTTCGCTCAAGGTTTCATACACTTTTCCATCTTCACGGTTCCATGTCATGATCTCATTTTTCTCATTGGTGTGTAGACGCCAAGCCGGAAATTCATCAGCAAACCCGTGGCAATAACAGAGAAGTTGGTTCCGGAATGTCCACAAACATCTTCCGAGTGGAGCACGCGGAGCCTCGATCAAGTCATAACAACGTCGCGATTTCTTCGGGTTCAAGTGGCATACTAGAATTTTATCTTCCAAACAGTCCCAAAAAAGGCTCCCGTTGAAAAACACTTTGGAACCCATCACGGTTTCATCGTGCAATTCCGGAAGCCTTTCTTCTATCTCCTCCCAAATACCGGTTTCCGATGACAGAACCAACAACTCGGTATCCGAGTCTGTACCTTTAGGCCTAAAGAGACACACAACCTTGTATTGAAGGTACCCATGGCTATTGAAATCAGCAATTAACGAATATGAAACCCGAGTTGACCTACGACAACGTCGACAAGGATGAGGAAGGGCTACATTTTCCCTTGTCAAAGGGTTACATACGAAACAAGTCGTTTTAAAAGTGATTGAATCCGTGTTGCTGCATAGAAGGAGGCCATTACATGAGTCAATGAGCTCGGTAATATCATCACTCCTCAGTTTCAAGAATTTGAGGGAAGGATCCGGGAGGCAACCGGGTTCGGATCCTATTACGGGTGTGAATGCAACATCACCCCATACCAATTCCATAAGCACGTCTTGATCAGGATATGGTACTCTCTGGTGGAAAAACCCTGTTGAACTGGTACCAGTAATGGGTTTATAATTATGGGAGTGTTTGGCTGTGAAATTGGGTTGTCTTGTTAGATCAGATATGGTTTTGGACACACACTTGAATTTGGTGACAGTTTTTGGTGGTAACCGGGAGAGGATTTCTAGTACTATTTCATCTTTTGCGGGCAGTTTAGTGAATATGTCCGCTGTGATCGTCTCCCTCTTTTCTTCTTCTCCTCCTACTCCGATGGCGATTGATTCTTCTTTATTTTTCTCGAGAGGAATTGCAGAGTGGTGATTTTTCTGTTCCGCTATTAAGCGAACTAGCAAATCACTTTGAGTGGCCTCGCTACCACAATCCATATTTCCCTGAATAAAGTTGAATAAAAAATTATCTCAATTAGCATGCATGAGAGTATGATAAATAACCAAAAAGTTACCTAGGGGCACAAGTAATAGTCTCGTAGGTAGTAAGTTTTTAGTTCGACTCTCACTAAAAGCAAATTCTTTAGGGCACCCGTTAAAAGAAAATTGTGCGAGAATAACCGAGAAACACGATACGGCCGCCACGCGACATAAGGTTGTCGTTAGTCATATCAGTTCTGGAGTGAAAAAAATACGTACATAGAGGAACCGATTATAAAACTCCATTGAAAAACAAAAATAAAAGCTTACAAAGAATAAAAGTATTGTTGCCAAAAGGCTTTGTTTCTCCTTCGATATACTTCCGGGTCTCCAGCCAGAGCCAGATGCTTGTCTCTGCGCGGTGATCTCTCCGCCCTCAATAAAGCCCTACTGCCCTCCTCTTTTATACTGCTAGTGAGCCGAGACCTACACTTTAAAGAGAGCCCTAACTTTCCAAAATAATCCCCTTCCTTTTAAGATACCATTCAGTACCAATAACTATGGGACCCAATTTCCTCTGGCTCCAGTCACACACCATGGACAAAACTTTAGGGGCATGGCTGATCCAAGTTTCCTTGCCGAGAAAAACTTGTTTATAGAAGGTTTCCATAAAACTAAGTTTACAATGTTCAATCTCACGTATTCAAAAGTGTTTTGACGATCCGGATTTTAAAAGGACTCTGATTTTAAAAGAACTCTTCCCTGAAAGAGTCCTTTTAAAATTCGAACAATTGATTGTTAGATAGACGGGTGAGATCGTCCGCCTCCGTAAATAACTTATTCATGGAGGAGCCGTCACTATGCCAAAAAGCCAAAAATAGCCTATTTGCCGGCGGTTTTTTTACCAGCAGTAATAAACTATTGGTAAAGGGTGCTATTATCGATGGTAATGACAAACCGCCGCAAAAGGTAATTATAAACGCAGTTTATTAACGGCATGAGTAAAACCGCCGGTAAAAGAACTATTACCGGCGGTAATGTAAAACTGCCGGAAAAACTAACTATTAACGAAATTGAAAATGGGTGACAAATAATTATTAGAATGGTGACGAAATATTTCGTCGTCAAAAAGAATAATAGGTGACAAAAGAATTTCGTCACCAAGTGATTTTTTCGTGACGAAATTTTTCGTCGTCAAAAGACACCATAGGTGACGAAAAACAAATTTCGTCACGAGGTAGGAATCCTCGACAACCTTTAGTCGACAAATTTCTTTTCGTCACGCATACTATTTGTGACGAAAAACATGCAATTTGTGACAATTTTCATTCGTCACCCAATGCAATTTTTCTTGTAGTGAACGGCGGTAAAAAAAAAAAAACGCTGGTAGTAATGCATTATATAATATAAATATTAATTTTTTCTAATTAAACACTTAATGTTATGTAACTCAATGGGAAAGTTCTCCGGTATGAATCAATGGGTTGCGGGTTTGAACCTCGGCAACGTCATTTTTTCCCGAAATTTCTAGCGGCGGTAGTAAAACCGCCGTTAATAGTCCGAAACTTTTACTAGCGGTAATTTACTGCCATTTTTGTATTTCCGACAATTATTTTGCCGATTGAATTTTTACCAACAGTTTTGGAACTATTACCAGCGGTTTTTTAATACCGCTAAAATAAAAATTTGACGTGGTGCGTGTGTCACGCCCTCGATTTTCAACATAAATAATAATCATTTTCAATAAATAAAACTATCACTGAAATACCGATAATACCCAAATGACATATTTTCCATTGTTCTCAAAGTTTAATTCAAAAGTTACAATCCTGGCTCGAAATCCCAAATTATACAAATACCGAAGTAATATTACAATTTACATTATTCACTTTTTCAAATACTACTTTCAAAACAAATGCAGAAGATCTCATCTTTTATACCTTCGAAAAACATGATCAACAATCATACCATGCACGCAATGCCAACTTCCTTGCTTTGTACCTGAAAATGATAGGTTGAGCTACACTAGCCCAGTAGAGAAATCTATACTCAAGTTATATGAAAATGCGATGAAACATGCAATAAGAGTTAATGATTTCCAATCATCGAACAAGAGATACAACAGGAGGTACCACAAAGAACCGACGGACTACGACCACAGAATTCTATACGTCTTCAAGATATCCCTTACCATTCGTACATTAGACTAGAGGTAGCATAAAACACACACCAAACTAGCAAATTACAACAACTGTTCAACCATCAACCGACTTTTCGAATGAATGTCGCAAGCAACTTCCTCATTTCATACCATTCACCATAGAGTCTTAGTTCATGAAACCTTTCTTTTTGATTCCCAAAACAATTTAGAGAAAACACAAGACCATTACAGGTCAAGCTCCATTGATTCGAGCTTGAATGCCGAAATCCGTTGATTTGTGCCCAAATACCGGATCCGTTAATTCGCTCAAGAATACCGGAGGATCTTTATCAAAATCCTCTTTTCAAAATCAAATTTCATTCTTTAATAAAACCTTGATAGAACCAACCTTTCATTCTCATTTTCAACAACTACAATCTCAAGCAACCAACAGTACAAATATCAATACAAACTTCTAAAATCAATCATAATTTCTTTCATCATGTGAGACATTCAACTGTGTTACCACCCCTTGCGTCACATTGAATTCTCTCCACCTGGGTTTTCACATTACCACACCTCGCGTAACGGGCCCTCTAGAGTCCTCGCATTATCACACCTTGCGTTGCGGGACCCTCTATTCAAGTTCTCAGTTTAGGCATACACACACACATCGGCATTCGATATACAAGCAGACAATTCTCCCAAGTTAACATTCTTCCATTTATCCTCACATAGGGCAATACAAACTTTGTAAACATGTCACAATGTTCATTGGCAACTACTCAAATTTAAGTTATTCCTCTATGTCTGTCATGATATACTTTGTCATGCACCGGACCCAACATTGGCTCTCTGACACACCACTCGCTAGGTTCTATCCTAGAATCTCTTAGAATGAACACCTAAGGAATTTAGAAGGCTCCACTTCCGTCCGGACCTCTAGGCAAGTCCCTCTCGACGAACTAAGCATTCTACGTTATACCTTATAATCTACGATACTCTATAATCCCTCTACTATACGTTTTCCAATTCACCGAACACCAATTCATGTCACGGCACCTAAAATGTCAATATCGTTGACCACGTCATGCCACAATCATTCCCAAGTACAGTCAAATTCATTAGAAGCATACCGACCAAGCATGAACCAACTACGATACTACTCTTTCTTTACTAACGGGAGGCCAACGAGACGAGGGTAACTTAGATTAACCCAAGGTATTCAATTAAACATGCTTGGAGTAGGTTTGGAGGTGTCCAAAAGGGTTTAGAAGTGATCGGGGATCAAAACAGTCGAAGTATAAGCAAGGTGGGAAAAACTGCCCAGTAAGTCAAGGAGTGTTGATACCAGAATTTTGTATCTATACTGCAGAGCTTGGTGATAAGCACCCGATAATGTAATGTAGGGAGCGCTAGTGTCTAGTTTTAGTTTATTTCATCGCTTAATTGGTTGCTTTTAATCTCTTGTGCTCGTAAGGTATTCTAGTTTCGTTTTGTAAGAAAGTCGTTCAATATAGGAGTTTTAAGGCCCAAGGCGTTCAAGGACCCGAAGGTGACACATCGGCTCGAGAAGGCAAGCAAACGGTCAAGGCCAAGAACAAAAGTCAAGCATTGGAGATAACTTGCTTGGCATCAATACCATTTATTAAAGTCCATCAGTACCAAGCATTCCAGTGGCAGCCATTACGTGGCTTGGCATTAATGCCACTTTTGAACTTCAATTGGTTCCAAATTTTTTCCATGACAGCCATGAATTGGCTCGGCATCGGTAGATATTACTTTCTTCCATCGGTACCGAGAAGTCAAAAGGAACTAGTCCTAGCAGCAACCTCAAGCATCTCGGCATCGATGGGTAAAACACCTGCCATCGGTACTGAGCCCATTATCAAGTCCTCCTGGCAGCTGCTAACCCCTTAGGCATTGATGGCAAGGATTTCGCCATCGGTACCGAGGCCCTTATCATCAGCATAACCCCTTCGCCATCGGTACCGAGGGCTTAGGAAGGGATCTCTGGAGCATCTTGGGGAATATTCCGTGCGCGTCCTTGGAGCCTATAAATACCCCGTGATATCACCATTACACGACTTGGACAGAAATGTACCTATTTTTAGATCTAGACTAGATTTCAAATTACTTTTTGCTTGTTCTTGAGTGTTCTTCATTTCTAGCCCTTTAATATTCAATTTTCTGCTTTAGTTAGTTTGTTTTTGCTACTTTCTCCTTTATTAAAGTTGTTTATTTTCTCCCGATCTATCTTTCTAGCTAATTTTCTCTTAGTGTTGTGTTCACAAATATGCTCCCTAGATTTTTGCTTGCTCTTATCTCCATAGATATGTGTGAGTAGTTTCCAAAGGTTGGGTCATGGGGTGATTAGCACCCCATGGCTTGAGTAAAAATTGCATTTTTCACCAAAAAGTTTGCAACTTTGGTTCGATAATTGATGTGGGGCTTGGATTTGTTTGTCAAATTACCGAGGTGTTAACCTCCTTGATCATGTGTAGGTAAGAGCTTCGCCTACTTACCACACATGATGCTTGGAGCTCTGTCGCTCGAGGTGTTTGCTAAATAAATTCTATAGCTAGCTTAATTTTTGAACCATCTTATCTTCCGGGTTAAACCGTGTATTAGGGTGAAAAATGTGGTTTTGCTTGAGTCGTGGGTGTTAGTGATTCCTAAACCTAACCTTCTTTTTAATCTAGTTTATTCTCGTTTAATTTAGCCTTTTTACTTTCCACCGCATACGAAAAACCAAGTTGGCTGACTAAAAGCCGAAAGCCTGTACTTACATCTACAAATCCAGCAAAGCCGTATTAGTTATCCCTGTGGGTACGATCCCGGACTTCCGGATTAATTATGCTTCAATTGGACGCTTATACTCTACGCTTGGGGTGATCTCTTATTGGATATATTCGAGCGAACGAAGCAATTTTTGGCGCCGTTGTCGGGGATTTCTTATTATGGCTTTATGAAGGCTCGACAAACCATTGTGAGTATCCCGCTTCTTTCTTTTAGTTGTAGTTTAGTAGTTTATTTGTTAGTTACTCGTATCTAGTTTGGTGGATACCTCTAACCTGATTTTATTCCAAACCTGAGGTGTAACGAAGTCAGATTTGATATTGAGTTAGTTAGTTAGTTTACTTGCTTAGTTAGTTTAATTAGTTCAATCTGCATTGCTGAGCCGAGGTGGTGGCATAACCCCTCGCACTTTCTGTTTGTTGAGTTGAGGCGGCGGCCTAGCCCCTCCGGTCTGTTCGTTTGCTGGTAGTTAGTTAGTTAGTTGGTAAAATTTATTTGTGTACACCTGTTTACTCTGAGTAGCAAGAGGTACTATGGCCTATTTTGCAAGGTGCTATAAAAGGTATGCAAAAGAATTTGATTGTTCAGTGTCATTTCCTATATTTTATGGCTTGGCCTCAGAAAATCCATTTTTGCATATTGATGACCTTGAGAAAGTTTTTGCTAATGATGAAAGGGCTATTTTACAAGTATTCCCAACGTCTTTGCGTGATAGTGCTCAAGATTGGTTTTATTCTTTGAGTCAAGGATCGAAATGGCAAGAGATTACGGAACAATTTTTTAAAACTTTCACTCCCTCATATGAGACTCATATGCTTTTACAAGAACTATCTCATTTTTATCAACAAGATAATGAGTCTTTTTCGCAATATTGGGAGCGTTTTAAATGTTCCGTATTCTCTTGGTCGAGTTTTAATTGTGAGCTTGGCAGTCTTCTGGCTATCTTTTGCTATGGTTTAAATCCTAAGACATGTCAAGTTGATTTTATGTCCAATGATGAATTCCTGGATAAAAACGCTGAAGAGGGTTGGGATTACCTTGATAAATTAGCCCAAAAGCTCCAATTTTGTAAGTTGTCTGAAAATTTTGAGGATTCTAACTCGGATGCCATGGAAGAGGAAATTAAGCCGTATATCTTGGTTGAAACTGTTAGTTTAGATTGTGACAGCTCCTCAGAGCCTATTGATGAAACTGAGTTCTAGAGTTACCCTCTTTGTGATGATCCGTTGGCAAAACCTCTCACCGCTAAGGAAATGGATGCCGAAGTGGATTACTTGTATGCGTTGTTGGCTAAACAAGATGCTTATGGACCAATCTTTGAAGAGTTGGAGTCCATGGAAGCTACAATTGTCCCTTCGAGTTCTCTGTGCCTTGATCCTCTCACCGCTAAAGAAATGGATGCTGAGGTAGATTACTTATACTCTTTGTTAGAAAAACAAGATGCATGTGAGCCTATTCTTGAGAAGTTACCAATCATAGAAGTAATTGATTTTCTTGGTGATGACGATTTTCTTATGGTTTATCATCCTTAGCTTATATTGTAGATTTTGTCAACAACTTGAAAGTTGATTTTGTTTGGGCTATGCACTTGGTGGAACTTAAATTTTTAAAATGAATTCGACAATTGCTTTACTCAAAGTATCTTATCTTGTGGCATGGTCGAGTTCAATTTTTGGCAAAGAGTGTGGATTAGGTGCTCTGTTTCAAATTTTTGTGTTTACGCTTGGTGTTCTGTTTCATTATATCCCGGTCTTGCTTGCTAAATGCTTGTAACAATCGTGTGACTGAACATGTTCTCTCTCTTTCACTCTTTTTCTCTTTCTCTTTCTCTTTTCTGTTTCTCTTTTAATGGTCTAGTATAGCCACCCATTGTTTACCCCACCGGTAAGAAATGGGAAAAAAAGTATGACTCGTTTGATCGCGTGATGATCGGGTGGTGTTATTTTATTTGTTTTGCATGACTTTATTTGCTTTTACGTGTCTTTTGTGTTTTCTTTATTGTCTATCTTTTAATTTTGGTTTGGTTTGAAGCCGGATAACACGGGCCGGTGTTTCTAATGTCATTTGTCTTGTGGAAAGTCGTTCTCTTAAGTCTTGCAGGGTTTATGTGCTACCACACCAGCCTTGGTAGTTTGGGTCTAAAGCCGGGGTGAGTGAGGCATTCAGGAGCCCTAAGCATGGGTGCGGCTATGCGCCGCGGTTATTAGTCTGATAAAGCTTTGGATATGGCTCAGTGTGACTAGCTGTGGTTTCGAGTGGGCAAAACCGAAAGAGTAAACCCTGGAAGCATCTAATCAGACTGGAGCAAGCAATTGACATGAAATCCTCCTACTTGGTCGAGGTATTTAGGGGTTGACATTCCCCTTGGACGGTACATTCGCTCACTTTCCTCTCTTCGCTTGTGTTCTTAATGCTATGAGGGCATAGCATCGCTTTAAGTTGGGGGGAGGGGTTAGCTTATGTGCTATTTGTTTGCTAGTTGCTTGATTTTGTGAAAAATTTGAAAAATAAAAAACAATGAAAATTGAAAAATCCAAAAAAATGAGAAAATGAAATTTTTCAAAAATAAATAAAGGTTTTTGACTTGCAATTCGTTCCTTTTGTCATATTTTTAGCTCTTTTTCATAGCTTGTTGCATGCTCAATAATTGTTAGTTGGCAAGAGTTCGTAGCAATCCTAAGAAATTTTGTGCTTCTCAATTTGCATGCTTGGTTAAAAATTGAACGGTTAGGTTTTGAGTTAAGTTTTTTGAGCAAGCTTTGGCCCATATCCCCATCTTTTCAATAAAAATGCTCGTACTTAGGTGAATAATTGCATGTCTATCTCTAGTTGTGTTTTAATGTCGACTTTCAATTATTTTGGAATCCAAAGTGCACTTAGGAGAAGATACAAGGCATTCTTTGCATGATCATACCACATACGTGTCACATAATCCTATTTTGCAACCTGTTATTTCTCTCGCTCTTTGATTTAACCTAGGAAACCGGTTGTTCGGAGGGATGTTGGGATGAGTTTTCATTGTTCAAGGAGATTTGGAGGTGGTTTGAATGTGATAGAAATGGTTGGAATGCGAAAAGGCAAAAGAATTGTTATGTTATTCTCTATCTCTCCTCTCCCACTACAAAAGTTAAAACTCCAAATTTTCATCTTCCTCTCCAAAAGTCTCAAAATTGGCTCCAATCTCTCTTGCTACTAATCTAATCTCAAATGACCCTATTCCTCAAAGAAAGGAGATCAAAGAAATACTATGAAAGAGAAAAAGCGAATTCGAAAGAGGGTTGAATACTTTTGATGAGAGAATTGGTTTGACTTATGGACTAGCATTCATTCCAGATGAGAAAGAATCCGATGGAAGGGGGGAACTCGAGGCTCAATACCGTGAGAAGCCGGATGAGGATGTGGATTAGTTGTGAAGGAGTTGGTGGTAGTAGTTTTCCTTTACTGTAGTAGTTAGTTGGTATTGGTTTGGCCGGTTTTGCCTTGACTTGGTTGATTTTTGTTTGATGGCGGCGGTCACTCGGGTAGATGACCAAGCTAGAAAAAAGACCGTCGCCTATTTTTGCTAACCCTTTTCATTGTAACCAAGGTCATTACAAGCTTAAAAAGTCCTTAGTTGATTCTTTGTGCGCTTGGATTCCTTTATGATTGACTGTCTGATATTTGCATAATTAGTTGTATAGCTTGCTTTCCTTTTGTTATCCAATAATCATCTGTTAGTTTCAATTCTGTTGAATAAAGTGGTTTAGTTGTTTGAGGCATAGTATTTCTTTTTCGCTATTGCCTGTTATCAAGCACTTCTTCGGTGGATATGGTATAGTCTGAATTCGCAAGGTTTTGTGTCCCGTATCCTCCCATTGTTCGAGGACACAAACCTTTTTAGCTTGCTCTTAACTTGCTTGATACTTAGCTTGTTTGGTTTGATACTGAAACTGTGAGTTGCAGAAATGAAATAAAAAGCCGGATTGTTTAAATTCTTGTTAGTTTACAATGTTGAGCATGTTCTAAGTTATGGTAGCAGAATGAATTGCATAGTATTAGTTTTCGAAGTTTTCGTGTTTTATTTGCTAGGGACTAGCAAACCTTAAGTTGGGGGGTGTGATAAGCACCCAATAATGTAATTTAGGGTGCGCTAGTGTCTAGTTTTAGTTTATTTCATCGCTTAATTAGTTGCTTTTAATCTCTTGTGCTCGTAAGGTATTCTAGTTTCGTTTTGTAGGAAAGTCGTTCAATATAGGAGTTTTAAGGCCCAAGGCGTTCAAGGACCCGAAGGTGACACGTCGGCTCGAGAAGGCAAGCAAACAGTCAAGGCCAAGAACAAAAGTCAAGCATTGGAGATAACATGCTCGGCATCAATAATACCATTTATTAAAGTCCATCAGTACCAAGCATTCCAGTGGCAGCCATTACGTGGCTTGGCATTAATGCCACTTTTGAACTTCAATTGGTTCCAAATTTTTTCCATGACAGCCATGAATTGGCTCGGCGTCGGTAGATATTACTTTCTTCCATCAGTACCGAGAAGTCAAAAGGAACTAGTCCCAGCAGCAACCTCAAGCATCTCGGCATCGATGGGTAAAACACCTGCCATCGGTACCGAGCCCATTATCAAGTCCTCCTGGCAGCTGCTAACCCCTTAGGCATTGATGGCAAGGATTTCGCCATCGGTACCGAGGCCCTTATCATCAGCGTAACCCCTTCGCCATCGGTACCGAGGGCTTAGGAAGGGATCTCTAGAGCATCTTGGGGAATATTCCGTGCGCGTCCTTGGAGCCTATAAATACCCCGTGATATCACCATTACACGACTTGGACAGAAATGTACCCATTTTTAGATCTAGACTAGATTTCAAATTACTTTTTGCTTGTTCTTGAGTGTTCTTCATTTCCAGCCCTTTAATATTCAATTTTCTGCTTTAGTTAGTTTGTTTTTGCTACTTTCTCCTTTATTAAAGTTGTTTATTTTCTCCCGATCTATCTTTCTAGCTAATTTTCTCTTAGTGTTGTGTTCACAAATATGTTCCCTAGATTTTTGCTTGCTCTTATCTCCATAGATATGTGTGAGTAGTTTCCAAAGGTTGGGTCATGGGGTGATTAACACCCCATGGCTTGAGTAAAAATTACATTTTTCACCAAAAAGTTTGCAACTTTGGTTCGATAATTGATGTGGGGATTGGATTTGTTTGTCAAATTACCGAGGTGTTAACCTCCTTGATCATGTGTAGGTAAGAGCTTCGCCTACTTACCACACATGATGCTTGGAGCTCTGTCGCTCGAGGTGTTTGCTAAATAAATTCTATAGCTAGCTTAATTTTTGAACCATCTTATCTTCCAGGTTAAACCGTGTATTAGGGTGAAAAATGTGATTTTGCTTGAGTCGTGGGTGTTAGTGATTCCTAAACCTAACCTTCTTTTTAATATAGTTTATTCTCGTTTAATTTAGCCTTTTTACTTTCCACCGCATACGGAAAACCAAGTTAGTTGACTAAAAGCCGAAAGCCTGTACTTACATCTACAAATCCAGCAAAGCCGTATTAGTTATCCCTGTGGGTACGATCCCGGACTTCCGGATTTATTATGCTTCAATTGGACGCTTATACCCTATGCTTAGGGTGATCTCTTATTGGATATATTCGAGCGAACGAAGCACTTGGAGTATCGATACGGTGATGGAGTATCAATACGGCAGAGTCTGGAGTATCGATACGGAGAAAGAGTATCGATACGGTTACGTTACGACAGATTTCTGATGCTACTGGAATGCAGATCCTCTCAGCGTATCGATACGCAAACAACCGTATCGATACGGGAACATTACGAGCGGCGATTTTGTGCAGAAAACTCAAGGACAACACAACACAATAATCAATAATCTAAGGCACGATTACCACATGAAATCAACTCAAAAACACATAACAAGAGCAAGAATCCCTACCTCAATGATCAAAGATCGAAGATCCAACCCAAATAAGCGAGCCCTAGCTTTCCAAGCTCCAAATCCTCCAAGAACGAGTTCTAGCACGAACCCACACGATCCAAGGTTCGAATCATGCGTAGGAGACGAATTGAAGGTCGAGGTATGAAGGTATTATGATCGATTGGTGAGTTTTCGAGCTCAAAGGAGCAAGAGAGAGAGAGAGAGAGAGCCGAAGAGAAAGTGAGAGAGCCGAGAGAGAGGCGTGAGGAGAGAGAGAGAGATATGTTGGGATTTTTAATCCCCTACGTACACACACACACTCCTCTATATATACTCACACACCCAACAAATTACACTAGCACTCCCTCCAATTTCAATTCCATCATACAAACCCCAAATCAAATCAACTCCACAAATTTCACATTAACCCCAATTTCACATATTCACTAATTAAACCATATTTTTTTCTCAATTTGGCATTTAATCGATGTTTAAAAAAAAATTAAAATTATTGGGGTCTCTACAGCGTGAATTAAGTATCTCTTCCTTGCCATATTCAAATTCTAGCAAAGCTTGGAGTGTCCAATTAGCTTTCAACTTTACAACACCGAACGTATTTGTACTGATTCACATCTCCAATGGGATTCATATTTGATTTAATTTCCATAATTGCTTGCCATTTGGACCTACCACTTGACCTGTTTTGATCCGCTTCCTTCTTACACCACGGTCAATGTTTCACTAAGTGAATCCAACGGCTGAAATAATTTGATGATCATCTTTCATGCCAAATTCAATAATATAATACAAATTATCGAAAAGATAATAATTGGATGCAATTTAGCACAATTAAAGCCTAACCATATACTAGATCAGAAGTTATATGTGTCAATATTCTGTGCTCATTAGAATCAAATACGGGAAATGCTTCAATACAAACACACCTAATAGAAATAAATCATATGCACTTAATCAAAGGTACAGATCGCACCGCATCATCTTAATGTTACCTGAACCGTCATTGTCCTATTATATATGTTAGGCCAATTTCTCTTACATCTATATCTATATTATAAAACAAAGCGGTTTCTGTTAAAAAAGTCTAGGCATATAAACGAAAGCAATTTCTATAACCGTTAGATCACTTTCTTTAAAATTTATGATCATACGATTAGGAAAAAAACAAAAAAGGAATACTTAATCTTACATTTTTCCTACCAAATCTCTCTCTCTCTCTCTCTCTCTCTTAAATTGGTTCTGATACTTTGTGAAAATAGAAAAGTGAATTTGGAGGCCAATGTATTCATGCACGGGAATTACTAAGAGATATAAAACTTACTCCGTATGTTGAAAGTGCCTTTAGGCACGGACAATTCACTAGTAATATAGGGAAAATTTCAAAATAACACCTGAACTTTGCACCAAATGTCACAGAGACACCTGAACTTAAGTTTATTTCAATTAAACACCTGTACTAACAAAATCCCCAAATTTAGACCCCCGCCGTTATTCTCTGTCCCAAAAATTGCTAACATGGCATCTCCAATCCGTTTAAGTTGCCCTATTACACATATTTCCAACAAGGGACGATGCACCCAAGCGAATGTAAAGTACTTATACGTAGTGGGTGCATCGTCCCTTGTTGGAAATATGTGTAATAGGGTAACTTAAACGGATTGGAGATGCCATGTTAGCAATTTTTGGGACAGAGAATAACGGCGGGGGTCTAAATATCAGCAATTTTTGGGACGGAGTATAACGACGGGGGTCTAAATTTGGGGATTTTGTTAGTACAGGTGTTTAATTGAAATAAACTTAAATTTAGGTGTCTCTGTGACATTTGGTACAAAGTTCAGGTGTCATTTTGAAATTTTCCCAATAATATATATATTTCCCAACTGAAATATACCCAAGAATAAACTTTAACAAGACAATTAATTATCGCTCATTATTTAAAAGACTTGTGAAGCCGAGTAAGGTAATATTCGTCCACCAGTACAAAACAGAATGGGAAAATGACGGCCAATGACGTGTTTTGATAAATAATACTCGTCAAGGACATTTTCAGCATTAACAAATATTCTCAGCATATCTTTAACGGATATTAATTATAAAAACACGTCATGGACCATCATTTTTCCAAACAGAGAAATAGTAGATGATTGTGAACGAGTTCTTTGATTTTACCCGGGCCACGTACACACTAGCCCAATATACATGCTTTCAAGTTTGAAGGGTACAAAAGGGAAAAAAATTCAGTGCCGGGCGGGTACGTATCACGGCTCGGATTTGGAGAGAAAAAAAGGAGAGAGAAAGTGTTAGGGTGAGAGGAGAGAGAGGGTTTCAATTCTAGCCATCCAAAAGTGTATTGGACGGCCTGAATGTGCGCGAGCGGGTACCATGTGGGATATATCTACCTGGCATCGAAAAATTTCTTGTACGAAAGAGTTATCAATGGTTAATTTTCTTTTCTTGCATGCGCTTGATGTTGTTAAGCAAGGATCCCCGAATGCGATTTCTCATGTGAAACAAAAATAGGAGTCACCACGATTTATCTTGTCCTCCATTGTTTTGTAAGTGTGATATTCTATCATGCACGTAAAAAATCAAGTTGATCTAATATTGGTATGTCGATCTGAATGATGTTTTTATTTTTTCGAACGGCAAAAAAGGAAATTTTATTCATCTTTGTAGTGGTTACAAAGACTAAAAGAAACAAGGATTCACGACATCATATCCTTAAACAAAGCTAAGAACAATCCTGAATGATGTTTTTATAACAAGAGAAATGACTCGGACAAGCCTTGATAGATGTTCGATCAACCTGATTTGTTAAATGAATGACCTTGCAGGATGAAGTTATTGAATGAGTGTACGAGTTCTACAAAATGAAGTACAGTTTGAATCATCATGAATAAAGCTACAATTAGCCTTATATAGCTTCACTTGAGTATGGATCTTACTTCGATGGTGTTACCCCATCTAGGGGTGCTAATTGAGTCAAACAAGCCAAACACAATAATGTTAAAGCTTGACTCGACTCGACTCCTTGTTACATGTGTTCAAGCTTGGCTTGAGCTTGAGAATTTTTTGAGACTAATTGATCAAGCTTAGCTCGAACTTGAAATTTTTTGTTCGTGATAAACTTGGCTTGGCTTGTGAAATATGCAAGTCAATCTCGAGCGAGCTTAATTTTGTGAACTTTCTAGCTTTCAAGCTTGAGCTCGAGCTTAAGCTCATTAAGTTATAAAATGAAATAGACTAATTTAAAGCCATAAAAAAGAACCAGCAGCATTAATCTAGGCCAAAAAAACTTATAAACATAAAATTCGGTTACTAACTACCATTCATCAAATTAATTAAATACCCTCAAAGTCAAATTTGTCTTAAAATTATCTTAAGCAGAATAAAGCAAATAAACTCTTAATTGCCTCCTAACTATCTCTAAAGAATATGACTAAGTTCTGTGATTCGTAATCAAAAAATAAATAATGATAAGGTTTCTAATGATTTCTATTTGGATACAATATTATTGTAAAACTGGTGAAAACTATATGAAAGGCAGATTCATATCTTATATTTTGAAATATTTATTAATCTACTTCTATATTTTTAGTATTTATAGAATGACCCATTTGTTCACGAATCTATCGAGCCAAACACTTATATGATTAGCTTGGTTTGAATTCATAAACAAACGGAAAAAAAAAAAATTATTGAGCTTGGCTTATATTTCTAATAAATGAGTTTGAACAAACCAAAAGTCGAACTGAGCTCGAGCTATTTGGTTCGTTTAGCTGACCTAATCCCATCTCATTAATGGATACATTTGATAAAGCTCACGGGGCCAGCGCCACCAAGGACATCCCACACTCGACCTCTCCTACGACGAGTTGGGGGAGCGAAATTAGTCAATTCCACCGCATGTCTATTGGAGCCCACCCCGGGTCCCATAAAAATACAGAAAAATATTCATAAATTTTAAAGTAATATGTTATGGGGTCCTATAAAAAAGAGTGCAATTTTGTTCACCCTCCTTGAAAGAGGATGAACATTACCCACCCTTTTATTAATTGAAATTGTGTGGATCCCACCACAAGTGATGTCATGCTTACCCTTGCAATACATTTTTTGATAAGCATGACATCATTTTATGGTGGGATCCACACCACTTCAACCAATAGGAAGGAGGATAATGTTCACCCTATTTTAAGGAGCTAGGGAAAACAAACTCTAACTCTGTAAAAAATCAGCTCCAACAGATGTCAGTGGGTATGTTTTTTTTCTGAATTCACCCTTACAAATTCAGAAAAACATACCTATCGAAATCCATTAGAGCTGATTTTTTACAGAGCCCCATAAAAAATTACTTTAAAATTTATGATTATTTTTTTGTATTTTTGTGGGACTCGGGGTGGATTCCAATAGGTGTGCGGTGGACAGTCACGCGGTGCAGTGGTCGTAGTGCTTTGCTTGATGTTGTTAAGAAAGGGCCCTCACTTGCAATTTCTCATGTGACAGAAAAATAGGAGTCCCCAGACTCACCACGATTTATCTTGTCCTTCATTTTGTAGGTATAATACGTTTATTGTGCATGTAAAAAACCAAGTTGATCTAATACCGGTATCTGAACGATGTTTTTATAACAAGAAAGAGAAACGACTCGGACAAGTCTTCCTACAAATATGAACAGTTCTGGATCATTGAACAAAGCCACAATAAGCCTTATTTAGCTTCACTCGAGGATCACATGAGGGATCTTGCTTCGATGGTGTTACCCCATCTAATTACCTGATACATTTGAATTTGAGACCCAAAAACCACATGTGCTCAACTAGAGTTGCTTGCTGGGGTGGGTGGTTTCCCAGTCGAAAGCTATGTAACCTTTAATTGGATGACTGAAAGTAATGGATCGATCCGGGGATCTTGGAGCGCCTGCGCCACAATGCAGCGCTTCATCCGAACTGTCCGTTTCGGTACTTCGGACCGTCCAAAACACTTTTGGACGGTGAGATTGAGCGTTGCACCATCCCGCCTTCCGAAAGTAATCACCTATAACTGACTTAGTATGAGATAACTAGTCTGAAATGATAAGTAGCACTGGATATGTTTAGGTAAAAAACAGAAATATTCTTCAGTTGTGAATTAGTCAACATAAATCTAGCTTACCCAAGAACGAGATCAGTATTCTAATAAACAGAATTCCGTAACTAAAATTGCAATTCTAAGAATACTAACTTTCACCGATTTAAAAATATATTTGCCTCCAATCATGTCTGCGGTAGATGCAAAAACTAATCGCTCCATGGACTGAGAACTCAAACTACTTTTTCTTGCCTCTTGGTTTCAACTTGTTTCCCTTTCTTCTTCTTCTTCCTCCTCCTTCTTCTATTGCCCCCAAGCTATGCTTATAAGCCACCACACAACTCCTTGAATGAAATCTCTGTAGCTGCTTGTCCCACCTTCCCAATCTGCATCGTCCCACAATCTCTGATCTCCTATCCTCAAACCCATAGGAGAAAATAGATTCATGTACACGTAAAAACACCATATCTGACCCTGGATTGTACCCGATGATCTTGAACCTAACGACGGGCATCACCTTTATCTTGATTTGGCATCCCTCTGAATTCATTGTCGAGATATCTTCGCTCATGTTTTTAAACTCTTTTCCATCTTCGCGCTTCCATGTCATTTCATTTTTCTCATTGGTTTGTAGACGCCAAGCCGGAAATTCATCTGCAAACCCGTGGCAATAACAGAGAAGTTGGTTCCGGAATGTCCACAAACACCTTCCGAGTGGAGCACGCGGAGCCTCAATCAAGTCATAACAACGTCGCGATTTCTTCGGGTTCAAGTGGCATACTAGAATTTTATCTTCCAAACAGTCCCAAAAAAGGCTCCCGTTGAAAAACACTTTGGAACCCATCACGGTTTCGGTGCAATTCCGGAAGCCTTTCTTCAATCTCCTCCCAAGTACGGGTCTCCGATGAGAAAACCAACAATTCGGTACCCTGGTCTGTACCTTTAGGCCTAAAGAGACACACAACCTTGTACTGAAGGTACCTATGGCTATTGAAATCAGCAATTAACGAATATAAAACCCGAGTCGACCTACGACAAGGACGAGGAAAGGCTACTTTTTCCCTTGTCAAAGGGTTACATACGAAACAAGTCGTTTTAAAAGTGATTGAATCCGTGTTGCTGCATAGAAGGAGGCCATTACATGAGTCAATGAGCTTGATAAAATCATCACTCCTCCGTTTCAAGAATTTGAGGGAAGGATCCGGGAGGCAAGGTTCGGATCCTATTACGGGTGTGAATGCAACATCACCCCATACCAATTCCATACGCACGTCTTGATCAGGTACTCCCTGGTGGAAAAACCCTGTTGAACTGGTACTAGAAATGGGTTTATAATTACGTAAGTGTTTCTCTTACGTAGTACACCTCCGTCCCTTTATTACAGTCCAGTATTTCATTTTAGGCGCTCCCTTAATAAGTGTCCATTTTGTAAAGTTAGTGGGTAAAAGTTGGTGAATTGTCTATTTTGTCCCTAAAAGTAGATTCCATTTTGAAAAGTTAGTGAGTAAAAGTGTAATGATGATGGGTAAGTAGGGAAAGTGGAGGAAAAAGTTGATGTGAAAGGTATAATGATGATGTCTTTTTAATAAGTTGGAGTTACGAAGTAGGACATTTAAAAAGCGAAAATGATATGAGGACCGACGTATATACACGAAAAATAGGGTGCTTGATCCAAGCACCTACACACGTCGGATGCCGTTGATTTCCGCGTGGGCCCCCTCGGTTTTTTTTTTAGAATTTTTGGACGGCTTGGATCGGCCGTCCGGTGGCCGGAGACGGCCGGCCGCGGCCGTCGGTACGATTTCGGTCCGGCGGTGGTTGGTGTAAATAGCAGTACTCTTTAAAAAGGGACGGAGGGAGTAGTAATATATACTTCAAAATCGAAATATTCCCAAGAATAAACTTTAACAGGACAATTAATTATCTCTCATTATTTAAAAGACTGGTGAAGAATTTTCCGAGTAAGGTAATTGTATTCGTCCACCAATGGTTAATTTTCTTTTCTTGCATGCGCTTGATGTTTGTTAAGCAAGGATCCCCGAATGCAATTTCTCGAATTTGGCTCTTCTCCAATTCTTCAATAATTGGAGGATCCTCCAATTCAAATCCAACGCGCAGTTGAAAATCAGTTCTTAATAGCATCCTCCTTATCCCACTAGTCATCACAACCCAAAGCTCATGTAGGCATGTAAAATTTACGGCCAATCACAAGTTGCCACGTGTTGCAGGACTTAATAAATAGGGCACGATAAATGGCTAATCAAACATCGCCAAGTGTCTTGAGGTCAAAGTGATCCAAATGGACCAATCAAATGACACCACGTATCGAAGTGATGCAGATATTATTTTTTATTAAGTCCAGCCAATCAAATTAAGCCACTTGGTAAAATAATAATTGTATTTCTCTTTATAATTGTCTTTCTTAAAATAAAAGAAAGAAGGATAATTATCAAGTTAAATAATTATTTCTTTTATGTTAAATAAAGAAATAATTAGGAAGATAAATATGAAGGAGGTAGAGTTGGTCATGACTCTCCATCCCACATCTCTATAAATTGAGGTGCTCCCTCTCATATTTTTCCATTTGCACATTGAAGCACACAAGCTCCAGAGCTTTGAAGATCAAAGCCCTCAAGCCCTTCAGAAGTCTTCAAGTCTGCATCCAACAAGAAGGTTCTTCAGATCAAAGCTCCAAAGCTTTGAAGAACATTCAAGTCAAGTCTACATCAAACAAGACGGTTCTTCATATCAAAGCTTCAAAATCCTAAAGAATGCTCAAGTCAAATCTCCATCATGAAATCCAAGCTCGAGAACTCTGAAGATCAAAGCCTCCAAGCCCTTCAGAATTCGCATTCATCCATCACACGTAAGCTTCCGGAGTTTTGAAGATCAAAGCTGCGAAGGCCTTTCAGAATCTTTCAAGTCCACATCAAGCCAGACGCTCTTCAGTTCAAAGCATCCAAGCCCTGAAGAACGTTCAAGATCTCAAATACCGATTTGAGTCAACATCTGCAAATCTGCATCTCCTTCAATCAAATTGAAGAAGATCTCAAAGACCGATTTGAGAAGAAGCTCCAAAGCTCTCAAGTCAATATCCACAAATCCACCATCTTTTTCAACTGAATTGGAGAAGATCAAGCAATCCAACTTGAGAAGAAGCTTCAAAGCCCTCAAGTCAAAGCCCGACAAAGTCGCCGTCATCTTTGCAAAGACCGCAGAAGATATCGCCATTCAAATCAAGATCAAGCTGTCAAGCCCTCGTTTCAACAACCGAATAGAAGAATCAGAGGATTAATTTCTTTGCTTTGAAATTCATCAGAGATTGTAACCTTAAATTTCTCAAATCAATAAAATTGACTTTTTTTTAGCATCTTTCCATCTTTTTCGTAGACTTGAATTTTGCGTGATATAGATTTTGGAATAAAATGGACACGTTTCTACTGCGTGGTGGTGGTGGCATTACCGGTAGCAAGGAAAAGGAGTGGTACGAGGGGGATTTGTGCTGGAAGATAGAGAATGTGGTGGGGGGGGTGGCTAAGAGGGCGGAGCTGAAGGGGTAGTGGGTGCAGCGGATGAGGAACGCCGAGTTCAGAGGCGTCGGGTTTAGAGGAGATGGGGTGGCAGAGGTGAAGGGCATGCTCGAGGAGCACGCGGCAGGGTGGGGGGTTGAAGAGGGAGGAAGAGGATCTTGTGCTCACTTGGAAAGGGCATAATGTTGTTTTTGCTACTGTTTGGGTACCTACTAGCTAGCCAGTTGATTTTTGGTTTTATTAATTCTAATTCTTTGTTTCTCTTCCAAATTTTTGTTCAGTTTTCTATTAGTTGTGATGTAGATGAGAGCTCAATTTGTTTGATAAGTCCGAATTTAGGTTAATTGACTGACTAATTTGCAAGATTATTTGCATCAGCATTAATGGGAAGGCTAAAACCAAGGCAAATTAGATTTTCCTTTCCCATAATTTGCATTACTTATTGTTGTTACATTTTCATATTAAATGAAGTATATTAATTAATCTAACATCATTAACGTTAATTAGAGTTCAGTTCATTAGAGTAAAAGTCTTTAACTGAAGTCTTATTAATGTGTTAAGTTATGCATGTACGTAATTAATTGGGTTTCTACCTAAGGACTATATAAGGGTCTTCTTCAGGTGTTTCTAAGGCAAGTAAGTGAAGTAATACAAAAAACAAAGGGAAAACTATTTTCACTATTTCGGGCAAATAAATGTGTTTTTATTCGGTGGAGCTTTGGGCTCACACCACTGGTGCAAAGTGTGTGAGAGCCATACAACTTGAGTGTTGGGCTGATGAAACCTAGGGGAGAATAGTTGTTGTCTACTGCATCGGTTGTTTGGGTTTCACCCACCGTAGAGGCTATCTATCCTTACAGAAAGTGAGATACTCGCGCCTCAGCCATTCTGGAATTGTTATGAATTTATTAAATATATATTCTGTGGTAATTTCACCAACAATTTTAAGGAGATAAAAAGCATGGAGCAAGCACCAGAAAAGACCAAGGACAACACTGGTGATCTCAACAAGCCCTTCAAGTTCAAGGGAGCCCATTTCAAGAGGTGGAAAGGAAAAGTTCTTTTCTACCTTAGCCTTCTCAAGGTTGTCTACATTCTCTTCGGCAAAAATCCGAACAAGGCCAATGTCGACGAGACGAACGACGAAGAATACGAAGCTCATCAAGAGCGGGTGGAGAAGTACAACACAGATGAGTACAAGTGTCGGTATTATCTCTTGAATTGCCTTGCTGATCACTTTTATGATTACTATGATACAACTTACTCTTCTGCCAAGAAAATCTGGAAAGCTTTACAGAGCAAGTATGATACTGAAGAGGTAGGAGCAAAGAAGTATGCAGCTAGTCAATTTTTTTGCTTTCAAATGGTGGATGGAAAATTGGTTGTGGAGCAAGCTCAAGATTTCTAGATGATAGTGGCAGAGATGTCATCTGAAGGCATCAAGATTGGGGACAATCTTGTGGTAGCAGGCAGCATTGATAAATTACCACCGTCTTGGAGGGAATTTCAAAAGACGATGCCCCATAAGCAAAAAGAGACGTCCCTAGAGACCTTGATCACTCGCATCCGTGTGGAGGAGGAGGCTAGAGACCAAGATGCACTATTGACACAAGAAGGTATTGGGCATTTCACAAAGGTAAATTATATTTCTGCAAGTAACCATTACCAACCCAAAAAACCAGTCTCCTAAGAATGCTTATATGCAGCCTCACAAAAAGATTTCTAAAAAAAAAAAGGAAAATCTCACAACAAAGGATTTCATAAAAACTTTAACCAAGGACCCCCTTTGGAAAATCAACAAAACAATGGATGCTTTGTCTGTGGCAAAAGTGGGCATATTGCTCGAATTTGCAAGTTACGAAAACGTGGTCCTGTTCCACAGGCGAACGTTATTCAGGAGCCATTTATGGCAATGATTACAGACATTTGCATGGTTCAATATGTGGAGGGTGGTGGGCAGACTCTGGTGCAAATAGGCACGTCTGCTATGGTAGGACTTGGTTCAAAGTGTATACTCCCTTTGATGAAGAGAAGATGGTTATACTAGGTGACTCTAGCAAAACAAAAGTGCTTGGGAGTGGTGAGGTTGATTTGAAGTCTACCTCTGGACAAGTGTTGACTTTAAAAGATGTTCTATACACACCATCCATGAGGAAAAATCTGATGTCAAGTTATCTTTTAAACAAGGCTAGCTTCAAGCAAACTATGGAATCTGATTAGTATGTGATAACTAAAAAGGGAACTTTTGTGGGTAAAGGTTATGCATGTGATGGAATGTTCAAGCTAAATATTGAAATTAATAAAGCATCTACAAGTTCTATTTACATGATGTCTTCATTTAATTTCTGGCATGCTCGCTTATGTCATATCAATAGTGGATATGTGGAAATCATGAGTAGTCTTGGATTAATTCCCAAATTGACAAAAGTGTTTAACAAGTGTGAAACTTGCAGTCAAGCAAAGATTACAAAACGAACCTCATAAAAGTGTTCAAAGAACTACCGAATTGTTAGAGTTAATTCACACTGATTTATGTGAATTTGAAGGAATTTTAACCCGTGGTGGAAATAGATATTTTATCACTTTTATTGACGATTTTTCAAAATATACAATTGTATATTTAATAAAACATAACAATGATGCATTTGAGAAATTCAAAGAATTCCTTCAAGAAGTTGAAAATCAATTCGGAAAGAAGATTAAGAGAATTAGAAGTGATAGAGGTCGAGAATATGTATCTTTTGGCTTTGACTCGTTTGTTCAATCACCGGGAATTATCCATGAGATTACACCACCATATTCACCTCAATCAAATGGTGTAGCTGAAAGAAAAAATAGAACGTTGACTGGGTTGACTAATGCCATGCTTATTAATTCAAGTGCCCCATCAAATCTTTGGGGTGAGACAGTTTTAACTGCTTGTTATGTGTTAAACAGAGTACCACATAAAAATAAAAATAAAAAACAAAACTCATACCTTATGTGGAAGGGGCATAAGCCAAATTTGAGACATTTGAGAGTTTGGGGTTGTCTAGCTTTCGTAAGGCTTACAGACCCTAAAATACCAAAATTGGGTGTAAGAACTACCACCTGTGCTTTTCTAGGACTAGTGTCACTATTCGTGCGTTGCACGAATTGCGTGCTCATTATAATGCATCGAATTTGAGTTTTTGCTATGTGTTCTAATTTTGTTTAATTTGTCATTAGAAATTTATTAATGGTACAAGAAAACTATGTTGTTGAAGGGCAAAACTCAACTCGGAAGCGTAAGCAAAGAACTCTCGATTCCAATCACTTTAATCGAAAGCAAAGATTAAGGTCTTGACTTCTATCTTCCCAATACAAGACTTGTTATAGAAAAAGATACACACCCAAAACAAAACAAATCTCTAAAAACACAAAATTACAGAAAAATCTCTATCGCAACCAACTTCATTCATCATCAAAGGTAGAAACCAAGTCTCTGAGCGATGTCTTCCAAGAATAGCTCCCTCATCTTCAAACATGAAGGATGAATACGCTTGCAAGCATCCTTCGAATAAGCCATACTACGCGTAGAACATTCTCACCTGTACCAAAGGACAAAATGTCACAAGCTTTCTTCATATGCCCATGAACAAAGTATTCCAGATTTTTTTTTCCTTCAAAAAGAAATAATGTTGCGTCAAACAATCCATGTGTACTTGAAACTTGCCTAACCATATCAGGCAGTTCCTAACATTTTTTAAGTAACAAATAACAAATACAAGAATAGTATTAATGAGAATTAATACCACTTTTTCGTAGGGGACATCCTATATTCGCAAGATAGCATAAGAAGTATTACCACAACCTCAATGAATTCAAAAACATGCTATCACTAACAAAGGTAGGAAACATAATAAAAATCCTTGAGAGAAATCCCTATATGTATACCATAATCTCTTTGAAAGACAACTAATCTTATGATCTTAAATCCAGTTAGGTGGCGTAACACACCATTACTATGCCAACCCTCCGCCCAACATGTTATAGTATAATTCATTCCAGAATCCAAGAACTTGAGAAATACCCAGCTAAAGTTGTCTTCAATTTCTTTCTAACATGTAGTATCATAACAAATTAGGCCATGGAAGAGCGCAGGCCTTCACCTAAGAAGTTAGCAACCAATTCCATGGGTGAAAGAGGTACACAAAGAAGCTTTCACCACATAGAGTCTTTCAAAGGAAGCACAACCAATTAGATTTACAGGTAAAAATCTGCAAACCAATAGAACACACATCGCCATCTTAGAGCTATAACTATGAAATAAACAATCATATTCTGATGCCATACAGTACCAAAATAACTTATATCTCCATCTCAGGGTGATGACTCTGAAATAAATAATAAGGCTCCAATGCCATATAGTCAGGGATTTGATTTATACTTGGTACGCCCATCAGAGTTCAACATTAGTTCTCCATTGTTTGTCTACCACGCGGACTCCATGTTGGAAGACCAAATTACTATGTTGGTCATCAGAAAACACAAGAATAAGGATTAAACGACTATTCAATAACTCAACACAACAATGAACACCCCCAAAACAATGACACACCTTTTAAGAATGAAAACAAGCAGTGTACTTACCCATTAAATACCAGGTGTGAGCGATGTCCACTGGTAGCACTCATCGTCAGTAAAAGACCAAGGTAGAAAAAAAACTCAGCGTAAGAGTTATCATCAACCACCATGATCGAAAAAATGTTACATATGAGACTTATCATCTTTTCGCGACTGCATTAGTTATCTCTTGAATGTCTCCAATTGTCAAAACAATTTTTTTCATCATACAAATTTTACAAAAGCAGGAAGATTTTAATGTCCAAACTAATACTAAAAGCAATTGGCAGAACCGTCCTACCAAATTCGTCAAAAGTTCATCATAGTCAATCAAGAAGATATTAACCAATTCTACATAACTTCAACTATCAACTGATTAGGTCCATAATACTTCCAAACATACACGTTCAGAATATATAATCAAAGTTTCTCCGCTTCCGGTGAATGTCCATAAAAAAGTAAAGGATATGGGTGAATTTACCATTAAAGGAAAAAATTCAAGAATGTTTACCTGCTATCTTGTTAGAGACATCTAATTCAATAGGAAAGTTATAAAAACATCCTGTGATCAAAGAGTTCGATGTTTTTCTTTATACAATACACGTCATCTTATCAATTAAAGAAGATTTGGAGGAAAAATTGGCTTCACGGTCCCGTCCCTTACTTAAACTATGTATGAGAACTTTGGTCAAGGGTTTAATTACAAGGTATTCTACTAACGAGTTGTCAATTGTCTCTCACTTGGAAGATCTTTAGTGAAGTAGAAAATTGTAAATCGAGTCAAGTTCAAGCTCATCAGGCTCCTACTTAAGTTCCCTTAACATCATGAGGCATATGACTCCAAATACTATTGCTCTTCACAAGCCTCACTTGGCTTGTGACACTAACACTTATTTAGCATGAGGAATCAAAGTTGAGACATTATTACTTTCTATATTCTGTCTTTGATTTCTATGCATGAAGCAAGTTTCATTTATTTTTACTTAGGCCCCTAGATTCTCCTTTTTGGATTACTACAGAAGCCTAACATAATATTAACAACAATTATGCAAATAAAAAATAAAAAATCTACTGATTACGAGCAATATTGTTTCCTGGATGACTTTTCTTTTGACCAAGAAATCCAATATACAAAGTATCTAAAAAATGCTGAATGTATTTGGGATAATAATTAACTATGAGGATCCAACACAAGTTCAAAGCCAAGTTTGATATAAAGGTGTATACGGTGGAAGTTATCAAATCAAACCTTGACGGTGTTAGAAGACTCATTATTTAGGTGTCTTTTTTGGGTGTAACTTTCTTTTTATTTTCCTTCCCTTTTACTCGATGTACCCTCTTCGAGTTTGATAAAATTTTCTTTTGCCGAGCAAAAAAAACACAAGTGCAATGAGTCAATGACCCAAAAGCTACAACCAAAAGAATGTTGAACTCCAATTGAAAAACCACACACATAAGGTTGGAGGGTTGAGTTTTTAAACTCTTAATGAAAGTCTGTAGCTCGTATGAGTGGGGTGTTTGTATTACAGGAGCACTCTTGACAGATTTCACCTCTATAAGCATGGGAGTGGGGCCGCTTCCTATGAGATTAGGGCTAATCTCAAATACGCTTATGAAAACTGGGATCAGCGCAAGGCCGTAAAGCGCTGTCTAATAAAGCTCATGTCAACACCTGAGTTATTATGTGTGAGCAGCAATTATTTATTTAGCCTAAGTAGTCATAGTTCAATGCTGAGCAAACTATTGACTCTGGAATAGAGGTTACTGTTTCACTACTGGAGGTTCAATGCAGAGCACACCTTCATGATGCATAATAATTCCTCTTTGCCCTGTAATATATTTTTACTTTATTTAATATTCAAATGAGTGGGGGATTGTTGTTACATTTTCATATTAAATGAAGTATATTAATTAATCTAATATCATTAATGTTAGAGTTCAGTTCATTAGAGTAAAAGTCTTTAACTGAAGTCTTATTAATGTGTTAAGTTATGCATGTACTTAGTTAATTGGGTTTCTACTTAAGGACTATATAAGAGTCTTCTTCAGGTGTTTCTAAGGTAAGTAAGTGAAGTAGTAAATAAAACAAAGGGAAAACTATTTTCACTATTTCGGGCAAAGAAAGGTGTTTTTATTCGGTGGAGCTTTGGGCTCACACCACTGATGCAGAGTGTGTGAGATGATGTATCCTACGGGAGAATAGTTGTTGTCTGCTGCATCGGTTGTTTGGGTTTCACTGCTTGCTCGACCTTAAGTGTGTCGTAGAAGAGTTTACCCCAAGCGTAGGGCTAGGTCGATTGCAGCATAATAAACTCGGAAGTCCGAGATCGAATCCACAGGAAGCCAATGGAGCTAGGCTAGAAGGTTTGCTTTACAAAGGGTTTTTAGCGTTAGGACCGCCAACCTTTAGATTTGGCGATGAGACGGCCAACTTTTGAGTGGTGGAATTCTTTCTACCTCCTAACTTAATTAAAAACGAAGATTGACTAGAAATTAAAAGCGGCAAGGTCTAGGGGTTTATTCCGCCCATAACTTAGGCCATTCAATGCTTCTCTTTGATAACTCAAGTGAGAGTCATTGTCATTTGATCTCACTCGGAAGATTTAACCATGAAAATCAAGTTTAACTCATACAACGGGGTTTGGAAATGGAAAGGAAATCATTTAGGCATTTTATCAAACACATAGAATGCCATGGTTCTAAGCATTGGGTGTGCCAAGGAGACTTGTCTACACACAATCAAAGAAGTTAACAACCCTAAGTTTAGACCAAAAATTAGAGTTCAACAAGTTCTTTGAGGCATTTTGGCAAACACCTAGAGTGACATAGCTCCAAGCATTATGTGTGGCAAGAGATCAAGTCCTTGCCTACACATAATCAAAGAGGTTAACAACCTTAAGTTTTGTTACATAAAAATGAACTTAATCCATTCACAAACCACATTAAGCACAAGAAAAAAGAGAAGCCATTAAACTACCCAAGTCATGAGATAGAAATCACCCCATGATCAAGCCAAAGAGACTACCCCTCCATTAGAGATGAACTAAGCAAGAAAGATGAATGCAAGAAACATGGTGAAAAACGAGATTAACAACTAAAACATATATTGAAATTAAGAGTACTTACATGATTCTTGAAGAAAATTACATGGGAAAATGGAAATCTAAGTTCAATCCATGGAGGATTGAGAGCAAAACCTAAGGAGGGAGGTAGAGAGAGAAAGGGAAGGGGGAGCATAGCCCTAATTTCGTGCATAAGGAGTATATATAGCCCCATCCAAGATAATTGCAAAATTGCCACTGAAATATTTGCAGACTGGGCTCCTACCGGAGCCCGGTAGGAGTTCTTCGGAGCAAAAGTGTGGCCTCACTGGACTGGTTTCCTACCGGTAGAACTATTCACCTACCAGTAGGACTATTCACAGACTTTTGCCGAACTTCGCGGGCTCGCTCCGGACACTCCCGAACTCGGATTTGGGTGTTCTTCGAACCGTTGGAAAGCTTGTTGAGTCTACTTTTTAACCCAAGTTGTTTGGATCAAAAGAAATTTTTATATCAAAAGATATGACGATTTTACCCTCAGTTGGTCGGAAAATGAATTGCTTTGGGTAACATCCTCACATCTCCCTCACTTCCCTTGACCCTTGGACATCCCGAGTATGCTTCAAAGCTTCTTTTCATGACTTTTGAGGACTCGGTCGCGGAGCGCCACGTGGTCTTGGGTACTTGGACACACTTGGGGCTATCCATGGCCTTCAAAAGCACCTTATTCACACGATTTACCTAAAAACGCCAAAAGCACACATTTCGTGCAATATCGTTCAAATCAAGTAAGTTACGCATGTGAGTGTGACAAAATAGAGAGAGATAAGCCCTATTATTTACACTATTGAGGGCTTATCATTCACCCACCGCAGAGGCTATATCTCCTTAAAGAAAGCGAGATACCCGCGCCTCAGCCATTCTGGAATTGTTCTGAATTTATTAAATATATATTCTGCAGTAATTTCACCAACACTTATAAACACGGCCCTTCCTATAAGGGTGCCCTTATACTTGTTAAATGCGGACATCACTTGTTGGCCGTTGGATTGTGTTTTCAATGGTCCAGATCTGCTGATGGTCATAAATCATTTATGACCATCAGCAGATCCATTTATGACCATCAGCAGATCTGGACCATTGAAAACACAATAAACGGCTGTGAGCTAACGTCCACATTTTCCAGGTCTAAGGGCGACCTTAGCTGAAGCGTTGTGTACTTATAAATTACTACTTTATGTAAATCAAGACTGAAAATGCAGTAAAGCTTTTCTTCTTGTTAAAACTGAATAATTTGTTTGTACACTGCTTTCAACTTTGATCTAGTTATATATTCCGTGTCCCACCGACCCGTTGTACACCGGATCTCTAGAATCACATATTTTTGTCGATGCCTTAAACAGTACTAGTATGATTCTAGAGTGATCCAAAACATCAGTACGAGACTGTGCCCCCGGACTACATGACTGCCATCGGGTCCACATATACAGTACTGACCCATTATTAGACACTAAATTTTTTTGAATACTTGAAGGATAGTCAATGACTAATTTTCTGTTTTCATTCCTTAATTTGCATGCGCTTGGTAGCCCATGCTTAAAGAATGATGGGCCTCCTGACTACCACTGAGAATAACACACAATCAAAAGGCTATGTAACTTTAAATTGGATGTCTGGATGAAGTTGGGGGTTATTGAGCGAGTAACCGATTATTCAAGTTCAATTTGAAATTTTAATGAACTTCAACATATGTACGTCCAAGTTGGACTTGTTTATCAAACGAACTAATTTCGAATGAGTTTAAAACGATACAATCGCGAATCATATCTCAAGTGGCTAGCTTGAATTTTCCACAGTGCATAAGCAGAATGAGTCAATATATAGCTTGTATAAGCTTTGTTTTAAAGCTTATAAACGAGGTTAAAACAAAATACAAGCTTGGTTTGTTTAAGTTTTAAAAAAAAAAACGACCTCAAACTAGCTCTTAAATAGGAATCAAACGCGCAATATCTTACTTCAAAAACTGAAATCGTTTGTAGCTAAACTAATCACAAAAACTGAAATCAATTTTTGTAGAACGACATAACTATTCTAATTGCTGAATAAGTTTAGGTATGCAAAACAATAAAATCTTACTTCAATCATTCACAACTAATTAAAGATCAAAATCAGTATCCAAGCCATGAAAAGGATCACTGAGTTGTAGACACACTAATTCAAAAGACTACTAATTAATAATCAGATACTCCAACAAAATTGCCTCGAGTAATACTCAATTTATACGAAAAAGCTACTCACCCCATGGCCTCAGAACTCACATTATTATGCATGTGTTGCCCCTTGGTTTCACCTTATAAAGACACCAGTTCAACAAGCTCCTCCTTTTGGAGAGAATCACTCACCTTCTGCTTATCTTCTTCCTCTATTTCCCTTTCCTCCATCTTCCCAATTTGTATTGCCCCCAAGCTATGTTTATAAGCCAACACACAACTCCAGGTGTGGAATCTCCATATCCAATTGCCCCACCCTCGCGGCACACTGCATCCTCCCACCTTCTCTAACTTCCTATCCTCGAACCCGTAGGAGAAAACGGATTCATGTACCCAAACAAACACCCTTTCTGACTCGGGATTGTACCTGATGATCTTAAACCTAACGATGGGCATCACCTTTCTCTTGATGACCCAGCCCTCTGAATTCATCGTCGAGATATCTTGGCTCAAGGTTTCAAACTCTTTTCCATCTTCGTGCTTCCATGTCATGTTCTCATTTTTCTCATTGGTGTGTAGACGCCAAGCTGGAAATTCATCGGCAAACCCTTGGCAATAACAGAGAAGTTGGTTCCGGAATATCCACAAACACCTTCCGAGTGGAGCACGCGGAGCCTCGATCAACTCATAACAATGTCGCGATTTCTTCGTGTTCAAGTGGCATACTAGAATTTTATCTTCAAAGCAATCCCAAAAAAGGCTCCCGTTGAAAAACACCTTTGAACCCATCACGGTTTCATGGTGCAATTCCGGAAGCCTTTCTTCTATCTCCTCCCAAACACCGGTTTCCGATGACAGAACCAACAATTCGGAACCCGAGTCTGTACCTTCAGGCCTAGAAAGACACACAACCTTGTACTGAATGTACCCATGTCTATTCAAATCTGCAATCAATGAATAGGAAACCCGATTTGAACCACGACAACAAGGATGAGGAAGGGCTACTTTTTCCCTTGTCAAAGGGTTACATACGAAATAAGTCGTAACAAAATAGAGAGAATCGGTGTTGCTGCATAGAAGGAGACCATTACAGGAGTCGATGAGGTCGACCAAATCTTCATCACCCCTCTGTTTCAAGAAATTGAGGGAAGGATCCGGGAGGCGACCGGGGTCGGATCCTATGACTGGTGTGAATTCGATATCATCCAATTCCAAATCCATAAATACGTCTTGATCCGGACATATTACTCTCTGGTGGAAAAACCCTGTTGGACTACTACTCCTGCTGCTGCTGCTGCTGCTGATGGGTTTGTACTTGTGGGAGTGCTTGGTTGTGAAATTTGATTCTCTTGTTAGATCACAGTCCATGTTTTCCTGCATGGAGTTGAATACAATTTTATACAAAAAATTGTCTCTCAACTAACTAGAAATTTAGAATGCACGAGATATATATGACAAATAAAAACAATCATGAACCGATTTGTTTACGCTAGTGATTAACTTATGCAGCATTATTTTATATTGTGGTTGTCTTTATTCAATTTTTTTTTCGCGTTTGTTAGTTTTACGGAAAACTTTTCTGTGATATAGGTTCGTATCGATGAGAAGAATCAGAAAAGTAAAAAAATTTGACTTTTACACAAGTATTTTGGAAAACATCCAAGAAAAAACTTAAAAGGCAGTTTTTGAACTTTTTCTTGGATAGTTTCCAAAGTACTTGTGTAAAATTCATAATATTTTACTTTTTCGTTTCCTCTCGACGAGAGGAACCCATATAACATAAAAGTTTAGCATAAAACTAACAAACGCGAAAAAAAAATTTGAATAAGGACAAAACCAAAAAAAATTTAGTGCATAAGTTAATCACTAGCATGAACTGAACCGAGAAGAAAGTAAAAGTTTTTAGTGCGACTCTCACGTAGAGCAAAATTCCTTTGGTCATACCCTTCCCGTAAGCGAGAATTTTTGCGAAATAACTAAGAAGGGACTACTCCAGTTCACGATACGGCCACACGACCAAAAGTTGCGGTTGGTCGGATCGATCCCGAATTAAGAAAATAGTAAACCACGTATATACAAAGAGAAACAGGCTAGGGCAATGGAAGTGTATGATGGCATAATAATAACATTAGAAAAGAACTGCTTCTCTTAGAAGATCAAGCACAGAAAGAATATTGCTTACGTACCCACCAGTTTTTGGCTGCTGCTAGTTTGATTGGTACTTGGCCGTGGAATTAGGGGAAACCCTTGTATGTTGGACGCAGCTGTTTTCTTGGCCTCTTGGGACAGGTTATGTTATATATATATATAGACATTAAATTGAATGTTCAACTTAGGGAGTTAAATCAAATTAGAAATTGGAAAGGAAAGTTCTATTAGGACATTGATTCTTGAACCGTATTTGGAAGTCGGATCCTTTTAGGGGTTGGATTCCAACAAAGGAAATTCTTCAATACGCACACCCTGTACACTTAATCAAGGGTACATTATCACGCCGCATCATCTTAATGTTACCTGAAGAACCGTCATCTCATATTATGTTAGGCTGATTTCTCTTACGTAATAGTATATACTTCACAATCAAAATATACCCAAGAATACACTTTAACAAGAAAATTAATATCTCTCATTATTTACCAAGTCTTTTAAATAGGCAACTGATTTTTACCACTCTTCTATTTGTTAACGCCACACCCTTCTTGTTTTATTAGGTGAATTTACTAAAACACTCTTGCACTTTATTAGGTGAATTTACTAAAACACATTTGCACTTTATTTGGTATCATAAAGTGCAAGGGTGTTTTATTAAATTCACCTAATAAAAATAAGAAGAGGAGTGGCGTTAACAGATAGGGGAGTCGCAAAATCACCTGCCTATTTAAAAGACTTGGTAAACAATTTTTCGAGTAAGGTAATTTGTATTCGTCCACCAGTACAAAACAGAATAGGCAGAGAAATAGACGATTGTGAACAAGTTCTCTTTGATTTACCCTAATCGGGTCCACGTACACACTGGCCCATTATAGTTTCTCAGAAAGTCTAGGTACACGGCATGGACCGTCCACTGCACGCTTATTGAGGCTCACACCGGATTCCAAAAAATATATATCCATAAATTTTAAATTAATATTTTATAGGGACCTGTAAAAAATCAGCTCCAACGGATATCAATAGTTATGTTTTTTCTGAATTCGTAAGTTTCGCAACGAATTCAAAAAAACATACCTATCGATATCCGTTAGAGCTGATTTTTTACAGGATCCCCATAAAATATTATTTTAAAATTTATAAATATTTTTCTGTATTTTTTGTGGGGCCCGGAGTGCGTCCCAATAGGTGTGCGATGGACGGTCACTACATGTGCGATGCAATGGTCGTAGTGCTTCGCTTGATGCTGTTAAGAAAGGATCCTGACGTGCAATTTCTCATGTGACAAAAAAATAGGAGTCCCCAAACTCACCACGATTTATCTTGTCCTTCATTTTGTAGGTATAATACGTTTATTGTGCATGTAAAAAACCAAGTTGATCTAATACCGATATCTAAATGATGTTATAACAAGATAAACGACTCGGACGAGTATTGATAGATGTTCGATCAACTTGATTTATTAAATGAATGACCCAGAACAGAGTTATTGAACCAGTGTACATACAAGTTCTACAATATGAACGGTTCTGGATCATCAAACAAAGCCACGATAGCCTTATTTAGCTTCACCCGAGGATCACATGAAGGATCTTGCTTCGATGGTTTTACCCCATCTAATTACCTGATGCATTTGAACGTGAGACCGAAAAACCACATGTGCTCAACAACAGTTGCTTGCTGGGGTGGGTGGTTTCCCAGTCGAAGGCTATGTAACCTTTAATTGGATGACTGAAAGTAATGGATCGATCCGGGGATCCTATAGCGCCTGCGCCACAATGCAGCGTTTCCTTTAAACTGTCCGTCTCTGCACTCCGGACCGTCCAAAACAGTTTTGGACGGTGAGATTGAGTGCTGCACCATCCCGCCTTTCGAAAGTAATCACCCATAACTGATTTAGTACGAGATAACTAGTCTGAAATGATAAGTAGCACTGGATATGTTTAGGTAAAAAGACAGAAATATTCTTCAGTTGTGAATTAGTCAACTTAAATCTAGCTTACCCAAGAACGAGATCAGTACTCTAATAAACAGAATTCCGTTACTAAAATTGCAAATCTAACTATTCTACGAATACTAACTTTCACCGATTAAAGAAAATATTGCCTCCAATCATGTCCGCGGTGTACGCAAAAACTACTCACTCCATGGACTCAGAACTCAAACTACTTTTTCTTGCCTCTTGGTTTCACCTTGTTTGCCAAATTCTCATACAAAGACACCAGTTCAACAAATTCCTCCTTTTCAACAGAATCACTACTCTTCTGCTTATCTTCTTCCTCTATTTCCCTTTCTTCCTCCTCCTTCCCAATTTGTATTGCCCCCAAGCTATGCTTATAAGGCACCACACAACTCATTGAGTGGAATCTCCATATCCAATTTTCCCACCATGGGACACCGCATCCTCCCACCCATTCTAATCTCCTATCCTCGAACGCATAGGAGAAAACGGATTCATGTACCCACAGAAACACCGTTTTCTGACCCGGGATTGTACCCGATGATCTTAAACCTAACAACGGGCATCGCCTTCCTCTTGATGTGCCAGCCCTCTGAATTCATAGTCGAGATATCTTGGCTCAAGTTTTCAAACTCTTTTCCATCTTCACGGTTCCACGTCATTTCATTTTTCTCATTGGTTTGTAGTCGCCAATCCGGAAATTCATCTGCAAACCCGTGGCAATAACAGATTAGTTGCTTCTTGCATTCCCACAAACACCTTCCGAGTGGAGCACGCGGAGCCTCAATCAAAAACGTTGCGATTTCTTCGATTTCAAGTGGCATACTAGAATTTTATCCTCAAAACAGTCCCAAAAAAGGCTCCCGTTGAAAAACACTTTGGAACCCATCACGGTTTCGTGGTGCAATTCCGGAAGCCTTCCTTCAATCTCCTCCCAAGTACCAGTCTCCGATGAGAAAACCAACAATTCGGTACCCTGGTCTGTACCTTTAGGCCTAAAGATACACACAACCTTGTACTGAAGGTACCATGGCTATTCAAATCAGCAATTAATGAATACAAAACCCTAGTCGACCTACGACATGGATGAGGAATGACAACTTTTTCCCTTGTCAAAGGGTTACATACGAAACAAGTCGTAACAAAATGGATTGAATCCGTGTTGCTGCATAGGAGGAGGCCATTACATGAGTCAATGAGCTCGACATAATCTTCATCAACCCTCTGTTTCAAGAAATTTAGGGAAGAATCCGGTAGGGAACCTGGTTCGGATCCTATTACGGGTGTGAACTCAATAGCATCTAATTCCAAATCCATAAACTTGTCTTGATCAGGACATATTATTCTCTGGTGGAAAAACCCTGTTGAAATAGTACTGCTAATGGGTTTATAATTACGCGAGTGTTTGGCTGTGAAATTGGGTTGCCTAGTTAGATCAGATATGGTTTTGGATACACACTTGAATTTGGAAACAGTTTTCGGTGGTAACCGGGAAAAGATTTCTAGTACGATTTCATTTTTCGCAGGCAGTTTAGTGAATATCTCCGCTGTGATCGTCTCTCTCTCTTCTTCTTCGATGGTGATTGATTCGTCTTCATTTTTTTCCAGAGGAATTGTAGAGTGGTGATTTTGTTCTTCCGTTATAACAGGTGCTGGCAAATCAGTTTTAAGCTGAGTGGTCTCGCTATCACGATCCATGTTTTCCTGCATGAGAGGTATGACAAAATTCAAAAAAATAAAAAAAAAATACAAAGAGGGCAGAAGTAATTGTCTCATGATAAACACAAGTTTTTAGTTTGACTCTCACTAAGAGCAAAATTCTTCGGATCGCCTACCCCGTTAACCAAAACTTGTGCCAAATAACTGATAAACACGATACGGGCCATACAGCCACCCGACTTAAGATTGCAATTGGTCATATTGGTTCCGGAATCCGGAATGAGAAAAAAATACACATAAAAAGAGGAACAAGGCGATAGAAGTGTATATTGGCATAATAAAAGAAACAGTTTTCTCTTAGGTCCCGTTCAGTTACCAATTTAAGTTTTCCTGCAGGAATTACTTTCCTGCAAAAGTGATCCTGCAAAAAACACAGGATTTTGCGTCGCCGGAAAAGGAAAAATGAGTGAACACTCACAAAATTTTCCTGAAAGTTTCTTTTTCCTGACAAATGAACAACTAAACCTTAATTTTTCTTGCAAAATTCTTTTGTAAAATGAACATTCACAAGAAAATAATTTTCTTTTTCTTTTACTTCGCCTCACTTCACTTTTTCTGGGAACCAATTTTCCACACAACTTTCTCGACAACTGAACGGAGCCTTATGATTTTTCTCAGACAAGAATCAAGATCAAACAGAGAAAGAAGATTTCGTACCCACCAGTTTTTGGCTGCTAGTTTGGTCGATACTTGGCCTTTGAGATATTGACTTATTACTTCTTTAGGTATTTTCTCTCTGCTCCTCTCTGGCTAGCGGACAGAGTCCAGAGCCCAAAGGAATTCCTTCTGATTGCGTTGAAATATTGGACAAGGATGCTTTGTTGGGACAAGTTTTGTTGTATTTGGACATTGAATGTTAAACCGTCTCCGGAAGTAAAATCAAATTAGAAATTGGAGTCCAATTGAAAGGAAAGTTCTATTAGGAAATTGATTCCTGGGCTGACTTTGGAAGTTGGATCCTTTTAGTTGTGTTTTTTTTTTTTGGAAGGGTAAGAATTTCATTAAAAGATCACAATCTACCTACCATGCGCATTTAATACAACTGAAAGAAGACTTGGTGCACATGAGTGAGACAAATAATACATCTCATCAAATAAAGGAAAAACCAGCGATAAATTGACAAGATGGTGAGTTGTCGGAGAAGCGTATGCAATATGTCGATTAACCCTGTTACAGAAACTGACCGGTACAAACCAAGCAAGGGCGGAACCAGAAAAGAGGCAAACTCGTACATAAATATATAAATGTCCAAAAAAAAAGTTATGATGTTTTAGAAAGTACAAATCATCTATTTTCGAATTTGAGTCGATATCTTTAACAAGTTCTCTTTCAATGTAGATAATCATAGAATCTGCAGAAAAAAAAACCATTTTCCATTTTGTTACGAAGATTAGTTTTCATAAGCTTCATAGTTTAAAATGTTCTTTTCGTAGTTGTCGTGGTAACATGAAGAGTTACAATAAAACGAATCAATCTTTCGATCAAATGATAGTTTTCTAACTTTTCTGTCTCAACTAATCCTCGGCATATTTCATAAAAGGTGGACATATTTTGGAATTTCTGCTGACGATGTACATCAAGCTTATAATGTTCCAAATACAATCTTAGATAATGTCTCTCCTATTTCGTGAAATCATAAGGACAAATTTCTCACTAAAGATCAACAAACGATTATTAAAAACCACATCTTCAACCCAGCCACAAGCCACCACTACCAAAAACCGAACAGGCAAACAAATTAATCCTCCAAGCGCCAAACACATTCTGAATCCACCTAGTGCCACCACAACCTTAGCCCATGCTGCACCACAAGCATAAACCGCCAAACGTGACTTCACAACCAATAGGTCCAATACCACAGGTGTCGAACAACCTCCAAAACAAACCAAATGCTCCCCAACCCGAAGTCGCCAAAACCCAGCATAATGATTAATTGCGTGTTGATTTATGACATTATGTCGTTATTGAGAAGGTGAAACGTAGTACTTAATGTAACGCAAGGAGTGGAAATACAGAAACCCATTCGGGTGATGTTTACTGTAACGCAAAGGGTGGGGTGGAAATACAAAAAACCATTCGGGTGATGTTTCGTGTAACGCAAGGGGTAGAAATACAGAAAAAAAAAATGGTGGAAATACAGAAACCCAATCAAGTGACTTGTACTGTGACGCAAAGGGTAGAAACACAGAAGAGGTGTGTGTGTAGTTGATACCAAATGGTTGGCGGTGTTGTTTGTTGTGCCCTGGTTCATGTTTGAAATTTCTTGGTTGCTTGTGGTTGAGCCTTAAATGACTTATGTGCATAGGTGAGTTTTTGACCAAATAAAATCGTATCATGTTATTGCCAGTTCAGATCATGGTTGCACATTCTTTATCTCTAAATGTTTTTTTCCTTGTGAAAATCATCTCATTCATATGCAGAGTTAGTCGAGATTTTTCTATTGAGCGCTAATATATAGCTCAACCCTTCATTTCTTTTTTTTAGGTACAAACTAAGGGACATAACTTAGTGTGCATCATATGATCATCTTTTGAAAGCTCATTTGAAGAGTTATATCATCATCTTTTGCGTAACCAAGCCTTTCAAGCATGTCATGACTTGTCTTTTCCATTTTTAGGCTTAAGGCTATGTAAGGCAAGTAGGATCTTAAGCTTTTTAGGTCAATCCTAGGTGATTATAGTCTAGGGTGCAAGACTTACAAGTCTAAGGATTAGCCTTCCATGTTTAGTCAATCCTAGGTCTAGGTTGTAGTCAAAATCTAGGGTGATTAAGGGCTAAGTTGTAGGATGATTAAAGGCTAGATTGTATGCTTGAAGTAGTCTAGGAATGGGTTGGCATATGGTAACTAGGCTTAAGGCCTAAAGAAGGTGTAAGAAAGCATAGCTTTCTAGGAGAAAATAGGCACATGCACTCACACACACACACACACACTTCTCTCTCTCTCTCTCTCTGCCTCTCTCTCTCTCTCCTCTCTCCTCTATTTTGGAAAGATGAAAGTGTACATTTTATTTATTATTAGTTGATTTTTGGATGAATGTACTAAACTAAATATACTCTCTTTTGTCGTCACACATGATACATTGGATGTAATCTATCCCAACTACTTTGGGATAGAACATTGGTTTCAATGGAATGACGTGGCATGGTCTCATGGGAAATTGTGGACAGAGTCACAGAGTTATTGGTATTTTAATTATGTAAAAATGTATTATTATTATTATTATTATGTTGAAAATCGAGGGCGTGACAAATACTCATTTCCTTCTATATATTTTGTTTGCTTCTTACATAAAGTTGTGTCATTTTTACCTTAACAAATAAGGAGCTTCTGGAAATATTTTTTTGAACTTTTTGACACCGTTCAAAAGAAAGTACTTATTGCGATTTTTTGAATGGTGCCAAAAACTTAGAAAATTTATCTTGGGAAGTTATTTTTTTAGAGTTCAAAATGGCACGATCTCCCGTAGGAAGAAAATAAAAGGGGACATAGGGAAGTACTAATTTGAGAGGGCAAAAATTGTTGCATCAAACGAATTGTTATCGTGATCAACACAAATTCACAACTACATGAAACAAGAGAATCTTATGCAATTCTAAACTAGATTCGAGAAATAACTACATTTTCGTATAGAGATTTTAGGAAATTTTCCTAACCCAACTAAGTCAAATTTCTTATCTCGCCCTTATTAATCACTGTTTATTTAAAAAAAAAATTCTTTGAAAAGGTGTTAACGAGCTAAACATAAACCAACTTTTTGTGTAATTTAGATGGAGTTTGGGTCCCTTCGGGGACATCCGATAAAATTGGAGCGATACCGAGAAGATTAGCATGGCCCCGGCGCAAGATGGAGTTTGGATTAAGTTAATTTTTTAGACAAAGTCTTATTCTAATGTTAGTAATGATTTCTTGGTCAAAGTATTTCACTTATCAAAATCCTTTTGATCCAAGGAAAGTAAAATAAGGTATCCGAAATTGAAAAAAGTTCAGAAAATACAAAAATACTTCACAATTATAAGCTTGTTTGAACTATTTTGTCTTTTGAAAATTAGTTTTTAGTTTATACTCATAATCTTATTCACTTTTACATTGATCTCATCAAGATCAGTACGGAAAAGCCAAAAAAAAATATTAGTGAAGACCGAAAGATCAAACATCGCTATATTAACTTTCGTGCGACTACGAAACATCATTTCTATTGTTATCTCCACTTTAACTCATTTAATTCACATCCCTGCTGAGCACCAATCAAACACTGTTTGGTGTGTTGAAAGATAAATATTTTTTATCTTTTGTAAATTATTTCTGCATTTACCATAAAATCCATCTGTAATTTGTTCATTCATCTATAATCACTGAAAGAGAAAATTCAAAATGGCTTTTGCTGTCAATGTAGACTTTCTTTCGTTTTTATAGTTTCTCATATTTTTGTCCGTACGAAAAAAACTCAGAAAAAAATATTTCGAACACAAAAGCGGGGACAAAAACTCAAACACGGATGTGCTCGAAGCTTTTCAATATCTATGAATCTCACACGCATCACTTGAAATCTACCTACATCAAACGACTCGAAATGTATCTATGTCCAAACCAAGGTTATGAATCCCGTACCCGCGTACCGTACCGGTATTGTCCAAATCCGGTACCCTACACCTCTAATTCCATTCTGCCTCAAATACCGATTGGTACCGGCTAATACCGGACTACTTTTAAATTTATTTTATGCTTTTATTACTGGACAATAACGGTCGGTACTGGTAAATACCAAACGATACCTAACAAATACCAAACAGTACCGGATAAATACCTGAGTACTTCTAATTTTTCTTTTTAATAAATGTGCATATTATACTACTCCTAATAAATTCTATTACGTAGAAAAATAACATTAATAGCGATAAATCCGAAACGATACTCAATTATCTCACTGGTACCGATATTTACCATGCCAGTAGAAAAACCGATACGGTACTGAAAACATTGGTCCCAAACATGCAAGTTAATCCTTCTAAACATACAATTACAAACATGGTTCCTATAACTGGAGAACCAGCGCCCGTTTGACTTCCGACTGCGTAAAAGGCACGTGCCCTTTGAATCTTTGACCCTGTTACGACTCCAAGAACCTTCCAAACCCTCACTGCCCTTCTAGCCCTAATCTCTCTCCTCCCCCTTCTCTCTCCCAACACTAAAATCAAGCTCGGTCACTGGGCAATCGTACAATTCATTGAACCTCTCGAGCAATTCAGCTACGTTTATTATTGAATCAGGTTAGTTCAATTAGCTTGGATGTTCAATTATAGCTTTCCTTGCGCAAATTTGAATTTTCAAGTCTAAGTCTGATTCTGATTGGTTTTATTGTTTTCTGTGTATGTTTTGACTGAAATTGATGTTTCGTAAGTCGGAGTTTTGTTTAAGATCCAAGGAGTTATCAAATGAAGTGAACACATTAACTAATCAAACAAAAAAAGTGATTTTTTTCCCCTCTAGTTTTGTGGCTAATTATTGCACTGGTTGTGTTGATTTGGGTACAGAATGGAATAGTGCGATTTGAAACAGCTGTTGATTCAGTGTTTATTCACGGAAGTATGCTGTCTGAGAGAAAGCATTAGACATTAGGGTTTTGGATTGAAAGTGGGCATGGATTCTCTGAAGTTGATGGGGTCTTTACTTGATGGTTCAGAACTTCAGCTTTGATGGTAATGTGAGACTATTCATAAATAAAAATGTCGGCGGATCTGTGTGCCTCCCGAGTGGACACTTTAGAATTGAAATTTCATATCGAAAGGAAGATTGGGCATGAGAAAGCAGACAAATACTTTTACCTCTTGAGCCGGTTCTTGAGTGTTAAGATTAGCAAATCAGAGTTTGACAGACTCTGCATTGCTACAATCGGGAGGGAGAATATCTTCCTTCATAACCGACTTATCCGAGCAGTTTTGAAGAATGCATGTGTTGCTAAGATTCCTCCACCGAAAGAGCGCAAAGCAGGCAGTTCATTAAACGAAAAATTGCCAAATGGGTATCAAACAAGTAGTCTCCATTCACTCTGTAGGGACTCTTCGCCTCGGTCTCCGAGGAAGGGAAGGGCACCGAATGTTCGTGATCGAAAGTTTATGGACCGTCCCAGTCCTCTCGGGCCTAATGGGAAGGCATATAGTCCTAAAGTTCAGGAACAACAAAGCGCCACCGAACTGCTTTCTTTGGGTAGCAGGCCACCACCTGAGGGAAGCTCTGTGGAAGAGGGTGAAGAGGTTGAGCAAGCTTCTGGAAGCCCAAGTATTTACAGTAGAAGCCCTGTGAGAGCTCCTCTTGGAATGTCCATAAAGGGCAAAGAGACACGGAAAGTGCTGCGCACTGGATTAGGAACTGGCTTTCACTCTGACTCTTGCCAGTGTAGTAGTGAGCTTCCAGATACAAGGTCTCTAAAGACAAGATTGGAGCAGAAGTTGGAGACTGAGGGCTTGAAAATTTCACTGGACTGTGTTAACCTGTTGAACAGCAGTCTGGATGTTTACCTTAAGAGATTAATGAAGCCGGCTTTAGAATTAGCCAGTTCAAGGTCTAGGAAGAAGAATTCAAGTGAAGTGTGTAATCAGGTAATGTTTGGTTTGAATGGGATGAGGCCGGTGGGATATGTTCATGAAGCAAACAGACCTATTTTGGCATCCTTGTTGGACTTTCGAGTTGCAATTGAGTCAAATCCCAGGAGACTTGGAGAAGATTGGCCTATACAACTTGAGAAGGTTTGCTTGCGTGCAGCAGATCAAGAATGAGTTCAGATTCATTGCCGTGTGATTTTGGTGTGATTGTACATTAGCTTCATCTCAGTGGTGTGTGTTGTTTTGATTGTAGAGTCCATTCTAACAGTGCTTTTAAGCAAGTAGATTTTATAACTGATGCTGAAGGGCTTACGTGGTTAAAGCTATGGAGAAGTTCGGGTCAAAGTGATTGGGTTGTAAATAAATCTCGGTGCTGATTATTCCTTGAGGTGGTAAAGTATAGATACACACACACTTGCAATGTCTAGCTACTAAGAGTAGCTGAGTTCAGTAGCCAATGTCAACTGATTTCTTTAGTGTCTTCAGCTCATTGTTTTATCTCAAGTTTGTCTTTGGAGTGCCCTACCTATTGTGGTTCAATTGATGTCTGTTTTGTCATTTTCCATTGAGCTTTTAATAAAGCACTCTTGTCAAGCGCTGCCGTAACATACTTTCTGCAATGTTGGATTGACACGGATTGACCTTGTGAAAAGCTGAAGTGTCTCCTACTCGCATTCTGTAATTGCTTTGGTCTATGTCTGCTATCTTTGGCTTTGGCTTCTTCTTTATCACTATGTCTACCCATTTGACTGGCTTGCCTCAGCTGTACGGCGTTATAATATGCACGTTACTTTTTATGTGGTATGGGTGTTATTACGATTGACACAATGTGTGATTTTGGAGTGTGTATTATTGTTTTGTGTTCTTAGTTTAAGTACCACAGTGTCTGTAATCAGTAATCAGTATCTGTTTTTGCTCCATCTGCTCTAGTATGACTTTCATCACTGCTTTATGGTAATGGTTCAACGAAGTGAGTTTGCATGGGTTTGTTCCATGTAACAGTTGTCACTGCAGCTGACAGTAGTATTTCATGAACTGCGAAACATTAGATTAAAATTCTTTTCATTCCATAAGCATTTGAAGGTGAAGATCAACATTAAGTGTGGGGCCGTTAGTTGTTTGATTGAACAAATGATGGAATACTAATTTCTTGTGCTGTTTGTGGTTTCCATTTTTCCTTTGTACGATTACCTTGATCTGTGGACAGTTGGTTTATAAGTCTGAAAACTTAAAAGGAAGGAAAAAGACCTCATTACTTTGTTCTCTGACAATTCTTAATCCGTGGTGTTCTGTTCTCTGACAATTCTTAGTTATTAGATGCCTTATTCCTTTTGTCACCTGATCAAAGGCAAGGCATTGTGAATTTGTGGGCTTGCCTGCGAAGGAGATACGGTAAAACCTATGAAGCACCGACACTCCTAGAGATTGCCGTATCTGTGTCAAACATGTTGGAGACACTGGGACACGTATAGGACACCCCACTTAGCATGTCCATTAAATTATAATATTCCTCATGGCGGGACACGCTGGGGACGAAAGTGTAACACAAGACGTGTATGTGTATAGGCATACACCATGAGCCAATAATGCATTCAATAGGAATGCTAACCTAAATAAATAGTGGTTACAATGTAGGTTTGCATTACTCAGAATTATTGAAAAATTTGTCGTGTTTGTGTCCCCATTTTTATAATTTTCATGTTCCATATCTGTGTCCGTTTCCTGCACCGTGTGGGTGTCCGTATCATGCTACATAGGGTAAAACGAACTAATCTCTTGTTTAAAGGTAAAACCAGTCTCCTTGCCAGAGTAGTCAACCTAGTATAACCTTGCATAGGTCATAGTATTTATAAGCAAAACAAATTGCGTAAGTATTTATCGCTTCCTTCCTGCCATAAAATGGAGGCCACATTTTCTTCTCTGCCTTGCCTTCCCAGACAAATACAATACTGCTGCACTTTAATTTGGACAAGCCATTCTGAGGGTTCAGGGTGACAGATATTACATAATGAAATGCCATGTAATTATGGATGTTTTGAATATCTGCAACAAAGGCCAAGCCAACCGAAGTCCCACATCGCCAGGCTACAAATGTAGTATGAAGTATATAAGCAGTGTGGTCACCTTCCCTTTAGTAGCTAGCTTTTGAGGTTGAGTTCTACCCACGGTCGTGCAACAAGGTGTACCTAGTGAGAAATAATTTTGTTGATACTGAGTGTTTTGCAATGACAAGAAAACAACTTAAACATATACTAGCTTGTGATCTACAAGATTCACTTCTCTCATTTTAATATATCTAATAAGTCACCCTAAACAATAGATTTGTGAGAATAGACTTTTGTTGCAAGTTGCAACAAGGTCTTTAGGATATGATCTATTTGAAATTGTTCTTTTCTCAAGGATTAGGATTTGTCCCAACTGCTTGAACAACTGGATGTGTGGCTACTATGTGACTCTTAGTAGTAGGATACTCCTCCCTAGTGGCGAATCTATCTCTTAGTAACAGGGAGCTTCTAAAACGGTGCCACTCCCACCTTAAGAGCGTGCTTCTGCACTCCCAACTAAGGAGCTTGATCGGAGCCTGCTCCCATTGAGATGGGAGCTCCCTCTTGACAGAGATGGGAGCTTTTGTACAATCCTTGAATAGAAAAACAAGGATTTACCAATTGACTTTATAAATTGGTCTTCGATTTAACTTATATGTAGCCGACATCATGATATCTTGGAAAGAAAACCATATGTTGTACACTAGCCCATTTCTTACACTTATGGTGGACTTGAACCATATTTTTACTCGCTAAAATGACTGTACTTTTAAAGTTCATATTCTATGCTACCTAATTTTTTGTGATATATGTACAAGTTCCTTTCACACTCCCAACCTTGGGAGCTTCTATATTCGCCCGCACCTGCTTCGTGCAACTAAGAACTATCTCACAACCTTGCTCTCACGTTCCCAAGTCAGAATCACCTAAGAACCTTGCTCCCATTGAGAAAGGAGTTCGCTCTCAAGTCGGATAGAACCTCTCAAGCCTGTAAATCCTGAACAAAATGAATGAAGACACAATGTAATATTGACTAAAAGAATAACTGCGCTAGATACTAAGTACGAATTGACTAGTTTACTAGGACTAACAACAAAGTAGTATTTATTCCTACAGAAGCTCCTAACCTTTGATAACAGTGATAGATGGATGGGATTCGTAAGGAGATGGGATTAGGATTGGGATTGGTAATGATAACAGTGATAGAAAGACCGTTTGAGGAATCAGAAGTTCTTCTTGCTCTTAAATCATTGAATGGAGATAAAGCACCCGGTCCAGATGGTATGTCTTTAGCCTTTTTTCAACATTGTTGGGGTGTGGTGAGAGAGGAAGTGATGGGCATGTTCCATTATTTTTGGAGGTTTGGAGAGTTTGAAAAGAGTTTGAACGCGTCTTTTGTGGCCTTGATTCCGAAAAAAGGAGGCGCAGAGGACATCAAGGACTTTAGACCTATCAGATTACTTGGGGGAGTGTATAAGTTGTTGGCTAAAGTGATGGCAATTCGTTTAAAGAAGACGGTAGGGAAGGTTGTGTGCGAAGCCCAAAATGCTTTTGTTGAAGGTAGGCAAATTCTTGATGCATCTCTGGTTGCTAATGAGTGTGTGGATTCGAGATTAAAGAGCGGAATTCCTGGTATCATGTGTAAGTTGGATATTGAGAAGGCTTATGATCATGTTAACTGGGACTTTTTGATCTATATTATGCAACGGATGGGGTTTGGAGAGCGGTGGAGGAAATGGATAAAATTTTGTATCTCATCTGTTAGCATGACAGTATTGGTGAACGGTTCTCCAGCCGGTTTCTTTCAGACTTCTAGAGGATTGTGTCAAGGTGATCCCCTTTCCTCCCTCCTTTTCATTTTGGTCATGGAGGTGCTAAGTAAGATGATTCAGAAAGCAGTTCTAGGGGGATTCTTGAAGGGTGTGGAAGTTGGGAGGACAGACGGTGCGGGGTTGATGGTCTCTCATATTCTTTATGCCGACAACACGCTTTTGCAATGCAGAGGCAACACAAGTGGGCTACCTCAGATGTGTTCTTTTGTCCTTTGAGGCTGTGTCATGCCTTAAGGTGAATTTGGGAAAGTCAGAAATGATTCCGATTGGGGTGGTTGAGGATATTGGTGCTCTTGCTTAGATTTTGGGTTGCAGGGTGGCGTCTCTCCCATCGGTGTATCTTGGTTTGCCTTTGGGATCATCTTTCAAATCTAAGTCTGTGTGGGATTCGGTTGTAGAAAGATTTGAGAAGAGAATGGCGGGTTGGAAACGCCAAGATATGACAAAAGGAGGTAAAGTTACTTTGATTAAAAGCACCCTTTCAAAGCTGCCCACTTATTTTATGTCGTTGTTTACCATTCCGGTTTCGTGGCGAGGAGGTTAGAAAAGATTTAATGAGATTTTCTTTGGAACGGCGCAGGGGATGAGGTTAAATATCACCTCGTTGATTGGGATACAGTTTGTGCTCCCACCAGAGAGGGAGGTTTGGGTGTGAGGCATTTAAAGTTGTTCAATCACGCTTTGTTGGGCAAATGGCTTTGGAGATTTGCGAGTGAAAGGGAGCGTTGGTGGAGGAAAGTAGTTGCTGCGAAATATGAGTCCGGATGGGGAGATTGGTCGTCCTTGGGTGTGAGATCGCCTTATGGGGTGTCGTTGTGGAAGGGGATTATGAATGGGTGGGATGCCTTCGTTAAGAACACCCATTTTTTGGTTGGTGATGGGAGAAGGGTAAAGTTTTGGGAGCATGTGTGGTGTGGGGAAGTGACCTTGCGGGAAGAGTTCCCGAGTATTTATAGTTTGGCTAGCGACACAGATGTTAATGTTTCCGAGTATCTCCATTTTCACGAAGGAGTTGCGGTTTGGGACATCCGATTGCGATGGGATGTGAATGAGTGGGAGGAAGAGGCTTTGATGGCATTGCTTTCTAGAGTGTATGGTATCCAAAGACTAGGTGGAGGAGAGGATGAAATTCGGTGGAATTTATCCAAAGATGGCTCCTTTCGGGTGAAATCCTATTATGAATCTTTTTTTGGAAGGGGTACCTCTTTTCCTTGGAAAGCAATCTGGAAGACAAAGGCGCCTTTAAATGTGAGTTTTTTTGTTTGGTGTGCGGCCCAAGGCAAGATTCTTACCATTGATAATTTGATCTGAAGGCGGAGAATCATTGTCAATTGGTGTTGTATGTGCAAAAGAGATGCGGAGTCGGTTGATCATCTCCTCATTCATTGCCCGGTGGCTTGGGAGCTTTGGACTATGGTTCTTTCTTGGTTTGCTATGCGATGGGTCATGTCGAGGAGTGTGATGGAACTTTTAATCGCTTGGAGAGGTGCAAAAGTTGGAAAGAGAAGGAAGCAAGTTTGGTTTTTGATCCCTCTTTGTCTAATGTGGATCATTTGGCGGGAAAGAAATTCGAGATGTTTTGATGGGGTGGAAAAACCTTTATATAGAATCAAAAGTTTTTTGGTGAATAGTTTGTTTAGTTGGGACAAGAGAGATTGTGATCCTTCTCTTCACCAATTTTTAGATTGGTTTGAGCTTTTCTTTTCTCTTGGAAGTGTATAGGGCCTTTTTGTCTCGTGGCCTATTTGTATACAGGCGGCATTCCCTTAATGCCTTCATCTATATATTTATTTACTTATCCAAAAAAAAAAAAAGAGAGAAGGGATTGTTAATGAGAAGGGATTGATAATGAGTATGTTTGTTTGGGATGGGATTAGATTATGGGATTATTAATATCATGTTTGTTTGAGATGGGATTAGATGATGGGATTGAATTGATATAAGAGATTGGTAATAAGAAGGGATTGATAATAAGTAGAGATTGGGATGGGATTACCAATACCATCTCCAAGAGAGTATTGCTAATACCCCCATTTAGGGGACTTGCTCATCCCATGGGATTCACAGTCCGAGGGATTTGACCAAACAAGGAATTCACAGTCCGGAGAGACTGTTAGTCCAATCCCAAGGTCGAATCCAGTTAACAAACGGGGTTAGATTCTTCTATATCCTCTTGCTCTCCCGCACCAATTCCCCCTTCCACTTCGTGCAACTAATTTCTAGCACCTCTGTGAAAATGAGTGATTATTTCCATCTATCTTGTTTTGGATTTTGACGGGTCTGTTTTTGTCAAAGTTTGAAAGGAAGCTATGAAACTGTAAAACCTTTTGAGGAGTTGGAAGGGCATATTGAGGATGTAGCTTTTCCTTTCAGCTATTTTTTGAATTAATCTAAAGAACACTTGCCAATCGCACTTCTTTAAACAGTGGCAGGCTGACACAGATATGCAGGTTATTTCTTCTTCAAACAAATTGTACCAAAGTGCCAAGGTATGTTATTTTTAGACTCTGAAATTCAACAGTTTTTAGAGTTCTTTATCTTCTTAGCAGCAGCCTGTGGTTATTTTCTGTAGTTTTGTACTCCTTAATTGGTAATGAGAGCTCCCACTGTTGAGTTGCATTCCCATTTAACTGATTAACAAAGAAGACTTTTCCTGCATGTTTTGTCAGGTATAGGTCCTCCTCTTTCTTTTTATGAGTTTCAAATCGTCAGTTGAACTTTTTCGCCTTTTGATGAATAAAGTGCAAAGTGCAACTTCTTCTAAAAATTGACAATCATGATGTATTTATTTTGATGAGTTTATTGAGTTCTCACATCAAGGAGTAGATAAGCAGACACAAGCAAGCGTGATCAGTTTAACTATCTTTTACTTTTCTGACATATGTGCTCATGATGCATAGACCCTAGTGAAAGCACATGGAAAATTGAAGTCAAATGGAGCATTGGGTCTAATTATTGAATGAATTGCCTGGGACCAAACAGTTTGTTCCATGGGCCGACCACAGTTCCATGATCGACCAATTCATTCTGTAGGCCTCGAAGTGAAGATAATTCATTCAAAAAAGTACCGGATACCAGTAAGAACCTGCTTGAACCTCATTTGTGCAAAAGAATTAATTCTTTTGGACACCGAGACTTATAAATAAACGACTCAAATCATCAATTTGAGCCCGTTGAAGGGCTCCATCGGGTAGATGGTTTGGTACAGGTCAAAATCTTAAGGAACTGGAGAGAAGCAATTTCCTTGATCTGTTACAGCTTAAGATGGTAGCAAACAGGCCCTGAAAGACTGATGAGCAATACTTTCAGTGACTCACAATTACTTTTCACTGCTCTGTTGCAAGATCTTGCTCTCTTTGCTTCTTCAGTCCCCCATCCCGCGCCCCACCCGCCTGCCCCCGCCATTTTTTTTTTTTTTGCATGTATCATAAATTTGACATCCCTGAAACACTGCACATTAGATAATGCAGGAAACTTGAAGGCAATTTATCATTTAGAAATGATGAATTCTGATATTGAGAGCAAACTGATGTGATATTGAATGATTTGTGGTAATATTTACCTTAACAGGTGAAGTGACTTTGCATTAGTTTGACCAAATTTACCATTTTGTTATGGATGTGATGATTGAAAATCTTTTGTTCTTTTGTGAAGTACCAAAACCATTTGTCATGTATAAGTTTGTTGTGAACAGAGACTCAGAGAGTACCCAAAAGGGCAGGAAAAACTGTTACATATCTTCTTTGTCTAATTAGAGTTGAAGTTAGTACTGATATGCTTCAAGACCTCCAGTTTTTTGATTGAGTTTCTGGGTTGGGGAACTCCAATTTAAAATTGCATTCTTTGTTGCCCTATACTTCGGTGTTGACGTCATTGTCACGCACAAGGCAACTGTTGACTATCGTTTTATTGCAATCATTGTTTCGCCGTAGTTTCCTATTAATATGCAACATCTTACTTACACAATTGATGCATTGCTCTTAATTTGACTCTTATTACAGAAGCTGTGGATTGTTGGCAGGATTATGGGATTGAGGAGCCTAACCAGTTGAGCCATTTATGGTTGTGGTAATTGGCCAACCATCCCAAAAACAGGATAAAAACTCTTATCGGGAAGAGAATACAAACTGGCAAATATGATGTGATTGTTCCACCTGCCAACCTTGCCGCCAAGGAGTATACTCTTACTGGTGGGAGAATACTCTTACCGGGAAGAGAATACATGCTGGCTGACATGACATGACTGTTCCCCCTGCCAGTCTTGCTGTCAAGAAGCATACTCTTACCTGTAAGAGTTATGATAAGAGTATAACTCTTACCGGTAAGAGTCCCCAACTTTTTGAATTCCTCATTTATACCCTCATTTATTCAAATTTCTTTGTTGATGCATTCAGAACTCTCTCTCTCTCTCTCTCTCTGGCAATGTAGTAAAGTCATGTATCACAATTTGAATTTGGTGCAATCATTGCTTGTCCTCTTAATATTTAGCTTCCCCAAAAGGGGCAAGCAATTTGGGAAGGAGGGAGTGCTAATTTTGTGTTTCCATCATGCATGTGTTAGGTTATTTTATTTGTTTTGCTAATAAAAGAAAAGGTGATCAATATGTATGGTACTCTACCATAATGTCCATGGATTCTGTTTGGTTCCTGTTGACAAAATCAGACTTGTAAAACTCAGAAATTTGCTTGGTTGCTTCGCTTTTTAAGATGATCATGACCCCTAATGAGACAGTTTTGCACAGAAATACTGCTCCGCTTGTTTTGAAAAGTAAATGTTTTTTGTGAAAACAGTTTCTATGTTATATGTGCATACTCTGAACGGGAGATTTTTGTTCATGAAATTGTCTCAATAATGTTGTCTTGCTTTTTTTCTCCTCCAGAAATTGACAACGTGCTTCTTTGCTAACCTTTTTGTTTCCATTTTCTGTTTTTGGTTGCAACAATTTTCAGAAAAGGCAATCCAAGCATGCTTGGTGCTCCAAGTTCATTCTTAGAACAAAAACCAACTTTCCGAATTTCTGACATTTGAAATAGATAAATGGTACTTTTGTTTGTTCTGTATAAAATTTTGGAAGTGTCAAGGACGTGTGAATAGTAACTAGTCTTATTCCAAGCCAGAGCTAGACTTGTGTGTACAATCTTTGGTTCCTATTTCCATAATCAGTTTTATTACACAAAGTTCAGAAGTTTGTTTGGTTGCTTCTCTTTGTAGTATTATCATTTGACCCCTAATCAGATCATTTCTAGACAAAATTCTGTCTTTTTGCTTTGGGAAGATAATATTTTTCTAATGCATATCTATATTTATCAGAAAGTTGTTTGGTTGCATCGCTATGTAAGATGCATATGACCCGTAATTAGATCATTTTTCCATCATGCAGGTCTTCTGTTATCTTATCTTTCATGCTAACCCTCTTATTTCTTCCTTGTAGAAACACCCAACTTCCCCTATTAATAACTTAGCCAAGTGGAATCTTGATAATAGAGTCCTTGCTAAGTTAAGAGGAACTGGGTTTGATACCCTTCGAAATCTGGGTGCTGATGTTAGGTTAAATTTACATTTAATTTCTGCTTTAGTATCCAAGTATGATAATTAAAGGAGATGTTTTACTTTCCGGTTGGATGGAGAGTCAACTGTTTTATTTGGGTTGGAGGATGTATTGTACGTAATGGGCTTTCCTATTGACGGTAAGCCCGTTACTGGGAAAGATGAGAGTCCAGGCCCCATTTGTCTCAAGTATGTTTAAGCAACTGTATACAAACTTCAAAAGGGCATTGTAATAGAGACATCTAATGTCTCTTTCATGGTAGTTCCAGGCGAGTTGGAGAGAATAGCGAGGCATTTGCTTGTTAAGTCCGGGTGTATGTGTTGTATGTTATTGGGTGTGTTATAGCTCCGGATCCATCCTAATCTCATGCTTCAGTTATGTATCTTCCTCTCTTGGGAGATATAGGAGAAATAAAGAGTTATGCTTGGGGGCTGCATTATTAGCACAGCTTCATCGTTCAATGGAAAGGGTGTCGAAGCATGACCAACCGATAAAGGAGATCTCTGGTTTTGCTTATTCTTTAATGCTGAGCTTCATTTCATCTTCTATTGTCTTGTTTCTATTATTCTTATGTATGACACTGTTATGTTCCTTTTTTTGTTCAGATTTTTGCACTCGAGTGTATCCCTTCTCCAGCATACAGGTTTGGTTTCTCTAGTGCATTGGATACACGCATCCTAGATTTTCCTTTGTTTGTGAGTTGGGCAAATGCCCTTCGTGAGGCAACAAGGAACAATTTTAAAAACCACAAGAAGCTTGAGTTTGTAGAATTTCTTGAGGGGCTTCAGGAAGATTATGTATGTTTTTAATTTCTGATAGTTCCTCTCTTCGTTGCCTACTGCTTGTGTGGTAACCTTTATGTTGTCAGTTGTAGTTCTGTTTGCATGAATTTTTTGAGAACTCAACCTAAGAATGTTTGGGGCTCTGTCATAGATATCCATGGGCTCTGTTTGGGTTCTGTTTTCAGATTCCGTTTTGTAAAACACAATTTAGAAATTTATTTGCTAGCTGTTCTTTGTAAGATTGTCATATCACCCCCGTTAGAGTTGCTGTTTTGTATAGAAAGATGATCACATCTTTTGTATTTTACGTGCACATTTCATGGCAGCCGTATGCAAGGTTGCCTAATGATTTTATTCCTGTCTCTTTAAGGGAACAAGACACCTTAGGCATGTCCCAGGCAATCCTCTTGTGTTTTGAGAAAGCTGTTTACCGTAGGCCTGATGAAAGCCCGAGGCAGTTTGGCTTGGAGAAAGGTAATGTTTGTGTACCTTGAGCGATCCTCTTCGCGATATTCGAGTGATCAGTCGGAGTGGGTGCAAGGGAAGAGATTGGTCTACTTGGTCTTTCTATGGAGATTACAATAAAGCATGGGGGAAGAGGCACAATTTATTAATCAACTATCAAGGTACCTACCAAATGAGTATTGATTTTCTAGCAAATGTATACAGGTTGAGTACTTCAGAAACTGTGGTTGATCTTTATTGCGTTTATAATGAGATATGTATTTTCTATTGTCTTTCCAGAACGGATCAAAAAATATATATATAGTCTTTCCAGAAGAATCTGTCTCAGCCTCTTCAACTCATATGCCCAATTCATCTGCCCTCACTTCTGGAAACTCAGCTCAGACGCCCTCTGAGGATACATTGGCTTCTCAGTTCTCGGCATGTACGCTCTGGAGGTAATTATAATCACCCCTACCTCATAATTACTCCAGCTTTCGCAATGTTGCTTCGTTGCATAGCCACCACCTATTTTATACTGACTTCAAACGGCTTTTAAGGCCCCATTCGGTTAGGTTTTTGTTTTTGCTTTTTCCAGAAAGTTTCAGAAACAGATGGCAAAAACGCATTTGGTGTCATGTTATTTATATAAGCGTATAAACATTCACTTGAATCCTTGATTCCGGAACATTTGAAACTAGAAAAAAAAGATGTTTTCGCAAACTCATTTGTTTCTGCTTTTACTTGTTTTCAAGACATTTTTTTGCCACAAACATGTTTATGGTTTTTGTTTTCAGTAACTTGTTTCCCGTTTATTGTAAAAAGGAAAAGCAGGAAACTGGAAAAGTTACCCAACATGCCTTTATTATGATCGTTATTGAGTTAATAGTTAGTTAATTATAAATCCTTTTGCTTGAAATTTTGAAACCCTAGTGTTGGCAGCTGTTATCAGAACAGATTATGCTACAAGACAAAAGAAAACATGGAGAATCAAAGCCTCAACAGAATGCCAGCAATCTGGGCTGGAAAAACTTGTTAACTTATAGTGGTAAATGATGAGAGTTATGTTAATTTTGTGGGCTAAGAGACTAATTGGGTCAATTGATTTCGGTGCTTCATTTCATCTTACTTCACGGGCCGATTTCTTCACTTCCTACGATGAAGGAGATTATGGGTTTGTTTGAATGAGATTATTGGCATGGGAAATGTCTGTTTGGAGATAAGTGTTGGATGCAAATTGATGCTTAAAGATGTAGGCATGCGCCAGATATTCGGGTTAATTTTACATTTGGGTTGCGCACTTTGCACGATGAAAGAAACAATTAGCAAGTAATCTTGATGATGATTCTCTGGGGCGGCTTTACTATTATTTCAGGGGCTCAAGCGAACCCAAATGCACTGAAAAAAATTAATAAAAAAAAATCTTTAGTATTGTCGGCACTTAATTAATCGTGCGGAGTTAAAATAAGTGAAAGTCCAATTAAATTCACCTTGTTTAATATATAAGTAGGATGTTGTCACATAATAAGGGCTTTATATCGGATTATCAGTTTGTGAAACAGTGGAATCTATATGTAAAATTTTCTTTTGCTTATAATAACATATCTTGCTTATGCAGCAGCAGTGGTGGCACCTAGTAGCTGTGACTGTGGTGGAACGAAGAGACATTAAGCTCCAGTTGCCGATGTGAATCTTCCATCTTCCTCCAACCATATCAACGAGCGGATTGGTGGTTTCTATTAATGCGACAGTCAATTTTGGCATATTTTTATGTTTTGTTGTTGTTTTACTTATTTATTTATTTATTTGGATCATTTGGGTCCTTTGTGGTATTTTCTTTGTTATTGTGATTGTAATATTTTCGTTGTAATATAAATGGGAAGATGTTTGTCCAAAAATAATAATATATATCTTGCCAAGTTAACCAAAAGGAATTGGCCAAGTGAACATGAGAAAGCTAATAAATACATTTGAAACATTGGGGCTTTTGGGAGGTTTTGTCAGGTCATTTAACTTCAAAGCCCTGAATAGTCAAAGTATGCGCAAGCTAGTCCAGACATCCGGTTATCCATCTATGAAGTTTGTTTATTGCGAAGAGTTTTTCGTCACTAACACATTATAAAATTTTGTCACCACAGGATAAAAATCCTGGAGCCGCTCGAATTCTGGCATAAAAGACTTAAGAACCTGAGCGAAAACAAGATTCATGTTTTGTTTTGTCAAAGAAAGATCTCTTATCCGGAACAAAGATATACCTCTTAAAACTCGTATTCATTGCTTGGCCGGTAAACAAGATAGAGTTTTGTTTGGTTTCAAGGCTTTCTCTAGAAACTGCAACCAAACAATGTTTATGGGCGTAGAGAGAAGCGTTTCATGGGTTTGGGTATTTCTGGTTGTACTCTTTTGGCCTTAGTTATCCAGATACAACCATTATTCTTGCACAACCCAGCCAATTCTTATAGGACCTTGATGTTTCGGCCCAGTTCTCCAATGAGGGCTTTTTGGCTTTAATAATTCAATTGGATTAAATTCTTTTTGCTTTTGTTAATTTTTCACCAATTTTTTTATGAATTATTTCTTCGTCATGATAAGAGGAATTTAAAAAGTAAAAAATTAACATCGAAACCCATAATTTTTTGAATAAAGACGAAAATAAGCCAATATTATTTTTTTTGGATTATTGGCTTATTTTTGTCTTTACTATAAAAAAAAAAATGGGGTTTCGATTGTAATTTTTTACTTTTTAGATTCCTCTCTTCATGGTGAAGTAATAATCAACAAAAAATTGAGGAAAAACTAACAAATGCGAAAAAAATTGAATAAGGACAAAAAATAATCCGAATGGATTTTTCCAAAAAATGCCCTGATTCTAAAGTTGGCGGCTACAAGTCTAACATTAGATTGACTCGATCAGACACCAAAACAGGAATAATGAAATAAATCATTCGTTCAACGATAAAAAGGAATGATTATTCATCTACTAATATTTACGTGAATATATTTGAACACTGCATAAGAAAGCAAAGACAAATTATTTCAACTCGATTGCAGATTTGCAGTGGTATAGTATACTGGGAAATGCTACGGTGTCCATTGGATCGGTTACTGCTAATAAAAATGCACCGTAGCCCATTGGATCGGTTGATTGGTAGGTTTTATTTTGCTAAGCAAAAGAAATTTACTAATCTTTGAAGAAGACAAACAAAAATTAAAAGGTTAAGGACACCCCGGCGGAAAGTGCCACTCAAGACCCAAACAGCTAGGACGGAAAGAAGCTAATCTCATCTCTACACTCCTAGACTCGAAGCCCCGTTCAGTTGCCAGGAAATGACAGGAAATTATGGGAAAACATACTTTCCCATAACTTTTCTAGTGTTTAGTTGCCAGAAAAATAGTGGGACCCATGTTTTTAAGTTTTCCTGCAATATTTATTTTCTTGCAAAAGCGATCCTGTCAAAAGCATAAGATTTTGCGTCACGAGAAAGTGGCACCAAAATAACATAACCCAAATAAGACATAACCAATGAATATCCAAAAAACCAACCAAGGTATAACCAAACCCAACCAAGGCATAACAAACAAGTTATACCTTGTTATGGTTTTGTTATAGTTGTAATAGGTTTTGGTTATACTCATAATGGTTTTGTTATGCCAAAAATTACGGTGTCCCTAAAATGACCGGGGACACCAAAGTCATTCCCTTGGCGTATAATTGGATGGCTCTCGTCTGGGATTGAAACTGCCCTAAGCGCATCCTCCTTCGAAACTAGGTCTGTAAATGAACCGAGCAGCTCGCGAGCTCGGCTCGACTCGGCTCGTTTACTAAACGAGCCGAGCTCGAGCTCGCTGAAGCTCAGCTCGGCTCGGCTCATTTACACCGCTATTCGAAACCCAGTTGCGGACAAGGATCCACATCAACCTGATGATTATCCTCGGCTAACGAGCCATCAAACCATTCATCTTCATCCTTCCATAAACAGGATTCTTTGTATTGAGACTATCTCTTCCTTTGCACTTACATTCGCAAACATCCCTCATCATATCATATTGTTGATCTCAACTTGTTCTTCCACTACCCGGATTAGATGCAATTCTCCATTAGCCTCCAAATTGATCCTGGCCTTGATTAATAACACTAAAAGATTTGGTAGAAATCGATCTGCACGTTGCCTAAAGAGAAAGATAAACCTTTCGAAGTAGCTTCATCAAGAGTGATCGACTCTTCCCCAAATATTTTTGATGCTATAGAATGTGTCTGAATTTCACAAATGCAAAGGCACACTATATCAATTTAACCAGAGATCGAGTCCGTGAGGCTTCAATAAAAAAAATTAAAGATCGAGTCCGTGAGGCTTCAATAAAAAAATTAACGAGGGTTCGATCCTTGGGTCAAATCGGTCAAATCACAAGAAAAGACGGTTTGAAGAAATTAATTATTATTTAAAAAGTGGACATTTATAGTGTTCAAGTAATTTTTTTTTACCTTTCATCAAAATTTTTTAATTAAGTATTCATCTTCAAATAAAAAGTAAAAAATATGGACCAAAATAAAAACAAAAAACTTCTTTAGTGAACTTTATTTATTTATTTATTTATAGCTTTCGGTCATAGTGTTTTCACTTTAAACATACTTATTTTAGCTTTCAGTCATAATCTTTTTACTTTAAACGTATTTATTTTAGCTTTTTGTCATAATCTTTTTGATTTTTCAATTTCTTTCCCTAAAACTTACAATTAATCTAAAAAAGTTTGTTATGTCTGCGCTTGAGCCTTATATGTATATATCATGCTTCTGATCTTGTATATATGCTTTTGTATTTTTCTTTTTTTGTGTTCAGAAAACTTGTTTACAGTTTTTCATCTTACCATGTGAGATAGCGAAAAAATTTAAAAATAGGGACCAAAATGAAATATACTTCAATTCGAACAATATTCGTTTTTAGTGATTTTATTTTAGATTTTGGTCATAATATTTTTATGTTTTAAATTTACGTCCCTAAAACGTACAATTAATCTAAAAAGTACGTAAATTATGTCGGGGTTTGAGGCTTTTGATCTTGTATACTCTGCATATGCTTTCGCATTTTTCTGCTTCTTTTTCCTTTGGCTAGAACTTCGTATTTCTAGCTTTAGTATGACATTTTCCTTCTTCCCCAAAAACATCAAAAAAACAAAAAGAAGAAGAAAATCTAGACAAAAGAACAGTCTGAAACTCGTAAGCCTTTTCTCCTCCATGCCAAACAACATACAACCTAAAATTAGCAATCATTTAATTATCCATAGGAGGCCAATGGGCTCTCTAACGCAGTTGGTATCTCCGGGTCCCCCTTATGTGGGAGGCTAGGGTTTGAGACCTGTTGTGGGCGCTTAGAATTCAGGACTATGAATAGCTTTTGAATCTCTCTGTGGACTAACATAGCTGATGTATATAATCTTGGCAAAAAAAATTTCTATGGGAGGATTGCTCTGGCAACTTTCATTTATCTCTTGTACAATAATCCTACTTCAGGCATGCGGGACAGATCTAGTCCCTATATAGTGACAATGTATATGAGAGAGAGAGAGAGAGAGAGAGAGAGAGAGAGAGAGAGAGAGAGAGAGAGTACTGCATCAGCACATGTGGTGGGAAAGATGCTACTCCAAGGAGGAGGGGTTGGTTTCAGTTGTGCTATGCACACAGACCCTATACACAGATCTAGCAAATGTGCTGTTTTTGCAAAAATACTAAGAGCATTTCGGGTCCCAAAAAAATCTAGAAAAATATCAATAAATTTTTGAATATTATTTTATGGGGTCCTGTAAAAAATCAGCTCTTGCGGATATCGGTAAGTATTACTTTTGGATTCGTAGGGACAAACTGCTCAATTTGCCCCTACGAATCCAAAAGTAATACTTACCGATATCCGTATGAGTTGATTTTTTACAGGGCCCCATAAAATAATATTCAAAAATTTATGGATATTTTTCTAGATTTTTTTGGGACCCGAAATGAGGCCAAACACGATTGTCTCTGCACGGATCCCTGCAAATTGTCCCCGCTTTTTGATTTTTTTTTTTGGGCCTCACCTTGGGTTTCAAAAAGATAATCTGAATCGTTCATATATATTTTTAAATAATTTTTTAAGAGTTTTTATAAAAATCAACTCAATTGAATATCGGCAAGTGTGTTTTCCAAAATTTGCACGTCCAACTATTCAGTTTTGCCTACAAATTCTGAAAACGCACTTAACGATATCCGATTCAGGTTTTTTTACAAGAGATCGATTTTAAAAAAAATTAGCGATATGGATTATCTTTATGAGACCCGACATGGGCCCAAAAAAAAATCTTTGTATAGGGTATGTGCGAACAAACTTTCTAGGTTCGTTTAGTGGTCAGAACTCAGGACACGTACAATTAGTTGGACAAGATCCTGGTTCGAGTCCTCATAACTATTTATTAAGGGTTAAACATACTTCTAGCATTATCCACACATACGTGGTGAAATATTAGCTTCGGTTCCGATATAAATGTTATGGGATCCTTCACAAATAATAATGTGATATGATAGGATAACATTCCTTGGCGGAGGTGACGAGAGATATACAAGCGCTTGAATTGGGGTTTCTATGGGCTAACAATAGTAAGTGTGTGAATATGTATTAAATGGTGTATAAAGTACACAAAATACATGTTTACCTTATCTTCTAGTGTGTTTATCGTTAGCCCACTGTGCTGACAATAACAAGACCGGTAATAATAATAATAATAATGTGGGGAAGAGAGCCATAGCTAGTTTTTTTTTGGTTCACCAAACACTCATATGGGAGATTCCGATGCCTTATTCTCTTTGCTTTTCAAAAAGTATTTTTTAAAAAATTCCCCCTAGATTTCCCTTACTTCCAACATTTCTCTCTTTATCTCTCTCAACTTATTACCTCTACTATTTTTCAAAAAAAAATTCAAAACACAAACCAAACGCAGCATCCACCATTTTCACCATAAATGTCGTTATCCAAGAAGCAACAAGAATAATTAACAATTAATTACTACTAACTGAAATCAAGGAGTAGTTAATCCTTGTTGATCACTTGTTTAATCAAACCGCCACCCGTGATCATAACCGCATTATATATAAGATAATAATTCAAAATACTGCAAAACTTAGACATAAGCTTGCCTCAGTTTAATTCAAACTCATGATACTGTATATTTTAATTCAAATTAATCAAGTGTCCATAAAAAGCTTTGCTGCATATATGGTTCTATTTTACTCGGCCTTCTCGTAAGGTTCCTACAATCTAGACGGGTACTAAAGGTGAGTTTGGTCTAAATTAACTTTTTAAAGACAGCTGATATTATCTATTTAATTTTATTGGTCTTTTTGTGTAGTTTTCGTTAAATCTTAGGGATTAATCACTAGTCTTGACGAGAAAAATGAAAAAGTATAAAAATATGAAATAAAAATGAAAAAAGTTTAGATAAAGACTTTGTTCGTCTGAATTTTTCTTTTGTTTTTTACTTCGTAGATTTAGGGAAATGATATTGGCACTCCAAAAATTAATACAGGCACTCCAAAATCAATACAACTCCAAAGTCATTTTCCTTTATTTTTTAGAGTGCCTGCATCAATTTTTGGAATGCCAATATCATTTCCCTAGATTTATAGAGACAAGTTAATTATGGATCCAATAAACTTAACGCAAATTTAGAAGAAATTCAAAAAAAAAAAAAAATTTGTAAAACAAAGTGGGCCTGCAGAAGGGACTTTTATACAGCTTTCTCTTTTGGAAAACAAAAATGAAAATGAAATGTATCCAATCAAATTAGAGTGTGTGAAAAACGCTTTCATTCCAAATATCTGACCCTAACCTCATACATAGATTTCCCCTTAGACTTTATATGCAGGAGGGCTCCCCTCCATGAGGGACCTAGCACTGGATAAGGCTTAAAGCTGAAATCAATAATGTCCCTTTTTCAGTCCTATGTTTTGAAATAGAGTTGTGGATAACAAGTGAGAAAATTATTGTACCTTCTCATATTGTTATACTATTGTGTTCGACATTCGGGGGTGTTCGGACCAGATTTTGGCACATCGACTACTTCTCCTCACGGTACAGTAAAAAAAAAGGTCATCTACGCGACTACGTCGGGATTAAGGGATCTGCGAGAAATATTTTTCTTGTGTCTTGACCTTAAGAATAGAATTCTAATTAATTGTATGAGAAACAAACCCACCAACCAACCGAACTAACCTTTAGGCTACCTTAGTCAAAAAAGAAAAAGAAAAAAAAAGAAGCCATTTGAGCATTTGCTTTCCCATGATACTGTATGATTCTCCAGTTTCTCACTTGTCCTTTCCATTTTCTGTTTTCTCTGCGAGGGTGGGACCGCATGCAAAACCGGCAGGGCCGTGGCTATACCTGATCAGCCTTTCAGCAAACCTACCTAGATAGGGCCCCACTACCCCATGCTGCTGCGCCTCCTTCCACCGGCAACGCGTGCTTGCCTGTCTCTCTCTCTCTCTCTCTCTCTCTCTCTCTCCATGCTTCTGTAGGAAGCATTAGATTATTGTACTCCTATGGATCCGTACGTAGGAAATTTAATCATGATTGGTTTTTGGTTGATAAGTACTAGTGGTCATGGATTTTGTTTTCAATTATCCGTCTAACAACCATAAACTTAATTAGCACACAGGGGTGGCTCCACTTAGGGCTGTCCACGGTCCGGATCAGATCGGATTCATATGAATTCAATCAAAATCCGTATCTCACGGTTTTTAGAAAATGCAATCCAATCCTAATCCAAAAGTCTCACGGTTCGGTCTTGATTTTATCCACGGATTTTCTTCTAAAAAAATAAAATGATGCTACTACCATGATCATATTCCAAATAAAAATGCAAACACTAATTTTCATAAAACATTATCCAAATTGTAAAGGCATCAAAGGCAGTAAAGACATTAAGGCAATAAATATGGTAAAGGCAGCAAGGCAGCAACCAAATAAAACTAAGCATTGTCCAAAATACACAAACTCTGGTCAAGCATGATCTACTTATTACATCCCATAAAAACCAAACAAAAAATAGCAAATTAATTTCTCAAAACAAACAAGCAAATTAGTAAAATTATAATTATTTATATATATTACACACACATATCTATATTTTTTATTTTTTTAAATATCTCACGGTCCGGTTCGGTTAATCCACGGTTTTGAAATGAAAATCCAATCCTAATCCATATCTCACGGTTTTTTAATTCTCAAATCCGTGTCCGGACCATTAAATCCACAGACAAAATCCAAAAAGCACGGATTGGATCGGTCTGGACCGGTTTCACGGTTCTCGATTTTTCTTGAACAGCCCTAGCTCCACTGGTTTTTAGGGGTTGAAGCGAATCCCATGTGTTCAAAAAATGCACTCAGTTTTTTGTACGTATCATTTAATTTTTTTTAATATTGCCCGCACTATATCATTTGAAAAAGAAAATTGAATTCGGCACTCTATTTTTTGTCTTTTTCCTTTTTAAAAATTAGAATAATATCTTTTAAAGTTCATGATCACTAACAAAATAAAGGATAATTTGGTAATTTCACATAGGATAAAGACAAAAGATGGAGTGTCAAAATCACTTTCCTTTGTGAAATTTCAGAACAAATGAAAATTTTATTTAAATTTGTAAGATCATATAGCTCAATAAGATAAAGTAAACTAAGCCCGACAAGTTTTAACTTTTAATCCAAATAAATGTAAATATTTCATAAATTGTTTCGTGTACAAATTTTTTTTATACGTACGTTTTTGTCACTGTTGAGTTAAAACTCAGAAACCACCTGTGTTAATACATACGTATACAAACACTTGCATCAATGTGTGCACAAAATAACTAAACCATAAGTGCATGCATGTGGATTCAACATGCATATCTATGTGATGTACAAGGTCCACAGTATTATTTTTAATCTTCTAGTCTAGTACTCCGTATTTGACAATAATGTGTACTAAATTATTTTGAGTTATCCACCCAGGCCAGGACCACCACACTCATGTAATAAAAATATAACATTGGATCTTGGATCCTCCTCCTCTTATCTGTCTGCACAACTACAACAACAATAAAACAAATTAAATGAAACTCAACTCCTCCTAATTAAAGGGAGATCTACCCATATGTCTCTTCAATTAATGTTTGTAAATATAATCTTGTAACAATTATTCAGCCGAGATTCATTCACTTTTAAACCCCTTCATTTTTATTATGTTTTGTTCATAATAAAAATTAAGCAAATTAAAAAGAATTCTTATCGAATTATGAACCCGAGATAAGTACGGAAGGCACAACAGGCACCCCAATCCTTTTTACTATATATATATATATATACACACACACACATCAATGGTTAATTTTCTCCCAATTAAAGGCATGGTGATCTAAATTACGTACATCTCACGCAATCTGGAGTCATGCATGCAATTTTGGCTATTTCTAAGAGGTACCCGCAAAATGTACGGTCAAGATCTTGGTAGCATCTCTCAATCCGGCCAGTTGATGGCTCCATATATATATGATGGCTCCATATATATATGATCTCCCTGAATATATAATACACTGAGCTCTATTTGTGTACACTGTATGCGTGCAGTGTGCAACTCTATTTATATATCGAGACAACTGGAGCTAGCGGGGTGTATAGACTTGTTGGGTGCATGGGCCAAGCTGTTATTCTGATTATTATTGTCTGGATCGAGCAATGTAAACTAATTAATAAGACTTGCCATCCACAATATATACTCCTATTTATGCATGCAACTACATTACGTACATACGTATATGTACTCCATATATATGTGTGTACGCGAATTATATATATCGATCATTCTGGATTCAACCCAAAGACGCAATCGCAAAATGAATCATCGAGCAGAACATTTAAGAGAGAGAGAGAGAGGGGCTCTTGCTTAGGTTTTAGTAGATCTATGCGACCCGTTCGAGGAAGTAAAATCCCGTCATAGTCCGCATGGCAAAACCAAATCAAATCAAACTTTAAAAAAAAAAAAAAAAACGAGATGCAATATATCAGCACGGCTAACCCATGGGGTTTGGCTTAGTGGGAAGCTGTGGCGGTTGTGTGTAGGCGCTCGAGGGGCCCTGGTCAACCCAATTTTAGAATATTACGTACTAATATTATATGTAACATAATTAGTACTCCATCCGTCTCGCTTTAAATGTTTTCTACGGATTTTCATACATTTTTAAACCCCCCAAAAATTGGGATTATATAACCGGTGTTCAAATCTATGAAAATCTAAACGATTATTTTATATTGTCAAGTAAAATTTTCTCAATTTTTCATAGACGAAAATAATCAAACATGAGCGTTGTAATTGTCGACCAAAAAACAAAACAATGTCATATATATGCAATATATACTCCAGTAGTGTACTACAAAACCTACACGATAGGTTGAGTACTTTTCTTAGTCGGCCTCCCTCGGTCTAAAGTTTTGACTCCGCCACTGGTGGGAAGTAGAAAAATAATAGATGTTTGTCATCCATGAGATCGCATATTCGAATCTCACGTACGGATGCCAAATATTTCAAACCGTTGGCCGCCGGAGGGTTTGTTTGGATGGTAACTTCAGTGCTCTGAAAATAACTAAGGCGCACGCAAGCTCGTCCGAACATCCGGTTATCAAAAATACACATACTACAAAAATACTACATGTGCGGCTGGACATGTCTGAGGCATCTATTTCAGAAAACTTTAGGCTACATTGATTATTGGCTATGGCACTAGGATATGTTTGGCATGCCTCGTCAACCCCCAAATACAACAGCACTGCTTTGGTTTCTGTGTGGGAAAAAAAAAATAAGAAAGAGGATCTGAAATTCTTCTCCAGTTGTATTTTATTCTGTCTTTTTGCATTATATATATATAGATATATATAGTCATATAGAGAAAGAGAAGTGGGAATCTGGGGAGGAAAGGTCTCACTCTGCCAAACAAAGCCGTGGCTGTATTTGTGATTCAAAGGCTAGAGAGCTGATAAGTTACTTTTCCACCCCAAAAAGAGTGTTATTTTCTCCAGAAACAAACATCAACTGGAAATCTCTTGAATTCATGAGACTCTCTCAGTCAGGTCAGAGGATCAATTCCTATATCTCTTCTCTATCTGTTTCTTTTCTGCATCTGTGTACCCTTACGTATATAGTACTCCTATATATAGAATTATGTATCCTGATGGTTTTCTAGAATTTTAGAAATTCTTGAGAGGTTTTCTTCGTTACTAGCTATTGTATTGAGCTTGGATCGATCACGGGACCCTGTTCGTTTTAGATTTTGAGGAAGGTTTTTGGGTGTAATAAACAGACACAAATAGATAAAGAAAATTTATAGGAAAACGTGCGCAAAATTTTTGAGACCCAAAACAAACAAGCCCTCGAGCCCATCCCGGGTTAACTGCGGTGATTCGAACCGTGTCTTGTATAGCTTTTGTAAAATTCATCTATTAAAAGATAGCTTTTGTAAATTCATCTGTTTAAAGAATTAGCTTGATCGGGTATTGATAGCTATGTGAATAAATATCGTTGCTGCAAACAAAAATGGAGTTTGTGAGTTTAAGTTAATAGTTGTCGTCTATTTTTTCTTGTATATAAGTGATTTGTTTGTAAATCTATTGATGTTTGATCAAACTAATTTTGTATTCTATTTTTCCGGCGCCATCGAGCTAATTTCTTAGTGACTCACATGGATTGGTGTATTCGCAATAGCGACGAAAGTGAGCTGTTCGGATCATCATTTTTGGCGCGTCTTGGAGCCCAAAACTGAAATGGATTTAAAACTGGACCAGAGCATGTGATCCGGCACCTTCCTTAATAAAAGCAAAAATAGGTGTACATGTAATGTGTCAGGGAGAGAGGAAGACGATGAACCTTCTCTCTTTCTCCAACCCCTATCGTCGTGCATCAAAAAAACTTTTTTTCCCTTGATTTCTGCACTCCTCAAATTACTAACCTAAGTTGGGGAGTGCGAAAGTCAGTACCCTAAGTTTTACTCTCTTTTGTTCCGGTTCGACAGCCAAGGTGTCCGGGTGAGCTTACGTGAATCTTGACTATTCTCCTTCCCGGTTCAATCAAAAGATAGGTCATCCATGCCAGAACTAGAGAATTCACAAGAGATTTCTCTCTTACCCAATAGGTTGCCAAGTTGCAAATTCAGGATGTCTGAATTTACGGCTATCCCCTGTTGCTACTTGATTCATTGGAACTCTTGCTCTGCAAACTAACGGAGAGGACAATATTGGTAGAAAAGAAAACTAGAGATATCTGGGTACCATAATGTTAAGCCATTATTGTATTTGTGGTGGTGAAAGTGATATCCTGTGCCATATTAGGAGATATTTTTAGGAGAATCAATTCTTGTGGCCCCAAACTAAGGACAAAATGTGTGGGAAAAAAACCAGTGCGAAAGCCAACAAATTATACTAGAAAACTACTCGTAGTTGATTGCTATCGGTCACTTTGCTTTGTACTTTTTTTTAAAATTTAATTTAATTTAATTTTTCTTTTTTGTGGGGTGTCCTTGGTCACTATATACGAAACAGTGTCATTATGAGGATTCCAAGTTTTGATCTTTTTCCACTGGCATAGAAACAAGAAAGGGAATCTATCACCTACTTGGTTATTTGAACAGGATTTCATTTTCCTTTTCAGGTCTTCCACTTCTGATTCCAAGGTAGGTAGAGAGAGAGAGAGAGAGAGAGAGAGAGATCATATAAGTTCCAATGGAGAAGCTACTGAAGCCATATGACAGAGAATATATGAAGATGGCCATGTTGAAGCATGAAGAAACCTTCAAACATCAGGTACTTATCTTTACCATGTGTGATCATAACCAGGAAATTTGAGCTTCATACTCCGTTTGGATGGCATAAATCTTTAAATTTCGAAAACAAATTCTTTACCATATTTCAGGACGCTAGTGTCACATCATTCTCCAGCAAGTCCTTGTTTTTATCAAAAAAATAAATAAAAATTCAACTTTTGCTCTGCCAATGTTTCGAATTAATTTGTTTTTATCAAAATTGCAGGTTTATGAACTCCATCGTTTATACCGCATCCAGAAGATTTTGATGAAAAGCATGGAAAACAGAAGGACGAACGGTTCGATGAACCGTGAAAGATACTGGGACTCTAATCACCATAACAACAATATCTGTAGAAATCCGCGGCCTGGGATTGACTTGGAACAACCTGCCGAGGAGTATATCGCGGAATGTGACGAGAACGGAGAGCTGGAGGTTGAAGATGAGAGTGAAATCAAATTGACATTAGGCACCTCGAGTTATGGCCGAAGAAAGAAAGGTCAGACGACCCCCGGAAGTTCGGTTTCCGGAACAAGCTTTTCTTCTTCTTGTTCAGCAGGGGAAGAAGAATTACTAAAAGGCGATAAATGGACAAGAAACAGCAGTTTTGGTGTTGAAGAAGAGTTGAGAATAGGTAGATTGGAACACCATCCTTGGCTTTTCCAAACTCTTAGTCTGAACATGACTTGAAAAAAAAAAAATTAATCTTGGGGAAAATAATAATATTAGAATTTTTAGACTGCTTTGATCAATTAATCTGTTATTGATCATGTTTGTGTTGGAGTTTTTCTTATCTTTTCTTTATTTTATTTTTTTTCGTTTTTTGGGTTTGTGGTGTAGTGGGTTATGGGGTCTTGTGTGAAGATTATTTGGTTTCCCCTGGCTTTTTGATACCCATTACAATCTGAAAAGTTAGTTCCACATCACTTCCCAATCAGGGCTTGTTTTGTTTTGCACATTACATGATATCCAAGTTGCCTTAAAATGCTTGAATTGAGTTGCTCAAATTGGGAGTTGGGGGAGCTGCTGTCCCGGGCGGGAGGACCCCACTCCGGTCTCGTTTCGATAATCGGAAACGTTCACTTCGTAAAGCTCGTCGAGTTGAACAAGTATATTAAAAATCAGCTCGATGGAATATCATTAAGTGCCTAATCGAACCTTTTTGTCTTGAAAAGAATGGATCAAATCCACTAGAACCCATTATTGGCAAGTTATATGTGTTTCTATCAGACACTTAATGATATTCGATCGAGTTGATTTTTTGCATTCATGTTAAACTCGACGGGCTCTACAAAGTAAATATTTTTGATCATCGGAGCAAGATCGAAACGGGGTCCCCTTGGCCGGGACAGCACACTGCTATTGATCATGTTTGTGTTGGAGTTTTTCTTTTCTTTTTCTTTTCTTTTTCCTTTTTTGGTTTGTGGTGTAGTGGGTTATGGAGTCTTGTGTGAAGATTATTTGGTTTACCCTGCCTTTTTTATACTCATTACAATCAGCTCGATGGAATATCATTAAGTGCCTATTCGAAACCTTTTTGTCTTGAAAAGAATGGATCGAAAACACTGGATCAAATTCACTAGAATCTATTATTGGCAAGTTATATGTGTTCTTGTCAGACACTTAATGATATTTGATTAAGCTGATTTTTTGCATTCATGTTAAACTTGACGGGCTCTACAAAGTAAACATTTTCGATCATCGGAGCAAGATCGAAGCGGGGTCCCCTCGGCCCAAATTGGTGTTTGGATGCTTAGCCCCAGCCCCATTTCATTAAGATTCATATTTTTGGAGTATTTATTTTTCGTTTTATGAGACAGGTTATTCTCTCATAATACATCTCATTTAATTCAAAAAATTAGTACTTATTTTAGTTAGCAGAACGGAACCTAAAAAAAATTATTTGTCAAACTTTTTAGTTGTCCCATATTCCGAATGAGAGAGGATATTTGTAATGTAGAACGATGACAAATGTTATCTGCCACAGCCTTGTGGCGGTATTTTTGCTTCTTCTTCTTCTTTTTTATCCGGGTATTTTTGCTCATATGGTATGACCTTTTTATATTTAATACTACCAGTGGGATGACAACTTTGATGTACAATGTTTTTTGTCTTGATTTGATTTGGAAGTACTTTATGTACAAATACCCTTCGGATGACTCAAAAGTATCTGTACTAGTTTTTTCCTGTAGCAAGTTAGAATAGTCCATACTACTCTAACGTCAATCCAATCCATCAACAAAGGATATCATTTTCTTGTTCATAGGAATTGAATTCAAAACCACATGGTATCTACCTACACAATTGTTGAGTTCTTTGTCGCGGTTACCATAAGTCCATTTTAGCGTTCATTTTTCTCTGTGCTATGATAACAAACGACAACGCTATATGTATACCTTTCGTTGAAATTTTTTCTATCTTGCGATCAGTTTTCTACGTGTTATAAATATCAACGACATTGCTATATGACTAGAAAAACTACGAATAGAGAGATACGGAATGGCGTGGCAAATCTTGAAATGACTATAGTATAATATCACTGCTACTTCTTTCCACCCATTGATTTCCTATGATAGCTACAAAAAAGGATAGAATAATTTTCAAAAGACAAATGCGGTATTTGACATCAAGGTAGGTTAGATTCCACATACATTGTTTCTTCTACATATAATTGGGGGTGACTCAACTTTGGTATTTTATTCAGTGTTGTCCAATTCCAGCCCCCACCACTTGAGACTTCTCCTTGCCAACTGTATGGTAGAAGAGCCTATGCTATGTCCGCCACTAAACTAACACTGGATCCGCATTTGAAATATAATATGCTGAGACGTCCATATTCTACTCAGGTCTGGTCTGGAAATCATTGCCAGTTTCTGAAAATTCAAAAAAAAGCCTTAATGGATACCCCCCCCTATCCATTTGGAAAGCACTCCCTTTGGAAAGATTATTAGGCTGTCCTCGGCCACCGCCGCGTAATGTCCCAATCCCTTCGATCTTCATCACAAATTTATGTGGAGTCCAAGACTAAGTGTATACTGAAAGTTCATTGGCAGTGAATAGAGAGGCTGCCCAGACTCATATACGAGTACTAGTTTTTGAGATAATTATTAACCGATGTGAGACAAGCTCTAACACAGACTACACGTGGTGAGGTAAACAAACGATTCAACACATGCAACAACTATCTGTTAGAAAATTATACTAAAAGTCATGTTTTTAGTATCAAAAACTAAAAAAGGGGGAACGAAGTGAACTAACTATCAGCGACATAGAGTTTTGTCCAAAAGCCTTCGAAAACTTAACTTTGATACCATGTTAAAGCATCCAACTCAAAGTCAATTGGCAATGAGTGGAGAGGCTGCCCAGAATCATATACTAGTTTTGGAGGTAATTATTAACTGATGTGGGACAATCTCTAACAGAATTTACGATTAAGGAGGTTGGGACATCACCACATGGCGTCTCAGAACCACTGAATAATTACTCCTCTCTTTGATGGGGTCTTATGATGATGAACCTGGGCCTCTGCTAGGCTGTCCCTTGTGCTGTTCTTACTTTTTATCCGAGAGAATCCGATTATCCAGATGAAGACCCCACAAGGGCCAACCCACTCAGACACTTCACTTTTTACGAGCTAATAAACAAATCAAACGAGCTGAGCAATGAATGGTTCTTTTTGAAAGCTTAACGAGCTTCAAAAGTATGATTAAGCTTGGCTAGTTGAGCTGATCTTAAATGAGCTCTAATTGAGCCAAACGAGCCAAATATTAACTTGTTCAAGCTTGATTTAAAAGCCTAACGAGCTTCGAGAAAAGGTTTAAAGATCGTATCAAGCATACGAGATTTCCAAACAGTAAGTAGAGTCTTACCTCCAATTTTATGTGACAGTGGAGGGACTGATTCTCCGGGATCCCAGAATTCTAGGACAGATAACACTTGTAATCGCACCAAGTGAAATGCTATTGTAAAGAGAAGCCTTATGCACTATCAGTATCCTTTTCATTCACAATTTGCCTTATGGTTTCAGGATAACAGTATAAGCAAAGAAGTTCCCCACCATATTACTCCCTCTATTCACCAGCTTTGAATTCCAGTTCTAATACAAGAAAATAATTACCATATACTTGCAGCAATACCACACAAGAGGCAAACCAAGAAAACATACTTCACCAAGGCGAGCCTTAAGTCCCAATCAACTGAGATCGGCTAGAAAACATGCTTCACCAAAGCCTATTTTCTCTCTTCTTTTTTTTTTTTACTGGAGATCAGAAATAATGAATTCCAACTACGAAACCGTTTTACTTTCACTTTGTCTTTAAGATACGGAATGTCGCCGGTCTTTGGGAGGTTTGGTCCGACCTTTGGGAGGCGCGGCTCCATCGCGCACAAAAGGATACAATCGTCCAAGTTTCTTAGACACCGAGCCTATGAACGATTTTCGAGGAAGGGGAGGCTTATCATAAGACGGCAATGGGCTCCGCGATGGGCTCCCTATCGCTGATTTATCACCAGCTGGATTCTCAATTTCTTTCAACTTCGTTTTCATTTTCAGTAGTTCAAATTTGAGGTCCTGATTTTCCCTTCTTAGAGCGGAGAGCTCATCCGGGACCGGGTGGCTATCGGTGGTGGTGGTGTAAAGGTTTGCGGTGTGGGGCGGAGGAGCAGGGGATTCAGAGCCGTTCACGGCCTCACGGAGCCTTTGTTGCTCGTAGTAAAGCACTTGGACCACGGTTTGGACGGGGAGGCGGTCGTTATGGGCGGCGTGCGCGCAGGCCTCCCGAGACAGTTTTTGACAGTCCATCACACTGCATACTTTCTTCCTTTCCAAGTCACTCAAGTTAGGATGGGCCTGTAATCAAATACAGAAAGGTGGGTTAAATAGATTACAGATCTGCTTCTGTCAACCAACAAACACTATTGAAAGAAATGCAAATGCAAATGCACATATACCAAAAACAAGATGGTGAAATGGAAGAGTTCATGTTGATTGGACAGTGCACCTTCAAGTAAATATCAATGGCTCTATACATCCCATCCTCTGTAACCCTTGACTGCTCCGGCACAAGTTCACCGAGACTGATGAATTTCGACACCGATAAGTTTCTATCGGATGCAATTTCAGCAAGGTAGCTTTCCATCAGCCTCCCGACCCTCTCCGTGTCGCTTGGGGGAGGAGAGAAAAAATCGTCCTCTCCACCGTAGCCCAAACGACTCCCATCCGTCTCACATTCGAGGTAATTCACCATGATCCGCTGCACCGCATCCACATCGAAAACCGTGTCCCCTGTGAAGGAAAACGAAGGGACCAAAAGATCGTCGAGAACAGCCTGCCCGAGCTGCAGCCCCATTCTCCTCTCCAATTCGAGCCGGCAGGCAACCGTCGTCTCTAGGTATATTGCAGCCCTAAGCAGCATTGAGAGAAAGCTAACTGACATGGCGTTCTTCTCCCTTGGCAGAAGACTAACTATTGTTTCCAAAACCACCCTCTTCTCGTGCTCTTGTCTTGGCTCGATTTTCTTCCTCCTCTTGCCAAAAATTTCCTGATAGCGATACAAATCAACCTTTAACATTGTACCTTGAATTAGGTGTTGTATGTGACAAACACGAGGACCACACACAACATAGCACGAAGAAGCAAAGAAACTAAGAAAAGCACGACACAGAGATTTATGTGGTTCGGCAACAATGCGTACGTTCATGGCTCACACTGAATTTCACTATAATCTTGAATGAAGGCACCTAGGTCTAATCACAATAAATACTGCTATGGTTTTACGTAAAACAATTTTTACGTAGTCTCCTATGTACTCAGAGAAATCGCGGGAGTTGAGTCCAGTACTATTCAGGCTTCACAAACTCAAAAGGTCTTAAATATTTTATGGTCAACACGATGCAACCGATACACACGCGATTTCCTTTCCCACCAGTATGCCGCAGATAACTTAAGACAGAACATAATCATATGTAATACGCAAACCAATAGTTGAAGGCATTCAGTTAAATTGGGATGAGATCTCACCAAACCTCTAAGAGATTGCTGTGCATAGAGCATGAGAATTGGACCCAATGCATATTGCTTAAACCCTCTTGCCATCATTGCAATCAGTACCCTCTGGAAGATATCAATTCTGAGAACAGTTAGATCTTCAACCCACCAATCAACAATGGGTGGTTTCAGTTGAGACCCTGAGGAAGAAGAATTCAAACCCTCAATGCAACTATCACTCCCTGACATAGAAAACTGAGTATCCTTGCATGCCATATATGCAATCGTATCAATACATCGGCTGACCAATTTAACTGTTTCAGCCATCGGAAGGAGGCTTTCGGATATCAGCAGAATGGAAATTGCTCCCGAAAGGCTCCTGAGCGCGACTTCGTTCAAGTAGGATTCTGTTCTTCCCACCAGGTTTCCAACAGAGTAGTCCTCTGTCATTTCAAGGTATTCGGACACGCACCTGAGCATGGCAATGTTTTCAGTACTTATTTCGAAGTTGATTCCGTAACAAAATTTTGCTGCAAGTTCGAATGCTTCTGCCCCACCCGGAATATCAGGGAGTTCAATTGTAGAGAGATCGGCATCACTTGATTCAGACACCAGTTGCCTTATGTATCCACACTTTGCGACTAATGGAAACTGCTTGAAAAATTCAACAAAGAAAATTTCCTCCACTCTTGATGAGAAGAAATAGACACTAAAAAATAGACTGTTATTTCTATATTTTTGTCGGTGTTTGTTGCAGCTTAGGTTATGGACCAATGGATTCAGATAAAATCAGAAACCAAAAGCAACGAAATGAAGCTTTCTGGTTATCAATTTTTTTTCTGCTGATCTCAAGCTGTTTTTGCCCATAATCGGAATCAGAAGCTGCGCCAAACAAATTGGTACGGTTTTTCGAAACGAAAAATTGCTAAAGCTGGCATCAAAAGTTGAAACAAACAACTTTATTTAGGATTACAGAAGCAAGAGCAGAGTTTGAAATTTTCACCTTGTGCAATGGGAAGGGAGTTCCTCCAGCATGAACTGTGACATCACTGGGAATCTCTTGGGAAGAAATCCTATTCACAAATAGAAAAATAAATTACAGCCTTTTCCTTTTTTGACTCCTTTCAAATAGGCCAACCAATAACAAAGAATCAAGAAATCTACACCCATAGGAGAGAAGGCCTAATACAAAACGGGTAACTGAGCGCACGAGTCTCCCGCTACTGCACAGTCTTGCTAAGGGTTGTATATATGCAGCCTTACCCCAGCAGGCACAGAGGCTGATTCCGCGACTCCAACTCGTGACCACCGGGTCATATGGGGGAAATCCTTACCATTGTGTGCCCTTCAGGAAAGGCCTAATAAAGCAAATGTCAAAAGAAAAGAAAAGGCATAGGGAAAAAGCAAACCAGTCACTGGTTCTCTTCATGGCAGTGGAGAGGAGATCCTTATTCTTGGCAGACATGTTAGCAGTGGTGGGTGGTGAAGTTTCCTCTTGATCAAGATCCACCATGCCACCATGGCAATGATTGGAGAATGTATAGCATGTTCACATGCCCATCACATGCTGGATGTGGAAGAAAAAATATGATTCAGTAGAAAAGAGAGTACAAGTTCAAGCTTTCATTTTGCAGTATGCTCATTATTCATATCCTGTCGTTCAAAAACATGATTCCAAACTGTCATTCATGGGTTAACTGCCCAGAATAGGTCTCCTATTTGGCAAGAGAAGGGACTCTATCCAGGGTAGGATAGCCTTTCTGAATTAATCATGGATTTGAACAAGGTAATGGCATTTTGGGTATTAAGAGAAACAGACATGGGTATATCTAACAAACAAGATGTAGTTTTTCAGTGTGTGGTGGAGAATTTATAGGGTTCAGTTGAAGGGATGAGATGGTGGCACATGAGGGTAGAATTTTCCAGGTGGAAAATACTTCCATCCACAAGACTGAGATCCATTATTGATTATCATTTCCTCCAAATGAGGATGTAGTAACTTTATGTCCATCTCAAAATCAATTGGCAATGAGTGGAGAGGTCTCAAATGTTATTAAGTGATCACTCATTCCACTCTCAAGCAATGTGGGACTTTATTTCCTTAACATCCCCCCTCACGTGCAGCCGCGTTTGAGATCTGTCACGTGTGGGCCGTGTGGCCACTTTTGGGTCATATCATCGTGCAGTTTTTTTGCTGGTCTGTCATCATGGGGTGTGGATTGTAAATTTTTTAAAATGTGGGGTGGAACGGGCCCCGCTCTGATACCATGTAGTAACTTTATGTCCATCTCAAAACCAATTGGCAATGAGTGGAGATGTCCTAAATGTTATTAAGTGATCACCCATTCCACTCCCAAGCAATGTGAGACTTTATTTCCTTAACAAAAAACTAAAGAGTGCAGTCAAAGATGCTAATATCACCGCATTGTTTTACCGCATTATGCTAATATCGACATCTACCTATCGGTTTTTGCAACTTCTGACACCGTTACAATTTGATATATCAGGGAGACTAAAAAATAGCATGTGTATCATCCGATTCCCGCTACATTGTTTCTGATCGTTCACGGCCTATTCGACATTTTTAGGCACTCCAAAAGTGTTTCCTTTTGGTCAAAACTAGTTTCAAAAATTCACGGCCCCTTCAACCAAACCATGCTATGTGTCGTTCGATACTCCCGATATCGTTACACTACAACCGATACCATTACATGTCTCGACACCACTATTTGAAAGCTTTGAACTAAGTAGTAATTACCAACGGTAGAAATTCATGTGCGAGACCATCACTATGAGAGTTTTCAAACTGAAACTGGACCTGTTCTCAAAATCCACCCCATGCATGGCCTGATCTGGTTGAGCCCACCATGTGAGCCTCCACTTACAATCTCGTGGGAAGTATACCTAAAACTGAATTGGGTTAATACTTGGAGATCTAGCCATTAGACTCTGTACGAAATAAATGATCACACAGACACCCACTGAATACTTCTGAAATAACACTACTTTCGCCCCCTTATCATCTGAAATACCACCAGAAATTTCAGAAAAAGAAAAAGGAAATACCACAAAATCCATAATCACCATTGCAGCACTGACTATTCTAACAAGCCACCCAAAACCCTTGTAATTACGAGTTGTAGCGGGGCATTGCCACGCGGTGCTCCAATCACCTCATTTTTACAACACAGTCACAACATGACCAGGTACCCCTTTCACTGCTACTTTCTGATCTCCGTTGAACAACACATTAGATCAATTTAATGATCAATTATGAGGGAGAGAGTGGATAGAGGGGGTGTTCTGGGAAAAAATCTTCAATGCAACTGTTACGGAGTATTTGTAACGTCCTCTCTCACATGATGCAGGCCATGTATCATGTATGTGTAGGTCCCATACCATATGAGAGAGGAATTGCAGATAACCGTTTTTGCATTGGAAATTTTCTCGTGTTCTGGATAGCTCAATCAAAAAACCACCCACCGCTCATAATCACCAACCATTTTTTCAGATATGATGCAGAAACCGAACACTAACCGCAGTAGGAGGACCACGCAAAGAAACCCCAATCGAACAACAAAAAATCGACAGCCTAATCCAAATGCCAAACCAGGCATCAGGACTGGCAGCCCAGACATTATACCCAGATCTTTTTCTCATAGAGAAAAGCAATACAAGTTGCATAAATACTAATTCAATTGGCCTGCAAACTGCAGTACTATAGGGTTTTTTTTTTTTTTTTTTGAGCTTTTAAAACAAACATCAAGATGAGATCAATCTAACTGAGCTATCGGATAGACAAAGATTTAATAAATGAACAGTTTTCATCACTATTGTGAGCTCGGAAAGAACCCAAAAATTCGGTACAGTTCCTAAAAGCCAAGTCCTAAAGGCTAAAAGGAAATCAGCAAAAGGAAATCAGTAAACTATTTTGAGAGGCGCGAAATCAGCAAACTATTTTGAGAGGCGCGAAATCAACCAGTTGTAGTGGCATTGAAAAGCCACCAAGGTCACAATTGGTGTAATCAACCAGTTGTTGAATCAACGAAATAAACTGCTATTGTGTCTATCAATGGGCCCATTCACTTCGTCTAATCGCATCATGCAATGGAAGGGTCCCCTTTTCAATGGTGATTGATGCATTAAAACACAATCAAATATAGTTCAGACTGTTCAGTACCGCATCTGTGTTGATACATATCAGCTTGTCCACCGCTTGGGTGTGGATTGCACCCCGTGCAGTTTGTCCAACTCCAATCCCGTTTCGTGTTCATTTCAAGTCTAATTCTCTCACGTTGTAGAGCTCGTTGCATACAACAGTTGCGTACAAAACCAAGTCAATCGAGTACATAATAATATCTGGTCCGAACACATTTATACAGAAACAAAATGTGCTCTTCAAGTTGTAATTTGCTTTTAGTAGTTGACGGCCATCGTTGAGTTTTGGGAATTTGAAACTGAGCTTGGAAAAGCTTAGTGAGATTGGCGATGGCCTCTTGAAGTTCAGTGATGGTTTTGGACATCTGCTTCCAGCCACTGTCTCCTCTAGATCAAATTGACAGTACGACGTATCCTTAAACAAGCTTTGCAGATTGTATGGGTGTGGGGTGAACGATACTTGTCGCTGCTTCTTGCCTATCACACTGTCTGCCTGGAGAAACAGACCACAGTCATCCCCTTTCCTGAAAATCAGATTGAACAAAGTTGTATGGTGGCGCGCAGCCTGATGAGTTATAGTTTCACGCGAACTCCAACCCTCCTCCTCAAAATCTAAAGGCTAACAATAATACAACAATGGGACAACAAAAATTTTCTGGTGCAGTGCAAAAAAAATAAAAATAAACATATAGGTACAACACACTGTGGGTCACTGTCCTAATTTGAAAAATTCCTATTTCTTGAATTGGATGCACAAAAAGTGTAGGGTGGTCTCAAGGGACTTTTGTCTGGGGCCAAGAATATACCTCTCGTACTCTTGTTAGAATGCAAGGTGACGACCGATATAAGCCCAATTTCATAATGGGGTTACAACTACAATAAATCCTGTACATACACTCGACTATGAGTTCTCAACCCTTATCAAATTGAGAGTTGAACTTGAAGTGAACTGGCCTCATCTGCATTCATATGTGGTAAAAGCACTAAACCGAATACGCTTAAGAAACCAGGTTGAAGCATCTGTACTTCTGTTCCTCTACTTGGGTTCCAGCCCAAACGCAGTACGATTCTAGTTTTTGAAAGTTATCTGCTCCATGGTTAAACTTCGTATTTTTATAGTACATAATGCATAATATTGAATTGTATGTATAAAGTCACTGCGAGTAGTATGTAACTGCAAAACAACCCTTAAACAGATAATGCATAACAGCCAGCCAGCTAAGAAGCACGGATACATACACGAGATACACACAACATGATTCGATGCGCAGATTCGTCATCCCCTCAGAGTTTAGGGCATGGACACGTTGTAGACGTGACAAAAGCATATTTATGCATTTATGTACAAGATACAAACATCATTTCTATCAAAGGAAGGTAAAACCCACAAAAACATTATCACGATATAATTGACAGTGACTGTGTGGGAATCATGAACAAACCATCAGTTGAAATTTAACTCGGGGGCGAGTTTTAAACATTACATTTTAACCTCTTAATGTGTCCTTCACGTGTCCCAAAAGTGTCAGTACTTGTCCTATAGTGTCTACAGCATGTCCTAGTTAAACAAATATCATAAAAAGATTAGACACGTTTCCGAGTCCGGTGATTCTGGAGGAGCCAGATGATGAAACTATGGAGCAGGCTTGTGAAAGGGGCAAATGGGAGAATGATGACTATATCTGTAGAGGACACATCCTCAATGCGCTGTCAGATGCACTATTCGACGTCTATCAGAATTCAATGACGGCAAAGGAACTTTGGGATGCACTCAATGATAAGTATCTTTCTGACGACGCTACAAGTAAGAAGTTTCTTGTTAGTCGTTTATGAATTATCGCATGGTTGATACAAAGCCGGTCATTGATCAGTTGCATGAGATTCAGTATATCCTTAGTCAATTTAAGGTAAAGAATATGCATATGGATGAATCTATTGTTGTCTCCTCTATTATTGACAAACTGCCTACATCTTGGAAAGACTACAAAAAAGAACTCGAACATAAGACCGAGGAATTTACCTGTTAGAATATAGTATTGCTATTAGTCTCACATTGGTTAATGTAGTCTTATGTTATGATTTCCTATTATATAAATAATAGTTTATTGTGTTAGGGTTAGTTAACACTATACCCGATACACTTTTCCTTATTTCTCTCACAACATGGTATCAAAGCGGATTCACCATCCACCTTAGATATACAAAACCCTAGCTAGCTGCCACCCTCTACCGCCATCATCATCCCACTGAAACCCTAACCCCACGATAGACACCACCACTAGCCGCCATAGTTAGTCACCACCATAGCCAGCCGCCGCCGCCTTATTGACCAGCAGCTGAACAGTGCTCACAGTCGTGAACAGTACCAGAAATCCCTCCACTCTCATCTAATCTCCAAAACCCTAACCCACTTAATAGGCCTCCAAACCCTTCATCAGTTCTTTTCCAACCACTTCGTTTGGGTCTGATGCTGATTTGTTCTCGGATCTGGTTTTGTTTGGTCTGCTGTGCTGTTTGCTCTCGCGATGGTCTGCTCCCTTGCATGCTATGACTCGCTGGTAACACTACATGTTGGTATTCTGGTTCACTTTGCTGTTTTTAGTCTTGTTCATTGATGGTTGGAGTAGCTGCTGGTTGGTGCATTGTTGAGATTGATTTGGAATGGCTTCTAGTTCAGTTCCTGATTCGGGTAGTCCTTTCTCTCGTAGATTCGGTCATGGTTTTTGGAAGTCCAGAAGAGATGATTGTAGTAGATCTGGTTATGGCGGCCTTAATATTAGCCGTGATTCTGGTCGAGGTGGTCATATACTGGGTGAAGTCGGTCGCAGTCGTAATCGTGGTTGTGTTTTTCGCCATTGCACTTATTGTAATGGCAACAATCATACAGTTGAATATTGTTAGGTATCATGGTCGGGTTTTTTGGCCATGCTTTTGGTGAGCGTGGATGTAAGGACCTGTAATTTTGGAAATTTTTTAAAGGTTTATTAATATTAGAAATTGAGGAAAATGTAAAATTTGTCGAGTTAATTCAATTTGGGGTTAATATGATAGAATTGCAATTGGAGGGAGTGCTTGTGTAGATTGGTGGGTGTGTGAGTATATATAGAGAGGAGTGAGTGTAGGGGATTAAAAATCCCAAGTCTTCTCTCTCTCTCCCTCCCGTCCGGTCTCCCTCTCTCTCGGTCTCACTCTCTCTCACTCATTCCTCCACCAAAACTCAAAACCCAAAGAACCCAACCCTCTCTTCAACTTCCTCACGCGCTAATGAGTTCGTAGCTCGTCCGGTTTGGCTCGGAGAGGAGTATTTTGGGCGTATCCCAAAGTTCGAGTTCAAGGGTTCGCGTGGCCCGATCTCTTCGCGTGTTTGCTCTCCGACATCGAGGTAGGGATTTCTTGCACTTGATATATGTTTATGTGTTGGTTTAGTGCCTTGATCGTGCTTTAGATTATTGATTGATGTTGTAGTTGAAACTTCAAAAATCTGCAGAAAATCTGCTCGAAAGCATCCCGTATCGATACGGCCAAAAATCCGTATCGATACAATACTCTCTGAACTGCCTCGAAGCCTATCCGTATCGATACGGATTTTTTCCGTATCGATACGGTGAGCTTATTTTCAGCTTTCACTGTTTTGTTCCGAAACCCATTGTTTTGACCCCCGATCACTCCTAGCACCTTTTATGCACCATTAAACCATCCTAAAACTTGGTTGCTCATCCTCCAATGACTTGTTGCTCGATTCCATTTCTTAGACAATCATTAATCGAAAGTTTAGTATCGTTGTAACGGGGGATGTATCGTAGATCGTTTAAGGAAGTCGTGCGTTATGGGAGGTTTTGTGGTGAGTGTGAATGGGTAGATGGGTGTTGTCTAGTGGTTCGAAAGGTAGGATTGAAATCCGTATTCTCATGAATCGTTTTGTTGTTTCCCGTTATTTCCTTTGGTACTCGTTCCGTGAGGTTTAGGTATCGGTGTTAGCCGGAGGTATACCGTCGGGTAAGTGATGGGTTCGTACGTTACTTGTGGTGGATTGGTAGATCGTTTAGGATGCTTAAAGTGAATTCGATGTTGTGAAAGAACTGTCTGCGATAAGATAATAATTTGCGTCCTCACGACTTGTTGAATCTTTCAATCTTTTGGACACTCCTCCTATGAGGTTCAAGCGTTGAAGCAAATGAGTAAAGTATTGTAAGATTATATTTAAGGGCTTAGTACGTTAAGTAGGATGTGGATTTATAGACTAATAAAAAGGCACGAACTTGTACATTTGTAGAGTTATGAATGATTGATTGAAGTTTAGGTGGTACAACCGATGGATTGACGATGGAATCAGTTATAAAATGATGACGATTATGAAAAATGTGAGAAGTGACCCAAGTGGTCGTTTTGGAGGGAACAGACTCGGGGTGACCCTACGTTCGAGGGAAATAGACCCGAGGTGACCCAAATGATTTGTTATTTAGGGAATAGACTCGGGGTGACCCTACGCTCGAGGGAAATAGACCCGAGGTGACCCAAATTACTGTTGTTATTGAGGGAAAAGACTCGGGGTGACCCTACGCTCGAGGGAACAGACTCGAGGTGACCCATGTAATTATCCATGAGAAATATCTGATTTAAAGAAAAGAAAGGTTTTGTCGTAAAGGGATTTGATGATGATAAACGTGGACCCGAGAAAGATCGTAGCATCGTATGAAGAATAACAAGATGATTTAGAATTAGTTATAGACTAATGTGGATTGATGTGAGTTTGTTGATAGATATAGTCTGAGAGATAAACGGTTAGCGACATTTGGGTGAAGTCTAGAACCCTTTGACTATAGCATGCAGTTCGTTGGTCATCATTCGCGCCTTGGGCATATCTGTCTTTTCTCATTCACTCTTGATGCATAATCCGACATGTTTCCCTATAACTTGTGTATAGTTTTCTCTACTGGGCTAGTGTAGCTCAACCTATCATTTTCAGGTTCATTGCAGGTCAAGGTCATGGAATGTTTGGAGTGCATGCGGACATTATCAAGTAAAGCTATTTTGAAAAGTACTTTGTTATTCTTGTAAAGTGAACCGCTTGTTATGAAATTCGTAATTTAGAAGATTGTATTTGTAGACCAGTTCGAAGAATTGGAAACTGCATTGTATTATGGGGTAATGTAAGTACGACTGCGAGGATTTTAATTACCAAATGTTATTAGTATTTATGTTGAAAATCGAGGGCGTGACAACTAGGTATCAGAGCTTAGGTTTAGAACACCTCGAGACCGTGGGGAGGCTTTTAGTCTCATGGGTTCAAAAATCGCTGCACCTTTTTACAAAACCACGCGTGTGCTTGCATGAATGAAGTTAGTCCATTGTTGTGTCATTGCATTGGTATTACGGTAGAGTGGCGCAGAGTTGTTGATTCTTGTTGGAAAGGTTAGAGACCTGTAGCATGTAGTTAAGTGACTAACGTTGACGATTTTGTTTCTTATGCTTTCATAGTTAGATGTCTTCGAAGCTTGGAGATAGGTGTGGTGAGATTGAGGATCGTGAGCACCAGGACTGTAATGCATACGAGGAGAATGAAGTGAGTCAGTGTACTAGGGATGAAGCAATGTTTCCTGAGATCGATGAGTGTGCAAAGGGAGTTGAGATTCTGGAGAGTGCGCGGATTGGTATGAATGTAGGGGAGACTAAACGTCGAGTCATTAGCGCAAGGTCATCCTCAGAGAGTGTTGAAAGTTCAGGAAGGAAGAAACCTAGGGTATCAAATCCCACTATTCAGGGTCAGCAGGGCCTTAAGCCACCTCCTCATTCCAGGACTCTGGGAGTTCTCCTCAAACATCAGATCGTGTGTTATCGATGCCGTCAGTCGGGTCATATTCGTTCTCAATGTCCAAGACGTGGGGGATCTTGTTATTTTTGCGGCGAACTTGGCCACATGGCAAGGAATTGTCCTCGGGAATTGGGAGTACATGGTGAATCGAGCTCCGTGGAGCAGTATAAGCGTACACCGAAACAGCAGGTGCAGTTCCATAGCTAAACCATCTCATTCTACTCTCTAGCTCTCAGAAATATTAGTTGTTTGAGGTATCTTTTCCTCCTTGTCATTCGATTCGTCCATTACAATACTTTTGATTCAGAATCATTTCATTCATTAAGAATCCCTTCTTTAGTCATGTTTAGAATTGGAAGTCAAGAAATCTTAGTCATCGCGTGTTGAGAGGCATTAATAGATCATATATGTCGAGACTACAGGTTAATTGTTCCGTATTGAAGTACCGCCTTTGGCTTCGTTAATTTGTTAATAGATCATATATGTCGAGACTACAGGTTAATTCCCTCGGCAGTCTATTTATAAACAGTTTTGCTGGCTTTTAAAGATCACGGAATATATCAGAGCTCTTCACCGTGTCCAATACCGAGTAATGTCTAACGGTGACCGGTTCTTATCTCTTGAAGTTACACATGGCTTGGTGATCCTGAATCTTTCTGCATAAACTTCAAGTGCTCTTTTCAAACATTCTTCTAGTGGATTCTGGAAGTATATCGGAGGACTTGTGGATTCAAGGCGTGCGGCAATCAACCACTTGGTGCGGTGTACGTGGATTCGACAAATCGATCTTTGGTCAGTCGGTGAGGATTCACGATTGTTTAATTAAGATCATTTGTAACTGCACAATGATTACTTTTAGTGGTTCGATTTCCTCCCGTGGTTTTTACCCTTTTTAAGGGGTTTTCCACGTATATTCTTGTGTTCACCTGTTATTGTTTTTCGTTCCTTTATTACGTTGCTTTTGAGTATTTAATAGCGATAAAGGAATTTCAGATGGCACATCTACCACCAGGAAGTCGATTCGCAGCACCACTGTTCCTGCCCGAACAGGCAGAGTTACTTTGCCCAATGGCCAGACTGCTCCTGCACTGAATCCGACCAGCGGGGTTATTGACTGCACCAGGTCCGCCTGTGGCAGTCCTAACTTTTTAAATGCATCATAGTAAAGCACCTCCGTGCAGCTTCCTAAATCTACCAAGATTCTCTCCATGTCATATTCCCCAATTTGTAGGGTTATGACCAAGGCATCGTTATGTGGCACCTGGACTCCTCCCAAGTCCTCATCCATGAAGACTATGCCCTCGTTGCATTCTTCTCCTTCATGTCCCCTTTTCTTCCCCAAGTGCATCACATGTTGGTCATGCTTCACTTGCCTTTGGAGCAACCTCACCTCATTCCTCGTATAAGGTGCGGCCAATCCATGTATCATATGGATTACGCCCCTTGGATTTTGCTCGTAATCCAACTCCATTAGCTTTGCCAGTGTTTCTATTGGACTCATGTTTAATGATTTACGCAGCTCCCCCCTAATAGGCAACCCAGTCTTGAACGTGGCTATTGCGTACTCCTAACTGCAACTTTCAATCTCGTTGAAAGTTTCCCAGTACTTCTTCGCATAGTCCCTGATCGGCTCGTTCTCTGTCTTTGGTGCTTTTCTGCTCGTTAGGAACTGAGCAGTGAACTCCTCGGCCAATTGCCTCCATCCTCGTATGGTGTTCGGCCCTAGCTTATGGAACCAGGACAAAGCCACTTTTCCCAAACTCGATGGGAACATCTTGCACATGATTGCATCATCCCCGTCGTGCATAAACATTGCCTGCTGGTAATGCTGTATGTGTGCCACGGGATCAGTATTTATTTCATAGAGGATGAACGCACCGTGCTTCACCATCCTACTCGGCAGTCTCGCCTCTTTCAACCTCATTGCAAAGGGGGAGGATGCTATATTGCTGAGGGTCTTCCGTGCTGCTTCTTGTGCAGACATGGTCCCCTCCTCACGTTCCTTCGTTTTGTTGGGAGCATTCCTTTCCCAATCGGAATCAAGTCTCTCGTACCTATCCCTGTGGTTGCTCCCTAGTCCCTCCCTTATCGAGGGTGAGACTCCGGCTTCTGCTCCTTTTTCTTGAAGATGTCCTTTTCTTCCTTGGAGTGGGGCTCCTGCTCCTGCTCCTTTTTCTTGAAGAAGCCTTCTTGTGTATTACTACTAGAGCCAACCTGTCTCCCCTGGAATTCCTTCGTGAAAGTCCAGAATCCTCTGGGTGTTCTCGTACCCGTTCTAACTCTTGAATCTCATATTCTCGTCTCTTGATTAGACGAGCATACTCCTCGATTTCCTATCTCTTCTTGTCCAGGATATCTTCATTGTTGTGCACACTCCTCGAGTGTGCGACCGACTCTCTTCCACAATGGGACTTACTCCTTCTCGTGGATTCCGTGACTGTCCTGCCCTCCCTATTCTTGGAGTCATCCCGGACAGTCAGGGGATGGCCCTTGCTTGTCGTTCTCTTGGTATGCCGGTCATTGGGCTTCCTTGGCGGATCTGGTGGGGATTTATCTCCTCCCCCACCTAGCTGGCTCTTTGGATCGAGCGGTGTTTTTGGAGCTTCTTCCACCATGGTCGTTTTTTCAAAGGGAACTCTTTCATTTCCCACAGACAGTGCCAATTGTAGGTGGAGAAAAACAAAAGAGGCTTTGAACAGCACAAGAGTGTAACGGCTACTTGTGCCTCTTCACCGGAATCCTAGCACGTCGTCGGAACCCTAATCTGCAAAACAGACAAGGGGTGAGCGCACATTTGCCTCTCATGGCAAAGGCCCTCTGATGCCTAAGTTAGTATCACGTACTAGCAGAAAACCCTAATTATCAGTAGGAGAATAATCGTATTGCAATGAATTGCGTACCTTTTACCTCTAGGTTTACCTCGTATTTATAGATGTTCATATGCTTGCTGCCCAAGCATCCTAATTGCCCTAGGTTTTCTATCCCGTATAGGAAACCCAGAACACAATGGATTCTCGTTCCCTTATCAATTCATTACCTTAGTCCTTTTAGGACTCTTTTCCATAGCAAGCCGAACATCCCATTCTCGTTGGATATCTTCCCCAGATCCTAAAGTTTCTCAGGATCTTATTCCTTCACGGAATATCACTGTTCTGGAACTTTCTAGAGTGTTCCTTACATCTGAGACTGCTTCCTCAAGAGTTCCCCAGATCCTAAAGTTTCTCAGGATCTTATTCCTTCACGGAATATCACTGTTCTGGAACTTTCTAGAGTGTTCCTTACATCTGAGACTGCTTCCTCAAGAGTTCTCCTCCTGTTCAGCCCTTTTGTTGCCGAACAAACTACTTGGGCCAGTGACTTCACATGTCACTGTTCCTTTATCAATCTCTTGGTCCAATAACTTCTCATGTTTATTGGACCTTGACCCCGTACAGACTCCCTGGACCAATGACTTCTCATATCGCTGGTCCATATCGCCGACCATCGTCTTGCACAACGACTTATCCTATCTTACTCAAACCATGGTCCCATGTACCACGTGTTCGGGCCCCATTTGTACCTATTCGAGAATATCTCCCTACAATGTTGATCGGTGATGGTTCCAATCCGGTTTTGGTAAGGTGGATGCGGCCCTCATGGGTGGGATCTCTTGTCGTCTTTGTGTGCCGAAGTCCGGCCAGCGGCTGTTCGGAGTTCTCAATCGGGCGTGGGGCTGTCAGTTTGTCGGGCTGGATTGCTGCTGCTGCTGAAGATCGTGAGGCTGGGGTTTAGTTGGGTTTGTCAGATGTGGTGGTGGTCTGTTGTCCTATGGCCCTGATTGCTTTGGTTCTCATTTTCGTAGGCCGGATCCAGCCGCCGACCTTTACATCTGGGAGAGGTCGGCTCGGCTTAACAGTGAGGCTGTTTTCCGGTGTTTTGTACGGTGATGGTGGCTGTACTATAGTGATTAGGGTTTGAGGACTGGTTTGGGTGGGCCGGCCCAGGTTTGGGTGTGTTGGTTCTTCGTTGTTCATTTTGGGTATGGGTCGGGTGGACTCTGTAGACCCTCGGGTGTTTCAAGCTTTTGCTCTTGTGGTGTTCATCCAACTTTTTGTTGGATTCCCTTCCCCTTTTCCCCATTTTTAATAAAATTTCATCTTTTGCTGATAAAAAAAAAAGGCAATGATGCTAATATAGTACCCAAATATTCTGCTCAAACTCAGCCTCGTAGGAGCAGCAGAGGTAAAAGTATTTGCTAAACATGGAAGCCGAGGAATCTACTAATCGGACGGACAGCTGAACAACTGTAAACTCGTCTCAATAAAGCAACTTGAGGCAAAGTAACAAGGATCCAACATACCTGCAGCTTCAAAAATCAACACAACATGCAAGCATGTGTGGGGATAAAACACAACTAGAGCGGCCTTTGGAAAGTAGAACTTGATGGGAGGAAGAGAGAAATTAGAAAAGGAAAATAATTTATTTTTGGCCACTAATTTCGTAAAATGAGAAGAGGAACTTACATCTGACACTAACTCCATAAGAAACTCTCAATGTTAAGTTCCACAAATGAGCATGGGTCAAGAATGCCAAAGTTGTGTAATACCTGAAAGTAGCACAAAAGAAGATTAAGCTAGCATTATTACGTAATAAAATTCACTATAATCTAAAAAGGAACAAGCAGAGCAACAGAGGATATAAACAATAATGCCCCAGAGTTATTAAGAGCCGTATGTTTCGCTCAATAGAAGTGCTGGGAAGGATGAGCTGGCTATTAAGCTCTCATGTTCTATTTGCAGATAGCTTTTATCAAAACCCAAAGCTTTTTCACACTAGATACCAAGAGCTTCAAATGGAATTGAAGAATGGACGAGTTGCCCTAATTTCAATAATTCTAAATAGCCCTAAAACACAACCCTTTTTGATAATTCATCTACGCTTATTCCAAATTCAATTTTATTGTCCTGGAAATCGAAAGGAAGGAACATACACTATGCTCCAATGAGGGGAAAAAACCCACTTCGGGTGGAAAACTGTTATAAGCCATTTGAACAATAACGAAAACTAACGTCACGAATTAGAAACCAACTTAATGCACCCACTCCTATAGATCGTCTCTAATCAAAGCATGCTTTTCATCATTCATGATACCTTGAAGGTTAACACAACAACAATAAGAGACGAGTATCTTAAAGCAATTAATTAAGTCATATAATTTCCAAAACTGTCACAACAACAATAAGAGATGAGTATCTTAAAGCAATTAATTAAGTCATATAATTTCCAAAACTGTTCATTTAAGTGGTGCTCTGCATACCTCTGGATGCGCCGTACCAAAAGCGCCTATGCGCTTCCCTTTGTAAATGATGTTAGCTTGTTGACGCGGAAGAAACTCTGGCTCCTTCATTTATATCAACACAGAAAGATATTCAAAAAGTCACCAGGTCATTTACAAAAGAATCCGTACGAAGGTAGCACTTACTTTTGTAGGTTCAAAATAGTAGCCTACATTAACCCCAAATGGAGCCCCAATTACGTCCATAACTCTGTCAACCAAACCATGAATAATCTGCAAATCAAAAGTTTCAAACTTAGAATGGTTAGCGTGTCAATTTGATGGCACCCCAAAATAGAGTTCTCATGATCCTGTTACCAGAGAAACAACTAGGATATAATAATGATTAGATATCCCACGTGTGATAACTACATGGATTGAGCCTTTACCGATGTTCGAATGCCATGATTTTTTGCAGGGCCCATAAAACTTCGTTTTAAATTTATTGAGCGACTCCGATCATTTGTGTGGATCCCTGAGATGGGTCCCACATGGGTGGGGTGCAACTAGGGTACCCAAAAGGGTTGTACTCATAGCAGGACTCGGTACGGGATATTGAGTGATTGTTTATCGAAAAAAAAAATTATTGAGTGATTGTACCGACCAAATATGCGGGGCCCACTCCTTGGTCGGGCCACTCCCGTGTTTTACTATCAATATGAATTATTCATTAATTTAAAAATATTTTTCAAGTGTCCTCTTAAAAAATCAGGTCAAACGAATAACTACAAATATTGATCTTATGTGTCGATTTTTCATTCTGAATGAAAAATTGATACGTTGGAGCAAGACAAAATTAATGATATATCTATCGTCAACTATAATATATACAAACATGGATTAAAAAATATTTTTTAAGGGGTCACTCGAAAAAATATTATAAAATTAATGAACAATTAAAATAATTTTTGCAAGACTAAAACATGGAACCCACACACCGAGCTGTGTACCAACTCCGTCGGTACCCATAGACGGGCTACGGGATATTCCATGATTTTTCGAACAGGGATACTGTTTGCATGGGAAAATTATTGGCCCAATCAAAGAGCAACACGTGGCCATTGAATGAAGTATATAAGGAGTAAAATGCACTGGATCATATATTTAGTAAGACGATGGCGGTCTACTTAAATCCAGTGTCGTTTTGTGCAACAGTTGAGGAGAATGGCAGTTATTGCCAGGTGTTGCATGGGAAATAAAAGGAGAGAATAATCATGCAGTTCGAAGTCAGAGGAGGCAAGACGTTATCGTTTCAAAACACCAGACATTTATACCTCAACTCCTGGTTTATGAGCACAATATAACGCTGCTAGTTGGCGACGATTCTTCGAACCAACATCGCTCGTCTCTTCCAGCAGTGAGATACTTCAAATATCTGCAGACCACATTTTTCAATTAATAAAAGCAGTAAATGTCTAATAGATTAAGAAAATGGAAAATATTATACTGCAGTTTCGGGCACATACACCAAAAAACAAAAGGTAAACAAAAATGGATATCAGGACAATTTTTGGTACAGAGTTTTTATCATCTTGTGCTCACTAGAGCAATCAACCAGTACGGAAATCAATAACTGCTAAAGATCTAGTACTGTTGGAAATTATTAAACCTTTATTGACCAACTCTAAGCTGGCAACAGAAAATTGCATAAGGCAAATACAAATCTATAAAAATTCTACTCTATCATAAACAGAATTCCCTCCACCACTACCCCACACCAGCATCTTTTTCCAAGAAAGATGAAGAAGGGGGCAAAAGGAAGAAAAGTCTTATTTTTGAATGTTTCCTTAAATCACTAAACTATAATAACTACCTTTGCAGAAATGGCTCCAAAATAACTACCACCAGAAAACATCTGTAAAATTAGGGTAAATGGCTTCAAAATTTTCAATCGTAACACTTGGCCACTCCACCCACACGGCAAAACTTCACAACTTCTCTAATTACAAGGCGGAAAAAATGATTCACCACCGTCCAATTTGAAGATTTTTTGAGCATACCTTAATTGGCTTTTGAAGGCCTTTCTTACCAGCAGCATTTTTCAACATACCAAGCATTAGACTGGTCCGTACAACCTGCAGAAATCCATTTAGTCATTCTACTCATCGCACTTTTAGATGTGGAGAGAGTCAAGAGACTACTGCATGAGAAGTTTCGACCTCACAAGACAGTCACACAAAAGAATTGGAAGTATAATGGCTAGCTTGGTGGTCTTCCAAGATATTGGGAATGCAAATGGTCAAACAACCAGTAATTTATTGGCTGTGAGGGGATTTCAAAATAGACTCCAAATGAAACCCAAGGCTAATGTTACACTTGAACTTTCAGTTGTAGGTCTCATGCAATATCATTCTTACTTGGCCAATTGACCTGCATAAAATGACTTCCCGCTATCCTCGATAATTACTCCAACAAATAGGTAATGATGCAACCTGAGGAACGAATATGGGGTTCAAGTTATAAAAAAGAATGTCATATTTCTGTAGAGAAAATTGAAAACAAAACAAAACAAGAAAAGGCGGTCACCCACTTGAAATCAAGACTCAAGAGAACATTAGTAAATCACAAGAATGCTGATTTTACAATAAGAAATCGAATGTCGAACATTAGTTTTTGCACATATTCCATACAGGGAACCCCAGTAAACCTTGATTGGAATGCATTATATTATTCATTTATAACCTAGCTTCACAAATAGTGTATGGGTGGGGTATTAGATACTTGTTACGCATCCCCGGACTTCAAACAAAAGCAAAAGAGAAAAATCACTTCTACGCACGCAATCACATTTCTTTTTTATGAGGAAACGAAAATTGCTTTCGAGTGACGGGGCCCCCCAACTGAGTCTCTTAATATAACCAAGAAAAATCTTAAACATTCAAAGTCACCAACAATACCAAATAAATATTCTGCAGGGTCATCATGAAAATATGTATGTTAATGAATAGTAAATTACTGTTACAACTTAGAACTCAATAGTTAACTATCACGTCAAGGTATCTAGAAAACAAGAAGTGAAATGATAGAACAGGGAAAAGACAGTAAGACACAAGGGAAAACTAACAAAGCGATACAATTATGAATGGAATTACCAAAGAGGTACATATTTGATCTGATATTTACAATGTAAATTTTGTCTTATTCCAAAGAAAATGGAGGATGCAAACAAACCTCCAATGCAGATGAAAGACTATTTCCGAGTATCACTGTTGTTGATCTGTCATCTATACGATTCAGCATTGTGAAATTTTCTTCAGAAGCGGACAGTGTATAATTTAAAACCTCTCCGAACCCACACATTGCAATCTAAAAATGGAAAACAAGAAGTTAAAAGATTGTAAAATTTTCATGTGGCACCAAGTACTTACTCACAAGAAAACAGAAATAGAATTTAATGGTTAGATTGAAAAGCCACTAAGATATAAATGCATCATAACATCACCACATGTCAGTACATAAAGGTAAATGTGGTGGTCATCAATCCTTGAGTCACAGTAGACACCCCATTTTCCAGAAGTTGTAGTCTAGCATCATGTCTTAGAAAAAAATGCCTCAAATGTATCCAAACGGCTTGTTATGTTAGCTAAGCTCCATGGAGGTGGATAAGCTCTCTCCCCTTCCCTTCTCCCCTTACCAAACAGGTCTGAAACTTCTTAGAGAGTAGTAGCCTTTCCTACGGACTCCAACAATTCCTTCTTAACTATCGTTCTCAACACAAACATAACTTCTCTGCCTTGATAATCCACTTGCGCATTGCCTCGGCATCTTCTTTTGCAGGTTACATAGTCTCATCGCCACCAACAATCTCCCATTGATGTTGACCTTGAAGATATGCTTCTATGCACATCTTCCAATAGTCATAGCTATAAGCATTTAATTTTTCCCATCATTAGCATTTTCTCTTTTTACCCTTCAAGTCTTTTACAAATCGTTGAATTTGGATACCCTAAACAACACTTGTTTATGGAACATTACTATATATAAAGTGGGAGTGCATAAACGTCTTGTAATTGAACAGTGTTTCGTCTTGAAATGGAACAGTGATTACTCAAGCATAGGTTCAAATCGAAGTGTGAACAGTAACTAAATATATGATTTACCCTTAGCAAAGCCTTCTGCTCACGTGTATTCAAGGACCAAAATGCACATTTTAGCCAGGAACATTGTTTGACCAAATCTCTCTCCTACCAACCCACCTTCCCCCACCCCCACCCTGCTCTCTCTCTCTCTCCAAACACAAACAATATCCAATCCTTCAAAAAAAAAAAACCCTTCATTTTTATCTCTATTTACCATATATTATTTTGTATAAAAAAGATGCAAAGAAAGACAACTGTAATTCAATATTCTCTGTCGCAATTTGTTTGTCCCTTCTTCAATTTTCACCGGATAAAAAATTGTTTATATTTTGCAACTGATATATGTTTTATATGTAATATAGATCTTAGTTGATAAATCTCTATTGACTTCAGTAAATAAAGTTTTCAAAATCACATTAGACATTATAAATTAAGAGGGATAAAAAGTAACTAGCAAATGGGGACGTAAGGTGTACTTTATTTCTATCTCTATTCTTTTAAAAAGATTCACTTCAAACATTCACCACTGTCCCTCCAGCATTCAAATTATATTCTTTCAAACTTTTACTCAAATATGCAATATTGGTTTTATATTATGAATAATAGACATACACATACTTAGGCCCCATTCCAGAAACCCAAATAAGTACTTAAAAATAAGGGCCTATTTTCAAACTTAAAAATAATGGGCTTACGAAAATAATTTTTTAATTTTTTTGCAGGGTTTGATAGATCTCGATTAGAACTATCAAACAAGATCCATATTGCATATTTTTTTTGATTTCAGTAAGCCTATTATTTTTAAACTTAAAAATTACAAATAAGTACTTATTTTTTAAGGGGCCTTTCTGGAACGGGGCCTTAATATCATAAACAAAATGCGTTTTGGAAAGTATGAATGGCGAAATGGACGCCATCCTCCATAATTTTTTCTAGGAAGTATCAAATTCCAACCTCTGAAATGGAGAAGATAAGAAATATTGATTGCTGTAGTGTTTTGCTCAAAAATATGGAGAAACGAAGATTAAAGGGCATCTCGTAACAACAACGACCATCATCAGCAAAAGAGTAACCCAAAACGTCCACCATTGGTAGCCCCCGGGAAAATCACGGCCACCAACAATAGCCGTCGACAACAATTACTTCCACCACTTTGCCTTCTTCTCCAATGAAGCAAGCAATTTCCCTTAGTACTCTATTTCCCACTATGTATGTCTGCTAGAAATTACGGAGTGTAAATTATTTTTTTTGAGGTCAGAATAGAACTTGGACACAAATTAGGGCTTTATGGGTTTTTACCTCGTGTAAAATCAAAATTTGGGCTCTTCGCTATTTAAGGACAATTTTCTAACCTCATTCAATTTCATTTTTTAGAAGGAGTTACAAACTTCATTCAGTGTGAATATTAACAAGAATCATTGCTTCATTTTTTCAAAGCAAAATAGGACATAATTAAGCAATAACATACAAAGTTGTATTGGGCACCATCTCGCGTGCTACTCTAGTACCTTCACTATACACAAGTACACAAGACACAAGACAACACCTTAGTACACCTTACACTTGGGCACTTCAATCTCAAACTAGAATGTATGCCTTCACTCACAATCCAACACTCAATCACAATTGAGTGTCACTCACTTTTTACACTTGAGAGCTTACTCTCTAACACACACCTAATGAGCTCCCATATTCTATTTATAGGGAGCAAAATAATTTTCAAGATAATAACTATCCTAGAAGAATTTTTAAGTTTCCGGAGAAACCCGGAAGACTCCGCCATCTTCCATAAGTTTCTAGAATGTTCTAGCATGGCCTACGACATTCTGGTTGAGACCAGAAGGTTTAAGTAAAATCTGGAGCATTCTGGAAGAATCCGAAAAGTCTAGAAGACTCTAGTGCAATCCTGAACATTCTAGAAACATCCAAAGGGTCGGTGGGTACTCCCTCAACAAAATGCTTGTAGGCAACTGACGAATTGATAAAATGGATATCTGATATATCTACCGTATGTAGGATTATAGATTTACTCCCTCTGTCCCTTTTTTTATGATCTACTATTTCATTTTGGACTGTCCCTTAATAAGTGTCCATTTTTGAATTATTCCTTTTGCCAGATGACATGATGCTAGTATGTGTTAGATTACTACAAGGGCCAACCTCCTGTCCATAGGAATCAAACTTTAGACCCTATTCTCCAAAGGAGCGCTACACGACCATTGGGCCAAACCCCAAGGTCCATCCTTTTTTAAAAGTTAGTGGTAAAAGTTTTTGCATTTCTCATTTTACCCTTCGTAGTAGATTTCATTTTGAAAAGTTAATGGCTAAAAGCATAATGATGATGTCTCTATAAGAAGTTGAACACTTTAAAAGGAACGAAGAGACTATCATTTATCAATTCAACAAAAAACTGAGAAGCCTCTGCCACACATCCAACTAACAAAACACTCAACTTTATCCAATCACCAAAGCTTCTGGAAAAAAAACAGGGAACTTGATATGTACACGCCTAAGCGTCAGATTCATTTGATTTCCATGTCAAAGACACGCAACACACCAGAATATTCAGTATCCTCGATTTATCTTTATGATTTTTTTTTTGAGTAAACAGTGTTTGCAAGGTGTTTTAGAGCATTTCTCACATAATATGAGACTTTAACATGATCTATAAACTAGGATTATTAAATACGCTTCCTAGGTGAATGTCCAACTAAAATGGTGGGATGCACATCTCCTAGAGTCATACCCTTACCCTTGGTGTTGAGCGTCCAACATGGGTACACTATACCTTAGCACCTCCTATCAAAATCTGAATCCACCTCAGAACCTTGGTCCCGCTCCCGCGCTCCCAAAGTCAAAATCTCTTAGGATCCTCACTCCCGTCGAGAACAAAGATACAGCCTCTCAAAGGATATGAATTCCATAAGAAGCCACCATAAGATACTACAAAACGTTAACTAAAATTCCCTCACGTACATAGAACGAATAGAATCCTTACATCATCTTTTTTTTTTTTTTGTGAAATTAACACATACAACATTTAGCACTAACAAAAAAGTTACATCCTTTATGATAATACGTTTGTATAGATTTTGTTTACATACGCTCCTATAGATGCTCCCAACCTTAAAATTTAGCATAACCTCTCACTCCCCGGCACCCACTTCCGCTTCGTGCAACTACGCACTATATGTTTAGAGGAGTCCATGTGACATTGATGCCCAGTAGCGTACCCCTTGCAGGGCACGTCCGCAGAGTAAGCTACCACACATATAGGTACAACCCAAAAAAAAAAAAAAACAGCAACTGTCTACAAAATTGAAACCATATTACAACCTAAACACACTCGTACAGGCACCCACAAACATACACACACACACACACAATACCTCCTTTCTGATTTCATTGCTGAATTCATTCAGACGCAAAGGATTCACAGATGCAGGAAATCTCTTTGGTATTTCATTGTAGCCATAAGCAATAGCAACATCCTATCAAAGAAGGAAGAGGCCATGTGAGGTTCAATCCATCTACCAATGCAGTCAGCTTTTGTTAGTCCATACACAAAAACACATACCTCTACTACATCACATGGATGAAGAATATCACTTTCTGGTAGGAGGTACAGATACTATGAAGTTGCGACTTTCATCTTCCGAGCTAGACTTCACAACATGCAATTGCATTTTATTCAGCAAACTAGCAACCTGAGGGAAGAAACAGTAAAGTGCTTAAACTACTTGAGTAAACAAATACGGAAAAAATAACCTTAGAGTGCACCATAATGAAACAAACACAATGAATGGAAACATGATCAAAGAAGAGTAACCATGCAAAGCATAGGAGATATCTCGAAGGGAAATAAAGAGTTCATTCATGATAAAAAGGAGAAGATATTTCAGAAGGTGACATGGAAAAGCTAAATTTTAACTGGAAAACTCAAATCATTGCAGAAAGGACAATAACAAATAAAATGCAAACCTGGATTTTCAAGTGCACAAGGTGAAAGATACATCCACTCAATAGTTAACACTACTTTTGTTATAGGCAATCAGGATTTGTCTTCCATTAGAGATCAATAGGAAAATAAGTACCCAAATGAAATGCAATCAGGAACCAAAGTGGAAGAGATAGCAACTACGAAGTAAGGTCATAGGAAGGAGAGAAGACAAACAACAAAAAGGCTGGAAATACTAAAGCAGCGTTAATATTACAGCCAGCAGAACTCTATATGCACCCAACACATAAATGTAGACATTTACCCATGGAGAAAGAATGTGGGTGTAGAAGAAAGGTAAGTGAGGGTACATAGATGTCTGCTGGATGGGATCAACATTGGCAAATAGAAGCAAAGGAATAATCAGGTCTATCTGCTAGGATAGAATAATAATTGAAGAAGAGTGGCTTAAGAAAACCAGGTCTATCTGCTAGGATAGGAAAATTATACAAATAGAAGCAATCAACTGACAAGAGAACGACTCAGCTCAAGGATATATGTGATCAATGGCAATGTAAGGAGAAATTCAGTATCTTTAATGAATCACGTAGAAATAAAACAAAATAAAATAGCAGGTATTGTGAAACCTCATTTTCTTCCAAGGGAACTCCATTTATATCAGCGATGTAAGAAAGAGACACTTCCATTTGGAAAGGAGATATATCAAGGTAATCACATGAACTCCCATCAGAATAAATTACTTGAACTGGTTCAACCTCGAACTTTCTTTCGCAATATGTCGAAAACATGGTTACCTAGGAAAATACAGGAAAAATATCCACGTATCATCCACTCACTAGTCAACGCTAACAAATAACAATGAAGCAACTGTAGATCTAACTTTACTCTTACCATTGTATTTAACACAACTTTGGCCTTTGTCAAATCAGTGGCTGTGCACTCGATGAAAACATTCTTCGTCTTCAAAGTAATGGCAGAATGAGCACCATTGATTATTGGGGGCAATGAAAGAACAGTTCTGAAAAAAGGAAAAGCAAAAATTTCTGAAGTATAAACCAAAAGCAAAATAACAATGAATGTTGTATTTCGACTTTGAATAACTTAAACATCTTAGAAAGGGTTGAGACTTAAGAGAGAGAATCAAAGCCATAAGATGATCACTTCTTTAAAGAGATTGTGCATACAGAAATTAGGGTTGATATTCTTAATACAAGCCAAGCAGGCCCGCCCCTAGGGTAGACCTGCAGGTGAACTGCCTTTGGCCCTGGTAAGTCGTTTTTCACACCAAAAATAAATATTTAAAACTAAACGAAAACCTCAATTCAAATAGAATAGTGGTTTAAGTCCAGGTATCATACCACTGAGATCAAGAGCCTAAGTTATTTATTTCTAAAATCAATTCCTAATTCAATTCAAGAAAGAGTGATTGGATTTTGATTAACTAAAATTATCTAAGTAATTAAAAGCAAGAGAGATGTTTGACTTCAAATATGGGAAAGGTCTTAGGGTTTTGAATCCACCCTAACTTCGTAACAATGTGATTATATCGATTTTAGGAAACCAATTACCAAAACAACAATGATTCGCCAGAAGCTACAAGCCCTAGCAATATCGCCAAGAGAATAACGTGTAATTGAGAACCAGGCATAACCTATCTTCGGTTGGCACAAATCGTCTTCGATTCTATAACTAATTAATCTAGGCACGACTCGTCTTTCCTAGGCATAGATTATCCTAATACTCAATTCCATACACAAAGAAAACCGCTGCATAAAAATGTATTTGCAATCACAGAAAACAAACACATAACACTAGATTGGAAGAATAAGTTTTAATCATAAAAACAAGTCTAACATTATGCAACCATCGCTTCGGTAATCGAAATATAAAATCAGCATAAAAACATAGTTACTCGATTAAGGTTTCATCTACCAACCTAAGAGAAGAAGATTAGTTGCTCATGGCTCGGAGAAGAGAATCAAAAGCTGCCGCCGTTCCACGTCTTCGTCCAATTCTTTTCCACGGCCAAAGATGCTTCCGAAGTCAATTTTTCACTGACTTATATAGAAGTAGGGCTTTAGTGCACTAATAACATAAAGGCCCCTTGGACTTTTTGAGGTGATAAATTAGCATCCAACTTTCAAGCCCTTTGCACTTTAACCCCAAACTTCCTTTAACTTCTGTTTTTATCCAAATATCTTGGACAACGGGCTCGAGCAACCTATAAACGTAAAAGCACATAATAAATACCAATTAACAAATATAAAAGACTAATAAATATAGATTGGAGGGCCAAAATATGTATATTTTGGCACTTATCACACCCCCCAACTTACACTTTGCTAGTCCTCAAGCAAAGAAAATAAATAAATTCTAAATAAGCCACTTTCGTAGGACTCACGATTGCACTTAGCCCGTGCAACAAGCCTTTTAAACCTCTAGGCGACCTAGAGGACGAGTGGAGTCTCGTGAAGGTTTACAGCAATGAACTCCCACAAACACTGAATTTTTTTCACATGAAACGCAAAAACCTGTAAGACAACTCATCGACATCTCAAGCAAAGAAAATGAAACCATCGCAAAGACATACCAAGCAATAGTAGTTCTAGAGGCTATCAAATCATAAAAATAAATAAACCATGGCACCTACACTTAACGTGTCTGAATAAGGGCCTCGGTCGCAAGGTGAGTAACAACTAAAATTCTCTCCGGACCGAGTCTCGACTTCAAATCTCACCATGTCATGCACTCAACAAATGAATTCACTTGAAACAAGGTGCATATTATGTACTCTCAACATGTGCGGGTGGAAGTTATGCAACATGAAAACAAAGTATTCCGCACACAAAGACACGAAAAGAACGCTCTATAAAGTGGACACATGATCTCATGAACGGAATGCAAGCATCGGGAACTCTCTCTTTCCAACAATCCACATCCCATTGCCCCTAGGATCAAATAGGACTTTCAATTCCGGTTATAGCGTTAGGTAAGGGAGAAAGCATATTTTAAGGTTAGGGTAAAATATTCAAGTGTCTGAGAATAGGCTCACAACAACTTATATAGGGCAAGTTTCACAAAATGTGCCCTCTTCTCATTCTTTTTTTCTTTTTCAACTTCGCCAAATCTCTCTTTCCTATCCTTCAACACCCTCCCAAAATAAGACCAGTTACTCCTTTCATTAAGCTTGGTGTCCTTTTTTTTCAAATCAAATGCAAGCATCGGGAACTCTCTCTTTCCATCAATCCACATCCCATTGCCCCCTAGGATCAAATAGGACTTTCAATTCCGGTTATAGCGTTAGGTAAGGGAGAAAGCATATTTCAAGGTTAGGGTAAAATATTCAAGTGTTTGAGAATAGGCGCACAACAACTTATATAGGGCAAGGTTTCACAAAATGTGCCCTCTTCTCATTCTTTTTTTCCTTTTCAACTTCGCCACATCTCTCTTTCCTATCCTTCAACACCCTCCCAAAATAAGACCAATTACTCCTTTCATTAAGCTTGGTGTCCTTTTTTTTCAAATCAATTTCAATTCTTTTTTTTTCATATCTTTCTTCTCTTTTTTTATTTTCTTTTGATACTTTTTTTTTTGGAAGGACTACCATAAACAAAGCTCTATTACAAACTCCGCTTACCCCATCTTTTGTCAATAAATCACCTCCACATGATTAATTAAGCCTTCTCAAGATACAATATAGATGGTAGAGCTCAACAAGAAAAGGTTATCATGCAAGAGGCTCAAATGGGCTCACAAGGGCAAGTGTATGAAAGAAAGAAACGAACTGGCCCAAAAGTGTCAAAAATGGCCTATGATCCTCTCCTAAGGGCAACACAACCATGCAAATTTCCAAACCCAAGAGATAAATAAGCATCACATTAAGTTCCCAATGCTTGACAACAAAAATAATGAGATCAACTAAGAATATGTTCTTCTGTGACAACGAGAGTTTATGTGGCACCACTCCAAGAAAAGACAAGGCTCTAAACTCACATGGGCATAAGTCTCCACTAAACAAGCCATTAAGAACAATCAGTATGCAACTCACAAAGCGACCAAAACCCACATAAACGTGAAGTGCAAAAATGCTAAGAATAAGTGCCATGACGAATTTTTCGCAACAGGCTAGCAAAAAGAACTACATTGCCACAGAGATTTCCATGCAATGATCATCACATCTCAGACTCAATCAACCAATAGCCAATCTCAACAAGTCTCAAGTCTCATGCAAAAATAATCCAACTATTTTTTTTTCAATTGTTCAATTTTTTCATTCTTCTAACTGTGAAACAAAGTGATCCCTCCCCCCAACTTACACCATTCAATGTCCGCATTGAAACCATAAACATGAAAAGATAGGACAAATAACAAAAAGAAAGGAAAGATATCACCTCGATTAGGAGGAACTAAGCAGGGTAAAATATAGTGAGAGTGAGGCCCCCCCCCCCCCAACTTGGACTGAATAACCTGCAAAATGTTAGCCTCCATGATAACAAAATATAGAAAATAAAAGAACAAACTAAGAAAAGAAATAAATTTTTTTTATCTAAGAATAAATCAATGCCTAGAACAAAGAAAGCTTATACAATATGTTGGTTTCCTCCCAAAAAGTGCTAAGTTTTACATTTTCAGGCAGACATTAGTGAAGCTCAAATCAGTTTAAGTCTCTTCTTATAATTAACAATATAGGGATCATGCCAGAAAAAATTATTTGACTCAAATAAAAGTTGTTTGATGAGTTGTTCAAACAAGTCTCCCAAGATACAATGATCAATCACCACACGTAGACAAAGCACGAAATTCTATGTGCATAGCAAACCAACTTATGTTTTGTACTTCCTAAGAGAAACTTGACACACAAGAAGAAAACATTGGAACAGGACAGATTTGACAGAATATGGACGCTGGAATTTTGGAAATTCAATTCTAAAGCAAGTTATGCGGGGGCTACGGTGGTGGAGGAACTTGCCCCACAAACGACAACAGTGTATGTATCCATCAAGGGAAGAGTTTCCTCTGCGGGGCTAAGGTGGAGGAACTTGCCGAATATACTTAGACATTTGAGGCACCAAACTCTTGAAAAAACCCTATCCACCTAGATTTTTGCTCTTGACTCATCACTTGCTAACATAGAAACACTACATTTTAACATTGCAGGTCAAAGTTGCAACACCTTCTTGAGTAGCCTTCACTATGAAGATCTTCGAAAAGGGCTTCAACCTTGAAATTTAGCCCGGTCATTGTCACTATTGTAAGGATTGAGGATTAAGCTCTGATACCAAAATGGATGTAGGAGGATTTTACGAAATTCTGGGCAATGGCTTCTCAAATATGGATTGTGGGGGTTTTAGGTAGACAACAAGAATAGAACTTAGATGAAGTGCGTAAAGAAGAAGAAAGGAAATCAGGAGAATGAGAAAAGAGAGAAACAAGTGCTTCACCTGCGCAATGGTTTGTGATTTCTGCAAGGAACACAACCTCGATCACAAAGACCACAATCTTGTTGCTCAAATTCATAATCCTCTCTATTAAAAACATGAAAGATTAGATCCCAATTATTAGGCATATAGGCCACACAAAGGCTATTCTTCTTCCAAGAAATCTAAGATAAAATGGACCTAGGTGTTTTTCAACGAAACTAATAATAGCTGAATATATTGAATAAGAATAGTGAATGAACCTAGTTGTCAATGAATATTCATGCAACTTCATGATGACCCTTGAACGACCACTGCAACCATGAATCGCATCTCCTGAAATTACCAAAATACCTTCGTATACCACCTACCATGGACAGTTGGACACTTGTGTTTTGGACCAAAAAGACTTCTTGATGCTCGTGTTGGTCATAGCCTTCGGTTTAGCCTTCCAAAGCCTATGAGACTTGTATAACCACTCCATACTTATTTCATAGACGATCCAATGCATTTTCTTTTCTTCTTGTGATATGTAGTTGGTCTCCACGAGCTCTTAGTGAAAGATATCTCTTCTACGTGCCATCATGGGCACGAGATGGGCTACGGATAATTTGCTGTCGACCATTATGTGGTCTACGGATTTGATGGGTTTGTTGCTGTTTCAGCCTGTTTGTTAGCGGGATTTTATTCATTTATTTTCATTTTATCTTTTTTGAAGGGGTGATTATTATCAAGGCACATGGTTTCTTTACGTATTTTTTACGAAGAGAGATACGGATGGATATGAGTAGGTGGATGATAATTTCATAATTAATAATGGCATTTCCCTTAAAAGAGGCCAGATAAGGGGGACAAGTCAATGATGTGGAGAGGGGGTGTCAATAATTAGTCATACTGGAAGGGGGTTTCGAGTGCCAAACAAACACCAGATTAGAGTGTACCTGGATATACAATCCAAGTGGGCTGTTGGTCCAGCTAAGAAACAAGCCGTTTGTGTATTTTAGGAATTGGGCCACTAAAGGGTGAATGGGCTAAAGAGTTTCAAGCCTTATTAGGCGTATTAACCTGTTTGGTCCACAAAAAATTATTGGGCCAATATTTGAACTCATGTTGTTCTAAAAAATAAATACATATATCAATTAATGAACGCATCGCCATACTCCTATCCAAATTTAGATCCATATTCATGAATCCTTCATTTTCAAACTCGTCGTAGTATAGTATAGCAGTGTTTGTTAGACTCTAATTGGCTGACAACAGGTAGGTCTCGCACCATACCCCAGGCTCTTTGGCTCTTCATTCAGTCCCTTTCGATATTCTGCTTCATGCCCACTGCAACTACTCATAGCAAGTCCTACATCCTCAATGCTTTCCATGCCGAAACTTGAAAATGTATGATCCCTAGATCTAATCCCGCACCTGACGCTCATACCCATATCCAAGTACCATCATGGCTCATTAATAGAAGCCATGGACACAAGACACTGGACACTAACAAATCCACATACTGAAGAAATCATAAAATTGAACTCACTTTGTAAAACTCCATCAGCTCATCAGCCCTGAAACTTTTCACCTATGCGAAACCAAAGGATTAAATCAGTTTCTGCACAATTGTAGTTATGAAGCTACGAACTCTTTATTGAGGAAAACTTATCAACAAAAAGCACTTGAAAAGTTGCATCAATAACATGAAAAGTTCAAGAAATGCAGCAGTTGAAGACAAATAAGGTGAACATTAACATTTATTTGAACTGGTTGAACTACTTATCTTTTATGGAAATTGATTTTAGCACTCCAAAAATTGATGGTGGGGCTCCAAAATGACGTCGTTATTCAAGTATCAACAAAGTACTAGTAAACATGTTGCTTCCGAGTAGTTTCAGTCCAGGTCTAACTACAGTTAACCTCCCTCTTTCTGAGAATCAGGATCAGACAGCAGTAGACTCAGAACTCAAGCATTCCTAGTAAGACACTTTAATCCACATATTGGTCCAAAACATCAAATTTCATAATACAACTGCTTACCTGCTTCAGTGGCACAAAGTTTATCTCCGATGGTGGCAAAGCCTGGGAACATGAGGAAACATGTAAGTGATCATGCAAACAGCATCCTAGTTCATTGTTGATGTCCTAGTCATCCAAAATCATAAGAAGACATTTTTCATAAAGCTATAAACTCCTCCAATGCAAAATATTGCAGATTTGCTATTTTAACCACTATGAGAGAGAGAGAGAGAGAGAGATGACAAATGAAAATCACCGTGGCAAAATGGACAAACAAAAATGTCCTAACTCAAAATTCCAGCATAACAAGGTTGGCCAAAAAATTCGTCCCCTGTTGAATTATGCAGACAATAATGTGGCAACTCAACTCAACTCAAGCCTGTACGTGTGTCAATATACGAAAGTTTACATTGCATGTAAGCATAGAACAAGATGGAAAATAGCTATTCTGAGTTGAGTCACACACACACACAAGGCATCTAGATTTGTTCATTCTTTCGATAAGATAATGTCGTCTTGGTTTTCTTATCATTATATCTCTGCTGACAACATATGGTTATGCAGATTTTCTCTCCGTCCCCTTTTCCATTACACAGGAAGTGCCTGCTTTTCTAGCTGTAAAGGGTTTATAATCTCAATCATCAGGCCTAGGCGTAAGTGATAACAGACAGACATAATTCAGCAATGAACTAGACACTTCAAATCAGTATCCATAGAATATCACATTTAGATATCAACACCCTCCAAAATTATCCATGCTATTGTGTTGAAAGAAACTGAGAGAGAATAAGTGCAGGAGAAGCATACCTCATATGTGAAAGGACCATTTATCGTGTCCAAGTCATGAGTTCCAATTGCAACCAAGGTTCTTCGCCTAAACAAGGAACAATGTCGCCATCTTAAGAGAAGGATTGCATGAGATTTCTCCAGAAACTAAGTCAACTACATTGACAAGGAAGGGGGTAAAGAAGCATGTGGTATTGTGCATACAAAAATACAAACAAATTCAAAGGAGGAGAATCAGGAGATGACCTGTGAGATTCAGCAACATAAATAAAGGACCACAGAACATAACTCAAGGGGAGAAAAACACAGTTAAAAATCCTCACAAGGTTAAAAAGTGAAAATCATTTGTTGATAGGCAGCTCGTATTTCTGGTTAATGCAGCACTCTTGTGTTATACCTCTAGATAAAGCCAAGCCAACTATCCGTACCTCGTACTAATTTCCTAGACTCCTCAAAATTCAAAGCAATTGAGCGAATCAAAATTGTATTCCTTATTAGCTTACTAGGTTCTGCCTCGTGCAAGGCACGAGAATCATGCCTGTTGAAGAGGACATATTTTGTTTTTGGGCAGAGATTGGTGCTATTTTTAATGGTTAGGGGTGGGAATGTATGAATTAATGCAGAAAAAACAGTTGACAGCCACAAGGAATGAAAGAGCAGCAATGGGAAAACTTCAGCAGCATCCTTTTTTTTTTCCCATTGAGTAAAAGCATGCTTGCGGGAGGGCAGTACAGGGAAGATCAGAGCAATGAAATTTGCATCTATAAGTTGGAATTAGGATCACAAAACTTCTTCATAGTTCGTCCCAAACGTTGTGAGGTGACAATGAGGAAAAAGCAAACGACAGTCCTCTAGCCCTCCATAAATTAGGAGTTGACAGCGCATAATAACACTTGCCTCAGAAAATAAAAGCATCACGAGCAATTAATTTCTTCGCACTAACAAAGACACTCCAGCCAGTTGTGAGTAAGTGGCGCCTGGGTTGTCCTGAAAGCAACATGTTTGGTTTATTTCTACCAATCAATATAAAACAGTAAAAACAAACGTCAACAAAACTCAGAATACGTTAATAATTACTGCCAACTACAAAGCACCAAAATCCTGAAATCTTGACTAACAAGTACTTTTGTGTTGTTGATGTGCCATGACATTTGATAACAAAATCATATCCCCAACTGATTAGTAAGAGTGTTAAGTGAGAAAGAACAATGTACCGTAGAGAACCAATAAAGTAAAGCACATCAATTCAGTTTGCAACGACATTCCAATTAGCAATCCAAACATCTAAGAAATAAAAAAGAGGATTTCTTTTTTTGTTGTTGGTAAGCGTGTGAGTTGATAACAGAGAGGTTACCCTCAAACCAAGAACCATGAGCCTGCATGTCCACAAACCACTAATGCCATTGAAAGGAAGTCACTATTTCAAACGGTTCATTACCGATTACAACTCTTAACCAACCACACTCTCAAATAGCTATCCACAATTGTTAGTTTGCAACGCACTCCAGTATCAACATACTTGGTTCCCAAAAAAGGCAGACAGAAAACCGCCTACCCTAGAAGCTTTTAATGAATGGAGGATGAATAATTAGATATATAGTGCACTACTGCACTGAGCAGAGAAAACAAAGCAATCACAACCAGGTTGCCTACATTATCAGTTATAGAGTATTTAGCTCCATTGAAATTACTCGCACAATGAAGCAGTAAGTAACAGAATGCTAACCACGAAATATGTGACGAAAGTGCCATTCATTGCCACGAAGATCAATTGCAACCAGTTCCTGCCAGGGTGGCTGCTGGGACATATCCTGAAAGAGGAAACTGGAAGTCAGCACCAGGCACCAACGACGACAATAGAATACAATATGGTGATTCTTGTGGAAGTCGATGTATAAATCCACAAAAGCAGACTTAATAGGAATTTTAGAGCTTACGAGTGGAGGCAAGCAATCATCCGCATGCCTCCGAAGAACAAAAAATCCACCATGTGTACTTGTGTCAGACGTAGTAAGTGTCTTGCAAAATGAATGGACATTGCAACTTTGAGGTTCCGGAAGAGGTGAATCTGGGCTGGTGATCTCGGTTTGCTGATCCACACAAGGAAATAACAGGAATCAAACCGATAGAAAAGAAATAATAGTATATTGCAAGTCTGTAAGCAGTTATGGTGAATACTGCACATGTAAGCTTATGACGCATTCACATAAGAAAAATCAACCAAAATAATTGCCGGTTTTACAACCTATAATGGGGGAGAGAACTCACATCTGCTTTGGGTAAAAGAGTTAGCTGCGCATAAACTTTGTATGTTTCCAGGTCAGCATACAACCCAAGTTGATAATTACTAAGTGAACCCTTAAAGAAAGTAGCCAAAATTTATGGTATGGCCCAGAAAAAGATAAAAGAGAAACTTAGTCACAAATATGTGCATGATAATGATAATACATACCCGCAGCTGAACATACATTACTTTGTAAAGTATTTTCGCTGGAAGATTGAATGAAGGGAGTTGTTGATCCAATCATTGATGGGTTGATGCTTTGAGCTGTAAGAAGAACAACTGTAAGTCAGTACATACAGAAGGTGAAACCAACTTGTATGGAAACAGGGAAGGCTATGTATATGGGGAGTTGAGTGTGTCAATGGGTTCCACTCAATCTTGGGAATGTTGAATAAGTAAACTCCCACATCACTCATATGCAGAAAGAACAAGAACTCTAAGAGAAAACAAGAAGATAAGAAGACAACGTCACATCAGAGCTAAGAAAACAATTACATTAGATAATCCTGCTAATTAACCAAACTCTGTCAATGCCTCTCTACGCACAAATATTGCTCATATATATCAGAATAAATCAAGAAAAAGGAAACATGAAAAGAGGCAAAGCACACTAAGACTACCCACCACTACAAGGAAAACTTAATTCCTATGATTGCAATAAAATTCACAAACAACCATAAATTGGCATATCTGTCACTGTACACAGACAGACAATCACACCTGTTCCATGTGGCCTTCCGGAAAGTAATAAGCCCGCTCTCCTTCACGAGGAAGAGTAACAAGGGGTCCAGCACAGGCATGCCACAGTTCCATGTATAGTGCATCCCTTGCAGTCCCTAACATTTAAAAACGAAGGAGAGAGAACTTCAAAGAACATAAGAGGGCAAAGAATATAAAATACAAACAATCTCAAGGGTGCTCTAGTGGCAAATGGATAATTTCTATCTAACACTAAGTATTTAATTCAATCTTCCAGTATTGAGCTCGTAATTCCTTTTCGCCCATAAATTAAGGAACTGAAACTTATAAATCTTGTAATTCTTCTAAGACCTGGAACTTTTATTAAACTCAAAAAGGGATCCAACTTGGCTCGCATGGGTCGTACTTATGTTTATAAAGTGTTGCTTCCATTGTATGCGAACACATCAGAATACCGAGTACCCGATTTGGTAGACAAACAACATAGAAGTCATTGAAGAATATGTCTATTGTAGGCGACCACTACCCATATGGAATATTGAATGTTCCACCTATCCCAAGGATCTTGAACTAACACCAATATTACTCCCCAGTCCATATTGCTTGTAGAGACCCATAATTAAATTATTTAAAATGTTAATATTTGATATGTGTTTGAGTTATATAAATGTGAAAAAAATGAATGAATGTGGGGTCCTTGTGAAATAGAATATTGATTGTGGTATTTAATGTGATACTTTAGAAGCTTAAGGGTATGAGTGTGATAAACCCTATATAACAAAAAAATCAGAAGCAGGAGATTCAATTTTTTTTCCCTTTCTTTTCTTCTTTTCCTGCGTCTATCTCTCTCTCGGCTCTCACCTCTCTCACCTTCTCTCTTTGATTTCATCTACTACGATTGAGATTTTTGAAAAATTCCTAGTGTTAAAGTTGTTCTACACGACCAGATCTTCCTATTGATCCAAGAAGAATCATGATCGGAGCAAATTGAGGTTTACTCCATGTTCGGGCTTGCTTCTAACCTTCGAGGTAGGGATCTCTTACCTTCTTTATATGTTTATGTGTTGGTTTGTTATACAAGAATCAAGCTTGATAATCTGTTTGGAGTCTTGAATAAATATAGTGAATGCTGAAAATTTCGTGGGTGCTAGTAATTCGTCCTTTTGAGGTCCTTCTGATAAGATTCAATTTTTGGTGTCTTCATAACTGTTAAAGTACATTTCAATACGAAGATTTCGGTACCAAAATCATGCAAAACCGATAATCACACAATTAGTTATGAATTTTTGAATACCGACTGTCACCGGTGTATGCGAGACTGTGCGTGGCTGTCTTCTTTTAACTTTCTGGGCATGCTGAACTACTTGGGTGGCTTTGGGTCTGTTACAGGAGTTAAATATTTAAGTTAAGAAGAGATTGGAGTTGGAATCAAGTAATTTGGTTAAGTATACAATTTTTGGTGAATTTCTGAAGTAAGGTTGGTTGATTGGTGCGAAAGTGGTTGCAAATCTGTTATTCGCTTGATTGTTGGGTTAAATTCCTCTCATTCCTAAACCTGGGATTTTTACTGAGTGTAGGGCTTGTCGTGGTGCAACTTTTGGCGTTGGTTTCACTATTTTTGGGTTTAAGATGAAAGAGTTATGATTTTTCAATCAATTTGTACTTATTCCAGCGTAGAATCTGACAGCACCGGCGGACTTGGGTAAAATGGCCATAACTCCTAGCTGGGGACTCGAAATGATCCACCGTTTGTTTTGTTAGAAACTAGACACATATAGCTTTCCAACGATGCATCCCATGCATCATGGGTATGTCCAAGCGATAACAGATTTGCACCCAAAGTTGACCCAAATTCTGCCTTGTACCAATTTCACCGTTACGTTGAGCTATAATCGCGAGGCCGTAGTAAGGTTACCAGAACTCCATTTTGATGGATGACCTAGGGGCCGAAGAAAAAGAAGTATACTTTTCAATGGTTTAAGTGTCGTCCTTGAATTCACGTTGTTTAATTGGATATAGTCTAATGTGAGTGATTAACTTTGCCAATTTGACTGGTGGGGATACGATAGATTGATCTAGATGATTATGTGTTGGATTAAAGAGAACTTGTGGTGTATAAGGGATATGCATTATTGGTGTATTGACATTGATGTTATTTGACACTTAGAGAAAGATAAATAGTTTTTCCTATTTATGTGCTGTATCCAAGGGTTGGTTTAGTATGCGTGTTTTGGTATGTGGGTTTAATTTAAGAGATGTGAAAGGTTGATTTTTTGTTAAAGGGGTATGTTTTAGTAAATGAATCGGTAAAGAGAAAGTGGTCGTTCGAGAACCTAAGGTGTATCCAAGTCTTTAAAGATAGAAACGTGATAACAGAAAATGATATTGGCAATGGTAAGCCTAGAATCTAAGTAAAAAGGGGTGTGAATATGTGTGTGTGGGAGCTTCTCGATGTCTAGCGTGATTAAAGTGTCACGTGTATTGAGGTGTCAATATGCAAGCGAATGATTTGATGTTAATGTTATTTGATTGAGGAAGATATGTGGTAGATTTACTACATAAAAGAGTTGGACTTGGGTGTTCTTATTGTTATAAACGTGAAGATGATATTATTTATGCATAGTTAATCTTTGAGTTGGTTTGATCGGTGTGTTTTGCTGTACATCGGGATTGGGAAAAAGTGTTTGATGTTATCTGATTGATGAGATTAATCGATTGTAGTCCAAGGGTTGTACTGGGAAAGTACTGCAACGCAAGGAGTGGTAATGTAGACGGCAACGCAAGGGGTGGGAATGCCGAAATCCAACCATTGGGTGATGTTTACTGTGACGCAAGGGGTGGTAATACAGAAGGTTGTGAGTATTGATATGTTGATTTCGAATGTGAAATTTAGATAGAACGAAACACTGATGTGAGAAACTATGAACTTTTAACCTGAGTTGGTGTCTTGGATGGTTTGAAGTGTCGATGCTTGCTTTCTTCCTTCTTATAGAATTCTTGAATTATAGTGGCTTGATGAATTGGGATTGGTGTGGAAATTTATTTGGTATGGAGACATGTCAATTTGATGCCGTAGATGTCATAATATCTATTGTGAAAGAGTTACGTTGGTATTGTAGATTAAACTTATAATGGTAAACTCGGTTAAAGAATTCGGAGTTGTCTCTTAGTCACTGGAATGAAAACGTAGAAGTATGTTCTGGGTTTGGTAATGACAGCCTGAGTTTATTTAAGATAGAAGTGGGTGCGTGTACGTGTGTAGCTGAGAGTGTCAGTGAGAAATGGAGTTAAATATTTTTCTAACATGAGTATGGTATTTTGTGTTCCACCCTTTGACAAAACAAATCTATCTTTGGAAAAATATCTTTTTTTGGCATCTGCCTTCATATCTGCATATAATTTAGGTATGGATATCTCTACGAGCTAGTGTAGCTCACCCTATCCTTTCAGGTACCCGTCGTGGCACTTAGCTTGGATTGCATGGAGTGCACATTGAGACGTCTTTTGAGAGCTTCATTGGAATCATTAAAGGAGTTGTTTATCATCAAGTTTAATTCATGTAGTGTACTATACTTGCAATTGAAGGTTGTACCTTTTGATTAGATAATATGTAAAGCTATGTATAAACTCCTCTCCTTGATTATTATGAAACCCCTTTTAATTGTAAACGTTGGGGAGACTATGTGTTTCAAAAAAAAAGGAAGAGATTTTGATTCGTAAAGGAAGAGATTTTGATTCGTTATTTGGATTGGCATGACAATTAAGGGTAAGTATAGTTGAGAGAAAGACTATTGTTTCTAGAAAATATATTATGATTTTTGTTAAAAATCGAGGGCGTGACAGGGACTTGTTTGTAATTCAAACAGGTGGGATATTATTTTTGGAATACGATGGTAAGCGAGGTCCTTTTATTATAAAACGTTATTTACTTTATGTTGAAAATTCAGGACGTGACATTGCTAGTCCACTATGGGTATTCCAACTTTTTAAAAAGGTTGGTAAACATTGCTTATTTTGTCTCTAAATTGTTTTGCAACTTGATTCAGACACAAAATAAGCAATTAAGAAATGTTTAGTACTGGACAACAGTTTAAGGGGACGAACAATTAATGCATGCCTACTGGCCTACTCAGAAAGTTTACTTGATTTCTAACATTGCTTCGTATTCTCTACTTGAAAAGTATTTTAACCATTTATAAGGGATAATTTGTGAAAATCTAAACACTTTTTCGTTCAACTCTTCATAGAGAATAGAATTTTAAGATCTCAAAATGAGCTAGTGAACCAATATTATGGGGTAGAGAAAATAAAATATAATCACCAGTATACCATACCTGTTAGGCGCGACCCTCCAAAAATATCCCCGGCCACACGTTCCATGAGAAGATTTCCCCAATATCCTCAGAGCTATCAAAAATTCTATGAGATATTCACAAATTAAGAAAAGCTGCTTCTGCAATAGTAGTGGCTGTCGTAGTGGTGAAGGATGCAGCGACTCAGCCAACTACTAAACACGTAACGAATAAAATCTCTGAAGGTGTAGTAATCAGTAAGATCAGTAATAAGTGGATGGCTTCTTAGGCAGCCAATTAAAAACCTCGTTACAAAGATAATGACGATTACTCTTCGCTTTCTTGCCTAAATGCAGCAAAAAAGAAGCTTGGCTTTTCTGGTACTTTAACCGCAGCGTCCAAAGATAGATCACCCTGAAGGCATGACACCTTCATGCGTCGGATGATACACTCTGAACCTTCCTTACGCTTAAAACCCGACGAAAAAAATTCCTACAAAATTAAAATCACAAGCTTAGATGCGCGACCAGTAATTATACCCCGTCACTGGATGCAGTAACATATCGATCTATCTCAGTCCATCTGCATATGTAACCCTATGTACACATTCGGATACACATAAGCACGCGCGCGTGCACATATGCATAAAATTACAAGCAGAACGATATACAAGTACACGTGTAAGGCATTTGAAATGCAGCGTTGAAGCTAGAGAGAGAAATGGAGATTTCAAAGATGTCTTCATCAATACCGTAAAAAGAGCAGAGAGAAACTCGACCAACATTGCTCAACACTTGCAAAGGAGAATCGAGATCAACACCAGAGCCAGGCCTGACTTTTCGAGGGCCTAAACCAACAATTAAATATGGCCCTTTTTTGTTGGACTATTACCAAGTAGGAAGCCCCGTAACATTTGTAAATTTTTGGTGACCTAAAGCAGCCGCGCCTCGAGCTTTAGCTTAGGTCGGTTCTGATCAACACTGATAATAACACAAAGGTACAAGGTTGTATGCTCGATTTAGGCGAATTAGAAACAAGTAACTCAAATATACTTCCGATCCAAAAAAAAAAACACATACACAAACACAAAGATGTATAGTAATATCAAGAGGTGGAAAGGAGTCAAAGCACGAATTGAAACAGAAGAGAGATGGAATCGAAGCAGCAGATAATCAGATATAAAGCGAAAATGGAACGGAAATGAAACGACAATAACCAGAGCAGTTACCTAATACGGTGAAGTGATTGGTCCCGTGATTGTGAGCTTGGGAGAATCCTCGAAGGCTAGGAAGCCTGAAAATCGCCCCAAAACTTGTCTCTCTCTCTCCACCTGTTTGACGTGGGCTAATAACATCCACGCAGAAATTAAAGGGGGTATAATTGGGGGGAAAAAAGGGCATCCGATGGCTTGGGCAATCTGTAAAATCTCAGATGGTGATGCTGGGTTCAGCTTCTCTCTTTTGTTCGGCGTGGCAATAAGAAAAGCGAGGGGTTGCTCTGAATTGTGCAGGTCTTCAGGTGCTGGTTTGCTGAACATTGAATGTACGTTGAGCTTGCACTGGGTTATTCCGGCATAGGCGTACATGTAAGCTGTGAGGGTGATGCTGCATTTTTTGGGTTCAGCAACTTTGTCGAGGAGTTCGGGGGAAGAAAGAGCTTCCTGTATTATCTAATAAAGAATTAGTTTTTTTTTTTTTGGTAATGTAGTATTTTTAAGTTGCTTTGAATATAAATGGAAATAATGTTCTTACACCAGGTGTAGTTGTTATGTTGGCTCCGGTAATGGCACAGAATTTTTTAGCAACCTCAGGGAAGACTGCTGCTTCCTGTATTATGTAAAGGCATATTCAAGTCGAGTCTCCAATTCCTGCAATAGAAAGGATGTCAAGGTGATGTGCATCCTAAATTAAGTAGCTATTGCAAAACAACGAATACAGCTAAAATAAAGACACGACATACATGCAGCTGGGGGCCATGCACATGGAAATAAACAAATTTCAATACTGTATGGATGGCAAATAAGCAGTGCGCATTTGGAGGACGCAAATCTTGCCAACGCGCATTTGGACCAGACCAACCAAATACAATTCCCAGCCACGTCTATCAAACATAATTGTATGGAAGATCCACTTACGCTCGCATGCGAGAGTAAGCTTATGGTTGACTTCCAACTCATTTGCTTTACGGAAATCATCCCAACCTTTATGGAATTCATGATTAACAGTTTCTACTGGCCAAGCCTTCGATCCATATCTCAGGAGAACCCAAGTGCTCGAACGATCAGTAGGAAAGTGCTGATGAAGAGCACGAGGCAACCTCTGTAAACAACACAAGGAAATCCATTACTGTCTATAACAGCTTACGAAACCAAACTCAAGCACAAAGACTTAGGGTAATAGAAAAGCTAGCCTCAGCAACACTGTGAATGGGAAGATTCTTTGGACGCCAGCACTGATTAACACTTGTGAGTATCCAATCCGGGGGCTCAATTGGAAAAATGGGACCAAAAATTGGCAAGCCGCTGATTTCACTTCGTTGGGCAATTGGTAAAATGGCTGAAATCAAAGGGTAAAATTATCCCAAATTGGAAAATGGCATTCTAAAAACCAGCCCTTATTATTAAAGAGATAAAGAGGAGGAAAACTCGACTATATGCGCAATTGCACAACCAAAATGCAAACAAAGACATAAGAATGAGATCGATACAATGCATAGCATTGCTGAACAGATGAAATAATGGAAAAGTCTCTGTTAATACCTTCCTCGCTGTACCGCACAAATGAATGGTATACAATGTCATCCAACCATCCATTCAACTGGAAGCTATAATTCCACTCGACGACATGACCCAAGTTCAAAAGATCTTGATAATCTTCAACGAATTGACCAAATGGTCAGTAAACTAAACGATTGTTTTCAGTATGTATTGCAAGAGCAGCAATAACTTGTCGCCCTTCAGCAGTTTTCAGACAATAAAAAGTTGCTCTTGAAGATAATTCAGAAGGATTCTTAACACTATCCCAATGCAGGAATCGAACATGGACCACCATTTTGAGCATAGAAACAAAAACAGGATCCTTTTCTTCTTTCTGAATATGGTTCATATTGTATAGTTAGTTGTTTTCTTTTGTTTTGATTTGGGATTTCAGCCCCTAACTGTGTATTCATGTTGGTTTGTGCTTAATAAAAGTCTCACACCTTATCATAAAAAAAAAACTCAGTACCTATGATGCAAACGGAAGTTTATTCTCTTCTATATACTAAACTGTAATAACAATGCTATAAATACTTCGTACCAGAGTCTTCTGGGGAACTCTGCAGGATTCCAATCGTAAAGCTTGAATGAGAAATGACCAGTGGGGCACTACATTCAATAAGAAGAAAAAGGAAGAAAAATCATGTTAACAATTAGTTTCAAGTAATTTACTCACTGATATAGAAACTTATAAACAGGCAAACTGGCAAAAGGGATCCATCAGACATACCATTGAAGAGTAAGCACCCTTATCATCACAGTAGGATGATAAGGGAGCATATTTGGACTCGTCTTTTTCTCCAACTATCTGGGCCTCACCAGATGCCACAAAAGATATACCAGTACTGTTTTGATTATTCTCAGATTCAGGATTTGAGCAGAGTGTAGAAATTCGTCCTTCTTCAGATTCTAGTAACAGTTCCCTTTCTGCTATTTGGTTGCTCAAGCATATGCTTTCTGTGCCAGGTAGAATTCCAATATTTCAGCAATTAATGTACAAGGAAGAAAATGTAAACGAATATAACAGGGTCACTATGGAGAGAAGGGAGAAATCCACAATAGCTCTTGCTAGTTCTGCATTCAGATGTACGGACCTGAAGGTGGCATCGATTGTCATTTGGTCCCATAGGTAGATATCAGCAAAACAGCAATAGAGTTATTGCTTGTCAAAAAGGTTCGCATCCCACCCCCAAGGAACAAGAAACCAATAGCCAAGCTCACCAACAATAATTGCAACAATAAGGTAATTATCAATAAAAAGAGCAGAGACATTCAGATTGCTGAACGAGTTGTGCAAAAGCAACAAAGTTGGATCAGATGAGAAGGTGCTGACCAACTGATCAATAGTTACTGCACCAGCTCCAACGCAGTACTTGGAGTACAAGCTCTCAGACTTGTCAAACCAAAAACCTGAAGAAAGGACTCTTAATTCAACCACATAATCTACAAAAGCCTCGGAAATGTTCAGCTGATGGTCGCATAAATAGAACAAAACCTTGTGCATTGCTCGTGACAGCAGTGACTGGCAACCAACAGGATCATCCACATATGAACAAGATCCGACTTCCCGCTTGATGTACAAGACACCAGAGTTAAATGGGTCAATCTTGTCTCTTGTGCTCCACCAAGGTTTGTCTGCAGCGAAATAAGAGTTTAGTATGTCGTTTGAAAAAAAACTAGACAATATCAAAACCTATATGGCTGTCTTTTTCGCTGTTCAAAAAAAAATACATTCATTCTAATTTTTACCTTCCAGAACCAGCTCTATCACCTATGGCCAATATCGAGGACCACAAACACGAACAATCTTCAGCTGCAACAGTATTACAGCAGTCTAGTAAGATGAGACACCGGAGATTTTATAGTTAACTGTACTGAGGTCTTGCTAAAAACTGAGAAATTGTGTTCAAACAATAAGCTTAATACTCCTAAAACTTTTCCTGTATGATTACAATTAGCAATAGCTCCAGTTATCAAAAAGCATCACGACATACCATCTTATTTAAAAGCGTAAAGAGAAAAACGAGATCAGGTCATGAGGGAGAAATTTAGAGAAATAGAAATAAAAAAATTATAATTCACACTAACTCTGGAATCATTTATCTGTTCTAGTAGAATTATTTTTTCAACCACACGTACTACATTGATCACAGAACAAGAGAAAAAGAGAAGTTAAACTTACAGTAGCATGTTCTTGGAGAATGCAAGGAGTGACCTCACAAAAACTTGTCTCTCCATAATGCTCAGTTTCTTTGATTGTCATTTCAAGAGGGGTATAAATTAGCAGGCCTGTATCAACATCAACTGTTTGAAGCCAGCAAGCTTCCGTAGCAAGGACATACAATGCCTGAAAAGAAAACTTCCTTCCATTAAAAAATGCTGAGGAGATTCTCAATAACAAGATGACGGAACATTAAAATGAAAAAGAAAAAACATCCTCCAACTCTTCTAGGGACAGGACACAGGACAGCTATGAGGAGCTAGGCCTTCACATCCAAAAACACAAAAGGTGGTCTCTTGGTAAAGACATAAGAGAAATGGTGATTGGTATTTATGTTTTTGCCCCCCCCCCCCCGGGGGGGGGGGGGTTGGTTTGCCAATATCAATGGAGGACATAACACATGCAACTAACCCACTTCCCCAACCTCACACTCTGAAATGATAACAGAAAGGTCTTTTGTAAGGCTGTTGAGATTTCAAAAGCTAACTATTCTACTCTCATGAGAGTTACCAGTAATACCCAAAAACACTTGTGTCCCTTTCCATTCCATATCAAGTCAACATGTCCCCATAAATTTAAGAAAGTATCACACACAAGCTAGGACATACACCACAATGATATAAAGAGTATGCATAGTTCAGGACACTATCAACTCATAAAGACATCCGATAGCATTGCTACCCGGCGTGTATGTGAATTAGCTAACATGGACACAATCCCAACATCAAAGCAAATGATCACCCAGATTTCTATCAGAACCAAGCTTCAACTCAAATCTCACCAAGGTTTTTGCACTCACAAATGAAACACTCAGAAACTTGTGCAAATACATTCTCTCACATGTGTGCATGGGGAAGTAATGTAAGCAAACCAAAATATTAGCACACAAGACCTTGAAAGACGCTAAAACAATGAAGACACATAGTCTCATGAAGAGAATGCCAAACACCGGGAACAATATGATTACCACATCATAACATCCTTCCAGCAAACACACAAGTCAGGCCATGCCACAACTAGGATCAATTAGGACTTTATTTTTGGTTGTAACGTTAGGTAAGGATAATGTGCATAAGGCTAGGGAGAGAAACAAACTAAGTCCAAGAATAGGCAAGCAATCACGTAACTCAAGATTTGGGCTTAATTTTCAATGTGTAGCCCCCTTTTCTTCTTCGTTTCAATCCTTTGCCAATTCTTTCAAATTCTTCCCCCCAACTTCAATAGCACTACTAGTCAATTCATTTCGCATGCAACCTCCTTTACTCCACACACTTTGAGCAACAAACATTTGTTTCCTTTTTACTTTATCATTTTTTTTTCAATTTGATCACTCTATTTTCTTTTTCTTCTTTCCAATGGAAAACACTAACATGAATTACAAATGCTCAATCAAACCTCCCTTTTCTCTCATTTGCAGTTTAGCCTTTCAATCAAGCACTTCCAAGCCTATATTCTCCGGACAAAATTTGGCCACGGAGTTTAGCAAAAAATGGTATGTATATCTTTTTCAAGGCTCAAAATGGCAAACTAGGGAGAAGTGTATAAAACAAAGAAACGAACAAGCTCAAATGACAAGGATGGCCTAAAATCCTTTCCTAGACATGGCATAACCCTTCAAGTGTGCAAAAGTTCAAAAATAGAATGTGTAAAGTGGCATAAAATTAAGCATTCCCGGCATTCAACCAAACAACAAATGAATAATGAGTCTAAGCAACAACCAATGTGGGCTTCCAAGAAAATCATGCAAGAGTAAATGAAAAAATACCCTCCAAGAAAAGAATGGCTCTAAAGCTCACCAAAGGTTTAAAGTCTCCACAACCGTCCTTCAAGATTTCCAAGTCAACCACCTGCTCCTCAATCAAGATCATGGACATGCTAGCTAGCGTGAAGTGCAAGGTGCCGAGTATAGATGCCATGAACTACTTTAGCAAGAGCTAGCACAGTGAACTAAGATGCTAACTTCATATCAAAGAAGTGCATATAACAACTCATGCTCAAATACTCATTAAATCCATGCAAACGTGCCAACTTTCAATGAAAATAGCAAAGGAATCCAATTTTTTCAAAAAATTTCATATTTTTTAGTGTTTTTGGTGTTTTTGAAGTCTCCAATTTTTTTAGTTTTCCATATTTCAATTTTTTTTTTCTGAAAGATGAAGAAACAAGAAAAAAAACTAAGCTCCGAACATGAAACCTCTCCCCCCCAACTTAAATTGGACAATGTCCTCATTGGACCGCAAAAAAGTAAAAAGAGATCAAAGTAAAGAGGGAAGGAAAGATGTCACCTCGGGGAGTGACTAACCACAAGCATATGCAAATGGGAGCAAACCGGTCTTAGAAGCGAGAACCTGCAAGGGTTAGAGTCCAACAAAAACAACAAACAAAATGGAAACATAGAATATTGGTGAAAACAAAAAAAATCATGGTCCCGCGTCTTGTTTTAAATCTGCCGACATCAGGGGTTTTGGATACCACGGGACAGATGGCTTGGGAAATTTTGCCGAGACCTGACTTTGCATCCAACCGGTTGGATTTCCGATCGGGCCAACTGGACACACCACTGGATTGCTGGCTGGGAAAATTTGGCCGAGAGCAAAATTTTCATCCAACCGGTCGGCAATTGAAATGCAACTGGTTGGATTAACAACAAAAAACACTTAGATCATTAAATCCAAAGGCCAAAAGCACTCCACCACCACCTCCAAGACAAACTCCTTGACCTAAAACATTTCCGAAACTAAAAATCTAACCTAGGTTCAATCCTAAATCACACTAATAAATTAAAAATTGCACACCTAAAATCCTAAAAATCTTTGGTCTTTTAAAGTCAGATTCCAAGACGTCACATTGAAAATGTGATACGGAGTAGCATCATCCGCTATTTCTTTTAATGATGCACAAAACTAGGGTTTCCTCCCAAGAAGAGCTAAGTTTAACGTCTTCAACCAGACGTCATTAAGCTCATAAGGAAATGAATGAGTGTTGAAGCTAACACACAAAACTTCAACCCACCTTAGCTTTTCTTTTAAAAATTGAACTCGACCATGCCACAAGATCAAATACTTTGAGTAGGTCAGTTGTTTTAGTTGCTTCCGAAATCTAAACTCCACCAAGTGCACAACTCACAACAAATTAGTTTTCATGCAATTGACTAGGTCCACTAGATCTGGATTCTCATTCAAAGTGCAATGACTAACACCAATAAAATCAATCCCTTCTAGCCGAATGCAATTTGGAGTTGGTGGAGAACTAATAGGATTAGATAGGCCAACTACCACCTCATGTAAAATAGACTCCTCTTCTATTGGAAAACTTGTATGCATTGAAGTTTCTTGTTCCTCGATGACTACCTCAATCTCCAAACCCATTGGATTAGCCATCAATTCGCCCATATCGCCATTGTCATCCACAGACTTCTGTTTCTCCTACCATTTCATTCATTAATGTCATGGTTTCGTTCACTTCCTCATGATAGATATTCTTTTCTTGTGAACTCCCAAGTCCATATTCATCCATGAAATTGCTTACTGGCTGACTCGAAAAGTTCCCCTCCTCACTTGTATTAATTGTATCACCTAATTGACTCATGTGGGTCTCAAGCTTGTTTATTGAAGGAGTGTGGGAATTGAGCAATCGTGTACTAGCCTCAAGCCTTTGAAGAGCTTGCAACATTTTATTCGCAAATTCAGGATTGTAAGAATGTGGATTAGTAGGAGGAGCTTGTTGTGTCCAAGAAAGTGTAGGATGATGTCCCCAGCCCAAGTTGTAAGGAGTAGAATAAGAGTCATTATTATGTCTGGTGAACCCTTGGGTCGTATTAACTTGCTCTTGAACAAACTCGAGATATTCGGGTGCCATAGGGCACGCACTTACAAAATGACCAGGATTGGAACATAAAGCACATGGGGTTTGAAATATACGAGGTTGAGGACAAGGTGGGGAGACATGACCTTCAGAGAGCACATGGTCAACCTTACGTGTCAGCACGTCTAGTTTATATGAAAGATCATTAGATGACCAAAAATTCAATGGTGGTGAGTATGTGGGGCAAGCAAAATACTCCATGAGAAAAGCAAGAATCACCAACACATAAAAACTCACAGTGCTTGGAAAAGAAAGCTTGCTCTCACTCGCCTAATTCTCCTTCTGTTGGATCCAAACTTGGTGGCATCAAACTTTGAAACCTGAAATAAAAAAAACAAACAAACAAAAGGTTGGAATACATTCAACTACCACTATACGAGAAAGAAAAACATATCATCTCTCCATCCTTTAATGTTGGTCCTTTTAGGGGGTTCTAACTTTTTAAGGATGCTTGTAATGATAGAATTAAATTCATGTCTGCAGGTGAAGGCATCATTGCCCTTTTATTCTAACTACCTTGGAATACATTCATAGCCATTCCAAAAGGATAGTTTTGGAAAAGTACCAATTCTAGACTTCGGCTTTGTAAAATGAACTAACTTTTTGGGACATCCAAAAATGGATTAATGGACCAGCAATTAGGGAAGACAGGAGCACAATATGTAGACCGTCCTAGCTCTATTTTTGTCCATCGTCTTTTAGGTAAAAGGGAGAAATAATACATAGCCATACTAATGCCATGACATGCTTGAGGTTTAGCAGTGACTTATTATATCCTTAAGGAACACAAAAGGTAGTTTGCAATAACCCCACTGGATCCTTAAACTGATGTGCATCCAAAAATGTTCCCAATCACTTGTCTGTCTTAAGACGTGAAAGTGGTAAATTGGTAATTTTCAACCATCTTCATGATGACATGATATCAAGAGTAACAAGCAAGTAGAACTTAACTCACATGTCGCAAAGGAAGTGATACACCGGCAATCCAAATCTTTCCCCAACCATCGCCAAGACTGCCAGCTCCTCAAAATTACAAGATGATCCGGTGGCACTGTTACAGAAAACACCGGATGGAAGATTCTTCCCTGAGTGTTTCGCACCACACAGAAGACTATAAAATGCAATTATCTTCTGGGCCTAGCTCAAAACCGAACCTTCATCTTTATGAAGCAAAGGTGGAAGATCTTTGCTATCAGAAAAATTATATCCATATTGCAAACAGTTTTCAAGCCATCTGAATAAAGTGGGAGGAATTTTCACAGAAAATGACATCCGCATCTCGAACTTTTTGGAAATACCAGGGGAATCAAGGACGTAATGATCTAAGTAACTCTCCTCACCCAGAAAATAAGCAATATTACATAATAGGACCACAAAAAGTCCCAAATCTCTGCAAGGAAAAATCTCAATTCAAAGATCTTACCTAATAGATAGCAGAATATGTAATGAGATTTTAATAATCCTCCACAAAATTGCTCTGTTTTCTTATAACAGAAACCATGGCAAATGGTTCAAACCAAATTGTGAAAAAACAAACAGTGAGTAAAAATTTTAAGTATAAAACCATTCAGCATCATTCAGCTGATGCCCTGGAAGCTAACCCTCGGTGAATATTTTGAAATTTTCAGATTCCCCTGGCAATACCTCAGAAAGTCAACCCAGTCTACAGTGAAACCCACCAAAATAGTAATGATCAATGACTAGTCCAGGAAATATACCAGTATTTCTGAGCATCTGAAAATGCAAACTTAACTCATTATAACTGCCCACTTGGTCTCCCTGCTTCAACTGGTATTTTCCAACCATTAATTCCAGGCGACATTATACTTACGTTTCCTAACTGCTTCCTTATTGGTAAAATCCAGCAATTACTAGTATTTTCCAATTCATTTGAGTACTTAAAGGTACCACGTCATCTTCCAAGAGTTAGATGCAATTATCATGATTCTCATTCTGACAAAAAAAATTAACTGGAGGACTGACAAATACATAACATTACGATACAGTGCCACATCAATATTGAGAGATAAAACAGGTGTTGACATGATAGTTTACCACAACCAGGACTGTGGTTGTAAAGAAGCATGACAGAACACAGATACTTTATGCATTGTTTTTTAAGGTGACCCTCTTGCTGTCATAAAAATGTAAAGACAAATTAATCCACTCTGATTCATGAGTAAACAGCTAGTTTCTGCATATATGTTTAAAGGTTTCTCCTAACTCCAGTAACTATAATGCGACTAGTAGAAAGGTCCACAAAATATAGTCCAGGAATAATGATTCAGGGAATGCAGATATCTTTAACCATAAAAGTTCAGCCACATGGAATAACTTTGAAAATAACATGATAGTGAAAGGTATTGGATGGCTCGATCTACATTATTGGGCCCATTTCCTTACTCTGTCAAATTTTGGGCACGCGATAAAAGGTGAAAAGGTATCAGATTGAAATCTTTCCGTTTGCATTTGGTTCCCATTTGCATTCTTCTTCTTAGTGGCATTCTGCTTCTCTATATTTATTGAATTTGCATCTCCAAGTGCAAGACAGGTTTGCACAGGATCTAACAACTTAAGCTTTTGCTATAATGGGTGATCTAACATCAGCCATATTAAAAAACAGAAGGTCCACAGGACAATTCCCATCATGCAAAGCTATGTTGCATGGGCTCTTCAGGTTGACTTCAGTAATATTGTCTACAAATTATGGGATATGTGTCCTGTTTTGAAACCAATGCTTCCTGAGTTTTCTGTTATTTTTAGGAGGAAAAGAATAGGATAACAATCATTGCTTAAATCATAGAATTATAATTTTTGCATAGTAAGATAATAGTATAGGATATAACATCTCATAAATCTGCACTTGGCACCCGAGTCCACATAACATAGCAAAACAGCAAGCCCTCCAATATATACATTCGAATATACTAGACGCCCGAGCACACGCGATGCATGTGCAAATCGTATTATACAAAAGAGGGAAAGAGGAAAATCTTCAATTAAGATAAATCTCTAATGAGAATCTGAGATGAAAGTAGGAAAGAGGGGAGAAGAAAATTATGGTGACAGTTTTTTTTCTTCTTGGCAGTTTCTTTAGGCAGTTCAAGGGTAGTTTAGGAAAACTGAAATGTGAGCCAGCGACATTTACACCAAAAGGGGTGTTCCTTTCGTAATAATAATAGAAAATAAATGAATGAATAGTTTGCACAAGTAGCTACCCTGGAACTATACTAAAGACAAACTGTTGCTGTGGGCCATACAGCAATATAAGAACTTCAGCTTATAGTCAATCGCATATTTCAATGTTAAGAAATGCTATTTTGCCATGTAACTTATGTCATGCAAGTGATGCAACACAGACCAGTACATACTCTGATTGGTTAGCCTCGAAGAAAACAGAAGATGTGAGTCAAAATTCTCAAGGAACTTTGAACAGTAACCAAAAATAATCAGAAGAAAACTCTTGACCAGACTGCAATACAAAAAAGCAAAATAAATTCTATAAGGAATCGGAAATTACTGTATACGAAGACAGTTTAGCTTCAGACTTTCATATACTGCATGAAGAGCATCCAAAGTTTCCAAGAAGCTCCGAGTAGAATGATACACTTCATATACTTCATATAGCTTCAGACTTTCATATACTTCATTCTATAAGATAAATTCTAGATATACAGTTTTTCAGAAATAAGGCGGCCTATGGATGCTTCCACTTAATACCTCCACTGCATCGTAAAAAACAAAGGCAATACCAATGCTATAGTTTTCAATTACTTCACCAATACAGAGCAACTAAATTACCTTTATTAAGTTGGCATTTTCTGTCAAAAGCTTTATGGAGACCGCGAACAGCCTTTCCAACATTTCGGGTGGCAAGTAGTGTTCCTACAAAGTCAATGATGATAATATCAAAGAGTTATAGAATGAAGTGGATCTCGCAAAAACTATCTATTTGAGCATCTTCAACCAAGATGTCAAAGTTTCCTAGAAGGCTTATTTGCAATTTAGCATGTTAAAAATTGACATCCTTAAAAATGCGCATTCCCACCATTATACCCAATATTTAATTTATTCATTCTTTTACCTGAAGCACCCAGAGCTGCATTCGTCCATGATCAACAACAGTAGATTAGGGCTACAAAAAAACAAGTGTATAATAATCAGTTCTTTTCTAAGAAAAATCATACAAAAATAGTTGTAGAGATCGCAAGGATAACAAAGAGGTTCACTCAATGCATTGCCACACCAGCAATGGTCCTTCAGCCTGCAGCAGTGATGACATAGTAAAACCCCCATTGATACTTGCATGAGACAGATGCCTTTCATAACCCCAATGGATGAAGGGAACACGAATCAGCATAACACTGCAACATAAAGACAGAAATCAATAATCCAATAGCGTTTCGCAATCTACACAATGATTGGAAAACTTTTAAACAAAAGTAAACACATGTGCACGAGAGGCGAGTCACGACCAAACAAATATGAATATATAGTTACTAAACCTAAAGTTCTGTTCTTGTAATTCCAACCATAATCCTATAATTCCTAAAAAGCACAACCTATTCAAGGAAACAAATGCTATATTAGTGCATTCAAGGTAGAAAACATTGACTTCAGTATCACACGCACCTAAGAGATCCCATTTCCAGTTGATTCTGTGAGGGCTTTATCAACTATATCTTTTAGATAGATAATCTTAGATCCTCTCATGACAGCAATGCAAGTTAGCACCACCTTTGGTTTGCAATCTACGATCCACCGGAACAAGCGGAAGTCGCATGCACGACCCGATCGTCTTGCTTTGCTAAGAAACCCACAAACGCGATCCTCTGATTCTCTAGAAACATCGGATCTGATTCTCTAGAAACATCTGTCCGAGAGAAATAAGAGAAAAGCATTATGCGTGCATGATGTCAGCACCTTATAACTTCAAACATCTGTCCGAGAGATATAAGAGAAAAGCATTATGCGTGCATGACGTCAGCACCTTATAACTTCAAAAGATGAAACTACCCTCAACATTGCAACCAGCAGCTACCCAATCGAAGGGCAAAATAGGCCACAAATTGGCAAGCCACCCAATTAGGCTACAACATTCTTAGTCTTTAAAGCCTTAGATATATGCTAACAAGAATAGAGACTAAGTCATAGAATGTATATTAAAGAATTGGGTTTTTTTGGTAATGTATCTATGAAAAGCTTGAAACATGCCCCTTTTTTTTTCAATCAGAATACATCTAAATGCAAGACTTGCAGTTATGAACACCTCAGAATTTGGCAATTCAAAACATATACACGAGGACTTCACTTTCTAATCAAAGGGCATGAACAAAATATTGAGGGAACAGGATAACAAAAATGTAGAACAATAAACCTTCTGAAAAACCAAAAAAAGAAGAAGATAGTAGTTATAGAGAAGCAAATATCTTAGCCCAAAAAAAATTGACAAGTGCACAAAAGACACCTCCTTGAGGGATTTATTCTTCCATAAATGTGAAACAAAATAATGAAGAGAAATGGTGGACGACTTACGTAAGGTACAGAATTGGATGATCTGCTTGAGTTGAAATTTTCAATTTGCCTTTTTAACTCCTCCAGTCTAGCAAACTCAGTGTTGCTACTTTCTTGAACTTGAAAAGTTCATTACATCACAAAAAAAATTCAAAGAATGTTATTTAGCTTCCACATTTCCTAAATGCATACCAGATTGTTCAAATCTTCGCATTGTCTCAGCTTAATCGCTTCCTCATCCTTTCCAGCTTGCAATGCTGCCTCCCACACCTGAGACAAAAACCAACCATCAACAGCATAAAAGGAGGAAAATATTGGCCAAGAAGTACATAGGAACTTGCATTGCCTCTCCATACATTATGATTGGGGGCCAAGAACATTCCTTGTATTCTAATCTTGCTAATACTAAGGCATACGCAATGTCATTAGATGTAACCTCATAAATAAAACCATTTAAAGTTACCATCAAGGAGGAGGAAAGAGAAGCATCACGAGCTGAGCCATACTTGGCTGGACATAGCATTAAATGGCAATTTATTTCCCAACGGACCTCCCAAAGTCATTATGGGTAAGATTCATCAAGAAAGGTGAATAATATTTGATCAATGGTATAGTTCAAGTAACTGGTTTGTTTCCTGCATAGAAAACAGAAATTCTGCAACAAAGAGGGCCAAATTGCGCTATATCCTACCCCCCAAAACCCCAAAACAAAACTGACAAAAACACAATCATAAAACTCTGTTTTTGTTTTTCGCTTCATTTGAAATTTTAATCTGGTCCATCCCTTCAGAAACCACGAGATGGAAAAACTCTGTTTTTGTTTTTCGCCTGTGTTTTCCATGTTTTCTGGAAAAGAATGGTAGATAAACACTCCTTGTATTCATGTCGTTTTCATTTTCGGTTCACTTTTTTATTTTGTGCGTGTGTGAGAACTTTGAAAACACCCTTTTGATGTTTCCTAGAATGCGGATTGTTAATTATCAGAAAATACTTTTTGGGAAACCAAATAAATTTTCCAGGTTTTTCCGGATAATGAAAAAAATACCATATCGAAAAGAATTGATCGGTGTTGGAAACTTTGTTTCGGGTCCATCTCTTCTCTGAACCCAAGTGTACTTCAAAGTTTGGAAATCCTCATTCTTTTCAGTTGTGTTTCAAATTTTTTGATCCAGTTTTCGAACTTCTTAGGGAAATGGCAGTTTGTTGTTTTCTCGAAAAGGCTTAGTATTTGGAAACAGATTGCCAAACAATACTCCATTGTATGTCAGAGAACACGATCAGCGAAAAATAATACGACATATACCAAACAGGAAGAGGTACCTGTGCTAAGACCAACAACCACCCAATCCATTTGCAGATGTCGAAATTTGACTTCACGAAATGATCGAAATCATCAAACCTCCCGGATGGATCTTCAGGAAAGCCCTGAAGTTGAAATGAAGTTGTGCATATATGAGCTCAAGAACTTAATGTGTAGAAGAGAATTGTTTGAAGAGAATGGGGAAGTCATCTACATAACACACCTTTTCCCAATGGGAGTTTAGGGAGATATCTGTTATCAATGCAGTCTCCACCAGTAGAAGAAAGAATATCACAACCATGTACTTAAGAGATTAAGGTCAATCTTATGCAATAAAAGATTATATATTTGATCCACGAACAATAAAGCAATATGAAATGATTACGAAAAAACACAAGAGAACGTATGTACCATAGATGTGATTCGGCCATGTATCCGTGTCCACTGCGGAGAGGGACAACGAATCCACGTTATGCAAAATAGGAGTACCTGTTAAAACAGAAAGCATGTTTAAATGGATGGGAGAAGGGGGCCGGCGGTGGTGTTAAAAGCTCAACAAGAAAAGGATACAATGAAAGGCAGTGACGATTAGCAGTATGAGCAGCAATGTGACCAAGGCATGTTATAGCACACAAGGCGATACCAATGCCAAGAAAAGCATGAATAAACCTGCAATTTTGTTGATGAAAATTTGATAAATAACCGAAGGAAAACCACTATTCGTACAGGGGAAAAAAATAGAGAAAGGTATCGGCTGGTGGTTGTTTAAAATCAGCAGTAGAATGCTTTTCGAAAAGTTATTAGTTGTTGGTTAAAGGTTTTCAGACTTGCTTTTTTAGAAATTTCCAGCGCAACCCATTCTTGAGCAAACGTTGAAAAGACACTTAAAAATTCTATACAACCATTTATTTTAACCAATGTAAGTATGTTTTGAAAATTATTGAGGAAAAGTGTTCTGAAAAACTGATTCAGAAAACAGCAACCATAGATGACCTGAGACAGTCCCAATGGAAAAGAGCATACCATGGAAGAGAGAATTTAGGATCATCAGAAGATGAGCCATCCATGTCTAGTTGCCAAGCCCTAACCATCCAAATGCTGTAAAGGATCATTGCAACCCCAGTTACTCCTATTATCAAGTTGAATAATTTCAGGGACAATTGTAGCCAACTCTTCACAGTTCTTGCCATTCAAACCAACCAAGAACAATACAAACACCTACCCTGTTTGGTTTGGGTTTTGAGGAAGGTTTTTAAGAGTAATGAGGGGAGAGAGATAGAGAAAATTTATTGGGGACCGTGCGCAGAGGTTTTGAGAGCCAAAACGAACAAGCTCACTTAGCTATGAAAAGAAAAAGTGAATTCTAAAATCCGGTCCCCTTGTTTAGTACGGGGAGGGAGAGAAGCCAGCCACGCTAACTACTGAATGTAAGTTGGAAGGAACCCAACCCCATTATTTTGCCTAGAGCATATGGAGGAGCAACGACTGAGAAGTAGTAGAATAGAACTTACACTTGTGGATGAAATTTAGCAATAGATCATTAAAAATTAAAAGATGAGTTTTAGATTATCATAGAAATACTACTAATGAAGACCATGGACGAAGCTAGGATTTACATAGCGGGGGGCCGATACTCAAGCATGAAATCTAAGGAATAAATGTCAGCAAGAAAAAATAATCCACCTTCTATTCATATTTGGCAAAACATACATATATACATAAAATGAAATAATTGTGTTCCCCTACATCTTAACCCACTACCAGCCAAAGTAAAATCCGGCGTTCTAACAAATCTCGAAAGTCATCTATGATCGAATCTACACTAAAAGTCCGGCAACTTCCTTTTATATATGATATTTATTTTATTTTTTGAAGTTTGGAGGGGCCAATACAATACATTTGACTATTTAACGTACTATATATAGGGTGTTTCTAGCAATGTTGGGTGGCCCAGGACTCCCCACCCTTGGCCTTAGCTCCGTCCTTGACAAAGACCATAGGTCACAACGGCAATCAGATAAGACAATTTAATATTGAAAGGACTTAGCAAAGAAGCTTGGGAATGCTCACAACTTGAAAAAATGACATACTGTCCCTGTGTTTAAATAGTATACCATAGATATGACTGAGAACAAAAAATGGGCCATAACCATGAGATAATATTAAGAAAATTAAAAATACAATAAAGACGAATGAAATAAATAAGGGGTACAACACTAAATCAAACGGTTGGGAAGTCACACATTATGGTCTTTCGATTTAGACCATATGGTCTGTGCATATTTTAGACCAAAACTAAAATGTTTTATGTGTATTTTAGACCATATGGTCAATCGTTTTCATAGATTCAAAGACACAAAATTGAAATTCCTTTTGCCAATCAAGCACAATATGAAACTACACAAACTACGTTTTGGTTATGGCTTACACAATTCAGCATACCCTATACCTTATTGCGGTAGCTCTTTCAGACAGTATCGCAAAACAATATAAAACTCAAAAACTATGTATTCCACTAGCAGGATCTCTAAAGTTACAACGGTAGTGGTTCTACTCAGGGAGGATTTCAACCACAACTGTATAAAAACTCCCACACCTAGAACAAACTCAACTTGATTAACATGACATTACCAAGGACTATCACAGTTCCCACTCGGAAGAGATTTTTTATATAAATCCCCAAAGCTAGGCTTTGGGGTCAAAAGCTTCACTTCAATAAAATAGTTTTCTCATTCACATATAAAATCGCCAAGAACTCTAAGTTGTCCATAATCCAATATTGAGGGTGAACTAAGTGATAACAAATTTAGGAATCACCACTGACCTGAATTTTTTTCCCTAGGGCTTTGGGTACCATAAAGACCCGAAGACAGAGGGTGCGAAAGAAACCTGAACAGAGGACTTCAAAACGATACGGAACCCTGACATAAAAAATAAGAAATAAAAAGGCAAAGAAATTATCAAAAAAAACTGGTAAAATATAAGGGGAAAAAAATCAAAACAAAAAAAAAAAAAGTCTTACTACGAAAGAAATTTTTACAGTCCTCGTTTGTTACCTCTGGAATCTGGATCACCGATAATCCAACCCTGTAACAAGCCCTCCGCAATGGCGAAAAGGGTTGATTGGCCGTGGAGGAAAGAGACGATGGGTCATCAGAGTTGAAGCGATGGCGGTGGAGGTAGGGCATCGTCTGAGAGATTTTGAGATGTGGCTTTCGTAAAAGAAGAGAGAGAGAGAGAGAGAGAGAGAGAGAGAGAGGTGAAGATTCGTTTGAGATCTATTCACAATTGAGGGGTTTAAGGCTATGATCAATCCACAAGATAAAGGGTCGATATTCAATCACAACGGTAACAAAATTGTGCGGCATTGTGAGATGTGGAAACACACATCCTAACCCTAGGCTCAAAAGACGGTAAATCCCCGGAAAAACCCTCAAAAAAAAAGTTAGCCCTTCCCACCAAGCTTTTTCGGACTTTTTTTTTATTTTTTCCTCATTTAATTATTTTTCACGTTTTTTAGTTTTGTACCTAATTTTTTTGTAAATTATTGATTCGTTTCGTTAAAATAAATCAGAAAAATGAAAAAAAAAATGAATTTTTTAACCCACATATTTTCAGAAATTTCTAAAATAAATTTTTCTTAGATATTTTTGAAAATATGTGGGTAAAAGGATAAAAAAAAAATTACTTTTCCGATTCCTTTCGTTTAGACGAATCAATAATCCACAAAAATTATGGGCAAAACTAATAAACGTGAAAAAAATTTAAATAATGACAAAACAAGGAAATGACCCAAAAAGTTTAGTGAAACAAGGCTCGAAAACACCCCCTTGTATTGTTATTACTGTATTTTTTAACAACCGGATGTACAACTAATTTTGGAGCCTGAAAGTACCAACCAAGCATAACCCCTAGTGCTCCCAATGTTTGGGATGGTTAGCATCCGTGAGATTCAAACATGCGACCTCATGGTCAAATACTTATTATTTTCTCATGCCCACTTTGCCACTCCCTTGGGGTTATTGTTATCGCTGTTAGTAAACATTTTAAAGGTTCTAACAAAAAAAAAATTATTCCTCTTGTTGAAACGAATCTATAACCAACAAAATTTGACGCAAAAGTAAGCAATGCAAGAAAAAAATTGAATGAAAACTAAAAAAATTATTGTAACAATCGTATTTTTTTTAAAAAAAATTTAATAAAAAAAGTATTATTAATAATAATAGAACTCTTTTATTACAATATATATGTTTTTTTTTCCTTTCAAATATGCATGCATGCATGCATTTTATTTTTTTCCTACACACACATGCATGCACACCCTCCACCTCCCTCACCTCACTCTCCTACGGTCTCTCTCCCCTCCCACAGCTCCATCTCTCTCCTGCAATTACTCCCTCCATTTCCTTTCTCTCCAAGAAAAACAAAGTTCATCCCCCTTTGTCCAAAACCAAAAATTCCTTCATCACCAAGCCTAATCCGAATTCAAAACATTCTTATCCTCCTAATATTCCTCCCTGTACATAAATTCAATCCTATCTCGTCCAATTCAAAGCCTAAGAGATCAAACTTCCATAAATGCCACCTTATCACCTTTTCAAAATCTCTATTATAAAACAGAAGGGTGTGGGGACAAGTTGTTGCAACGGCTCAGATTTGTTTGATCCAAAGGCTATAGTGCATCCTCTCACTTCCCGGTTAAGTGCCCATGATTTTCACCTAAATCACACAACTGCCATCCCCTTCCAACCGGGATGCGTAGTGCCGTAGGCACGAGCACACCTTTGCAACTACCACCCTACCACTTCGACCCACGAGCACACCTTTGCAACTACCACCCTCCACTGAGTAGAATTGAGGGAAAAACCGTGGCCAATTGAAGCTCCAAGCTATGGAGTTTTAGAGAGAGAAAGAGAGAGCGAAAAGTTGGTTTGTGTTCAAAAACCAAACGAAACCTAGATTGACCGTTCCAAACTTTTTCCCCAACCCTAAGCATCCCCAAACATCATCCAATTCAGTCCCAAGGCTCCCCGATCAAAGAAACCGAAGTCATCTTCTCCAAAAGTCATATTTCGGTTTGAGAATCAATTCGATCCAATCGAGGTATTATAATCCATTCCAACCACTTCTTTAAGTATATTGTGTGTTTATATGCTTAACCCCATGCCCCAATTGGACCCATGCATCAAAAACCGAGCCGAAACGAAAAAAATCCGAAACTGCGTTTGAGTTTGCAGCCGCGAGGTGAGGGCCGCAACAACCCGGCCATAGTTTGCGGTGAACTGATCTGCCGCAAGGTTGACCGGGTCAAACATTGCGGCCAAGATTCCAAATGCCAACTCCCGTTCGGTTTTGATAAAATTCGTTCGAAACAACTTTTCAACCTTCCGAACCCCATTTTTGACACCCAAACTATTTTTCCTAGGCTCCTCGTACCTCAAAGATAATACCTTGTTAATATCATTTTTTTTTATTTTACAATCTATTTATTAAATTTTTTTCTTATTTTTCATTCAAAGTCTACAAACGAAAAATCTTTGTGACCTTCCAAACAACGTTTTTAACACCCAAACTATTTTTCCTAGACTACTGGCATCTCAAAGATGATATCTTGTTAATTTCATATTTTTTTATTTAATTAACTATTTATTATTTTTTTACAATGTTTCCAATCGAAATTACTTTGCGTCTTATAAACTATGTTATTAATGGCCGAATAATTTTTCTTAGACTCCCTACATTCCTAAGATAGAACCTTGTTAATCTCAACCATTTTTATAAAATTATTTATTTCCTAATTATTTTGTTTACGGACATACCTTTATTTAAAATAACCTCGCGACCCTCCGGATCCAATTTTTTGATGCTCAATCGTGTTGCGTAGGACCGTAGGACTCATTTTAAGGTCATGTTATTTATTTTAGTGTTATCATTTATTTTTGTATTTATTATGGTAAAGTAATCTATTTATTTCTTACACAAATTAGTATAAGCCTAGGCTTACTAACTTTTGACCAAAATTATTATTTTTCTTTTTAATAATTAGATAAAAGTTTCTTGCTTCATTAACTTCTTGAACATACAAGATTAAAGGCAACGGCCCATTCATAAAAGGTTACGTGATTTTTATGCTTCTTATTTATTTCAATTATCATTGTGATTATTTGTATATTGCTCCGACTCTTAATTTATATGCTAGATTGGACCCTAGAGACATGGGGTGGTGTCACACCCTCGATTTTCAACATAAATATAGAGAATATTCATAAATAAAACCTCGCAATATTCCATACGATACCCCAAAAGAGTTTAATAATACCATTCCGCAATTTCACAGTATCCACCAAGAGTTTCCAAAATAGTACAACTTCGGCTCCATGGCCCAAATTAACAAAAGTAAAAGTATCGATAGAGTCAATGAATTACATCCTTTCATAATCAAGGATTTACCAATAGAGTTACAAATACATCTTTCAAAAGAAACTATAAAGATGACTCGGTAACTCCACAATGTTAGCTTTCAAAATAATTTTCCACTTCAAGACATCCCCAACATGCAGCTACAGCCCTGAGTTAGCACCTGAAAATGAAGGAAGGTCTGAGCTACACTAGCCCAGTAGAAAACTCTAATCTAACAATATATGCATATGAAATGTCGGTACGATTACGGGATGAACAAAGGTAGCAAGATCCAATGAATGAACAATAATAGTGATTTCTATTCCAACAATCCGTTTTCAAAGTCAGCCATAAGCTTCAATGAATTATCAATCTATGCACCAAGTGTCATAGCGTGTCTCGTATAGGTGTCGTGAGCCGTAGCTCCTGCCGGGCCAGTTAAAGGACCCCGATGTCCTCTGCCAGGCACCTTACCCGTAGGGAGGTCCTGAAGTATCAAATATGAGCATATAGCTCCTGCCGGGCCAATTAAAGGACCCTGATGTCCTCTGCCAGGCACTCACCCGTCGATGAGTCCTGAGGTGTTCTCGTCGTGTTCGTAATGTTCCAAATCCTTTAACCGTCATGATGATACCATCTCAAACGCAACTTTATATCATAAAGTACCCCTTTTTTTTTGTAAGAGAAATCATGCCCGAAGGAAATTAAAACTCATGGAAATGTCCAACAGTCTTGATAGTGGCAAGTAATCAATTTAAAAAAATTAACGTGGGAGGTATTTGGGATGAATTAGGAACGATCGGAACTCCAAACAAAGGTATACAAATCCAAAATGATAAAGCAATGCGGTTACAAATCGTTATCGATGACGAACGGAGTGAGGTATCGATGACTCGGGGTCGGGTCAATAAAATAAGAGAAAAAAAAAAACACAATGTTATCGATAATAAATGAGAGGGTATCGATAACTCAAGGTAATGATCTGTCCGAAACGAAACGTTATCGATAACGATTGGAGAGGTATCGATAACATTGGGGTTAAAATAATTCCAGCCGCAAGGGTAGCGATAACAATGACCAAAAGTATCGATAACAATAGAATTTCTGGGTCTTTGGACAAAGTGTTATCGATAACAATTAAAATGTTATCGATAACAATAGCTTTCGAGCAGATTTTTGACAGACAGAGATGGGTTTTTCAACAACAACAACACCAACAACAACTACCACGATCTAAGGCACAAATCAAGCTTCAAGAAACACTTCATAAACATATTTTGATAGTTAGAACCTCCTACCTCAAGATTCAAAACGAATTTGGGAAGAATTCTCAAGCCCTAGCTCCAATCTTTGAGTTCGAACGAAATACGCCTCCACCGAGCTCAAACCCAAGCAATACGGACTGAAATACGCGAAGAGATGGAAGATTGAAGGTAGCTTTGTGTGGGTTTTGGGTGATATTTGGTGAGAGCAAGGGAGGGAGTGAGAGTGAGAGATGGGAGCCGAGAGAGAGAGGAGTCGGGAGAGTGAGAGACCGAGAGGTGGAGAGAGTGGGAAATAATTTCCCTGCCTCTCACCCCACACACATACATGCACACATCACACAATCCTCCCTCAAGAAAAGAATTCTAACACAATAACCCCAAGTTCTCAATTTCAAAATCAATCTCATCCTTCTTATTTCCTTTAAAACCTTTTAAAACCCATTTTCGAATTTACGGGTCTTTACACTCTACCCTCCTTAGAAAAAATTTCGTCCTCGAAATTTAAATGATCATGCTCAACTAAGACATACTCCACATTAATATGCAACAAGTATAGCCATCAACTTCATGCAACTAGTCAAAAGCATGAAACTCGAATTTAAACACTCACATTGAGTCATTCCGGAAAAAGGTGCGGATATTTCGTTCTAACTTCATCCTCTCTTTCCCACGTGGATTCCTCGCTACCTTGATTACTCCATAAGACTCGGACCAACGGTATCGTCTTACCCCTCAACACTTGATCGCGCGAATCTAGGATACGTATCGGCTCTTCCCCGTAAGATGCATCGGCTTCAAGTTCTAGTTCGGACCATTCTAACACATGTGACGGATCCGGTTCATACTTCCTCAACATGGATACATGAAACACGTCGTGCACATTCGATAATCTCGGCGGCAAAGCCAAACGGTACGCAACCTCTCCGATTTTCTCAATAATGTCGAACGGACCGACGTAACGCGGTGAAAGCTTTCCCTTCCTTCCAAAACGTGACAAGCCTCGACGTGGCGATACTTTAAGAAACACGTGATCTCCCACTTCGAACGATAATGGACGACGACGACGATCGGCATAGTTCTTTTGTCGACTTTGAGCGGTTAGCAACCTTCGGCGAATTGTCTTAACTTGTTCGGTTGTCCTCTCTTGAGCCTCTAAAAGTCGTTGACGAATCGATCTCATACTCTCGGTAGTTTCTCTAACCATATCCGGTCCCACTAACGTCGCCTCTCCCAATTCGGTCCAACATACGGGTGATCGAGACGGTCTCCCATACAAGGCTTCATACGGCGCCATCTCGATACTCGATTGATAACTATTGTTGTACGCAAATTCTACCATCGGCAAATGTTCCTCCCAACTACCCCGGAAATCCATAACGCAAGCCCGAAGCATATCCTCCAAAGTCTGAATCGTTCGCTCGGATTGACCATCGGTCTGTGGGTGATAAGCGGTACTAAACAAGAGATTCGTGCCCAGAGCGGCCTGCAGACTCTGCCAAAAACGTGCGGTGAACCTCGGATCTCGATCAGATACGATAGATACAGGAATCCCATGAAGTCAAACGATCTCCCGAATATACAAACGGCTAAGCGTCTCTATGGAATCGGTAACATGGATAGGTAGGAAGTGAGCGGTTTTGGTAAAACGGTCCACGATAACCCAAATAGCATCATGGCCCCTCGGCGATCTCGGCAAACCCGTCACAAAATCCATCGTCACATTCTCCCATTTCCACTCGGCTACCGGTAACGGTTGTAGTTCTCCCGCGGGTCGTTGATGTTCGGCCTTCACTTGTTGACACGTCAAACACTTGGACACAAAGATCACCACATCTCTCTTCATCCCCGGCCACCAAAATTGCCTACGCAAGTCATGATACATCTTCGTTCCTCCCGGATGAACGGCTAACGGTGAATGGTGAAACTCTCGTAGGATTTCTTCCCGACACGAAACGGGTACGAACAACTTTCCTTGATAACGTAAACTCCGGTCGGCGTGAATCATCCACCCTTCTCGAGCATTTCCGCTAAGGAATTTAGTACGGAGTTCTTCCGCTTCTTTGTCATTTTGTTGAGCTTCCACCACTTGTGCCGATAAGGTCGATTGTACGGTAAGATTGCACAACGTAACCCCTTCTTGAACTTCCTCGAAGTGCGAGGCATAGTGCCCCAAATCGCTCACCATCTTCCACTCACGTACGGCTACGCTCGCTAAGTACGTCGGTTTTCTACTCAACGCGTCCGCAACAATGTTCGCTTTCCCCGGATGATAATGCAATTCGAAATCATAATCTTCTAAGTGTTCCATCCAACGACGTTGACGTAGGTTAAGCTCCTTTTGAGAAAAGAGATACTTTAGGCTCTTATGATCGGAAAATACTTCAAATTTCTCACCGTAAAGGTAGTGACGCCAACTCTTCAAAGCAAAGACGACGGCCGCGAGTTCTAAGTCATGTGTAGGATAGTTTCGCTCGTGAATCTTTAATTGTCTCGATCCATACGCTACTACTCGTCCCGCTTGCATCAATACGCATCCCAACCCTTCCTTAGACGCATCACAATACACGGAATAGCCAACTCCACGCTCGGGCACAATCAAGACCGGTGCGGTGGTCAATCGCCTCTTCAATTCCTCAAATGCCGTCTCACATGAGTCACTCCAAACAAAACGAGTCCCCTTACGAGTTAGTCTAGTCATCGGTGCCGCTAAACGAGAAAAGTCAAGAACGAAACGACGGTAGTAACCGGCCAACCCCAAAAAGCTCCGAATCTCAAACACGTTTTTCGGTCGCTGCCAGTCCAGAACGGATTCTATCTTCTCCGGATCAACGGACACACCTCCTTTCGAAACCACGTGACCTAGGAATTTAACCTTGGGTAACCAAAACTCACACTTACTAAGCTTGGCGTACAAACGGTGTTCCCTCAGGAGTTCAAGAACAATGGCAAGATGAGTTTGGTGTTCTTCCTCCGTGGGTGAATAGATAAGAATGTCGTCGACGAATACAACTACGAATTGATCGAGGTAAGCACGAAAGATACGGTTCATCAAATCCATGAAAGTAGCTGGAGCGTTTGTTAAACCGAATGGCATCACGACGAATTCATAATGGCCATAGCGAGTACGGAAAGCGGTTTTAGGGATATCCTCTCTACGAACTCTCAATTGGTGATAACCGGACCTCAAATCGATTTTGGAAAAGCAAGTGGCACCTCGGAGTTGATCAAACAAGTCGTCGATTCTAGGCATGGGATATTTATTCTTAATGGTCACACGGTTGAGCTTACGATAATCAATACACAAACGAAGCGAACCATCTTTCTTCTGAGCGAACAAAGCCGGTGCTCCCCACGGTGATGTGCTAGGACGAATGAATCCCAAATTCTCTAACTCTTGAAGCTGAACTTTTAACTCTCTAAGTTCGGCGGGTGCAAAACGATAAGGAGGAATCGATATAGGAGCGGTGCCTGGAAGTAAGTCTATCGTGAACTCAACTTCTCTCTCGGGAGGCAAACCCGGTAACTCTTCAGGAAATACATCAGGAAACTCGCGAGCCACTAAGGGCAACTCCCCACGTGTAGACAAATCCTCATCTAACGTCAAGCTCGCCAACATAGCATAAACCGACTCTCTTTCCCGAGGCCCACACAGATACGGTGCTAACGGTTCTCGACGCTCCCCATGAAACTCGAAACAAACACCCCCAGGCGGACATATGCGAACACGACGCTTGAAACAATCGATAGTAGCGTGAAACGTAGACAACCAATCCATCCCAAGAATGAGGTCAAAACCCGACATGTCTAGCACGATGAAATCAAAGACAAAACGATGGTCGCAAATAACAAGTTCACAATCTTTACAGATGCGACTCAGAGATGATTTTCCTCCTAATGGTGTCTCGACAAATAACGGCGTATCAAGATTCTCGGTGTCCAACTCCAATGCACACACGAAAGATGCAGCAATAAAAGAATGCGATGCTCCAGAATCAAAGAGTACTCTAGCGAAGGAATTGAATAAAAGAAAGGTACCCCTTACAACCGATGCCTCTGGAGCCTGAGAAACAGAAGGTGAAGCATTGGTGTTGATGTTGAAAACACGACCCTGGGTACCCTGACCCTGCACAAAGCCTCCCCTCTGACCGGAATCGTGAGAAGGTGCGGACGAACTCGCTCCCCGGTCACCCCCGGAACTCTGAACTGACAATGTCTGGCGAAAATGAGGCTGCTGCTGCCTCTGAGAACCCCTGAAAGACCGCTGACCAGAACCACGCCCTACCCCTGGCTGCTGCACCGAGCCCGACTCACTACGAGCTCCCGCCCCTTGAGGGCAACCCCAAGCGAGATGATCTGTCTTACCACAATTATAGCACGCCTTTAGAAGCTGTGGACACTGAGTACGAACGTGCCCGGGTTGATTACACTTGTAGCATACGGTCGGAGGTCTCGACAAAGCACCCCGATTTCCCGAAGAAAAAGGCACCTTAAAGCCCGATTGGTTAGATGGTTGCTGAGATGGTTCCCTTTGCCTTTTCCGCCCCTGACTCCCGAAACTGCCTGAAGACGAACTAAAACTTCCCACCTGTGGTCTTGGCTCCCAAGCCTTCACATTCCTTTGAGCATCCTTCGGAACCTCAATGCTTCTTGCACACTCTACAACTTCAGAAAACTTAGTCCTACGTTGTACCATCACCATCGTCCTTACAGTGCTGTGCAAACCCTTTTCAAACCGTCGACACCTCCTTTCCTCCGTCGACACCAACTCCGGAGCAAAACGAGACAAGGTTTGAAATTTCTGTACATACTCCGAGATGGTCATATTGCCCTGCTCCAATTTCTCAAATTGTTCCCTCAAGTTATCACGAGAAGTCTCCGGAATGTACTGTTCCTCAAAGAGCGCTTCAAACTCAGCCCATGTCAAATCCTCCACATCCGGTTCGTTCACTTGAGCTGCGGTCCTTGCCGCTCTCCTAGCATCCTTCCTAATCTCTAGAACCGATTCCCACCATTCGCCAGCCTCCCCAACTAGTTGAACGGCCACGATACCCACTCGAATATTGTCCTCGGTGATGTTTAGAGCTCGAAAGAGCTTGCGAATTTGAGTCAACCAATGGTCAGCTACCAAAGGGTCGGTACTAGTCCCATCGAACACCGGAGGGTTTCTACGGCTAAACTCCCTCATTGCCACCATGGCACGATCCTCAACGTTCTCCCTAGGAGCTTGGTTCAAAAGATTTGCAGCCACAAGTGCCGCAACGAGGTCTCTAGCGAATTGGGTTTGATTAGGAGATACCCCTGCACCTCGACCGGCCCCAGCCCCCAGATTCCCACCAGGGTTCTCCCCGTGCTGACTAACCTCATCCTCTAGAGGCGCCCCACGGCCGCGACCACGGCCTCGACCACCCCGGTTTCCAACCCCACCTCGCCTAACACGCGACCTCGGAGGCATCTAGCTACACAATATAAGAGAGGAAAGACTATTAACCACAATATCATAACTATAAGGTCCCAACACGGGTAAACAACTCTATACCACTCTACGATAATGAAAATGCAATGTCACGTAGTCACATAAACGTTAGTCACACAAGCATGCACAAATCATGTCAGAGGGCGCAACATTTTGAACCCATGAGACGAAACGTCTCCCCACGGTTTCTAGGTGTTCTAAACCTATAGCTCTGATACCAAGTTGTCACACCCTCGATTTTCAACATAAATATAGAGAATATTCATAAATAAAACCTCGCAATATTCCATACGATACCCCAAAAGAGTTTAATAATACCATTCCGCAATTTCACAGTATCCACCAAGAGTTTCCAAAATAGTACAACTTCGGCTCCATGGCCCAAATTAACAAAAGTAAAAGTATCGATAGAGTCAATGAATTACATCCTTTCATAATCAAGGATTTACCAATAGAGTTACAAATACATCTTTCAAAAGAAACTATAAAGATGACTCGGTAACTCCACAATGTTAGCTTTCAAAATAATTTTCCACTTCAAGACATCCCCAACATGCAGCTACAGCCCTGAGTTAGCACCTGAAAATGAAGGAAGGTCTGAGCTACACTAGCCCAGTAGAAAACTCTAATCTAACAATATATGCATATGAAATGTCGGTACGATTACGGGATGAACAAAGGTAGCAAGATCCAATGAATGAACAATAATAGTGATTTCTATTCCAACAATCCGTTTTCAAAGTCAGCCATAAGCTTCAATGAATTATCAATCTATGCACCAAGTGTCATAGCGTGTCTCGTATAGGTGTCGTGAGCCGTAGCTCCTGCCGGGCCAGTTAAAGGACCCCGATGTCCTCTGCCAGGCACCTTACCCGTAGGGAGGTCCTGAAGTATCAAATATGAGCATATAGCTCCTGCCGGGCCAATTAAAGGACCCCGATGTCCTCTGCCAGGCACTCACCCGTCGATGAGTCCTGAGGTGTTCTCGTCGTGTTCGTAATGTTCCAAATCCTTTAACCGTCATGATGATACCATCTCAAACGCAACTTTATATCATAAAGTACCCTTTTTTTTTTGTAAGAGAAATCATGCCCGAAGGAAATTAAAACTCATGGAAATGTCCAACAGTCTTGATAGTGGCAAGTAATCAATTTAAAAAAATTCACGTGGGAGGTATTTGGGATGAATTAGGAACGATCGGAACTCCAAACAAAGGTATACAAATCCAAAATGATAAAGCAATGCGGTTACAAATCGTTATCGATGACGAACGGAGTGAGGTATCGATGACTCGGGGTCGGGTCAATAAAATAAGAGAAAAAAAAACACAATGTTATCGATAATAAATGAGAGGGTATCGATAACTCAAGGTAATGATCTGTCCGAAACGAAACGTTATCGATAACGATTGGAGAGGTATCGATAACATTGGGGTTAAAATAATTCCAGCCGCAAGGGTAGCGATAACAATGACCAAAAGTATCGATAACAATAGAATTTCTGGGTCTTTGGACAAAGTGTTATCGATAACAATTAAAATGTTATCGATAACAATAGCTTTCGAGCAGATTTTTGACAGACAGAGATGGGTTTTTCAACAACAACAACACCAACAACAACTACCACGATCTAAGGCACAAATCAAGCTTCAAGAAACACTTCATAAACATATTTTGATAGTTAGAACCTCCTACCTCAAGATTCAAAACGAATTTGGGAAGAATTCTCAAGCCCTAGCTCCAATCTTTGAGTTCGAACGAAATACGCCTCCACCGAGCTCAAACCCAAGCAATACGGACTGAAATACGCGAAGAGATGGAAGATTGAAGGTAGCTTTGTGTGGGTTTTGGGTGATATTTGGTGAGAGCAAGGGAGGGAGTGAGAGTGAGAGATGGGAGCCGAGAGAGAGAGGAGTCGGGAGAGTGAGAGACCGAGAGGTGGAGAGAGTGGGAAATAATTTCCCTGCCTCTCACCCCACACACATACATGCACACATCACACAATCCTCCCTCAAGAAAAGAATTCTAACACAATAACCCCAAGTTCTCAATTTCAAAATCAATCTCATCCTTCTTATTTCCTTTAAAACCTTTTAAAACCCATTTTCGAATTTACGGGTCTTTACAGGTGGTGTGCGAATAGAATTCACATAGACGATGCTAAGTTAATGAAAAAAATGGTAAAGTGTTGGAATTGTGAGATTGTGGAATTTGTGATTTGGGCCATAGCTATGGCAAGGGTGACCTGTTGGGCCCTGTATTGAAATGGGTTACCTACGGGGCCTGGTGATGTTATTGTGGTGACCCTAACGTATGGTACGCCATGGGAAGTTCCAAAGGGTAATCGTGCCCTTGCAAGGCCAACAAGGGGGGATTGTCCCATGACACGGTCATAGTTAGTGGCTTAGGAATGGTGGCGATCCTAACGTATGGTACGCCATGGGAAGTTCCAAAGGGTAATCGTGCCCCTTGTTATGGCCTTAAATGAATTCATACTAAGTACATAATTTAGGTGTATTCATTTAGGACCCCGTGTGCAGGACAAAGCAAGGGGGGGTTTTCCATGACACGGTCATAGTTAGTGGTATGGGAGGAAAGGATCTCGTGGATGAGATCTTAGATTTTACGTAGGGTTAATGGATAGTAATAAACCGGCTTATGTGAAAAATCTCCGTTTAACTCATTCACATCATTATTATCTTGTTGCTTGCTAGCTGTAAAATAAAAGGGGTAGTTGGGTTGGATTATACTACGAGATGAACTCTATCACTCAGGTACGGATTGCCTGGCATCTGTGCCAGATTTTGCAGAAAATCAGGAAGAGACACAGAATCCCGAAGGCGAGCAGTTTTATACATAAGAGAATTCAGAGGTGGGAGCCGAGCCAGAGTACACTTGGGATCCGTATCAAGCTTAGAAGTCGGCTCTGTTAATTTGTCTATTTTATTACCACAAAGACTATTTACTATTTTTAGTATTTCCACAGTGGTTTGTAATAAATGAATCTTTATGTTGAATTATCTGTTTTGGATTTTGAACTTTAATAATAAATTTTTCAACAGTTAATATTTAATGCCTCCGATTTTATTCTCGAAAATCGAGGCGTTACAATTATAGAAAGACTATTAAGCCAAAATACCGCAAGTATGGTAAACAATAACATGCAATAAACAAAATCATGTATGGAGTTGTAAGGATATCGACAATGCTACAATCAAAAATTGATAACCAAAAGTTGTCACATCAGCTTTTGATTATTCATTTAAGAGATTGCTAAAAGGTTAACAATATAAATGTCTACAAAGGAAAAATCAAAATTGGATAGCCAAAACTTGTCACATAGTCTTTTCAAACTACAAAAAAAAAACACTGAAAACTATGAACAATAGAAAATAGTTTTTCTAAAATTAGTTTTGAAACTAATAAAAATTATTTACTAGAAATAGAAAAAGTTTTTGAAACTTTTTTTTGGAAAGAGATTGTTAAGTTTGATTATAACATTGTGAACCATATCTTGCACCAACATTGTTAACTTTAAAAACTTTTACTTTTAATTATAATATTGTGGATACTTTAAGTCTTAACAATATTGTTGTTTACAACGCTCTCCCTTCTCTCTACTTTCTCTCTTTAACTTCTTAAGTTAGGGTTTTCCTCGGGAGGCGGCTCCTCCTCCCCCCCCTCCTTTGTGCCGCCTTCTCTCCTCTTTTGGCTCCGTTCAGTTATCCAGAATGTTGTGCAGGAAAGTTATTCTCAGGAAAAGTGAAGTAAAGGAAAAAAAATCTATTTTCTTGTGAGTGTTCATTTGACAAAAGAATTTTTGTGAGTGTTCATTTGACAAAAGAATTTTGCAAGAAAACTAAAGTTTAGTTGTTCATTTGCCAGAAAAAAGACACTTACGAGAAACTTTTTTAGTTTTATTCCCATGGCTAATTCTAAATAAAAGTAACTTTGAGAGTTAAATAATGGGCTACCATAATTCAAAAATACACAAGCTGAACATGTATTTTATCTAATGCAAAGCCTTAACATGAAATGGAAAAATCGGCTTGCGATTCCCCATTCAATTTTCTATCCTCTGAATGGTCATGCAAATCCCCCGTTCAAATTGACATAATCAACCGTAAAAAAATAAGCTTAAATATAAGGAGATGATAACTAAATAAATAAATGCTAAAAAACCGTGCTTGATTAGTTGCCGATAAAAAAAACCAACGGATAATTAGTTAGTAGAAACCAAAAATGAAGACTAATGACAAGATAAATAAATATTTTCAAAAATTATACTACCAATTTGGTGAGCAAATTAAATTGGCGCCATTCTCTTTTTTCCTTGTCCGCCAATTATTTTGGCACCACACTGGATAAACCTTTTCCTGTGACGCAAAATCCTATGCTTTTGGCAGGATCACTTTTGCAAGAAAACTTAAAAACACAGGTCCCACTATTTTTCTGACAACTGAACACTACAAAAGTTATGGGAAAGTTGGTTTTTCCATGCTTTCATGTCCTTTCCTGACAACTGAACGGGGCCTTTCTTCCTCCCTTCCCTCTCCCTGTCTAATCCTCCTCGTTTTCCGTCGGATCCGTCCGCGGTTCTATTGGTGGTCGGTTCTCCCCCATCCATCTCTGCGTCATTCGAGGTTTGCTAATGGTGGTGGTGGTGTTATTTGAAGGGTTGCTGGTGGTGGTTTGATGTCGCAGCGGCTGGTGGTGGTGATATTTGTCGTCCGAGATCAAATCTACGAGTAGTGGTGGTTGTCTGATTTGCGGCAACTAGTGGTGGTGGCTTTGGATGATGATTACTATGGTGTGATGGTGGTGGTGCTTTGGTTCCACCAAGATTAGGTTTTTAGGGGTTTTTCCTGGTTTAATTTTATGTTGTTTTAGTTGTCTCTCCCCCTTCTGCGTGTGTCCTTATTTTAGCATTTTTTTTCCTTATGTGTGTGAGTTTGATTTTGTGAAATGTAGTGGTTGGTGTAGTGTTGCACTATTGCTCTCTAATGGGGTTTGGGGTGTAGGTCTTTCCTATTTGGAGCCTATTCGTCTGTTTGGCTATTCTCTCATTTGTCCAATTAAAGATTTGCTCTTCGATGTACTCTTTGATATCAATGAAATTTCTAACCTTTTGGAAGGAAAAAAAAACAGAATCATCTATGACTTTGTTAATACTCCATAGTCTATACTAGCCAAGAACAAAGGTACTTAAAATATTAACTCAGTGTATTGATCGAATAATATAGCATCTCTGTAAAGAAAATCATATCGATCAGACATCAATAACTCACTGTTCTTATTTTTGTTAAAATGAAAGGAAAATTTAAATTTGTAAATTTCCTCCATACTAAATTCTATTTGACCATGAAGTTTCCGATATCCGATCAACTTGAATTTTGGTATCGATATAGTACTTGTCAAACTCTTCAATATCAACAATTCGGATCCAATTAGTACATGGGATGAATTGATCTGTTAGTGGATTTTGCGTTCTTTACGTTAACATGGACGGAAATGGGGTGTGTCTACACTTTTTCATAGACCACAAGGGAGGCGGATGCACAAAATTGAACCCGAGAGAGTGTAATTGCACATCATGGCCTAAACCACAATGGGTATAAGTGGACTTTGTGCTTAATTATATTTGCCCAATACATTAGTAGCCCAAAGACAAATAAGGGCAGATTTGGCTTTAAAAGTCATTTTGACTTATTTTTTTGTCTTTATTAAAAAAAATCGCATTTTCAGTTTTGCGTCAAACTTTTGAGACTTGTTGATTCGTCTCGACGAGAGGAATCGAAAAAGTAAATTTTTTTTTTATTGAAACTCATAATTTTTTTCAAAAAGACAAAAATAAGAAAAAATAACCATCTTATTGACTTATTTTTGTTTTATTAAAAAATAATGAGTTTCGATCAAAATTTTTTACTTTTCTAATTTTCTCTCATCGAGACGAATCAATAAGTCACAAAAATTTGACGCAAACCAAACAAATGCAATTTTAAAAAAAAAAAAAAATAAGTCTAACTTTTAATTCAAACCCACCCTAAATAGGCCCGAACACACAACTTACAAGCCCAAAAACTAAAATAAAACCCAATTGTAAAACGACAAAAGATGGTGGCGGCAGCACCAGTAGCCGACTAGCCTTTTCTTCTTCATCTTCTCCCTGCAGCAACCAACGATCGTCTTCTACACCAAACCAGGTACAGCTCCTCTTTCCTCTTCCTTCCTTTCTTCTTCTTCTTGCTCTTCTTCTGCTTCTTATTCTCCATCTTGTTCCCTTCTTCTTCAGTGAACCAAACCTGCACAAATGCCGTATCCGGAGAGAGTATTATCTTACTATTGAAGCACGCGATGAAGGTCAACTGATGAGTACAACATTTGCAGGTTGCCAAATGTGGCGTGATTTTTGTTTTGTTTTCATATTGAACTTTGAAACAACGTAGAGGTGTTTAATGGCTAATTAGTACTAAAAGAACCCGAGTGTTTTATCAAATATAATTCATTTTTTTCTTCTATAAAAGAACCCGATTGTTAATGAGTATATATGTGTGGGGGTGTCTGTGTAGAGATAGAGAGAGTATTCAAATACCGTTGGCAAATCACTGTCTGAGACCAACAAGTACGTTTATCTTGAACCCCAACTCTCCTGCGTCACAAGCACTTGTTGGTTTAATTTAATATTTTACTTTATGTTAATATTAATTACATGAATACTTGATTAGTTAGACTTAAAAAGGGGTGGAAGATCCCATTGACTTGGTCTCCTTGTTTTGCTCCTATATGTTAGTAGTATGCTGTTATATACTAACAGTAGAGTAAAACAACTCATGCTTAATTATCTTCTACTTCTTTTCCTAATCATATAATTTTCCCAACAATCTAAGGAATGATATTTGTTAGGAATTTCTGTTAGGGTTATACTTGCTGTAGTACTGTTGAGTCGCTATGTTTTGAAAAAAAAATGGCATTTGACGATTCGAGTTCTTGCAAGCCTGAGAAGTTCAATGGTCAAAATTTCAGAAGTTGGCAACAACAAATGAAATTTTGGCTCACCACTTTGGGTTTATATTCTGTGATTCACAAGGGTTTGGTTTCAAAAGGAAGAGAAAAATCTTCGAAAAAATGTAGAGACCCGAGAAATTTTAATCTTTGAAATATCTATTAATTGCTAATTGAGAAAATATGGTTTTATCGGTGGATAATTGACTTGAGGACTTAAGTGATAAAATAGAAGTTTGAGGGAGTAAATGTGTAATTTGTCTTTGAGGGTATATAAGGGGGTGTGCACATGTATGGGATCATTTTCCTTCCCTCTTTCTCTCACTCATCCGGCATCTCCCATCTCTCTCTCCCACCGACATCTCTCTCTCTCCTCCTCTCACACTCAAAACTCCACCTCACACCCCGAAATCTTCGAGAAACAACTACATTCAAGCCTTGCAATCACGTTCCTAAGCTCGGAAATCTTTGGGTTGAGTTCGAATCGAAGTTTCAAAGCTCGAAAGTCTAGGGCTCGTCCAATAACGCGAGGATCTCGTCCATTGTCTCGAGGTAGGAACTTCTTGACCTCTTTTATATGTTTCCTTGTTGATTTGGTGTGAAATCGAGCTATTGGTTGTTGAATTTGGTTGAGCATTAAGTTCTGAAAATCTGCTGAAAATCGCTACCCGAAGCCAATCCGTATCGATACGGTTTTCGTGGCGTATCGATACGGGTAGCTTATCTTTTTGATCAGTTGAATGCGTATCGATACGGATTTTATGCGTATCGATACGGGAAGCTTATCTCCAGATTTTGTTCCTGTTGACCATTTATTGATTGTTTTGGCTCTCTATCACTTCTAAACCCCTTGAAACACCTCCTAATTGATCTCAAGCTCATCCTTTTGGCTTCTTGCGACTTTTCAATGCTTTCCTTGCCCGTTGGTCTTCCGTTGACACAATTGAACATGGAACTACATGGTTAAACGTTGTTAATTGCTTATTGATTGTAAATTGGAATATGTGACCGTTTGTGATGCATTTGTGATAGTATTGACATATCATACGACATTACGTTTGAGAATGTGATCTCGGAAGTCATAGCTTGCATGTTAGTTGAGAATTGAGTGGTTTGAGGTCGAATGGTGGTTTAGGGAATCCCGTACGCAAGGGGTGGTAATACGGTGACACACAAGGGTTTCGTACGCGAGGGGTGGTAATACGGAAATCCTGGGTTTGTGGGGTCACTGTGACGCAAGGGGTGGTAACACGGTAATCCACATGAAGTTGTATGGTGACGCAAGGGGTGGAAATACCAATGGTGGGAGTTAAATGGTGTTGAGTTGAGTTGGGGCACTTGAATTGTTGAGTCTCGTAATTAGTGCCCGTAGTCAGAGTCAAGGTTTAGAATGTGGATCGAATGATCTTGAGAACTGAGCTTTGTTTCCATACCTTTCTTTCCATTGCATCAGTCGACATGTGTACATATAATTTTGGTTAAGATTTTCCTACTGGGCTTTGTAGCTCAACAAAATCTTTCTTTTCAGGTACCAATGCCGGACTTTAGCCTCATGCGTGCATGCTTGGATTGTGAACAAGATTTTGGAAGCCTTTGCACTTAGTTACCTTTTTCATCTTGTAATGGTTTAGCTTTTGACTCAAGATGGATTTGTAACTAAGAATTCATGAATGTGTGTGGTAGGCGTAAGTTTGATTTAACGGACCTAGTTCAAGCCTTAGTTCACTATGGTTCTTTAAATTGAAACTTGCTAACACTAAGTATAGGTTCAAGTCTGAAAGACACCTATGCCCATTGCACAGTAAAAGCACTCTTGTAAAATTTTAAATTTGTGGGGGATTGTTGGTTTAATTTAATATTTTACTTTATGTTAATATTAATTACATGAATTTATGGAGAAATTATATACCTAATCAGTTAGACTTAAAACAAGGTGGAAGATCCCACTGACTTGGCCTCCTTGTTTTGCTCCTATATGTAAGTAGTATGCTGTTATATACTAACGGCAGAGTAAAACAACTTAAGCTTAATTATCTCCTAATTCTTTTCCTAATCATATAATTTTCCCAACACTTGTAACATGGTGGTATTATTCATGCAATTAGATCGCAGCTTTCACGTTCAGAACCATAACCAGCGATGAACATTCCTGCCAATGATGAAGACTACCACGGAGGGGTTTTCCTTGACGAAAGCGATATCGTCCAGGAAATTTCCAGCGACGACGAATACCTTCCTGACACGGACGACGAAGCAAGATCTGATAGTGAAGCTAGTGACGAAGCTGATGATTGCGCAGGCGAACTTTATACGGTAGCGTGCAGTCCAACAGATGGTACATTAGTGGCAACAGGGGGTGGAGATGATAAAGTATTTCTTTGGAAAATAGGGCATGGAGATTGGGCATTTGAGCTTCACGGTCATAAAGATTCTGTGTCTAGTTTAGCCTTTAGTACTGATGGACAATTGCTTGCATCTAGAAGCATTGATGGACTTGTTCAAATCTGGGACACAAATTCTGGCAGTCTCAAGTGTGCACTAGAAGGTTCTAGAAAGGGCATTGAGTGGGTCAGGTAGCATCCAAGAGGACATCTAGTCTTGGCTGGTTTAGAGGATTCTACTGTTTGGATGTGGAATGCGGATACAACTTCGTATCTTAATATGTTCTCGGGTCATAGTAAGATAGTGACATGCGGTGATTTTACCCCTGATGGTAAAACAATATGTACAGGTTCCAAGGATGCAACTTTGAGAATATGGAACCCGAGAACTGGCAAAAATATCCATGTCGTTGGAGGTCATCCTTATCACACGAAAGGCTTGACATGTTTAACAAACTCCATTTTGAATAGACATGCAAAATGAAAACAGAGTCCTAACTCTCCGAAGTCCTTTAGGGTATCCAATTTAAAGAAGAAATGAAAATAGGAATAATTTTTTGTGCTTTCTCACATGGTCGAACTCAGCATGGTGCCGCTGCAAACTTTATTGTCACAAGGGTCTTGATTGCCATCAAACTCAAACCCAGGTGTATTTCTGGTGAATTAGCACAAGAGGAAATTGACGCTTAAACGATACCCTAAAATCAATCACAGAATAAATCCTAAATGAACTGTATGAGGAAAAAGAACAAGTTTGTTATTGTCGTGTTCATCATAGAGCAAGGAGGGAAAATAATTGGAATTTTATTCAGGTTCGGGGTGAAATTATATTTGTTTTGATCTGAACGACATCACATGCTTGAATGATTATGTGGTCTTCAAGTTGGGGCAATCTCTTATTAAAAATGAGAAACAAAGTTGGGGCATCTCTTATGGTATAAAAATATGGTTCTATACCTGTAATTTGGAACGCGATTTTACAACTCCATGCTCCAATGGGAAGCCATTTTTGGTACTACTAGGTGCGGCCACGTGCAAAGCACAAATATTATGTGCCCGTTGAAGAGGATATATTATTTTGTTTTAGGGTGAAGATTAATGTTGTTTTTTATACTGACAATGGAAATGCAGGAATTATAGAAGAAGACTAATTGTTTGAAATTAATTACACAAGTTTTTGTTGGAGAAGGAGATGCATTCAAGGAGTGAAGATGATTTGTTGTGAATGGTACCATTGAGAAAGAAGTTTAAAAATGATCACTTCTACACTAACCAGTTGTAACGGTGAAAAATGTCAAAAGTTGAAACCATAGCTACACAACTACCATGCTGCTCGAAGTTCACATGACAGAAAGCCAAAAGACAATGTTGTAGAAAGCACACTGCACAAAATCAAACAAAAACTATTGCATATTGGACAGACAAACAAGCCTGATCCATTCTTAGGATTCTCCATTACTATCATGGTAGCAAGGAGCACCACCTGAGAGGTTAATCTGTGGTTGTAAAATCAAGGGGGGAATCTCAACCACAGTAATGTCAGAATACCCTTTTATTAGCTAATTATAAGGGAAAAAAATCCAGTTCCAATACTACTTTGAATTCTCAAACTATAGAAGTGGAACTGAATCGGTCCAACTTGAAATCTTGTGAACACATCCCAATCATATTGGGTGGAAGGAAACTATTAAAAGTGGAAACATGAAAACCAGTGACTGGAAGGTGAAGAGTAACACAAGTTTTTAAGTTGCTCAGGATTACGTTTCCATGCTGAAATAAAAAGGTGCAAGCAAATAGTTCAATGAAGACAAAGTCACTCACTTGATCAACCAGTGGAATTCCTCCTTCTCTGAGCATCCAAAGTCAGAAGTCCATGCATGACCTAAACAAACAAACCTAATCAATAGATAAATTGATAATACAAAGCGTGATTCTACCAAGGGAACCCTCAGATTGCAGGTTGACCTATGGTAAACTTGTGAAACCTAAGCATGTCCATAACACCAACATGAGCAAGAGCACAGCCAAACAGATCAGGTCTCTGTCACCACAAAAATTAGCAAATAAGAGAATAGACAAGAAATAGTAAGGTGAATATAACTCATCCAAAAATGCCATCAAGAATGAACCAACACCATTTTTTACCTGATTAATACAAGCCCCAATAAGAAGGCCACCGTTGCTTCCACCTTCAATACACAATTTTCTGGATTGAGTATAACCAGCCGATACAAGGAATTCAGCAGCAGAAATGAAGTCATCAAAACAATTCTGCTTTTTCGCTAGGGAACCAGCTTTATGCCATTCTTCTCCATACTCTCCACCACCACGAATGTTTGCTCTGCAGAATATAGTATCTAAATGTTTTGTAAGTACAATACGGCTGACACTGAAAGAGGGTGTAATACTAGTGTTAAATCCACCATATGCATATAACAAACAAGGATGTGATCCATCCAGAAGAATATCCTTTCTGGCCGCTATGAACATGGGTATCTGGGTTCCATCCTTAGTAGGTATGAAAACTTGGCAATGGAAAGCAATCGATTAAAGGGACAACAAAATGTCTAACAAAATGCAAGAAACATTAAGAAGAGAAAAAACAACTCCAGTCCCCAGGTGGTCGGGTGCCCAAAGAGATCAAGAAAAAGGATATTGAAAACACAACCCAGATTTTTCCTCCCACTAACTGTATATGAAGTGCTTACCTGATTCACATTGAAACCTGTACGATCAAATTCAGGAACAACAATTTCTCTGAAAATCTTCATATCCGGAACACCGGTGTCCAAGTTGCACTGATACATAATACCGGGGGAAAGGAAGCTAGTAAACCCAATAAAAGCTATAATATCTTCGCGCCTAGCAGAAATCTCAGAAACTGTGCCAATGTCCATTGGTAAATTCTGTAGAAGGGCGGCCGTTTTCAAGTCTCTCAACTGCAGAACATACTTCACATTGCTCAAGTAACTCACTAGAACTTGATTATCATTCACGGCAACAGCTGATTCAAGCACATCCTTTTCGGCTTCTTGAAGGATCTCCCTCCAAGTACTTGGTTCCTTGAGATCTACCCGGACCAACTTATATTTGGGAGCATCCTTGTTAGTCTGAAAGGTAAAGAGAGTATCGTCATTCGCTATAACATCATAGTCTGCATCAAAATTGTCAATAAGCTTAACAAAGGGAAGCAGATCCTTTCTCCCCCTGTGACCTTCAAGCCCATTACTAAGTGCCGACATGTCACAGTAATAAACTTTATTAACTGGTTCACAACTCTCCGCAATGGTCAAAAGAAGATACTGCACAAAGGGTAATATCATAAGTGATTGTCATCATCCAAACGTAGATTCGGCTGCAAATAAGAAGTTTTCAGGAAGCCAGCTGAAATCCAAGCTTTTAAATTCAAAACAGGCATATAAATAAATTACCATTAACCAAAAAAAACCCAATCTAATGAAAATATCTGCTACAATCATACAAACCTTCATAGATGCTTGAACATAATGACAAACACAACCAGACCTCATAAAACTGATGTTTGCGTATTAGGTGCTACAATTAAAAGACAAATGCATTTCTACCATGGGAAGCATCCCAATTTCCATAAATGAAGATCACTAATTTCCATCATAGAATACTTTAACACAATCAATTTCCACACAACGTCATTTATACAATTTTAACCTGTGGCAAAAATTGCAATACCAATGGGGCTACCCTCCTTCCCTTACAGTGGATCCCTCCTTCCCTTATAATTTTAACCTGTGCATGCTTGTAGGAGCATCGCCCGTACCATACGTCAGCAAAAATTTGTGTCATCACGCTCCTTTTTTGTACCCCAACATCCAGGCATCTAGACATTCATTTGCGGTTCTAAGAAAACAATTGTAAGAGTAACTGCTTCCCAGGTTCATGCTTGTTACTCCCCCTAAACCATTTCTATGAGCTGTCAATGTATGGCTTTCTCTGGCAACAAGTTTCCTATGATCTGCTCGTAGAGAATCACCAGGTGATAATAGAAAATGTAGGGCCAAAGAAAATCCAGAGCATATACAATCAACTTAGGAAGATGCATAACTGTGAAGCCACATCCACCCCTCATCATTTCTTAAATAGGGCCTGTAAACTCATCAGGTGAAGATGGACAAACGAAAAGTAGCGCTCCTCCAAGGATTTCCAAAGTAACTCAACCACCATGGCATCCTCATGACATGCAAAAATAAAAAACAACTTATTGGGCAAGCTGTGGCTCTCAGACACATGACACCAAAAACGCACCAAAAGACCAGTTTAAAGTTCTTTCTCAAGATAGGAAGATCTATATAACTTTATGGATTCCAACCTCCGTTTTTATTCCATACGCTAAAATTGACTATTGACCGTAGGATAAAAAAAGACCCAATTCTAATGAAATGACTTCAAGCAGAGCCATCAACTACCCTAACCCGTCTACGATTCCCTCGCATGTTCAAAGGGTCTGAAGAAAATAGGAAAATGATACTTGCAATGAACATAGTCTCATGACTACAGTAAGCAAACTTATAGCTTAATCCTAACTTAAATGACAAACTAAACTTATAATGCAAGGCATTGGGGAGTAGGGTTCAAATCAATCTCACCTATTCTTTGCAGGTGAGACCTTGAACAACACACTTTCATTAAAATCATTGCAATTCAAGTCCCATTGATGATGAGACATGCCGGGACCATAATCCTAGGGAGTAGAGAGCCTCCTTTCCATCCAAAAGGTTTCGTAAAACCCGAAAATGTGAGGAGACGCCCAAAACAATATTGCATGATGCTTGTCACTACTCAAGGATTTAAGAATGGTGCTACCTTCATTCCCCTAGCTTTATTAAAGAACAGGCTTGAAATTTGCAACTGTGAAAAGATTTCCCTTCGAACTCTTGAAGTCCCCATCGAATACCCATGTCCATCTTATAAGAAGATGGTAAGGCTATCAGCTATTTGTTACCATACCCCAATTGCACAGTCGGATCTTTCTTCTTTTTTTCTAATTCTGGGCTATTACAAAGTTAGTAATTCAATATCCAATGATGCTCCTTTCAAAAAAAAAATCTCCAATGATGCAAAAATCAAAATACTGATTCCCTTGAGAGGATGTCTGCATATGTCCTGTCATATTGATAATTTTATCAAAAAAATCATTTTCCAAAATTAAATCCAGAAAATATCAAACAACAGGGTAAATTACTTAAATACGATTTTCAGAAAGGGTCAGTCCAGACTTATATGTTCACAAGGCTAAATGAAATGTAGCGAGCCAACCACTCAATTATGACGTTTAACATGTTCACACTATAACAGGACAAAAGCAAACCAAAATTCAGCTAGAAAGAATTAAGACACTCCAGCAAATCTGAAGTGCTCCCCACATAAATGCACAAACTGCAACACAATACAGAAACAAAGCTTGTTACCTTCCCATCATCTGTAACTGAAGCTCCATGTGTGTACTTCGGATTATCAGGATCTCTCCAACATAAAATATCTTCAGATTGATTGGTACCCAAGAAATGATAGTACACCTCCTGATTTAAGTTAACGTTGGTCTCGGTACCAGCATCTACATTTTCCCCATCCCTACAAAAGTGAAAACAGTACATAACATCATTACCATGATTCAGGACATTTTCCTGATGCTTCATCATTGTAAACTGAATTTTCCCTCAAGAAGAATTGCAGGGACTAATGCTTTATGACAAAGAAAACCATTCACAAAATCATTGTAACCAAACGTTTCTGAAACTTGACAATAAATCGTCACAAAAGTTATAATCATTGAAATTGATGCTGAAACAAGGAAAAATACTGGTCAGGTTTATCTACTCTACAAATGAAAGTTTAAATACTGGGCTAGCTTTGGTCTGTGCCAACATCTAATTGTTCCCTCCCTGAAATAGAAAAATTAGTTTAATCATTGGCATTTTTAGATTCATAATCCCCAATGTTACTCTATTTCCCTCTTTTCCCACATTTTTTCTCAGGCCAGAATGCATCAAGTAAAGGTGAAAATGGACAAACCAGTTCGTAGAAGTATCCTGATTAAAACTCATGCAAATCAGACAACACAGTGGGCACTGTTAAACACAGACTTTGACAGCTTCCTTAAAATTATAAAATAAGGTAGTCGTGTAGTATCCTCTGCATAAAGCTACCACTTTCAACAAAAGCATGTCAAATTTAATCACAAAAAAGGGGGCCACATTCCAGACTTATCTACTCAAGACCTTCTTCAATCTTAATTGCAGAATTAAATCAATGGGGACTTCTGAGCAAATCTTACAAACCACGGCTGTTGATTTACTTACTTGGGAGCTGGGTAGCGGCTATAAAAAACCCTTTGCCATCATGGGTCCAGCTAACACCTGAAAACTTAACCTGTAGAAAAGTAGAAGAAAACAAACACAGACGTATGCCAGATCAGATACATGTACATACACAAACAAGTAATCCATAACCCACCTTAGTGCTGTCAATGGTCTTTCTCATTGGTATTGAAAAGTTAATGAAAGTTGCAACACTCACCCATGACAGGGTATCAGGCTCCACACTTTTATTATCAACCCTCATGACTTTAATAGTGACCCAGTCACTTCCACTTGAACTAAGCCCATATGCCAAGTACTTAGCATCTTCGCTAACAGCAAAAGTGTTCAATGAAACTGTTCCATCCTCACTAAGTCCATTAGGATAAAGTAAAACCTCTGGTTCCCCATTTAAACTATCCCAAAAGATTATTCATCAAACGAAAGGAAAGAAACAGAAGCAATTAATACTTCACAGTTTTTTTGAATCTCATATAATATCATCAACCATAAGCTTGATTAAACATCTCTGGAATAGGTGGAACTAAAATATGTATGTATAGAAATTCAGAGAACGTAAATAGATCATGACAAAAAAGATAGCTCTTCTCATACACGTATCCCATATAAAAGCTTAAGCTATTAGGTGGAGAGGTTCATCATGCACACTAATTTAACACTCATTCCATAGCCAAACAATGTGGAATTATATGCTCTGTCACTTCCGAGTCTACAATTAACACCAAACTCTCACTTAACCTTCCTTTCTCATCTCATATTCCCCGAAAATATCAAAGGAAACTGGTTAGTCAAACTCCAAAGATGAGGAAGCCTTCCACTCTCTCATTCGAGAACTGCATGTCCTTATCTACGGAAAAGCTCTGAGACGCCTCAACCAATGCAGTATTGCACTGTACTATGTAGCACTGACAATTCATCAGAGGTCACGTACCAGTCTCGAATACTTGTCAGACACCAACAGTATGCAGAAACGTGGCCGACACTCAAATATGTCCTATTTTTTTCTCAACACTTCACATTTGGACATTCTCTCTAGAAAATGTTATGGAAACTCTCGGGAATAGCAACAGCACAGATCACCCTTTTGCCCTGAGCAGTTTCCAAATAGTAAACTCCCGCCCTTCCGGACCCATCAGAACCATGCCTAATTATGTCCCATTGAATAAATGGTGCGCACACAACCATGCTAGCATCAAGACAAGCACAATCATTAACGCAGAAAATAAGGCGCTGGCCATATATAGCCAAATTTAGAATATAATAAATATATAGACAAGCAGGCAAAAGAAATGGCATAACGAAATACACACCAACCTAAACTGGGCTTTAAAAAGCGAAATGGCATCTAATCAAATCCCAATGTTACTATCGCTCATGAATTATCTTAACCGGATTCCAACACCATTCAACATCAATACACATGTCTTTATATTCTGTTCTTTGCAAGGGAAAAAGAACCAACAAAAAATTGCTATATCTACTAAATCCCAAGCTTGATTTCGATTTTCCAATTAGCCATACTAACTGTAAATCCATATATTATATAGTCCAAAAAGACCACGTATTCTTGATACCTTTTGGACATACCACTATCATCAGCACATGACCAAAAGCCAAATAATCAATGACAAACATACGAATTAAGAAATTAACAACTAAACCCAAAACCCACAACACTCAAGAGCAGATGATGACGACTAACAAATCAATACACAGGCACAAGCGGCAACGAAATGACCCAACTACCCCCATACCCTGGGCAATCCGTTAAATGGGCCAAATTAAAGGGTAAATTGGTCCAAATTGAAAATTGGACATCCGAAAAACTGCTTCTTTTTATACAAGGCTCTTGGAAAACGGCACAAATGCAAAATTGGTTCCATATTTGGAGCCAGCTTGCCACCTCACCATACTCTTTAAATTTGTGTCCAAACACTATTTTTAATAATACTTGTATTTTTTTCAATAACTCAACCATACACTTTTATTTTGAAACATCAAATCGGGGTAATTTCTCTTGTTTTTTTCTTTCATCCCCTTCACAGCTGCTTTAATACCGACAAAGAAAAATGCTATTTTTTGATGAAAAAATCGTATAATTTTCAGATTTAATTAAATATTTTTTAGCACATATTTTTCATTTTTGGTACCAAATTAAATATTCATAATTAGTTCTTTAAAGGTATGAGAAAAATGAGATGGAATGAAAGTTAAATTTGGAACTGTTCAGTTCTAAAATAAAACCTATCCCTGTTTTGGTGCCAAATTATGAAATCTTCCAATCACCATTGGATGTGCTCTTAGATGCTCATTACTACACAACTCAAATGTCAAGGGTTGCGAGATGGTTGAGACTCTCCCTTTAGGTGGAGAAGAACCAGAGCATACGAGGGAGTGAGTGAACCACACAAAGAGAATAGATGAGAAATAGGGAGTGAATGAGCATGTGTAAATAGAATGATAAGCTATCTTCCTTTGCTGTGTTAAATTGTTAGGGGTTATTTTATTATTTATCTTTTACATAGGGTTATATTTGTACTTGTAGCTTTGTCCATATATATACAAAGTGTGAGAGAGAGAAACCTAATTTGTGTTGGCTCTCCTTTTTCCCACAAGTTCACATGCAAAAAGTGAACTAAGGAAGTTCCTCGTTCTGCCTCAGTCCATTCCTGACCTGAGGAAGACAAATCAGCTCACCAACCGAGAAGCGAGAAAACAAGGATCTGGGTTCGTGGCAAGCTCTCTCCATGAGAGAGCTCACCAACTGGTCATTGTGGAGGAGGCTTTCTCCTCCAGGAGATGGATATTGTGGAGGAGGCCTACTCCTCCTAGAGATGGTCACCGGCGGGGTTCTTGAAAAAGGTGCATCCGGTTGCGGGATGTATCGTATACCCACATTAATGTCCCCTTGCTCGCATATACTCATGTCACGAAATGAGTGTGTGCGGGCATAATTGAACCATGGAGGGAACCTCGTTCTTCCTAGGATGGGTCGCTGGAAGATCTTATGGAGGATGTGCGTCCGGATGCGAGGTGTATCGTATACCCACAACTCCAAAACCACTGGTGGGCTATGTGATCATTAGTGAACCTCAGTGGGGTCATTTGCCAAATGGGCAAACCTCAGGGAGGTAATCCATACTTGGCCCTTGCAAGAAACTATGCAAATAACTTCTGCATCAGCTATACTACAATAAGTAGTTTAGTTTATCTTCAAAAAGTAAATAAACCTAAATGGGAGCTAGCCTTAGTCCAGCTACAACAGCATTGTGAAACTCAGGCCAAGATTTAAGTTCCAGAATATTCCTTAAATTAGGGTCCAGGTTAACCTGACAGAAGAAAACGAAAAATGTTTAAAAAAATGGCACAAGAAAAAAAAATAACGAACAGGTCAAAGAACTAAACACCAAGAGTGTCCAAAAGCATAAACACGACTAAGTGGGATTTTTGTAGCAAGGAAAAAGGTAAACATAAAGTAGGAGAAAAAAATCCCCCAGACCAAATTTCAAGTTAAAAGTCAATGCCAATTAGCAAAAACAAATACCATCTCAAAATAAGTTCTTTGTTCTCAGCCTGCAAAGTAAGCGGTAAAACATTTTGCACAAACAAGTAAAAATCATACAAATTTCCATAATAGAATAAGAACTTTGGAAGAGATGCACATGTGGGCAAATAAATTCCTTCAACGAGTTATGAAGAAGAAGAACATACGATTGCATTTTGTTGGGCAGGCAAACGACCTGCTAACACAAGCTTCGGTACTCTGAGTGCCTACAAAGAAAAAGTTGAAAGGATTTCATAAGAACACGATTCAATCTTTAAATCAACTACAAAAAAAAAAATTTGAATAGGGACTAGACGCAGGAAAAGAAGGGGGAAAGCATTTAACTTTGAAAACAAGTCTATTTAACTTTGACAGAATAACAGATTACTGCAAACAAGAAAGGAAACACCTCTATTAAAAGAGTATTGGTGGTTGCAATAGTAAATGCCCCATGGCCAAGAGGAAGAGCTGTAGTCCTTTGAGCAAGCTGCCATAGCTGGGCCTACAAATGAACGAAAAAGATCTAAGGAAGCAACTAGATCAGACCAAAAAGAACAAAAAAAACACCAAAGGTATGTCCTGTAAGAGGGGGGAAAAATCTCATGGCATAAACCATCAAAATCAACACCATGTTCTCTAAGGCTTCTTCTTTCTTCATCTTCCCCTATGTAACAATTAGTTGGTTGAACGGTGGCACGGGCAACAATAAGGTTGCCCCAATGTGACCTGGCGGTCACAAGTTCATCAGGGAAGCAGCCACTTGGCTAACGAGGATGCGTACATCCAACCCTTCCCTAGGCCCTGCAGTAGCAGGAGCCTCATGTACAAGGTTGCCCTAACAATTAGTTTTTCAATCCGTCGAAGAATTTCCCAGCTTCTTGGGAGGAAGGCAAAGTTTAGTTTTTACTATGTTAATCTACAATCATATAGCAACTTGTAGGGGTTTTTTTTTCATTTTTTAACTCTAGATCTTTCTTCCTTTCGTCGCTAAGTGCCAAACCTGGAGAATACATAAGTTGTGGGCTCTTTGAGAGAGAAGCTTCAGATTACAACCCCAACAAACCCCAACAACCTGGAGTGAGGCCTAAACTTTCGATTCTACTTGTAAACTAATAGAACTACGATATCACTACTATACTGTGGACAAAAAAGGAAAAGATAACCACCTTTAAGAAGTGCCTGGACTAAAAAAACATTAACTTATTTCCTCAGTTTCCATACTAGTTACTGAACATTGCTAAAATAGCTTTATACCATTAAAGACACATTACTAGTGCACTGAACCTTGCTAAAAAGAGCTTTATACCATTAAAGACACATTACTAGTGTTCAAAAAAGTGAAGAAAACGGAGTACCTCCTGATCAGAAGCTGTAGGGTTAACAGATGTTTGAATTGCCACAGGTCTTGCGGAGCACAAAAGTCGTCTAACCTACAGTGAATGGAAGTAGCTATCACGGACAAGGATGACAGCTAAAAGTTAAGAAAAACTTCAAAAGCAACTAACAACTAGTCAGAAGACAAGCAGGAAGTATAAATGACACATTAAATCAGAACGACTATGAAAACATGGCTACATTTGCAATAAAGATGGCATACGTGACTTCCAGAAATCGATGACCCCATAAACAAGCAAAATGCCCCCTCTAGAGTCTTAGACAACCAAGAAAATGACTACGTGCAATGATCACATTGACTACAGTATCTGAAATAACCCAAACCAAGAGGAAATATCTTGAGTCACAACAAAGTTTTCTACCCCAAAGATACACGGCCAGGAGTAAATCACAGACGATGATGAGGCAAAAAAAAGGGGCCTACTCTAATGAATATCTTAGTAGGCGAAAGTAAAAAAAACAAACAGTATCTTTATTGAAAAGGAAAACCTTCCTGTGGACGTTGAGATGCTAATCACTCTTTTCATACCAGCAATACATCCATTAACAACGCACTCCCAGAATGTCAGGACAACATAATTCTGAACAGAAGTTTTACTATAACTCTCCTCCAGGAACTGCTAAAGGAAAACCAATCACCAGAGAGAGAGAGATTACAAGATCCAAGCTCAACTATTCTAAACCTTTTCCCAATTCTTCGTTGGTTTAGCAAACATATAACGTGCATTTGTACGTATAAAAAACAGCTCAAATGTCTCATTGAATATAGTTATTAATCGAAAACAATCCTCGTGCATATTATAATTAGCTCAGGTCAAGACCATTGCTTTTGGCAAGTGAAACAGCTTGACCATAGGAAAAGGGATTTCTCCTCAAAGTTTTGTAACCTAGCTCAATCGATGATGCAAAAGACAATTCATTTTCGAATTGTGTAACTTTCACCAAAATGCACATTCATCAAGGACCTGATTAAGTACAGATATGCATGATTTTCCTTCCAAAGCACCAAAAAAGAAAAAAAGAAGATACGCATGAGTCACATGACAATGCAACTTCAGTTTGGAATCACATGAAGCCTAAAGATGACAAAAACCAAGAATTGCAATAGTCTTCACACAAAAGAAACAGCTCATAGCACAGTTTCTAAGATCTTTGCTTGGTATCTTTGACCACACCACTTAACTCATAAGAATTGGGCCCACCTAGAGATGAAAGTGCACGTCCAATTTTATGTTCAAAACTAGTATTGTTGGGCCCACCAATACATATATCAATTGAATTGTTCTGTCACTCATTTCAATTCCAATTTGATTGGCTTTAACATATAAGCTTCCAAACACCTACAACACAAAAATCGAGCATTAAACTCTGAGTAACGATGTAAACGGACTTAGCATGGGTAAATTAGGGGGCTCTTATGTCAACATTTACGTGCCTATCACACCCCCCAACTTACATTTTGCTAGTCCCTAGCAAAGACACACAAAAACAAATACAACAAAAGCTAACTATTCTACTCTCATGAGAGTTACCAGTAATACCCAAAAACACTTGTGTCCCTTTCCATTCCATATCAGGTCAACATGTCCCCAAAAATTTAAGAAAGTATCCCACACAAGTTAGGACATACACCACAATGATATGAAGAGTATGCATAGTTCAGGACATTATCAACTCATAAAGACATCCAATAGCATTGCTACCCGGTGTGTATGTGAATTAGCTAACATGGACACAATCCCAACATAAAAGCAAATGATCACCCAGATTTCTATTAGAACCAAGCTTCAACTCAAATCTCACCAAGGATTTTGCACTCACAAATGAAACACTCAGAAACTTGTGCAAATACATTCTCTCACATGTGTGCATGGGGAAGTAATGTAAGCAAACCAAAATATTAGCACACAAGACCTTGAAAGACGCTAAAACAATGAAGACACAGTCTCATAAAGAGAATGCCAAACACCGGGAACAATATGATTACCACATCATAACATCCTTCCAGCAAACACACAAGTCAGGCCATGCCACAACTAGGATCAATTAGGACTTTATTTTTGGTTGTAACGTTAGGTAAGGATAATGTTCATAAGGCTAGGGAGAGAAACAAACTAAGTCCGAGAATAGGCAAGCAATCACATAACTCAAGATTTTGGCTTAATTTTCAATGTGTAGCCCCTTTTCTTCTTTGTTCAATCCTTTGCAAATTCTTTCGAATTCTTCCCCCCCCAACTTCAATAGCACTACTAGTCAATTCATTTCACATGCAACCTCCTTTACTCCACACACTTTGAGCAACAAACATTTGTTTCCTTTTTCATTTTGATCACTCTTTTTTCTTTTTCTTCTTTCCAATGGAAAACACTAACATGAAGTACAAATGCTCAATCAAACCTCCCTTTTCTCTCATCTGCGGTTTAGCCTTTCAATCAAGCACTTTCAAGCCTATATTCTCCAAACAAAATTTGGCCATGGAGTTTAGCAAAAAATGGTATGTATATTTTTTTCAATGCTCAAAATGGCGAACTAGGGAGAAGTGTATAAAGCAAAGAAACGAACAAGCTCAAATGACAAGGATGGCCTAAAATCCTTTCCTAGACATGGCATAACCCTTCAAGTGTGCAAAAGTTTAAAAACAGAATGTGCAAAGTGGCATAAAATTAAGCATTCCGGGCATTCAACCAAACAACAAATGAATAATGAGACTAAGCAACAACCAATGTGCGCTTCCAAGAAAATCATGCAAGAGTAAATGTAAAAATACCCTCCAAGAAAAGAATGGCTCTAAAGCTCACCAAAGGTTTAAAGTCTCCACAACTGTCCTTCAAGATTTCCAAGTCAACCACCTACTCCTCAATCAAGATCATGGACATGCTAGCTAGCGTGAAGTGCAAGGTGCCGAGTAGAGATGCCATGAACTACTTTAGCAAGTAATGCAGTGAACTAAGATGCTAACTTCATATCAAAGAAGTGCATATAACAACTCATGCTCAAATACTCATTAAATCCATGCAAACATGCCAACTTTCAATGAAAATAGCAAAGGAATCCAATTTTTTCAAAATTTTTCATAATTTTCAGTGTTTTTGAAGTTTTCAATTTTTAGTTTTCCACTAGTTTTCCATATTTCAATTTTTTTCCTGAAAGATAAAGAAACAAGAAAAAAACTAAGCACCGAACATGAAACCTCTCCCCCCCAACTTAAATTGGACAATGTCCTCATTGGACTGCAAAAAAGTAAAAAGAGATCAAAGAGGGAAGGAAAGATGTCACCTCGGGGAGTGACTAAACACAAGCATATGCAAATAGGAGCAAACCGGTCTATGAAGCAAGAACCTGCAAGGGTTAGTGTCCAACGAAAACAACAAACAAAATGGAAACATAGAATACTGATGAAAACAAAAAAAAATCGTGGTCCTGCGTCTTGTTTTAAATCTGCCGACATCAGGGGTTTTGGATACCACTAGACACATGCACTGGACAGATGGCTTGAGAAATTTTGCCGAGACTTGACTTTGCATCCAACTGGTTAGATTTCCGATCCGGCCAACTGGACACACCACTGGACTGCTGACTAGGAAAATTTTGCCGAGAGCAGAATTTTCATCCAACCGGTTAGCAATTGAAATGCAACTGGTTGGATCAACAACAAAAAAACACTTAGATCTTTAAATCCAAAGGCCAACAGCACTCCACCACCACCTCCAAGACAAACTCCTTGACCTAAAACATTTCCGAAACTAAAAATCTAACCTAGGTTCAATCCTAAATCACACTAATAAATTAAAAATTGCACACCTAAAAGCCTAAAAATCTATGGTCTTTTAAAGTTAGATTCCAAGACATCACATATGGAGTAGCATCATCCGCTATTTCTTTTAACGATGCACAAAACTTGGGTTTCCTCCCAAGAAGAGCTAAGTTTAACGCCTTCAGCCAGACGTCATTAAGCTCATAAGGAAATGAATGAGTGTTGAAGCTAACACACAAAACATCAACCCACCTTAGATTTAGATTCTCATTCAAAGTGCAATGACTAACACCAATAAAATCAATCCTTTCTAGCCGAATGCAATTTGGAGTTGGTGGAGAACTAATAGGATTAGATAGGCCAACTACCTCCTCATGTAAAATAGACTCCTCTTCTATTGGAAAACTTGTATGCATTGAAGTTTCTTGTTCCTCAATGACTACCTCAATCTCCAAACCCATTGGATTAGTAATCAATTCGCCCATATCACCATTGTCATCCACAGACTTGGTTTCTCCTACCATTTCATTCATTAATGTCATGGTTTCGTTCACTTCCTCATGATAGATATTCTTTTCTTGTGAACTCCCAAGTCCATATTCATTCATGAAATTGCTTACTAGCTGACTCGAAAAGTTCCCCTCCTCACTTGTATTAATTGTATCACCTAATTGACTCATGTGGGTCTCAAGCTTGTTTATTGAAGGAGTGTGGAAATTGAGCAATCGTGTACTAGCCTCAAGCCTTTGAAGAGCTTGCAACACTTTATTCTCAAATTCAGGACTGTAAGAATGTGGATTAGTAGGAGGAGCTTGTTGTGTCCAAGAAAGTTTAGGATGATGTCCCCAGCCCGAGTTGTAAGGAGTAGAATAAGAGTCATTATTATGTCTGGCGAACCCTTGGGTCGTATTAACTTGCTCTTGAACAAACTCGGGATATTCGGGTGCCATAGGGCACGCACTTACAAAATGACCAGGATTGGAACATAAAGCACATGGGGTTTGAAATATACGAGGTTGAGGACAAGGTGGGGAGACATGACCTACAGAGAGCACATGGTCAACCTTACGTGTCAGCACGTCTAGTTTATATGAAAGATCATTAGATGACCAAAAATGCGATGGTGGTGAGTAAGTGGGCAAGCAAAATACTCCATGAGAAAAGCAACAATCACCAACACATAAAAACTCACAGTGCTTGGAAAAGAAATCTTGCTCTCACTCACCTAATTCTCTTTCTGTTGGATCCAAACTTGCTGGCATCAAACTTTAAAACCTGAAATAAATAAAAAAACAAACATAAAGATTAAATAACAAAGAATGAAAACCCTAAACTAGGAATTGAAATAAAAACTGATTGAATCTGAATAACGTTGCTTCGAGTCCCCGGCAACGGCGCCAAAATTTGACCGTGTCGTTACCATATCAAAATTATTAATTAAAACAAAACTATTACAACTACTCCGTAGAATAGCGGCAAAAGTCCGAGTATCGTTCCACAATGACAAGAGTACGCTATTGGATCAGTTTCAACCAATCTCTATTTCAATTCAAGAACGAGTTTCAAGTCTTGGTTCTAAATTCTAAACTAAGAAAACAAAAGAATTTTGGTTTTGCAGAAACAAGTGAGAAAAGTTTCTAGGGTTTCGAATCTACTCGACCCCTTGTACCAGTATTTATGCAATGATAAATGTTAATTACTCGAATCAATCCGGATATCGTTAGGGTTCGCGGGCCCTCACGGTATCGCCAAAGGATTTTTATGAATCACCGAATAGCATGGGGTATCGTCACCTAGCACAAACCGTCTTATTAGTACGACTCGTCTCTATGGCTCGAATCGTCCAATAGCACAGCCCGATCATCTTGCTTTGCTAAGGATAATGAAGAGGTTCACTCAATGCATTGCCACACCAGCAATGGTCCTTCAGCCTGCAGCAGTGATGACATAGTAAAACCCCCATTGGTACTTGCATGAGATAGATGCCTTTCATAACCCCAACGGATGAAGGGAACACGAATCAGCATAACACTGCAACATAAAGACAGAAATCAATAATCTAATAGCGTTTCGTAATCTACACAACGATTGGAAAACTTTTAAACAAAAGTAAACGCATGTGCACAAGAGGCGAGTCACGGCCAAACAAATATGAATATATAGTTACTAAACCTAAAGTTCTGTTCTTGTAATTCCAACCATAATCCTATAATTCCTAAGAAGCACAACCTAATCAAGGAAACAAATGCTATATTAGTGCATTCAAGGTAGAAAACATCGACTTCAGTATCACACGCACCTAAGAGATCCCATTTCCAGTTGATTCTGTGAGGGCTTTATCAACTATATCTTTTAGATAGATAATCTTAGACCCTCTCATGACAGCAATGCAAGTTAGCACCACCTTTGGTTTGCAATCTACGATTCACCGGAACAAGCAGAAGTCGCATGCACGACCCGATCGTCTTGCTTTGCTAAGAAACCCACAAACGCGATCTTCTGATTCTCTAGAAACATATGTCTGAGAGATATAAGAGAAAAGCATTATGCGTGCATGACGTCAGCACCTTATAACTTCAAAAGATGAAACTACCCTCAACATTGCAACCAGCAGCTACCCAATCGAAGGGCAAAATAGGCCACAAATTGGCAAGCCACCTAATTAGGCTGCAACGTTCTTAGTCTTTAAAGCCTTAGATATATGCTAACAAGAATAGAGACTAAGTCATAGAATGTATATTAAAGAATTGGGTTTTTTTGGTAATGTATCTATGAAAAGCTTGAAACGTGCCCCCTTTTTTTTCAATCAGAATACATCTAAATGCAAGACTTGCAGTTATGAACACCTCAGAATTTGGCAATTCAAAACATACACACGAGGACTTCACTTTCTAATCAAAGGACATGAACAAAATATTGAGGGAACAGGTTAACAAAAATGTAGAACAATAAACCTTCTGAAAAACCAAAAAATGAAGAAGATAGTAGATATAGAGAAGCAAATATCTTAGCCCAAAAAAAATTGACAAGTGCACAAAAGACACCTACTTGAGGGATTTATTCTTCCATAAATGTGAAACAAAATAATGAAGAGAAATAGTGGACGACTTACGTAAGGTACATAATTGGATGATTTGCTTGAGTTGAAATTTTCAATTTGCCTTTTGAACTCTTCCAGTCTAGCAAACACAGTGTTGCTACTTTCTTGAACCTGAAAAATTCATTACATCACAAAAAAAATTCAAAGAACGTTATTTAGCTTCCACATTTCCTAAATGCATACCAGATTGTTCAAATCTTCGCATTGTCTCGGCTTAATCGCTTCCTCATCCTTTACAGCTTGCAATGCTGCCTCCCACACCTGAGACAAAAACCAACCATCAACAGCATAAAAGGAGGAAAATATTGGCCAAGAAGTACATAGGAACTTGCATTGCCTCTCCATACATTATGATTGGGGGCCAAGAACATTCCTTGTATTCTAATCTTGCTAATACTAAGGCATACGCAATGTCATTAGATGTAACCTCAGAAATAAAACCATTTAAAGTTACCATCAAAGAGGAGGAAAGAGAAGCATCACGAGCTGAGCCATACTTGGCTGGACATAGCATCAAATGGCAATTTATTTCCCAACGGACCTCCCAAAGTCATTATGGGTAAGATTCATCAAGAAAGGTGGATAATATTTGATCAATGGTATAGTTCAAAGTAACTGGTTTGTTTCTTGCATAGAAAACAGAAATTCTGCAACAAAGAGGGCCAAATTGCATTATATCCTACCCCCCAAAACCCCAAAACAAAACTGACAAAAACACAATCATAAAACTCTATTTTTGTTTTTCGCTTCATTTGAAATTTTAATCTGGTCTATCCCTTCAGAAACCACGAGATGGAAAAACTCTGATTTTGTTTTTCGCTTGTGTTTTCCATGTTTTCTGGAAAAGAACGGTAGATAAACACTCCTTGTATTCATGTCGTTTACATTTTCGGTTCACTTTTTTATTTTGTGCGTGTGTGAGAACTTTGAAAACATCCTCTTGATGTTTCCTAGAATGCAGATTGTTAATTATCAGAAAATACTTTTTGGGAAACCAAATAAATTTTCCAGGTTTTCCCGGATAATGAAAACAGTACCTTATTGAAAAGAATTGATCGGTGTTGGAAACTTTGTTTCGGTCCATCTCTTCTCTGAACCCAAGTGTACTTCAAAGTTTGGAAATCCTCATTCTTTTCAGTTGTGTTTCAAATTTTTCGATCCAGTTTTCGAACTTCTTAGGGAAATGGCAGTTTGTTGTTTTCTCGAAAAGGCTTAGTATTTGGAAACAGATTGCCAAACAATACTCCATTGTATGTCAGAGAACACGATCAGCGGAAAATAATACGACATATACCAAACAGGAAGAGGTACCTGTGCTAAGACCAACAACCACCCAATCCATTTGCAGATGTCGAAATTTGACTTCACGAAATCATCAAAATCATCAAACCTCCCGGATGGATCTTCAGGAAAGTCCTGATGTTGAAATGAAGTTGTGCATATAACTATGAGCTCAAGAACTGAATGTGTAGAAGAGAATTGTTTGAAGAGAATGGGGAAGTCATCTACATAACACACCTTTTCCCAATGGGAGTTTAGGGAGATATCTGTTATCAATGCAGTCTCCACCGGTAGAAGAAAGAAGATCACAACCATGTACTTAAAAGATTAAGGTCAATCTTATGCAATAAAAGATTATATATTTGATCCACGAACAATAAAGCAATATGAAATGATTACCAAAAAACACAAGAGAACGTATGTACGATAGATGTGATTTGGCCATGTATCCGTGTCCACTGCGGAGAGGGACAACGAATCCACGTTATGCAAAATAGGAGTACCTGTCAAAACAGAAAGCATGTTAAAATGGATGGGAGAAGGGCGCCGGCGGTGGTGTTAAAAGCTCAACAAGAAAAGGATACACATGAAAGGCAGTGACGATAAGCAGTATGAGCAGCAATGTGACCAAGGCATGTTATAGCACACAAGGCGATACCAATGCCAAGAAAAGCATGAATAAACCTGCAATTTTGTTGATGAAAATTTGATAAATAACCGAAGGAAAACCACTATTCGTACAGGGGAAAAAAAACAGAGAAAGGTATCGGCTGGTGGTTGTTTAAAATCAGCAGTAGAATGCTTTTCGAAAAGTTATTAGTTGTTGGTTAAAGGTTTTCAGACTTGCTTTTTAGAAATTTCCGGCGCAACCCATTCTTGAGCAAACGTTGAAAATACACTTAAAAATCCTATACAACCATTTATTTTAACCAATGTAAGTATGTTTTGAAAATTATTGAGGAAAAGTGTTCTGAAAAACTGATTCAGAAAACAGAAACCATAGATGACCTGAGACACTCCCAACGTAAAAGAGCATACCATGGAAGAGAGAATTTAGGATCATCAGAAGATGAGCCATCCATGTCTAGTTGCCAAGCCCTAACCATCCAAATGTTGTAAAGGATCATTGCAACCCCAGTTACTCCTATTATCAAGTTGAATAATTTTGGGGACAATTGAAGCCAACTCTTCACAGTTCTTGCCATTCAAACCAACCAAGAACAATACAAACACCAAGAAAATGTGAAAAGAGGACATGGTGAAAAGAGGAAATTTCCAAGAAAATGTGGTCTGATTTGTTCAAGAGTAAAAGTTTTTTTTTTTTTTTTTTTAAATTGGGGGGCCTTGCCTCACCGGGCCCTTAATACCTTTGCCCCTCAACATCAACAAAAGCATCAAAATCATTAACGTGCCTAATAAAGATCAAAATAGTTATATAAATATTATTGTTGTCTGATTCTAAAAATGTGTAGGCCCCACCCCACAATTTTACTTTGGGCCGGTCCTGTGCTCCTGCTCTGAAATCTCGGCTCCGTCACTGCCCGAATAGATTAAAAAAAAAAACCTAGCAAGATAAACGCAGATATACAGACAGCAGAAGATGTTTTGTAAGTGCTTACAACATCATCAAGCTCGATTCCAAATGAGAAACACAATTCCTAGAATTCTTCTCGTGCTGCAACTCGAGAAAACACGAATGTGATATTGTGGAATTGAAAACGCAATAAAAACAGCCCCTTTTTGGATGGAGGGTTTTCACGAAAAAAAGAAAGGAAAAGGGTTATGGTTTCTCATGAAATCACTCTCATTCACAGGTTTTCAACTACTGGAAACGGAAAAACGGATGACTTACAGTAGGTACGACCGAGGGCTTCGAAGAGTCGATCCTTTCCGACGCTGACTGTCGGCATGACGCGCGGCGGAGGTGATTCAGGCGAACGAAGGCGATTAAAGGCTGAGCTCTGATTCTTTATACCGTTATGCGTATAAAATAGAGCCCTGCTATTCGCAGGGAATGGTTACAGGGAATCACGCAAGGAAAAGTATGTTTGGGCGTATTCCGGGTCTTAAAAAAATCTAGAAAAATATTCATAAATTTTTGAATATTATTTTATGGGACCTTTAAAAAATCAACTCTAGTGGATATCGGTAAGTATTACTTTTGGATTTATAGGGGCAACTTGAGCAGTTCTCCCCTACGAATTCAAAAGTAATACTTGCCAATATCCGCTGGAGCTGATTTTTTACAGGGCCCCAGAATGCGCCCAAACGCAGCTTTCCTTGCGTGATTCCCTGCAAATCCGTCCTTGCGATTAGCATTTGTGTATAAAATAACCCTAGTAGACTATATAACGGATAGAATTATGTGTTAATTTTGTTTTTATCCCTGAACTATCCATATTTGTTTTACTTCATCCCTAAATTATGTAAGCAACAATTTTTTCCCCTAAACTTTCTGATTGCAATCTATTTTGTCCATTATGTACAATTTCGGAAGAAATAGATCCCAATTAGAATGTTGATAGGACAAAAGTGTTGTTTACATTATTTAAGAACGACGTTGACAAAATGTGGATAATTTATGGGATAAAAGAAAAATTAACTCTAGAAATATGGACACAATTTACCTAAAAAATCCTAGAATTTGATTCGTATCACAAATTACGAGAATGACTTATTCACGAAGCCATTGTAAAGAGGTAATTTATGGAGCCGCTTGATCTTAGACGTCTATTTCGGCATTGAACGGTCCGGATTTTAATTAACTCTTTCCCATAAAAGTTTTATTAAAATCTGGACCATCCAATACACTTTAGACGAGCTCGATTCACCTCCGTAAAATTACTATTCACGGGAAGCTCCGTGAAATAGTTTTTCTCCGCAAGCACGTGAATTCCTTTTGCACACTTTTGATTAGTTAATTTTACAAAAATAAAAATAAAGAAAAGAATGACCGGTTCAAAATTAATGATTTTCTTTATTTCTTTTATCTAAATAGCACAAGAGATTTGGACTAATACTAAAGAATTCTTTTATCTAAAGAATTGTTGTAAAGTCCATTATAGGATTTTGTAACATGTCAAGTTCACCTCATATTTTCAAAACATCTCTAGTCCAGTCCATTACTTTTTTTAAAGCATCAGGTCCACTTTTATTTTTGACGGGACAAAATTGTCCTTTCTTTAAACTGTACACGACCTCCACCTCCACAACCACCCCCACTCCACCACCACCACCGCAGCCGTCACCGCCACCACCACGCCTCCACCACCACCTCCAACATCACCACCACAACGCCACCACCACCATGCCCCCACCACCACCTCAACCACCATGCCGCCACCGCCACCATCACCATAATGCCGCAACCTCCACAACAATTACCACCATCACAACCATCACCACTCTACCGCCACCACCTCCACCACCTCTCCGCCCCCACCACCACCTCCATCACCACCACATCACCACCATCGCTCCACCACCACCACGCCCACACCAAAACCTCCTCCACCACCACCACCACACCCGCCTCCACCACCACCACTCCACCGCCACCACCACCTCCCCGCCCCCACCACCACCACCATCCCCACCACCGCTCCACCACCCCCACCCCTTCCACCACCACGCCCCAAACACCACCACCACAACGCCGCCACCACAACCACTCCACCACCACCACCCCGCCCCCACCACCCCTACCACCTCCACCACCACGCCGCCCCCCACCACCACCACGCCCCCCACCACCTCCACCATAACCACCACCACGCTCCCACCACTACCTAAACCACCACGCCGCCGCCACCACTACCACTACCACCACAATGCCGCAACCTCAACCACAATTACCAACTCCCCGCCCCCACCACCACCTCCACCACCACCACACCCGCCTCTACCACCGCCTCCACCACCACTCCACCTCCCCGCCACCACCACCACCACGCCACTACCACCGCTCCCACCACCACCTCCCCGCCCCCACCACCACCACCATCCCCACCACGCCACCACCACCGCTCCACCACCCCCACCACTTCCACCACCACGCCCCCAACACCACCACCATAACGCCGCCACCACAACCACTCCACCACCACCACCGCCACCCCGCCCCCACCTCCACCACCACCACGCCCCCACTACCACCACCACCACCTCCGCCGCCACCACGCCCCCATCACCACCTCCACCATAACCACCACAAGGCCACCACCACCACCACGCTCCCACCACCATGTCGCCGCCACCACCACCACCACCACAATGCCGCAACCTCAACCACAATTACCACTTCCCCGCCCCCACCACCACCACCACGCCACCACCGCTCCACCACCCCTACCACCTCCACCACCACGCCCCCAACACCACCACTACCACCACCACGCCACCACCACCACCACCACAACGCCGCCGCCACCATAACCATTCCACCACCACCACCCCGCCCCCCCACCACCACCGCTCCACCACCCATACCACCTCCACCACCACGCCACCATCACCACAACCACAACGCCACCACCATCACCGTTCCACCACCCATAGCACCTCCACCACCATGCCACCATCACCACAACCACAATACCACCACCACCACAATGACAACTAACGCCAGAGAAAATTTATACTGCAAATTTATTAAATGAACACCAATGCCAGAGAAAATTTAGACTGCAAATTTGCACTTTTAGACTGCAAATAAAGGCACTTTTGAAAACTTTGTAGTTTAAAAGTGCAAATTTACAATCTATATAGAAATTTAGATAGCAAATTATTAAATGAACATTAACGCCTATGAGAATTTTGGCAGTAAATTTGTACTTTTAGACTGCAAATATAGGCACTTTTGTAAATTTTGCAGTCTAAAAGTGCAAATTTGCAGTCTACAGACAAATTTAGACTGTAAATTATTAATTGAACACTAATGTCGATGAGAATTTAGACTGTAAATTTGCATTTTTAGATTGTAAATTTACACTTTTAGACTACAAATTTGTTAAATGAACACGAATACCAGAGAAAATTTAGACTGTAAATTTGCACTTTTAGACTGCAAATAAAGACACTTTTGTAAACTTTGCTGTTTAAAATTACAAATTTGCAGTCTACACACAAATTTAGACTGCAAATTATTAAATGAACACTAACGCAAATGAGAATTTAGAATGCAAATTTACACTTATAGACTGTAAATTTGTTAAATGAACACAAATGCCAGAGAAAATTTAGAATGCAAATTTGTACTTTTAGACTGCAAATAAAGACGCTTTTATAAACTTTACAGTCTAAAAATGCAAATTTGCAGTCTACACACAAATTTAGACTGGAAATTATTAAATAAATACTAACGCCAATGAGATTTTAGACTGCAAATTTGCACTTTTAGACTGCAAATTTGTTAATTGAACACCAACGCCAGAGAAAATTTAGAGTGCAAATTTGCACTTTTAGACTGCAAATAAAGGCACTTTTGTAAATTTTGCAGTCTAAAAGTGCAAATTTATAGTCTACACACAAATTTAGACTGCAAATTGTTAAATGAACACCAACGCCAGTGAAAATTTAGACTGCAAATTTTCACTTTTAGACTACAAATAAAAGCACTTTTATAAACTTTACAATCTAAAAGTGCAAATTTGCAATCTACACATAAATTTAGACTGCAAATTATTAAATGAACACTAATGCCAATGAGAATTTAGAATGCAAATTTGCACTTTTAGACTGCAAATTTGTTAAATGAACACCAACGCCAGAGAAAATTTTGAATACAAATTTGCACTTTTAGACTGCAAATAAATGTACTTTTATAAATTTTGCAGACTATAAAACTGCAAATTTGCAGTCTACACACAAATTTAGACTACAAATTATTAAATGAATATTAACGCTAATGAGAATTTAGACTGCAAATTTGTCCTTTTAGACTGCAAATTTACACTTTTAGACTGTAAATTTGTTAAATGAGCACCAACGCCATAGAAAATTTAGACTGCAAATTTGCAAATAAAGACATTTTTGTAAACTTTGCAGTCTAAAAGTGCAAATTTGCAATCTACTCATAAATTTAGACTACAAATTATTAAATAAACACTAACGCCAATGAGAATTTAGACTGTAAATTTGCACTTTTAGACTGCAAATAAAGGCATTTTATAAATTTTACAGTCTAAAAGTGCAAATTCGCAGTCTACACATAAATTTAGACTGCAAATTTGTATTTTTAGACTGCAAATTTGCACTTTTAGACTGCAAATTCGTTAAATGAACATCAACGGCAGAGAAAATTTAGACTGCAAATAAAAGCACTTTTGTAAATGAATACCATCCCTAAAGGGACTTTAATTTAGACTGCAAATTTAGGCAATTTTGTAAATTTAGACTGTAAATTATTAAATGAATATTTTTGGACTGCAAATAAAAATATTTTTGTAAAATTTGAAGTCTAATAGTGCGAATTTGCAGTCTAAAAATGGTGGTGGTGGCGGCGGCGGTGTGGTGGTGGCGGTGGTGGAGTGGTGGTGGTGGTTGTGGTGGCGGTGGCATGGTGGTGGTCATTGTGGTGGCGGTGATGGTGGTGGCATGGTGGTGATGGTGTTGGTTATGGTGGCGGCATGGTGGTGGTGGTGGTGTTGGCGGCGTGGTGGTGGTGGTGGAGGCATGGTGGTGGCGGTGGTGGTGGTTGTGGTGGACTGGTGGTGGTGGTTGTGGTGGCGGTAGTGGTGGTGGTGATTGTGGTGGCGGTGATGGTGGTGGCGTGGTAATGGTGGCGGCGTTGTTGTGGTGGTGGTGGTGGTGGAGTGGTTGTGGTGATGGCATGGTAGTGATGGTAATTGTGGTGGAGGTAGCGGCGTTGTGGTGGTGGTGGTAGCGGCAGCGGCGTGGTGGTGGAGGTGGTGGTGGGTGAAGGTGGTGGCGGCGGCGACGACGTGGTGGTGGTGGTGCATTGGGGGTGGAGGTGGTGGTGGTGGTGGGGGGGCGTGGTGGTGGAGTGGTGGTGGCGGCGGCGTGGTGGTGGTGGTCATTGTGGTGGTGGTGGTAGTTATGTAGTTGTAACAAGATCGAAAAAAATGAAAAAATACATCTTTTGTATTAAGGCCCTTGTTTCTTTTGTATAGGGTATTTTTGCCATTGGAAATATTAGTGGACTAGAGGTGTTAAGAACTTTAGAAGTGGACTTAGTGGGTTAGAAACATGCTACAATGGACCTATCAAAAATTCTCCATACTTTATTTTTCCTAACAAAAACTAACACACTGCGAAGCCTAATTATATACTCCATCCGTCCCTTTATTACAGTCCAGTATTCCATTTTGGGCTGTCCCTTAACAAGTGTCCATTTTATAAAGTTAGTGGGTAAAAGTTGGTGAATTGTCTATTTTGTCCCTAAAAGTAGATTCCATTTTGAAAAAATTAGTGAGTAAAAGTGTAATGATGATGGGTAAGTAGGGAAAGTAGAGGAAAAAGTTGATGTGAAAGGTATAATGATGATGTCTTTTTAATAAGTTGGAGTTACGAAGCAGGACATTTAAAAAGGGACGGAGGGAGTACCTTTATACTTAACAATCTTCTTCTTCACACTTTTTGCACACATCATACGGTAATACAAGTATACTAGCGCATGCTAGAATAAAATCCTGTTGTGTTTTTGACCTTTTTTTTTTCTATTGCACCATCCATGGAACAATGTTCGCATTCAAAAGTAAAAGCGCCAAGTTTATATAGTTGTATGTTGCATTATGATATGTTTAATTTGCTCATAATAATAGCCCATTTGTCATCATTTAGGAGTTATATTATAAAATTTTATATTATTACTTGGAAAAAATTAAACTACGTTATGAATTGTACTTTCGGTACAACTTTTTACAAGCTAGAACAAAATTTAAAAAAAATTCGGATAGATAAGTTGTAGAATAAGTTATCCTGAATAACTTTTTGTCAAATGATTGTTTAGATTGTCATTGATAACTCTATAAATTAAGCACTCTTGGATCATGTAGTTTATTGGACAAACATGATTTTTACAACTCCAACTTAGGTTAAAAAAACGTTGGATATCCTAATTTCAAAGAGTTTCACACTTTCACTTTTATTCAATTTTTATAAAGTACGTATTGCACACCTCCAAATCTTGTATTTTAGAACTTTCCATGTTCTATATACGATTTTTTTTTTTCAAGTGATAAAACTACCATACTCCACTTTAATAAAATAAAAGATCTGAAGTGTTTTTTTTTTTTTTTTGACGACATAAGGAAAAACAAAATGTTGCAAAAGTTACAATATTTACCCATCATATAAAATTATCATCCACAGATGATAGAAATTAGAAAGTAATGTCAAAGCTAACATCCAAAAGTTATATAATATTTGACATTAAGGAATGCTTTATTTGAGGAATTCGAACATTAACGGGAATGGTTAAAGTTTTTCTCTAATTAATAGTACGGAGTAATAACACAATTTTTGTTGCCACCGTCATAGTTTGGAAGGATTAAAGGTTCAACAATATTTTTTTTGGTAATAAAAAAAAAGGTTTCTATAAAAAATTTGTTGAACCTCTTTTTGGTAATACAGGTTCTTATATCAATTAGCGTGAAGGTTTACACAACACTATTAATTTTTTTATTCAACTAGTAAAAGTGAGGGATTTTATTTTGTGAGACGAATCCTGAAACTATTTTTTTGGGTGGATGTGATCAAAATGTTACTACCAAATAGCATGGGAAAATGATGGCCTAGGACGTGGTTTGATAATTAATACCCGCCAAGAACATTTTTAGCATTAACAAATGTTCTCAGCATATTCTTGGCGTATTAATTATCAAAACACTTCCTTAGCCGTCATTTTCCCATTCTAGTAGAGTGAATAGCTTATTCCATTTTGCTACTAATTCGTAAAAGTTAATTGCACCTTTCCAAAGATCTCAAATTTCATTAATACCAAAACCTCGATTCAAGAACAAAAACAACATCTAGCTAAACTGGTTTGGCGGAAGTATAGGACTTGATTGAGATCCTTTTTTCTATCATGTTTCTCCCTGTGGCGAAGACCAAGGAAGTGGTATCTTCCTATTTGAAAGAGATCTCCACTAAACCATCTTTGTGCTGGATAAAACTACGACCGATAGATTGGATAGGTCACAGGATGTAATCAATTTCTTCACATGAAAGCCAAATTCCATCTCCAACAGAATTGAGAACGACAACATAACCATTATCAACATTACTAAGTTGAGAATAGGAGGACAAAACACACTCAGGAAATGGGTTAAGCTGGAAGACCATGTATCTAATCCCAGCTAAATTGTCATGCCCTCGATTTTCTACATAAATATAAATAATTTTTCTTAATTAAAATCCTCACAATAACGTACATCATACCCCAAAAGAGTTTTTACCCAAGGCACATCGGCCCAATAACTTGTAATTTACAAAGAGTGAATGAGAAGTTAAATAGTTTACAAATACCCATTTGATAAATAACTAAAGTGAAGTTACAATTACATCCTTTAAAGAAATCCGAAAGAGTGATAATGCCATTTCCTCGTGTCAGCTTTCAAAAGACTTCCAACCAATGCAAGCACAACACTCCATGCTACAACTCCGAATGTACACCTGAAAATGAAGAGTTGAGCAAACACGCACCCAGTAGGAAAGTCTCTACAAACCTTGTATGCAAAAGAAAAGATTTTGGACATAAAAAGAATGAATTTTGGGGCAACAAAAAGGGAATGCAAACGAATGTTAACTTCATGCCGGAAACTCAATGAACATTAATTTCATGCCGGAAACTCAAGACATAAAGAGTACTTCACTTGTCATTAATCGATGTAATCAATCTATGGTCCTCTTTTACAGTTTCTCCTTTTATCCAATGTTTCATTCGCACACTTCTACGTTAAGTGTCTTACATTCCGGGTCTTGTGGACCTCGTACGTCTTCCGTTGATCCCCGAAGTAAGATTAAATGGCTCTTTCTCCAACAACATGCCGAATGATTGGCTTAAGAAACTTTCCGGGTTTCAGGGCCCCATATACCCACAATGCATTTCCGGATGCTCAAGACCCCGTACATCCATTTTACATTCCGGGTGCTCCTGACCCCGTACATCCGATTTCAGTTCCGGGTATCAAGACCCCGTATGCCGACTACAATCCGTTGGTGTTGCATTTCGTCATATGTGTTCCAAAAGCTTTGATTTCACGATTTGAAGATAAAGAGAGAGATTGATATTAAGTAAATGGTCCGCTTATCACTTCATATCTTCATTTTGTTTCCAAACTCGTTATCCCAACTCACTCCTCGTATTACATAGCATCAAGTGTTCATGAATCTCGTACTTACATAATGTGTCATTTCATTTCAGTTGTGATTCAAGGGGTATTCAAAGTAAAATTCTACCGAACAAGGTCAAGTGAAGCAAAGATATCCCATGAACTCAACGAATACGATTAACCATGTTCTGGAGTGATTTAGAGGTGCTTAGAACAAGTTAGAAGTGAACGGGGTCAAAACAATGAAGTTTGGAACAATGTGGCAAAAACTGTCCATAAGCTCTTGGTATCGATACAGCCAAAATGGGGTATCGATACAGGAAGCTTATCAGAAATTCTGAAGCTTCTGTTTTCTTATTGTATCGATACGGCAAAAAGCCCGTATCGATACGGAGTGGTTTCGAGCAGATTTTCAACAGATTTTTGAGAATTCGACAACAACAACAACAACAAAACACAATTTCATATACAAAACCAACTCAAGAACATGCAAAGAAAGAGAGAAATCCCTACCTCAAACTTGGTGAATGGGCTCCAAATGAGAGATCGGGTCTCGGCCTCCAAAATCAACCCCGAGCCAAATACGGTACACCGAGCTTCTACCGACGCGATACGAGCTCCAATACGCAAAGAGGTGAAGGATTTGAGGTTGATTGATGAAGGGTTGAAGTTGATTTATTGGGTTTTTGAGTGAGAATGAGATAGGGGGGGGGGGGGGGTTGCCGAGAGAGAGAGTGAGGACGGTAGAGAAAGGGAGAGATGGGAGAAAATATCCTGACCACTCACACATATATATACTACATATCACACACACACACCCTCAAAATTTCCAATTCTAACACATTAGACCCAAAATCAATATTTTCAATCAATTTCATCCTTTTTGCCTCGTATTAAACATTTTAATAAATTCACGAGTCTCTACATAAATAAAATGGGAAAAAACATGGCTTCTCTTACTAAGTTTTCTTTCCCTGTTTTTTCCTCTCTTTTTTTGTTACCAGTAAATGAGCAAAATCAAATATACAAACATAAGATAACAGAATGACAAAGATAATGCATGACATAAAATACAAATAAACAGAATCCAAATAGTATTCAAATGTAAAACTGATGGGGGGAAACTGACTTGCTTTTATTTATGGTGTATCAATTACTCCACCCCCACAAGGAAAGTTCATGGGTTCAGAACACCACGTCCATAGTGTGTCCAACTGACCGCTCAATAAAGTATCACAATGGGAATTGAAAACCTGAAAAGTGGTTCTTAGAACCTTTATTAGTACGTATAACTGATAAGAGAAAGTTCCCTTCGCATTGGCTGGAGTAGTCAACTGACTCAACTCTGACAATTTGGGCATAGTGAGGTCATGTTACCCTTAAGATATTCTGTTCTGAATGGAAAATAAGAATCCTTCCAAAATTTTCAATCGAGACTCTTCGTTCTACAAACACTAAATCACCAGTTATAACTCTTAATTCTGTAAAGCACTTAATAGAAGTAATGTAGGAAAGACGCACCACACTCTTACCAAGCCAAGGGAGGAAAATAGTAGAGGAAGGCCCCAGTTATGATCACGTTACAAGTAGACTTTCTAGTTAGACACTAATGAAAAGCTCTTTGTTCTACAAGCACTAAATCACCAGTTATAACAAGTAGATTTTCTAGTTAGAAACTAATGGAGAGAGAGAGAGAGAGAGAGAGAGAGAGAGAGAGTATTCACAATGGAAAGCTACGCTGGAAGTTAAACATAAATGGAAAGCTACGCTGAAAGTTAAACCTGTTAAATTCACAAGTTAAACCTGTTAAATTCACAAGAACCAAGTTGAGTTGATCTATTGGTGCGAAAACATATCCAAAAACCCAAAGCAATATCAAAAACATCTTTAACAGAGTGAACATGATATTTCCAACTTCATGAATTAGTCAATAGGTAACACAGTAACACCCCTTCCTATGAAGTACCTGTCGGTTCAATTAAAACTCCCAATGGTTTAAGAAGCACGACTGTTGCATGTTGAACAACTTCATCTCCAACATTGTTAACTGCATCTTTCTACCTTTGATCAACATATTCTGCATTGACAACTACAACTTTTCTTAAGAAACTACAAAGTGTTTGTGGAAGCCATTCTATTTTACGAAAACAGAGTTTGAAACTTTGAATCATATGAAGACCAATAACTATTGAAAGATCCAATTTCAAATGAGCATTGAGTGGCGTCATCGATGGTCTATACAGAATACTTACTCATAGCACCACAATCCTTGAATTCACTTAAAGAAATGATGAACACAACAAATGAAATACTATAACATTTAAAGAGAGACACAACCTTAACTCCTAAATCTCCTCCCATGCATTCGGTTCATGCATGATGATACACTATTAGTCTTGTTATCCATTAGTTAATCAGTAAGACAGAAGTGTGAAAAAGGTGACTAGGATACCCTGATTAAAGTTCTTTTTACTCCTTAAGAATGCAAATGCAAACAAACCTATTTTTCCTATACAAGTTCTATAACACTCCTTAGTGGTACAATGAATTCAAGGCATTTTAAAAGTAAATTGAACTGAATGTCCACACCGTACCATTGCCAAAAACAAATTATTATGATGGAATGAATCCACGTGATATGAATCCATGGAATTCTCTAGGTTTTTTGTTAGCCATTAGAAACTTATCTTGTCTATATGAATTAGAAACTATGGCCTAGACCATTCAGGGTTCACACGATTGTCTACTTTTAGAATAGGAGAACATTTGTATAGTTAACATCATAAAAAAAGGCAAATGCAAAACTCAATTGGCTATTAATATTAACTTCAGAAAGTTTCCCATAAGCGTATCTCCACAAGAATGCTTTCTTAATGAAAATTGGGAAGAAAAAAACCACCATGGAATTATGGGATTATCAAGAATGGATTCCTGAAGTCCAACAGAAAGATGAAGCCCTCACGTAAGGATGAGTAAATGTTTTCTATGGAGAATAGACTAATTCCACCATAAAATTGCATAACTGGACTATACGTTCAACCATAGTGAAGCATAAAAAGAGATAATGACAATAATAAGCATAGATGTAACAGTCATGTTCAGCTTGGATTCTTGTCAAGGCTGCAGGTACTAATTTTGGACTCTAATGATTTCAGTGGTTCTATCCCGCCTTCCTTAGGGAACTTATCTTTGCTTACTTGGATTTGTTTATCGTATAATAACCTCAATGGAAGTATCCCTGAGACTTTGGGTACACTAAAAAATTTATCATTCATTTGGCTGGGTTACAACAGGCTGTCTAATAGTATTCCTGCCACTATTTTCAACCTTTCTTCTGTAGCAGACTTGCATGCATCATATAATGATATTGAAGGGAGTCTTCCCACGGATTTGGGCACCAGTTTGCCAAATCTCCAGGCACTTGCTGTTGGTTATAACAGGTTTACTGGATCCATTCCAGGGTCATTAGCCAATGTATCAAGTTTGGTGAATATCTTTGTTCCGGGAAACCAATTTACTGGGAAATTGCCGGTTTTTGGGCAGATGCCTAGTCTTCACCGGACAGTCGTGTCCCTAAATCATTTAGGAAACGGAAAAGTTACGACCGAAATTTCTTCTCCTCGTTGATCAATGCGACCAGCTTAGAGAATTGGCAGTGGATGGAAACAACTTAGAATGGGTGTTGTTTTATGTTTAGGCAATCTTATTCACTTGGAGACTATAAATATGGGTGGAAATCAATTCAGTGTCAATATCCCAAATGATTTTGGAAATCTGCATTACCTTCACAACGTATCTGACAACAAATTACTTGGAAACATTCCTTCCTCTCTAGGAAACTTGAGTATGTTGATCAACTTCAATCTTGGAGGAAATAATATTCAAGGCAGCATTCCTTCAAGTCTAGGGAACTGCCAAAATTTGGTTGGATTGGAACTTGCTAAAAACAAACTTAGTGGTACCTTGCCCACTGGAAGCTCTTGGGATCGCGACAACTGAAACTAATTGAACCATACTCTAATATAAGCAGAGGCAGTATGGAAATCAAGGGCTTCTTCAATTCAGTAACAAAGTGTATCTACAATTATAACTAATTGAACAATACTGTCCAGAAATCGAACAAATAAATGGGAAGATGAATTTTCAAACTCAACAACTTCTTGCTAGATCCTGGAGTTAAGCACCAGCAAAAGAGAGGTTTCCGGCAAAGCATTAAAGTGATGAAAAGTTAACCTCTAATTTGACATTGAACAGCCCAGTATCCTTCGGAAAACTGGATATCCACTAAGCAAAGGTTCAATATGTTTGGTTCAATTTTCTTTGCAATTGTTACAATAAGCCTGGATATTAACCGTATATTCCATTTACAGTATTAGTTCCTTTTTTTTTTTTTTTTTATCCAAGTTGGATATCCACTCTGTATATTCCAGTTTCAAACATCCACTCTATATATTCCATAACTTTTCTCACTAATATCGCTTGGTGGAATAATGGAAGGGCAACAGGAGCAATTCATCAAACGCCTTAAGTGCAATTAGTATTTTTTTTTGGATAAACCAACCTGAAATAAAAAAGAGGTTAACCGAATATACAGCCTACAAGGGGCATACCCCAGGAGGAAAAAGGAAACAAAAGTAAAGAAAATTGGCTACGCCAAATGGCTACATGGATAAAATGATATGCGCTGTTTCCAATCCATCTAGTAAGAGGGAAGGAAAACAACGCGTAATTGAATGCCATAGCCAGTGCTTGGACTCCTAAACATTACAAAAGAGACATAGACTCCTAAACATTACAGCAACCACTGGGTGAAACTTGAACAACAGTAGACTTGAACAGCAGACCTGAACATAACTTGTGGTAGGAGCCAAATTGTAGCAGAATATGTACAGAAAACTTGAACCGCCACGGACAATAACTTGTAGCAGAATATGACCTAGCAGATGTTACTACAACAACCTTCAGATAAAGTGTTGAACTTGTACAGTAGCATATCCCAAGCTGCATCAGCAAAACAGTAGCACAGACAGCTACAATTCAAATGATGGGAAGCACAAGCAGCTTCATAGAATTAGCAGTGTCATCACAGATAGCAGCCACCAACATAAACAGATAGCTGCTACAAGCAGACAGCAGCAGCAGTCCTAACAGAAGCAGACAGCAAAAGCAGACAGCTGCACATTCTAGCAGCAACATCCATAACAGCAGCAGCAGAAAATGAAGCACACAAAGCTAGAGACAGCCCCCTAGAAAAGCTTAAACAGCCCAAGGGACAACCCCCCTAGGGTAGGTACAATAACAAATTCACAATAACAAATTCACACCTACTGCACTTTACAACTTAAAAAAAACAACAAAGCAAGTTACATTGCTAACAGTAAATATACTCCTTGCATGCAACTGGTAGCAACCATTAACACATAAAGTTCAACCTAACAGTTAATAGGTACAAGCAGTCAGCAGCAGAAACAGCATCAACAGGCCATAACCGAATTGGCACAGCAACATAATAACATGAGAAGCCCAAAAACACCAATCAGCAGCTAGCTGCTACCACTATAGCAGCAGTCAACAACCAGAAAATAGCAGTAACAGGATGCAGTAGTAGCAGCAAAAAAGATTCATCATTGGTCAACAACAGTTACACAATATATCTACTCACCTACAACTCCCTCGAAGCCTAACTCTCCATCAACTAGTAGCAGAAGGGAAAACCTCAACTCCCTCCACTCTCCCTCACAAAATGTCTCCCACTAGATATTACCTCCACTCACAAAAATGGAAGGGGCTCAATCACACAGCTGACAGGAACACTCATAAACTGGATCACTCAACCATCAGAAAAGATGAAAAGAGATTAAGTTATATACCTGGTAAATAGAAGTACTGACAGTATAGCATCAATAAATCGAACTCCTGAGCATGAATGCATGGTATTTTTTTTTTTGATCAGCAAAATAATAATTTCATTAACTCATAAACACGAAGTTTACAGAGATAATAGGAGCTTGGATACACCGGCCTGACCATCCAAGATCCTCTTCTCCAAACCACACGGAGGAACTGAAATAGGCCCAACAGGCTGAGCCTAAACCAGAAAAACACCAATTGGGACAAGCCCATGCCTAAAAGGCCTAAAAGCCCTGATCAATACAATTTAGCACAAACCTAACCCTAAACCCAACCATTGACCAGCAGGAGTAGAAATGCATTAGCACCTCCGTCTGGTGAGATCTAAACCTAGCAGGACCCTGGTGGGCCACCGGGCCCAAACAAACCGGCCCAAAACCTGAACCCAAACCGAACACCAACACCAAAATGGGCAAAGCCCAACACCTATTGCCCAAAACCAACCCTAACCGCCTGCCATCAGCAGCTCCGACCATCGCCGCCGCCACCCATGCCCACCTCAGATCACCCATGAAATCACAGCCGCCCAAAGGAGCCCCAACCACCGCCCACCACCACCTGCCGCCACTGTCACCGCCAAGAGGGGTTTCACACGCACGCTCCAATCCACCTAAACAAACCATGGCCAGGGCGGACCGAACCAGATCTGAGGACGGAGAGAAGCGCGATCGTCGCAGCCGTGAGCCACCCAAACTCCACCATCTGCATCCGACCTCCGCCTAAATAAATCCCACCGCTGCAACCACCACACCACTGCAGCCAAGCCTTCAATCTGCCGCCTCCCATAACCACAACAACCACCTGCAAAACAAAACAAAGAAAAGAAGAGAAAAAACAGAGCCCCAACCCACCCTCGACCACCGGACACCACCCAACAACAACCAAACGCCTTCCGCCGCGGCCCCACTTCGCCGTTAAACAAGACCCAGCATCAACCAACAACGATAGCCGGAGGGAGCCCGACCGGACAGAAGAAAACAGATCGCCAAGCTGTTAAGCCGAAAAACCCGTCGTACCCAGCAGTAACGACGGCGGCGAACCGAAACGTACGGGTAAAGGGCGCGGAGAGGAAGAAAAGGGAGATGAGAAGGGGAGGAGGTAGGAAAGAGAGGGGAAAAAATCAGAAAGAACGGAGGCCCGGGGGGAGGAGGAAGGGGCTTGAATATGAATGCATGGTATTAAACATATAAGCAGGAAAAGCTTCAATGTAGATTCACCACGTGTGAGAGAGAGAGAGAGAGCAATACACATTTTTTCGGAAACTTACCAGTGGATCCTACCGGAATGAACTTTTAATTTCGAAACCAATCGACTGGATGACTTTTGGCATTCTCTTCCGCAGAATTCAGTCTTGGAATGAAAACAGAGGAGAATCGAGAGGTAATTCAAGGGAACTCTCGACTGTCGGAGAGTTGAGAGGAAGGAGGATATTGGTGAGGCTCTTCAAATGGTCTGGGAGAGTTGTGAGAGATGCAACAGTTGTCGTCTGCTTCAAGAGAACACTGCAAACGGCAGGGGAATGCGTTTTTTTGAGGGATGCAATGCAACAGTTGGAACGTGGTGAGGGTGTAGGAGGCAGCGTGTGTTGAGGTAGATTTGGGGGTATTTTTGGAAGGTTATGGCTTCACGTTTTTAGGGTTTCTCTGGGGGGTTTTGGAGAAACCATAGGACGTTCAAGTTAGGGTTTTAGCCATTGCATTCTCTCTCTCTCTCTCTCTCTCTCTCTGTATCTATATCTGCTCAGAAACTCCGTAGGAAATTAGAAGGTATATTACCTCAGATTCTTTCAATCCAACTAAACCCTTTATTGCTAGTTTTTGTTCACAAATTCCTACTTGTTCTAGTTTCACAAAGCTTGTAAAAAGGGGTTTGTTGGACCTCGAAACTGAAGTAATTAATTGACTTGTTTCTTGACAGCTGGGGAAGTGATTTGGGTTAAAAGAGAGAAGAAGAAGAATGACTTCAACAGGACAACCCCAATCGTCTCTGAAGAGGCGTGATTCCTCGACTGGAACAAGGGAAGGGGACCAGCTGATTATAACCCCTTTAGGCGCTGGCAGTGAAGTGGGTCGCTCCTGCGTCTATATGTCCTACAAAGGCAAAATAGTTCTGGTATATATTGCAATTCACTCTCATCTACAAATTTTTTTCCAACCTCTCGGTTATCGAGTTTCGTTGTTGAGACCCAAGTCACGTAATGTACTTGCACTTGCGTGAGCGCCGGCAAAAATGAAGCGCGAGTGTGGAAGCTTTTTCTTTCAAAAACTACCAAGCACTCTAAAGGGAAATTAAATCTGAGCATAAATTTGAGTAAAGTTTCATAAAGGTATAGTTCGAAATTTGGAAGACATAAAACAGCCTTTGAAAGATTTTGCGTAAAACAGCCTTTGACTCATTTGAGTCAAGGAGTGGATGGGGTTTAAAGGGATTCTTGAGTGAGAGTCACATACTAGGATTGGGCTATTCGTGTATCTTTGATATGACTGTGTTTTGCCTCCTCCAACAGTTTGACTGTGGAATTCATCCTGCTTACTCGGGGATGGCTGCTTTGCCATACTTTGACGAAATTGATCCTGCTACCATTGATGTGCTTCTTGTTACACAGTATGTACCCCTGCTTCTTGTTCTTTTATAGACTAATAATTTAACATACTATGTTTGATATGATCTCCTTGCTTATGATTGTTTTGTTATTGTCCATTTAGTATCAAATCAGCTTATTTCATGCGACCTGATTTACCTTTTGGATTGTTCTTCTGGTTTTTATTGGAAAAGCAATTTCTGTCTACTCCTGGGCTGTGTACTCTGTGAATTTTGATTAGTAAATTGCTGCTTTTATTTATTCCGAGATAGAGTTTGTTGAAATTGCAATGCAGGACAAAAGGTATCGCTTGCTTGAACGCTTGTTGAGCTGCTGCCAAGCTAGTGCAGTTAAGACACATTTAAGCTCTGTCTGACCAAATAAAAGTTCTTTTGCTTTATGTGTCAATACAATGTTGAACGTGAAGCAACCCACTAGGGTAGCCAATCAGTCCAAGGTTATTTTCAACCCCACTGGCGACACCTGGACTTATCCGTAGATTATCTTGCGTTACTGCAGGAGTGGGTCCAAAGTGGCCCTTCCTTGGTGGGGTTCGTCAAATGCAAAAACTAGGAAATAAAAATATTGAGTATAAAGTCCTTGGTTCATACTTCATACAGGCTTGCCCTTCATTCATTTCTGGCCATCTAAACCCAATTGAAATTTGAAATCCCTGCGTTGAATGAGATTTTTGTAAGAGTTCAAGTTGCATTAAAAAGTTAGCATCTGACCTTTTGCAGGCATCGGATTGCAGAAATATTGCTTGTAAACATGTCTAAGGAGCTTGATGCATCTTGTCCACCAGCTGAAAGTTTACAATGAGTCAAAATTGTTCATTCGTTGACACATACAGAAGTTTTCTGTTGCCTTTTCTAAATGCCATTTGCTATTTTATGCAATGGATTTGTTCTGTTCCAAAATTCAGTTCTTGGATAGTTTCTGTGGTGCCGTATCAGTGTATTTTCTAAATAGCTTTTAGTATGCCTATGCCTTGCCTTCAGTTTTATGCTATGAATCAATCTCTTTCACCATCACTGTTGACATTCTTAGTCAGTACGGTGCTTTTTTTGTTTCAATTTTTTCGTCTGATTATTGGATGTTTATGCTATATATGATATTATTTCTTGGTTGCAGCTTTCATTTGGATCATGCTGCTTCCCTTCCTTACTTTTTGGAGAAGGTACGTCTCTTTCTTTAGTACGCTTTTACTCAAGCAGTGCTATTTCATTTCTTGTAGATGCTAACACCTTTAAGTTTTGTTTGGTAGACAACATTCAAAGGGAGAGTGTTTATGACCCATGCAACGAAGGCTATCTATAAGTTGCTGTTGTCTGACTATGTGAAAGTGAGCAAAGTTTCAGTTGAAGATATGCTATATGATGAACAAGACATTCTTCGCTCTATGGACAAAATTGAGGTATGTTTATTTATTCTTGATGTTTGCTTAATACTATGTACCTTTTCTGGATCTTTTTCCGAGAAATGCTGTTTTCACTTTTGTCTTGGGTTCATAATTTGAAAATTCTTGTGGTAAATGGTTATGGCGTGCGATTAAAAAGGGGATCATTATTAAGGAATTTATCGTAGACAATTTATTTTGTTCTCCCTTGAGAATTAAAAAGTATTAGCAATCAGTGGATTGTGTTTGTATTTCTTCTGTTCCATCTGAATGAATGTGCCTTTGGTATTGTGTTGGTTTTCCAAATCTTCTTATGGAAAAAGACTAATTCCTCCAAAGAACAGATTGCATTTGTTCCTCCCTAGAATTACGCTGTGTTTGGTTTGGAATTTGAAAAGTTTTTTGAAAAATGGTAGGGGTAATAAGTGGAGAGAGATAGAGAGAGAAATGTTGAAAGTAGGGAGAATCTAGGGGGAATTTTTTGAAAAATGCTTTTTAAAAAGGGAAGAGAACAAGGCATAAGTCTCATTAGTGAGCTCATTTTTTTTTTCCAAACATTGGTAGGTTGATTAGTTTTGAGCTCCTGCGCCAGCAGTACATTTTTGTTACTCAATTGAAACTGAAACTTTCTCTACAATATTGAATGGGTTCCTCAGATGGAAAATAGCTTCACGCCAATGCACGACATATTTACTAAATCTTATTCAGAAAATTTACCTATATATCTATTAAATCTTCTTTGTTTTTCCCCCTTCTTGAATAGGGCTTCCTAATGAGTTATTTCATTTTATCTACTTGTTGCATGATAACCTCCACTTTTTACAGGAAAATGCTGATAATGAACTATATGCATGTGGAATATCTTGAGCATTAATTGCTCTTGTCTCTACCCTAACTAGTTTGACATCTTCAATCAGGTTGTTTCATTATTGTCTGAGGTCTGAACTACATTATTTGTAGTTCAAAGCTTGAAAATTTAGATTTGTGATAATAGACCTTTGGCTGTCTCAAGTTCTGCTCCATTTATTGTATTCTACAAAGGTCACTCCCTATAGCTCCTATCTTTTTTTGGGTTTCTTGGTTTCAAGTTTTGGCTGGGAGTTCTAGTGAACACAAACTTATCACAGCTCTCTTAATCACGGGACTACCACTCGCCTTTTGTCCCTTAGTCTCATCAGTTCTTGCAGAACAAATACCTGGGCAGTAGGAATAATTTATTGGACACAGCAAGTTAATTGGTTTCTATTTAATGGAATAAAATGGCCTCATTTGATATAACTGGCGACTGGTGTTGACAAATTAAAATCACCTGCTAGTTGCCCTCATTCAGTGGTCGAGTTATTATTATTTTGGAATTGTGGTTTCCTGGAAACTAAATTTATTTTCTACCTGGAACTTAATCGTCTACTGTTCGTATTTGACACAGAATCCCTCTTTGCAGGTTATTGACTTTCATCAGACCTTAGAAGTTAACGGTATTCGTTTCTGGTGTTACACTGCTGGCCACGTGCTTGGTGCTGCCATGTTTATGGTAGACATTGCAGGTGTCAGAGTCCTCTACACCGGAGACTACTCACGCGAAGAGGATCGTCATCTCCGTGCTGCCGAACTTCCGCAATTTTCACCTGACATTTGCATCATTGAATCCACCTATGGCGTTCAGCTCCACCAACCACGACACATCAGAGAGAAGCGATTCACCGATGTTATCCACTCCACCGTTTCCCAAGGTGGTCGAGTCCTAATTCCCGCATTTGCTCTCGGCCGTGCCCAAGAACTTCTTTTGATCCTTGATGAGTATTGGTCGAACCATCCAGAGCTCCACAACATTCCTATCTATTATGCCTCCCCACTGGCGAAAAGATGCATGGCGGTTTACCAGACCTATATAAATTCCATGAACGAGAGGATCAGGAACCAATTTGCCAACTCAAACCCGTTTGATTTCAAGCACATATCGCCTTTGAAGAGTATCGAGAATTTTAATGACGTTGGACCGTCAGTGGTGATGGCTAGTCCGGGTGGGCTCCAAAGTGGGCTATCTCGACAGCTATTTGATAAGTGGTGTGCGGATAAGAAAAATGCTTGTGTTATTCCTGGATATGTTGTGGAGGGAACATTAGCCAAAACCATCATCAATGAACCCAAAGAAGTTACCCTAATGAACGGTCTGACAGCTCCTCTTAATATGCAGGTTCACTACATCTCCTTCTCAGCTCACGCGGATTACGCTCAGACGAGTGCATTCCTGAAAGAACTCATGCCGCCTAACATAATTCTTGTTCATGGAGAAGCGAATGAGATGGGGAGGCTAAAGCAGAAGCTTATTACCTTATTTGCCGACGGAAACACAAAAATTATTTCCCCTAAGAACTGCCAGTCTGTTGAAATGTACTTCAACTCAGAGAAAATGGCGAAGACAATTGGAAAACTTGCAGAAAAGGTCCCAGAAATTGGTGAATCGGTCAGCGGCTTATTGGTGAAGAAGGGTTTCACTTATCAGATCATGGCGCCAGATGATCTCCACGTCTTCTCTCAGCTATCCACCGTGAACATCATTCAGAGGATGACCATCCCTTACTCTGGTGCCTTTGGTGTGATCAAATACAGACTTCAGCAGATATACGAGAGTGTAGAGTCTTCAACGGATGAGGAGTCTGGGGTTTTGACTTTGCGAGTTCACGATAGAGTTACGGTGAAGCAGGAATCGGATAAGCATATCTCTGTGCATTGGAATGCAGACCCCATTAGCGACATGGTGTCTGAGTCGATTGTGGCTTTGGTCTTGAATGTGAGCCGGGAGATGCCTAAAATAGTTGAAGAGCCGGAAGAGATAAACGAGGAAGAAAACAAAAAGAAGATGGAAAAGATATCCCATGCTTTGCTTGTTTCCCTTTTTGGAGACGTGAAGCAGGGAGAGAATGGAAAATTGCTGATAAGCGTCGATGGGAACGTGGCGCATCTTGATAAACAGAGTGGGGACGTCGAGAGCGAAAACGAAGGTCTTAGGGAAAGAGTGAGGACGGCGTTCCGGAGAATCCAAAGTGCTGTGAAGCCAATCCCCCTTTCTGCTGCTTCTTAGTTTGAGTTTTGTAGGAGCTAATTATGCTAACTATTTGTAATGGGTATTTAGAACATCATTTCTTTTTCCTCTTTGACTTTGAGCAATGGGATCTCTATGCGTAATGCGTATCACCACTTCATTATGAGTCTTCAATGATGTTATAAGCAACTCTTGACAGGTGCCTACTCTGCGAAAGTAGGTTTTATTCAAGGGCATCCCATATTGTGCTCTACTTTGTGTGCATTATTCGACTATCCTCTCTTATTAGTTTCCTTTGTGACAATACTCTAAGGCTTCGCAAGTTTGGGCTTGTCAAAATCAATGTTTCCCCCCTCCCCCCCTACTTGATTGCGTGCATACGGATGCTCTGGACTATCAATGAAGGAAGCATAGTAATATGTACATAAATTGATTTGGATCTCTAGGCCTGGCCTCTCTGATGCCATTTGGCTTTGATTTGAGGGTATGGTTTCGCAGCAAAAAGGTATAAGGGGGTCACTGTTTCAATGGTATTCTGTGAGCAGTCACTTTGTGCATATTGCCTAAGTTTAGGTCTGTCTCCAATCCTTCCATGCCCATACCCTCAATGATTGGGGACTAAATGGGTTCTGCTGTTGCTGCTGTTCTCTCTCCCCCCCTACTTCCCATTTCTCTCACTCTATCATCCAGGATTCCAGATGATGGGATGAGTTTCTGGCGCATTCAAGTCACGGTTATGTAACCCAAGAACAACAGTTTTAAGGTGGGTCCATGTTAGAAAGGACGGCGTCCGTGGTGCAATGAAATATTTCGTCACATCTTAGGTCTCTTGTTACCTTTTTGTTGTTTAATCAGTTCCACCTTTTGTATGTTAGCAAGTCTTGTATGCCAGCTGCGGCAGTCCAACTGATATGTGCATTTGTAGCTCAGTTTTTCAGGGCCATTGCGTGGCTAGCCCTATTTTGTTGTACCAGTCTGATTGCTTTGTGGGGAAGAAAAGAGTAAATGGGGGTAATTAACCAGCGTAAGAAATACACCCAGTAAAGGGTTTTGGATGGCAGAGGGAGACCAGTCTGGCCTATTTACTCTCCCTTCATTTTCTCAAGAAGATACTACTTTTTCACTCCAGTTTCTCCCTCTTTTCTGCTACTACTACTTTATGAATCAAAATCATGCAAATTTGTGGGACAAGTAATCGAAATCCTCCTTAAAGAAAATTAATTATGATACACGGCTTTGTTCTTACGTCGTTCTTCAATTCGTGCTTCTTCTTCTTCTTCTTCTTGTTGTTGATGAGTGTTTATATGTAAATGGTGATTCAAAGAAACTGGGGATGAGGACGTGCCAAAATCATGTATTGTGGGATTTGTCGCACTGATCCGGGATAAAAAAACAAATAGGGTGGCTCCAAGTACCCCATGGTCCCCCGTATGCAATTTCACATTATGTGTGTGTGTGACTTTCTTTCAATAATGAATGCTATGCTTTGTTTGGTTTCATTTTTGAATTATTTTTTTTTTGAGAGTAGTAGGGGTAATAAGTGAAGAGATATAGAGAGAGAAATGATTGGAAGTATGGGGAATCTTTTGGAAAATACTTTTCAAAAACTAAAACAAGAAGTTATTGTTTGGCCTGCCATCAATTAGTATTAGATAAGAATCAGTCCACAAGTCAGACGAACACTGGGGTTTTTGTTTACTCGTGTGCTTTTCATTTCTTAGAGGTAACAGAACTTTCATTGGGTGTGAGTTCTCTTTTTCTCTCCATCCTCGCTCCACATCCACTAAATCACCATCAAACCCACCATCTCACAACCAGAACCATTACTAGCTTTAATTCGTAACTTGGAAGTGCAGTTTCAACTAGAGCAAAGTTTCAGTGGAAGATATGCTGTATGATGAACAGGACAACATTCTTCGCTCTATGGACAAAATTGAGTTATGTTATTTATTCTTGATGTTTCCTTAATACAAACTTCCTTTTCCGGAAATTTTTCAGAGAAATTCTATTTTGACTTTCGTCTTGGCTTCTTAATTGGAATGACAATTTTTGTGCTACTGTTATTGCGTTGTTTTTCCAAATTTTATTACGAGAAAGAGACTGATTTCTCCAAAGAACAGATTGCATTTATTACTCCGTAGAAGACAAGTCTCATCTCTGCGCTGGTTTTTTTTTTTTCCCGAACATTGTTAGGATTGATTTGTTTTGAGCTCCCGCGCCAGCAGTACATTGTTGTTACCCAATTGGAACTTTCTCTACAGTATTGAATGGGTCGTTTGTCAGATGATGGAGAATAGCTTCAAGCCAATTCACGACGTATTTACTAAATCTAATTCAGAAAATTTACCTACATCTTAAATCTTCCTTGTTTTTTTCCCTTCTATAGGACTTCTTAGTTCTTAATGAGCTATATGCATGTGGAATATCTTATTTGCCGAAGCTTGTTACTCCCTCCGTCCCCTTTTTAAAGTCCACTATTCCATTTTGGGCTGTCCCTTATTAAGTGTCCATTTTGTAAAGTTAGTGGGTAAAAGTTGATACATTTTCTATTTTGCCCCTACAAGTAGATTCTATTTTGAAAAATTAGTGAGTAAAAGTGTAATGATGATGTTTCCATAGGGGGTAAGTAGGGAAAGTGGAGGTAAAAGTTGATGTGAAAGGTGTAATGATGATATTTTTTTAATAAGTTGGAGTTACGAAGTGGGACTCTTAAAAGGGGACGGAGGGAGTACCTTATTTGCCGACAGAAACACCAAAAATTATTTCCCCTAAGAGCATCTCCTACCCATACTCTATAACTCTATTTGAGAGTATCAAACCACTCCAACCCATCCTCTCAACCCTCCTCCATTTGAGAGTATTGGATTTTGATCCTCTATATTTAGAGGGTAGAGAAAATATAGAGAATCACCTCTAAAATACTATTCACCTTTTTAAAATATATTTTTGTCCTTGTTTGCTTTTCTTACTAAATTTTTATACCAATTATATTCTCATGAGAGTATAAAAAAAAGGTTTTTTTCTGTAAAGTGATTTTAGAGACAAAAATAGAGTGTTTGTGGTTGGTGTAAACATGAATAGTAATTTCCTCTATAATCACTTTATGAGTAAAAAACATTATTTTGATACTCTCAAATGGAGTATTGGATTGGAGATGCTCTAAGAGCATCCGCAATGGTAATAATCAAAACAAATAACCAAAATGCCACGTCAGCATTTGATTATTCATTTAGTCCATAATCAAACTTAACAACCTCTACCTCCACATTGGTTATTGTTGCATCCCTAACAAAAAAACCCCTCACAATACACAATACATATTTGTCCAATCGCAAACGAGTTCCAATCGGGCACCCGACCACAACAAATTATTCATTTCGATGAGACGATTCCATGTGGGGCGTTTTTGAGTAATTGAGTTTGGTAATTGGTAAAAGTTGTTAAGTTTGGTTATGGAATCGGTGGAATTTGGTTATTTGCTAAAAGACTTGTAACCTTGCTTATTACAATGTCGGGTGTTTTTTAATATTGTTGTTAAATTTGCTTATCCACACCCATTTGCTTATTACAATGGGGATGCTCTAAGAACTGCCACTCTGTTGAAATGTACTTCAACAAAGAGAAAATGGCGAAAACGATTGGAAAACTTGGTTAGTCCATTGTGGATGCTCTTAGGGTGACCTTCTCGGACGGATTTATATTGCACTTCCCGGCGTGCGTACGGATGAACCAGAACACCGCACTCGTTGCTTAGCATGCAAGACACTACGGAGTCTTGTATGGCTGAAAATCAGCCACATCTCCCATAAATGGCGCCCAGCTGAGGCTTCACAGCTCGAAGGCCTATAAATACCCTGTTTCACCTCTCAATTCATTATATATACATCTTTCACCTGCTATCTCTCTGACTTCTCTCTAGCCTCCGAGCTCCAAAAAACGCAGTGAAGCCCTGCCCAAGCAGTCCCGAGAAAAATCCTTTAAGTCCCAATCCCGAGAAAACCCGTGTCAAAATAGCTTTATATAGCCTTTCCAAATTCCGGTCGATGATCCTCATCTTTTTCCATAGTCATGGGAAGATTTGCCCATCTTTTGCCGATATTTTCCGAGGCATCTCAGCCCCTGTGGAAGCGCTGCCTGATCGTGTTCATACTCAGAGTAGCATTCCTATTCCTAAATCGCTATCAATTCCACGAGTGTGTTTTACTTAGGCCCCGTTTCAGAAATGGAAAAAGCTCTTCTTTTTTGTCCAATAAGAAAGGGAGTTCCTGAAAAATAAGAAGACTTGGAAGAATTTATATAGGTTCCATGAGGGCCGGCGGAGGGAAATCGGTCCGGCGGCCGCGCCGGGCCGTCTCCGGCCACCGGACGGCCGATCCGAGCCGTCCAAAAATTCTAAAAAAAAAAACCAAGGGAGCCATCGCGGGAATCAACGGCATCCGAGGTGTGTAGGGTGCTTGATCCGAGCACCCCTTTTTCCGTGTACATATGAAAGGTTTTTTTTTTAGAATTTTTGGATGGCTCGGATCGGCCCTCCGGTGACCGGAGACGGCCCGGCGCGGCCGCCGGACCGATTTCCCTCCGCCGGCCCCCATATTGGTAAAAACAGTCTTCTTTTTGTAAAGGCAACTTCAAGCTCAAAAATCATGTGTTTACGCAAATAATTTTCCTATCACAATGGATCTTGTTTGATAGATCTCATTGAGATCTTTAATATGGTGAAAAAAAAAATTAATTAATTTTTTTTTCATTTACATTATTTTTGAGTTTGAAAATGTGAAAGAAACTTTTTGTTTGGGAAAAATAAGAAGGGTGGATTATTTTTGAATGAGAAGTGAAGGAAATAAGTACTTATTTTTTAAGAAGGTTTCCGGAACGGAGCCTTAGTTGTCTAACATCAATTAGTATTGGAAAAGGAAGAGCCTCGACGTGAACACAAAACTTCAACAGATAGATATAAACACACACAAACAAAGAAACTAGGGGGAATAGCATTTCAGTGGAATGAGGGGCATTTTATTCCCAACTCATGGACAAGTTATCATAAAATTCATCTAAATATGAAAAGGATGAAAATAATTCGTTATACATGGAAAGGGCCACGTGAAATGACGAATACGCCCCTAAGTGAAAACTTAAAACCCCAATCCCTTTTGAAACATTTCAGACGCCACTCCCATTCCTCGTCTACACATCTTTCTTCCCCTTTCTTCTCCCTCACCTCACCTCACCTCTTCTCAGGGAACGAAGACGCCAAATCCTTGTTCTCCCACACCTGGCCTTTTCTTCCATCTCTCCGTTCCACCCAAGAAGAAGCAACCTTTTGTCCTTGGTCGTTGTTATCTCTCTGTTTCTCTATGGACGCTGTGACATTGTGATCTGGTATGTTTTTTTATTTTTCACTTTTCTCTCATTCCCTCCCTTTCTGTCTCGATTTCGGCGACCACCGACGAGCCCCTTCGCTTGTTGAAAATTCTAGGTGCCCTTCCCTTGTTGAAAATTCAAATAGCTTCCGCTAGATTTCTCAATCTGTTCGTAAACCTGATTTAGGGTTTTTTCGCTGCAGTTGCTGTAAACCCGATTTCATGTTGAATTCCTTAATAAATAAATAAAAATAAAATGTTTGAATTTTTTCCGATGTTTGTTAGTTTGGTAGTAGTTTCACTGGATTCTGGTTCTTCCAGAAGAAGTATTTTTGACTTTCTTGATGTTTAGGTTTTTGCGCTGTAGTTGGTGTAACCCTTGCTTATTTTTTGATAACTAATGTTTAGCATCTGATTGGGTTTTGAGGGAATTGGAGAAATGAAAGGAAAAGATAAGGTTTTTTTCTTTTCTTTTCTGGTGGACGTTAGTTTGGTGGTAGTTTCACTGAATTCTGATTATGGGTGGCTATTGAATTCATTGACTAATTCAGTTGCTTGCTTTAATCGAATGCTTTACTTTACAATTTTCTGTTCCAGGGCGTTTTTCATGTCCTCTTTTTCATTCCTTCCCGTTGTGAGTGTAACCAAACTCATGTTTATGTAGTGAGCTAAGGTATGTGTACTAAGTGTTTGATGAAATGCCCGTGAGAAATGTAGTGTTGTGGACGAAAATAGCAGTGACGGTAAGTCCTATATCTTTGATATCCTTGGTTTTCGCTTGAGTTTCTTACCACCCTATGATTGTGGAATGAGTTTCTAACGCTACGCTGTTTGGGGCTGTTGCTTTTCTGAAAATTTTGATTTGGAAGACGAACAAAAAACTGCACACATGAGCCTTTTGATCGCTGTGCAATTGGTTTTCAATTTTTATTTAAATAGAAAACAATTTTAGGTGAGTGTGTGACCAAATGAATTGGAGCCTAAAATTACATGTCAAAACCATCACTACGCGAAAGCTGGCAACACACTTGAGCAAGCATGCACTTAGTTTAGGCATGGTCTATGTAAATCATGTCAAACTTCATTAATCAAGAATAGAAAATCACAAATGTTGTCGTTGCATTCTATATTTTCAGCTGCATTGTGCAATGGGAGCCTTCTTGTAGGTGAGGGATTGCATCAAATGAGATGCACGTCACTTTCTGACAGTATGGTTAAGAGTCCTCTGCCTCCATCTGTGAAGGCATAAACCTGAGGCTACTCAAGGCCCAAAGATTGGGCGGTGTGTTTTTGATTTTGTGATTGAATTAGTTAATTAGTTTGTGTTGTGGTCTGGCATAAATATCATAGGTGCTTGCTTCTATAACTTTGAAACCATGGGTTTAACTTTTGAAGCTTTCTACCAAGTGCTGGTAGTAATGCTTTTGCTGCACCCCAAAAAAGTTCATGAATTAGATAGGTGGAAGAAGCTGCAACCGTTGCAGCTTAAGACTAACATTGCATGTGCATCCAGTAGCGGTTCCACCTTAGGTGCAGGATGCCCAGGTTTAAGCCTTTGTTTTTGTATGTGTAATAATGTGTTATTGTTTAAGAGGATGAATTGCTATAACTTTTGCTATCTTTTTTTTTTTTTTTTGCTCGGCAACTTTTGCTATCTTTTTTGCTATCTTTGTTTTTGCTGGAATCATACTTGGGGAATGTTTGTTAGACAAATTTAGGCCATGATTGTTAGACTGAAGGGTCCAATAATGCATATTTCGAAAAGATTTTGTGACTAGGATATCTATACAGTAAACAAATATAAATGTTTTTGCTGCACCCAAAACAAGTACATGAATTAGATAGGTGGAAAAAGCTGAGTTGCAGCTTAGGCACTAGAGTGAAAATTAGGCTAATGTGATAAGAAATCCTTCTATTCTACACTTCAATGGTTAGTTTTGACTAATGGTCATATTTGTTGACAAAAAAAGTTTAACTGATGTACTGAAAAACTGAAAGAGTGTTTTCAAGTTTGTGTGATTTTGTGATTGAATGTGAGCGTTATGATTCTTATATGAAACAGATTGAAGGACAACATTCGAAGTCTTTACCAAATTATAATGGGGGCTAACGTTAATATGGTTCCCTTATGATTTCAGATTCGAAAGTTCATACCTGCTGCATGAACAAAGTTTTGAAACTTAATCTGGGTACTCTCTCTCTCTACCTGATCTTTGTCTGATATATGAAGAAGTTATATAAACACCACGGTCATGAACTTCAAAGTTCAGAAACTAGGAAGCAAACTTTGGATATTCCTCGCTAAAACTAGAATATAGAGTTTTTTGGTAGATTGTTGATATTCTAAAATGGAAACCTGAAATATGAAATCGACGATAGAGGCTGAAATTTTATTTTATTTGCTGAAAAGTGCATGAACAATCATGTTGGATGCTGAAAGAGTTGAAAAAACCTTAGTTAGATTTCCAAATCTTGCTATGGTATGTACAGGGTTTATATACATGATGCATGCTCGATTAGGCTATACATCTGTAACCTTTGTGGTTTGGATAGTTTTAGCCCGAAGTGTTTTTGTGGAGGTCTACAAATGATATGCTTTATGTTGACGAAGCTGTTGGAAGTACTATTGCATGGCCTGCTGACAAGGTTTTTTTGGACTCTAAGCCAGGGTAATGCTTTTTTTTTTCCCACTTATATACATATCAAAAAGGAATATGATTTGTTCTATTCTTTTGTCTATAAATTTTGTTTAGTTGAAATTTTTATGGCTCCATCAAATTAAATGTTTGCTTCTACCATATGTAGGTTCATGGGCTGATAAAGAAGAGAAGTTCTTTTGTGACTTTTTGCTGAAGATGTAGATATCATCTAACTAGTGTGCTGGTTGTCATGATCCCTTGGGTGAAGCCTCTTTGTTGATATTTTGGTGGCAAGGCTTGGACTTCACTTTTGGGATACATAGTTGTTTTGGTTGAAGCCTTTTTGTTGGTATTTTGTGACAAGGCTTATACTTGACTTTTGTGATAGACGGATGCTTTGGAAGGATGGAGTACTCTAATTTTCTTCTATGTAATGCTAGTCACTTTGATGTTCCGAGACAGTTGTTGGTTTTGTATGCAATATTGTTAATATAAGGAATGAGTATTCGAGTCATCTTGCTTTATTTGATAGCGGTTATTGTATGAGCTTGCCATGGAATGCCAGAGCAAAGAATGCTATGAAAGAACGAACGAAAATTGCACAAAAAAACACTATAAAAAATATACAACGAATAGCAGGCAAAAAATACTATAAAAAGTGTACAATACATAACGGGTCAAGAATGCTATAAAAAGTATACAATAGAACTTGAGTAATAGACCTAACTTTTCACACTTCATACTTGTCACAAAATATGACGAGCTCCTTTTCACAAAATAATATGGTCCAAGAGTACTCAGAATAAAGTCTTTGTCAATTATTGACTTGCTCTTGTTTACCTCGGAGAAGGTTGGTTTACCTAACTTTTCACGCTTCTTACTTGTCACAAAATATGACGTGCTCCTTTTGAAAATATAATATGGTCTAAGAGTAGTAAGAATAAAGTCTTTCTGAATTATTAACTTGCTCTTGTTTACTTCGGAGAAGAAAGGTTCACCTAACTCATTGAATGGTTGTCCCTTTACAAAGATGTGTTAGTCTGTATGAAATGTGGTTCTTGTTCAAATCATATAACATGTTTTTTTCCTGAAAATATAATAGTTGCTCGTTAAGTTACCTATTGTTGCTCCTTGTAAGAATTTTTGTTGCTCTCTATGTAATAATATATGCCCCAGACTGTTAAAGGCAGTGACCTATATTTTAACTCATTGAATGGTTGTCCCTTTACAAAAATGTGTTGGTATGTATGAAATGTGGTTCTTGTTCAAATCATGTAACATGTTTTTTTCCTGAAAATATAATAGTTGCTCTTTAAGTTACCTAATGTTGCTCCTTGTAAGAATTTTTGTTGCTCTCTCTGTAAAAATGTATGCCTCAGACTGTTAAGGGCAGGGACCTATATTTTAACTCACTGAATGGTTGTCCCCTTACAAAGGTGTGTTAGTCTGTATGAAATGTGGTTCTTGTTCAAATCATATAACATGATTTTTTTCTGAAAATATAATAGTTGCTCGTTAAGTTACCTATTGTTGCTCCTTGTAAGAATTTTTGTTGCTCTCTATGTAAGAATATATGCTCCAGATTGTTAAAGGCAGTGACCTATATTTTAACTCATTGAATAGTTGTCCCTTTACAAAGATGTGTTGGTATGTATGAAATGTGGTTCTTGTTCAAATCATGTAACTTGTTTTTTTCCTGAAAATATAATAGTTGCTCTTTAAGTTACTAATGTTGCTCCTTGTAAGAATTTTTGTTGCTCTCTATGTAAGAATATATGCTCCAGATTGTTAAAGGCAGTGACCTATATTTTAACTCATTGAATAGTTGTCCCTTTACAAAGATGTGTTGGTATGTATGAAATGTGGTTCTTGTTCAAATCATGTAACTTATTTTTTTCCTGAAAATATAATAGTTGCTCTTTAAGTTACTAATGTTGCTCCTTGTAAGAATTTTTGTTGCTCTCTCTATAAAAATGTATGCCTCAGACTGTTAAGGTCAGTGACCTATATTTTAACTCACTGAATGGTTGTCCCTTTACAAAGGTGTGTTCGTCTGTATGAAATGTGGTTCTTGTTCAAATCATATAACATGTTTTTTTCCTGAAAATATAATAGTTGCTCGTTAAGTTATCTAATGTTGCTCCTTGTAAGAATTTTTGTTGCTCTCTATGTAAGAATATATGCCCCAGACTGTTAAAGGCAGTGACCTATATTTTAACTCATTGAATGGTTGTCCCTTTACAAAGATGTGTTGGTTTGCATAAAATATGGTTCTTGTTCAAATCATGTAACTTGTTTTTTTTCCTAAAAATATAATAGTTGCTCTTTAAGTTATCTAATGTTACTCCTTGTAAGAATTTTTGTTGCTCTCTCTGTAAGAATGTATGCCCCAGACTGTTAAGGGCAGTGACCTATATTTTAACTCACTGAATGGTTGTCTCTTTACAAAAGTGTGTTGGTATGTATGAAATGTGGTTCTTGTTGAAATCATGTAACATGTTTTTTTCCTGAAAATATAATAGTTGCTCTTGTTAAACCGGATGTTTGGTTAAGCTCTATTATTTCAGATATTTGGTGCTTATGTAACATGTTTGACTTTATTTCGATTGTAAAAGTCAGTAGGGTCTCGGTGCAAGTTGCTCATAGGTTGGTGAAAGCCACCTTGAAAAGGGAGGGCTGGTGGTTGTACTCTTGCTATATTTTGGTAATGATGTTTCTGCTTTCTCGAAAAAATAACCTTTCATCCCTCTTGTTTACTCAATGCCAAATTGAAGTACTATCAACCCAAGAATAAATTTCAGTAGTAAACTATTTGTACACCACAGAAAGAGCAACATATATGTATACACTTCGATAAAATTCACATACTTTTCGAACATCACCCATCGTTCAATGGTACATGCATTGGGACCTAAAAAATACACCGCCGGTAAAAGTTTTCCGGTGACCGGAGCTTGTGACTTTTACTAGGGTTTGTTAAAAACACCGGGAACAGTACCCGGCGTTTTTCCCGGGGTTTCTTAAACACCGGTTAAAGTGTTCCGGTGACCGGATCTGGCACCTTTTACCGGGGTTTGTTAAAACGCCGGGAAAAGTTTGGAGATCTTATGTCTTTTACTGGGGTTTTTTTAAACGCCGGGAACCTTCCGCCAGTTACTAAACACCTGAAATAACATACACAAACGCTGGTAATATATCATTGGATTAATTTATAAAATTTTGCCCTATTGCACCATTTTTCTCATCCAATTAACTAGTTTACAGACAACTTCTCAAACACATCTAACATATAAGCTCTCAAAGTATTAAATGTCTCATAACACAACTAATGTCAAAATACATCTTGCCATAACCCATTATTGTCTTTCAACCAAATATTTTCTAAAATACAAAAAATCTACCATAATAGATGAACATAACATTAGATCTTGGTAACCACCATAGTAGACAAAAGTAGCCACTTGATTCTACACCGTCTTTAACTTTGATAAACCTAAAATCAAACAACAACAAAATAAGAGAATCAGAAGGGTCACAATGACAGTGATAAACAAACATATAATTAAAGAGAACACACACACACACACACAGAGGGGGGAGAGAGAGAGAGCAAAAATAGCTCACATACTGAATAGACAGATACAAGAAAAAGAATGCATAGACATCCTAAATACAAAAAGAAAAACAAACTTTTGGGAGACATTCTTGAGTTTGTGCTATAGCAATCCAGGACATTAAACGATAACATTAACGGCATCCGTTCATCTTAATATTCCAGTGAAAAGGAATCACCTTCCAAAATGGACTCTATATGTTTTCACTTTTCAGAATAGACCTCCTTGGATTTCAATGTTCATGTTTTGAATAGAAATCTACAGTAGGACCCAAGCTCTCAACTAGAATGTAGTTGTAGTCCTAGTACCTAGCCATTTCTACAATCTACTCTCCATTGTGCCCATAACCTTACTTGAATAGCAGACTACAGACATAAGTGGCCTCCTCTCTCGATGTACCCTTGTCGAGCTCAATAAAAAATTTCCTTTTGCCGAGCAAAAAAAAAAAAAAAAGAAGTCTAAGAACTAACTTATAAAGAATGAGTTCATTGATAGTGTAATTTCAGGGTAGAGGTCTGCTCCACTACAGTAACTTTAGCGAGGTTTTGTACAAACACTGGAAACAAACTGCCGGGTATTCCCTTTTTCACATAGCTTAAACAGAGGCTGCTACGTAAAGTTCTTTGCGTCATAACAAACAAAATATGTAAATATAACCAGATAGGCAGATTGTATTCTAAAAAAAGATCACAACTCTGACCTTAGTGGGTATCTTAGTATTCCTCCTTTTGCCTCTCGACGATCTCCACACTCCCGCCTCCACAAGACAGGTTTGGACCCTTTTTCTTTTGGTGTATCCTATTTCTCTTTCTGTAAAACCATGAAAATTATCAAATCACATACCCATAGAAACCTGGTTGCCCAGTAGATAAAATTAGGAAAGAAAGACAATTTATGAGACTCCTAAAGCTTAGGAACACTTACTGAAACAACTGAAGCTGAATCTAACTGGAGTTGAAGGTGATGATGTTCTTGACAAGAAGTAACCCCAGGAATATCAAACCTGCTTTCTTTCCCAATGATAGCACCTGTAACAACATTGAGAAAGTTATACTCTCCAATAGTTATAGATATCTTGAAAAAATTACTCCGTACTAGATTCATGAATAACAATGCTAGATTCATATTTCACACACCTCCTTTACATGAGTGTTCACTGACTCAATAGTCAACACAGTACAACAAATTACAAGAGCTAAGTTGGAGTTATCCATAAAAATGCATTAATTGTCAATGTGCCAACACTATAAGGACAAAAGAAGATGTAGAAGATCTTTCCATGAGGAGAAATCCAAATCTTCCAACTAACTATCAAATAAACCACTTGCGCTAGCTCAAGCGAACAGAACTGGTGGTCCTAAGAGAAGTCTCATGTCCGAATATCAAAAGGTGGACCAAAAGTTTTCAATTCCTCGGATCAGAAAAAGAACAATTAACCATCAAAATAGCAGCATTAAGGAATCAAGTCGCACCTTCAGCACTGTGGGATATCTTGAAACTGACAACATATTTTGGATAGATATGTGTACCCACACTCATGTTCCAAACAATATAATGATTAGGATTTTCTAGATCATCAACTCCACTATCAAAGTTTTCACTACTGGGATGACATTGTTCAGATCCATGACGAACAAGTTCCACTTTCCCCAATATGACACAGCACAACACCACGTGTCGTACTCCATTTTCGTCAACATCACAATAACTTGCGCTGTAAAAACACAAAAGCTGAATCCTTCTCAAAAAATCAAATTATCAAGAGCAATGGAACAATGAAAGAAAGAAAAGGACAGGCGGAATGAAATTTCTTAAATCGGATACACAAATTTTCCGTCTTTTTCTAAATCGGATTGGTTGCATTCATATGTCCTACTGCCAGAAGAGTATGATTGAGGAAAAAAAGCACTGACCTGCTTCATCAATCCACGCTATAGGCTTCTGTGAACCTGTCTTAAGATCAACTTGAAGCATATACAAGACATCTAGTATTATATGGCATCCATTGAACTGCACTTCTATTGCAGCTTTCTTCATTTGGAAATCTTGCCTGACCAATGCAACAATCGCCTCAGGAAAATCATTCCATTCACCATCCTGATAAAACAGCAAACGTTGTGGCAGTCCACTTCTTATATAATTAGAATAATTCTGAACTAGGGATTGTCCACTATTGGTTTTGCATGCACCCAATCTCTTCCGCTTGCCAAGCTTACTAAGCAATGAATTATGCTTGGGAGAAAGTGAAAACACCTTGTGGCTTGCTCGAGTAATATTGGCGGCACATTTGGCTGCCCGTCTTCTGTTGGAGTCATCAACTCTTCTACAACCATTACCCAATACTTCAACCCACTTTGAGTCCATTTATCTACAAGCGAAACCTCTATTTACAAACTAAATCCCCAAAAGTTAATGGTACTCGATGAGTCTTCAACCAAAATTCCCCAAAGAACAACGCCATAGAGGAGAAACCACAAACCCAGAAACAAAATCAAATAAGTTTAACATACTAGCACATAATTCAAACGTCCACAATGCATACAAGGAAAAAGTCAACATTCATATGGTGTAATGAAAGAATCTGACATACAAGAATGCCAAAGGAGGTCACAAACTGTCATCTATCATAGGAAACACCATTCTCCAGCCCAGCCAATTTAGAACTAATAAAAAATTTCCACCGAAGCATTATATAGAACTAAAATTTTTGGTTTGGAGTCTCACTGTCGCTATATCGCCCTTTTGGGTATAAGGGAGTCAACATAGTGGAGATCAAACATTGCAATTACTATTGAATATTTGAATGTGGTAATTTAAATCAAATATGACCACCCATAGGCAATGCAAGACAATTCGTGTGGAAGATTCAATCATTCTAATCGAAACACAAAGGTGAAAGCCCAAGTTCATTATTCTGGTTCCGCCCATCAGTGGAAGGGCACCATGGGAGCTCTTTTTTCTTTTCTTTTTTGCATGGCAATATAGGACTAAAGAATTAACTCAATATGGAACTCTGAGAATTTTAGTTTTTCGATGCTCAAGCCTTCCCTAAATATCACTATCTATTGATGATCTTAATAAAACACAAAAATAGTAAGCCTCAAGTTCCATGTGAATTAAGAAATGAGGGATTCAAACCTATATGTAGCTACTGCTCAAGAATTTTATGAAATATTGGACAAAGACAACCGATACCTGCATAATCTCAGCCGCATCCGGGCCACACATGGATGCTCCAAGAACTTTATCTGTCTCTGTATCAACAACAAGCTTCATAATGGTCTTCTCTTGCCGTCTACAGACAGAAATGTCAAGTTACAAATGGAGTTTTAGAGATAAGATAACCATTCTTCACAATGTAATAAGAGCGAAACAAATTACATGTCACATGTTAGTCAAGAATGATGCCTAGTTAAGAGAAGCAACAATTTTGTAACGTATATGGAACTCAATTGTTCAATTCAGATGCATGATAAACATGAACCACCAATTTAGTGGGCCTAATATCCAATGGCTAACAAATGGCATGTATTCAATGCCCTAATATAGTGGACAAACTAGAAAAAACACCAAAATCTGCAGTGCGAAACAACTCTAGGCTATCATTATACCATTTGATACAGGCCCTTACAAATGGCAAGGGAAAACGTATAAAAAAGAATAGGTTATAAACACATGCACCACGAATGGCATACGGAAAAGATATGGGAAACTGAAAATCGAAGTTCTATGTTCTATATATCAATGGGCCCCCTATATCAATCTCCACAGCGAAATCAAACAGAAAAATTACAAATCCACAAAATTTGTCAGAACAAACCTCTGCACGACATACTAACCCAAACTAATCATTGTAAACAAAATACATGTTACAGACGACAAGAAACAGTAGAAAATATCTCCAACCAACCCAGGGGATTTCGGAAGTTCAAACCTAGATAAAATTGAAGAATGTGGCAAAAACAGTAATAAAGCACTGGAACAAATAATAGTAAGTACGTGAGATAAAATTGAAGTTGTGTAGGGCTTGCTCTTACCCTGGACGAGGATGGAACTTGAGGAATTAGCTCTTTACTATCAACAAATCAGAACTAGAAATTCCCCCAACTTCAAATCCACTGAATTCCGAAACCTGATCGAGGAAGATGGCTGCTCTCTGGTCGTCGGTTGGCAAGAAAGAGAGGAGGAGAGAGGGAGCAACGAGATGGAGGGAGAGCAACACACACACACACAGAGAGAGAGAGGGTTTCAGCGCTAGGGTTTCAGAGTGATTTGGCTGGGAGGGTTTCAATCAGCGCTGGAAATTTCCCCAACTTCAAACCCACTGAATTCCGACGAAACCTGATTGAGGAAGATGCCTGCTCTCTGATCGTCGGTTGGCAAGAAAGAGAGGAGGAGAGAGGGAGCAACGGGATGGAGGGAGAGAGCAACAGAGAGAGAGTGAGAGTGAGAGGGGGGTTTCAGCGAGGGTTTCAGAGTGAAGAGAAGGGAACAACGTCAGTGTAGTAGGAGAAGGGGTATTTTTGTCCTCTTCTGTTTTGAATTCCATGTATTGAGAAATATTTTTCTCCTTCCCATGACTTTTGAATTCCTAAAAACTAGTCCATGACATGGGCATTATTTGCCCTTTTATCCACTGATCTGCAATTCCCCCAAGAAACTAACAGTTCATTCAACAAATGTCTTAGTAGTCTATCCAACACAGAAACAAGCAAAGAAATTAACCGTTCAAATGTCTTAGCAGTCCAACAAGAAACTAACAGTTCAAATGGCTTAGCAGTCCAACAAAAAACTAGCAGTTCAGATACTAGAGTGATTAAATTACAAATACGAAGTTTCCGAATCTAAATTTCAAAGTCTCGTCACTTGGCGGGACCGCAGTGATGGCGCATTGGCTTGCCCAGGTGACGGTGGCGTGGTTTTGAGCAAATTTTTTTTAACATACGTCCAATCAGTTCGTGTATGATATAACAAGTATTTTGATATCATGTTTGTACTCAGAGTGGACATTGTTGTGTTGTTCCCAAGTGAAATCACAATAGAAAACGTTAGCACTCTTCGCAGAGAACCTTGACGCGAGGGTGTATGGTGCGATTGTGGCTCATCAAATCAGCGGCCTTCACAAATGTGCGTTCATCTGCGTGCATTGTGAAGATGAACGGACATTTGCGAGGGCTGCTAATTTGATGAGCCACAGCCGCACCATACACCTCGCTTCAAGGTTCTCTGCAAGGAGTGCTTCAATATCTTTGCTGTGATGTCGCTTGGGAACAACACAACAATGTCCACTTTGAGTATGAACTCGATATCAAAACACTTGTTATATTATACACGAATTGATTGGATGAATGTTACAAAAATTTTGTTGGAAACAGTGCCGTCGTCCCCTGGGCAAGCCAAGGCGCCACCGCCGCGGTCCCGCCAAGGGACGAGACTTTAAAATATAGATTCGAAAACTTCGTATTTGTAATTTAAATTTTTTTTTTTTGGAGTAAAAAAGGGTGGGAGGGGGCGACCAGCGTAGCGACTCCCCTTGGGCGTGACCATAGGGGCTCCCTACCCGCTGTGGAATGTCTGGTTTGAGCCATAGCTACTGTTCGGGAGGACATGCCGTCACCACAGCACCACTAAGATGACTAGTTGGCCAAAGGCCCTCCATGCAAATCCACACAAAGACCCAACAGTAGCATGGGTGGGATTCGAACCGAGGTCCATGGACATGGAAGGAGGGGATCGACTTATCCCACTCACTTTGGCCAACTAGGCTACCACCCTTGTGGTTAATTTAATCTATTTGAACTACTAGTTTTTTGTTGGTCTGCTGCACCATTTGAACTGTTAATTTCTTTGCTAGTTTCTGTGTTGGATGGACTACTAAGCCCTTGTTCGGTTGTGGATTTTGGAAAAAAAATTTCAAACCCAAATCCACTCATTACCTATATTTTCAATCATTACTTTCATTTCTCTCTCCACTCATTACCCCTATATCCAATCATTAATCTTATTTCTCTCTATCTCTCTCCACTTATTACCCCTATCCCCAATTATTACCCTATTTTCTCTCCTCACTCATCACCCAAAAATCAAACCCAAAATTTTTTCAAACCCACAACCGAACAAGGCCAAGACATTTGTTGGATGGACTGTTAGTTTCTTTGTCTGTGTGTGTGTTTATATCTATCTGTTGAAGTTTTGTGTTCACGTCAAAGTTCTTCCTAGTTACTGATGTTGGACAACAAAGTAAAACACACTTGTGGAATTGATAGCGATTCAGGAATCGGAATGAGATTCAATTGATGATTCTGATCTAAGTACTTGTTCGAAATTGGAATAATATTTGGAAAAACTGAATGAGCTTCTGAAATGAATAAAGGAGACCAAAAGCCAAGGGATGGCGCCAATATCAAGCGTTCTTTTCTCGAATTTTTGCAAGAAACTGACGCGGATTCTTAAAGATGGTCTGAGTGGTACTTCTTAAATAGTGATGGTTGCTACTATATCACCGCTGATAGCCAGTATCATCACACTGTTAATACCTTGAAATACATTGATCGGGGGAAGGAAATCAAGAGACATCCAGGTGAGATCATGATGTAATGTACACACGTTGACGAGATTATGTTACTCTAATTGCTCATACTTATCTCTTGATGTAGTGTTACTATTTCTTCGATATTCTCCACCAATACATTCGGAAATGTCAATTTATTTAGAGTAGTAACAAAATACTTCTCATTATAGTTTGAAATAAAAGTTTTCTTGCAGCATTTGTAGACTGGTAATCATTTTCCAAAGTAAATACATGAGAAACCTCTTTTCTTAGGTGTTGCATGACCCGGACATTTTGTTGTACCCTTAAAGCCAGATTGCTGCTATCTTTTTGTGATGTGTTCTTTGTGTTGGTATCATGTGATAACCGCATCCTTGTACATGTTAGTTTTCACATGAGTACCAAGGGGTTGGTCATTCGCTAATCTATGTGTCAGTATCTCGATTGCTAGGCTTCATGTTGACTACGCACGGTCTTTGTATTAGCCAGAAGCCCCATGATCGAAATTGTATGCTGTATTTACATAGTTTTATAGGCTATATTCATGGTACCATTTCACTAATTCAATCTCTTATCATTTGCAGAAAAACATTTTGGGACCATTGATATTGATACCCATTTATATATATACCCAAACTTAGTTTTTGAATCTTATATGCATAAATCTAACGGTGTGGTCCCTTGAATCCAAGGGTGGGGATTCTGAAATTGTATGTTTGTTTTTACATAGTTTTATAGGCTATATTCATGGTACCATTTCACTAATTCAATCTCTTATCATTTGCAGAAAAACATTTTGGGACCATTGATATTGATACCCATTTATATATATACCCAAACTTAGTTTTTGAATCTTATATGCATAAATCTAACGGTGTGGTCCCTTGAATCCAAGGGTGGGGATTCTGAAATTGTATGTTTGTTTTTACATAGTTTTATAGGCTATATTCATGGTACCATTTCACTAATTCAATCTCTTATCATTTGCAGAAAAACATTTTGGGACCATTGATATTGATACCCATTTATATATATACCCAAACTTAGTTTTTGAATCTTATATGCATAAATCTAACGATGTGGTCCCTTGAATCCAAGGGTGGGGATTCTGAAATTGTATGTTTGTTTTTACATAGTTTTATAGGCTATATTCATGGTACCATTTCACTAATTCAATCTCTTATCATTTGCAGAATAACATTTGGGACCATTGATATTGATACCCATTTATATATATACCCAAACTTAGTTTTTGAATCTTATATGCATAAATCTAACGGTGTGGTCCCTTGAATCCAAGGGTGGGGATTCTGGGGTTTGCCATTTTGGGGAGGATCCAAATCAATCCCTCTCTCTCTCTCTCTCTCTCTCTCTCTCTCTCTCTCTCTCTCTCTCTCTCTCTCTCTCTCTCTCTCTCTCTCATGTTTATTCCAAATCCAATTCCAAAACACACACTAACCAATACCAAAACAGGAATTTCATAGATAATATGTGGCTCTCTCTCTCTCTCTCTCTAAAAAATCAATACCAAAATAAGAATTCAATGGATAACAAGAGGTTAATCCCTATAGGTAAGTGTGATTGTGAACTTGAGACCGTCATATCATCAATTAGGGGTGTACATGGTCCGGATTGGTCCGGTTCTCTAGAAAATCAGTAACCGGACCATTTCAAACGGTTCTAGAAAATTGGGAACCAGGACCTAACCAATATATGCATGGAACCTAACCAGAACTAAACTGCAAGACCGGTCCAGTTTCGGTTCGGTTCCGGTTCTATCCAATAAGCATCCAAACACTTATTCACAAAATATGAACTCATAAAATTAAAAAAATAGGAAGATAATTTGCTGGAATAGGAAAAGAAGAAAGAAAATAAAAGCTTTCCTAACAAATGAGATTTCATCTGATTAACCTACCAAATTCAAATACATATTTAATTACACACACATAGGTATTTCTATATTTATCTTAGTTTTAAATGGTCCGGTTCGGTTCTAACCACGGTTCATTAATTGAGAACCAGTAATCGAACCAAAATTAACGGTTCTTATTTTTTTGGAACCATAACCTGACCGTAGAACCGGACCAAATAAGACGGTTCGGTCCGGATCGGACCGGTTTTACGGTTCGGGCGGTTTTCTTGAACATCCCTATCATCAATTAGGTTTAGTTACGATTGTAATTTGTTCAGTAGGGAGAAAATATTAAGAATATTGCAGCCATAAGGTCTTAGACCATGAATTCATAAGGGTGAAGCTTATTGGGGAAAAGAAAAAAAAACAGCTTTTGGGGTGATTCAAGTTTGTTTGTGAGGCTAGTCAAAAATTCTACGGCTGAACGTGGTGTTTAATTTTCTAATTTTTTTTTATTGTGTACGATTGATGGTTAGGTTTTGAAAATGCCTTCTAATTGGTACATAATTGATTTGAGCAATTCAGTTGTTGCAAACTCAATATCAAGTTGCGCCAGACCTTAAGGTATGGGCAATTCGCTCACACTTAGGACATTCGAAGCCATATTGAATAACAAATTCTTCGAATCGTGCCTTCACGCACGGGCATGCGCTAGTACCTTTATATATTTTGTTGCTTGAGGTATCAATCTCTTCTATTGTGGTAGTTGTAATATATTTGTTTCCACAGATAGAGGTCTGTTAGTTAAAAAAAGAGTTGGCCGGAAAGGAATCTCAATTATGCGCCAAGCCAAATGAAAAGCCACTGGTTGAATTCATTGAGCCAAGAAACCAGTGATGAAAACGTCCAGGGAGGGATAACTTATGCTCATTTCGTCGTGTTTGATTTTGAAGGGGTATTGAATGAAGTAAGAGATCGATCCTGTCTGCCTTTTCTGGTCGTGTTTTCAGCGGTAATTGCTTCTCCATTTGCATGATATATTGTTGTCTATTGAAGGATTTTTTAGGCCTAGGTAATATTGATCAACTTATTTCTTGCAGTGATTTAGTTAGCGTTTCATGTTGTGAATAGTTGATTACAGTTTGCGTGAGCTTGGACTTGGTTGTGGAAAGAAAAGAAAGAAAAATCAGAACAAAACAATATTTGTGGTGTTTGCTTCTAAAAAGAGAAGGGTAACAAATAATTTGCAATGTAACCACTCATTAATGCTTTTATGTCTTTTCTTTAGGAGTCGCGTCTCGTAATTTGTGACTAATGTTGAAACTAATGACCACATAATGCCTTAATTTATTCCCATTAATCTAATGTCTCCAGATTAATAAAGAGTAAGAAATGGGCAAGGTACAATGGAATTGATCCCGCAAGGACGAGTTCCAAATCTGTGCATACTTAATAGTCGTGAATAGTGATCAACGTGTACGTAGATTCAACACCAACATCTCATTCCCTTTATGAACAACAATCATCATTCAAAGAGGGAAAAACTTATGTGAAATGTAAAGGTTGAGGAAGAGGGGTATTCAGCATTTACCCAGATTCTTTTTTGTGGGTGGGGGTGTGAGTGGGTAAATTGGACACTAATGTCCATGAAACCATTCCAACATTTTTGCTAATCAAAATCGGTTTATTTGAAATAATTAATGCCTTGTTTGGATGCCTTTTAAAAAAAAAAATTCAACTCAAAAAATACTCTTACTCCTACTTTCAATCATTACTCTCATTTTTCTCTTCAATCATTACCCCTATTTCCAATCATTATTACTATCATTTACGGAGTATCTCTGTCACGCCCTCGATTTTCAACAAAATAAATAATCCTTTTCAATAAATAATCCTCGTTTAATACAGATGATATACAAAAGAGAGTCCCCAAAAGATCATTTACAAACCAAGTCCCCAAGTTTAAAGATTTACAGCATTGGCACTACGGCCCAAATTCCATAGTTAGTCAAAGACGGTAAATTTAGAGGTTACATAATATCTGAAATTAAAAGACTTCAAATGGATTTACAATTTCATCTTTCCAAGAGATCATACAAAAGAAGATGAAACTACTTCTCGGACGGCTTTCAAAAGAGATGAGATCAAGCATGCACACCATGCACTCCGCGACAAGGTCCTTGAGATACACCTGAAAATGATAGGTTGAGCTACACTAGCCCAGTAAAGAAATCTATACCCAAACTATATGAAAATGCGATGGATTATGCAACCAGAGTGAATGGGTACAATAGGATATCACAAGAGACAATGATCTTTTACCATGAATGAGCACTCTATGACCCAAGAGAATCAAAATCCTATAATAGTACCCTTAACAATTAACACGTCTGTTAGGGAAGGGAACCAACTCGAATCAATCTAAATAAAATATAATATACTCTCAACCGTCGCTTGTCCATCACTACGCAGGTACAAAATTCATCGCCTCTCACATAGACCCAATTTCAATTTATCGATTATCAAACCCTTTCTTTTCAAAACTTCGATAGAATCAATCATTTACCCTTCATTCGTATCGCCCAACAATCCTTACATTTTCATTCCCTATTTTCGCTAGGTTTCGCGCATTGTCCGGTTTTCTCACCGAATGGTGATACCCGTTCATCTACCCGCAGTTTAACAATCACTAAAATTCTCCCTTTCCATTATGTCTCGTACCTCAATTTCATTTCCGGGCGTTAAGGACCCCGTGCGTCCCATATTCATTCCGGCATCACACCCTATGGTGGATCCGTGGCTTTCTTGTGCACTTCCGGGCATTTAGGACCCCGTGAGTCCCATTTCCGGCATCGCACCCATCGGTGGATCCGTGGCTTTCTTCGTATTGCTCCTTCGTACTCATTCATGTTAACTATTTCTCAATCGATCGTTAATAGCCTCAAGTTCAACATATATCAACTTACACATACAATCACGCATTACCAATCCACATATAAGAACACTATGTTCCCAAGGTCGCAATCTTTCATTCCTCATCACACAAAGTATAACAACTCATAAATGCATCCCCTTATACATAAAGAAATACCTTAAGCTCACGTTACTCCTTTTAAGTCTATTACGATATCCCACGTCATGCATCGAACCCACTAATGACTTTACAACGCACCACCCGTTAGGTTCTATACTAAAAATTCCGTAGAACGAGCACCAAAGAAAGTTTGAAAGATCAACAAGACGAATGAGGAGGATACGAATTACCCTATTAACGTTTAAACTATTTGACAGGCCCTTATCAACCAACCATGCACCCTACGATATACTTTACGGCCTACGATATTCGATAACTACTCCATTGTACGTTTCTCAACTCACCAACCATCCCGTCATGTTATAACGCTTAACAAGTCTACATCGATCATTGAGACATGCCAAATATGTTCTCTAAGTCAATCTAAAGCAAGAACGACCAACGGACACCAAATTCATTAAGTTCAACATGTTCTTATCTTCCAACGATGGCCAAAAGAATTTGAGAGATCAACGAACCATTTGAGGTACCAACAATCAAGTATAGAAGTGATTCAAAGATGTTTAAAGGGTGCTAGAGATTATTGAATTTCAAACGAGCATGAGACGAGCTAAGTGTGTCAAATCTGCCCAGAAATCAAGGGGGTGTTGATACCCCTTTTGGAGGTATTGATACCTGGCCAGAATCTGGCCCAGAGGAGAATGGGGTATTGATACCCCTTTTGAGGGTATCAATACCACGAAGTTTTTCTGCGAATTTTCAGCTTTTCAACAACGAAATCCCAACAACAAACAACGAATTAAACACGATCAAGGCACATAATCAACCCATAAACACATAGAGTGAGTAAGAAATCCCTACCTCGAAGTTGGAGAGCAAACCCAAAGAGAGATCGAGCCCACGCAAGCCCTTGACTCCAAAATCTTGAAACCAACTGAGATACACCTCCTCCAAGCAAAACCCACGAGATTCAAGCTCAATAACGCGTAGAGAAGGTAAAATGGAGGTGGGTTTATGTGGGTTTCGTGAGCTTTTGATTGTGAGCAAGAGGGAGAGGGAGGGAGAGAGAGGAGGAGCCGAGAGAGAGAGGTCGGGAGGGAGGGATGAGAGAGAGTGAGATGGGTTTTTATTATCCTCTACACACACACCCTCATATATATACTAGTACATATACAAATTACACATGCCCCCTTCAACTTACAACCCTATCACTCAACCCCCAAATCAAATAAACTCAATAAATTTTTCATTTTTCCCAATTTCTAACATTTATAAAACTTTTAAATAATATCCGAAAAATACGAGTCGTTACAATCTCTCTATTACTCTCCACTCATTAACCTTATCTCCAATCATTACCCTAATTTCTCTCATCACTTATTACTCAAAAATTCTCAAAAACCCATCCAATCACAGCACAAACAATCTAAGTGGTGGTTCGGCTATGACCTTTTGGTCAGAGGTTGTATCTTGGCATGCATTTGTCTTCACTCATTAAGATTCTTCAAAGACATTTTAAACTTTAAGGAGTTGCTGCAAAGCGGCTCTTTACGAAGTTGAGCAATCTCAGCCGTCCGTTTCGGCAATTAATAGTCCAAATTTTTAACAAACTATTCGCTAGAATAGTTAGTTTTTTAAAAATCCGGACCGTGTTTTGGACGGGCAAGATTGAGCGCTGTAAACAAATTTTACGATTTGCTCTGTAAAGAAATTTTTCACTTTCACTTTTATGCAGGAGTAGATGTTGAAAATTATTACGTTCTTGGAAAACAACAAACGCTTGAATGATATTGATAATGCATTTTTGTAATATTCTCAAAAACTTCTGTAAGGAATTTCCCTGGAAACCGGCCATTTTCAGGGGGTAAAAAAAACACTTTCAAAAATGTTGTATATCATGATGAGAATCAAAGGGGTTGACTTCTCATGATAGATTATTGCATGACGTAATTAATCATTTAATATGAGGAGAGTCGAAAGGTTTGAAAAAAAATAGTGAACTACTTACTAAAATAATTTTATTTTGATTTCCATATAAGGTTTTAGATGTTAAAAAAAACAACAAAAAAATTTTAAGCTCCGCCACTTGTTGCTCTCACAGCTCTCCTCATGAATGTTTAAAAAATAATAATAATTTTGGATAAAAATTAGGTTTTTGCATTGGAGATGCTGCTACCTAAATTGGGTTTTATCCAAAACTTGACTCAAATTTGAGGGAAAAAATAGGTAAAGGCCGGAGATGTTAGCCATTGTACTCTCTCTCTCTCTCTCTCTCTCTCTCTCTCTCTCTCTCTCTCTCTCTCTCTCTCTCTCTCTCGTGTAGGTGTAAGAGCATTTGCAGCCTTCACCCATTTCACCCATTTTTTTCTCCCAAATTTGAGTCAAATTTTGGTTAAAAACCCATTTTGGATAAGCACATCTGTAATAATCAAACCCAAATTTTATCCAAATATATATATTTTTCATTCATATATAATGGTAAAAAGATAGAGTAAGGACCACGTATCTTCTTCTACTCACGCTTCTTCTTCTTTCTGTGTATCTCTCTCTCGTCTTCTTTTTATGCTCGCAGCCTCACACCACCATTTTCTCTTTCTACATCTTCTTCATTTGCACCAGATTCTTTCTCGCTCCTCCGTCACAGTTCAAACCCCCAACCGTGGTGAAGGTTTGCACCTTATCCGGCAAACTCGGCAACTCCAGCGAAGATTTGCACCATATCCAACAAAACTCGGTAACTCCAGCGAAGCTCTGCACCTGTACGCCTCTCTCTCTCTCTCTCTCTCTCTCTCTCTCTCTCTCTAACTAGCCCTTGGAGAAATAAGGAAAGGGTCTGAAATGTCCCAAATTTTGGGGGGGGGGGGGGGGGGGGAAAATGGGTAACACCCAAAATGGGGAAGAGTTTGGGTCAAGGATTGGAGAGAGATTTTTGAGGTTTTTGCCCAAATTTTAAATTTGGGGAAAGGTTTGGGTCAAGGCTGGAGATACTCTAACTCTACATTCGCAATTATCTATACTCAGAAACTTTGAACACACATTTTACCTATTTTCTTCCTGAGAAATTAAAACTTGAGGAAAAAATTTAAAAAAAATACTCTTATTGTTTGGTCGGTGAGAAAGATGAGAGAAAATAGAAAAATTTAGAAGTATGAATAGATACGATTTTCCACTCATTCTCTTTTCAATTTTCTCTCATTTTTCTTTCTCTTCTTTTTCTCTCACTTTCCCCAACTTCCAAACAAAGATTTTTCCGGGAAGAAAAAATGCCTACGTGCACAACAAGCAAAACACAACATGGGAGTCATCATGACGTCATCGGGAAACGACGTCGTTTTCCCTATTAAAAAAAAATACCAGCGCTTTCCCCTTCCAGTAATGCTACACCTACAACATTGTTACAACATGTTGATGTGGCAGCTTCAGGGGACCCACTGATTAACCCAGCCAAAAAAAAAATTGAAAACTCAAAAATAAAAAAAACGCAGCAGAAAACCCTCCAGGTTGTACCAACCTAGCCACCATCCCACCACCGCTGACCACCACCACTGTCTTCTCCACTCCGGCGACCACTCCTAGGCCTCTGCCCTCTGGCGACCACCACCACCGCACCGACACCGACGACGAGCTCGAACTTTCCCCCCTTCTTGATCTGTATTATGTTCTTTGATTTAGAGCTTTTTCAGTTTTCTCCATGTTAGAGAAATGGAGAAAATCAGGAGAGACCTTGGCAATGGAGCTTTGGAGGTGGGCGATTCGATTTTCGCAATGACCGTGCTTCAGAGGAGCTTCGGTGGAGGTAGTCGCCGGAGGTGGTAATGGGGGTCTGCAGTGGCAGTGGTGGGTGATTTTCCTTTTCTTGGACCTCTGTAAATTTATAAATTGAGTGGATATTTTACTAAACCCCAATTCAAGATTTTACTGTTTTCATTTTTGATTTTGTTCACTAGTAACGATTCGGGGGAACTGATTTTGGATTGAACAATTTGGATTTTGAGAGAGAGAGAGAGAGAAAGCCGATTTGGGGGAAATAATTTTGGGTTGAACGATTTGGGTTTGGGCAGGGGGAGAGAGAGAGAGAAAGACAGAATAAGAGAGAGAGAGTCATTTTTTTTTTTTTTTTGCTGTAAAGTGGTGGGGCCTACTGGCTTGTTGTAAAAATGTTGTAGCAAAATGTTGTCATCGTAGCATTTCTGTTCCCCTTCCCCTTCCCTCCCCACTTTCACGATCAAAGAACAGAGAAGAGAAGCGAGAGAGCGAGAGAGAGAGAGGGGGGCTCCCACCACCACCACCACCGGCGACCACCACTGTACAACAACCCAACCCAGCGCTCCCCCAGCGTTTGTTGGACCTCGAAACTGAAGTAATTAATTGACTTGTTTCTTGACAGTTGGGGAAGTGATTTGGGTTAAAAGAGAGAAGAAGAAGAATGACTTCAACAGGACAACCCCAATCGTCTATGCAGAGACGATTGGTAGCCTTTAAACAGAGATTACTGCAGGAAAAAGCCCAACCAATATTAACACAAGTCTTTAGCAAAATCTGTGGAATATAGCCGGCAAAACCTATTTCCCAAACTTATCATCCAAGAGATTTGGCCAATTGAAACAATCGAGAATGACAATAGAGTGAAATTAGGAAAACCCATCTAGAATATCCTGATGTTGTTTCGAATTCAAGAGAGAGGGGGATGGACACTTAAAAACCTGGTAGTCAAGTCAGCACAGCAGAGCAGTTGAACCCCCAAAAATGCTAGGGCTATGGGTGTGTACAAGGGTGGGTGCATGTGTACGTGTAGAGGTGTCTGTGTATGTGCGTGCGTGCAGGAGAGAGAGAGAGACCTCGCAGAGTTGGGGAGATCGCGAGAGAGAGGGCTTTCGACGTTTGCTCACGGGGCTGTGGAGGTGCGGAGGATTCCGTCGACTGGAGGTAGGAGGCGTCCAACTCTGATTTCATCGTTTGCATTAGGGGGCTGTGGAGGTGGATGCCCTAGAGGGGCGTCTGTGGAGAGGAGCTGTGGAGGTGTGAGGAGAGAGAGGCGGGAGGGAGGAGGAGAAAGGATTAGGGCTTGGCCATTTTTTCACGTGCAAAAGATAACCGGGAGTAGGAGGTAGATGAGAGAGAGAGGGGGAGTTTTATATCAATGGCTGAGATTAAATCCATAGCATCTGACGGCTCAGACAGAATGGGAGTATGGTGCTCCCAAACCGCTTGGGAGCTGTCACGCCCTCGATTTTGAACATAAATAATAATAACATTTGAAATACAAAACTCTCACAATCGTGTTTACATTACCCCAAAATACATTACAGTTTCCAATTCTTCAACTGGTCTACAAATACAATCTTCCAAATTACAAAACCATAACAAGATTTTCACTTTACAAGAATAACAAAGTATTCATCAAAATAGCTTTACTTGATAATGCCCGCCTGCACTCCGAACTTTCCATGACCATGACCTGCAATGAACCTGAAATGGTAGGTTGAGCAAACACGTGCCCAGTAGAGAATTCTATGCACAAGCTATATGAAAATGTGACGATTTATGCAATGAGAATGAATGATCTCCACTAACAAACAAGAGATACACAGGGGCACCATAAAGAATCAACAAGCTACGACTATGGGATCCTATGCTTCTTAAGACATCCCTAACCATTCGTACGTCATCTCGAAGCAACATTAAGCTCATATCATTCTGAATAACCACGACGACTTCTCAACCCTTTTATAACTACCTAAACGAATGCCACGAACAGTCTTATTATTCAATGCCATTGCCATCGAGCCTCTTTTCATGAAAAGAAAACACTCCCGTGGGGTTTCCAAAATAATTTTGAGAAATACTCTCGACCTCCGCGGGTCGAGCTCCGTTGATTCTCTTGAATACCGGAATCCGTTGATTTGTGCCCAAATACCGGAACCGTTGATTCACTCAGGAATACCGGAGGATTTTTCATAAAAATCCTTTTTCCAAAACCAAGTTCCTTTCTCTTCAAAAACTTTGGTTGAATCTATTGTTTATTTCCTCTTTTCAACAGTTACAATCTCAAGTAGCTCATAGCCCAAACAATAACTTAAACTTCAATAAGTCAATTACGACTGCATTCATCATAAGAGACATTCAACTATATTACCACACCTTGCGTTACAGTGAATTCTCTCCTCCTGGGTTTCCGCATTACCACACCTTGCGTTACGGGCCCTCTAGAGTCTCCGCATTACCACACCTTGCGTTGCAGGACCCTCAGTTCAACATTCACAACTCACACAACACATATACATTATCAATTCGAATATAGGATAACAACAATTTTCCCAAGTCACAATCCTTCATTCATCGTCATTCAAGGTATTACAACTAATAACCACGTTCTATTATATGATAATAAATGCCTTAAGTTCACGTTATTCCTCTAAGCTTATTACGACGCCATATGCCTCGTACCGAACCTATAACAACTCTACGACACACCACCGGCTAGGTTATAAACAAGAGCCTATAGAACGAATGCCAAAGAAACCTAGGATGAACATTCGAGACGAAGCACGAAGATACGAGTTACCATATTCCCTTTCGGATCACTAGCCAAACCCCTATCGTTCAACAAAACTCTCCACGTCATACCTTATGCCCTACGATACACAACAACCTCTCTACAATACGCATTTTCTTCCTACCATTCGTCACGTCTAGTCATAGCACCTAACATACCTATAGCATGCTTTACCTCCGGCCATAAAGACTCTCAAGCACCACCAATCCCAAAAATACGTTTGATTAAGTTTTATCTAGTAAGACACTACCCTTTCTATAACAACGAAAAGCCAATGAGACGAGGATAACTTAAGTAAACCAAAGGAATTCGTTTAGGCATGCTAGAAATAGGTTTGGAGGTGTCCAACAGGGTTTGGAAGTGATCGGGGCCAAAGGAATGAAGTACGGAACAAATGCTGAGAAACTGCCCATAAGCATCTGGTATCGATACAGCCAAAATAGCTGTATCGATACAGGATGCAAACAGAATGAGAAGCTACGATTTCGAATTAGTATCGATACGGCAAAAATCCCGTATCGATACGGATGTGTTTCGAGCAGATTTTCCAGATTTTCTGAAAACACAACCCAACAATAACCAACATTCTAAGGCACGATCAAGGTGCATAATCAACATATAAACACATAACAAGTGCAAGAAATCCCTACCTCGATTCAAGGAACGAGACCCAAGAAACTCGAACGAGCCCTAGCTCCGAATCTTTGGAAATCAACCGAGATCTTTCTCCCGAGCCTCACCCAACACGATACGAGCCCGGAGTTGCGTAGAGGAGGTGAAATGAGGGTGGGTTCTTAAGGTGTTTGAGGTATTTGGGTGAGTTTTGAGAGAGAGGAGAGGAGAGAGAGAAAGGTCGGTGGAGAGGAGAGGGAGCCGGATGAGAGAGAGAGTGAATGGGAGATAAAAAATATCCCCTACAATGCACACACACCTTATATACCACCAAATAACTTAATCACACATTCTCCCTTCATTCTTCTATTCTTTCACTTCACTCCCTAATTCAAATATCCACCAAACAAACTATATTCTCATAATTAGCCAATTAATAAACTTTTCAATAATTAAAATAAAACAAAAATTTTACGGGTCTCTACAACCTACCCTCCTTAAAGAAATTTCGTCCTCGAAATTTAATAAACCGAGTTCTATCCTGCCAATCAACGTATCAACATACTCCAATCGTGTCACTATCCACCACACAACAATTCAGTAACCATCAAATACATATCAAAGATTTACATCAATCAAGGCACAACAAAAATGAATACATCTGTCTAACTTCGCCCTCTCTTTCTTATGTAAACTCGCGCTAACGGCATTGACTTACCTCTCAACACTTGACTACGCAAATTTAGGACACGTATCGGGTTCTCACCATGGACACGTCGACTTCTAACTCGAGTTCGAATCTTTCTAACTCATGCAATGGATTTTGCTCGTACATGATATTCGTATATACCTTGCATCGCAAATGCTTAAAAGTTTGCGGTGACACTTCCAAACGATACTTATTCCTACATACGATCATCTATCTCGACACTTAGATCTTACCTCTAAATACGACCCGATATCCCAATTGACTTCCCGAGACCTCCATCTAGAAGGAGCGGTGATCAAGCGCCTCTTCTAACTGGATTTCATCGGTTGTCGCCTGGTTATCCGAAAGATAGGTACCGTATCCAATACTTAACCTCTCTTTCTAGCGGTGAACGCTTCCCTTTCTTTCTAAGATGAGACAAACTTCAACGCGACGGTACTTTACGAAATACTAAAATCTTCCCACGTCGAGCGACAATAAGTGAAGACACGGTCAACACGATTCTTGACTATCTCAAACGAGACAAGCGAACTCTAAAACTCAAACAAAGTTAATCAAGTATACGAGAACGGTAGAAAGGTACTCGAATCTAAAGGACACATGAGATCTTTAGAATGGTTAGATAACAAACTCATCGAACAACTCATGATAATCCAAGGAACTCTTAAAACAACCGATCGTAATTCTACTGGGGATGAACACAAAATGATGAGATAGACCTCTAGTAATCAAACTCATACAAGGTTGAAAATTTGTTCAATGCCAGGTTCGAGCAATGCTTCGAACAAAGTGAAACTGAGTGTCACAGATTTAAACCATCATATGCCTTTTGAGTTGAGGAACCACTACAGAATCGAATAGCACCAAAGACAACTATCACCAGTGGTTTCAAACTGAACAGAACCAACAAATGGACTTCGAGAGATATGCCACCACAAGATTTGGCTCAAATTTTGACATAAGAATTTGCGCAGGATGATACATTCCAACAAATAAATCGATAGGTGCAACAAGGAAACTCAACCCAACTGAATATCTCTAGGCTAACAAACAGATACAAGGTGGATACGAGCAACAATAGTAACAAGTCTGAGTTTAACGATTCCAACAAATTTGTATGCCATAAGGTATGCGACCAGAGATTGAGCTTAATAGACTAAAATAGCAATACGAGAACTTGCACAGACCAACTGTGACAGACGACCAAACTGATAGTGCAACAAAGGGATCTCAACCGACCAGATAAAACTTATATCAAGCAGGATAATGTCAGAATAAAACTTCGTATGGGATACCGGAAACAGTCACCAATAGCAAAAGCAAACATGTCATGGGGTGCTTCAACACTAGATTTCGAATACTCCCAAGAAAGACTAGAAACGGTTTATGATGATTAACTTAAGTGTCAAGAGCTATAACTGTTTAACGGTACGACGAACTTCACGAAAAACTAATTACGATACAACTCTAATCAAAATTTCAATTTAGCCAACGAAATAGAGTACTTAAAGAAACAACGCTTACGGGTTCGCTTTTGAAATACCAACTACTACCATGGATACAATCAACCTCTTCCCAAATCACATCTATCCTTGCCACACGTAAATCAAAGAAGTCAAAGACAACACTTCCATATGGAACGATTAACCCCTAATCTTCAACAAATGTGATCTATCAATGTCTCTCGACACGCATGGACTAAGATTTCTTACCTTTGATTCCAAACACGAAAAAGAATGGTGTCCACAATGGGTGAAGTGTTTCCGAATCAAAAGCATTACAACGAAGGAGTAGAACAATTTGGAAAAGGTGATACCTCAAACAAGTGACGTTTCTAAGAGCTAGAGAGTAGTAGGAGGTGGTAGTTTAACTACGGAACTGCATCTATTGTCGATTTGGTGTACGCTTGTACGGCTGCATTGAACCCGACTCACCATGTACTCCAGATCCCCGAGGACAATTTCTCGCAAAATGGCCAGGCTTGCGGCAAATATAACAATGCTTATCGAGCTGTGAGACTCTTTGATTCCCGGATAAAGTAGGTAGCCCCAAACGAATCTGATTCTGTGATAGCTGACTTGATTCCCTTTGTCTTTTCCTCCCTTGACTTTTGACATTCCCTGGCGACGTACCTACGCTAGCGATTGGTAGTCTTTGTGCATTCTGGAGTTGTGGCTGAATAACGATTTGTCGAATTCCTGGCTGCTGTACTAAGTCTGACTCTTCTTGCATTCTCTTCTTCTGAGGACAATTCCTCGCGAGATGGCCAAATTCCCCGCAAGTAAAACAAGATCTTTGAGCCCTTTGGCATTGAGAACGAATATGACCAGGCTGACCACATCGGTGACACACAATCTGACACTTAAGGAGAACTCCCGAAGTTTCTAAATGAAATGGTAGTGTGAGGCCTCGCTGGCCCTGCATAGACTGATCTAGTTCCTCTGGTTTCTTGCTTCCTAAACTTTTAACACCCTCAAAAGATGATCTCACGCTAACGACTCGATGCCTAGCTTCCCCCACACTCATACCGCCTTGTACACCCTCCAGAATCTCAACACCCTTCGCGCACTCAACGATCTCAGGAAACATTATCTCCTCCCTATTATACTGACTCGCCTCATTCTCCCCGTATGCACTACAACCCTGGTTATCCTGATCCCCGTTCTCACCCCACCTAACTTCACGTCTCGAAAACATCCTACTAAAAAAAAAAACATAAGAAAGAGGATCATCAGCATTAATCACATCACTATCAAATGCAAGGCTCCAACCTTTCCAACATGAGGTTAACAACTATACACCACTCTACCACAATACTTATGCAATGATACATCGATGGACTAATGTCACTCATGCAATCACACATGTGGTTTCGTAAAAAGATGCAGTGATTTTTGAACCCATGAGACTAAAAGTCTCCCCACGGTCTCTAGGTATTCAAACCTAGTCGCTCTGATACCAATTTGTCACGCCCTCGATTTTGAACATAAATAATAATAACATTTGAAATACAAAACTCTCACAATCGTGTTTACATTACCCCAAAATACATTACAGTTTCCAATTCTTCAACTGGTCTACAAATACAATCTTCCAAATTACAAAACCATAACAAGATTTTCACTTTACAAGAATAACAAAGTATTCATCAAAATAGCTTTACTTGATAATGCCCGCCTGCACTCCGAACTTTCCATGACCATGACCTGCAATGAACCTGAAATGGTAGGTTGAGCAAACACGTGCCCAGTAGAGAATTCTATGCACAAGCTATATGAAAATGTGACGATTTATGCAATGAGAATGAATGATCTCCACTAACAAACAAGAGATACACAGGGGCACCATAAAGAATCAACAAGCTACGACTATGGGATCCTATGCTTCTTAAGACATCCCTAACCATTCGTACGTCATCTCGAAGCAACATTAAGCTCATATCATTCTGAATAACCACGACGACTTCTCAACCCTTTTATAACTACCTAAACGAATGCCACGAACAGTCTTATTATTCAATGCCATTGCCATCGAGCCTCTTTTCATGAAAAGAAAACACTCCCGTGGGGTTTCCAAAATAATTTTGAGAAATACTCTCGACCTCCGCGGGTCGAGCTCCGTTGATTCTCTTGAATACCGGAATCCGTTGATTTGTGCCCAAATACCGGAACCGTTGATTCACTCAGGAATACCGGAGGATTTTTCATAAAAATCCTTTTTCCAAAACCAAGTTCCTTTCTCTTCAAAAACTTTGGTTGAATCTATTGTTTATTTCCTCTTTTCAACAGTTACAATCTCAAGTAGCTCATAGCCCAAACAATAACTTAAACTTCAATAAGTCAATTACGACTGCATTCATCATAAGAGACATTCAACTATATTACCACACCTTGCGTTACAGTGAATTCTCTCCTCCTGGGTTTCCGCATTACCACACCTTGCGTTACGGGCCCTCTAGAGTCTCCGCATTACCACACCTTGCGTTGCAGGACCCTCAGTTCAACATTCACAACTCACACAACACATATACATTATCAATTCGAATATAGGATAACAACAATTTTCCCAAGTCACAATCCTTCATTCATCGTCATTCAAGGTATTACAACTAATAACCACGTTCTATTATATGATAATAAATGCCTTAAGTTCACGTTATTCCTCTAAGCTTATTACGACGCCATATGCCTCGTACCGAACCTATAACAACTCTACGACACACCACCGGCTAGGTTATAAACAAGAGCCTATAGAACGAATGCCAAAGAAACCTAGGATGAACATTCGAGACGAAGCACGAAGATACGAGTTACCATATTCCCTTTCGGATCACTAGCCAAACCCCTATCGTTCAACAAAACTCTCCACGTCATACCTTATGCCCTACGATACACAACAACCTCTCTACAATACGCATTTTCTTCCTACCATTCGTCACGTCTAGTCATAGCACCTAACATACCTATAGCATGCTTTACCTCCGGCCATAAAGACTCTCAAGCACCACCAATCCCAAAAAATACGTTTGATTAAGTTTTATCTAGTAAGACACTACCCTTTCTATAACAACGAAAAGCCAATGAGACGAGGATAACTTAAGTAAACCAAAGGAATTCGTTTAGGCATGCTAGAAATAGGTTTGGAGGTGTCCAACAGGGTTTGGAAGTGATCGGGGGCCAAAGGAATGAAGTACGGAACAAATGCTGAGAAACTGCCCATAAGCATCTGGTATCGATACAGCCAAAATAGCTGTATCGATACAGGATGCAAACAGAATGAGAAGCTACGATTTCGAATTAGTATCGATACGGCAAAAATCCCGTATCGATACGGATGTGTTTCGAGCAGATTTTCTGCAGATTTTCAGAAAACACAACCCAACAATAACCAACATTCTAAGGCACGATCAAGGTGCATAATCAACATATAAACACATAACAAGTGCAAGAAATCCCTACCTCGATTCAAGGAACGAGACCCAAGAAACTCGAACGAGCCCTAGCTCCGAATCTTTGGAAATCAACCGAGATCTTTCTCCCGAGCCTCACCCAACACGATACGAGCCCGGAGTTGCGTAGAGGAGGTGAAATGAGGGTGGGTTCTTAAGGTGTTTGAGGTATTTGGGTGAGTTTTGAGAGAGAGGAGAGGAGAGAGAGAAAGGTCGGTGGAGAGGAGAGGGAGCCGGATGAGAGAGAGAGTGAATGGGAGATAAAAAATATCCCCTACAATGCACACACACCTTATATACCACCAAATAACTTAATCACACATTCTCCCTTCATTCTTCTATTCTTTCACTTCACTCCCTAATTCAAATATCCACCAAACAAACTATATTCTCATAATTAGCCAATTAATAAACTTTTCAATAATTAAAATAAAACAAAAATTTTACGGGTCTCTACAGGAGCAACACAGCCGGAGGCGTCAATACAATGTTGAACGTGAAGCAACCCACTAGGGTAGCCAATCAGTCCAAGGTTATTTCAACCCCACTGGCGACACCTGGACTTATTCGTAGATTATCTTGCGTTACTGCAGGAGTGGGTCCAAAGTGGCTCTTCCTTGGTGGGGTTCCTCAAATGCAAAAACTAGGAAATAAAAATATTGAGTATAAAGTTCTTGGTTCATACTTCATACAGGCTTGCCCTTCATTCATTTCTGGCCATCTAAACCCAACTGAAATTTGAAATCCCTGCGTTGAATGAGATTTTTGTAAGAGTTCAAGCTGCATTAAAAAGTTAGCGTCTAACCTTTTGCAGGCATCGGATTGCAGAAATATTGCTTGTAAACATGTCTAAGGAGCTTGATGCATCTTGTCCACCAGCTGAAAGTTTACAATGAGTCAAAATTGTTCATTTGTTGACACATACAGAAGTTTTCTGTTGCCTTTACTAAATGCCATTTGCTATTTTATGCAATGGATTTGTTCTGTTCTAAAATTCAGTTCTTGGATAGTTTCTGTGGTGCCGTATCAGTGTATTTTCTAAATAGCTTTTAGTATGCCTATGCCTTCCCTTCAGTTTTATGCTATGAATCAATCTCTTTCACCATCACTGTTGACATTCTTAATCAGTACGGTGCTTTTTTTGTTTCGTCTGATTATTGGATGTTTATGCAATATATGATATTATTTCTTGGTTGCATCTTTCATTTGGATCATGCTGCTTCCCTTCCTTACTTTTTGGAGAAGGTTCGTCTCTTTCTTTAGTACGCTTTTACTCAAGCAACGCTATTTCATTTCTTGTAGATGCTAACACCTTTAGGTTTTGTTTGGTAGACAACATTCGAAGGGAGAGTGTTTATGACCCATGCAACGAAGGCTATCATAAGTTGATGTTGTCTGACTATGTGAAAGTGAGCAAAGTTTCAGTTGAAGATATGCTGTATGATGAACAAGACATTCTTCGCTCTATGGACAAAATTGAGGTATGTTTATTTATTCTTGATGTTTGCTTAATACTATCTTCCTTTTATGGATCTTTTTCCGAGAAATGCTGTTTTCACTTTCGTCTTGGGTTCATAATTTGAATAACAATTCTTGTGGTAAATGTTTATGGCGTGCGATTAAAAAGGGGATCATTATTAAGGAATTTAGTGTAGACAATTTGTTTTGTTCTCCCTTGAGAATTAAGAAGTATTAGCAATCAGTGGATTGTGTTTGTATTTCCACTCTTCCATCTGAACGAATGTGCTTCTGGTATTGTGTTGGTTTTCCAAATCTTCTTATGAAAAAAGACTGATTCCTCCAAAGAACAGATTGCATTTGTTCCTCCCTAGAAGACAAGTCTCGTTAGTGAGGTCATTTTTTTTTTCCCCAAACATTGATAGGTTGATTAGTTTTGAGCTCCTGCGCCAGCAGTATTGAATGGGTTCCTCAGCTGGAAAATAGCTTCATGCCAATGCACGACATATTTACTAAATCTTATTCAGAAAATTTACCTATATATCTATTAAATCTTCTGTGTTTTCCCCCCTTCTTGAATAGGACTTCCTAATGAGTTATTTCATTTTATCTACTTGTTGCATGATAACCTCCACTTTTTATAGGAAAATGCTGATAATGAACTATATGCATGTGGAATATCTTGAGCATTAATTGCTCTTGTCTCTACCCTAACTAGTATGACATCTTCAATCAGGTTGTTTCATTATTGTCTGAGGTCAGAACTACATTATATGTGATACTATACCTTTGGCTGTCTCAAGTTCTGCTCCATTTATTGTGTTCTACAAAGGTCACTCCCTATAGCTTCCTTTCCTATCTTCTTTTGGGTTTCTTGGTTTCAAGTTTTGGCTGGGAGTTCTAGTGAACACAAACTTATCACAGCTCTCTTAATCACGGGAACTACCACTCGCCTTTTGTCCCTTGGTCTCATCAGTTCTTGTAGACCAAATATCTGGGCAGTAGGAATAATTTATTGGACATAGCAAGTTAATTGGTTTCTATTTAATGGAATAAAATGGTCTCATTTGATATAACTGGCGACTGGTGTTGACAAATTAAAATCACCCTGCTAGTTGCCCTCATTCAGTGGTCGAGTTATTATTCTTTTGGAATTGTGGTTTCCTGGAAACTAAATTTATTTTCAACCGGGAACTTAATCGTCTACTGTTCATATTTGACACAGAATCCCTCTTTGCAGGTTATTGACTTTCATCAGACCTTAGAAGTTAACGGTATCCGTTTCTGGTGTTACACTGCTGGCCACGTGCTTGGTCCTGCCATGTTTATGGTAGACATTGCAGGTGTCAGTCCTCTACACCGGAGAATACTCACGCGAAGAGGGTCGTCATCTCCGTGCTGCCGAACTTCCGAAATTTTCACCTGACATTTGCATCATTGAATCCACCTACGGCGTTCAGCTCCACCAACCACGACACATCAGAGAGAAGCGATTCACCGATGTTATCCACTCCACCGTTTCCCAAGGTGGTCGAGTCCTAATTCCTGCATTTGCTCTCGGCCGTGCCCAAGAACTTCTTTTGATCCTCGATGAGTATTGGTCGAACCATCCAGAGCTCCACAACATTCCTATCTATTATGCCTCCCCGCTGGCGAAAAGATGCATGGCGGTTTACCAGACGTACATAAATTCCATGAACGAGAGGATCAGGAACCAATTTGCCAACTCAAACCCGTTTGATTTCAAGCACATATCGCCTTTGAAGAGTATCGAGAATTTTAATGACGTTGGACCATCGGTGGTGATGGCGACTCCGGGTGGGCTCCAAAGTGGGCTATCTCGACAGCTATTTGATAAGTGGTGTGCGGATAAGAAAAATGCTTGTGTTCTTCCTGGATATGTTGTGGAGGGAACATTAGCCAAAACAATCATCAATGAACCCAAAGAAGTTACCCTAATGAACGGTCTGACAGCTCCTCTTAATATGCAGGTTCACTACATCTCCTTCTCAGCTCACGCGGATTACGCTCAGACCAGTGCATTCCTGAAAGAACTCATGCCGCCTAACATAATTCTTGTTCATGGAGAAGCGAATGAGATGGGGAGGCTAAAGCAGAAGCTTATTACCTTATTTGCCGATGAAAGCACAAAAATTATTTCCCCTAAGAACTGCCAGTCTGTTGAAATGTACTTCAACTCAGAGAAAATGGCGAAGACAATTGGAAAACTTGCAGAAAATGTCCCAGAAATTGGTGAATCGGTCAGCGGCTTATTGGTGAAGAAGGGTTTCACTTATCAGATCATGGCGCCATATGATCTCCACGTCTTCTCTCAGCTATCCACTGCGAACATCATTCAGAGGATGACCATCCCTTATTCTGGTGCCTTTGGTGTGATCAAATACAGACTTCAGCAGATATACGAGAGTGTAGGGTCTTCAACGGATGAGGAGTCTGGGGTTTTGACTTTGCGAGTTCACGATAGAGTTACGGTGAAGCAGGAATCGGATAAGCATATCTCTGTGCATTGGAATGCAGACCCCATTAGCGACATGGTGTCTGACTCGATTGTGGCTTTGGTCTTGAATGTGAGCCAGGAGATGCCTAAAATAGTTAAACGAGGAAGAAAACAAGAAGAAGTTGGAAAAGATATCCCATGCTTTGCTTGTTTCTCTTTTTGGAGACGTGAAGCAGGCAGAGAATGGTAAATTGCTGATAAGCGTCGATGGGAACGTGGCGCATCTTGATAAACAGAGTGGGGACGTCGAGAGCGAAAACGAAGGTCTTAGGGAAAGAGTGAGGACGGCGTTTCGGAGAATCCAAAGTGCTGTGAAGCCAATTCCCCTTTCTGCTGCTTCTTAGTTTGAGTTTTGTAGGAGCTAATTATGCTAACTATTTGTAATGGGTATTTAGAACATCATTTCTTTTTCCTCTTTGACTTTGAGCAATGGGATCTCTATGCGTAATGCGTATCACCACTTCATTATGAGTCTTCAATGATGCTATAAGCAACTCTTGACAGGTGCCCACTCTGCGAAAGCAGGTTTTATTCAAGGGCATCCCATATAGTGCTCTACTTTGTGTGCATTATTCGACTATCCTCTCTTATTAGTTTCCTTTGTGACAATACTCCCAGGCTTCGCAAGTTTGGGCATGTCAAAATCAATGTTTTTTTTTTCCCTCTTCCCCTCCTACTTGATTGTGTGCATACGGATGCTCTAGACTATCAATGAAGGAAGCATGGTAATGTGTACATCAATTGATTTGGATCTCTAGGTCTGCCCTGATGCCATTTGGCTTTGATTTGAGGGCATGGTTCCACAGAAAAAAAAGGTATAAGGGGGTTACTGTTTCAATGGTATTCTGTGAACAGTCACTTTGTGCATACTTGAGGATTAAGAAGTATTAGCATTTGGTGGATTGTGTTTGTATTTCCTATGTTCCATCTGGATGAAATGAATGTGCTACTGTTATTGCGTTGTTTTTCCAAATTTTCTTACGAGAAAGAGACTGATTTCTCCAAAGAACAGATTGCATTTATTACTCCGTAGAAGACAAGTCTCATTTCTGGGCTTTTTTTTTTTTTCCAAACATTGTTAGGGTTGATTTGTTTTGAGCTCCCGTGCCAGCAGTACATTGTTGTTACCCAATTAGAACTTTCTCTATAGTATTGAATGGGTTCGCCAGATGGAGAATAGCTTCAAGCCAATTCACGACGTATTTACTAAATCTAATTCAGAAAATTTACCTATACTTGGCACTTAGCGACGAAAGGAAGAAAGATCTAGAGTTAAAAAATGAAAAAAAAAACCCCTACAAGTTGCTATATGATTGTAGATTAACATTAGTAAAAACTAAACTTTACCTTCCTCCCAAGAAGTTGGGAAATTCTTCGACGGATTGAAAAACTAATTGTTAGGGCAACCCTGTACATGAGGCTCCCGCTACTGCAGGGCCTAGGGAAGGGTTGGATGTACGCAGCCTTATCCCCGTTAGCCGAATGGCTGCTTCCCTAATGAACCTGTGACCACCAGGTCACATTGGGGCAACCTTATTGTTGCTTGTGCCACCGTTCAACCAACTAATTGTTACATAGGGGAAGATGAAGAAAGAAGAAGCCTTAGAGAACATGGTGTTGATTTTGAAATCCATGCAAATATGCCAACTTTCAATGAAAATAGCAAGGGAATCCAATTTTTTCAGTGTTTTTGGTGTTTTTGAAGTTTCCAATTTTTTTAGTTTTCCATATTTCAATTTTTTTCTGAAAGATAAAGAAACAAGAAGAAAAACTAAGCACCAAACATGAAACCTCTCCCCCCCCAACTTAAATTGGACAATGTCCTCATTGGACCGGAAAAAAGTAAAAAAAAATCAAAGTAAAGAGGGAAGGAAAGATGTCACCTCGGGGAGTGACTAACCACAAGCATATGCAAATAGGAGCAAACCGGTCTATGAAGCGAGAACCTGCAAGGGTTAGAGTCCAACAAAAACAACAAACAAAATGGAAACATAGAATACTGGTGAAAACAAAAAAAATCATGGTCCCGCGTCTTGTTTAAAATCTGCCGACATCAGGGGTTTTGGATACCACTGGACACATGCACTGGACAGATGGCTTGGGAAATTTTGCCGAGACTTGACTTAGCATCCAACCGGTTGGATTTCCGATCCGGCCAACTGGACACACCACTGGACTGCTGGCTAGGAATATTTTGCCGAGAGTAGAATTTTCATCCAACTGGTCGGCAATTGAAATGCAACTGGTTGGATCAACAACAAAAAACACTTAGATCATTAAATCCAAAGGCCAACAGCACTCCACCACCACCTCTAAGACAAACTCCTTGACCTAAAACATTTCCGAAACTAAAAATCTAACCTAAGTTCAATCCTAAATCACACTAATAAATTAAAAATTGCACACCTAAAATCTTAAAAATCTATGGTCTTTTAAAGTCAGATTCCAAGACATCACATTGAAAATGTGATACAGAGTAGCATCATCCGCTATTTCTTTTAATGATGCACAAAACTTGGGTTTCCTCCCAAGAAGTGCTAAGTTTAACGTCTTCAGCCAGACATCATTAAGCTCATAAGGAAATGAATGAGTGTTGAAGCTAAGACACAAAACATCAACCCACCTTAGCTTTTCTTTTAACAGTTGAACTCGACCATGCCACAAGATCAAATACTTTGAGTAGGTCAGTTGTTTTAGTTGCTTCCGAAATCTAAACTCCACCAAGTGCGCAACCCACAACAAATTAGTTTTCATGCAATTGACTAGGTCCACTAGATTTGGATTCTCATTCAAAGTGCAATGACTAACACCAATAAAATCAATCCCTTCTAGCCGAATGCAATTTGGAGTTGGTGAAGAACTAATAGGATTAGATAAACAAATTCATTCAACGAGTTATGAAGAACATACGATTGCATTTTGTTGGGCAAGCAAACGACCTGCTAACACAAGCTTCGGTACTCTGAGTGCCTACAAAGAAAAAGTTGAAAGGATTTCATAAGAACACGATTCAATCTTTAAGTCAACTGCAAAAAAAAAAAATTTGAATAGGGACTAGACGCAGGAAAAGAAGGGGGAAAGCATTTAACTTTGAAAACAAGTCAATTTAACTTTGACAGAATAACAGATTACAGCGAACAGGAAAGGAAACACCTCTGTGAAAAGTGTACTGGTGGTTGCAATAGTAAATGCCCCATGGCCAAGAGGAAGAGTTGTAGTCCTTTGAGCAAGCTGCCATAGCTGGGCCTACAAATGAACGAAAAAGATCTAAGGAAGCAACTAGATCAGACCAAAAAGAACATACAAAACACCAAAGGTATGCCCTGCAAGAGGAGGAAAAAATCTCATGGCATAAACCATCAAAATCAACACCATGTTCTCTAAGGCTTCTTCTTTCTTCATCTTCCCCTATGTAACAATTAGTTGGTTGAACGGTGGCACAAGCAAAACAATAAGGTTGCCCCAATGTGACCTGGCGGTCACAGGTTCATTAGGGAAGCAGCCATTCGGCTAACGGGGATAAGGCTGCGTACATCCAACCCTTCCCTAGGCCCTGCAGTAGCGGGAGCCTCATGTACAGGGTTGCCCTAACAATTAGTTTTTCAATCCGTCGAAGAATTTCCCAGCTTCTTGGGAGGAAGGCAAAGTTTAGTTTTTACTAATGTTCATCTACAATCATATAGCAACTTGTAGGGGTTTTTCTTTCATTTTTAACTCTAGATCTTTCTTCCTTTCGTCGCTAAGTGCCAAACCTGGAGAATACATAAGTTGTGGGCTCTTTGAGAGAGAAGCTCCAGATTACAACCCTAGCAACTTGGAGTGAGGCCTAAACTTCCGGTTCTACTTGTAAACTAATAGAACTACGATATCACTACATCAGGTATACTGTGGACAGAAAAGGAAAAGATAACCACCTTTAAGAAGTGCCTGGACTGAAAAAACCTTAACTTATTTCCTCAGTTTCCATACTGGTTAACTGTTGCTAATAAGAGCTTTATACTATTAAAGACACATTACTAGTGTTCAAAAAAGTGAAGAAAACGGAGTACCTGTTGGAGGTCCTGATCAGAAGCTTTAGGGTTAACAGATGTTTGAATTGCCACAGGTCTTGCGGAGCACAAAAGTCGTCTAACCTACAGTGAATGGAAGTAGCTATCACGGACAAGGATGACAGCTAAAAGTTAAGAAAAACTTCAAAAGCAACTAACAACTAGTCAGAAGACAAGCAGGAAGTATAAATGACACATTAAATCAGAACGACTATGAAAACATGGTTACATTTGCAATGAAGATAGCAGACGTGACTTCCAGAAATCGATGACCCCATGAATAAGCAAAATGCCCCCTCTAGAGTCTTAGACAACCAAGAAAATGACTACGTGTAATGATCACATTGACTACAGTATCTGAAATAACCCAAACCAAGAGGAATTATCTTGAGTCTGCAGCCCAAATCTGAAGCAGTACACTACAAAGTTTTCTACACCAAAGATACACGGCCCAGGAGTAAATAACAGACGTTGATGAGGCAAAAAAAGGGGCCTACTCTAAGGAATATCTTAGTAGGCGAAAGTAAAAAGAACAAACAGTATCTTTATTGAAAAGGAAAACCTTCCAGTGGATGCTGAGATGCTAATCACTCTTTTGATACCAGCAATACATCCATTAACAACGCACTCCCGGAATGTCAGGACAACATAATTCTGAACAGAAGTTGTACTATAACTCTCCTCCAGGAACTGCTAAAGGAAAACCAATCACCAAAGAGAGAGAGATTACAAGATCAAGGCTCAACTATTCTAAACCTTTTCCCAATTCTTCTCTGGTTTAGCAAACATATAACATGCTTTCGTACGTATAAAAAACAGCTCAAATGTCTCGATGAATATAGTTGTTAATCGAAAACAATCCTCATGCACATTCATCAAGGACTTGATTAAGTACAGATATGCATGATTTTCCTTCCAAAGCACCAAAAAAGAAAAAAAGAAGATACGCATGAGTCACATGACAATGCAACTTCAGTTTGGAATCACATGAAGCCTAAAGATGACAAAAACCAAGAATTGCAATAGTCTTCATATAAAAGAAACAGCTCACAGCACAGTTTCTAAGATCTTTGCTTGGTATCTTTGACCCCACCACTTAACTCATAAGAATTGGGCCCACCTAGAGATGAAAGTGCACGTCCAATTTTATGTTCAAAACTAGTATTGTTGGGCCCACCAATACATATATCAATTGAATTGTTCTGCCACTCATTTCACTTCCAATTTGATTGGCTTTAACATATAAGCTTCCAAACACTTACAACACAAAAATCGAGCATTAAACTCTGAGTAATAATGTAAACGGACTTAGCATGGGTAAATTAGGGGGCTCTTACGTGCCTATCACACCCCCCAACTTACATTTTGCTAGTCCCTAGCAAAGACGCACAAAAACAAATACAACAAAAGCTACCTATTCTACTCTCATGAGAGTTACCAGTAATACCCAAAAACACTTGTGTCCCTTTCCATTCCATATCAGGTCAACATGTCCCCATAAATTTAAGAAAGTATCTCACACAAGTTAGGACATACAACACAATGATATAAAGAGTATGCATAGTTCAGGACACTATCAACTCATAAAGACATCCAATAGCATTGCTACCCGGCGTGTATGTGAATTATCTAACATGGACACAATCCCAACATCAAAGCAAATGATCACCCATATTTCTATCAGAACCAAGCTTCAACTCAAATCTCACCAAGGTTTTTGCACTCACAAATGAAACACTCAAAAACTTGTGCAAATACATTCTCTCACATGTGTGCATGGGGAAGTAATGTAAGCAAACCAAAATATTAGCACACAAGACCTTGAAAGACGCTAAAACAATGAAGACACACAGTCTCATGAAGAGAATGCCAAACACCGGGAACAATATGATTACCACATCATAACATCCTTCCAGCAAGCACACAAGTCAGGCCATGCCTTAGGACTTTATTTTTGGTTGTAACGTTAGGTAAGGATAATGTGCGTAAGGCTAGGGAGAGAAACAAACTAAGTCCGAGAATAGGCAAGCAATCACATAACTCAAGATTTGGGCTTAATTTTCAATGTGTAGCCCCTTTTCTTCTTCATTTCAATCCTTTGCCAATTCTTTCAAATTCTTGCCCCCCAACTTCAATAGCACTACCAGTCAATTCATTTCACATGCAACCTCCTTTACTCCACACACTTTGAGCAACAAACATTTGTTTCCTTTTTCCTTTTTCATTTTTTTTTTCATTTTGATCACTCTTTTTTCTTTTTCTTCTTTCCAATGGAAAACACTAACATGAATTACAAATGCTCAATCAAACCTCCTTTTTCTCTCATCTGCCGTTTAGCCTTTCATTTCAATCAAGCACTTCCAAGCCTATATTCTCCAGACAAAATTTGGCCATGGAGTTTAGCAAAAATTGGTATGTATATTTATTTCAAGGCTCAAAATGGCGAACTAGGGAGAAGTGTATATAGCAAAAAACCGAACAAGCTCAAATGACAAGGATGGCCTAAAATCTTTTCCTAGACATGGCATAACCCTTCAAGTGTGCAAAAGTTCAAAAAACTGAATGTGCAAAGTGGCATAAAATTAAGCATTCCCGGCATTCAACCAAACAACAAATGAATAATGAGACTAAGCAACAACCAATGTGGGCTTCCAAGAAAATCATGCAAGAGTAAATGTAAAAATACCCTCCAAGAAAAGAATGGCTCTAAAGCTCACCAAAGGTTTAAAAGTCTCCACAACTGTCCTTCAAGATTTCCAAGTCAACCACCTGCTCCTCAATCAAGATCATGGACATGCTAGCTAGCGTGAAGTGCAAGGTGCCGAGTATAGATGCCATGAACTACTTTAGCAAGAGCTAGCGCAGTGAACTAAGATGCTAACTTCATATCAAAGAAGTGCATATAACAACTCATGCTCAAATACTCATTAAATCCATGCAAACATGCCAACTTTTAATTAAAATAGCAAAGGAATCCAATTTTTTCAAAATTTTTCATAATTTTTGGTGTTTTTGAAGTTTCCAATTTGTAGTTTTCCATATTTCAATTTTTTTCTGAAAGATAAAGAAACAATAAAAAAAAACTAAGCACCGAACATGAAACCTCTCCCCCCCAACTTAAATTGGACAATGTCCTCATTGGACCGCAAAAAAGTAAAAAGAGATCAAAGTAAAAAGGGAAGGAAAGATGTCACCTCGGGGAGTGACTAACCCCAAGCATATGCAAATAGGAGCAAATTGGTCTATGAAGCGAGAACCTGCAAGGGTTAGAGTCCAACAAAAACAACAAACAAAATGGAAACATAGAATACTGGTGAAAACAAAAAAATTCGTGGTCCCGCGTCTTGTTTTAAATCTGCTGACATCAGGGGTTTTGGATACCACTGGACACATGCACTGGACAGATGGCTTGGGAAATTTTGCCGAGACTTGACTTTGCATCCAACCAGTTGGATTTCTGATCCAGCCAATTGGAAACACCACTGGACTGCTTGCTGGGAAAATTTTGCCGAGAGCAGAATTTTCATTCAACCGGTTGGCAATTGAAATGCAATTGGTTGGATCAACAATAAAAAACACTTAGATCATTAAATCCAAAGGCCAATAGCACTCCACCACCACCTCTAAGACAAACTCCTTGACCTAAAACATTTCCGAAACTAAAAATCTAACCTAGGTTCAATCCTAAATCACACTAATAAATTAAAAATTGCACACCTAAAATCCTAAATATCTATGGTCTTTTAAAGTCAGATTCCAAGACATCACATTGAAAATGTGATACGGAGTAGCATCATCCGCTATTTCTTTTAATGATGCACAAAACTCATTCATAAGGAAATGAATGAGTGTTGAAGCTAACACACAAAACATCAACCCACCTTAGCTTTTCTTTTAAAAATTGAACTCGACCATGCCACAAGATCAAATACTTTGAGTAGGTCAGTTGTTTTAGTTGCTTCCGAAATCTAAACTCCACAAAGTGCGCAACCCACAACAAATTAGTTTTCATGCAATTGACTAGGTCCACTAGATTTGGATTCTCATTCAAAGTGCAATGACTAACACCAATAAAATCAATCCTTTCTAGCCGAATGCAATTTGGAGTTGGTGGAGAACTAATAGGATTAGATAGGCCAACTACCTCCTCATGTAAAATAGACTCCTCTTCTATTGGAAAACCTGTATGCATTGAAGTTTCTTGTTCCTCAATGACTACCTCAATCTCCAAACCCATTGGATTAGTCATCAATTCGCCCATATCACCATTGTCATCCACAGACTTGGTTTCTCCTACCATTTCATTCAATAATGTCATGGTTTCGTTCACTTCCTCATGATAGATATTCTTTTCTTGTGAACTCCCAAGTCCAAATTCATCCATGAAATTGCTTACTGGCTGACTCGAAAAGTTCCCCTCCTTACTTGTATTAATTGTATCACCTAATTGACTCATGTGGGTCTCAAGCTTGTTTATTGAAGGAGTGTGGGAATTGAGCAATCGTGTACTAGCCTCAAGCCTTTGAAGAGCTTGCAACACTTTATTCTCAAATTCAGTACTGTAAGAATGTAGATTAGTAGGAGGAGCTTGTTGTGTCCAAGAAAGTTTAGGATGATGTCCCCAGCCCGATTTGAAGAGTAGAATAAGAGTCATTATTATGTCTGGCGAACCCTTGGGTCGTATTAACTTGCTCTTGAACAAACTCGGGATATTCGGGTGCCATAGGGCACGCACTTACAAAATGACCAGGATTGGAACATAAAGCACATGGGGTTTGAAATATATGAGGTTGAGGACAAGGTGGGGGGACCTACAGAGAGTACATGGTCAACCTTACGTGTCAGCATGTCTAGTTTATATGAAAGATCATCAGATGACCAAAAATGCGATGGTGGTGAGTAAGTGGGGCAAGCAAAATACTGCATGAGAAAAGCAACAATCACCAACACATAAAAACTCACAGTGCTTGGAAAAGAAAGCTTGCTCTCGCTCGCCTAATTCTCCTTCTGTTGGATCCAAACTTGGTGGCGTCTGATAGAAAACAGAGACACAGAGACTGAAAATACTGATCTTATTTCTGAATGAATTACAATGAGGAGTACACCTTTAAATAGAGTAAAGCTACGCCTAAGAAAGGAAGATTACAAGATTTGATTACGATATGATTACCCTATGATTATGCTATGATATGATTACCCTATGATTATGCTATGATTTGATTACGATACATGTCCTAAAATAGCATATTACAAGAAGATACAGAATATATATTCAAAATACAGAATATATATTCACACCCCCCTCAAACTCAAGGTGCGAGGGCAGAGAGCACCGAGAGTTTGTCAAGGAGAAAGCGGAAACGAGCAGCGGTATGAGTCTTCGTGAAGAAATCAGTCAGCTGCAATGTGGAGGAGACGAAGGGTAAAGCAATGGTGCCAGACTGGAGATGCTGGCGTATGAAATGACAATCAATCTCAATGTGCTTCGTGCGCTCATGGAAGACCGAGTTGTGGGCAAGCTGAATAGCACTCTTATTGTCGCAGTAAAGAGGTGTAGGAGTAGTAACAGAGACCCCCATATCGGAAACAAGCCAGCGAAGCCAGACGATTTCAGAGGTAGCATGGGCCATGGCACGATATTCAGCTTCCGCGGTAGAGCGAGCAACAACAGATTGCTTTTTGCTTTTCCAGGAGATAAGAGAATCACCTAGAAAAACACAGAGCCCAGAGGTAGATTTGCGGTCATTGACATCACCTGCCCAGTCAGCATCAGCATGGAGGGTTAAGCTTGATGTAGAAGAAATCAGAAGGCACTGATGAAGGGTACCACGAAGATAACGGAGAATACGTAAGAGGGCAGCCCAATGCGTAGTCCGAGGAGCAGAGACAAACTGACTAACAATGTGAACTGCATAAGAAATATCTGGCCGAGTAACCGTAAGATAAACCAAGCAGCCCACCAATTCACGATATTCCGTAGGATCCTCAAGGGGGACACCATCAGAGGCAGAGAACTTGGCATGAAGTTCAAGGGGAGTATCAACAGTCTTTGTATCCGTGAGACGAGCACGGTGAAGGATATCAGTAACATACTTGGACTGCCCCAAAAGATACCCCTGAGGAGAGGAAGCAACTTCAATACCAAGGAAATAACGTAGCGGGCCCAAGTCTTTCATTTCGAACTCACGGAAGAGATGACTTTTAACTTCAGCAATAGCAGCAGAATCAGAACCAGTGATGATCATGTCATCAACATAAAGTAAGAGAAGTACCAGGCCATGAGAGGTGCGACGGAGAAATAGAGCAGAGTCATGCATGCTAGGCGTGAAGCCAATTTGAAGAACAACATCCTGGAAGCGTGAATACCAAGCGCGAGGGGACTGTTTCAAGCCATAGAGAGCACGACGCAAGCGACAAACCATACCGGAAGGATGAGAGAAGCCAGGAGGAGGCCGCATATAAACCTCTTCAGAGAGATTGCCATTAAGAAAAGCATTCTTTACATCCAACTGAGAAAGAGGCCACTGATGCACTGTGGCCACTGAGATCAAGGTGCGAACAGTGGTCATTTTGGCAACAGGGGCAAAAGTTTCCTCGTAATCAATCCCATACTCCTGAGAAAATCCTTTAGCAACTAGGCGGGCTTTATACCGTTCTAAAGAACCATCAGAATGAGTCTTAACCTTGTAGACCCATTTGCAACCGATTAGATTCTTACCATCCGGAAGAGAAACCAACTCCCAGGTCTGATTGTGAGCAAGAGCAGTAAGTTCAGCTTGCATGGCATCCACCCAATTGGGATCATTGCAAGCTTCTTTATAGGACCTAGGCTCAAAATAAGTGTGAATGCGGGAAAGGAATGATTGATAAGAGGATGAGAAACAGGTATTAGTAAAGCCATATTTTACCGGTGGTTGACGATTGTCGCGGAGGGGATACCGGCGGACAGGCGGATCAGGATCCGTGGAGGCAGATTGGGGAGCAGCTGTAGAAGTTGGACGACGGGTGTAGACCTGGGTGATTGGAGCATGGCGAGGTGATGCTGAGGGGGCTGTAGAAATATCAGATACCGTAAGAGTGGAGGTGTACTCTTCGGGAGGGACATCCATATCCATAGGAAAGGGGTCAATATGGATCAAGTCTTCTTTGGCTACAGGAGCAGTGCGAGGAGGAAGAGTAAAATAGGGAAGACGCTCTAAGAAGACAACATGCCTTGAAACATAAAGCTTTTTGGTCACAGGATCATAACACCGATACCCTTTTTGATTAATGCCATACCCCAAAAAAACACCTAAGACACAATGGGCGCTGAGCTTGTGCTGTCTTTCTTGGGGAGGAGAACAAAACAGGTAGAACCAAACACTCGAAGAAGAGAGTAATTAGGAACCTGACCATAAAACCGCTCATAAGGAGAGCTACCAGAGAGAAGAGGGGTGGGCATCCGATTCAGGAGATAGACTGCAGTGAGAACAGCTTCTCCCCAGTAACAGGACGGGACGGAGGAAGACAGGAGTAGAGACCGAGCAGTATTAAGAAGGTGACGATGTTTTCTTTCAGCTCTACCATTTTGGGCAGGAGTGTCAGTGCAAGACGATTGGTGGATAGTCCCAAGCGAATCTAGGAATTTATGAAACTCTGAGAGTGAATATTCCCCACCCAAGTCAGACCGAAGAATTTTAACCGATGTAGAAAACTGATTTTGAACCATGGCATGGAAATTCTTATAAATCGTAAAGAACTCAGATTTGTGTGTCATTAAGTAAACCCAAGTATACCGACTAAAGTCATCCACAAAAGATACATAATAGACAAAACCACCTTTAGTGGCAACCGGAGAAGGGCCCCATAAATCAGTGTGAACAAGTTGAAAATGCGAAGTAGAAACAGAAGTACTTTTATTAAAAGGTAAAGCTGACATTTTTGCAAACTTACAACCACTGCATTCTGAAATATCACTGACTGAAATATGACCCAAATGACCTGCCTGAACTAAAAGTTTTAGACGCTCACTAGATAGATGTCCTAATCTAGAATGCCAAATATAAAACGGAGATGACTTATGATCTAAACAAAAAGATGACGCAGCAGTGGAAGAAGGTTTTATTGGGAGATGCAAGTGCTCCAAAAGATAGAGATCACCAACTCTACGGCCTGCCCCAATCTGCTTCTTGGAATCCCGATCCTGCACAACACAACCAGAAGAAGAGAAAACAACATCAAAACCAGAGTCGGATAATTGGCTGATTGAAAGTAGGCTCAAAGACAACTGAGGAACATAAAAGACATTAGGAATAGATAGTGACGGTGCAGTAGAAGATAGAATGGAACCAATAGAAGCAACATGCATGGGAGAACCATTGGCTGTGGCAATACTAATAGGAAAAGCAGGTGGCACACAATTACTAAGAAGAGACAGATCGGGAGTCATATGGTGAGAAGAGCCAGAATCAAAGATCCAAGTGGTGGGTTGGATACCTGAGGTGGGAGAACCACGCAAACCTGAGTGAGTGGTAGTCATGGCAGAGGCTTGGGGGGAACCCCCTCGAATGGCTTCCATGTAAGCCTGATACTGCTGAAATTGCTCATAATCAAACTCTGGAGGTGCACTACTGGAGACCGGTGTTGCCAAGGCTGCAGGAGGGCGAGGATACTGTTGTGGTGCCCGAGACTGATGTGGGGCGTGAGAACCAGTCGACTGAGTAACATTTCGTCCCTTTGGCTTGGGACGGTTAGGGCACTGATGCTTCCAATGACCCTTCTGATGGCAATAATTACACTCATCTTCAGGAATTTGAGGCCTTGGCTTGGTCGCAAATTGGACAGGATGAGATGCTGGAGTGGGCGAGTGATGTGCCGGATATTGACCAGATGGAGCAAATGGAGCAGCAAAGACAGACTGTGAGGGAGGTGCAAGATTAGCCATTTTGAACCGTGTTTCCTCAGCGATAAGCTCATGAACAGCACCATCTACTGAGGGCAATGGAGACCGATGCAAGATAGCCCCACGAAGAGGCTCAAACTGAGTTCGAAGGGCCATGAGAAACTGAACAAGTCGTAGCTCCTCACGAAATCTGACATAACTATCAAGTAGCTGCAAATCTGAAGGTTCCATGTGAGCTAACTGATCCCAATATGTAGTCATTTCGTTATAAAATTCTTGAATCGATTTATTGTTTTGGGTGGTATTTCGGATGGACATTTCAAGCTCATATCGTTTAGCAAAATTTGATTCAAGATACAGAGCTTGTAGATAATCCCAAACTTTCTTTGCTGTGTCATATTTCGAAAAATTCATGCCAATACTTGGTTCTACGGAGTTGTGAAACCAAGTCAAAATCCGTGCATTCCCTGTGTTCCATTTTCCCAAGGCAGTGGCATACCCTGGGTCTTTTGGATCAGAAGGAGGTAATGTAGAACCATCTACATATCCCCACATTTCTTTACCAACAACAAAATTTTTCATCACATGAGCCCAGTAGGAGTAGTTGTTACCGGTCAAACGAACACTAATAGCCTGATTTTTATCGCCAGACATGATGCTAACAGAGAAACGCAGTCAAAAACAGAAAAGAAAACAGAATACCGGAGTACCAATCTGCCTTAGACTGGTTTGTCAGAGCTGTAACAGAGGTCGCCGGAGCTGCTACAGTGTCGGCGAGTGCTGCTAGAGGTTGTCGGAGTGTGGGTAGGTCACCGGCGGTTGGAGAGGGTCTGCTGTGGTTGTTTTTTTTGTTATTCGGGTTGCTGAAAAACAGAGAGAGAGGGATCGATAGTAGCTGACAGAGAGAGAGAGATCTTAGGACAGAAGGTTGATCGAAAAAACAGGGTTAGGGTTTCGGAACCTGCTCTGATACCATGATAGAAAACAGAGACACAGAGACTGAAAATACTGATCTTATTTCTGAATGAATTACAATGAGGAGTACACCTTTAAATAGAGTAAAGCTACGCCTAAGAAAGGAAGATTACAAGATTTGATTACGATATGATTACCCTATGATTATGCTATGATATGATTACCCTATGATTATGCTATGATTTGATTACGATACATGTCCTAAAATAGCATATTACAAGAAGATACAGAATATATATTCAAAATACAGAATATATATTCACAGCGTCAAACTTTGAAACCTGAAATAAAAAAAAACAAACAAACAAAAGGTTGGAATACATTCAACTACCACTCTACGAGAAAGAAAAACATATCCTCTCTCCATCCTTTAATGTTGGTCCTTTTAGGGGGTCCTAACTTTTTAAGGATGCTTGCAATGATTGCACTTAAATTCATGTCTGCAGGTGAAGGCATCATTGCCGCTTTATTCTAACTACCTTGGAATACATTCATAGCCATTCCCAAAGGATAGTTTTGGAAAAGTACCAATTCTAGACTTCGGCTTTGTAAAATGAACTAACTTTTTGGGACATCCAAAAATGGATTAATGGACCAGCAATTAGGGAAGACGGGAGCACAATATGTAGACCGTCTTAGCTCTGTTTTTGTCCAACATCTTTTAGGTAAAAGGGAGAAATAATACATAGCCATACTAATGCCATGACGTGCTTGAGGTTTAGCAGTGACTTATTATATCCTTAAGGAACACAAAAGGTAGTTTGCAATAACCCCACTGGATCCTTAAACTGATGTGCATCCGTAAATGTTCCCAATCACTTGTCTGTCTTAAGACGTGAAAGTGGTAAATTGGTAATTTTCAACCATCTTCATGATGACATGATATCAAGAGTAACAAGCAAGTAGAACTTAACTCACATGTCGCAAAGGAAGTGATACACCGGCAATCCAAATCTTTCCCCAACCATCACCAAGACTGCCAGCTCCTTAAAATTACAAGATGATCCGGTGGCACTGTTACAGAAAACACCGGATGGAAGATTCTTCCCTGAGTGTTTCGCACCACACAGAAGACTATAAAACGCAATTATCTTCCGGGCCCAGCTCAAAACCGAACCTTCATCTTTACAAAGTAAAGGTGGAAGATCTTTGCTATCAGAAAATTTATATCCATATTGCAAACAGTTTTCAAGCCATCTGAATAAAGTGGGAGGAATTTTCACAGAAAATGACATCCGCATCCCGAACTTTTTGGAAACACCAGGAAAATCACGGACGTAATGATCTAAATAACTCTCCTCACCCAGAAAATAAGCAATATTTCATAATAGGACCACAAAAAGTCCCAAATCTTTGCAAGGAAAAATCTCAATTCAAAGATCTTACCTAATAGATAGCAGAATATGTAATGAGATTTTAATAATCCTCCACAAAATTGCTATGTTTTCTTATAACAGAAACCATGGCAAATGGTTCAAACCAAATTGTGAAAAAACAAACAGTGAGTAAAAATTTTAAGTATAAAACCATTCAGCATCATTCAGTTGATGCCCTGGAAGCTAACCCTCGGTGAATATTTTGAAATTTTCAGATTCCCCTGGCAATACCTCAAAAAGTCAACCCAGTCTATAGTGAAACCCACCAAAATAGTAATGATCAATGACTAGTCCAGGAAATATACCAGTATTTCTAAGCATCTGAAAATGCAAACTTAACTCATTATTCCTGCCCACTTGGTCTCCCTGCTTCTACTAGTATTTTCCAACCATTAATTCCAAGCGACATTATACTTACGTTTCCTAACTGCTTCCTTATGGGTAAAATCCAGCAATTACTAGTATTTTCCAATTCATTTGAGTACTTAAAGGTACCACGTCATCTTCCGAGAGTTAGACGCAATTATCATGATTCTCATTCTGACAAAAAAAAATTAACTGGAGGACTGACAAATACATAACATAACCATACAGTGCCACATCAATATTGAGAGATAAAACAGGTGTTGACATGATAGTTTACCACAACCAGGACTGTGGTTGTAAAGAAGCATGACAGAACACAGATACTTTCTGCATTGTTTTTTAAAGTGACCCTCTTGCTGTCATAAAAATGTAAAGACAAATTAATCCATCTGATTCATGAGTAAACAGCTAGTTTCTGCATATATGTTTAAAGGTTTCTCCTAACTCCAGTAACTATAATGCGACTAGTAGAAAGGTCCACAAAATATAGTCCAGGAATAATGATTCAGGGAATGCAGATATCTTTAACCATAAAAGTTCAGCCACATGGAATAACTTTGAAAATAACATGATAGTGAAAGGCCTGCTATTGGATGGCTCGATCTACATTATTGGGCCCATTTCCTTACTCTATCAAATTTTGGGCACGCGATAAAAGGTGAAAAGGTATCAGATTGAAATCTTTCCATTTGCATTTGGTTCCCATTTGCATTCTTCTTCTTAGTGGCATTCTGCTTCTCTATATTTATTGAATTTGCATCTCCAAGTGCAAGACAGGTTTGCACAGGATCTAACAACTTAAGCTCTTGCTATAATGGGTGATCTAACATCAGCCATATTAAAAAACAGAAGGTCCACAGGACAATTCCCATCATGCAAAGCTATGTTGCATGGGCTCTTCAGGTTGACTTCAGTAATATTGTCTACAAATTATGGGATATGTGTCCTGTTTTGAAACCAATGCTTCCTGAGTTTTCTGTTATTTTTAGGAGGAAAAGAATAGGATAACAATCATTGCTTAAATCATAGAATTATAATTTTTGCATAGTAAGATAATAGTATAGGATATAACATCTCATAAATCTGCACCTGGCACCCAAGTCCACATAACATAGCAAAACAGCAAGCCCTCCAATATATACATTCGAATATACTAGACGCCCGAGCACACGTGATGCGTGTGCAAATCGTATTATACAAAAGAGGGAAAGAGGAAAATCTTCAATTAAGATAAATCTCTAATGAAAATCTGAGATGAAAGTAGGAAAGAGGGGAGAAGAAAATTATGGTGACGGTTTTTTTTCTTCTTGGCAGTTTCTTTAGGCAGTTCAAGGGTAGTTTAGGAAAACTGAAATGTGAGCCAGCGACATTTACACCAAAAGGGGTGTTCCTTTCGTAATAATAATAGAAAATAAATGAATGAATAGTTTGCACAAGTAGCTACCCTGGAACTATACTAAAGACAAACTGTTGCTGTGGGCCATACAGCAATATAAGAACTTCAGCTTATAGTCAATCGCATATTTCAATGTTAAGAAATGCTATTTTGCCATGTAACTTATGTCATGCAAGTGATGCAACACAGACCAGTACATACTCTGATTGGTTAGCCTCGAAGAAAACAGAAGATGTGAGTCAAAATTCTCAAGGAACTTTGAACAGTAACCAAAAATAATCAGAAGAAAACTCTTGACAAGACTGCAATACAAAAAAGCAAGATAAATTCTATAAGGAATCAGAAATTACTGTTTATGAAGAGAGTTTAGCTTCAGACTTTCATATACTGCATGAAGAGCATCCAAAGTTTCCAAGAAGCTCCGAGTAGAATGATACACTTCATATGGCTTCAGACTTTCATATACTTCATTCTATAAGATAAATTCTAGATATAAAGTTTTTCAGAAATAAGGCGGCCTATGGATGCTTCCACTTAATACCTCCACTGCATCGTAAAAAACAAAGGCAATACCAATGCTATAGTTTTCAATTACTTCACCAATACAGAGCAACTAAATTACCTTTATTAAGTTGGCACTTTCTGTCAAAAGCTTTATGGAGACCGCGAACAGCCTTTCCAACTTTTCGGGTGGCAAGTAGTGTTCCTACAAAGTCAATGATGATAATATCAAAGAATTACAGAATGAAGTGGATCTCGCAAAAACTATCTATTAGAGCATCTTCAACCAAGATGTCAAAGTTTCCTAGAAGGCTTATTTGCAATTTAGCATGTTAAAAATTGACATCCTTAAAAATGCGCATTCCCACCATTATACCCAATATTTATTTTATTCATTCTTTTACCTGAAGCACCCAGAGCTGCATTCGTCCATGATCAACAACAGTAGATAAGGGCTACAAAAAAACAAGTGTATAATAATCAGTTCTTTTCTAAGAAAAATCATACACAAATTGTTGGAGAGATCGCAAGGATAACGAAGAGGTTCACTCAATGCATTGCCACACCAACAATGGTCCTTCAGCCTGCAGCTGTGATGACATAGTAAAACCCCCATTGGTACTTTCATGAGACAGATGCCTTTCATAACCCCAACGGATGAAGGGAACATGAATCAGCATAACACTGCAACATAAAGATAGAAATCAATAATCCAATAGCATTTCGTAATCTACACAACGATTGGAAAACTTTTAAACAAAAGTAAACGCATGTGCACGAGAGGCGAGTCACGACCAAACAAATATGAACATATAGTTACTAAACCTAAAGTTTTGTTCTTGTAATTCCAACCATAATCCTATAATTCCTAAGAAGCACAACCTAATCAAGGAAACAAATGCTATATTAGTGCATTCAAGGTAGAAAACATCGACTTCAGTATCACACGCACCTAAGAGATCCCATTTCCAGTTGATTCTGTGAGGGCTTTATCAACTATATCTTTTAGATAGATAATCTTAGACCCTCTCATGACAGCAATGCAAGTTAGCACCACCTTTGGTTTGCAATCTACGATCCATCGGAACAAGCGGAAGTCGCATGCACGACCCGATCGTCTTGCTTTGCTAAGAAACCCACAAACGCGATCCTCTGATTCTCTAGAAACATCTGTCCGAGAGATATAAGAGAAAAGCATTATGCGTGCATGACGTCCGCACCTTATAACTTCAAAAGATGAAACTACCCTCAACATTGCAACCAACAGCTACCCAATCGAAGGGCAAAATAGGCCACAAATTGGCAAGCCACCCAATTAGGATGCAACGTTCTTAGTCTTTAAAGCCTTAGATATATGCTAACAAGAATAGAGACTAAGTCATAGAATGTATATTAAAGAATTGGATATTTTTGGTAATGTATCTATGAAAAGCTTGAAACGTGCCCCCTTTTTTTTCAATCAGAATACATCTAAATACAAGACTTGCAGTTATGAACACCTCAGAATTTGGCAATTCAAAACATACACACGAGGACTTCACTTTCTTATCAAAGGGCATGAACAAAATATTGAGGGAACAGGATAACAAAAATGTAGAACAATAAACCTTCTGAAAAACCAAAAAAAGAAGATAGTAGTTATAGAGAAGCAAATATCTTAGCCCCAAAAAAATTGACAAGTGCACAAAAGACACCTCCTTAAGGGATTTATTCTTCCATAAATGTGAAACAAAATAATGAAGAGAAATGGTGGACGACTTACGTAAGGTACAGAATTGGATGATCTGCTTGAGTTGAAATTTTCAATTTCCCTTTTTAACTCCTCCAGTCTAGCAAACTCAGTGTTGCTACTTTCTTGAACCTGAAAAGTTCATTACATCACAAAAAAAATTCAAAGAATGTTATTTAGCTTCCACATTTCCTAAATGCATACCAAATTGTTCAAATCTTCGCATTGTCTTGGCTTAATCGCTTCCTCATCCTTTTCAGCTTGCAATGCTGCCTCCCACACCTGAGACAAAAACCAACCATCGACAGCATAAAAGGAGGAAAATATTGGCCAAGAAGTACATAGGAACTTGCATTGCCTCTCCATACATTATGATTGGGGGCCAAGAACATTCCTTGTAATCTAATCTTGCTAATACTAAGGCATACGCAATGTCATTAGATGTAACCTCAGAAATAAAACCATTTAAAGTTACCATCAAGGAGGAGGAAAGAGAAGCATCACGAGCTGAGCCATACTTGGCTGGACATAGCATCAAATGGCAATTTATTTCCCAACGGACCTCCCAAAGTCATTATGGGTAAGATTCATCAAGAAAGGTGAATAATATTTGATCAATGGTATAGTTCAAGTAACTGGTTTGTTTCCTGCATAGAAAACAAAAATTCTACAACAAAGAGGGCTAAATTGCGCTATATCCTACCCCCCAAAACCCCAAAACAAAACTGACAAAAACACAATCATAAAACTCTGTTTTTGTTTTTCGCTTCATTTGAAATTTTAATCTGGTCCATCCCTTCAGAAACCACGAGATGGAAAAACTCTATTTTTGTTTTTCGCTTGTGTTTTCCATGTTTTCTGGAAAAGAACGGTAGATAAACACTCCTTGTATTCATGTTATTTTCATTTTCAGTTCACTTTTTTATTTTGTGCGTGTGTGAGAACTTTGAAAACACCCTTTTGATGTTTCCTAGAATGCGGATTGTTAATTATCAGAAAATACTTTTTGGGAAACCAAATAAATTTTCCAGGTTTTTCCGGATAATGAAAACAGTACCCTATCGAAAAGAATTGATCGGTGTTGGAAACTTTGTTTCGGGTCCATCTCTTCTCTGAACCCAAGTGTACTTCAAAGTTTGGAAATCCTCATTCTTTTCAGTTGTGTTTCAAATTTTTTGATCCAGTTTTCGAACTTCTTAGGGAAATGGCAGTTTGTTGTTTTCTCGAAAAGGCTTAGTATTTGGAAACAGATTGCCAAACAATACTCCATTGTATGTCAAAGAACACGATCAGTGAAAAATAATACGACATATACCAAACAGGAAGAGGTACCTGTGCTAAGACCAACAACCACCCAATCCATTTGCAGATGTCGAAATTTGACTTCACGAAATGATCGAAATCATCAAACCTCCCGGATGGATCTTCAGGAAAGCCATGAAGTTGAAATGAAGTTGTGCATATAACTATGAGCTCAAGAACTTAATGTGTAGAAGAGAATTGTTTGAAGAGAATGGGGAAGTCATCTACATAACACACTTTTTCCCAATGGGAGTTTAGGGAGATATATGTTATCAATGCAGTCTCCACCAGTAGAAGAAAGAAGATCACAACCATGTACTTAAGAGATTAAGGTCAATCTTATGCAATAAAAGATTATATATTTGATTCCCGAACAATAAAGCAATATGAAATGATTACGAAAAAACACAAGAGAACGTATGTACGATAGATGTGATTCGGCCATGTATCCGTGTTCACTGCGGAGAGGGACAACGAATCCACATTATGCAAAATAGGAGTACCTGTCAAAACAGAAAGCATGTTAAAATGGATGGGAGAAGGGCGCCGGCGGTGGTGTTAAAAGCTCAACAAGAAAAGGATACACATGAAAGGCAGTGACGATTAGCAGTATGAGCAGCAATGTGACCAAGGCATGTTATAGCACACAAGGCGATACCAATGCCAAGAAAAGCATGAATAAACCTGCAATTTTGTTGATGAAAATTTGATAAATAACCGAAGGAAAACCACTATTCGTACAGGGGAAAAAAACAGAGAAAGGTATCTGCTGGTGGTTGTTTAAAATCAGCAGTAGAATGCTTTTCGAAAAGTTATTAGTTGTTGGTTAAAGGTTTTCAGACTTGCTTTTTTAAAAATTTCCGGCGCAACCCATTCTTGAGCAAACGTTGAAAAGACACTTAAAAATTCTATACAACCATTTATTTCAACCAATGTAAGTATGTTTTGAAAATTATTGAGGAAAAGTGTTCTGAAAAACTGATTCAGAAAACAGCAACCATAGATGACCTGAGACACTCCCAACGGAAAAGAGCATACCATGGAAGAGAGAATTTAGGATCATCAGAAGATGAGCCATCCATGTCTAGTTGCCAAGCCCTAACCATCCAAATGCTGTAAAGGATCATTGCAACCCCAGTTACTCCTATTATCAAGTTGAATAATTTCAGGGACAATTGTAGCCAACTCTTCACAGTTCTTGCCATTCAAACCAACCAAGAACAATACAAACACCTACCCTGTTCGGTTTGGGTTTTGAGGAAGGTTTTTAAGAGTAATGAGGGGAGAGAAATAGAGAAAATTTATTGGGGACTGTGCGCAGAGGTTTTGAGAGCCAAAACGAACAAGCTCACTTAGCTATGAAAAGAAAAGGTGAATTCTAATTTTGGGAAAGTTGAAATTTGCAGTGTCTGATTCCTTGAGGAGTTGCTTGCCAGGTTTTGTAAAGCTTATGTAGAATAGAAGTTATGTGAGAAATTTGGAGCCTGTTTTGGAGATACCAAGAGGAGAATGATTGAGCAAATGAGGTGAAAAGAGGAAATTTCCAAGAAAATGTGGTCTGATTGTTTTGTTGCTCATTGGGGTGTAGATTTGAAGTTGGCAAACACCATTACACCAAGTGAACCTCGTCCTATTTGTCACAAGGTTGCTACAAAAAACATGACGGCTAGGGAAGATTATGTTAGTCAAGTTCTACTGATTCGGACTTTAATTTCAAGTGATTGGATTTGGCTACAGCCTCCACACATACTTTTTTTTAAGTAATGTAGTATGTCCCGGAGTAGCTTGTGGGCTTCTCAGCCCTCTAACAGTCGTTGCACATGCTTACGAAAAAGTGGGCTAAATATTACACGTATTGAACTTCAACAGCAGAGAATCGAAAAGGCAGACTACTTCACCTACACCATTGTTCTAGACTTCTCGATTCAAGGGAAAACGAATATGTCAAACTACAGTTGATTACTCTGTTATGTCGCAAATGGAACCTATTCATTTTTTCCCCAATCCGTAAGACAATGCTTAGAAGTTTTATGAGAAGCAAATCAAACAGGGCTATAGATCATATGAGAAAGTCCAACTATACAGACCCATTGTCGATTTACTGACTATCGTTCCTATATTTTTTTTGAACTTTGATTTTGGTGGGTTGAATTGAAATACCTGTTCAAGAAACTAGGTTAGCCCAACAGGCCACCCTTGCATTCCTTTTTACGGAATTGTGGGTGCTCAGTTTTTTGGTTCATACGTACATCAATTTGAGCAACATCTACATTAATCGGTACACAAAACAAAACAAATCTACCTTCTGGGTGCTGTCCCGAATGTAAAAAATACAAGACATCTCACAATAACTGTAAAAAGCGATCAAAAACAGCAAAATCATAGTTAGTAGCTCTATGAGCATATCTTGGCAAGATATTGGATGAACACTACCCAAAAAGACACATAGATTAGTAAATTTCACCTTTCGTTCTTGAGAGAGGGTTCCAGACCTTTGAATGAGACTGTTGATAGTCCGAGACGACGACCAAGAGAGACTGTTCTACGAAAGAGAAACGGTTGGCCCGGTTGGGGGAAAAAAATTGCACAGTAGGAAAATAATAATAGTTGGTACTCCGTAAAATCAAAAACCCTAAAAGTATATATTAGGAATCGAATACAAACCAGCAAAATCTTGTCGATGGTTTAGGTTTTGACGAAGATTTGTTAATTTTTGAATCATCAAGAGATGACGACGACTTATGAGTTGCATAGCAACGGACATGGTCTACGGAGAGAGGCGGTGGAAGTGGGCGGCAGGAGCACCTTCCGGCTCGACGAAAAACGGCAAAGTAAAATCCGGCGTTCTATCAAATCTCGAAAGTCATCTATGATCGGATCTACACTAAAAGTCCGGCAACTTCCTTTTATGTATGATATTTATTTTATTTTTTGAAGTTTGGAGGCGCCAATACAATACATTTGACTATTTAATGTGTATTACGTACTATATACACGGTGTTTCAAGCAATGTTGGGTGGCCCAAGACTCCCCACCCTTGGCCTTAGCTCCGTCCCTGACAAAGACCATAGTTCTCAACAGCAATCATATAAGACAATTTAATAATGAAAGGACTTAGCAAAGAAGCTTGGGAATGCTCACAACTTGAAAAAATGACATACTGTCCCTGTGTTTAAAAAGTATACCATAGATATGACTGAGAACAAAAAATGGACCATAACCATGAGATAATACTAAGAAAATTAAAAATACAATAAAGACGAATGAAATAAATAAGGGGTATGACACTAAATCAAACGGTTGGGAAGTCACACCTTATGGTCTTTCGATTTAGACCATATGGTCTGTGCATATTTTAGACCAAAACTAAAATGTTTTGTGAGTATTTTAGACCATATGGTCAATCGTTTTCATAGATTCAAAGACACAAAATTGAAATTCCTTTGCCAATCAAGCACAATATGAAACTACACAGACTACGTTTTGGTTATGGCTTACACAATTCAGCATACCCTATACCTTATTGCAGTAGCTCTTTCAGACAGTATCGCAAAACAATATAAAACTCGAAAACTATGTATTCCACTAGCAGGATCTCTAAAGTTACAACGGTAGTGGTTCTACTCAGGGAGGATTTCAACCACAACTGTATAAAAACTCCCACACCTAGAACAAACTCAACTTGATTAACATGACATTACCAAGGACTATCACAGTTCCCACTCGGAAGAGATTTTTTATATAAATCCCCAAAGCTAGGCTTTGGGGTCAAAAGCTTCACTTCAATAAAATAGTTTTCTCATTCACATATAAAATCGCCAAGAACTCTAAGTTGTCCATTATCCAATATTGAGGGTGAACTAAGTGATAACAAATTTAGGAATCACCACTGACCTGAGTTTTTTTTCCTAGGGCTTTGGGTACCATAAAGACCCGAACACAGAGGGTGCGAGAGAAACCTGAACAGAGAACTTCAAAACGATATGGAACCCTGACATAAAAAATAAGAAATAAAAAGGCAAAGAAATTATCAAAAAAAACTGGTAAAATATTAGGGGAAAAAATCAGAACTAAAAAATAAAAAAGTCTTACTACGAAAGAAATCTTTACAGTCGTCGTTTGTTACCTCTGGAATCTGGATCACACGATAATCCAACCCTGTATCAAGCCCTCCGCAATGGCGAAAAGGGTTGATTGGCCGTGGAGGAAAGAGACGATGGGTCATCAGAGTTGAAGCGATGGCGGTGGAGGTAGGGCATCGTCTGAGAGATTTTGAGATGTGGCTTTCGTAAAAGAAGAGAGAGAGAGAGAGGTGAAGATTCGTTTGAGATCTATTCACAATTGAGGGGTTTAGGGCTATATGATCAATCCACAAGATAAAGGGTTGATATTCAATCACAACGGTAACAAAATTGGGCGGCATTGTGAGATGTGGAAACACATCCTAACCCTGGGCTCAAAAGACGGTAAATCCCAAGAAAAACCCTTTAAAAAAAAAGTTAGCCCTTCCTTCACCAAGCTCTTTCGGACTTTTTTTTAATTTTTTCCTCATTTAATTATTTTTCACGTTTTTTAGTTTTGTATCTAATTTTTTATAAATTATTAATTCGTCTCGTTAAAATAAATCAGAAAATTTAAAAAATGGCTTTTTTAACCCACATATTTTCAAAAATATCTAAAATAAATTTTTCTTAGATATTTTTGAAAATACGTGGGTAAAAGGATTAAAAAAAAATTACTTTTCTGATTCTTTTCGTTTAGACGAATCAATAATTCACAAAACTAATCCACAAAATTAATAAACGTGAAAAAAATTTAAATAATGACAAAACAAGAAAATGCCCCAAAAAGTTTAGTGAAATAAGGCCCAAAAACACCCCATTGTATTGTTATTACTGTATTTTTTAACTACCGGATGTTCGAGCCAGTTAACACGCACCTCAACTAATTTTGGAGCCTGAAAGTAATAACCACTCCCCTCAACTAATTTTGGAGCTTGAAAGTAACAACTAAGCATAACCCCTAATGCTCCCAATGTTTGGGATGGTTAGCATCCGTGAGATTCAAACATGCGACCTCATGGTCAAATACTTATTATTTTCTCATGCCCACTTTGCCACTCCCTTGGGGTTATTGTTATCGTTGTTAGTAAACATTTTAAAGGTTCTAACAAAAAAAAAAATTCCTCTTGTTGAAACGAATCTATAACCAACAAAATTTGACGCAAAATTAAGCAATGCAAGAAAAAAATTGAATAAAAACTTAAAAAATTATAGAAAGACTATAAGCCAAAATACCGCAAGTATGGTAAACAATAACATGCAATAAACAGAATCATGTATGGAGTTGTAAGAGTATCCACAATGCTACACTCAAAAATTGATAACCAAAAGTTGTCACATCAGCTTTTGATTATTCATTTAAGAGATTGCTAAAAGGTTAGCAATATAAATGTCTACAAAGGAAAAATCAAAATTGGATAGCCAAAACTTGTCACATCGTCTTTTCAAACTACAAAAAAAAAAAACTAAAAACTATGAACAATAGAAAATAGTTTTTCTAAAAATAGTTTTGAAACTAATAAAAATTATTTACTAGAAATAGAAAAAGTTTTTGAAACTTTTTTTTGGAAAAAAAAACAATTTTTTAGTAAAATATTTTTTTTCAAAAATAAAGAGAGAGGAAAAGGGAAGAGAGATAGAACATTTTTATATAATAATTGGTGTATTTGATTGAGAATATGTAGGGTCTATTAAATTTAGTTATTGGTAAAAAGTTGCTAATTTTGGTTATCCAAAGCCCAAATTTTGATTATTTCTAAAGAGGTTGTTAAGTTTGATTATAACATTGTGAACCATATCTTGCACCAACATTGTTAACTTTAAAAACCTTTTACTTTTAATTATAATATTGTGGATACTCTAAGTCTTTAACAATATTGTTGTTTACAACGCTCTCCCTTCTCGATCTCTACTTTCTCTCTTTAACTTCTTAAGTTAGGGTTTTCCTCGGGAGGCGGCTCCTCCTCCCTCCCTCCCTCGTGCCGCCTTCTCTCCTCTTTTGGCTCCGTTCAGTTATCCGGGATGTTGTGCAGGAAAGTTATTCTCAAGAAAAGTCATCAAGTAAAGGAAAAAAATTCTATTTTCTTATGAGTGTTCATTTGACAAAAGAATTTTGCAAGAAAACTAAAGTTTAGTTGTTCATTTGCCGGAAAAAAAGACACTTACGAGAAACTTTTTTATTTTTATTCCCATGGCTAATTCTAAATAAAAGTATGTAGAGATCCGTAAATTATTTCATTTTCTTTAATCGTTTGAATATGTAGAATATTGTATTTTGAGGTTATATTGATGTCTGGAAGTGTTGGTAGCAAGTGAGGTTTGATTCGGTAACCGTTGCAAAAAATTCATTTTCTGCCCAGCCAAGTACTGGTACATGATGTCCAGGAGTGGTGTTCTTGGGCATTTTGAAGGCTCTTGAACCGGTACTGGGAGTCCCCCAGTACCGGTACACGCTGTGTTTTTCTGCAATTTGCAGCTCGCATTTCAGCTCACTATAAATAGACCCCTTATGTAATTTTCTCACTCCTAGACCTCGAAACAAGCCCTAAAATCGCCTCTCTCCCTTCTCTCTTCAATCTCTCACCTAAATCTTTGGATTTGCACATCAAACACCTCAAAATCTTCAAGATCTATGGGTTGTTCATCCTAATCTCATCCGGAATCAAGGTTATTGCGCTCAAAGAGGTAAGAACTCCATCATTTTCGGATTTCCCTCTCTCACCTCTCAATCACTTGTTGAACCTCACTTATTTCTCTTGATCTTGGGAAATCTTGGACTTAAGTCTCGTATTGTAGCTCGGGAGAAGCTAGATCTTGGTGTTTCATGTCACGCCCTCGATTTTAAACATAATTAGCTATACACTTTTGATAAATGAAGTCCTCGCAGTAATACAAATAATACCCAAAAGCCCTTTCTTTTCCTTGTTCTCAAATATAACTCAAATATTACATTTTGGCCCGACGACCCCAAGTTATGAAAACACCAATATTCGCTGGAAATAACATTACAGTTTACAATAGACATCTTTCCAAAACACTCCTTTCGAATCAAATGCAATAGACTTCCTCTAGTATACCTTAAAAAAATATGATCAACCATGCACACTAAGCACTCCATGCCAACCTCCTTTGCTTTGTACCTGAAAATGATAGGGTTGAGCACACACTTGCCCAGTAGAGAAATCTATACTCAAGTTATATGAAAATATGATGAGTTATGCTTCTAGAGTGAATGAACATCGACGGATAAGCCCAAAGTTTACATGATGCTCAACATGCAGCATATTCCAGACAATCCTAACAATTCACATTCTAAGCTAGAATCGCTAATATTCCCTCTAGACTAAACATACCATTAATTTGGGTTTCAGTCCTCCTCAACAGTTTTAGTCACATTTCAGTTGTTATCACAAATCTTCATAATTATAAATACCACGTTTAGTTCTCATTCATCCCTCGTTCATTACCACGCAATATCATTCATTCATTCCTTTTTATATCAAAACAGAGTAGAAAAATACTCACTCTGTTGATTCGAGCTAGAATACCGAAATCCGTTGATTTGTGCCCAAATACCGGAAACCGTTGATTCGCTCAGAATGCCAGAGGATCTTTATCAAAATCCTTTAACCAAAAACCAAAATCTCTTTCATCAACTTCATAAACCAATTTCGTGTCATGTGTCTGAGCCTAAGCTCCTGCCGGGCCAATTAAAGGATCCCGATGTCCTCTGCCAGGCACTCACCCGTCGATGAGTCCTGAAATAACCAATATGAGCATTTAGCTCCTGCCGGGCCAGTTAAAGGACCCCGATATCCTCTGCCAGGCACTCACCCGTCGATGAGTCCTGAAATAACCAATATGAGCATTTAGCTCCTGCCGGGCCAGTTAAAGGACCCCGATGTCCTCTGCCAGGCACTCACCCGTCGATGAGTCCTGAAATAACCAATATGAGCATTTAGCTCCTGCCGGGCCAGTTAAAGGACCCCGATATCCTCTGCCAGGCACTCACTCGTCGATGAGTCCTGAAATAACCAATATGAGCATTTAGCTCCTGCCGGGCCAGTTAAAGGACCCCGATATCCTCTGCCAGGCACTCACTCGTCGATGAGTTCTGAAATAACCAATATGAGCATTTAGCTCCTGCCGGGCCAGTTAAAGGACCCCGATATCCTCTGCCAGGCACTCACTCGTCGATGAGTCCTGAAATAACCAATATGAGCATTTAGCTCCTGCCGGGCCAGTTAAAGGACCCCGATATCCTCTGCCAGGCACTCACTCGTCGATGAGTCCTGAAATAACCAATATGAGCATTTAGCTCCTGCCGGGCCAGTTAAAGGACCCCGATATCCTCTGCCAGGCACTCACCCGTCGATGAGTCCTGAATGTTCTCGTTGTGTCCGTTTGTTATTCACATTTCAATTCGCGTTTCCAATTTACAAGCACCAAACCGTCCAGTCATTTCTCAATTTAATCAAAACAAGCACTTCTCGACCAATTACGCACGTCACAATATTCCTTATAATCTAGATGTTCACGGACTCCTTTACGCTACTATAGCCTTTACGTCAATACTCCAACTATGCTAACGAAAACCAAAGGCACAGGTACGTTCGACGAGTAGTACGATACGATCTTTCAAACTTAGAAATGATTTTCAGCAGAGCAATCCAAGTTCGAAAACTCATCAAAAATTGCATACTCAATATTTATCAGTGATTTCAACGCCAAAACATCACCAACTTACCAATCTTTAAAACCTACAAGGACCCATAACCAATAGGGTCGTTTAACCATACCTAAACGATGAAAAATTCCACTCTGTAAGCTGCCCAGATTCTCAGATTTCAGAGCAATATTCCAAAAATCACTATAACTCGAGTTCTTAATAATTTTGAACGATTCTAGTCCCCATAGTTGCGCAATTGAATGAAGTACAAAAGATGCGAAGGAACCCTAATCAAATTCGCACTCGAAACTTGGTTAAACAGGCATTTCCAGAGTAATACGAATCTGTCAAGCAGCAGGACAGATTGACACACCTCCACTCAAACGATCATAACTTTCTGTGTACTAAGAGTTTTAAGACGATTCTAGTGGCAAATGAAAGCTGACTTCAAGACCTTCGAATCGATATAAAGTTTGCATGAAACGGATATCGAACGAGAAAGTTATGTCCGTTCGAAGTGGGCTGAAATCCAGAACACGAGACAGATTGCAGACCAGTTTTCTAAAAATCACCATAAATTCAATTCTCGACGGTTTCGGGTGATTCTTGCGGCATTAAAACGAGCTCTAAGTCTACTCTATTTCATACAAAGGAACCAAAATTCAAATCTGAGCTTAAGAAGGCGTAAAACCCCAAAAACGCAGGCCCTGTTCTGCTGATTTTCGGGAATGGAAGGAACAAGCTTAAACAACGAAGCAAGATACGATCTAGGTACATAAACACCGTATAAACGCATAACGAGAGTAAGAAATCCCTACCTCAAGGGTTTTGAGCAAAACCCGACCCTTTGACCAAGTCAACCGTAGCTCCACGAGATCCGATCATGAATTTTCTTGGATATTCGGAAAGCCCGTGCTCCGTATAACAACTTTAATTCTCGGACCTTGTCCGGAATCACACCATAGGTGGATGAAATCGAAGAGAGAGGAGAGGGGAGAAAGTTTCGTCGGAGGGGAGAGAGAGACAGAGAGCCGAAGAGTGAGGGAGTGAAATGGGAGAATTATTCTCCCTGGGAAAAGATAAAGGTGGGGGAGGAATCCCCTGCTTCTCGCACCACGCACTCACACGTGCACCTCTCACGTAATCATCCTTATATCCTTCCATGAACACGCCACACCGTAAATCCACACCGTCTATCTCGACAAGTCGTACGATTGCAAAAGAAAATTCTGGCCTCTAAAATACGGGTCTCTACATTTCAAGCTTGGGTTACTTAGGGTTTTGCTCAAAACCCATTGTGGTAGGGATTTCTTACTCTTGTTATGCGTTTACGTGATGTTTATGTACCTAGATCGTGCTTTGTTTTGTGCTTGAGGTTGGGTTTTGTAACGCCCCCATTTTCGGGTACGTTAATTAAACATTTTATTGAATTAAAAGACTAAGAGTCAAGCTCATTATTACAACATAGATCCTACTAGAGTACTTTTTATTACACAAAGGATGGGAATTCTAAGGCATTCTATTACTCCGCTTCTTCCTCCATCCTAGCAAGCTCCTCGGCTCCAAAAGCCTCCAATGTGTACTGTTCACCTTGCTCATCAATCAACTCTGACACATTATACCAGCGTTGCCCCCAGTATATATGCCAGGGTCACCAAAAGGTAACACCGTGAGCTACAAAGGCTCAATAGAATAAACCATACCCACTAACCCTTAACTTATAACAGAAAGGGAAATATAAGCAATTACACATGCTCATTTAACAACATAGTTAACAATTACACATCCGCATTCACTATCTTACTAGCGTTGGTGTCATGCCTTTTCTTGAGTTTCTCCTATGCGACTCGTCATAGACCGTGTCATCCTTTTCACCTTTATTTACTAAATCAACATTTCCAAGTTTCATTAACAAATTGCTACTAACGAGGCTACCAAGTCCGGCTCCATTAGCAACACACACGATGGCTACCAAGTCCGGCCATATCATGGTTTTCAAAACTTCTTCTTTCAAATCTTGCATTGGCTCCTCTCCCCGGATAACCAAGCCATACTACCAATGAAACTACCACGTCCGGCCCCATTGGTAATCTTCACAATGGGCTACCAAGTCCAGCCTCATTACGGTTTTCAAAAACATACTCACATTGGGCTACCACGTCTGGCCGCAATGTACTTTCAAAAATATTTTATTCAAGTCGACATATTTCCTTTATCCAAACCCTAGGTGCCATGTTTCCACTTTCTCGGTTTTTGTGTCTCGTTTGCATGCCATGACTCCGCGGCAGTTCTTTTTACATTTTAAGTAATCTTGAAACTAAACTAGCAAGATCATCCAACTCTATATTAGATAGCATACTCGCATTATCACATCATCATGTTCAACTTTTAACACATAGAGTAAAGCATAGTACTGTCACATGGACGGACACCTTTGGAGTGGTAAACCACTTATGCTTTATCAGCAACAAGTAGACAAGTAATCTCATAAACATGCTCGTAATTATTCTAAGATCAAAATACAAATTCTTCTATTCAAGTTAACCTTTCATAAAATTCGTTCTTTCTTTCTTTAGGGAAGTTCAAAAGAACATATGTCTTTATAGAAGTAAAAGTCTATTATTCATCATGCTCATACTTTCATTAGCATAACTAACATGCATTCCAACGTTCAAGTGTTATACAATAAGTTTAGAGTAAATAAGTCAAGATATTCTACATATACTTAGAATAAGGTGTATAAGAGTATTCTACATTCATTTCAACATTCGTATACCATGATCTATACCTAGAGTTTAGGAGGTATAGGAAAATCCTACTGTTCTTCTTAGCGGTAGAGATGACTACGGATTTTGAAAGGAAGTACGTCGGCGGTTAGACGGAGTAACGTCTTACGGTAAGCTTTGATAGCTTCGAAAGAGAAAGGTTTCTCTCGAAACTAAGTCTTGACTAGTACTACTAGAACTTTTGGATCGATAGGGTGGTTGTATGGTGGTTTAGTGGCGGTACTAGAAGAGTTTCTTGAAGAACTAGGAAAGAACCTCAAGAACAACTTAAGAACAAGCAAAGAACAACTAAGAACACTAACTTTCTAGAGAGAGAAGTTGAAGTATGAGAGGTGTGAGTTGAATGAAGAACATGAGGTCCTATTTATAGGCAAGGGCTTGGCTCTTCCTCTCCCTCTTTGGCCGGCTCTCTCTCTCCCTCTTTGTCCAATGGTTTTTGCTCCAATGTGTTGTCATGTCAAGGATTGAAAGACTTCAAAGATCTTTCTTATTCTTTCTCCCATTCTAGGACAAGTGTAGGTGATTCTAAGGGTTTTCTAGTCTTGTCTAGTACCTTGAAAGAGTAAGAAATCTAGGGTTGGTTGTCCTTAGATGATCAAGGTGTAAGGAAGACTAGATTTTTGTAGTACTTGGATGATGTAAGGAGTTGATCAAGAAAGAGTAGCAAGATTTGGGGAGTACACTTGCACACACATCACACACTCTCTCTCTCCCTCTCATCCGGCCTTCTCTCTCTCTCTCCCTCTCATCTCTCTCTCGGTCTCTTTCTCTCTCTCTTTCTCTCTCTCCTCATGGTACAAGGGACACCTAAGCATGGAAGGACAAAGGGGTTGGTGGTTGACTTTGAGAAAGAGTAAGATTTTGGTGTAAGGCTTGTAAGAGATTTTGGTAAGAAAATCTAGTCCTTTTAGTCCACCTCATGTCCTTCATATCTCTCCTCTTTCATTAGTACATGTACATATATTTATATATAACTTAGATTTGGTAGAGAAAGATCAAGAAGTACAACACATCCCTCTCTCTCTCTCTCCTATCTCTCTCGGCCCTCTCTCCTCTCCCTCTCTCTCGGATTCTCTCTCTCTCTCTCCCTCGGATTCTCTCTCTCTCTCTCTCCCCCTCTCTCTTTCTCCCTTGGTTAATATATATATATACATATATGTATGACCAACTAAAAGTACATATGTACTATGTGATCTACTAGATATTCTAGGTCAAAATTCCTAATGGAATAAGCCTAAATGCCACCTATGTACTTATGAACTATATTCTAATACATAGAATCTTAGGATGACATATACATATCTCATACTTTAAGTAAATAAGTACATACCATATCTAGTAAGTAATTAACTAAGTAAAACCTAGTACTATGGCTTGACTTGGCCTTATTGACCAATGGACCAAAATTCCCCTAACTTTTATTATCCAATGGATAAAGGTGGTAAGAAATATATAAACATATAAAGGTGTACCTAGCAATCTAGTCACAATATCCTAGGTAGAAACCTATTGTCCAATGGATAAAGATTTCCCTAGTATTTATCGTCCAATGGGTAAAGATCAAAGGTTGACTTTGGTCAAAAGGGTTTGTTTAGGGTTTTGAAAGGTTCAAATGGGTTGAAAAGGTCGAAGGTTCATTAAGGTTATCTCAACGGATTAGGTTAGAAGCTAACTAGGCTTACTAAGTAGGATTTCCAGCCAAGAAAGGAATTCTAAGACTTGTTTCAGAAAATTAGGAAAATATACTAACACACTTGTCTTTAGAAAATGACTATATTGCATGGCGTGATGAAACTAGATTTGAATTGTATAAATCTAATTATGACGGATTATTAGAAATCAAAGAAGATTATGGAGTCAATAAGAATAAACAACGAGATTTATTCACTGAAAATCGGAGTTGTTACAGGTTTTATGTTTCGGTCGAATCTAGGAATGTCAGCCCGTTTTTGGGTTTCAGCCCAACTTCGAACGGCCATAACTTCTTCATCTGATGTCTGTTTCTTGCAAATTTTATGTCGATTCGAAGGTCTTGAAGTCAGCTTTCATTTGCCGCCAGAATCACCTTAGAACTCTTAGTACACTGAAAGTTATGACCATTCGAGTAGAGGTGTGTCGGTCTGCCAATGTCTGTCGGCTATTCTTAAGTTGTGTTTGTTCCGTGCTATGATTTCCTTCGTGATTAGAATATGTTTAAGTCACTCTCGAGTATGATTTCTTGTGCCCTAATGTTTTGTTGTTCGATTGTGTCCCTTAGCACTCGTTAAAGTATAACATTAGTATCGTTGGCTGGAGAACATATCGCGAGGTTGATAGGAGTACCGTGGACAACAAGGGGTAATGTGCTGAGTGTTATGGGTAGGCATGAGATTGTCTAGTGGTCCGATGAGTAGTATTGAGACTCGTATCCTCGTGTCTCGTCTTGTTGAGCTCCCTCGGTTCCTTTGGCACTCGTTCTATATAATTTCCGTTAGGAACCTAGTCGGTGGTGTATCGTGGAGTCTTTGTGAGTTCGGTATGTGGCATAGGGCATCGTGATGGATTTAGAGGACTAACGTGGTCTTAAGCTATGTGTCAATGTACAATGGAGTGTGTTTATAAGTTTGTAATCCATTGAGTGTTGATAAATGAAAGAATGCGAACTTGAGAAATGTTGTCTTTTGAATATGGATTGGTATTGCTTGTGTGTATGTATGAATTGATAATTGTGAATTGAGGGTCCTGCAACGCAAGGTGTGGAAATGCGGTGACTCTAGAGGGCCCGTTACGCAAGGTGTGGTAAGACGGAAACCCGGGTAGAAGGAGAGAATTCCCTATAACGCAAGGGGTGGTGTTACAGTTGAATGTCTCTCCTGATGAAAGAAGTTATGATTGATTATGGAAGTTCATGTTGTTGTTGTTTGGACTGTGATGAGCCTGAGATTGTAACTGTTGAAAAAGGGAATAAGCATTGATTTCATCAAAGTTTTTGAAAAGAAAGGAATTTGGTTTTAACAAAGGATTTTTATGAAAATCCTCCGGCTATTCTTGAGCGAATCAACGGTTTCTGGTATTTGGGCACAAATCAACGGACTCCGGCTATTCAAGCTCGAATCAACGGAGCTTGACCCGTGAAGGTCGAGAGTTTTCTCGAAATTGTTTTGGTAACCAAAAAGGATTGTTTTATGAAAATGGGCTTAATAACGAATGGTAAGAAATGAGGAGGCAAACTGTGGTGTTCTTTGAGGAGTTCTTAAATAGCTTGAGAAATTGTTGGAGGTTATTTAGATTGATGTGTGTCTAATGCTACCCCTAGCTTGATGTACGAATGGTTAAGGATGTCTTTAAGATGTAGGGAATCCCGTAGTCGTAGTTTGTCGGTTCGCTGTGGTGCCTTTTTGTATTTCATATCTGTTTATTGGAACTCACTCATTCTAGATGCATACCTCATCACGTTTTCATATAGCTTGTGTAAAGATTTCTCTACTGGGCTAGTATAGCTCAACAAAATCCTTCTTTTCAGGTTCAAGTGCTGGGCAGTAGCTTGCATTGCATCGTGTGCTCAATGTAGAAGACATTTTGGAAGCTAACCTCATTAGTCACTTAATCTTCTTTGTAATGATTACCCTTTGGTTAAAGATGGCTATGTAACTAATAACTTTGAAATTTCTTTTGACCAAACCGTTTGTAAATTTAAAGAAGACGTGTTCGTACTTGTACAATTGTTTAATTTGGGCCGTGGTGCCAAGATTGAAATTCACTAAACTTGGAGACTTGTTTGTAATTTAATTTGGTGGGAAATTCTTTTGGGGTACTTCTTATGATATGCGAGGATCTTTTATCGAAATGGTTTATTATTTATGTTGAAAATCGAGGGCGTGACAAAGTAACTTTGAGAGTTAAATAATGGGCTACCATAATTCAAAAATACACATGCTGAACATGTATTTTATCAAATGCAAAGCCTTAACATGAAATGGAAAAATCGGCTTGCGATTCCCCATTCAATTTTCTATCCTCTGAATGGTCATGCAAATCCCCCGTTCAAATTGACGTAATCAACCGTAAAAAAAATAAGCTTAAAAATAAGGAGATGATAACTAAATAAATAAATGTTAAACAACCGTGCTTGATTAGTTGCCGATAAAAAAAAAAACCAACGGATAATTAGTTAGTAGAAACCAAAAATGAAGACTAACGACAAGATAAATAAATACTTTCAAAAATTATACTACCAATTTGGTGAGCAAATTAAATGGGCGCCATTCTCTTTTTTCCTTGTCCGCCAATTATTTTGGCACCACACTGGATAAACCTTTTCCCGTGATGCAAAATCTTATGCTTTTGGCAGGATCACTTTTGCAAGAAAGTAAATTTTGCAAGAAAACTTACAAACATGGGTCCCACTATTTTCCTGACAACTAAACACTACAAAAGTTATGAGAAAGTTGATTTTCCCATCCTTTCATGTCCTTTCATGACAACTGAACGGGGCCTTTCTTCCTCCCTTCCCTCTCCCTATCTGGTCCTCCTCGTTTTCCATCGGATCCGTCCGCGGTTCTGTTGGCGGTTTGTTCTCCCCCATCCATTTCTGCGTCATCCAAGGTTTGCTAGTGGTGGTGGTGGTGGTGTTATTTGAAGGGTTGCTGGTGGTGGTTTGATGTCGCAGCGGCTGGTGGTGGTGGTGGTCTGATTTGTCATCCGAGATCGGATCTACGAGTAGTGGTGGTGGTCTGATTTGCGGCAACTAGTGGTGATGGCTTTGGACGACGATTATTGTGGTGTGATGGTGGTGGTGTTTTGGTTCCACCAAGATTAGGTTTTTAGGGGGTTTTCCTGGTTTAATTTTATGTTGTTTTAGTTGTCTCTCCCCCTTCCGCGTGTGTCCTTATTTTAGCAATTTTTTTCTTATGTGTGTGAGTTTGATTTTGTGAAATGTAATGGTTGGTGTAGTGTTGCACTGTTGCTCTCTAATGGGGTTTGGGGTGTAGGTCTTTCCTATTTGGAGCCTATTTGTCTGTTTGGCTATTCTCTCATTTGTCTAATTAAAGATGTGCTCTTCGATGTACTCTTTGATATCAATGAAATTTCTAACCTTTTGGAAGAAAAAAAAAACAGAATCATCTATGACTTTGTTAATACTCCATAGTCTAGACTAGCCAAGAACAAAGGTACTTAAAATATTAACTCAGTGTATTGATCAAATAATATAGCATCTCTGTAAAGAAAATCATATCGATCAAACATCAATAACTCAGTGTTCTTATTTTTGTTAAAATGAAAGGGAAATTTAAATTTGCAAATTTCCTCCATACTAAATTCTATTTGACCATGAAGTTTCCGATATCTGATCAACTTGAATTTTGGTATCGATATAGTACTCGTCAAACTCTTCAATATCAACAATTCGGATCCAATTAGTACATGGGATGAATTGGTTAGGTTATAGGAAGAAGATTAAGACATTGAATTTTTCAATGTTTCCGTTAGTGGATTTTGCGTTCTATACGTTAACATGGACGGAAATGGGGTGTGTCTACACTTTTTCACAAACCACGAGGGATGCGGATGCACAAAAAAGAAATTAACCGTTCAAATGTCTTAGCAGTCCAACAAGAAACTAATAATTCAAATGGCTTAGCAGTCCAACAAGAAACTAGCAATTCAAATACTAGAGTGATTAAATTACAAATACGAAGTTTCCGATTCTAAATTTCAAAGTCTCGTCATTTGGCGGGACCGCAGCGATGGCGCCTTGGCTTGCCCAGGTGACGGTGGTGCGGTTTCGAGCAAATTTTTTTTAACATACATCCAATAAGTTCGTGTATAATATAACAAGTATTTTGATATCATGTTTGTACTCAGAGTGGACATTGTTAGGTTGTTCCCAAGTGAAATCACAATAGAAAACGTTAGCTTTCTTCGCAGAGAACCTTGACACGAGGGTGTATGGTGCGATTGTGGCTCATCAAATCGGCGGCCTTCGCAAATGTACGTTCATCTACGTGCATTGTGAAGATGAACGGACATTTGCGAGGGCTGCTGATTTGATGAGCCACAGCCGCACCATACACCTCGCTTCAAGGTTCTCTACAAGGAGTGCTTCAACGTCTTTGACTGAGATGTCGCTCAGGAACAACACAGCAATGTCCACTATGAGTATGAACACGATATCAAAACACTTGTTATATTATACACGAACTGATTGGATGAATGTTACAAGAATTTTGTTGGAAACTGCGCCGCCGTTCCCTGGGCAAGCCAAGGCGCCACCGCCGCGGTCCCGCCAAGGGACGAGACTTTAAAATATACTGTAGATTCGAAAACTTCATATTTGTAATTTAATCTATTTGAACTATTAGTTTTTTGTTGGTCTGCTACGCCATTTGAACTATTAGTTTCTTGTTGAAATAATAAGACATTTGAACTGTTAATTTCTTTGCTAATTTCTGTGTTGGATGGACTGCAAAGACATTTGTTGGATGGACTGTTAGTTTCTTTGTCTATGTGTGTTTATATCTATCTGTTGAAGTTTTGTGTTCACGTCGAAGCTCTTCCTAGTAACTGATGTTGGACAACAAAGTAAAACACACTCGTGGAATTGATAGCGATTCAGGAATCGGAATGCGATTCAATTGATGATTCTGATCTAAGTACTTGTTCGAAATTGGAATAATATTTGGAAAAGCTGAATGAGCTTCTGAAACGAGTAAAGGAGACCAAAAGCCAAGGGATGGCGCCAATATCAAGCGTTCTTTTCTCGAATTTTTGCAGAAAACTGACGCGGATTCTTAAAGATGGTCTGAGTGGTACTTCTGAAATAGTGATGGTTGCTACTATATCACTTGCTGATAGCCAGTATCATCACACTGTTAATACCTTGAAATACATTGATCGGGCAAAGGAAATCAAGAGACATCCAGGTGAGATCATGATGTTATGTACACACGTCGACGAGATTATGTTACTCTAGTTGCTCATACTTATCTCTTGATATAGTGTTACTATTTTTTCGATATTCTCCACCAATACATTCGGAAATGTCAATTTATTTAGAAAAGTAACAAAATACTTCTCATTATAGTTTGAAATAAAAGTTTTCTTGCAGCATTTGTAGATCGACTGGTAATCATTTTCCAAAGTAAATACATGAGAAACCTCTTTCATAGGTGTTGCATGACCCGGACATTTTGTTGTACCCTTAAAGCCAAATTGCTGCTATCTTTTTGTGATGTGTTCTTTGTGTTGGTATCATGTGATAACTGCATCCTTATACATGTTAGTTTTCTCATGAGTACCAAAGGGTTGGTCCTTAATTCGCTAATCTATGTGTCAATATCTCGATTAATTGTTAGGCTTCATGTTGACTACGCACAGTCTTTGTATTAGCCAGAAGCCCCATGATCGAAATTGTATGTTTGTTTTTACATAATTTTATAGGCTATATTCATGGTACCATTTCACTAATTCAATCTCTTATCATTTGCAGAATAACATTTGGGACCATTGATATTGATACCCATTTATATATATACCCAAACTTAGTTTTTGAATCTTGTATGCATAAATCTAACGGTGTGGTCCCTTGAATCCAAGGGCGGGGATTCTGGGGTTTGCCATTTTGGGGAAGATCCAAATCAATCCCCTCTCTCTCTCTCTCTCTCTCTCTCTCTCTCTCTCTCTCTCTCTCTCTCTCTCTCTCTCTCTCTCTCTCTCTCTCTCTCTCTCATGTTTATTCCAAATCCGATTCCAAAACACACACTAACCAATACCAAAACAGGAATTCCATAGATAATATGTGGCTCTCTCTCTCTCTCTAAAAAATCAATACCAAAATAAGAATTCCATGGATAATAAGAGGTTAATCCCTTAGGTAAGTGTGATTGTGAACTTGAGACCGTCATATCATCAATTAGGTTTAGTTACGATTGTAATTTGTTCAGTAGGGAGAAAATATTAAGAATATTGCAGCCATAAGGTCTTAGACCATGAATTCATAAGGGTGAAGCTTATTGGGGAAAAGGAAAAAAAACAGCTTTTGGGGTGATTCAAGTTTGTTTGTGAGGCTAGTCAAAAATTCTACGGCTGAACGTGGTGTTTAATTTTCTAATTTTTTTTATTGTGTACGATTGATGGTTAGGTTTCGAAAATGCCTTCTAATTGGTACATAATTGATTTGAACGATTCAGTTGTTGCAAATTCAATATCAAGTTGCGCCAGACCTTATGGTATGGGCAATTCGCTCACACTTAGGACATTCGAAGCCATATTGAATAACAAATTCTTCGAATCATGCCTTCACGCACGGGCATGCGCTAGTACCTTTATATATTTTGTTGCTTGAGGTATCAATCTCTTCTATTGTGGTAGTTGTAATATATTTGTTTCCACATATAGAGGCCTGCTAGTTAAAAAAAGAGTTGGCCGGAAAGGAATCTCAATTATGCGCCAAGCCAAATGAAAAGCCACTGGTTGAATTTATTGAGCCAAGAAACCAGTGATGAAAACGTCCAGGGAGGGATAACGTATGCTCATTTCGTCGTGTTTGATTTTGGAGGGGTTTGTGCCAGCTTTGGTTGGGCATTGAACGAAGTAAGAGATCGATCCTGTCTGTCTTTTCTGGTCGTGTTTCCAGCGGTAATTGCTTCTCCATTTGCATGATTGTCGTCTATTGAAGGATTTTTTAGGCCTAGGTAATATTGAGCTTATTTCTTGCACTGATTTAGTTAGCGTTTCATGTTGTGAATAGTTGATTACAGTTTACGTAAGCTTGGTTGTGGAAAGAAAAGAAAGAAAAATCAGAACAAAACAATCTTTGTGGTGTTTGCTTCTAAAAAGAGAAGGGTAACAAATACGAGTAATTTGCAATGTAACCACTCATTAATGCTTTTTAAGTCTTTTCTTTAGGAGTCGCGTCTCGTAATTTGTGACTAATGTTGAAACTAATGACCACATAATGCCTTAATTTATTCCAATTAATCTAATGTGCATACTTAATAGTCGTGAATAGTGATCAACATGTACGTAGATTCAACACCAACATCTCATTCCCTTTCTTTATGAACAACAATCATCATTGAAAGAGGGAAAAACTTCTGTAAAATGTAAAAGTTGAGGAGGGTATTCAGCATTTACCAAGATTATTTTTGTGGGGAGGGGTTGTGTAAATTGGACACTAAGTTTTTGTAACTTGGACACTAATGTCCATGAAACCGGATTGGGGATTCGTGCGGCCGGCACTGCAGGGCGCGTAGGGCGGCCGATTCGTCCGTCTATTTTGGCACCGATGGCTCGGATTTAATCCGAACGCCTATTGATCCGAGCCGTCTATTGTTTGGATTAAAATCCGAGCCGGCCATTGCCGAGATGGACGGTTCGAATGCTCCTTACAGAACCTGTAGGGCACCCCGCCCTACAGGATCCCCGGATCCAACATTTTTGCTAATCAAAATCGGTTTATTTGAAGTAATCAAACAATCTAAGTGGTGGTTTGGCTATGACCTTTCGGTCAGAGGTTGTATGTTGGCATGCATTTGTCTTCACTCATTAAGATTCTTCAAAGACAATTTTAAACTTTATGGAAGCCTTGCGTTTTGCTTTTGAGAGAAACTTATTTTCGGAGCTGCTGCAAAGCGGCTTTTAAATTACGGAGCTGAGCAATTTTAGCTGTCCATTTCGGCAATCAATGGTCCAGATTTTAACAAAACTATTCGCTAGAATAGTTTAACTACGCGAATAGTTTTTTTAAAATCCGGACCGTCCAAAACACTTTTGAACGCGCACGATTGAGCGTTGTAAACAAAAAAAACAAAGTTTACAGATTGCTCCGTAAAGAAGTTTTTCTCTTCGCTTTTATATAGGAGTAGATGTTGAAAACTATTATGTTCTTGGAAAACAACAAATGCTTGAATGATAATGATAATGCATTTTTGTAATGTTCTCAAGAACTTCTGTAAGGAATTTCCCTGGAAAAAGGCCATTTTTCAAGAAAAAAAAAAACACTTTCAAAAATGTTCTCTCAACTTTCTAAAATAATGGATTCTTGAAAGCAAAAAAATACTCCGTAAATAGTTACGGGCCATACTACCTTCCTATTGTGCAGGTCGCGTGTCGGGTAGCAAATTGGATGCTATGGAAGAATTGGATGCTCTTCCTCAACTGAAGATGATGATGGAATTGTAGCTATTCATCTAAATTAGATCAAGCGCTGGTCCTGTTGCGCTCTCTAAGTTTTAGCTTCTTTGCAATTCTACTGCTTGCTTCGGTTACTTTGGATTATGCATTACTCCCTCCCTCCCGTTCCCCATCGCAATGGGAGAATCCAAATCCATCTCTATTTACCATCCTGAATTCAATTGGTATTGAGTGGTATAAATTGATTACCTTTTATTGGTGCGCTTTTTACAGGATGGAAGATCCATCAAAACTTAAATGATCTTGTATATCACGATGAGAATCAAAAGGGTTGACTTCTCATGATAGATTATTGCATGACGTAATTAATCATTTAATATGAGGAGAGTCAAAAGGTTTGAAAAAAAATACTGAACTACGTACTAAAATAATTTTATTTTGACTTCCATATATGGTTTTAGATGTTAAAAAAAACCACAAAATTTTAAGCTCCGCCACTTGTTGTTCTCCTCAAGAATGTTTAAAAAATAATAATAATTTTGGATAAAAATTAGGTATTTGCATTGGAGATGCTGCTACCTAAATTGGGTTTTATCCAAAACTTGACTCAAATTTGAGGGAAAAAATGGGTAAAGGCCGGAGATGATAGCCATTGTACTCTCTCTCTCTCTCTCTCTCTCTCTCTCTCTCTCTCTCTCTCTCTCTCTCTCTCTCTCTCTCTCTCTCTCTCTCTCTCTCTCTCGTCTTCTTCTTCTGCTCGCAGCCTCACACCACCATTTTCTCTTTCTACATCTTCATTTGCACCAAATTCTTCCTCGCTCCTCCGTCACAGTTCAAACCCCCAACCCCGGTGAAGGTTTGCACTTTATCCGGCAAACTCGGCAACTCCAGCGAAGATCTGAACCATATCCAACAAAACTCGGCAACTCTAGCGAAGCTCTGCATCTGTACGCCTCTCTCTCTCTCTCTCTCTCTCTCTCTCTAACTAGCCCTTGGAGAAATGAGGAAAGGGTCTGAGTTGTCCTAGATTTGGGGGGGGATGGGTAACACCCAAAATGGGGAAGAGTTTGGGTCAAGGATTGGAGAGAGTTTTTTGAGGTTTTACCCAAATTTTAAATTTGGGGAAAGGTTTGGGTCAAGGCTGGAGATGCTCTAAGGCCTCATTTGTTAACAGTGATAGATGGATGGGATTCGTAAGGAGATGTGATTAGGATTGATAATGAGTATGTTTGTTTGGGATGAGATTCGATGATTGGATTATTAATATTATGTTTGTTTGAGATGGGATTAGATGATGAGATTGGTAATGAGAATGGATTGATAATGAGGAGATGTTAGGATGGGATTACCAATACCATCTCCAAGATGGTATTAGCAATACCCCCAAATTGGGGTCTTAACAATCCCAACGAATTGATAGTCCGGACCATTTTTGAGAAATCAAACAAGGTTTTGATAATACCCCCACTCTACCAATCCAATCCCAACCCCTTGGAGGGTTATCAAACGGGGCCTAACTCTACATTCACAATTATCTATACTCAGAAACTCCGAACACACATTTTACCTATTTTCTTCCTGAGAAATTAAAACTTGAGGAAAGTGAGAGAAAGGAAGAAATTTTTTTAAAAAAGTACTCTCATTGTTTGGTCGGAGAGAAAGATGAGAGAAAATATAAAATTTTAGAAGTATGAATAGATACAATTTTCCACTCATTTTCTTTTCAATTTTCTCTCATTTTTCTTTGAGAGCTGTTACTTGCACCCCCTATGTCAGGCCCCTCCTGACACGGGCCCCCTTCAAATTCTCATTTTACCCCCGATTCCCCATGCTTTCTCTCTCTCTCTCTCTCTCTCTCTCTCTCTTCCCACTGTCTCTCTCTTTTATTTTATTTTTTGTTACAAAATTTTAAATGTTAATAACTTTTTTTTCACGTATTTTTTTTAAATAAATTTTATATTTTTGAAATCTATTCAACGAAACCTATCAAACGAGCCTAATATTGATGGTAAAATAATGTAAAACGGAAAAACTATATTTTTGTGGTAGTTTAAACTGTCTAAAGAGGTTGAAAAATTAAGTGTTCTAAATTTTAATCTGTTTGAACCGGTGGAAAGATTTTAATTTTCTGATCATTTTGTCCTAAATGGTCATAATTAAATTTTGACTCTAGAGCTTCCGTTGATTAACCCTAAAAAAAGTCGTAGAATCAAATATCTCTTTCAATAAGACTCTCGACTGTCGAGAAACCTGTCCATCATAGACTCTCGACTGTCGGAATCCATTTCATTTAATCTTTCAATAAGCTGAGCTGCCCTGTCGGATCGTGCTCCCTCGTCAGTATGCCTCTGGGCGTGCATGGACAACGTACTCCAGTGAGGGTGGATAGAGCTTAGCGGAATTGGTCTGTCCACAGAACGATAAAGTGCAATATCGTGAAAGCATGGCAATCCGTGTGTCCTTTTGATCTTACAAAAGCAAAGGTCGGCTTCGTTATTAGTGCGTTGTGCCTGCTTATGGATCAAGTTCATTGCCTGTAATGAAATGCCGCCTCTGATTTCACTATAAATGCCTTCATGTAGATGTATGTGTCGTGAAATATTGAGAGATTTCTGGAACGATCCCTGAATATCTCCGAACTGACTGGTCAACATCTTTTTTATTTTCTAAAAAATGTTTGAACGCTTCCTGCATCTTCAATGGCCAACTGGCCAACTGTTGCAACTTTCAACCAATGGTGCAATTAATTTTTTCCCAACTTTCAACCTTAATTTTTTAACCTTTTTATCCCAAAAATACGATAACCGATTTTTTGTTATTTTTTTATTTAATTAATAATGTTTATACTCTGTATCTTTTTTCTTTTTTATTTATTTAAAATTATTTTAATGTTCCGATTTGTAATCCGGTTCATTCGGTGGAAAGATCTTGTTTTTTTTATGATTTTATTTTAAATGGGCATAATGAACTTTTGACCTCGTAGAATCAAATATCTCTTAGGGTTTATCAACGAGAGTCCTAAACTCAAAATTTAATTATGACCATCTAGGATAAAATGATTAGGAAACTAAAATCTTTCCACCTGTTCAAGCGGATTGAAATTTGGAACACTTAATTTTTTAACTATATTTTTTAATATATAAACTGTCTAAAAAGGTTTTAAAAAATTAAGTGTTCCAAATTTCAATCCGTTTGAACGGGTGAAATATTTTGGTTTTCTAATCATTTTATCCTAAATGGTCATAATTAAATTTTGACTCTAGAACTCTCGTTGATTAATCCTAAGAGATATTTAATTCTACGATTTTCTTAGGGTTAATCAACGACAGCCCTAGAGTTTAAATTTAATTATGACCATTTAGGATAAAATGATCACAAAACTAAAATCTTTTCAACGGTTTAAATTGATTGAAATTTGGAACACATTTTCAACCTCTTTAGACAGTTTAAACTACGTACAAAATATAATTTTTCCGTTTTATATTATTTCACCATCAATATTAGGCTCGTTTAATAGGTTTTGTTGAGTAGATTTCAAAAATATAAAATTTATTAAACAAAAATATGTGAAAAAAAATTTATTAGCATTTAAAATTTTAGAACAAATAAATCAAATAAGAGAGAGAGAGAGAGTGTGCTGAGTGAGAGAGAGAGAGAGAGAGAGAGAGAGAGAGAGAAAGAGAGAGAGGGTAAAAAGGGGAAAGGAGGCCCGTGTCCGGGGGGGGGGGGGCTAACACCGGGGGGGATTAGGCCCCGTTCCAGAACGCTTCTTAAAAAATAAGTACTTATTTTGCATCTTCACCTTAAAAAATAAGAAGGGACATTCCACAACACTCAAATAACAAGTTTCTTTCACATTTTCAAACTCAAAAATAATGTAAATGAAAAAAAAATAATTAATTTTTTTTCACCGTATTAAAGATCTCAATGAGATCTATCAAACAAGATCCATTGTGATAAGAAAATTATTTGCGTAAACACATGATTTTTGAGCTTCAAGTTGCCTTATACAAAAATAAGACCGTTGCTACTAATATGGGCGCCGACGGAGGGAAATCGGTCTGGTGGCCGCGCCAGGCCTTCTCCGGCCACCGGATGGCCGATCCGAGCCGTCCAAAAATTCTAAAAAAAAAAACCTAGGGGGCCTACGCGGGAATCGACGGCATCCGAGGTGTGTAAGGTGCTTGATCGTAGCACCCTTTTTTCGTGTACAATCCATACTAATTTTTGTGTATATTATACACGAAAACGAGGTGCTCCGATCAACCACCCTACACACCTCGGATGCCGTTGATTCCCGCATTAGACCCCTTGGTATTTTTTTTTAGAATTTTTGGACGGCTCGGATCGGCCGTCCGGTGGCCGGAGACGGCCCGGCGCGGCCACCGGACCGATTTCCCACCGCCGGCCCTCATGGAACCTATATAAATTCTTCCAAGCCTTCTTATTTTCAGGAACTCCCCTTCTTATTGGACAAAAAATAAGTTCTTATTTCGTTTAGTTTGCTTTTTCTTTCTCTTCTTTTTCTCTCACTTTCCCCAACTTCCAAACAAAGATTTTTCCGGGAAGAAAAAATGCCTACGTGCACAACAAGCAAAACACAACATGGGAGTCATCATGACGTCATCTGGAAACGACGTCGTTTTCCCTATTAAAAAAAAAAACCAGCGCTTTCCCCTTCCCCCCCTTCCCTCCCCACTTTCACGATCAAAGAACAGAGAAGAGAAGCGAGAGAGCGAGCGAGAGAGAGAGGGGGGCTCCAACCACCACCACCACCGGCGACCACCACTGTACCACAACCCAACCCAGTGCTCCCCCACCTCCGGCGACTGCCACCACGAAGGTCTCTCTCTCTGTTGGTCTCTTTCAATAATCTCGTCCCCTATTTGTAGAGCTAGTTGGGTAATTAATTCAGTTTGTTGGACCTCGAAACTGAAGTAATTAATTGACTTGTTTCTTGACAGCTGGGGAAGTGATTTGGGTTAAAAGAGAGAAGAAGAAGAATGACTTCAACAGGACAACCCCAATCGTCTCTGAAGAGGCGTGATTCCTCGACTGGAACAAGGGAAGGGGACCAGCTGATTATAACCCCTTTAGGCGCTGGCAGTGAAGTGGGTCGCTCCTGCGTCTACATGTCCTACAAAGGCAAAATAGTTCTGGTATATATTGCAATTCACTCTCATCTACAAATTTTTTTCCAACCTCTCGGTTATTGAGCTTTTCGAATTACTGAAATCCAGTAAGGTGGGGCTTAAAACAGGAGCATAGAGCGATGATGATTGAGAGATAGGGTGGAGGGCCCTACTGAGAATTATGTGACCTAGGTTTAGACCATCTCCAGACCTTGCTTAAACTTGTACTATTTGATACCAACTACCAAGCACTCTAAAGGGAAATTAAATCTGAGCATAAATTTGAGTAAAGTTTCATAAAGGTATAGTTCGAAATTTGGAAGACATAAAACAGCCTTTGAAAGATTTTGCGTAAAATAGCCTTTGACTCATTTGAGTCAAGGAGTGGATGGGGTTTAAAGGGATTCTTGAGTGAGAGTCACAGACTAGGATTGGGGTATTCGTGTATCTTTGATATGATTGTGTTTTGCCTCCTCCAACAGTTTGACTGTGGAATTCATCCTGCTTACTCGGGGATGGCTGCTTTGCCATACTTTGACGAAATTGATCCTGCTACCATTGATGTGCTTCTTGTTACACAGTACGTACCCCTGCTTCTTGTTCTTTTATACACTAATAATTTAACATACTATGTTTGATATGATCTCCTTGCTTATGATTGTTTTGTTATTGTCCATTTAGTATCAAATCAGTTTATTTCATGCGACCTGATTTACCATTCGGTTTGTTCTTCTGGTTTTTATTGGAAAAGCAATTTCTGTCTACTCCTGGGCTGTGTACTCTGTGAATTTTGATTAGTAAATTGCTGCTTTTATTTATTCCGAGATAGAGTTTGTTGAAATTGCAATGCAGGACAAAAGGTATCGCTTGCTTGAACACTTGTTGAGCTGCTGCCAAGCTAGTGCAGTTAAGACACATTTAAGCTCTGTCTGACCAAATAAAAGTTCTTTTGCTTTATGTGTCAATACAATGTTGAACGTGAAGCAACCCACTAGGGTAGCCAATCAGTCCAAGGTTATTTTCAACCCCACTGGCGACACCTGGATTTATTCGTAGATTATCTTGGGTTACTGCAGGAGTGGGTCCAAAGTGGCCCTCCCTTGGTGGGGTTCCTCAAATGCAAAAACTAGGAAATAAAAATATTGAGTATAAAGTTCTTGGTTCATACTTCATACAGGCTTGCCCTTCATTCATTTCTGGCCATCTAAACCCAATTGAAATTTGAAATCCCTGCGTTGAATGAGATTTTTGTAAGAGTTCAAGTTGCCTTAAAAAGTTAGCGTCTGACCTTTTGCAGGCATCGGATTGCAGAAATATTGCTTGTAAACATGTCAAAGGAGCTTGATGCATCTTGTCCACCAGCTGAAAGTTTACAATGAGTCAAAATTGTTCATTTGTTGACACATACAGAAGTTTTCTGTTGCCTTTTCTAAATGCCATTTGCTATTTTATGCAATGGATTTGTTCTGTTCTAAAATTCAGTTCTTGGATAGTTTCTATGGTGCCGTATCAGTGTATTTTCTAAATAGCTTTTAGTATGCCCATGCCTTGCCTTCAGTTTTATGCTATGAATCAATCTCTTTCACCATCACTGTTGACATTCTTAATCAGTACGGTGCTTTTTTTGTTTCAATTTTTTCGTCTGATTATTGGATGTTTATGCTATATATGATATTATTTCTTGGTTGCAGCTTTCATTTGGATCATGCTGCTTCCCTTCCTTACTTTTTGGAGAAGGTTTGTCTCTTTCTTTAGTACGCTTTTACTCAAGCAGTGCTATTTTATTTCTTGTAGATGCTAAAACCTTTAGGTTTTGTTTGGTAGACAACATTCAAAGGGAGAGTGTTTATGACCCATGCAACGAAGGCTATCTATAAGTTGATGTTGTCTGACTATGTGAAAGTGAGCAAAGTTTCAGTTGAAGATATGCTGTATGATGAACAAGACATTCTTCGCTCTATGGACAAAATTGAGGTATGTTTATTTATTCTTGATGTTTGCTTAATACTATCTTCCTTTTATGGATCTTTTTCCGAGAAATGCTGTTTTCACTTTCGTCTTGGGTTCATAATTTGAATAACAATTCTTGTGGTAAATGTTTATGGCGTGCGATTAAAAAGGGGATCATTATTAAGGAATTTAGTGTAGACAATTTGTTTTGTTCTCCCTTGAGAATTAAGAAGTATTAGCAATCAGTGGATTGTGTTTGTATTTCCACTGTTCCATCTGAATGAATGTGCTTCTGGTATTGTGTTGGTTTTCCAAATCTTCTTATGAAAAAAGACTGATTCCTCCAAAGAACAGATTGCATTTGTTCCTCCCTAGAAGACAAATCTCATTAGTGAGCATTGGTAGGTTGATTAGTTTTGAGCTCCTGCACCAGCAGTACATTTTTGTTACTCAATTGAAACTTTCTCTACAGTATTGATTGGGTTCCTAAGATGGAAAATAGCTTCATGCCAATGCACGACATATTTACTAAATCTTATTCAGAAAATTTACCTATATATCTATTAAATCTTCTGTGTTTTCCCCCCTTCTTGAATAGGACTTCCTAATGAGTTATTTCATTTTATCTACTTGTTGCATGATAACCTCCACTTTTTACAGGAAAATGCTGATAATAAACTATATGCATTAATTGCTCTTGTCCCTTGGTCTCATCAGTTCTTGTAGACCAAATATCTGGGCAGTAGGAATAATTTATTGGACATAGCAAGTTACTTAATTGGTTTCTATTTAATGGAATAAAATGGTCTCATTTGATATAACTGGCAACTGGTGTTGACAAATTAAAATCACCCTGCTAGTTGCCCTCGTTCAGTGGTCGAGTTATTAATCTTTTGGAATTGTGGTTTCCTGGAAACTAAATTTATTTTCAACCTGGAACTTAATCGTCTACTGTTCATATTTGACACAGAATCCCTCTTTTCAGGTTATTGACTTTCATCAGACCTTAGAAGTTAATGGTATCCGTTTCTGGTGTTACACTGCTGGCCACGTGCTTGGTGCTGCCATGTTTATGGTAGACATTGCAGGTGTCAGAGTCCTCTACACCGGAGACTACTCACGCGAAGAGGATCGTCATCTCCGTGCTGCCGAACTTCCGCAATTTTCACCTGACATTTGCATCATTGAATCCACCTATGGCGTTCAGCTCCACCAACCACGACACATCAGAGAGAAGCGATTCACCGATGTTATCCACTCCACCGTTTCCCAAGGTGGTCGAGTCCTAATTCCCGCATTTGCTCTCGGCCGTGCCCAAGAACTTCTTTTGATCCTCGATGAGTATTGGTCGAACCATCCAGAGCTCCACAACATTCCTATCTATTATGCCTCCCCGCTGGCGAAAAGATGCATGGCGGTTTACCAGACGTACATAAATTCCATGAACGAGAGGATCAGGAACCAATTTGCCAGCTCAAACCCGTTTGATTTCAAGCACATATCGCCTTTGAAGAGTATCGAGAATTTTAATGACGTTGGACCGTCGGTGGTGATGGCTACTCCGGGTGGGCTCCAAAGTGGGCTATCTCGACAGCTATTTGATAAGTGGTGTGCGGATAAGAAAAATGCTTGTGTTCTTCCTGGATATGTTGTGGAGGGAACATTAGCCAAAACCATCATCAATGAACCCAAAGAAGTTACCCTAATGAACGGTCTGACAGCTCCTCTTAATATACAGGTTCACTACATCTCCTTCTCAGCTCACGCTGATTACGCTCAGACGAGTGCATTCCTGAAAGAACTCATGCCGCCTAACATAATTCTTGTTCATGGAGAAGCGAATGAGATGGGGAGGCTAAAGCAGAAGCTTATTACCTTATTTGCCGACGAAAACACAAAAATTATTTCCCCTAAGAACTGCCAGTCTGTTGAAATGTACTTCAACTCAGAGAAAATGGCGAAGACAATTGGAAAACTTGCAGAAAATGTCCCAGAAATTGGTGAATCGGTCAGCGGCTTATTGGTGAAGAAGGGTTTCACTTATCAGATCATGGCGCCATATGATCTCCACGTCTTCTCTCAGCTATCCACTGCAAACATCATTCAGAGGATGACCATCCCTTACTCTGGTGCCTTTGGTGTGATCAAATACAGACTTCAGCAGATATACGAGAGTGTAGAGTCTTCAACGGATGAGGAGTCTGGGGTTTTGACTTTGCGAGTTCACGATAGAGTTACGGTGAAGCAGGAATCAGATAAGCATATCTCTGTGCATTGGAATGCAGACCCCATTAGCGACATGGTGTCTGACTCGATTGTGGCTTTGGTCTTGAATGTGAGCCGGGAGATGCCTAAAATAGTTGAAGAGTCGGAACCTGGGATAAACGAGGAAGAAAACAAGAAGAAGTTGGAAAAGATATCCCATGCTTTGCTTGTTTCTCTTTTTGGAGACGTGAAGCAGGCAGAGAATGGTAAATTGCTGATAAGCGTCGATGGGAACGTGGCGCATCTTGATAAACAGAGTGGGGACGTCGAGAGCGAAAACGAAGGTCTTAGGGAAAGAGTGAGGACGGCGTTTCGGAGAATCCAAAGTGCTGTGAAGCCAATTCCCCTTTCTGCTGCTTCTTAGTTTGAGTTTTGTAGGAGCTAATTATGCTAACTATTTGTAATGGGTATTTAGAACATCATTTCTTTTTCCTCTTTGACTTTGAGCAATGGGATCTCTATGCGTAATGCGTATCACCACTTCATTATGAGTCTTCAATGATGCTATAAGCAACTCTTGACAGGTGCCCACTCTGCGAAAGCAGGTTTTATTCAAGGGCATCCCATATAGTGCTCTACTTTGTGTGCATTATTCGACTATCCTCTCTTATTAGTTTCCTTTGTGACAATACTGTAGTGGGCCGAAATTACCAGAAGGGGCAGAAGGGTCAAAACGATATAAAACCAGAGATTTACGAATCTAATTGTTTCACTTTGACATTACGTTCGGCTACCGAGGGTACTCAGTTCACTAAGTCAGGTAGTTCTGTTTACTTCAGGTTGAAGAATCACCTTTTACGTTCGGATACTTCCACGCTCGGTAGATGCGAACTCTTCGGCTTCACCATTATGATTGACAACCCAGCTTCTCGTATTAGTCTTTCTTCGGCAAATAACTTTGCTCGGCAGTCAAGGTACCTATCTTCGGCTTGTCCTATGGATAAATGGTGTCAGAATAAAAGTGACGTCCCAATCCGATGTGACGGCTCTGACATTGATTTCGTCATCCACGTGGGACGGTGAAACCGTAAATATCTCTGACATGTGACGTCAGCCGAACAGCACGACATCGAACGACGCGACACGTGGAGGCGGTTTAACTTGCTTTGCACTTCAAGATTGCCTATAAATAGAGGGCTACCCCCAACCAGGTATCTCTCTGATCTTTCATATGCACCCTCTCTCGACACGTTTTCCTAAAAAGCTTCATCCTTTACTTCTCCTCCACCTACTGACTAGGTCGTCGGAGCTTCTACCCGGAGGAATACCCCCCTTCGGTTTGCAGGTATACATGAGCGCTTTGTTCAACCTTTCACCCCTCGGGAAAAGACGAAAAAGACTTAAAGTGGAATTCACCCCCCCACAATTGGCGACTCTGCTGGGGACGAGCTTTTTCATTCGGCTCATTCTTTCCTCTTTTATCTATGTCGAGACGCACGCCACCACCGAGGCCGGAGGACTTTACTCTCGGACTTTCTGGGTTCGGTTATAGCAACACCCCCCAGCCGCATCATGCCCGAACCATCGCACCTAACGCCCGTCAGCCGAACGCAAACCCAATCGAGCTGGACATCGCCCTTAACGAATAGAAACGGCAAACTGCCGTGATCGCCCTTCTTCAGCAGCGACTCGAAGGCCGGGACGGCCATGTTCCGATAACACCACCTCCTGGGAACAACGACGCAGGCACGAGTAGACACATAGATACACAACGACATGGGAAACGCATCCTTGCTTGGACTGAGGATAACACCAGGACGAGGCACCGTCCTAATCTCGGCCGAATCGAAGATCATCCAATTACGCCTCAAAGACGGCACTTGGAGGGTTTCGGTCACGAAGAAAGCTCTACCCATTCGTCAGGGTCTACAGCATGGAGTCGAAGGTCCGACGTTTCCGAGCCCTCCTTGACCCTGGGTCTTCGTCGGAAAGAACGGCCGGGGGCTAGGACTCGGTTGGATTTCGACATGAACTATCCTCCCCTTCAGGAGAAACACGTTCGTTCAAATCTCCAGCCCTCCGGTGAAGAAACATTGGGATATCGCAGAGCCAACAGTAGGGATTTTCGTCGGGAAAGAGATAACAGCATCGTTCTGTTCGATCCACTCACCGGCGAACCCGTCACCTATCGTCCTGTAGGTAACGATATGGCACGACCACGAGGCAATAATGATCGTCCCGAACAGTCGAGAGGTGGAAGTGCTCGTCTTCGAGAACGTCACGAACCAATTCATTATCACCAGGCGCATACCGTCGAACCCGAAAGACGAGGTACTGGGTTACCATTAGGCACGGTCGTTCTCCCAGCAGATGACACCAAGCTCGGAAGGGCGAAGGCATCACCATTTACCGAGGCTATCCTGAACGAACATCCCCCCACCCGATTCACAATGCCGAAGATCAAACCTTACGAAGCAAAGGAGGATGCCGTGTTGTTCGTTACGCGCTTCCGACAGATAATGTCTCTACACAACTTTTCCGACGCGATTATGTGCAAAATCTTCCCTCTCGCCCTAACACAACCGATCATGATGTGGTATAATCAGTTGAAACCACGATCTATCACGTGTTTCGACGAGCTAGAGCTTGAGTTTACCAAACGATTCGTGACGAGCAGCATTCAACCTAAAACACTTTCTATGCTGGTCAACATGCGTCGACGACCAGGGGAGACTTTGTGTTTATACACCGAGCGAATTGGGAAGTATACAACCTGATCCCCGACTGTAACCAAGCCGTGGCAGCGAAGTCCTTTATGAATGGACTGGATACTTCCTCTCCAATGTTTCGTGATCTTTCCATAAATCCCCCGAAGAATATGAGTGAGCTCATGGCAATCATCGAGAAGGATTGTATGTACGAAGAGGCTGTTGCCGAGCATGGAAATCCGAAGACAGGAGACTTCCTGAAACCTTCGGTAGGCCCTTCCTTGGCAAAAAAGCAGGTGGCAAACGTGAAGAGCGTCCCACAAGGGCACGCGGTACAGAAACCGGGGCCGAGCAAGCCACAGCCCCAGTCTCTTCTGATGCAGCAACAACAGTTTCGGGATCGTACGCGTCGAGAACCGAGACCAGATGAATACACCGCCGAGACGACCGTGTTTGTCGTGCCAATTTATCAGTTACTGGGTGTTATAGGCCGCCTCCCCTTCTTTCATTGGCCGACGGAGTTATTGGGTACGGCAAACGCACGATCTAGCCATTGTACCTATCACAACGAGCATGGGCACTACACGACGCGATGTGGCCCGTTCAAACGTTACCTGGAAGAACTTGCTACCGCGGGGCATTTGAATCAATGGATTGACACTCGTCATACCCCGCTCCCACCCCCGCCGCAGGAGAGAGAACGGCTTGTTAGCGTTATACATGGGGTCGTCTCGGGAGCCAGGGCCGAGGAGCTTCGAGCCGAGGTTAACAAGGCCATGACTGAGCGGGCGGTATGTTCGGTTTCCGTGTCGGCTAAACGAAAATTTCAAGACCCCGAAGACGATTGGGTCCTGACGTTCACTAAGGAGGATTTCCTCGGGGTACATTCGCCCCATACCGATGCTCTAGTCGTAACCGTTTCGATCGACAAGTCTTCGGTCCAACGCGTATTGATCGATCAGGGCAGTTCAGCCGAGGTTATGTTTTATTCGACTTACAAAAGTTTAGGATTGGAGGCGTATCAGCTACGGCCGGCTACCTCACCGCTCGTTAGCTTCACCGGAGCTCCAGTATGGCCCCTCGGGTTGATAAATTTGCCCGTTCGGGCAGGCTCGCGAGTGGTTGACGTCGAGTTTGTGGTCGTCAGTTCGCCAAGCCCTTATAACGTTATCCTCGGCAGGGCATGGCTTCATAACATGAAAGCAGTGGCATCCACTCTCCATCAGGTTGTGAAATTCATAGGATGGAATGGAAGACAGGAGAGTCTCCGAGGAGATCAACTCCAGTCCAAAAAATGTTACGTAAGTACCGTGGTCCAGAGCTCGGAGAACTTGGAGGTACAGTGTATCGATTCGGTTGTTCCTCCGGTCCTAGAGGATGTCGGTATACCTGCCGAAGAGAGGTCTGCCGAAGAACTTGTGAAATTACCGATCAACGAGGACGGCAGCCGATATTTCTTGGTTGGAAGCTCTTTGGATTCTTCGGAACGAACCGAGATGTTCGATTTCCTGATGAAGAATATCGAGATATTTGCCTGGTGTCCGAGCGAAATGCCTGGGATCGATCCTTCCTTTGCTTCACATTCTCTCAACGTCGACCCAACTCGGAAGCCGGTGGTCCAGAAGGTACGGCGGTCATCTCCTTTGCACGTAGAGGCGGTTATGCACGAGGTGGACCAATTGTTGGATGCAGGGGCTATCAGGGAGGTTCTATATCCGACTTGGCTCGCCAACACTATCGTCGTACCGAAGAAAAATGGGAAGTTAAGGGTCTGCGTGGACTACACGAATTTGAATGATGCTTGTCCGATGGATCGATTTCCCTTACCTCGGATTGAGCAGATGGTTGATGCGACCACTGGTTACGAACGGCTGAGTTTCTTGGACGCGTACCGTGGTTATCATCAGATAGCAATGCATCCTGACGACCAGGAGAAAACCACTTTCATTACTCCTCGGGGGGTTTTTTGTTATAAGGTCGTTCCCTTCGGGTTGAAAAATGCAGGGGCTACCTACCAGCGGACGGTCAATAAGCTGTTTGGCAAACAGATTGGCAAAATGATGGAGGCCTACATTGACGACATGGTCGTAAAGAGCAAACTCAGCTCGGATCATTTGGATAACCTCGGCCAGGCCTTTGAAGTTTTGCTGAAATATCGGCTCCGTTTGAATGCCGAGAAATGTGCGTTCGGAGTCAGCTCTGGCAAGTTCCTCGGGTATATCGTCAATCGCCGAGGGATTGAGGCAGATCCGAAGCAGTTGACGGCTGTGCAGAATCTTCGGCCACCGACTACTATCAAAGAAGTCCAACGGCTTACCGGGATGGTTGCTGCTCTAAACCGATTTATTCGACGTTCGGGGGATCTTTGCCGACCTTTCTTTCAAGCCATGAAAACGAGCAGACGGGGCTTCATTTGGACAGCGGATTGTGAGACCTCCCTTCAAAATCTGAAAGATTATTTGTCTCGGGCTCCACTCCTCGTCACTCCTGTTGGGGATGAAGATCTCTATCTGTACTTGGCTGTCTCCGACCATGCAACCAGCTCGGTACTCGTACGAAAGGAAGGAGCCGCGCACCAACCTATATTCTATTCCAGCAAAACAATGACGGGGTCTCAAACGAGGTACCTACCGATGGAGATCCTTGCCCTTGCACTTATCTCCGCCAAGACGAGTCTCCTTCCCTATTTTCAAACCCACCGAATCATTGTCCTCACCGAGTATCCTCTGAAGGCTGTTCTTCGGAAAACAGATTCTTCTAGTCGGATAATGAAATTTTCCCAGGATTTGGCCAATTATGACATCCAGTTTGAGCCTCGGACATCCGTCAAAGGACAGGCTTTGGCTGATCTTTTTGCCGAACTTACCCCAGGGCTCCAAGACGAGGCGAATCTCCTGTTGCTTGCCGAGGAGAAACGAAAAAAAGCGGAGGCCGAAGTTACTAACGACGTCGTCGAGCCGCAGTTAGACGCGTCGTACGCTCGGTTCACTATGGGTAATAAACGTCCACGCCGAGAATGGAAATTATTCTCTGGGGACGCCTGGCGGTTGAATGTCGACGGGGCTGCGAACATGCATGGTGCTGGGGCTGGAATTGTCCTTGTCTCTCCGAGCGGAACTGTCCACGAGAGTATCGTATCTATCGGTTTCACCGCCACCAACAATGAGGCCGAGTATGAAGCTCTTATCGCTGGTTTGACACTTTCTCTTCGGCTCGGGGCTGACTCTGTACACGTACTTTGTGATTCTCAATTAGTGGTCGGCCACCTCACCGATGATTACCAGGCCAGGGACAGCCGAATGAACGCCTATGTGAGCTATGTCCTTTCCCTCTTCGCTCGTTTAGGCCGTGTCAAGGTCGAGTGGGTCCCTCGGGAACATAACGCACACGCAGACGCCTTAGCTGGCCTTGCTTCGGTATATGATGAGCACCCAATATTGTAGATATTTGGTGCGACTAGTCCCGTTTTATGTTGTTTTATCTTGCGTTTATTTAGCTTTTATAGTGATATTGCTCGTAAGGTGTGTTTTTAGTGTTTTCAGGTAAAACGTGCTAATAAGGCGGTTTTGAACGCCAAGGAATGCTCCGGATGCAACCAAGTGCTCAAGGCCACGTGCCACCATGTTGTGGTGCCCGAGGAGTCATGAAGAGGTGGTTTAGAGGTTGCTCGGGTCGCCCAAGGGTCAAGAGAATCGAAGTAGAAGTTAGGATTTTACCAAAGCTACTCATCTTCCGACCAGCTGAGGGTAGAATCGTCATAACTTTTGATGTACAAATGATATTGGATCCAAACCACTTGGGTTAGAAAGTAGACTCGACGAGCTTTCCAACGGTCCAAAGAACACCCATTTTCGAGTTCGGGAGTGTCCGGAGCGAGCCCGCGAAGTTGGCCCAAAAATCTGCCAGCCATGAACCGGTACGGGTAAATCATCAACCGGTTCATGCTCGTCAGAAACTGAAGATTGAACCTTGTTCGAGGCCATGAACCGGTACGGGTAAATCACCAACCGGTTCATGCTTGTAATTTCTGCCCGAATCTGCTACTTTTTCAACCTTCCATTTATGGAAAGTTTCCACTTGTGGAATGTTTTTGGGATATTTTGGGGGGCTTTTTGGTCATTTGTAACTCATCTTTAGAGCCCTATAAATAGGCTTGTATGCCTTTTATGGAAGGAGGGCCATTTCTAGTCTTTTTAGGCCTATGCTTTAAGTCTTTCATCTTCCTAGGAACTCCATAGCTAGCAAGCTTTCTCTCTTGTAATTTCCTTCAAGTTCTCTAGTAAGTATTTGTCTTTTGTTGTTTTGTCATTTATTAATGTTGTAGCTACGGTTGTGTTTGTTATTAATCTCAAGTTTATTTCCGTTTTCGTCGGTTAAAAGTTATGTCTCGTTTTTATGCTTTGTCTTATGCTATAGCTATGTGTGAGTAGTTTATTGGCTAAGTCTCGGGATAATCTTTCCCGAGGACTTAGGTTGTTACTTGGTTCTCGAGCCATCGGGCTTTAAATCATGATTTTCCGGTTAGAGCTTAATTTGCATTTTCGGTCTAAACTAGGGGTGTTAACCCCTTGGTAAGGAGCTTAGTCAAGCGGTCTTGGCAAGTGACTTATCGAGGCCTAGTGGCCTCCTTTGTGTTCGATAAATATTAAAAACAAGTTGGTTCGCCTCCGGAAAATCACATCTTTTGTTAAACGTAGTCTTTTCAAGTAAAATCTTCCGGGCGTGAGCGCGCGGTCGTGACTCTCGCCTGAGTTATAATCGAGAACCGGTAATGGCTTTTGTCAAGGGTTAGAAGACCTCGAGACTTGCCTCTTTAAGTTAATCAAGCGTTAGTCTAGTTTTCGTTTTAGTCGCCTCATTTTAAAGCAAAACCAAGTTGGCCGCCTTAAAGGCCGGAATCCTACCATATAAAACCTACAATCCGAATCAAGCTAGAATCGAATTCTCTGTGGGAACGATCCCGGACTTCCGGATATTATGCGTACAACGACCTAGCCCTACGCTTCGGGTATCTATCAACCTCTTATTGAAAAGCAAGGTCGGGAAGTAAGCAGTATACGAAACCTCCGGTAGCAGGACCATTATCTTTGACAGTATTGATTCCCCGAGCGTTGAACCTACCGAAGGTCACCTGGTTTTGACCATTTCTCTCGGCCCCAGTAAGTTGGACCCCGTTATTGCTTATCTCAAAACCCAGGCTCTTCCCCTCGGCAAAAAGGATGCGTACAGGATCCGTTGTCAAGCTGCTAACTACTACCTCGGCACACACGACGTGTTGTACCGCCGAACGTTCACTGGGCCTGACCTTCGGGTTGTTCACGAGGGACAAGTTGTAAGTATCTTGGACGAACTCCATTCTGGTAGTTGCGGGGCGCACTCGGGTGGACGGTCACTCGCTCAACGGGCCTTGACTCAAGGATATTGGTGGCCGAAGATGGTAAAACAGTCCGAAGACTATGTTAAGCGGTGCGTTCGGTGTCAGAAGCAGGCTGCCCTCATTCACAAACCTGCTTTTCCACTTAAGATGATTTCTAGTCCGTGGCCTTTTGCTGTTTGGGCGTTTGATATCGTGGGAAAAATGCCTAAGGCCCCAGGAGGATTCGAGTATATGCTTACTGCTACGGATTTATACACCAAGTGGGTTGAGGCTGTCCCGTTGGTTCATACTAAGGCGAGTGATGTACAGAGCTTCATTTGGAAGAATATAATCTCTCGGTTCTGGGTTCCTTATGCTATCATCTCGGATAACGGCTCTCAGTTTGTTGCCGCGGCAATAAAGGAATTTTATCAACGGCATGGCATCATTATTCAAAACTCCTCGGTTGCTTATCCACAAGGGAATGGTCAGGCCGAGGCGTCCAACAAGACTATTACGCGGGGGCTGAAGCGTCGGCTGGACGAGAAGCTTGGTAAGTGGGCTGAAGAGCTTCTTCACGTTCTTTGGGCGTATCGTACAACTCCTCGTCGGTCCACCGGACGTACCCCATTCTCCATGGCATACGGTATGGAGGCTGTCCTTCCGCTCGAAACACTGCTTCCCACCTCTCGGTCTGAAGATTTCGATTTTGAGGATAACAGTGCGCACATCAGTGCCGAGCTTGCCTTCGCCGAGGAATTACGAGACAATGCCAATTTGAAACACGCAGCCTATCAGCAGGAAGTCGCTCGGAGTTACAATAAAAACGTTCGTCTTCGACCTTTTAACGTCGGCGATCTTGTTCTTCGGATGGTTACTAAAGCCGACAAACTTACGAAGCTAAAGGATCCCTATGAAGGCCCTTATCGAGTGACCCAAAAGATTGGGCATGGAGTTTATAAGTTGGAAGAAATGGATGGGACCCCGATTGCTAACCCTTGGAACGCTCAAAAATTGAGGAAGTTCCATGGCTAGCCCTCGGTTGTTCCCTCTCGGCCGTTTCGGCCTTTTTTCTCTTCGTTTCATGTAATTACCAGTTGTAAGCCTCCGGGCCAAAGCGACCTTTTTGTTTCCTTTAATATACCTGAATTTTTTGTTCTATCTGCACTGCTTGTCGTGTGTTTTCCTCGTTTAAGGGTGTATACTTCGTAGCCCTCGGGAAGTTCCTCACGGGTAAATACTTCGTAGCCCTCGGAACGTTCCTCGTTAAAGGGTGAATACTTCGTAGCCCTCGGGATGTTCCTCACGGGTAAATACTTCGTAGCCCTCGGAACGTTCCTCGTTAAAGGGTGAATACTTCGTAGCCCTCGGGATGTTCCTCAAGGGTGAATACTTCGTAGCCCTCGGTATTCTATTCATCTAAAGGGTGTATATTTCGTAGCCCTCGGTATTCTACTCGTTCCCTCGGTATTCTACTCGTTCCCTCGGCATCCCCACTCTTTTGGCAGCAATCCTTGCAGCTTCTCACTTCGGCCCCGTCCCTCGCATTTTTACTCATCTTTTCTTCTACCTCGGTGCCTCTTGCCCTTAAACGGCCAAAATCCACCGAGGCAGGGGCAATAGTTGATGAGTACATGCAATCCGCTTATGATTTTCGAAACTATAACTACCGAGCCAATTTACTTGGCAAAATTTACTTATCAAAACACAAAGATATCAAAACGAGCGATTTAACTTGTGAAAAATCGCAAAATTCAATTTTTGCATTAAAAGACGAGCAATAGTACTGATAAAACACAAACTCGTTCCAAAACACATCACCGAGGCATGGCAAATGGTATACTGTTCGGTACCACCCTCAAAATACGAAATTACAGATCCAGGGGCATAGCAATGGTAAATCGTTCGTTGCTACCCCCATTTCGATTACAATGTTAAAATTCAAAAAAAAAAAAAAAAAAAACCAAAAACAAAAATTTCTAAACTAAAGTATCTATGCTTCGGGAGTAACGATCGTTTCAGTAGCAGTCGCGTTTGCTTCCGCATTGGAGCCTTCGGCCACATTCTCGGTAGCATCTTCAGGAGCAAGATTTTCGTCTGCTACCTCCTCTTGATTCTCTTCTTCGGCATCCAGTTCTGCTAAAGAAGGGACAGCAACGGAGGTCCTCCTCGGGTCGTCAGCAGCCACACCTGCATCATCCAAAGCCTTGCAGTAGCCCAGGGTATAACTTTCAACGTGTTGATGCTGCTTGATAAACTCCTCGGCTTGCTCCACCTGGTCTACAAGCTCGTCCCCAGCTTTGTTGTAGCCCTTCGAGTACCCGTCGTCAAAAACTTTCTGCTTCTCTTTCTCCATCTCTTCTTTCATCTCTTTCTCCATCTCTTTCTTTCCCTCGGCACGAGCCTGCTCGGTCGCCCCAGTCAGCTGTTTAACCATCTCGTTTAAGTTGGTCACCTGCTCAGCAAGCTTCCCACGCTCCGTTTCCGAATCATCCAGCTGTTTCTTATATCACTCGGCCATCAGCTGCTGCGCCTTCGTTCGCCTATCGATGTCCACAATGTGCAATTGTGCTTGCATCATAGACTGCATAGCCTGCAAATCAGTTAAAGTAAAACAATTATGTGTTTTTCACCGTGTAGAGAGACTTGTGAAATTTAGAAACGATTAAAAAAGAACATACTCGTCCGGCATGGAAGTAGTGGTCATCGATTGCCGACTTGAGCGAGGCTGGCTTTATGATATCCTTCGGGAGGGCCAAGCCGTGGAAGAGAACCCTGGCGATGGATGGGTCGGCAGCGAGGCTGTCCTCGTTCGTTATCTGACGCTTCTCCGGCGCCAACGTGACGAAAAGTGGGCTCCATGGCACAGCCGAGCCAGACACCCCCTTCCCTTTCGTCGTTTCACCCTCTCCTCCCGAGCCGGTGTCGATCCTTTGTTTCTTTTCCAAACGAGTGTCCTTCGGCAAGTCTTTGCCTTGGCTCGTAGAAGAAAGTGGCCTTTTTCCTGCGGGAGAGTCGGGGATTTGGATTGATGAGCTTTTCGCTTTGGCAGACCTGACCGTCGGGCCACCAGCCGAAGAACCGGTCTTTGCCTTGGCTCTTGCTTCATCCTTCTTCTTCTTCCTTTCCTCTAGATCAGCAATGATGTTCCTCGGAGACATCTCTATTTCTTCTCCTTCTTCGTCAGTCGCTTCATCTCTTGCTTCCCTGATTTGTCCTCGAAGAGGACGATAAGAGCTCGAAAGCAGACACTCGGGCAGTGGACCGAAGGAGTCTTCTGGGACTTCTTCCGACTTCTCCTCTTGCCGCGTTTGCTTGGCTACTTTTGCCTTTTTTGCAGGTTTGTCTTCGTCGGCGGGTTTTTTCCCTTTCTGCCTGATAAATCTTTGGTAAGTCGGCTTGTACCTTAAAATCGAGGGGGCGTCTCTTTCTTTCTCGGAAAAAGACAAGATCACCTCTTCTAAGCTCGGCTTACCCTTGCACAGCTTCAGAAAAAATTTGTTTACCTTCGATGTATCTGCTGGAGCATCAACGAAATAAACATTAGTCAAAACGTACAAATACCAGGACGAGTAGAAACAAAATCCCAGACGAAGAAAGTAAAGAAAAGTATGCTTACTCGGAGTGTCCCTGTGCTTCGGTACCAGGAATTTACCATACCAGCTGGATACATAAAGTTCCCTCGGATTTCAACGTAATCCGAGGCCCATTTTTCCGAATCATACATACCTCCAACGATCAGTTTTGATTTGTTCTTCTTACTACATAGGTAGTAACGTGAATATTTTAAGTTTCAAGACATCAAATAATTTTCAAAAAAATGATGTGCCTCGAAAGGGAACATCTTCACCCAAGCAAGCTCGATCACCGAGTGGATCAAGCGAAACGAATTTACGCTAAGTTGGCAGGGGGTAAGGTCAAAGTTGTAGAGCAGTTCTCTCGTCACCCTATGCATCGGGAAACGAAGACCACCCTCGGTAATAGCCATCAAAGGTACCGTTATGTGCTCTTCGCTGAACCTAATACGAGGACCTGTAACTCGGGTCACTACCACGTCATTTGGGATTTCGTACACGTCTCGGAATAGATTAAAAGCCTTTTCACTCTTAAAACAATCCCAATACGGGCACGGCTCTTTTCCCGTCCTATCAGGAATGACGTCGGGATCAACGGGCTGTATTTTTCGCTTTTGTCTCTTCGGCTTTGGCGGTTGAGACGAAGCTTCGGCGTCATGTTCGCTCGGCGCGATACTAGAAGAAGCACCTACGGCTCCCCTTTCTTCAGCTTGGTCTCCTTCTTCTTCTTCTTCTTCATCTTCTTCCTCTTCTTCTTCTTTTTCCTCTTCTTCTTCTTCATCCTCGGCAGGAATGTCCTCAAACCCTCCTCGTCGGGCCGACTCGCTTGAGGCGGAATCATCCTCGATTTCAACGATCTCTGTGGGATCGACCGCCTGAAGGGGAGAGATAACGAGCGGCATCTCAAGCCAGCTCTCGTCGGTAGGGTCGAAGGTATCAGAATTCGACATACCTCCGGTTCGGTACGCACGACCAAAACACCGAAGGATGGAGGCGGTCTGCGAGTCCAAGCTGTCCGACTCTGTTGCCGACTCCGAGCGAGCAACCACCTCTTTGACGAAGAATCGGACGACGCCAGACCTAGCGAAAAGTGCAAGGGGGAAAGACCGTTAGCTATATGCATGGTCAAAAAATTCTTAAAGTGCCTACGTTCGGTGTACTAGTCTACTTATAAAGTCGTTTCCACAAACAGAGCGAATGGGCGAACAAACCATCCGAGTAACAGATGATGCTGTGCTTCGGGAAAACATGTCCAAACTTATAAACCGTTCGGATGAGGTATCCGGCCTATTTCTACCAATATTGTACCTATCTGTTCGGAAGAACATCATTGGAGATGTTCATTCCTTCGGAAGAACATCATCGGAGATGTTCATTCGCTCGGAAGAACATCATTATAGATGTTCATACGCTCGGAAGAACATATGAACATCTACAGTACGATACTAAGAACATCATTGGAGATGTTCATTCCTTCGGAAGAACATCATCGGAGATGTTCATTCCCTCGGAAGAACATCATCGAAGATGTTCATTCGCTCGGAAGAACATCATTATAGATGTTCATACGCTCGGAAGAACATATGAACATCTACAGTACGATACTATTCACACCAGTCCTAAAATTCGAAAAAATCATCCGTTTTCGCCCAAAAAACGCTTCAAAACTACCAAAATGCAGATAGAAGTATAGAGGAATGAGAAATACCTGAAAATCAAATGGACTTCGCAACAAAAACTCCAGAAATCTTCAGTTTTCAGGCGGTTTGTATTGAGAACGGCGTTTGGGCGACTGGAACGATAGAAGAGAGAGAGAGGGAAAAGTGATTTTCTCTCTCCTCTTCTCCGTTTTTATACCTAGGAGCGAAGTTCGAAGCGACGCGAAACCTTGGCCGTTAGATTTGAGCGGGAGATCTCAGGACCGTGCGATGGTCAACACGTGGATATTGATTCGACGCGCAGTGTTAGCAAGCAATCACATTTTGACGCGTGGCTGATTTGAAATCGGCGGTTACAGGGACATTTTAATGCATATTGGTCTTTCGGTTACCGAGGGTTATACATATTTCTATTCGGAAGATATATTCGGAAATCGTGATCTATTCGGCAGAACGCGATTCACTTTTGGCTTACACGTTCTGTTCAGCCACTGTTATTAACTCCTCCTTCACATCCGAGCACATGAAGAAGAAGTTGAGGGGCTATTGTAGTGGGCCGAAATTACCAGAAGGGGCAGAAGGGTCAAAACGATATAAAACCAGAGATTTACGAATCTAATTGTTTCACTTTGACATTACGTTCGGCTACCGAGGGTAGCCAGTTTACCAAGTCAGGGAGTTCTGTTCACTTCAGGTTGAAGAATCTTCTTTACGTTCGGATATTTCCACGCTCGGGAGATGTGAACTCTTCGGCTTCGCCATTATGACTGACAACCCAGCTTCTCGTATTGGTCTTTCTTCGGCAAAATGACTCTGTTCGGCAGTCAAGGTACCTACCTTCGGCTTGTCCTATGGATAAAAGGTGTCAGAATAAAAGTGACGTCCCTATCCGATGTGACGGCTCTGACATTGATTTCGTCATCCACGTGGGACGATGAGACCGTAAATATCTCTGACATGTGACGTCAGCCGAACAGCACGACATCAAACGACACGACACGTGGAGGCGGTTTAACTTGCTTTGCACTTCAAAATTGCCTATAAATAGAGGGCCACCCCCAACCAGGTATCTCTCTGATCTCTCTCATACACCCTCTCTCGACACGTTTTTCTAAAAAGCTTCCTCCTTTACTTCTCCTCCACCTACTGACTAGGTCGTCGGAGCTTCTACCCGGAGGAATACCCCCCTTCGGTTTGCAGGTATACAGGAGCGCTTTGTTCAACCTTTCACCCCTTGGGAAAAGACGAAAAAGGCTTAAAGTGGAATTCACCCCCCCACAAAATACTCCCAGGCTTCGCAAGTTTGGGCATGTCAAAATCAATGTTTTTTTTTCCCTCTCCCCCTCCTACTTGATTGTGTACATACGGATGCTCTGGACTATCCATGAAAGAAATATGGTAATGTGTACATAAATTGATTTGGATCTCTAGGCCTGCTATCTCTGATACCATTTGGTTTTGATTTGAGGGCATGGTTCCGCAACAAAAAAGGTATAAAGGGGTCACTGTTTTAATGGTATTCTGTGAGCAAGTCACTTTGTACATACTTTGAGGATTAAGAAGTATTAGCAGTTGGTGGATTGTGTTTGTATTTACTATGTTCCATTTGGATGAAATGAATGTGCTACTGTTATTGCGTTGTTTTTCCAAATTTTCTTATGAGAAACCAAAGAAGATATTGCATTTATTACTCCGTAGAAGACAAGTCTCATTTCTGGGCCTTTTTTTTTTTTTTCCCAAACATTGTTAGGGTTGATTTGTTTTGAGCTCCCCGTGCCAGCAGTACATTGTTGTTACCCAATTGGAACTTTCTCCACAGTATTGAATGGGTTCGTCAGATGGAGAATAGCTTCAAGCCAATTCCCGACGTATTTACTAAATGTAATTCAGAAAATTTACCTATATCTTAAATCTTCTTTGTTTTTTTCCCTTCTTGATGAGCTATTTGCCGACGGAAACACCAAAATTATTTCCCCTAAGAACTGTCACTCTGTTGAAATGTACTTCAACTCAGAGAAAATGGCGAAAACGATTGGAAAACTTGGTTAATCCATTGTGGATGCTTTTAGGATGACCTTCTCAGACGGATTTATATTGCACTTCCTGGCGTGCATACGGATGAACCAGAACACCGCACTCATTGCTTAGCATGCAATACACCACGGGGCCTTGTATGGCTGAAAAATGAAAATCAGCCACATCCCCCATAAATGGCGCCCAACTGAGGCTTCACAGCTCAAAGGCCTATAAATACCCTGTTTCACTTCTCAATCCATTCTACACTTCATAGACCATATACATCTTTCACCGCACTCGTTCAAATACTAGAGTGATTAAATTACAAATACGAAGTTTCCGAATCTAAATTTCAAAGTCTCGTCACTTGGTGGGACCGCAGCGATGGCGCCTTGGCTTGCCCAGGTGACGGTGGCGCGGTTTCGAGCAAATTTTTTTTAACATACATCCAATCAGTTCGTGTATAATATAACAAGTATTTTGATATCATGTTTGTACTCAGAGTGGACATTGTTGTGTTGTTCCCAAGTGAAATCACAATAGAAAACGTTAGCTCTCTTTGCAAAGAACCTTGACGCGAGGGTGTATGGTGCAATTGTGGCTCATCAAATCGGCGGCCTTCGCAAATGTGTGTTCATCTGCATGCATTGTGAAGGTGAAGATGAACGGACATTTGCGAGGGTTGTTGATTTGATGAGCCACAACCGCACCATACACCTCGCTTCAAGGTTCTCTGCAAGGAGTGCTTCAACGTCTTTGACTGTGATGTCGCTCGGGAACAACACAACAATGTCCACTTTGAGTATAAACACGATATCAAAACACTTGTTATATTATACACGAACTGATTGGATGAATGTTACAAAAATTTTGATGGAAACCACACCGCTGTCCCCTAGGCAAGCCAAGGCACCACCGCCGCAGTCCCGCCAAGGGACGAGACTTTAAAATATAGATTCGAAAACTTCGTATTTGTAATTTAATCTATTTGAACTATTAGTTTTTTGTTGGTCTGCTACACCATTTGAACTGTTAGTTTCTTGTTGAACTGTTATCTTCTTCTGCTCACGCCTTCTTCATCTATCTGCGTATCTATCTCTCGTCTTCTTCTTCTGCTCGCAGCCTCACACCACCATTTTCTCTTTCTACATCTTCTTCGTTTGCACCAGATTCTTCCTCGCTCCTCCGTCACAGTTCAAACCCCCAACCGGCAAAGGTTTGCACCATATCCGGCAAACTTGGCAACTCCAACGAAGATCTTCACCATATCCGGCAAAACTCCGTAACTCCGGCAAAGCTCTACACCTGTACCTCTCTCTCTCTCTCTAAGAGCATCTCCAATCCTTACCTATTTTATTTCTCACCCAAATTTGGGAAGACTCAAACTCATACCCATTTTTGTCAAAGCCAATTTTCACTCTCATTAGTTACAAGTTTGCCACTCATTAATTACAAGTGTGCCATTCAAAAATAGAGTTGAGTACAAATATAGGTTTAGAATTGGAGATGTCTCACCCAAATTAGGCTTTTGACTCAAATTTTTACCCAAATTTGGGTGAAAAAAGGATAAGGATTGAAGATGCTCTAACTAGCCCTTGGAGAAATGGGGAAAGGATATGAGCTGTCCCAAATGGGGAAAGGATATGAGCTGTCCCAAATTGGGGGGAAAAAATGGGTAACACCCAAAATGGGAAAAAGTTTGAGTCAAGGCTGGAGATGCTCTAACTCTACATTCGCAATTATCTATGCTTAGAAACTCCGAACGCACATTTCATCTGTTTTCTTCCTGAGAAATTAAAACTTGAGGAAAGTGAGAGAAATGAAGAATTTTTTTTAAAAAATACTCTCACATTGTTTGGTCTGAGAGAAAAATGAGAGAAAATAGAAAAATTTAGAAGTAGAGTTAGATACGATTTCCCACTCATTTTCTTTTCAATTTTCTCTCCTTTTCCTTTCTCTTCTTTTTCTCACTTTCCTCAACTTCCAAACAAAGATTTTTTCGGAAAGAAAAAGGCTGCTGATTTTGTCACTCCTTTTTTTGTTAACGGCACTCCCCTACAAGTGTATTTTTTGTGAGAAAAAGAAGAGAAAGGAAGAGGCAAAATCATTTCCCAATAAAAATTGCCAAGCAAAACACAACATGGGAGTCATGTGCACAGATTTGCTGTACCTGTAGACTTTCTGCTTCCCCTTCCCTCCCCACTTTCACGATCAAAGAACAGAGAAGAGAAGCGAGAGAGAGAGACGGGGCTCCCACCACCGGCGACCACCACTGTACCACAACCCAACCCAGCGCTCCCCCACCTCAGGCGACTGCCACCACGAAGGTCTCTCTCTCTGTTGGTCTCTTTCAATAATCTCGTCCCCTATTTGTAGAGCTAGTTGGGTAATTAATTCAGTTTGTTGGACCTCGAAACTGAAGTAATTAATTGACTTGTTTCTTGACAGCTGGGGAAGTGATTTGGGTTAAAAGAGAGAAGAAGAAGAATGACTTCAACAGGACAACCCCAATCGTCTCTGAAGAGGCGTGATTCCTCGACTGGAACAAGGGAAGGGGACCAGCTGATTATAACCCCTTTAGGCGCTGGCAGTGAAGTGGGTCGCTCCTGCGTCTACATGTCCTACAAAGGCAAAATAGTTCTGGTATATATTGCAATTCACTCTCATCTACAAATTTTTTTCCAACCTCTCGGTTATCGAGTTTCGTTGTTGAGACCCAAGTCACGTAATGTACTTGCACTTGCGTGAGCGCCGGCAAAAATGAAGCGCAAGTGTGGAAGCTTTTTCTTTCAAAAACTACCAAGCACTCTAAAGGGAAATTAAATCTGAGCATAAATTTGAGTAAAGTTTCATAAAGGTATAGTTCGAAATTTGGAAGACATAAAACAGCCTTTGAAAGATTTTGCGTAAAACAGCCTTTGACTCATTTGAGTCAAGGAGTGGATGGGGTTTAAAGGGATTCTTGAGTGAGAGTCACATACTAGGATTGGGGTATTCGTGTATCTTTGATATGACTGTGTTTTGCCTCCTCCAACAGTTTGACTGTGGAATTCATCCTGCTTACTCGGGGATGGCTGCTTTGCCATACTTTGACGAAATTGATCCTGCTACCATTGATGTGCTTCTTGTTACACAGTATGTACCCCTGCTTCTTGTTCTTTTATAGACTAATAATTTAACATACTATGTTTGATATGATCTCCTTGCTTATGATTGTTTTGTTATTGTCCATTTAGTATCAAATCAGCTTATTTCATGCGACCTGATTTACCATTCGGTTTGTTCTTCTGGTTTTTATTGGAAAAGCAATTTCTGTCTACTCCTGGGCTGTGTACTTTGTGAATTTTGATTAGTAAATTGCTGCTTTTATTTATTCCGAGATAGAGTTTGTTGAAATTGCAATGCAGGACAAAAGGTATCGCTTGCTTGAACGCTTGTTGAGCTGCTGCCAAGCTAGTGCAGTTAAGACACATTTAAGCTCTGTCTGACCAAATAAAAGTTCTTTTGCTTTATGTGTCAATACAATGTTGAACGTGAAGCAACCCACTAGGGTAGCCAATCAGTCCAAGGTTATTTTCAACCCCACTGGCGACACCTGGACTTATTCGTAGATTATCTTGCGTTACTGCAGGAGTGGGTCCAAAGTGGCCCTTCCTTGGTGAGGTTCCTCAAATGCAAAAACTAGGAAATAAAAATATTGAGTATAAAGTTCTTGGTTCATACTTCATACAGGCTTGCCCTTCATTCATTTCTGGCCATCTAAACCCAATTGAAATTTGAAATCCCTGCGTTGAATGAGATTTTTGTAAGAGTTCAAGTTGCATTAAAAAGTTAGCGTCTGACCTTTTGCAGGCATCGGATTGCAGAAATATTGCTTGTAAACATGTCTAAGGAGCTTGATGCATCTTGTCCACCAGCTGAAAGTTTACAATGAGTCAAAATTGTTCATTTGTTGACACAGAGAAATTTTCTATTGCCTTTTCTAAATGCCATTTGCTATTTTATGCAATGGATTTGTTCTGTTCTAAAATTCAGTTCTTGGATAGTTTCTGTGGTGCCGTATCAGTGTATTTTCTAAATAGCTTTTAGTATGCCTATGCCTTGCCTTCAGTTTTATGCTATGAACCAATCTCTTTCACCATCACTGTTGACATTCTTAATCAGTACGGTGCTTTTTTTGTTTCAATTTTTTCGTCTGATTATTGGATGTTTATGCTATATATGATATTATTTCTTGGTTGCAGCTTTCATTTGGATCATGCTGCTTCCCTTCCTTACTTTTTGGAGAAGGTTTGTCTCTTTCTTTAGTACGCTTTTACTCGAGCAGTGCTATTTCATTTCTTATAGATGCTAAAACCTTTAGGTTTTGTTTGGTAGACAACATTCAAAGGGAGAGTGTTTATGACCCATGCAACGAAGGCTATCTATAAGTTGATGTTGTCTGACTATGTGAAAGTGAGCAAAGTTTCAGTTGAAGATATGCTGTATGATGAACAAGACATTCTTCGCTCTATGGACAAAATTGAGGTATGTTTATTTATTCTTGATGTTTGCTTAATACTATCTTCCTTTTATGGATCTTTTTCCGAGAAATGCTGTTTTCACTTTCTTCTTGGGTTCATAATTTGAATAACAATTCTTGTGGTAAATGTTTATGGCGTGCGATTAAAAAGGGGATCATTATTAAGGAATTTAGTGTAGACAATTTGTTTTGTTCTCCCTTGAGAATTAAGAAGTATTAGCAATCAGTGGATTGTGTTTGTATTTCCTCTGTTCCATCTGAATGAATGTGCTTCTGGTATTGTGTTGGTTTTCCAAATCTTCTTATGAAAAAAGACTGATTCCTCCAAAGAACAGATTGCATTTGTTCCTCCCTAGAAGACAAGTCTCATTAGTGAGCTCATTTTTTTTTTTCCCAAACATTGGTAGGTCGTAGGTTGATTAGTTTTGAGCTCCTGCACCTGCAGCACATTTTTGTTACTCAATTGAAACTTTCTCTACAGTATTGATTGGGTTCCTAATATGGAAAATAGCTTCATGCCAATGCACGACATATTTACTAAATCTTATTCAAAAAATTTACCTATTTATCTATTAAATCTTCTGTGTTTTCCCCCCTTCTTGAATAGGACTTCCTAATGAGTTATTTCATTTTATCTACTTGTTGCATGATAACCTCCACTTTTTACAGGAAAATGCTGATAATGAACTATATGCATTAATTGCTCTTGTCCCTTGGTCTCATCAGTTCTTGTAGACCAAATATCTGGGCAGTAGGAATAATTTATTGGACATAGCAAGTTAATTGGTTTCTATTTAATGGAATAAAATGGTCTCATTTGATATAACTGGCAACTGGTGTTGACAAATTAAAATCACCCTGCTAGTTGCCCTCGTTCAGTGGTCAAGTTATTATTCTTTTGGAATTGTGGTTTCCTGGAAACTAAATTTATTTTCTACCTGGAACTTAATCATCTACTGTTCATATTTGACACAGAATCCCTCTTTGCAGGTTATTGACTTTCATCAGACCTTAGAAGTTAACGGTATCCGTTTCTGGTGTTACACTGCTGGCCACGTGCTTGGTGCTGCCATGTTTATGGTAGACATTGCAGGTGTCAGAGTCCTCTACACCGGAGACTACTCACGCGAAGAGGATCGTCATCTCCGTGCTGCCGAACTTCCGCAATTTTCACCTGACATTTGCATCATTGAATCCACCTATGGCGTTCAGCTCCACCAACCACGACACATCAGAGAGAAGCGATTCACCGATGTTATCCACTCCACTGTTTCCCAAGGTGGTCGAGTCCTAATTCCCGCATTTGCTCTCGGCCGTGCCCAAGAACTTCTTTTGATCCTCGATGAGTATTGGTCGAACCATCCAGAGCTCCACAACATTCCTATCTATTATGCCTCCCCACTGGCGAAAAGATGCATGGCGGTTTACCAGACCTACATAAATTCCATGAACGAGAGGATCAGGAACCAATTTGCCAACTCAAACCCGTTTGATTTCAAGCACATATCGCCTTTGAAGAGTATCGAGAATTTTAATGACGTTGGACCATCGGTGGTGATGGCGACTCCGGGTGGGCTCCAAAGTGGGCTATCTCGACAGCTATTTGATAAGTGGTGTGCGGATAAGAAAAATGCTTGTGTTATTCCTGGATATGTTGTGGTGGGAACATTAGCCAAAACCATCATCAATGAACCCAAAGAAGTTACCCTAATGAACGGTCTGACAGCTCCTCTTAATATACAGGTTCACTACATCTCCTTCTCAGCTCACGCTGATTACGCTCAGACGAGTGCATTCCTGAAAGAACTCATGCCGCCTAACATAATTCTTGTTCATGGAGAAGCGAATGAGATGGGGAGGCTAAAGCAGAAGCTTATTACCTTATTTGCCGATGAAAACACAAAAATTATTTCCCCTAAGAACTGCCAGTCTGTTGAAATGTACTTCAACTCAGAGAAAATGGCGAAGACAATTGGAAAACTTGCAGAAAAGGTCCCAGAAATTGGTGAATCGGTCAGCGGCTTATTGGTGAAGAAGGGTTTCACTTATCAGATCATGGCGCCAGATGATCTCCACGTCTTCTCTCAGCTATCCACCGCGAACATCATTCAGAGGATGACCATCCCTTACTCTGGTGCCTTTGGTGTGATCAAATACAGACTTCAGCAGATATACGAGAGTGTAGAGTCTTCAACAGATGAGGAGTCTGGGGTTTTGACTTTGCGAGTTCACGATAGAGTTACGGTGAAGCAGGAATCGGATAAGCATATCTCTGTGCATTGGAATGCAGACCCCATTAGCGACATGGTGTCTGACTCGATTGTGGCTTTGGTCTTGAATGTGAGCCGGGAGATGCCTAAAATAGTTGAAGAGCTGGAACCTGGGATAAACGTGGAAGAAAACAAGAAGAAGTTGGAAAAGATATCCCATGCTTTGCTTGTTTCCCTTTTTGGAGACGTGAAGCAGGCAGAGAATGGTAAATTGCTGATAAGCGTCGATGGGAACATGGCACATCTTGATAAACAAAGTGGGGACGTCGAGAGCGAAAACGAAGGTCTTAGGGAAAGAGTGAGGACAGCGTTCCGGAGAATCCAAAGTGCTGTGAAGCCAATCCCCCTTTCTGCTGCTTCTTAGTTTGTGAACAACAATCATCATTGAAAGAGGGATAAACTTCAGTAAAATGTTCTCTCAACTTTCTAAAATAATGGATTCTTGAAAGCAAAAAAATACTCCGTAAATAGTTACGGGCCATACTACCTTCCTATTGTGCAGGTCGCGTGTCGGGTAGCAAATTGGATGCTATGGAAGAATTGGATGCTCTTCCTCAACTGAAGATGATGATGGAATTGTAGCTATTCATCTAAATTAGATCAAGCGCTGGTCCTGTTGCGCTCTCTAAGTTTTAGCTTCTTTGCAATTCTACTGCTTGCTTCGGTTACTTTGGATTATGCATTACTCCCTCCCTCCCGTTCCCCATCGCAATGGGAGAATCCAAATCCATCTCTATTTACCATCCTGAATTCAATTGGTATTGAGTGGTATAAATTGATTACCTTTTATTGGTGCGCTTTTTACAGGATGGAAGATCCATCAAAACTTAAATGATCTTGTATATCACGATGAGAATCAAAAGGGTTGACTTCTCATGATAGATTATTGCATGACGTAATTAATCATTTAATATGAGGAGAGTCAAAAGGTTTGAAAAAAAATACTGAACTACGTACTAAAATAATTTTATTTTGACTTCCATATATGGTTTTAGATGTTAAAAAAAACCACAAAATTTTAAGCTCCGCCACTTGTTGTTCTCCAAAATTTTACTCAAATTTGAGGGGAAAAATGGGTAAAGGCAGGAGATGTTAGCCATTGTACTCTCTCTCTCTCTCTCTCTCTCTCTCTCTCTCTCTCTCTCTCTCTCTCTCTCTCTCTCTCTCTCTCTCTCTCTCTCTCTCTCTCTCTTCGTGTGGGTGTAAGAGCATCTTCAGCCTTCACCTATTTTTTCTCCCAAATTTGAGTCAAATTTTAGGTAAAAATCTATTTTAGGTAGGCACATCTCCTATCATCAAACCCAAATTTTATCCAAATACAAATATTTTTAATTCATAATGGCAAAATGATAAAAAGATAGAGCAAGGACATGTATCTTCTTTTGCTCACGCCTTCTTCTTCTTTCTGCATATCTCTCTCTTGTCTTCTTCTTTTGCTCGCAGCCTCACACCACCATTTTCTTTTTCTACATCTTCTTCGGTTGCACCAGATTCTTCCTCGCTCCTCCATCACAGTTCAAACCCTCAACCCCGGCGAAGGTTTGCACCATATCCGGCAAACTTGACAACTGCAGCGAAAATCTTCACCATATCCGGCAAAGCTTTGCACCTGTACCTCTCTCCCTCCCTCTCTCTCCAAGAGCATCTCTAATCCTTACCCATTTTATTACCCATACCCAAAATTTGAGTAAAAAGCTTAAAAATTTGTCACGACCTGGATTTTTAACAAAAAAAAAAAAGATAACTTATTGAAATAAAGAGCCTTTCTTGCCATAGTATTCCCAAAATAATATCCCACCTGTTAAACTTTACAAATAAGTCCCGGTTTCAAAGAGTAAACACTTTAGGCACTCCGGCCCCAAATAGATTACAATTGTTCGTACGGACAAACCATTAAGTTACAACCTCATCTTTATCAAAAGGAAGTGTACTACAAAGATGACTATGTAACTAAATCAGTGTTAGCTTCCAAAAATCCTTTTTTCACTTCCAAGCACACAAGTCATGCAAATCACTGTCCAGCATTTAATCCTGAAAAGAAAGATTAGGTTGAGCTATGCAAGCCCAGTAGGAAAATCTTTACTAGATTTATGTGCAAACAACATGCCAAGTGCAAAAGAGAACTAATGAGAAAACATGGTTCAATCAAGCATGACAATGATCAGTGTAATCATTCTAACCATCCCGACAAGACTCGACGACACCAACTTCCACTAACTGTATTTCCACCCCTTGCGTTACAGTGTTACATCCCGAGAGTCACCGTGTTACCACCCCTTGCGTTATGGCGAACCCCAATACCTCGGACCATCGTGGTACCACCCCTTGCGTTACGAGGTCCACTAGAGTCTCCGTATTTCCACCCCTAGCGTTACGAGACTCCCTATACCAATCCCGACTCAACAACTTCCTATTTAACCAACACGTAAACCAAGACTCTCTCATAATCACACTCATGCATGCAACATCTCACATCATGTCATCAATACCACCGAGATGCCACAAATACTCGAAAACAGTCAATCAATCGATAAGTCTCATTTCAACAAGGTTTACTCAAATGAATTTATAGTAAGTGCTACTAACGAGAGATCAATGGAACAAGGATACACCAATCAATCATTGGAAGTCAATTGGATGAGCTTGTGATGGAGTAGGAGGTGTGACAAGGGTGTTAGAAGTGTCCGGGGTTCAAAACAATCGAAGTAAAAGCAGTGAAAGCAAAACTGCCCATAAGGAACTGGTATCGATACGGCCAAAATGGCTGTATCGATACATGATGCTTATCAGCCAAGCCCATTCTGTTTTAACTGGGTATCGATACGGCAAGAATCCCGTATCGATACGGCAAGAATCCCGTATCGATACGGAGAGGTTTCGAACAGATTTTTCTGCAGATTTCAGGAATTCGACTACAACACCAATACCAACAATTTCAAGCACGATTTCACACCATAACAAGCTACTAACACATAAAAGTAGCAAAGAAATCCTTACCTCGATTCAAGGAACGAAACCCAACACCTCGAACGAGCTCTAGCTCCTAACTTTCAAAATTTGCCGCGATCTCCTTCCCGAACCTCACCCAACGCAATACGAGCCCGGGGTCGCGGAGAGGAGGTGAAATGAGGGTGGGTTCTTGAGAGCTTGGAGGTGTTTTGGTGAGTTTTGAGAGAGAGGAGAGGAGAGAGAGAGAACCGGTGGAGGGAGAGAGAGGGAGACGCCGGATGAGAAAAGGGAAGGGGGGGAAAAATGATCCCCTACATGATCTCTCCCCTATATATATCATCAAATCGCAAAATCACACATTTACCCCTCAACCTTCCATTCTCTCACTTAAGTCTCTTATTCAAATATTCACAAATAAATCCGTATTTTCTCAATTAGACTTTTAATCTATATTTCAAACATTAAAAAAAATTATTCGGGTCTCTACAAAATTCATCTCCAATGTTACACCCATTTGCCTACCCATTTTGAGTTCTACCCATTTTCTCACCCAAATTTGGGGATACTCAAACTCATACCCATTTTTTTCAAAGCCTATTTTCACTCTCATTAATTACAAGTTTGCCACTCATTAATTACAAGTGTGCCATTCAAGAATAGAGTTGAGTACAAATATGAGTTTAGAATTGGAGATGTCTTACCCAAATCAGGCTTTTGACTCAAATTTTTACCCAAATTTAGGTGAAAAAAGGATAAGGATTGGAGATGCTCTAACTAGCACTTGGACAAATGGGGAAAGGATCTGAGCTGTCCCAAACTTGGGGGAAAAAATGGGTACACCCAAAATGGGAAAGAGTTTGAGTCAAGGATTGGAGAAATATTTTTGCCCAAATTTAAAATTTGGGAAAGGGTTTGGGTCAAGGCTGGAGATGCTCTAACTCTACATTCGCAATTATTTATGCTCAGAAACTCCGAACGCACATTTCATTTGTTTCCTTCCTGAGAAATTAAAACTTGAGGAAAGTGAGAGAAATGAAGAATTTTTTTAAAAAAATACTCTCTCATTGTTTGGTCTGAGAGAAAGATGAGAGAAAATAGAAATTTTTTGAAGTAGAGTTAGATACGATTTCCCACTCATTTTCTTTTCAATTTTCTCTCCTTTTCCTTTTTCTTCTTTTTCTCACTTTCCTCTACTTCCAAACAAAGATTTTTTCGGAATGAAAAAAGACTGCTGATTTTGTCGCTTCTTTTTTTAATAAAGCCACTTCTCTACAAAAGTATTTTGTGTGCAAAAATACACTTACAAGGGAGTGCCGTTAACAAAAAAGAAGCGACAAAATCATTTCACAAGGAAAAATGCCTAGCAAAACACAACAAGGGAGTCATCATGACGTCAGCAGAAACGACGTCGTTTTCCTATTAAAAAAAAAAGGGAAAATTTCAAAATACCCCCCAACCTTTATACCAAAATTCAATTAGACTCCCAACCTTTTAAAAACTTCAATTTTACTCCCAACGTTATCTTCCGTTAATCAAAACGCCCTCTTCCGTCCGAATGACTAACGGATTTCGTTAAAAACTCCGTTAAATAGCGTCCCGATAGAATTTCGATGATCCGAGCCGCTCAATGTGTTCAAAACGTGATTTTAAAAGTACTTGAGAAAAATTGGCAAAAAAAAAATGACCGGGAAGGGCTTTATCTGAACAGTTTTTTAATTGAATAGTTCAATAAAAAACTGTTCAGATGAAGCCCTTCCCGGTCATTTTTTTTGTTGATTTTTCACAGGTTACCTTAAAATCACATTTTGAACACATTGAGCGGCTCGGATCGTCGAAATTCGATTGGAAAAGGGGAGGTGCGGATCGATCCAGATTTTGTTCAAGTCCGGACATCCGGATTTTGCTTCGGTCTGCACCTCCCCTTTTCCGATCGAATTTCGATGATCCGAGCCGCTCAATGTGATTAGAACGTGATTTTAAGGGTACCCACGAGAAATCAACAAAAAAAATGATCGAGAAGGGCTTTATTTAAACAGTTTTTTTATTGAATAGTTCAATAAAAAACTGTTCAGATGAAGCCCTACCCGGTCATTTTTTTTGCTGATTTCTTAAGGGTACCCTTAAAATCACGTTTTGAACACATTGAACAGCTCGGATCATCAAAATTCGATCAGGACAATATTTAACGGAGCCTTTAACGAAATCCGTTAGTCATTCGGACGGAAGGGGGCATTTTGATTAACGGAAGATAACGTTGGGAGTAAAATTGAAGTTTTTAAAAGGTTGGGAGTCTAATTGAATTTTGGTGTAAAGGTTGGGGGGTATTTTGAATTTTTCAAACCCAGCGCTTTCCCCTTCCCCTTCCCCTTTACTCCCCACTTTCACGATCAAAGAACAGAGAGAGAGAGAGAGAGAGAGAGAGAGAGAGGGGGGCTCCCACCGGCGACCACCACTGTACCACAACCCAACCCAGCGCTCCCCCACCTCCGGCGACTGCCACCACGAAGGTCTCTCTCTCTGTTGGTCTCTTTCAATAATCTCGTCCCCTATTTGTAGAGCTAGTTGGGTAATTAATTCAGTTTGTTGGACCTCGAAACTGAAGTAATTAATTGACTTGTTTCTTGACAGCTGGGGAAGTGATTTGGGTTAAAAGAGAGAAGAAGAAGAATGACTTCAACAGGACAACCCCAATCGTCTCTGAAGAGGCGTGATTCCTCGACTGGAACAAGGGAAGGGGACCAGCTGATTATAACCCCTTTAGGCGCTGGCAGTGAAGTGGGTCGTTCCTGCGTCTACATGTCCTACAAAGGCAAAACAGTTCTGGTATATATTGCAATTCACTCTCATCGACATTCAATCGTCTGATTATATTGCAGTTTTGGTATAAACATTCAATCGTCTCCTTTGACTTGAGTAAAAACTCAACTTGATATGGATTTGAGTCAAGGAGTGGACGGAGTTTAAAAGGGATTCATGAGTGAGATGTTACGGGCTAGTATTTGGATATTCATGTATCTTTGTCTCTTTGATATGATTGTGTTTTGCCGCCTCCAACAGTTTGACTGTGGAATTCATCCTGCTTACTCGGGGATGGCTGCTTTGCCATACTTTGACGAAATTGATCCTGCTACCATTGATGTGCTTCTTGTCACACAGTATGTACCGCTGCTTCTTGTTCTTGTATAGTCTAATTTAACATACTGTGTTCGATATGATCTCCTTGCTTATGATTGTTAGGATTGTGCATTTAGTATCAAATCGGCTTATTTCTTGTTGACCTGATTTACCTTTCAGATTGTTCTTACGATTTTTCTTGGAAAAGCACTGTTGGGCTGTGTACTCTGTGAATTTTGATTATTAAATTGCTACTTTGATTTAGCCCGGAAACAGGGTTTGTTGATTGCAATGCAGTACAAAAGGTATGGCTTGCTTGAACTCTGGTTGAGTTGCTGCCAAACTAGTGCAGTTAAGACACATTTAAGCTTAGTCTGACCAAAGAAGAGTTCTTATGCTTTATATGTCAACAATGTTGAACGTGAAGCAACCCACTATGATAGCCAATCAGTCCCAGGGTATTTTCAAACCCACTGGCAACACTTGGACTTATCCGATACATGTGGCTGTGGGTAGTTGTTGCTATCCATAGTGGGTCCAAGTGGCAAGCAAAAAAATAGGAAACATAAAGATCGAGTATAGAGTCCTTGGTTCATACAGGCTTGCCCTTCATTCATTTCTGGCCCCGTCTAGACCCAGTTGAAATTTGAAATCACTGCGTTGAATCAGGTTTTTGTAAGAGTTCAAGGTGCATTAAATAGTTAGCGGCTGACCTTTTGCAGGCATCGGATTGCAGAAATATTGCTTGTAAACATGTTTGGGGGGCTTGATGGATCTAGTCCACCTGCTGAAAGTTTCCAATGAGTCAAAGTTGTTCATTTGTTGACACAGAGAAATTTTCTATTGCCTTTTCTAAATGCCATTTGTTAATATAAAATGGATTTGTTCTCATCTAAAATTCAGTCCTTTGGAGTTTCTTTGGTGCTGTACCAGTGTATTTTCCAAATAGCTTTTAGTATGCTTATGCCTTAATCTTCAGTTTTATGCTATGAATCAATCTCTTTCACCATCACTGTTGGCATTCCTAATCAGTACAGTGCTTCTTCTTTTCTTTTCTTTTTTTTGCTTTGATTATTGAATGTTTATGCTATATATGATATTGTATTTTTGTTGCAGCTTTCATTTGGATCATGCTGCTTCCCTTCCTTACTTTTTGGAGAAGGTTTGTCTCTTTCTTTGGTGTGCTTTTTTTAAAGTAGCACTATTTCGTTTCTTGTAGATGCTAAAACTTGTAGGGTTGTTTTGTAGACAACATTCAAAGGGAGAGTGTTCATGACCCATGCAACAAAGGCTATCTATAAGTTGTTGTTGTCTGACTATGTGAAAGTGAGCAAAGTTTCAGTTGAAGATATGCTGTATGATGAACAAGACATTCTTCGCTCTATGGACAAAATTGAAGTATGTTTATTTATTTTGATGTTTGTTTAATACTATCTTCCTTTTCTGGATCTTTTTCCCAGAAATGCTGTTTTCACTTTCGTCGTGGCTTCATAATTTGAATAACAATTCTTGTGGTAAATGTTTACGACGTGCGATTAAAATGGGGATCATTATAAAGGAATTTAGTGTAGACAATTTGTTTTGTTCTCCCTAGAGGATTAACAAGTATCAGCAATCAGTGGATTGTGTTTGTATTTCTTATGTTCCATCTGGATGAATGTGCTTCTGTTGCGTTCATAATCAAAATTTTCTTATGAAAAAAGAGACTGATTCCTCCAAAGAACAGATTGCATTTCTTCCTCCGAAGAAAAGTCTCATTTGTGAGCTCATTTTTGTCCCCCAACATTGGTTAGCTGAATTGTTTTGAGCTCCCGCGCCAGCAGTACATTGGTGTTACTCAGTTGGAACTTTCTCTACAGTATTGAATGGGTTCCTCAGATGGGAAATAGCTTCAAGCTAATGCACGACATATTTACTAACTCTAATTCAGAAAATTTACCAATATACTATATCTCAAATCTTCTATGTTTTTCCCTTCTTGAATAGGACTTCTTAATAAGTTATTTCATTTTATCTACTTGTTGCATGATAACCTCCACTTTGTACAGGAAAATGCTGACGATGATCTACATGCATGTGGAATATCTTGAACATTAATTGCTATTGTCTCTACCCTAACTAGTTTGACATCTTCAATCAGGTTTTTTTGTTATTGTATGAGGTCAGGACTGCATTATTTTTAGTTCAAAGCTTGAAAGTTTAGATATGTGATACTACATCGTCGGCTGTCTCAAGTTCTGCGCCTTTTTTTGTATTATAAGAAGGTCGCTCCCTATAGCTTCCTTTCCTGGCTTCTTTTCGGTTTCTTGGTTTCAAGTTTTGGTTGGGAGTTCTACTGGACACACAAACTTGTCACTGCAGGTATAGCCTTCTCTTCTCTGAATCGACTATCACTCGTCTTTTGTCCCTTGCTCTCATCAGTTCTTGTAGACCAAATATATAGGCAGTAGGGATCATTCAGCGAACATAGCAAGTTAATTGGTCTAATGTCTATAATCAATAGAGAAAAATGGCCTCGTTTGATATCACTATATCCTTGGCGACTGGTGTTTACAAATTAAAATCACCCTGCTACTTGCCCTGTTGATCATGAGTGCCTTATGGTATTGAGGAGCATTCAATCATAGAGTTATTGTTTGTTTGGAATTGTGGTTTCCTGAAAAATAAATTGATTATCAACCTGGAACTTAATTGTCAACAGTTCGTATTTGACATAGAATCTCCCTTTGCAGGTTATAGACTTTCATCAGACCTTAGAAGTTAACGGTATCCGTTTCTGGTGTTACACTGCTGGCCACGTCCTTGGTGCTGCCATGTTTATGGTAGACATTGCAGGTGTCCGAGTCCTCTACACCGGAGACTACTCGCGCGAAGAGGATCGTCATCTTCGTGCTGCCGAACTTCCTCAATTTTCACCTGACATTTGCATCATCGAATCCACATACGGCGTTCAGCTCCACCAACCACGGCACATCAGAGAGAAGCGATTCACTGATGTTATCCACTCCACCATTTCCCAAGGTGGTCGAGTCCTAATTCCTGCATTTGCTCTTGGTCGAGCCCAAGAACTTCTTTTGATCCTCGATGAGTATTGGTCGAACCATCCGGAGCTCCACAACATTCCCATCTATTATGCCTCCCCGCTGGCGAAAAGATGCATGGCGGTTTACCAGACCTATATAAATGCCATGAACGAGAGGATCAGGAACCAATTTGCAAATTCAAACCCATTTGATTTCAAGCACATTTCACCTTTGAAGAGTATCGAGAATTTTAATGACGTTGGACCATCGGTGGTGATGGCGAGTCCGAGTGCGCTCCAAAGTGGGCTATCTCGACAGCTATTTGATAAGTGGTGTGCAGATAAGAAAAATGCTTGTGTTATTCCTGGATATGTTGTGGAGGGAACTTTAGCGAAAACCATTATCAATGAACCCAAAGAAGTTACCCTGATGAACGGTTTGACAGCTCCTCTTAATATGCAGGTTCACTACATCTCCTTCTCAGCTCACGCAGATTACGCTCAGACGAGTGCATTCCTGAAGGAACTCATGCCGCCTAACATAATTCTTGTTCATGGAGAAGCGAATGAGATGGGGAGGCTAAAGCAGAAGCTTATTACCTTGTTTGCCGACGGAAACACCAAAATTATTTCCCCTAAGAACTGCCAGTCTGTTGAAATGTACTTCAACTCGGACAAAATGGCAAAAACGATTGGTAAACTTGCGGAAAGGGTCCCAGAAATTGGTGAATCGGTCAGCGGCTTATTGGTGAAGAAGGGTTTCACTTATCAGATCATGGCGCCAGATGATCTCCACATCTTCTCTCAGCTATCCACCGCGAACATCATTCAGAGGATGACCATCCCTTACTCTGGTGCCTTTGGTGTGATCAAATACAGACTTCAGCAGATATACGAGAGTGTAGAGTCTTCAACGGATGAGGAGTCTGGGGTTTTGACTTTGCGAGTTCACGATAGAGTTACGGTGAAGCAGGAATCGGATAAGCATATCTCTGTGCATTGGAATGCAGACCCCATTAGCGACATGGTGTCTGACTCGATTGTGGCTTTGGTCTTGAATGTGAGCCGGGAGATGCCTAAAATAGTCGAAGAGCCTGAACCTGGGATAAACGAGGAAGAAAACAAGAAGAAGTTTGAAAAGATATGCCATGCTTTGCTTGTTTCCCTTTTTGGAGACGTGAAGCAGGGAGAGAATGGTAAATTGCTGATAAGCGTCGATGGGAATGTGGCGCATCTTGATAAACAGAGTGGGGACGTTGAGAGCGAAAACGAAGGTCTTAGGGAAAGAGTGAGGACAGCGTTCCAGAGAATCCAAAGTGCTGTGAAGCCAATCCCCCTTTCTGCTGCTTCTTAGTTTGAATACTGATTTGTACCCTTATTTTGCATCCAACAAGTTTTTGAGTTTTGGAGGTGCTAATTAAACGCTAGTTGTCTGTATTAGGACATCATTTCTTTTTTCCTCTTTGAGCAATGGGATCTCTTTTAGTCAATGTGGCAATGTGTATCGCCACTTCATTATGAGTCTTCAATGATGTTATGAGCAACTCTTGACGGGTGCCACTCTGCAAAACCACTGTTCTAAAAGTCAGCTGCCTAGGCCAACGAGTCACTGTCTAGGCACTAGGCGCTGGTCCAACACCTAGATTAGGCAGCTACTAATTGGCACTTAGCCCCCGCTTAGGTGCTAGATGGTCGACTAGGCGCTGGGTGCCTTCTTTCCGCCCCACTAACGCCTAGTGACTTTTTGAACATTGTGCAAAACCAGGACCTGCACACAGTTTTATTCAATGGCATCCGCTTTAGTGCTCTACTTCGTGTGCATTATTCGACTATCCTTTCTTATTAGTTTCCTTTGTCACAATACTCCAAGGTTTCACAAGTTTGGGGTTGTCCAAATCACTATTGTTTCTTTTATTCTCTCTCCCCCCCACTTCCCATTTCTCTCACTCTATCATCCAGATGATGGGATGAGTTTCTGGCACATTCAACTCACAATTTTGTAAAGCTAGAAAGGACGGTGTCCTTGGTGCAATGAAATATTTCATCACATCTTAGGTCTCTTAAAACCGTTTTGTTTTTTTTATCAGGTTCACCTTTTGTATGTTGTTAAGCAAGTCTTCTATGCTGCAGTCCAACTGATATGTGCATTAGTAGCTCAAAAGCAAATAGTGTATGATCCATACCAAGTATATAAAGGAAAATTGGCCAAATTTTGGGATGGCTACCCCTATTTTGTGGCTTTTAGAAAGAGAATGTGACAGAGCATGAAACTGAAGGATCGTGTACAAGCCATTAATGCTTATGAAGTCTTTTTTTTTTTTTTTCTCTCGCAAAAAACACAATAAAATTTCAACTTTCTAATGAAAATAGTTTCCTCTAAAAGGAATTTTAAATTTATCCTCCCTTTTCATTTTCTTCCAATTAAGGAAATCATCACGTTTCAAATATGTAAGATGTCAATTTCGGTAACTACATGTATTTTCTTGTGACTTTCATTGTAACCAAATTCTATGAAGGAAAAAGCTAAAAAATTTCAACAAAAGTTTCATCATAGCCAAACACATGCAACAAAATAAATTTTCTTTTCTTTCTATTATTTCCCTTCTCTATTGTATTATTCTTCCCAGTCAAACGAACCCTAAAAGAGTTAAGTCTTCATAATATTTTTGAGGATTGTGCAAATAACTTTATATTCTACGATCCTATAGATTAATCAACTGGTAACACTAGTTCAAGTCTTTTCTTTGATAATCAAATTGAGTTCAAAGTGGCAACATAAGGGTTACTTGGCAGTCTATTTGTAGGACTCGAATTTCCCGAACTTCTGATAAGTTACAGTTAATACGAACCAAAAGTTTTAGCAACTTTGTTCGAAGCCAAAGCAAACATTGGAACTTTTCTTTTCATACATCTAGAAGAGTTCTACGAGGACCTTCGGGTTTGGCCCCAATAGTCGTATAACGCTGCGTGGGGTCTATGGTTCAACTCCAAGGAATAAGAGATCAGCCCTCATAGTAATTTAACAAATATTAACATCCTATTTTTTGACGAAAAAAAAAAAAACAGTTCTACGATAGAAACCATTCCTTTTCTTTGACCAATTCAAATTACCATCTTTCTGATTAATTTGTTTTGTGCTATTATCTCCTTATCCAGCATATAATTCCATGTCCTCATATATCTAAGTTATCGACTGACCATTTGGGAATTTTTATGGTTTTCAACTGCAATATGCTTTTATACTAGGTCTATATATATAAAAAAAAAAAACAATGTGCAAAATGGTTGTTTTTTTCTTTTGCCAAGGAAGCTTTGAATAGCCTATAAATGGTTTCTATGATCAATATATGAATTTTAGAAGCATATGGTTAGGAAAAAATGCTACCAACACTCGAACAGCAAGAAAACTTATTTGTCCGTTAATTTTAACGGAATTACTGACAGTCCTACAATGGTTAATAGACTACAGGAGTGTAAATGTATAAATATAATAAATGATAGGGTGTCTCCGAGATTTATTCAAAGTAAGGGGGGGTGTAAGTGAAAACCCCCCTAAACATAAACTGAGAGTAGAAATCTACATCACCCACTGGTGGTGTTGATGCATTGATGTCCTCACAAGATACTCATCTCAATCGTCCTCCTCCCAAACCCCATACACAAAACCCTCCATGAATGGCCTCTGTATTCACCCCAAACCCTAAAAAAAACCCATCTTTAGTCACTTCCAAATCTTAATGTTAATTTCTTCACGTCTCACCCCCACCCATTTTCTCACCACCAGTTTCTTCATCAATCAATGGAGCTTTGTTCGCCCTTCAAACCCCTCCCAAAACCCTGCTCAACCCACTTCACACCTGACCTCTCTTTCTCTTCCTCTTCCTCATTTCCCACTTTCCCTATCCAAACCCACTTCAAAAACCCCATATTTAAGAAACCCAACTGCCAGATTTTTCGTGTTTCAGCCGTAGCCGTAGACCCTCAAGAACTCCCCCAAAACAGCCCACAGAGACTCCTCAAGGAGCTCGCCGAGCGTAAAAAGGTCATATCTCCCAAGAAAAGAGTACCCCCCAAGAGGTACATACTTAAGCCTCCATTAGATGACAAAAAGTTAGCAGAAAGATTCCTCAACAGCCCCCAATTGTCCCTCAAGTCATTTCCTTTGTTGAGTTCTTGTTTACCCTCTTCGCGATTTACCAATGCTGATAAGACATGGATGGAAGAGTACCTTTTGGAAGCCAAGCAGGCACTTGGGTACCCCTTGGAGCCCTCTGAAGGATTGGGGGATGATAATCCGGCTAAGCAATTCGATACATTGTTGTACTTGGCTTTTCAGCATCCGTATTGTGAGAGGACGAACACGAGGCACATTAGGTCGGGGCATTCTAGGTTGTGGTTTCTGGGACAGTATGTGCTTGAGCAGGCACTTGCTGAGTTTTTCTTGCAGAGGTATCCGAGGGAGTCGCCTGGTCCGATGAGGGAGAGGGTTTATGCTTTGATTGGGAAGAGGTTTCTTTCCAAGTGGATTAAAGCTGCTAGCTTGCAGAATTTGATCTTTCCTTTTGATAACATGGATAAGTTGGTACGAAAGGAACGTGAACCGCCGGTGAAGTAAGTTTCTAGTATTGGTTTGCAATTGGGATTTGTTTTCCAGTGGAATAGGTGTACAGTTTTCATTTTAGCTTCGTTATATGTTGTTATAATGTGCTTACAAAGCCCTTGGAAAAAAATTAGTCGGTGCCTACAATCCTCTTTGTGAAAAAACTAATTAAAGCTTGGCAGATTATGCGAAACTTGACAGTATTTTACAGACTATGACATTGCAAGCACGCATCATAGTTATTGGCTGCAATACTCGGTTTCGGTTATACTTACTCGGTTTTGGTTATACTTGAGAAGTATGATAATGGGGCTTCTACATTTACATTGTTCTAATGCCCATCCGAGTGCTTTATTCTTACTGTAAAATGGTTGAAGTTCCTGGGTAATAGATTGGACTTTGTATATTGAGAAAATTGAAATGGAAAATGCTAGCAACTGCCTATTAGGCGGTGAATAATGTGTAAAAAGTGCATCGATATCCAAAAACTATTTTAGTATCCGTCGGTGTGTTGATAGTCGTGTGGTGTGTATCGAAATCCTAACTTATTTGGCATTGTGTTATTATCCATTGGCTAGGCAGTGGTTAGCAAGACCCAATTGAGATTAGGGTGGGGTGAGGTGTTACAAAGTGCTTATTCGGTAATAGTTTGAAACTTTGAATTTGGGGAATGCAAGGGACATCCTAGTGGGCGTAGTTGCCAGCTGTTAATGTCTTGTCCTCACTTTCTTGGTTCAGGGTTCTTTCCTCGGGACATCTAGATTTTTGGAGATATGAGTTGTCATGTACTTTACAGATTTGATATTCTGTACATGCCTGCTAAGCTATGCCCCCGTGGCCCGTTGGACTTTGGCATTTTTTATACTTATTAATAACTGTATGCTTCTTACCGGTTTATAGTCTAATTAAATGCTCTTACTAAGATTGGTATCACTAAAACAATCCTTTCTTCTTGTCATCGCCCATGTCTCCCAGGTCCTACTTTTTATGTGGACATCATTTCACTATTTCAGCCCTTCTCCAATGAGACTGGAAAGTGTTTAGTGGTGGTGATCATCAAGCCATGTAAACCTGCTGTTTTTAATGAAAGATGTTACTCCAGATACAGAGTTCAGTCATCTTTAAGCAGAGCTTTGGAAGAAACTTCTTTACATGAGATTCGATTTGTGGAAAAGTATTAACTGGACTAGGCCATCAACACGTGAATATTGGTCGTTATCGTATTGAAGGGTGAGATTAAGTTTGGGCTTCTTTGGGGATATGCTTCATAAAGTATCCTCTGACTTGATAGCTGATATGTAGACATTTTGCTTGAGTGAAGAAAGCAGTGGATTGCAGGTTTGGATTGAGAGTGGCATTGGAAATGTTACAGTTGAGGTTTAGCAGTGGAATACACAGCCACTAGAACTATGGTGCTTTCAGGGGCTGAGCCAAAATGTAGTTTAGGGGGTGCAAGACTTTGGTTTCCAAGAACTGTGAACTGTTTTGTTTTCCTTACGGAATCCTAATATACTTTTGGGGCTTTTATTTGGTGGGTAAAGGCAGGCCAACTAGAATTTCAGGTTAATTTTCTTCTGCTGATTTAAAACTTAGAACTAAAAGAATGATTACGGCCCACAACCCAATATGAGAAGTTCGGAATTTTTATTGTACCAGGTCCTTTTTGAATACTTTTAAAACATTGGGGATTGGCAATACAATCTATAAGAGCTACATACATAGGTACTATGCACCAATTTTAGAAGGAAAAAAAGGAGGTATTAAGCGCAATGTGTGGGGATCTCTACCCCCTGGCAAAGTTGGGCCTTGAGGGGTAGCCTTCGCACCCCCACCATACACCCAACCTTCAACATGGGTGCTTTATGCATGATTGATGCCTGGTTTTGGAGCCTGTTTAGTGATCCCCGCCATTGATAGATGGAAATCCTTTAGCAGGTTTTTTCCATGATTAAGCCCAATGAAGATTATTTGAGTACGTCTTGTAACATGCATGAATATATCTCTAGGTCACAAAGATGACAGTATATGTCTTCCTAGGACATTCATTTTTTTGGTCTGATAATGGTGTCCTGTCCTCGTTCAAAAAGTTGCTTTTAGGCTCCAACAACGACAAAATAGATGAAACCGATGTAGTACACCACAGGGTTATGAACTGTTAATATGGATATGATGGTTAGAATTTTGGCAGAGAGCTGCTTAGTATTTGTGAAGAAAAATAGGATTGACTTCTGGGAACATGAAGAAAGGATTTGGAGGGTTTGAAGGGCTATTCCAATCCTGCAAACTGAACTTTAGTCTTAAATGGTGTTTCTAATTGCTAAACAAGACGGATAATGTTGAAGTGTAATGGAGTAAACAAGTGGGCTTTATGTCTTCTAGACTGGAAATAGTGGTCAACTTAGTTTGGTTAGGGAAATGGCATATCATGCAAAGAAGAAACAATAGAGAAGTAGTAACTCTAATCCTACTTTGCAAGGCTTCTTAATATGCAATGCCTACGAAAGGTTGCTTTAAGTTTCAGCATTATTTCCCTGAATTCCTACAACCAAAGACTTATAAGCCCTGAACAACTTTAAGCTTTTCTAATCCATGAAGCCTAGAATCTTTAGAGCACTTGTTAATTCCCCCAAATTCTTTTCTTTTCTTGCGTAATTAAAACCAAAACACTTATGCAATAAACCCATAATGCCATATGTTTGCTTATGTGAAATTAGGTCATCTCTCTGTGTTCTAGATTTATCGGTTTAAAATTCATGCTCAATTGATTTGTTGCATCTCCTTTCAGTTTGGGTTCGAGTCGCCTTTATTTTGTAATTTCTTCGCCTCATATTACCTAATATTCTCATGAAGAAAAAATTAAATAAATTTATGTAGATTCTCTGGTACTTTTGAATTTTCTTTTAACCTCACCTCGCTTCAGTTTTATGTTGAAACGGCACCTTATTTATCACAAAAAATAAAATGTCTATCGATCACCAATACCAAATTCATTGTCTTATGGGCAGATCTGTGTTCTGGGCTTTGTTTGGGGCAATATATCTCTGTTATGGTATGCCGGAAGTATACCGTGTTCTTTTTGAAGTATTTGGAATGGATCCAGAAGCTGAAGACTGTCAGCCTAGAGAAAGGAGACAGCTTGAAGATGTAGACTATGTCTCTGTGGAATTTGAAGGCAGAAAACTTAACTGGCAAGATGTTGCTGCATATGAGGCAAGCATAGTATTGCACGTTCTTTCCACAGTAGTATCAGTTGTGCTAAACCCATTTATTTGATGCTGGAAAAAAAGAACATATTTTTGCATTTTAGGAAGAAACATCATGTACATTTAACGGATCAAAAATAAATATAGTGCCACCTATAGATTGTTTGTATTGGTTTTTTAAAGCTTATTAAGCTAAGCCAGTCTAAACAAATTGGAGAAGGTAAGCATTGTGAACAATAAAATTATGCGGTCATGCATAGATGATGGCTTGATGCTATTCTATCATTTAGGGTCGTATTATTACCTTCACACAGAGGTCAATAAAATCAAATTGTTCTGAAATTCAATTAACATGCTTTTGACTTAAATAATCACTTACCTTTGACTAATTATTAGCTTAGGGTTGAATAATTTTGAAATTTTTGTTTCATGCCTTGAGAAGTAATTTTCTATGCTCATAGTAGAGTAGTATTTGGGACACACTTGGATATTTTAGCGCATGATCTAAGCGAAGAACTCATATTTTTGTATCACTTACTTGTGGGCACGTACTAGTGTCTATGAAACTATAAGATTAATTATGTCTTTCGAAGCACAAACTTTTTCTTAACTTGAAATATAAGGATCAATGGTCATGTGCTTTTAAGTTTATGTAAAATTTTCAGTATACTTGTATACTGTATACGTGGATAGATGATATTTGTTGCATCACATAATCATTTAACTTGGGGTTTATTTGTTTTAATTTATCATCCATCGTGAGGTTGTTTCTTTTTTGTATTCTAGAATTAGTCGTCCAGAGTAAAAATGTAATAGAATAGAAGCGAAATATAGTATTGGATGGTCCATGGATAACTTTACATAGATGTATGATGTATCTCGTTTAATTAAAAAACTACGGAGTCTATTGGGAAGGAGGTTTGGTTGGAGATGGGAGCTCTTAGAGAAGAGTTGTGGAAAGAAAGTGTGGGAGAGGTCAGGGAAGAGTCATTCACCGAGTTCATTCAGGTTATGGTTTTCTTTTTTATTTTGTCTGGAGTGGAGCAATCCGGGTAGCCTCATTCATGCATGGATTGGGCAAATAAGGTTTTTCTTAGGGAGGTTTTCTGCTTGGATGGCACCTCTCCTGTTTATCTTAACGATTGACAACCTTTGGAGGGGATGTAAGTCGTTGACTGCTCGGGGTTGCGTGTGTCATCAACCAGGTGAGAATCCTCGATTGTCCCGCTTTGGAAGAGTTGTGGAGCTCAGTTTCTAGTGTTTTTGTACTTCAGTAGTTGTGTAGGTTTGGTTGGAGATCGTCTAGGATGTGGGGGTTTGGTTTCCTTACAAAGCTGGGCAGCAAATTCGGCAATCGGAGATCCATTGGGTATGTCGAGCTTCCTCTGTGTTGTCTTGAGGGATCTCTACTCCTTCCTCTATACTTTTTTGTCGAGAGGGGATCTTTGCTTACTAACCTCAAGGTTGTGGGTTTGATTATTGCACTTTGGGCATTTTATGGCAAATGTTAGGTGTGTACCTAGTCTATCCCTTTCAGACACCCAGTAATGGGTACTTCTTTTTTTTTTTTAAGGGGAGGGTCCTTTCTCTATGTTGTCTTTTGTGCTGTTTAAGGAGATTTGTCTATAGTTTCCTGGCATCGCTGCCTTTCAAGTGTACAGGGTTTGCCCCCCTAAGGCGTTTTTGAGACTGTTTTCTCTTCGGAAAAAGAAAGAAGCTTTGAAATCTTGAAGGGTGTCGATGATTTGCATGTGCACTGTCTCCGTTTATTAGCTAATGCTTGTTTTGTTTCAATTGTTCAGCCCCCAGAAGATGCTCTTTTCACACACCCAAGGCTTTTCAGAGCTTGCGTCCCTCCAGGCATGCATCGCTTCAGAGGAAATATATGGGATTACGATAGCAGACCCCAAGTTATGCAGACATTGGGGTATCCCTTAGCAATGACTGATAGAATTCGAGATATTACCGAAGCCAGGAACATTGAACTTGGTCTTGGGTTGCAGGTATAGTAGTCCCTATCATGTTATCTTATTTGATTTGATTGACCAACACTTTAGAGTTGATACAGATATTGGTTTCTGACTTTGGACTAAATGCCACTGGCCTAGAAAGATGAAGTAAATTAGAAGTTCTTTTACACTGAATAGTGCTTCACTGCATTACAATTGTTCCGTGCATAAACACCTAACAAAAATGTATAACTTAAAGAACTTCACAAGTAGGTTTAATGAGAACCATTCACCTTTTCTGTTTAGGCTTGTAAGCTTGGTTAGGACCTCAAGTTTGTGCTTAAAATCAACCTCGTCTGTAACATTATAGAACCATCTTATGCTCAGTTCGGGATTGGACTTTGTAGACCATAACCTGAATGAATATGAAGTTGGATATGGTTTTTAGGATCTTTATCTGTACATATTCCACCGGTTCTGAGGCTAGCATAGTATTTTCTTCATTATTGTGAAGTTCAATTGGCACTCGGTCTCGTTGCAACTATCCCTTCAAAACCAGCATTCTCCTATGTCCGTACTTGCAAATTGTGAGTTTGTCTCTGTGTATGTTTGCGCATACGAACTGTATTGACACATATGCTTGTGTTGGAGAACTTCCATCGTAACTAATTTGTGTCTATAACAAGATATCTGCTTATTTACATATTATTATTCTGTGAACACTGTAAATGCAGCTATGTTTCTTGCACCCATCAAAACATAAGTTTGAGCATCCCCGATTTTGCTTCGAGAGATTAGAATATGTCGGCCAAAAGATCCAGGTAACTTTATCACAATTTGTTCAATAGTTCGGAAGAAAAAATAAAAGGGAAAAAGAGATTCTACCGAAACCAATTCTATGGGCTGTTTGTTATTATTTTTGCAGGATCTTGTGATGGCGGAGAGGTTGCTCATGAAGCATCTCGATGCACCTGGGAGATGGTTGCAAGAGAAGCATCGGCGTCTTCTGATGAACAAATGTTGTGGGAAATACTTGAGGGAGAAAAATCTACACCGCTTTATTATTTATAGCGAACAGGTTCAAGATGCGTTTGAACACAATCGAAGACTGAGGAACCCAGCCACCACTTCCGTCCAACAGGCCATCCACGGGCTCTCATACACTGTATATGGGAAGCCAGATGTGAGACGCCTCATGTTTGAGGTTTTCGACTTTGAGCAGATCCAACCTAAAGAAATTGTAAACGTTTAGACACGACTTTTTTATGCATCTTAACAAAGGCAGGTCCGTTTTTTCGACTTGTGAAATCATTGTGGTGGAATGTGTAATTCTAAGATGTAAAAGTGGTTGAATTGTGTTATGTGTAGGACTTTGGTATGTCAAGGCACGAGGGGGAATTGAAATGTACATACTTTTGTGTTTCATCTAGACGGAATGTACTATATTGTCAAAGAACAAGAAAATATATAACATGGTAAATTTCAAATTGAATAGAACCATCAATCATGATTCATCATTAATTTATTACCGAAACATTAGTATTTCCTACAACTACCGTGCCTAAAAGCACTTATTATGGAGTAGTTATGTAAAACGTCATTAGGAATACCCAAAATAAATTCCTACAATTATCGCACATAAAAGGACTTATTTAGTGTTATTCAAGTCCGTAAATATATATCGGAATCCTTCACACACACCAACCCTCCTGTCACATATTTTTCAGACCACCTGGCCGACAATTCCCATCACATCATCGATTTATATGGATTGCAGCAAACTTGTTAGTATGTCGACGCACCACGATCAATTCACTCGCCACCGCGGTAGGGCAATACAAATCTACACGTGAAAACCAAATTAATCTTACTCATTGGCATTGTCATTCTTGGTACATTAATCGTATTCAACTTTTTTCTTCATGGTAGAACTATTTGCCTTCGTAAATTAGCATAATTGATTCCTATAAAATTGAATCAAAATAGTATTCATGCTAAATTCAAAACTTAATCAAACAAGCATGCACGGTGTATTCAAACAAACACATTTTATGGTAAAATATCCGGTTTATCAATTTATCGCAAAATCTCAAACTATTTACATATTGGCCATGGTAACATTACGATAAATCTACCATGATTTCGGAACATCAGTATAAATACAATGGTGGATATCTGCTGCAACTGAATAACATAACCAATTCCTTTAAAATTTAATCAAAATAGTATCCATGCTAAACACTAAACTTAATCAAATAAACCTTCGTTTATATTGAAAAATCAGTTTAAATGCAATGGTGGCTATCTGCTCAAAATGATTAACTGATAAGTGCCGAAATATTGATATTCTGGCCCTCCAAACTACATTCGTTAGTCATTTATCTATGTTACTTTATGTTTATTTTGTTCTTTTGTGTCTACAGGGTGATTGAGCTTATTGTTCAAGATTTTGAATAAAACTATGTAATTTAGGTATTAGGTCACTCACCTCGATCCACGTGATGACTAGAACTTCCTATAACATTCAGTCAAATGGAAACATGTTTAGACAACGCTAAATAATCCTATTCATGCTCAATATAATATCCTAGAAATATTTAAGTTCAATTCAATCTAAATAAATCATGAGATCCAAGAAGAACAAGACTAGGACTTAGAGATGGCTAACTTACAAAAGTATTCTCAAAATGATATTAGAAATCAAAACACCAAATAGATTCATCACAAGAAGGCAAGCCGATGATAGCTTTTCAACACGAAACATCATATAGCAGTCCAACTTGGAAAAATCACTATAATCGAATTCTCAACGGTTTCGAGTGATTCCAGCGGCAACAGAACAAGCTTTAAGTCTACTTTCTATCTTGCGTAGGAACCAATACCTAATTCGAAGTTTAAGATTGAGAAATCATATAAAAACTGGGACCAATCTGCTGTTTGGAAATCTGCTATGTACACATGCTACATATATGAAGTTCTGCCACCAAAATCAATAAAATTCAAGATAAATTACAGTTCACCCCCTCTAACTATGACCCGGAGGCACTTAACCCCCTTAAACTATAAAATTTGACACTTAACCTCCTCAAACTAGTGGAAATGCAAACTCAGCAGACTTCCGCCATAGTTACCAGTTTGCCCTTGATTGATAAATGGTTGCCAAATGCCTGAAACCCATTTGATTGACAAAACCCTTCTAGCCAAATTCAAATTAATTTGATAATTGATCAATTATTTTCTTCCATTTCTATTTACAAGGAAAGGCATACACTGATTAAAAAAAAAAAAAGGGGGAAAGGCATACAATCTCTCTCTCTCTAAAAACCCTTGATTAATTTAGTCACCAATCCACCAAAAAAGGGTAATTACAGACTTCGTTGTCTCCAACTTCGACGTTGGTAGAGCCTTCGCTTTCCGGCGACACCCGGGTCCCGTGCGCCGGCCACGTCCTCCACGTTTTTCTCCTTCTCCATCCCCATCTCCAACCTCAACCCCTCCTCCATCGGCGGCGGGCTCGCGTTCATCATCTCACAGGACGTCAGCTTCGTCGGCGGATACCTCAGCCTCATCACCTCAACCGGCGCCCCAAACGACACCGTCACCCTAATCGACGTGGAGTTCGACAACTTTAACGGAAACCACTTGGGTTTGGATCTGAACTCGATGATGTCAACTCAAGTGGGAGATTTGGACAAAATTGATGTGGATCTCAAGAGCGGCAGAGGTATAAACTCGTATAATTTCTCGATACACACACACAAACACAGATTACGTACCATAACACCACGAATCTTGAAGACTGATCGAGCTCTGAATGTATCGACGATGATTCTCAGATGGGGGATTTGATTTGAGGAAGAGGAGGATAATAGAGAGAGAAGATAAAAGGGCAAGAATGTGTCTGTATTTCAAATGAGGGAGAATGTGACATTTTCCATCCAATTCCTAACAAAATTCAAACGGAAGTCTGCTGGGTTTGTATTTCCAATAGTTTGGGAGGTTAAGTGTCAAATTTTATAGTTTAGGGGGTTAAGTGCTTCTGGGCCATAGTTAGAGGGGTTAATTGTAATTTATCCTAAAAGTTAACACAAACTCCATAGCTAGGGTTCCATGGTTTCAAGAGTTCAATTCTAGGACACATCTACAAATTCAACAAGAAATCAAGAGCAATGAACATGAACTTACCAAAGTAGAGCTTCAATTAATCAACCAAACCCTTTCCCCTTGATTCCCCTCTTTCTTCTACGCATATGTTTTATTTTTCCCTTCCTAGGGAAAATTATCCTATGTACCCGTGTTATCGTATCTCACCTATCAAGTTTTGGCCAATGGTGATATCCAAAGCATATATATGTGATCCGTTTCGTACAACTAGAATAACTACGTTATTTAACCACAAGATTAACTTAAAGCATGCCAAGTATTCATGTATTATGCATAATTAAAAATCAGGTTTGTTACACTCTCTCTCACCTCGGTGTCTTCATCTCTCTCCTCATCTCGGGTGTACTCGAGTGGATGTCATCCATCGCGACTTAGTCAAAGTATTTGTCTTTCTGATCACTCGACACGAAGGTATTTTTGCAAATTTTGTTTTTGTTTTACTTTAATCGATTAATTTGTGAAAACCTTTTGTTAATATATTGTTATTCTTATTCAATTATTGACTTCTCTCTCCATTATTTTGTAACGACCCTAATTTTGATCAGTAAAATTATAAGTTTAATAAAAATTTCTTTTACTTGATTGTCTTCTTATTTATTTATTTGAGTGTTGATTTTATAAACAAATCCTAAAACTAATTAAACTTAGACATGGAGGCCTTAATATATATAGACATATATGTATATATACGTACAAACTCTCACCCTAATAAATTATAAATATATAATGATACATATATATATATATATATATATATATATATATATATATACACACACACACACACATTTATGCATGCACCAAAAACCCTAATTGAAACTTTTGTCACCTACCTCTTTCCATCCAAGAATCCATCAATCACATCAAATGTACAGAGAGAGGGGTTTGCCGTAATAAGAAAGGGAAGGGAGTAGGTCAGTTGTGTTCTCTGTCGCACAATGTTATGATTGTGTTCCAAAAACCCATTTTGATTTGACAAGTGAGTAACTAAGAGAGAGAGGGGGGGCTGGATGGAGGGAGAAGGAGAGAAAGTTATGGCAGAGAGGGGTAGATTTTATGTAGACCAAGAATGTCAGAGATAAGGGCTTTGCACTCATATATGTTCTCACACAATCCCATGGTATGACATAGATTTGACAAGAAAGAGAGAGGGAGAAAGAGTGATGCCAAGGGGAGGAGAGGGATTTAGTGTTCTGACACAACCACTTACTATGTTTGCCTAGGCTATAACCCATTCAAATACATCTCTATTATAAAACAGAAGGGTGTGGAGACAAGTTGTTGGAACGGCTTAGATTCATTTGATCTAAAGGCTGTAGTTCATCCTCCCACTTCCTGGTTAAGTACCAATGGTTTTCACCTAAATCACACAACTGCCATCCCTTTCCAACCTGGATGCGTAGTGCCGTAGGCACGGGCTAGCACTAGTTCATGTACATAATGATACATACATAGAGAGAGAGAGAGCCGAGAATGGATTTTCTATTCAAAGAACCCATCATATCACCCTCATCATTTCAACCCTGTGTCATCCTAATATCTAGCCTTGTAAGTCTCCTAGAAAGTGAGAGAGGAGAGAGAGAGAGAGCGCAATTTGGATGAGAGGGAGAGAATATGGTATTCTCTTACACACCCACTTCATCTTTTACATTTCCCTAGGTTACAGCCAATGTGATCACATGCATGTATTTAATGAAACACGAAAAGAAAGAGTGTGTGTGTGTGCTGGCCGAGAAAGGAAGTGAGATTGTGTGGGATTCTCTTGCACAACCATCAAGCACATTGTTCTCTTGATTTGACAAGAGATGAGAGAGAGAGAGAGAGAGAGAGAGAGAGGGAAGTTCTGGATTTCTACCCAAACTCATATCATGACTAGCCTATGTCATCCTATGATATAGCTTACAAGTCTAAGAGAGAGAGAGGGATAAGCCGTGAGGGGGGCACCACCTGCCTATAAATATTCTCCCCAATTGCCATTTTGGGACACAACCTATCCCACTCACCACCATTTCCCACATTTCATACCTCATTTGGAAGTTTTTAGGAGAAAATAAAGAGAGAAAGTCACAGCTGAGAATAGCTCAAGCCATCACAGTTTTTGCCACCTTTCCACCATATGTACCACCAAATTTTTAGCTCTTAAGTTTGTTTAGTTTATTGGAGTCATAGTATAAAAAAAAGGAAAGGAAAGTATTCTTTCTTTTACATTTCAATCTGAGGCGACGTTACTCTGTACATCAACCAACCCGACGTTCTGTAACCATACCCACCGCCAAGAAGAAAGGTATAAACCTCCTACCTACTTACCTAAGTATATCATCATCATAATTTTTGTTGAAATAACAAAACTTGGCTTTTGTGACAGTTGCATGTAACAATAGAATTACCTGGGAAATTATAAATAATAATTATGTTGATTGAAGCTGGAAAAATGATATCTTGTTGAATAAAGGATGAGATCTTAGTTTACTAATGGACTGTTATGTATTTTTAGTCTTAGATAAGCATGATTTAGGTAATAAATATTGGAATGTGAAAACTAGTAGTTGTCGCATGATAATTCACAAGGATTAAGTGGAAAGATGAAAAGTTTGACTAACAGTAAAATGATTGTAATGTTGTTCTTACATTGAGCTGTTATAATTTTGATTGGTAATAGAAAAGCATGAAAATCGGATTCATTGAATATCGCCTATTTATAACAAGCTTTGAAAGAATAATGTGTACGCGAGAAAATGATGCATGTATATGAGACACGAGGACCGAGAAAACGATATTCGAAAATGAAAAGAGCAAATGAGAAATTTTGACATGGGTAAACCTGGGAGGCAGGAACGGCAGAACCAGAGTTTGGGTGTGCGTAAGTAAACCTGGGAGACCGAAATGGCGGAATCAGTGTTGAGGAATGTGTGAGTAAACTGGGGAGACCAGAACGGTGGAACTAGAGTTTGTAATTACATGGTTGACCGTCATTCTGAAAGAGGGAGTAAACAGAACCAATGCTAAAGGAAAAGATTTGATAAGAAGTGAAATTGACGTTTGGACACGGAGTACGATATACAATTTTGAACCCGACACTTGACACTTTTATTCGTATGATATCTATAATAGATGATTTGTTTAAAGTTCTGTTTGATACCTGGTAAAGTAGATGCTATTTTTGCTATAGTATGTGACATATGAGTAAGAGTTAGCTACTGAGCTTAAAAACTTACGGTGTTACTTTTGTGGCACTGGCATCTTATGCCAGACTTAGAAGGCGAACAGGAGGCGTACTATAATTTGGAGCAGTACGGAGCTAAGCAGAATATCGCTGAAGAAGACGACCACCTTGAAGAGTAGAAATTTCCTGTAGTACCTCTCCCTATCTTTAAATAAATGTAATTTGGATTTGAGAATAAGTTGGGATGTAATGACTTATTATTCAACTTTTATTTAATAGATGTTATATTTGAATTAAATAATTATAATTAACGCTTCTAAAAATTGGGGTGTTATAACTTGATATCAGAGCCCTAGGTTCAAAACCTCGGCCTTAAGAAGAAAGGGTAGACCTCCAGTAGAGTTTAGAAGTTAGAAATTAGAAATTTAAAAGATTTAACTATGCAATACTAAAACCTTTATTATAAATAAATATTTCGTTTTGTAGATGGACCCAGCATTGATAGCCGAGTTCAGAACTTTAAGAACATCCACTGTACCATACTCGACCATTTGATAAGCGACCCCTACTTTGCCCACCAATTTTCCCTACTGGACGAATACTATCAAAATTTTGGAGTTTGGCCACCAATGGACGTATTGTAGCCTGAAAAGGAGGAGCCTATGGAAGAAAAACCTGACCCTATTCCAAAGTTCAACATATTGGACCCGGTTAAGATAGATATTGATAGCTTTTTGGCATCCTAAAAGTTGGGTTTGTAGGCGGTAAAGTCCCAATAGCTATTTCATCGTAGGCGTGTAATGCATCTTCTCCTGTTCTACTTTAGCTATGGCTTGGTACACTAGTCTGGCTCCATCGTTGTTAGTCGTTTGCTCATAAGTATCGGGAACAAGGGCTCAACAAAGTCGGCATGCAATCTATAACCTGCCCACGTGTCGTCACTTCAACCATTTTCCTTAAAAAAAAAAAGAGTTTTTTATGAAAACATCCCTCAAACTATCATCATTTTTTCTACTTCGTCCTCGAACTATCTAAACCGGCAATTTCTTCCCTCATACTATCCAAAACCCTTCTATTTCGTTCTCAGACTAACTCCATCCACATTTTTTAATGGAAAACAGAGCATGTGCCAAACACATGATTTTTTTAAAGGGCAAAAATGGAATTTCAGATCTCAATTATGAGATTTTAAAATCCGCCGACGAAATGCTATCAGATTGCAAACTAAAGTCTGAAACTTTACTTTCCAATTACACAATCAAATCGTTAGGAAAATTTTGAAGATCCAATTTGGCTGATGAAGTTTTGAACTTTACCTTCCAATTACACAATCAAACATAGTTACGAGCGAGACGATCAAGCAGGCGGCGATGGTGAAGACTCGATTGATGAAAAATAGTAGACTCGGATGGAGGATGTGAAACTCGTGACTGTAGAATGAGAGAAGCCAAAGATTCCATTTCTGCCCTTTAAAAAAGTCATGTGCTTGGCACATACTCTCTTTTTCGTTAAAAACGTGAATGGAGTTAGTCTGAGGACGAAATAGAAGGGTTTTGGATAGTTTGAGGGAGGAAATTGTTAGTTTAGATAGTTCGAGGATGAAATAGAAAAATGATAATAGTTTGAGGGGTGTTTTCATAAAAAAACTCTAAAAAAAATATAACTAAAATTTATACTAGAGAAAGTGAGTAGAAATATTATACCGTTCTTCTTGGTGGATGGTATGGCTACGGAAAAGAAGGTGATCGGCTTACGGAAGGTGAATGTAGCTATTGAACGGAGTGACCGCTTACGGTAGCTTTGAAAGAGAAAAGAAGAGACTTTCTTTTTCTCTAGAAACTAACTTGATCTTGAACTAGGAGGCTTGCTTGGATCAAAAGGTGGTCGGTTCGTCGGACGGTTGGAATAACGGTTCGCCAGATTGCTTCGAAAGGAAAAGAAATAGATTTTCTTTTCCTAAAAACAAAAATGTGAACTTTCCTAATTATTTTTTGGATCAAGAGGGTGGTCAAGTGGTGGTTTGGTGGCGGCTTTGGATGAATTTCTTGAAGAACTCAAGAACAAGGCTTAGAACTTCAAGGGTAAGCTAAGACCAATCAAGAACATTCAAAGAACACTTAGAATTTCTAGAGAGAAGGAAGAGCAATGCTTGAAGGTGTGAAGAAAGCTTGGAGTGAGGCTCCTATTTATAGGAAAATGAAGGGCTCCTCCTCTCTATGCCCCCCCCCCCCCCCCCTCTTTCTCCCACAATTTTGTCTTGTCAAGTCACTGGATTTTTGCTCAAAACTCCTACAACAAGCAAGACCCATACTCCTATCTTTTGTCACTTCAAAGTTAGGCCATCATGAGGGGTTTTATGAGTAGTCAAGTCTAAATTAGGCCATGATTACCCTAGATCTAGTTTACTTGATTAACAAGGTGAAAATGACTACTCAAAGTAGTCTTTCAAGGATAAGACTAGACTTTGTTCTAGGAAATCATTTGCTAGGAAGAAGACAAGAGTACAATCATGGGCTTTTGGATTGACTAGTCTTATTTGGAAAGGTCAACAAGTAATCCAAGTCATCATTGTCAATACTTTAGGAAGAAATGATGGGATTTGGTTTTGACTTGTCAAGTGATGTGTGCATGTGGCCTATTTGACTAATGCATGGAAGACTAAAAAAAATGATGATGATGAGAGATATGGTATAATTCTTGAAAAGACTACACTTGGAAGAGAAGTGATTACATATTCTAGGGTTAAAAAGGCCCAACTAGAGTTTGGAATTTAACTAGGCTTGCCAAGTAGGATTTATAGTCAAGAAGTATAATTTTATAAATTAACCTCTCTTTTTTTTTTGTCACCAAGTAAATATATAAGTGTATATATATATAAGCCCACTTGTCTTTAGAAAATGACTAGATAGCCCGATGCGTAGTAATTCAATTATTTTACGAAATTTTTATTTACTAAAAATCGGAGTTATTACAATTCTTGCTAATGACAAGGATCGATGCTTTATCGAATGCAATTGTCAACCAACCCGTTGTTCGGCAAAGACTCTGGGGTTCCCATTTCTAGCTCTATTCAGAGGTGAACTAACTATGATATACAACAAAAGTAAAGAATTTGGGAACTATTATTTGAAAATCAACTTCCGACAAGACGAATAATCTATGTGACAAGGGTTCGAGTACATGGTTTAGTACAGTTATGTGTCAAGTGTCAAATTTATCTAATTTTCATTTAACGACATAGCACATAAGGTATTGATATGCGCATTCCTTCCTTTGTCTCTTTAATCTTCTGGGATTAAGGGATTTTATAAGATGCCTTAGGCTTTCAATGTCAATGCATAATATATGAGTCATATGTATAGTCATAACTCCGAATTTTAAAACTAGCACTTTTAAGTCACTATCGAAGAAAATACAACGAATTATACTTTAAAACTGGAAACCGTACTTAATCAAACATATTAAGTGCAACTTACTTAGTAGCTGCATAATTAATTAGAATGCTCAAATCACCCTGCTAATGTTCTGACTTAAGATACAAGTCCTTCTATTATAGTAAGTAAGAATGTCTTAATTTAACTCAATAAGGCGGCTATCATAAAAGCAGTCAAATTTGCATTACTTAGAGCATCTCCAGTCTTCACCCATTTTTTTTCCCTCAATTTTGAGTCAAATTTAGGGTAAAAACCCATTTTGGGTAGGCACATCTCCAACCATCAAATCCAAATTTCACCCAAAAATATATATGTTTTATTCTTAATGGCATAATGGTAAATAAGGTAGAGCAATCAAACCTAAAATGAGGAGAACTGGTATTCTTTTCTCTCCATCTCCGTCTCTCTCACATAATCAAACATTAAAAAAATTGCACACAAAACACAGTTTCGGACACGACCATGACAGGCAACTCTGAAACTCATTCATCATTGGAAAACGTAGTTCCTAAGTTCTATAATTGAAAAAAAAAACTAATATAACTCTGAATAGTCTCAAAATGTTTTCATAATCCGGGACACTCTACGTCTGGAATGTAGCAATTTCCTAAGTTTTCCATATCTACCTATGACTCCTATTAACTAACCTTTGCTCTGATACCACTTCTGTCACGACCCAAATTCAGCAAATTTGAATATTCGTGACCGGCCAGTGAATTTGTCTCAAAGGCCTCTATTTCCTTTTTTTTTCCCCCTTTTTATAATAGAAACAAACTTAACATTTGCGGAAGCGATCTCTAAAAATAAAAGTTACTGGATTTATTTATCAACGGATACATGAGCTACATTTTCCTCTTTCCTTATTCATTACATGACCACGACATAGCTTAATAGTATCGATATTCGGCCCGTCCTTCTATTAATTCTGATTACCTGAAATGAAAAAATTCCAACAACATAAGCCACTGTTTGTGTGAGACTATGAATTATCGGGGTTACATGACCTACCATGAAATTTTTAAAATCCTTTTTTTCATAGAAAAGCAGGAATCATAACTTCAGGTTTTCATGGCTTGAATTGTAACCAATATCATAACTTCGAGTAGCTTTTTATGGCTTAAGCTGTAACCAAAGCAAATCTATATATAACATATCATAATATGATACCATCCAACGATTACTGCCGGTACTGAAGGAGCAACCCCCAGTGCGCATACGTGAATTGATCAATTCAGACGGACACCCGGCTGTGCCCCTTTCCATTCTGCCCTTATAATACCGTTCCCACTAGTATCTTTAACGTCCCCTAGATTTAGAGACATCGTTCGGATGTATCGATAATACTTTTTTTTCCATAAACTGTTCAAAATGTCATAATTTCATGGTATATTTGTTACAAAAGAACTTCATTGTTAAATAACCATACTTTTGTGAGTCAAAAATATAAATTTTACGAAAATTCATGTAACAAGGATAATTCATAACTCACCTTGCATCCGAAATTTACCACATCGAACCGGGTCCTAGAACAGTATACAAATTATTAGAAATACTAATATTGTTGCTAAATTATTTTATCATTCTATTAATCTATTTTTGTCTATAAGAGAGGGAGCATCTTATTAAGGGTGGCTTAGATCTCTAAAAACCAATTTCTTTCTTTCTGGTTCCTATGGGTGAATATGTGTAACGATTCCCAGCTTCATTCGGTTACCAAATTTTACAGGATTCATTTATCATTTTTTCAACTAGCGACATTCTAAACCTTATCTATTTCTCCTATTCTTCCAGTGAATAATCATGCCCATAGTGTAAATTGCGTCTGCTTAGCCGCTAGCGAAACTTTAAATTATTATTTCATAACAAGACTTTTATCTTTAGATTGTATATTGACCTTGGTACGTTAAGTAACCTAAAACTTGAGCTCGAGTTCGAGTTCAATCCGATTACGAAATGAGTCAAGCCGAGCCACAAGTTTGCGAGAAGCTCGATTCATTTTTAACCCTAAACCAAAACTAAATAACTGATCAATTTTACAAACCTATGAACTGATTCCTGGTTTTGAGCTAATCCTACGAAATCATTTAAGATGAAGACCTTTTTTTCCTCTTTCCTCTCTTTTACTGTGATTTTGCCTAGGAAATTAAAGGATACAGTGTATATATTAAGTGCAAGTGTGAGTGTGTGTAAACGGCAAATGAGGATGGAAGAGAGGAATGCTCACTTTCTAAATACAATTTTTCTTGGCCGCCGCTATTCGCAGCCCAGTTTGTGCTACTCGCAGACGATTGCTACCTACAAACCACCACCTTATAAGAATCTGCTACTTACAGCCAACAAATTATCCCTGAATTTCCCTTTTTGCCCTTCTATGCAATTAACATACAACCCAGCTCCAAAATTCAGTCGATCGTTCCATTTCCCTTTTCTAGGTTTTCTTCTACAGCTTCCATTCCATCCACAGCTCCCGTCTCTCTCTCTCACACCAGTCCAATACCGCCACCGCCACCGCCTACCTACCCACCATTACCGCCACCACCAACCCCCACCTCCCGTCTCTCTCTCTCCCCCGTTTCTTCTTTTCCGTTCCAGTACAGCTCCCGTCTCTCTCTCTCTCACACCAGTCCAGCCACCGCCACCACCTACCTACCCACCATTACCGCCACCACCAACCCCCACCTCCCGTATCTCTCTCTCTCTCTCTCTCCCCCGTTTCTTCTCCTCGCTATTCGCAGCCCCGTTTCTTGTTCTCCTCCATCTGTCACAACAACCACCACAGCACCACTCTCACCACACCATAATAGCAGTACAACTTTGAGGCGAAGGAGGTGTGAGAAGAAAGCACAACACACCGGCATCACCAACTATTTCGAAGTTGAACATCGGTAAAATTTTGAATCTTGTTATTTCGCGGGGTTTTTTTTATTTTTGTTCGATTTGTTTGAATTTTATTTAAGAAACCCCCCGTTGCTATTTCGTATATTTCAGATTTGATCGAACATTAGAGTCCGATTGTTTTCCACAGTTTCGGATATTAAAGTCTGATTGTTTTCCCCCTATTCGGATTTTAATATCTGAAATTTATTATCTCATTCGGATTTTAGTATCCAATTGGTCGATTGGCCCCTATGTATTACAGCAGCAGCTGAATTTATTAGCATAGCTCATTCAGAATGTAAAATCTGAAATTTTTTGCCTCATTGGATTTTAATATCCGAAATATTTGACCCCATTCGGACTTTAAATTTTACCCGAGTCGTGTATGTATTTTACCCCAATTATGTAATCGGTCTCCGTAAGTTTCTAGACGTTTTAGATATTAGAGTCCCAGTCGTGTATGTATTTGACCCCATTCGGACTTTAAATTTTACCCGACACGAACCATTGACATTGTCCAGGAATGATTGACAAAATTTTCGGATTTTTAATATGTAGCTGAATTTGTAAGGTAAGGTCATTCAGAATGTAATATCTAAAATGTTTTGCCTCATTCGGATTTTAATATCCAAAGTATTTTACCCCATTCGGACATTAGAGTCCGATTTGTCCCCTCAATTTCAGTCATTAGAATCCGATTGTGAGAACCCATAAAACATTCATAACATTACCCCACTCGGAGTTCTTTCTTCTCCATTGAAAAAGAATAGGAAAACCCTAGTTTGGCTTGAAGAACTTGAAGTAATCTCTTGGAGTTTGACATGTAATCTGAAAATTTCTTTTCTTGTGGTAAGAAATCTTCCTTAAACTATGAGTATTGATGAATATGTGCATATAGAATCAACCTACATGGAAGAGATTTAAGAATTAGGGTTCTATAGTGCTTACATGGTGATTTTATACCTAATTCATCTTAAATTCTCAAATATTGTTTATTGGTATGGATAATATGATTTTGATCATGGAAACCCAAGATTGATGCATGTTAGTTGGTATATAGATGGATTATGAGCATGAACTTGTAGAATTTTGAAGTTGCTTACTACTATTGATGTTGAGAAATTTTGAAAAATCTGGGCAACATCCAAAGCTGCGTTTTTCATCAAATTTGTTATACTTAGACAATTTTATTGGTTATGAGTCCTTTCGAGTCTTAAAGATTGTTAAGTTGGTGTTGTTTTGGCGATGGAATCATCGAAAAATATGAAGTACACGATTTATAATGAATACTCGATCACAGACTGCTCTGCTGAAAAACTATGTTTCATGCACAGAATTTCTGACTTTGAGATTCAATTTGACTTGGTTCTCTTGCTTATAAAATTTCGGGAAAAATCAAGGATGAACTTTGATGTGCTATTATGAGTTATACCAAATTCCAAGTCATTTGGGTGTATACTTTAATCTTGGCAGAATTTACAAGTTGGTGTGACACTGCTGGTGTATGAGGTCTGTCGTTGATCTTATAAATTCGTGGTTCTTAACTCTAATATAATTCTATAGCCAAGGTTTATGTGGCCTGTCGTTGGATTACTTGACACGGTAGTTTCTTCTTTGTTAAACTTCGTTTTGAGTGTTTCTAGACCCGGGGTGTGACACCGATTTATGTATCTTTATTCAGAAATTAGTATCCGATTCACCTACCTTTAATTCAAGCGTTAGACTAATGTATTGTTTGCAATGTACAGGAAATACAATGACACGAGTTCCTCCTACCATTTCTACAAGGAAGAGGAAGGCTGAGGAAGCTTTAACTTTGGAAAGTAAACGAGCCAAAACACAAGGAAGAGGGCAGAGGCAAGAGGTTGGGGGTGAGGAGGATGTGGTGGTTGAGCAACATCGTGAGGTAGACTCTAGTACCTATTAGGAAAATAAATACTATAGTTTTGCATGTGGTTTCATATTAGTCAAATGCAATAATGTGATAAACCTTGATTCATGTATAGATTCGTACGTTTGTTCGTAAATCATACGATTTTGACAACTACGGTTCTAACATATTGTTTGCAATGTACAGGAAATGAAACGAGTTCCTCCTACCGTTTCTGTAAGGAAGAGGAAGGCTGCGCAAACTTTAACTTTGGAAAGGAAACGAGGCAAAAGACGAGGACAAGGGCAGAGGCAAGAAGAGGTTGAGGTACATTCGGAGATAGAGGAGGATGTGGAGGTTGAGCAACATGCTCAGGTAGAGAAGGATGTGGAGGTTGAGATACATTCGGAGGTACAGGAGGATGAGCCACATGTTGTTCTACGCGAGGATGAGCCACATGCTAATGTAGGGGAGGATGAGGCACATGCTGAAATTTGTGAGGATGAAGTACATGGTGATGTACGGGAGAATGAGCATGAGTCTGATCAACAGGAGGACGAGGTACATGAAAGTTAGAATACGATTCTGTGTTTTCTAGCTTTGAATTGGATAGATATATTTCACTGAACTACTACTACTACTAGTCTAGAATTTTTTGTTTATGTTTCATTTATAATTCATTTATTAGACTAAACTATTGTTTGCAATATATACAGGAAACGACACAAGCCAGAGGACGGGGGAGAGGACGGGGGAGAGGACGAGGATGGGGGAGAGGGCGTCAAGCGAGGCAAGATGAGGTAGACGATGAGGCAGTTGGTCCACAAGATCGGAGTTTGTTAGTGGATTTTAAGAACCATGTTGCTATTGATATTTGGAACGGTAGAGAGCGACCGTTGTTGAAACTGCACTCGCACGGACGTAATTTAAAGAAGTGGTCAATAGCGGAGGCAAATGAGAGGTTACTTATGAGGGTCAAAAGTTCAGGGTTGTTTCCACTTTCTCAGATTATTTCTTCATACTGCAACAAAGTATTACTGTCTGGCTTTGTGGAGAGATGGCATCCGGAGACAAATAGCTTTCACTTTCGATTTGGGGAGATGACTATTACACTGGATGACGTGCCGCAGCTTGTTGGTCTTCAAGTGGAGGGGTTAGCGGTGCATGCAGTGGAGAAGACGAGGGAGGAGTGTTTGGCAATGGTACAGAGGTGTCTTGGTGTGGAGGCGGATGTTGCGGACAATAAAGTTACAACAAACAATCGTGTTGAGTTTGAATGGTTGATCGAAACTTTTAGTGAGGTGGCAGATGGGGACTCGGAGGAAAGGGTTGATTGTTGCGCACGGGCTTACTTGCTCTATCTCCTTGGCAGCACTCTCTTTGCTGACAAGACTGGGACGACGGTTTCTGTTCAGTTCCTCACGCTTTTGGAGGACTTGGGACGGGTTCGCGACTATACTTGGGGTGTAGGAGGGTTGGGCCATTTGTACAGACAACTTGGACAAGCAAGCAGACGTAATTGCAAGCAGCTGAGTGGCTACACGTCTTTGTTGGAGGTACATAGTTATATTCAAGTATATTTTGTTCATCAATTATATTTTTTACATTAATTTGGACACGGACACGGGACATGGATAACTATGAGTGAGACTTGGATACGGACACGGACACAACACCGTGTCCAACATGGGCACGGGACATTGATAACTATGAGTGAGACTTGGATACGGACACGGACACGACACCGTGTCCGACAAGGACACTGGACATTGATAACTTAGCTCAGAGACTTGGATACGGATACAGACACCATGTCCGACATGGACACGGGACATTGATAACTATGAGTGAGACTTGGATACGGACACGGACACGACACCGTGTCCAACATGGACACGGGACATTGATAACTATGAGTGAGACTTGGATACGGACACGGACACGACACCGTGTCCAACATGGACACGGGACATTGATAACTATGAGTGAGACTTGGATACGGACACCGACACAGACACCGTGTCCGACAAGGACACGGGACATTGATAACTATAAGTGAGACTTGGATACGGACACGGACACGACACCGTGTCCAACATGGACACGGGACATTGATAACTATGAGTGAGACTTTGACACGGACACGACATCGTGTCCGACACAGACACGGGACATTGACAACTATGAGTCAGACTTAGATACAGACACGGACACGACACCGTGTCCGACATGGACACGGGACATTGATAACTATGAGTGACACTTGGATACGGACACGGACATGACATCGTGTCCGACACGGACACGGGACATTGACAACTATGAGTTAGAATTGGATACGGACACAGATACAGACACGACATCGTGTCCAACACGGATATGGGACATTAACTGTGAGCGAGACTTGGATGCGAACTCGAACACATTCATAACTGTGACGTATTCTTATTCCATTTAATCATTAGTAATTATATGTATTATGTGTAATAAAATGCAGGCATGGATTCGGGAGCATTTTCCTATGTTTCGACACGCTAGGGACCCAGCCTACACGGAGGACCTACCACTGGCAGCACGTTGGTTGTCGCGTCGGGAGACTACCATGGAGACCACTTACCACTACCGTGGGATGGTAGACGATCTACGTCCTAGTCAGGTTAGTGGAAAGCTTAAGTATGTTTTGAGTTGGATAGTTATCTTCAAATACGAAATTATGTTTTGTAACGTGTTTTTGTTTTGGCAGGTGATTTTTGACCCATACACAGATCGTAGGCAAGTAGTCGCAGATGTTGTTTTTTACACGGGCTGCATCCGTGCCATGGCCGTTCTTGAGCCGTACCTGCCTGATAGAGTATTGAGGCAGTTCGACATGGTGCAGTTGGTCCCTGGGCCTCCGTTAGTCCCGTTGCGAGGTAGTAGAGGCGCTACTAGTCATTCGTACAGTGTGGTCTATGCATACACAGATGGTCAATGGGAAAATTGGCGCGATCATGTCATGAATGCGGACAAACGAGTTCCGATTCAGCATGGAGTCCCGTGGGAGTCACACCCCGACTACCTTCCTTGGTTTTGGACGGTCTCCCACTTCAGGGTCTCACCCCATCCCGTAGAGGTGCCGTATACCGAGAGTGTGGAAGAGCGCAATGCAGCGGCTTTGGCCATTTTGGACAGTGTTTTGGGTGGGACTAGGGCTACAACTTCAACTTGTCCGTATGAACTACGACAAGCACTTGTTGAAGTGCAGAGGACTTTGAGGGGACCAGAGGCTGCTGAAGTGAGCATAGCAGGCCCTAGTTCGGATCGTTACTCGAGTGGTTACACTAGGTGCCGGCGCCATGACCGTACTTGAGACTTGGTGTTCTACGACTTGTTTTGATGGACTTTATGGCCTTGTATTTATTTTGGACACTTTATGGCCATGGTTTATGGACTACTTTCCGTGGTGGAATGACTTTTGTTTTATTGCGGATAACTATTAGGATATTTGTGATAATTGGATACCGTGACAATATGAATGCTACGTAGGGCACCAAAACGTAAATTTTATGGTTTGAATCATTCTTGATACTTTCCTAGGCACAAATAATTCGCTACACAATACTCGTATGTGAAAATTTAGATTTAAATGATGAGTGTCGTACGAACCGACAATGCTCTACACAAACATAGAACACTACCAAAAAAAAAAAAGGGTTTGCATAAATTTCATATTTTACAATAAGATTCTATGAACTACAATTTTACATAAAAGTCCTTCAGGCCAACCTAATCTAGTTCGATTATGTCCGTCGTTGCCACATCGTTCCCCACTATGATTTTAAACTCTTCGATCTTGTTTGAATATTGTGTATCCCATCCATCCGCGAATGAGTAGTGATGCATATACCAATTCCTTGCAATAGGTGGGATGGGGGAATTTGGTCGCAAATGAAAGAATCTAAAGTGTCATTGAATACTCTTGCTCCAAAAAATGCCAGCATCATTGGATTTTTGGACACGAACACGTTTTACAATGACTAAAATTCCTACAAATATATATTTTAATGTGGGCACGTTATACGATGAAGAATTACATCCCATTCGCACTTTTTTTCGTCCATAGCCCATTCATTCAGAGAGAATTAAATTCGGAAATAAATATCCGAAATATATAACAAGTTTTGGACTTTACTTTCTGATTTATATTTCTGTTCGGATTGTAATTTCCGAACAGAAACAAAACTAGCAAATAGAATAACACCAATCGGATACTAATGTTCGAAGTGGATCAATAAGTTCGGAAACAAATATCTGAAAGTTGTACCCATTTTCAGAGTTTAATATCTGATTTTTACACCTTTAATTGGATTCTAATTTCCGAACAGAATGAAAACTATGGCATGACACCATTCGGATACTAATGTTCGAATTGGAAAACTATGTCGTCCTCTTCTTCGTCGCTGTGACCTTCGTCTAAGTCTTGTTCTTCGATCTGAAAACCCCCCCCTAAATTCTGAGATATCAACGAGCCGGAGATCGAGGCAGAGAGAGAGAGAGAGAGAGAGAGAGAGAGAGAGAAACCTTGTTCGAAGTCGATCTTGTTCTTCTCCAGGCGTCTTCGATTCGTCTTCTCACTCGTCTTCTGAGAGAGAGAGAGGAAGCGTACTCAGGAAGCGTACAGTGACCGGGGAAAAAGATCCGCGTGTGGGGATTGTTATGACCCGGCCACTATTTTACCCGACCCTCCCCTTGTTTTACCCGCGAGCTTCTCCCTTTTATCACAGCCGTTGGATGAGATCCAACGGCTGACGTCAAAAGTCCGCATTTTACAAAAATGAGGGCGTCCTCACTAGAAGGGGAGTGTGTATATATATATATCATCTTATTTATTATTTTAAAAGTTGGGGTGTTATCTAATGTCAATTATAGCTACTAATAGTTACAATATCATGTTAATCGACTACAGAAATAATTTCAAATAAATTATTTAAATATAATTAGGAGATTATTACAATTATATGGTTTATATTGATTATTTGTTACAACCGTGCTATTCACACAGATTTCTATGCACAGATTGTGCATAGATTTCAATGTGGGGCGCATTGCGGGTCCCACACAAATAATCTGAGCCGTTCATTAAATGTAAAACATTTTTTGAAGGGTCCACGCGAAAAATCAGCTTATTCCGATAATTATAGAGGCTTGATCCAATCATATAACTTTTCATTCGAATTTCAAGATAATGAAAAGTTAGATGATTGGATCAAGTATCTATATGTATCGGATTGAGCTGATTTTTTGCGAAGACCCTTGAAAAAATATTTTACATTTAATGAACAGTTTGGATCATTTGTGTGGGAGCCATAGTGGGCCCCACATAATGATCTATGTATGAAAAGTCTGTGTGTAAACAGACTTTCTGTTTTTGTTATAAGAAAGATATATACACAAATTAAAATTTTAATGAAATATATTAACAACATTAATTGTAAGTTATTCAAAACAATAAATGAATAATTATTTTCACAATAATATTTGTTAAATACTTTCTAATTATAAATAATTTAATGAAATATATTAACAAAATGAATTTAAAATAAAGGCAATTTTTTGGCTTAAATAATTAGTTTCAAAAAATTGTTATAAAAACTTGGGTTTTACAAATTAAATATTATTAATTTATAGGGTAATTTGCACTTATACCCCCTATACTATTACCGATTTAAAGATACACCATTATACTTCAAATTTAAGCACTTACACCCCTGTACTTTGAAGTGAAAGAAGGAAAATTTGCACTTACACCCCCTATATTTTTAAGTATAAGGGGTGTAAGTGCTTAAAGTTGAAGTACAAGGGATGTATCTTCAAATCAATGATAGTACAGGGGGTATAAGTACAAATACCCCTAAATTATATTTATATTTTCACCAAATATTTGGTAGTATATTACACAAATGATTAGAAAAATGAGAAAAAGTAGGATGAATAGGACAAAAAGTTATGTGAATTTTTAAATTTTTAATAATTAAATTTTTTTTTGCAAAAAAGTATATTTTCCCACCAGAAAAATTCATTTTCCCGCCAAACCTGCTACTTGGAGAACCAATTAAAGAGAGAAACGGCAAAAAACGTTGAAGTGTAGCATTTAGTTTTTTTGGGAAGTTGCGCATTTTATACTAACTAACGCAAAACAAGGGGAGAACAACCCACTATACAAAACCTTTACAAAGAAACTCCTCACTACATTATGCCAAAAAAACTACAAAAATTAAGTACCAAGAACTTTGCTTGAAATATTTCCAGAGACTGCATAGTCTTTGGTTCTCAAGGGAGTGGGGAAAATGCTCCCAAGGGCACACACGAAGTCTGACATTATCCTCAATACTAGCAAGCATTGCATCAGCCCTTTGGCTTCTACCAGCAAAAACTCGAGAGTTCCTTTCCATCCACAAATGGTAGACCCCAGCCGCCAAGACTAGCTTGAACAAAAAAGAACTGAAGCTCTTACCCTTACAATGATCAATAGCCCACTGAATTTCACTATCCCACACCTCCGAATTTCTTTGAATCTGGAATCTGTTGACGATAACCTTCCAAATGCTGCTGGAATAACTACATTCAAAGAACAGGTGCTGTAACATTTCATCCCTTTAAGAGCACAATACACAACCCGGATCAATCGTCATCCCTCATCTACGAAGTCTCTCCTTTGTAGCTAACCTCTTCAAGCAAGCTAACCATAAAATGAACGACCACCTTGAAACACTTCTGGAAAACCACAATATTGAAGCCCACTGAACTGTCCCTCCTCTGTGCCTAAGTGCCCCCCTAAGTATGCTTAGTATTGTATTGGCCAGTAGGGGAAATAACCCATATACAACTTCATCTTCCCTGGCCCTTCGAGGCTGAATTGAACTAGGAATTGAATTTTGAATCTATTGAATCAAGGAGGATCTTGGTCTTGGCCAATTCCATTCTCCATCCTAGATTACAGACCTAACTTTTGCAGAAATAGATCTTCCAAGGTCAGCAAAGGCTCGATCACTTAGGAGCTTATATAAAGGACCACTAGGGTGCCAATTATCAAGCCATAAGAAAGTCCCCTTCCCATCACCAATTAAGTGTTTAACAAAACTCTGGCATTGCACTCTCAATTTCAACAACTTCCTCATAGTCCATGAGCAATCCTGGGGCAGTTTCATAACTCAGAAATTCTGATCTTTAATGATGTAGCTATGGATCCATTTCACCCAAAGAGTATCCTCTTTTTTACACAAAGCCCACAAGTGACGCAGCATTGACGCTTTATTCCATACCTTTAAAGACTTCAACCCTAAACCTCCTTCATTTTTATCGGGGTTCAAACATCACACCAATTGACCATAGCACCTACTTTTGTAAGATAAATTCCTGACCACAGAAAAGATCTAAGCATAGCCTCCACTTCGTTAATAATCTTCTGAGGTAGAATGAAAAGTGAGCACCAATAAGTTTGCATACTGAAAAGGTCTGATTGAATGAGTAAAGTTCGGCCAGTGTAAGTAAGAGACCTGTTAGACCAGCTCTCAATACGTTGTTGAGTCCTCGATTTCAATTTAACACAATCCTCTGATTGAATGAGTAAAGTTCGGCCAGCATAAGTAAGAGACCTGTTAGACCAGCTCTCAATACGTTGTTGAGTCCTCGATTTCAATTTAACACAATCCTCATATTGTAGTCTTGTTGAGATGAGAGGCACTCCTAAATACTTAAAAGGTAATGTACCCTCTGGAATTGGAAGTATTCTCAGAATTTCCTGTTTAACCACAGCAGTAACACCAACAAAAAAGAACTGACTCTTCTATAGATTAGGTTTTAGACCTGAAGAATGATAAAATTCCTCTAAAGTAGCCTTAATGATCCCAATAGAGGATGAATCAGCCCTAGCCAAAACGAATAGATTATCAACAAAAGCAAGGAAGGAAATGGAATGAGTGTTGCACTTTGGATGGTAGGTAAAAGTGCCCTGGGATATCCTCCTCAGATGCATAGTATACAACCCTTCCATAACCAGAAGGAAGAGATAGGGAGAGATAGGGTCCCCTTGTCTAAGCCCTTTCTCCCCCTTAAAAAATCCTTCAAATTCACCATTAATCACAACATAGTACATAGCAGTTGTGATATATGTCCGAACCCAAGAAATAAACAAAGGAGGAAAGTTCATAACAATCATGACCTCAATCAAAAAATCCAAATCTATCGAATCGTACGCCTTCTTGAGATCTATTTTAATGGCACACCTAGCCACTCTAGAATCCCTTTGATAATTTCTAACAAGCTCTTGCATCAACAAAATTTTATCAGAAATGGATCGACCCTTAATAAAAGCTGCCTGGGCTTTATTTATGACATATGGAAGTACTAGTTGCAACCTACGAGCCAACACCTTTGTAATAGTACATTATAGCAAGCGATAGGACAATGCTCCTTCATAGTTTAGGGACAACTAGTTTTTGGAATTAAAGCAAGAGCAGTTGCATTAACATCTCTAAGTAAGATTCCAGATCGAAAGAAATAGAGAACTGCATCTGTTACCTCCTTGCCAACCACTGACCAATTCTTTTGGAAAAAGCTAGCATTAAATCCATCAGGTCCTGGAGATTTGTCACCATCAATAGCAAAAAGGGCCATTTTTATCTCTTCAAGAGTAATAGGCGAGGTAAGGGCCTCATGGAATGAAACAGGAACTGTGTTTTCAAATTGAAGACTATTCTCTGCAGGTGTTTTCTAAATCAAATTTGGTACCCAACAATTTCTGATAGAATCTGATAATCTCCCCCTTAACTGCCTTGGGTTCTTCCAGTCTATTACAATTCTCCTCACAAATTGATAAGATCTTGTTCCTCATTCTATGACTTGCTACTTTTTGATGGAAAAATCTAGTGTTATTATCCCCCAAATGAAGCCATCGAACTCTAGACTTCTGCCTACTCCAAGCTTCCTCAACAACACAAAGATCATTGACATTGAGAAAGCAAAGTCTTTCAAATTCCATCAAGATAGGATTCCCAAGTAATCTGTTTTGAATGCTACTAAGCTCCTCTCTTGCAACCAGCACTCTATTCTGTATGTCACTATAAAACTCCTTATTAAAATCCGCAGACAGTATATAATATTTTTGTGGTAAGTTCATCATAAAAAATGGTGAGGAGAGCCAGTTTTCATGGTAAGTATAAAACGTTTTTTGGCTAAAAAATGCAAAACCACCTCACTTTTTCGGGGTGACTTTGATCCAAGGGCTTAGATTAACCTAAAATTTGATCTAAAAGTCCATATTAAATGGAAGCATCATGCCCCAATACCACATTGGGGTATCGCAGAAAATTTCTTTTAAATGTGATGTATCAACCTTACCTGATTATTTCTCTTGGTTTGTCATTTTCCTTTCTGGATGCTGTGTCTAACTTTCATAGTTCCCTAGACTCTCTCTCTTTACAAAAAGAGAGAGTACCCAATCGATGGAAATTGAAAAGCCCTAAAGCCAGTCCAGTCGAGAAGCCCTCTCGTTGCTGTTGCACCTCGTCGCCGGTTGTTGTGTTAGACTCTGGTTCTCTGTGTGTGTGACCAGCCCGTTTGGCGGGTGGATTTGTGGGTGAATATGTAATGAGGTGTTTGGATGATTTTTTGAGATGAAGGATATGTGGTTGAATATGATGGGTTTAGATGTCGAAGGACTGAATTGCCACCACTTAGATTTTTAAATGATCAAAATTTGTTTATTTAATTATAATTACAATAAATACATATTTACCATTAATTTTAGGATAAATATTATTTCATTTTAGAATACAAGTGTTTAACTTACTTTCATTTTAGAATACAAGTGTTTAAACTTAATTTCATTTTAGAAAAAATATTTTTTCCCACAGAAATTAAAAGTAAACCATATTATTTATTAGAAAAAAATTAAAAAACGTTGGAAAGTGAATATATGTAATTGGAAATTACAAAATCATTAAATATACATATACTCCAGTACCCAATACCCTCTGAAACCCTACTTCGTCATTCTCCCACGGCCACGCCCACGCCCTACCCAACCCCATACTCTGCAACCCCTCGGGTTCTCCGTCTGTAGCTGCCGCCGGCGTCGATCATCACCACTCCGGCTGTAAGCCTCTTGCTCCGATCAGTCCGGTATGTCTCTCTCTCTCTCTCACCTGAAGTAGATCGGCGACCTCCTTCTCTCTCTCTCTCTCAGTCGTTTGTACACGAACAAGAACAACACGCAAACACGTAACAAAAGGGAAAGGGGGAGGGCACAAGGGTAAAAATACCACCCCGCTTGGTGAACGACAGGGGGTACCCCTACCCTTGGCAAATCCACCTCTTCCCTGATTTGTAATCCCAACAGTGACAACTCCCCCCTCAAATCCGGCTCACGTTTTTCACTCTCAAACACCGGAGATGAGGAGAAGGGGGAGATGTACTCCGGGCGCTTGGCAAATCTGGGGGCAAATCCCCCAGCCAAACAGGCATTATGTGTGTGTGTGTGTGTGACTGGCGGTGTTGACTGGAGATTTGTGTTTTTTGTACGTGTGTGTGACTGATTGTCTTAAAAATGTATAAAAAGAAAAAAAAAACGCCGACTTTTAGAACAGTGCCATTTTGATATGAGTTCTAGGGCAAGCAGTTAATTGTCTATGTCTGGCATCTGGTGCATTTTGGTGGTATACGGGCTTGAGTGTCTGGGACGTTGTTCCAATCGTTCGGAGAGGAGTAGTAAACTTGGGATCTGGAACTCAATATAGATCTGGAGATAGAACTGGATATGGATTCGTTTGATGGCATTGTTATTGTTATTAATAATAATGTCGGAACATGTTTTTTGTTCCAACTTCTTTTGTTCTGCCTGTGAGTTATGCTGTTAATGTTATTCTGATAATCATTTTTCTATGTTTGTATCTCTGCAAAGGCAGGTTTGCTGTTGTCTTCAGGACGGAAAGAGATCCAAGTTGCAAATTCTGTTTCCTGAATAATACCCATTAGATGGAGGATTGGGGTAGTAATTCATTGTTTTAGTTTTGCAATATGTCTTTTTCTTGAAGGAGACAGCATTATGACTATTTAATTTGTGATAGTGTACTAATGTAATTCCATGTTTTGAGTATTTTAAAGCCAATAAAGTTATGGTTGCATTCATTTGTTTTATAAGAAAATTTAGGATAAAGGTTTGGAAACTTGCATCTTGTTAATGATGTATGGATATTTAGAACGTGATGCTTACATATTTGGATACTTGATACAACCATGCTGCAAAAAGCGAAGGTACTGGATTTGTTGATATACTCCAGTATACATGCTGATATAATGAAAAGTTGAAAAGCAATGTGGTGTAGTACTATTGTTGTTTGTGAGTGTTTGGATGCATGGCCACCCAACTCATTAGATTTCATAGGTGTGTCTTTTCTTCCACTAATGACAAGATTAATGTTGCATGTTGGTAGATTAAGTTAGGGGAGTCACTGATCAGAAAGAAAACAAGTTTGGGGAGTTTCCAAAAGCACAGGGGAGGTCAAGGAGAACTAATGTAATTTACCAAATACTGTATTCATATGGAACTTACTGTGTGATCTTGTCTGTCCAAAGTACGGGGTTTAAACTAGATTTTAGGCCTCTTCATGTTAGAATTTGATCTCAGGGGAGGAGCACATGTTATTTAGCTTGTCTTGAAAACTTATCACCACCAAAAGCTGTGGTCATTGCATTTTTTTACTTTCATTCTATATGTTCTTGTGGTGGACTGATATTATTAATGATGCTGAAAATGAAATCCATTTGTCTCAGAGGAAGAGCAAATTCCACCTCTTCTTAAAAAAGAGCTACCAAAGAATAGTTGGGACGACGAAGATGTGGATGACAATGATGTGAGGGAATCTTGGGAGGATGAAGATGAAACTGCTCCGGTAATGTTGTTAACAATTTCGTATTAGGTTTTGTTAGATTGTTGGCATAAGTTGTTATAGTTGGCAAGGACTTGAGAAAATGTAGCCATATCTAGGACATATAATTTGGTAGCTGGTGTAAAATGTCTTAACTTCATTGTTTAGCCATTCAATTAGTTGTTTGTCCATATGATTAATTTCCAATTCACAATAGATGGCACATTACATGCCTTCGATTTTTTTTCCAATTTGCATGTATTTTTTCGTTAAACGAAAAAGACTTGCATGTATTTCTTCGTTAAACGAAAAAGGCGTAACGAACAAAACTAGAGCAGGGTTATGGGGGTGCACTGAGCCTGATTTTTCTGAGGGTTTGGGACTTGAGGAGTTCATAGGATAAGAGTCTGATTGAACTAGTCTAAATTTCCTATTTCATGGTGAAATAACGAGCTGTCTGGTGTTCTAATCTTACCCATGCATTCAAGTGATTTGTAGGCATGTTTTTGGTCTTATGTTTTTTCACCATCGGTAATGCTTAAGTATGCTCTAGATTGAAGGCATCTGGATTATTGCTTGATGAGGTTTTCGACGGAGTCGCACGTGTGTGATTTATTGGGCATACATGTGTGGACAATCAACTCGTGTTAGTGTTTAACTGTGTCTAGATATTTCATGTGTATGTTTGAATTATATATCCATAGAATAGGTTCGTGTCTATGACACATGTAAATAAATTGCATTGCATCCTTATGTAACTTTGAGAATGTGCGTCATTCGGCACTTTTGATCAGGCACCTGCACCTGAACCTCCTGCCGAAAAGACACCCAAGAAGACAAGTGCAAAAGCTAGTGAAAAGAAAGGAAAAAATGTTGAAGTAGTAGAAAAGGAAGAGCCATTAGATCCTGTTGCAGAAAAACTTCGCCAAGAAAGGTGAAAGATAATGGTCTCATTTGTCTTCTTTTTTGGCTGCTCTTTTTCTTTGTTTATGCCTCAGTGTTTTCATTTGAAATAGGCTTACCTCATAGTCTCAGTAAAAGATTGTTAGTGTGGAACTAAACCATGATGCACACAGTGGCGGAGCCAGAATTTTAGACCGAGGGGGGCCGATTTAAGAATATTTTCTTCAGAAATATACTTAGCATATTGTATAGCTTTTGTAGTACATTACTGTATTGTGTATGACATGGTTTTGTTTTTTGGTTGACAATTGCAATGTTTGTATAGAGTTTTACGAGCAACGTATCACAAATCATATATCCTCTTGTGTGTCTGGATCGAGGAAAATGAATGAAACTAAAACTAAGAAATCACATGCTTTTGGTTCTAGGGGAATAGATATCCCTTTCCTCGATGTTGGTACCAGTTGAGGGTCTAGTATTCATATGATTATGCTTCCGACATCTCTACCAACCCTCGGCCACCTGACCTGAGCAATAATACATCATAATCATGGCCATCAGGAACAAGAAGGGCTCTCAGATGATTATGCTTTCTAGAGAATCCTCGTCCCCTTTAGTTTCTACTACATGCTTAACAGATTAGTATGTTATCAATCTCATACTTCCCCGGACGGTACCAGAGATTATGTTCTATTGCGGAAGTAAAACGATACATGCGACAGATAGTTCCGTTTCAGTTAGAGTACTGGCTGTTTGGGGCGTACCGGGTAATGCTTTGGACATTTTACGTACATGAGACTTGACCTTTAGACGTGATTTCAATTTTTTATGCTATTTGGGTCTATAAAACTTGATAATCGAGTTGAGAATTTTTTGAGGTTTTCATGAATGCATGGGGTTAGACTTGAGTGTGTCATGTAAACTCGTTTGCGTTGTCCATGATCTTAATGTATTTGCCTAGTAGAATCAGTCTTGTCAATATAGTTGAAATTGACGTTTCTTAGTCCCTATGGTTTATGCGGGTGTGCTGAAATATGATGCTGCAATGGTTTGGTGGTTGATGTCATTTTTTTGTAAAGTTTGGTAACCACGAAAATGTACCATATTAACAGCCGTAAATCATTGACGGAATGCCAGTACTACCGTCATGTACCAATGACAAGCAGTAAACAATTGACAACTTCAATTAGGACACTACTCTATAGCTTGTAACCCATCTACTATAATATTCCACTCTGAAGGGAAATGTAAAGATTGGGATTCTAATATGCTGAATATGAGATCTCGCTCTACCTGAATTACTCATTAAGAATTATCCATGTGACGTTATATGGCAGTTTATTTACTCTATCTAGGTTTTGAGTTAATTTGTATCAATGTTCAATAAGATGGAAACAAAACCCTGAAAATTGTTATTCTTGTACATTTATTGTCGCGTAGATACAAATGAAGAAAGAGAAGCAAGCATGAAATCAATGCGTTGGCTCTCAGAAAATAATTTATACAGCATTTTTTGGGGATACAAAAAATGCTTCTCATTTTGCTTGGGCATGTACGAGTCCCTATGTACTTGTTTACCAAGAGTCGAAGTTGGGCTCCTATCTGTATTCAAATGCCGTGAATATAGATGCTTTTCAGCATTCAAGTAACGCGTAGTTCCAAACCTATATGTCCCATCTGCAGAATATTTCATTAGATCAGCTTGAGGGTTTAGTGGTTACCATTTTAGAGATTGGCCATGAGGTTTGTTTCCCTTTTCTAAGAAGCTTTCATCTGCAACTGCATTATACATTGTGTTCCTTTGGTATTTGTTCATGGGTAGGTTAGATTTCATATTTGGACCCGAATCATTGTGCTTCAACCATTGGATGCTGTCTCTGTTATTCTCAGTATCCTCACCACTTTCGTCGAAAACTATTCCTCACTGAATGGTGAAGTCTGACCTAGTTTTGCGGTCATTTCTCCATCATACTGATTATCAATGTCTGTATCCGAACTTGAACTAGAGAATGTCCTTCCTAGTTCTTCTTGCTTGTAGCTCCTTTCCCAGTCTTTGAGATGTCTTCTTCTTCTATTCTGTGAGGGGTCTTCATCTTCAGACTTGGGGCAGAAGCTGTCAACTGGATGGATCTTGTCAAAACCAAATCTGCTATCTGAGAACTTGAGGTTCTCTGAAGCTGCATCCTCATAGGTTCCATGTTTAGATTTTGAGGTCCCACCAGAAATATATTCACTTTGATGTGTATGATTGGAACCATGATGCTCATTGTGATCTTCATCTCTTGACTCAGATCTAGTCTATGAAAAAAATTGAGAAAATTTTACATGACAATGTAGAATAATTTCAATTTTTGACTACAATATTTTTTAGTGATTTGTAAACTAATTACGAAAATTCTAATTATATTATATATAATATTAGTAAAATTTGAAAAGGTGGGGGGGTGGCTTGGGCCCCTACACACCTCCGCCCATGGATGCACAGGGATATGTTGCTGGATGCCATCTTTACTCTGACACCTATGAGTTGATTTACGTCTTGTGATGTGAATAAGTTTGTAGAAGAGCGTTAAAGGGGATGCAACTCATGTACACGAGTGTCACACCACATACATACAAAAAGCGGGTAACACAAAAAACACGGCTACAATCTCTTCATCAGCTACCTTTTGTAAGATAAAATTTTTCGAGGGAAATTGTGAAGCATGAAGTATTCCAAAATCCTTTTCAACAAAAAAGGAAGTATACTGACTTTTGATGGGAGGCGATGCATGTAAATTGAATTGGGGTAAATTTTGAATTTCAAGTGGAGCGTGCCTGGGACATTTGGTAATCAACTGATCATGATATGGTTCAATCTGAACCAAACCAAACCAATCTGTTGTCTCGTTGAGTTCTGCCGAGTTATTGGATTCATATCATAAGGATCTAACGGTATTTTTTACGAGCGGGGTGTTAGCTTCCTAGCTACCTAGCAAACAACTCCTCCATTTACCCAGGCTTGGGACCAGCTGCGTGATAGATAAGATTCAAAGCATGACACAGGCGGAGTTGGGGTTTGATCTATGTTTTCTATTTCTTTACAGGTTATACTCTGTAATTATTATGACTTCTAGATTTGGGGTGTGAGTAAAAGCGGTGTCCCTATAACTTCCAGATTTGTTGTTTGTCATAAGAGTTGCTCATGGGTCTTCATACCGGCTTGGTTATTTATAGGACCTCATATGTTCTGTTTTTCCGTCTAAGTTCTTTGTGTGCTCAAAGCCTCAAACTTTCGTGGTTCTTCAATTTGGAGTCTTGGTTCTCTGGGAAAAGGATCATTGTAATAACCAAGACATTCCCGTGCATGAAGGTTACTAATTCGTCGCACATTTTCCGTTACATGCTTTGTACTTAATTGCCTATTCTGTTATGGTGCCTGTTCAATAATCTTTGTTCGATCGTATGTACTCTTGTTTTCATCGATTATTGTTGCAGTAAGCATACTGATGTCCATTTTATTTTACTGTCTAGAATGATCATCGGAAATTGTTTTGTTTATGTTGTATGTTGCTATAGTTTTCTCTCCTTGTTTTTCTGCCGATGTTGTGGTGCTAGTATTATGTTATGTACTGTGTAGTAGTTACTTAGAGAGAGAAGAGATCAATTGTGATAGGGTGGTCTATAAGAGCAAAACTGAGTTAAAATTTGTTGAATCTTATGGTTATAAGGGATTTACATCTGCTATTTCTTTCTCCAAAACCCAGACTTGTGGAAGAGGCTGATTTCAAATCCACCAGAGACCTGTTTGGTGGGAAAGCTGATGAAAAGAATCTTTATAATTTCATTCCGAAATCAGAAAGTGACTTCTTAGAATATGCAGAACTCATTTCTCATAGACTTCGTCCATATGAGGTTTGTAAGGTTTTGCCCGCTTTTGTGGTGTCACTGATAAAAAGTGGTGGAAAATTTGACCTGGCCTTCATTAATTTTTGATGCAGAAAAGCTTTCATTATATTGGATTGCTCAAAGCTGTGATGAGATTGTCAATGACCTCTCTGAAAGGGGCAGATGCAAAGGAGGTTGCCTCTTCTGTCACTGCTATTGCAAATGAAAAGATAAAAGCTGAGAAAGAAGCAAATGCTGGTAAAAAGAAGACAGGTAATTTATTTCTCTCAGTCATGATAAACAAAGGGTTTTTACCTCTATTAAAAGGTAATGTTGCTCTTCTTTTGATGGTGGAGGAAAAGTTTAGCGTAAATTGTAATGGAAGTACCATCTCCACCATCTGAAATTGAAGCACTAGTTCCCCCTTAATGCGTCTGTGTTTCAGATATTCTCGAAATGTGGTCTTTGAAAAAATGGAAAAATTTGCATCATTTGGCTGCCTGTCACAGGCTTGTCATTGCTACAGCGTTTGGGTCTGATTAGGCACTTTTTTTTTTTGTATCATTGTCACTAAGCTTTACTATTTGATTTGTGTGAGTAGAAGCAAAACCTTGAGAAGTTTGTCCTATTATCGGACAATCAGCTTTATTTTGGTGTGATTTTTTATTTTTTTTCATGAAGTAGGCTAAAGATGAAGTTTTTGTTGAATAACTAAATTTTTAGGGAATGTGTTGAACCCTTAAATCTGTCCCCAGTGTTCTCTAATATCTAATCTCAATAATTTAAATATGCCACTTTAAGTTTGAATGAATTACGTTCCTGTCAAGGACCCCAAAAATAGTATCTTAGTGTCATCTCAAACCAATGAAATTTGATATATATTGAGCAATATTGCATTTCCTTACTGTTTCTATTTTGGCTTTGAGCATTTTATTTTGCATCTCAACGAAGGCTACTCTTGAGGACAATAAACGGCATCCTCACTTTTGAAACAATTGAAAAGGCCTTCTGTGAGTTGATGGTGAGGAATGAGGATACACCAGTTTCTATATGCATGCTATTGCCATCAAGTAGGACTACGTTATTTTTCTTATATGTTGCTCGTCTATGGAGAAGGGGTTGGGAAAGTACGTCATTGCACACAAACTCTGCTGAAGATATTTGTGGTTCATTTTCTTTGGCCAAGTTCCAGTTGTGTCGTGTAGCAACATTCTACTAGGCTTTTTTTTTTTTTTGGGGGGGGGGGGGGGGCTTATAATCCATTCTATTTCTGTTCATATGCATTTTAGCTAGGATTCATAGGTCATAATGGTGATAATTTGTGCGCCCCTTGTCCTCATTGCCTGCAGGAGCAAAGAAGAAACAGTTACATGTTGATAAGCCGGATGATGAGGCAGTAGTTGGGGCCTATGATGGTGTAGATGACTATGATGATTTTATGTGAGCTTTCTTCTGGTCACCAATATATCTGGTATTCAACTGTAGAAACTAGGATCTTGTGTTTAATTTGTTCAAGTAGAGCTGAGGATCTTACGGCGGTTTCTGCCCCAAATCATTGCGATGAGTGTGATATAATTAAAGTTCTGTTGAATAAAAGGATTTCTGAACATTCCTTTTGTTCTTTTTGAGTGGTTCATTTAATTGGCTGTTGGAAATTGTCTACATGTTATGTTTCTCTGTACTGGTTTCCAAACAACGGATCTCATTCAATACGACGTATCAGGTTGTGGATCTCGTTTGTAATTTTGTACTACCATATCTTTCGTTTTGCATTGTTTGCTTGTTCTGGGTGGATTGTACTCTCTGCTTTAGGCTCATGCAAAAGTAATATCACCATGGTGTTAGCTTAGTTGTTCATGGCTTACTCCCAAGTGGTTTGGGTGTTAAAAAGGTCCAAGGTTCGAGTCGTGTCCCAAGCGGTTTTGGTGGCCTAGATGTCCAAGGTTCAAGTCGTGCAATTAACGCAGCCTTGGACTTCGCCCTCTTGCCGGCTGCCAAACCAGGCTGTGTTCCACTAGCTCTTGGTGGACTGTAGAAGTTATGACTCTTTGGTCCTTCTAGGGGCCCACTGCGGGTCTGGAGTTACTATAATCACGCGTAGGGGATACCTGCAACGCCTGATCATCTCTTTCTATCCTTTTAGTCGTAAAAATAGGAGCCTATTCAAGGAAATCTGAGTGCTACATCATTGTGCTTCTTTTGATGCATTTAAAGAAGCTTCTCTTGAGCATATATCATCCGATTACAGTTCCAAAAGATCTCTATCCTTTTTTATCCATATTTTATTCGCATTTGAGTAAAAGCTTCATTCTGATATGAAACGCTCAAAGTCCATATTTGATAACTCTCTTCAACCATGGGATTGGAGAAATAAGATGGTGGGCCCTTAATCCTTTGGTTTGGTAAAGCACAGTTGAATTGGTCGAATCCCATTGGACTAATAATCCCCCAAAATGAGGGTATTAGCAATATCGTGGGACATTAGGTATTTGATAATCCTATCCTCCCACTCAAAAGTTAAAAGCTTCCTTAATGGCGTAGTTCAAAAATATTTTAAAGAGGCACGTAGTGCTAAATTTGGGGGGGGGGGGGGGGGGGGGGGCCAACACTTAAAAATTTTGAGCCAAAAATTGATTAAGGTTTGTAAATCAGTAAATTAAAGAGGCACGTAGTGCTAAATTTGGGGGGGGACAGCCTTTAAAATTTTGAGCCAAAAATTGATTAAGGTTTGTAAATCAGTAAATTAAGGGGCCTTCACAAAACATAATTTGTTGTAGATTTGAGTCACCTAGTGGGTTGGGTTTAAGGGTTTTTTACTCACTTTAAATTGGAAAAAAGGACCTGAAATGCTCATTTGTTGTCCCTTTACACTTTTGCACAAACTAGTATGAGTGCCCGTGCTTTGCATGTGATATTTTTCTTTGACCCTTTGAGATACTAAAATGTAACAATTTCTTTAGAAGAGTCCCTATGAGATACTAAGATCTCTGAACCAAATTCTTTAGAAGAGCTATTAAACGTCGGCCAGTTTTGTGGAAAGTAAATTTAAGTTTAAAAAAAAGAAGAAGTTCCAAGTGACATCAACATGGAATGATGCAAAACTACGGAATCGCAATTATAGCCCCTTATAATCCCAATACGAACACATTTGAATTTAGGATCTAGACTGCCATCAACATTAAATTTGTAAACATCAACTAGAGGAGAATCCTAGGTCACATTACCAGGCCAACTCATAATTCCTTACAAGTAGCATTACTGCAGAACTGATCAAGATATTGGAAAGCAAATCCTACAACTTCACCAAGTTTATTTCTTTTCAGTTTGTTCTAGAATTCTTCTATGTTTCTATGTTGTTCTAGCCAAAACTGCAAAGTCGCTAGACCAAGTGATGACATCAACACGCAAAAGTATTTCTCTTGCAGCACAAAAAGTCACCCAAACACAAAATGCAGCACATCTTGCTCCGTACTGTATTCTCCCATGGTACTTGTATACCCATAATTTTTCTCCACCAATTTTCCAATAGGATCACTTGATCCTTCTCCGGCCAATTAACCTTCTCAGATTCTCTTCTAGCACATCGATCAGTTGCCACCCGATAACTTCATTCTATAGTGTATCCTCCAATTCTTGTATATATAGTGCCACGAGAAACGAATGAACAACCTGGTAAGCAAAAACAATCAAAGAAACAAGTTAATATAGTTCTCAAAGAGATAGTGGATACTAAGTAGTACCACCGATGAGATATTTGATCTTGAGGATGACCGATAATGTTAATTTGTAGTTTTAATCTCTTACCAATTAACCAAGATTGTCGACTTTAGTAGTAATTGCTACCAATAGAGATAATGACTAATAAGTCTATGACGACCCGTCCCACCACGGACCCTATTTCATCATAGAACAAAAGGTTGGAAACCAAACAAAAATCAATCTAATCCGACAAATAAATCCACGGCATTAGGCTTTATGGGAATTCTGGACGTTACGAACATGGGATGCGGTTCGGTGCTTTGGCCTATGTACGAGTACCGTGCCTTCAGCCCTTCACACCTCGATTCGGAGACAGAACCCTTAAACTATAAGCAAGCAGGGGAGAGGAAACTTTGTTTTTTACTTGAACTCTGTCCCGTTTGTAAGACATTTGAAAGAAGAGATCGAGATTACACACTGCCGATCGGTCTGATTTTCATGTGTCGTTTTGGCCAACAAGCCACGTCGTGCCAACACTCAATATTATACACACAAACAGAAAGACCATAAAAAAAAAAAAAAAAAAAAGGGTTGGTTGATTATTAAAAACAGGATGAGTGGAAGAGGACGAAGAGTCTTCTTTTGGGAAAGAAATTTCCACGGTACCATCAGGTTTGGAAATGAAAAGTGGGTTTACACTCAAATTAAGTACTCCCTACAATTGTGTACCACTATATTTGTTTATATAAAGTATCTGTTTGTACATACTGTCTTAGTTTTTTTTTAGAAAATTAGAGGCCGGTCCCTCTTTTTAGGTATGGTTTGATCCCAACCCTGATTTTATTTCCGAATCTGTGTAGGTTCGGATATGTTATGTCGTGACTTTTTTGCCCCCAGTTCAACGAGACGGTGATAATCTCAATGATCTCCCCTTTTTCATTCCAACAATCTACAGTGAGGGGAAAACAGCCTGGCTACCACCACCTCTTTACCTCCACTTCACCACCAGCCACCAACACCGCTTCACCGCCACCACTGGTGCCGCTGATGATGATGTCAACGGCGTCCTCGACTCCTCGTTCCCTGATCTTCGTTCTCCACTAATTTCTATCGTTGTTGTAGCGGCGGTGTCGCTTTCCCCGGCCGTTGGAGTAGCGCTGACTACACCATTGCGCCGTCGCCGTCTCCTCTTCAACAATGTCGCCGTTGCGCCACTGCCACCACCACTCCCGGTCCTCCTCTGCCACCGTCTCTGGCCGAAGCCATGGTCCAATTCGCAACCTCGAAGAAGGAGGTCTCGGTCTCGGTACTCCAGAGGAAGTCTCCGTGCAATTTCTTGGTGTTCCGAGACTCGAAAGCCTCATGTGGACTGCGCTGAACTACATACGGCTGCCGCACCGTGTTTCTTGAAGACGATTATAATACTCCTACCAAGGAACACCAAGGCTGTCGGTGGCTTATAATACTCCTACCAAGGTTTGTCAGATTATAAATCAATGTGTTCTAGTGGCAGTCGATTAGAAATCTGAGTTGGTTAGATTTTTCGTTGAATGTCAGTCAATTTTTTTGATGAATGCCGGACCATCCACTGGTGGCAGTCGATTTTTTTGTAGATTTTCTGGGTTAAATGTCAGATTTATTTATTTCAACCTCTTATATTTGATTTTGATTACTTTTTTTTTGGTTCAATTTTTGTTTGTGTGTGTATTTTCTATGAGAACTGTGTATTTTCTATAAGAATTGTATATTTTTCTATGAGAACTGTCTACGAGAACTTTGTGTTTTCTATGAGAACCGTGTATTGTCCATGAGAATTGTCTAAGAGAACTGTGTATTTTCCAATGAGAACTGTATATTTTTTTATGAGAACTGTGTATTGTCTATGAGAACTGTGTATTTTTTACTTGGAACAAATAGGGAAGATATGTATCATGGTCTCAGTTTGGTTTCGTCTTGTATCGTGCATGTGATTAAGATGGTTGGTTGAAAGTACCCTGGAGAGAAATGAGGGGTTTGGCCTTAATTTTTGGAAGTTAATTTGTAGAAAGCATTTTATGGAACTGATTTTGTTCGGAATATGTTGTTTTAGGTCATATTAATTCTTAGTGCTGACTAAAGGAAATTGAAAATAAAAACGATTTTCAGTGTAACCTGAAACTTGTTCTTCACTCAATTTCTGAAATGCAGAGCGACAATCCAAATGAAGGTTATCCTCGGTGTTTCACGTTTTCTTTCAGTCTGAGGCCCCTTTTCTCAAATGTATGTGTTTTGAAGCCTTTTCTTTCAGTCTGAGGCCCCTTTTAGTGTCTGGTGAGGCTATGTGAACTATTTATTTTTTAGTTCACATAGCCCATTCTCATAGCCAGTCTATGAGAATAGTCAATTCTCATAAAACTTACCATTAGAATTGAATATGAGAATTGGCAATTCACATAGCAAGCTCTCATAATTCAGTTCACATAGCCAGTTTTCTATGAGAACTGAACGGTTCTCATAGAACAGACTATGAGAATTGGCAGTTCTCATAGCCCACATAGCCAATGGTATTTTTGTCCGAAATAATATGGGTCACATAGCCAGTTTTCTATGAGAACTGAGCAGTTCTCATAGAACTGACTATGAGAATTGGCAGTTCTCATAGCCCACATAGCCAAGGGTATTTTTGTCCTAAATAATATGGGTCAGAAATTAATTCTAAAAATATAAATTTTATTAAAAATAGACATGTACACAAAAAGTTAAGAAGAATGGGTAAAATAGTAAAATTGCATGAAAAGTCAAGAAAAAGGACTGAAGGAAAGAAAAAATATTTTGGTCAGGACTATTTGAAGTCCGAACCAAGAAAAAAGGGCCGGCCTCTAAATTCCCCTAGTTTTTTTTTGCCAAATTGGATAATCTGAAATTAAACACCGTTTGGACTTCCGGGGCTTAACTCGGTCCAGCTGATTATGGAATTGGGCCTCCACGTGTTTTACATCAAATAGTAGGCAACAAGACTGGTGCAAAGCATAAGTATTCCCTTACATTTAACCCTTGATTGAATTTATAGGACAAGCATACCATGAGGTGAGTTTTGTACAGGACACCTCAGATAATAGAACGATGAATAATCGATTTAAATCTATGCTTGGTGGCACAGCACCAATACACACAGAAGAAAGGACAGAAAGAAAGCCGAACATGAGCCATGTTACTGGGGCTGTGGGGCACAACATCTTTTGCACAAGTAGTTAAGTAATATAGATAATTAGAGGCTGGTCCTTATTTTTAGGTTTGGTTTGATTCCAACCCTGAATATTATTTCCGAACCTAAATAGGCTCGGATAGGATACGTAAATGACATTTGTACCCCAAAGCCAAATAGACCCCCTCTCTCTCTCCCTAAATGTTCCGAACCCTATCTCTCGCCAACCCCCTCTCTCTCTCCCTGAATTTGTGTATTTGTCCATGAAAACTTTCTATAAGAACTATGTATTTTTTATGAGAACTGTGTATTTTCTATGAGAATTGTGTATTTTTCGCAAGAACTGTCTATGAGAACTGTGTATTATACACGAGAACTGTCTATGAGAACTGTGTATTTTCTACGGGAATATAGTATTTTTCTATGAGAACGGTGTATTTTTCTATGAGAACTGTGTCTTATACATGAGAACTGTCTATGAGAACGGTGTATTTTTCTATGAGAACTGTGTCTTATACATGAGAACTGTCTATGAGAACTTTGTATTTTCTACGGGAATATAGTATTTTTCTATGAGAATTGTCTATAAGAACTGTGTATTTTTTTATGAGAATTGAGTATTGTCTATGATAACTGTGTATTTTCTGTGACAACTATGTATTTTTTATGAGAACTGTGTATTTTAGTGTTTGGTGAAACTATTTGAATTGTGTATTTTTCAGTTCACATAGCCATTTCACATAGTTTTCATAGAATTGACTATGAGAATTGGCAGTTCTCATTAGGGGTGTTATCGGTTCGGGGTCGGTCGGTTCAGTCCACCGGGATTGAAGACCGATCGGGTTCGGGGAAAAAAATGTCAGGACTGATCCCAACCGAAATTTCAATCGGTCCAATTCGGTTCGGGGTGGATTCGGTCCGGTTGGGGAATTCGGGGAATTTGGGCTGCCCGAATTGGGCCTAGTTGGGCCAAAGATAAAAAATTAAAAATGGGCCAATTAAAAAAGAAATTGATAGTGGGCCAAAAATAGACCCATTGCACCTGATTTTTTTGATAAAAGCTATTTTTTTTATAGTGCCAATTTCACCTGTTTTTATTTTTTGAATGGCAAAAGAAGAAATTTGGCCCACATGGCCCAATCAACCACAAATACAAAAAAGCCTTCACAATATAATAACAGTAGCTAGCAAGCCTAGCATACTTGCATCAAAAATGCAAAATCACACCCAGAATAATTTACAGTGTTCACACCCAGAATTTAAAAGAAAAAAACTTCTTGAAACCAACTACTTAACTTTCACAATACAATAGCAGAGCAGTAGCATACTTGCATCAAAAATATACACATCACCCAAAATCCTTTGAACCAAATTAGCAGTAGCATACTTGGCTACTTACATCAAAAGTCTACTACTTGCATCAATAGCAGTAGTACTGGAGTAGAATTTGGTTTCCTTTGAACCAAATTTCAAATCACCTAAAATCCTAACTTATACACATCTTCTTGGAACCAAATTTCAAAAAACAAAAGCAGCCATCACAAAAACACAGTTTAAGCAGCCAACAATCTAGCAGAATACAATTTAAGTGTCCGTCAGAAAACACCACCACCATACTTCAAGTTAAAGTCTACCAAATTCAAAATACTAATGCCAACCAAATCCCATGGAATCCCAGTCATTATCATTACAAAATGTTACCAAATGCAGATTGTAGAATGCAGAACTAGCAAAATCAGCAGAATATAAAACCATCCCCAGCTTGAAAACTGCACCACCATACTTCAAAATACTATGCCAAGTTGCCAACAATCTAGCCCTCATTTTGAACATAAAAAACAGTAAACACTAAGAAAAACGAAAAGTAGTAAAAAAAATTACAACAAACAGAAAAAAGATGTATAAGATTTACCTCAACCATGAAAAAACAATTGCAGCATGCCACGGTTGCCACCAACTCCTTAATCGTTATGAGTTGATTCCAAGACAACTACAAACATAAGAAGAAGAAAAACAAACAAAAAAAAACAACTAAGACATTTAACATATAAGATATTTAAGAACCACATAACATAAAGAAATCAAGAACTAAAAAGAGTAGTACCCGAATCTAATTACTCCAACTCATCAAGTTGTTCTTTTATATTGATTTTAGTTGGTTTCCTTATCCATTGTTGCGTGCAAATAAGAGCTTCCACGGTCTTCGGAGAGAGAGAACTTTGGTAGGGATCAATCACACGTCCGCCCGTGCTAAAAGTGGATTCGGAGGCAACCGTGGACACGGGCATAGCTAGCACATCTCGTGCCATTTGAGAAATAATTGGATACTTAGAGGAGTTTAACTTCCACCAACGGAATACATCAAATTTGTCACTATCATCCTCACTTGCTTCCGCAAGATACTTTTCCAATTCCGATTTGCATGCCATGTTGGTTTCCTTTTGCATGTGCATCTTAAATTGAGATTTCAAAGACTTATGACTACCAATCTCCATTTCAAATTCATCCAAATCTCCTTTGTCCGATGATCCCCCAACTTCTTGGCTACGCACATTCGAGTTTGCATTATTCTTGACATACCATTCAAATAAACGGGTAATTCCATTTGTTATATTATCCGTCAACTCACCAACCACCATCTTATCATAGCCCAAAGTATTTCGAAAGCAATATTCAAAGAAACCAATTTTGCATCGAGGGTCAAGAACAACCACAAACATCAACATTTGATTAATCTTATCAAAATCCCCCCAATACTTATCAAACTTCTCACGCATACCAAGTGCCATATCATGCAATTCACTATCATCGGTTTCACACAACTTCACAATATCTTGTTGAATCAACACCTTTTCATCAAAAAAAACATTGCAAGTGACATACAAAGAACCCGAAAATTTCAAAGTTGCAAGGTAAAACACTCGAAGAAACTTAACATACAACTTGATTTTTTCCCAATCACTTGAAGTTGGAGGCCCAACACTTTCCTTCCGCCCTCTCCCTCTCCTTTTCTTTCTTTTCTCAATTTCAATTATCCTACCCATACCCTCAAAACCATCAACATCATCAAATGCCTCATCAATCTCCTCCTCTCTTACATTTAATTTGAAGGACGGGTCATCACATAATCGATCAAAAGCCTTTTGATAAGTTAAAGCCCTCTCCAACATAAAATATGTATAGTTCCAACGAGTAGACACATCCAAACAAGGTTTAAGCCTACATGTAATGCCCTCCTTTTCAACACATGACCAAAACTTCGCCATTCTAGAAGGGGAAGACCTCACATATCTCACAATATTTCGCACCCTTCCAATTGGGACATCAATCTCTTGCAATCCCTCATGTACGATTAGATTTAGGATATGTGCTGAACATCTCACATGCAAGAACTCGTGATTTAACATGGTGGTCTTCCTATGTTTTGTCTTTCTCTCCAAGTAACCAATCAAAAGACTATTCGATGATGCATTATCAACCGTAACAGTTAAAAACTTATCAATCCCCCAATCCAACAAGCATTGTTCAACCATCCTACCAAGAGTATCACCCTTATGATTAGGAACGACGCAAAAATTCAGAATTTTCTTTTGATATTTCCAATTCTCATCAATAAAATGTCCCGTAAGACACATGTAATTCAAATTTTGGACTGAAGTCCAAGTGTCCGTTGTAAGACACAACCTTTGATGCTTAACTATTTGTTTCAATGCCATTTTCTCCTCCCCATAAACAAGCATGCAGTTCTTGGCCATCACAAGCCTACCAAGAGGCTTCCACATTGGTTGAACAACTTCAATAAACTATTTGAATCCTTCACCCTCAACAAATGAAAATGGCAATTCATCAATTATTATCATCTTCACTAGTGCTATTTTACATGCGTCAGCACTGAAGGTTATAGGCACAAGGTTTGCACTTGTTTCGCCATTGTGTTCCTTTTTTTGAAAACTAAGTTGTTTTGCCTACTACCCGTAAATTTCGTGCTCATGGGATAATTGAAACACTGATACTTTAGATGATGAGTAAGTGATTTTGTACCATTGAGCTTCGAATGACATGCATAATCCTTCCGACACCATTTGCATGTAGCCCTAGGTTTCGGATGACCGTCTGGTGTAATAAAGTAAAAATGTTTCCAACAAGCAGCCCTCTTATTAGCAATACTACCAACAATCTTTTTCGACTCAACCTTATTTTCAATTTCAAGCACTTAATCATCGTTTAATTCAGCATTTTGAGGAATATCAAACTCAGCAGCATCATCCATAATATCATCATCATCATCCTCAATATCATCCATCTAAAACAAATGAAAATTAAAATGAACATAATCACACTCTAATTTTCAGGCACTGATGAAATTGTATATGAACATATAAAGTTATAAACTGTGTTCTCATGCTCCAAACTCCAAAGTTCATGCACTAATCTTATTTTCAGTTCATCAACTCATGCTCATGCGAAAAGTATTTTGCAAATACTAATAAATTAGGATTTTGAGATTGAATACCTCAAGCTCATGGTCAAGCTCATGGTCAGACATTTTGTCGGCGTTGTCGAGGTTGAAATTCCACGTGAGCCTAAAGCTTGGGCTCAGCCAATGCAAGTGTGCCCCCACACCTTTGAAAAATCTCTCTCAATAGCTACAGACAGAAAAAGAAAAATCAGGTGATTCCTAGCTCTGCGGAACTTAGGTAATACTAGGGGTGTTATCGGTTCGGGGTCGGTCGGTTCGGTCCACCGGGATTGAAGACCGATCGGGTTCGGGGAAAAAAATGTCAGGACCAATCCCAACCGAAATTTCAATCGGTCCAATTCGGTTTGGGGTGGATTCGGTCCGGTCGAGGAATTCGGGGAATTTGGGCTGCCCGAATTGGGCCTAGTTGGGCCAAAGATAAAAAATTAAAAATGGGCCAATTAAAAAAGAAATTGATAGTGGGCCAAAAATAGGCCCATTGCACCTGATTTTTCGATAAAAGCTATTTTTTTGATAGTGCCAATTTCACCTGTTTTTATTTTTTGAATGGCAAAAGAAGAAATTTGGCCCACATGGCCCAATCAACCACAAATACAAAAAAGCCTTCACAATATAATAACAGTAGCTAGCAAGCCTAGCATACTTGCATCAAAAATGCAAAATCACACCCAGAATAATTTACAGTGTTCACACCCAGAATTTAAAAGAAAAAAACTTCTTGAAACCAACTACTTAACTTTCACAATACAATAGCAGAGCAGTAGCATACTTTCATCAAAAATATACACATCACCCAAAATCCTTTGAACCAAATTAGCAGTAGCATACTTGGCTACTTGCATCAAAAGTCTACTACTTGCATCAATAGCAGTAGTACTGGAATAGAATTTGGTTTCCTTTGAACCAAATTTCAAATCACCCAGAATCCTAACTTTTACACATCTTCTTGGAACCAAATTTCAAAAAACAGAAGCAGCCATCACAAAAACACAGTTTAAGCAGCCAACAATCTAGCAGAATACAATTTAAGTGTCCGTCAGAAAACACCACCACCATACTTCAAGTTAAAGTCTACCAAATTCAAAACACTAATGCCAACCAAATCCCATGGAATCCCAGTCATTATCATTACAAAATGTTACCAAATGCAGATTGTAGAATGCAGAACCAGCAACTTGCAGAATGCAGAACCAGCAAAATCAGCAGAATATAAAACCATCCCCAGCTTGAAAACTGCACCACCATACTTCAAAATACTATGCCTAGTTGCCAACAATCTAGCCCTCATTTTGAACATAAAAAACAGTAAACACTAAGATCAGGTGATTCCTAGCTCCGCGGAACTTAGGTAATACTAAAATCAGGAAAAAGACTAAAATCAGGAAAAAAACAAATCGTGACTTTACCCTTAATCAGGAAAAAAACACAATGGTTCTTTAGATAATACTAAAATCAGGAAAAAAAACAAAAAAAAAAGGTATGATTGAGCAGACCAAATCGTGTCTTTACCCTTAATCGATGTTGATCAATCATATTAGTATACATAATATAGGTCTTAAAAAAAAATCTCATGCCAAAACAAACCCATAGCTCGACTGGTCTAAAAAAAAATCTCATGCCAAAAAAATCTCATGCCAAAAAAAAAAGAAACGTCCGAGATCGGATCAAAAAAAAAAACCCACAGACTGGTTTACATCCCACCAAAATCATTTGTTCAAGCATATACTCAGACCTAGCAATGTTATCCGTTACACACACACAGAGACAGAGAGAGAATAGATCTGAGGGCGGCGGCGGAATGGAGAGTGAAATCCGCTTACCGATGTGGTGGCGGAATGGAGATCGAATGCGGCGCCGATGTTGATAATCGGGGATGGTGGACACTGGACAAGACGGCGTACGTGGTGGGGGCGGCGGAGGTGAGGACGGCGCTGGTGGAGACGGCGGTGCAGATCGTGGAGGTTAGAGAGAAGGGAGAGAAGAGAACTGAGGGGAAATACTGAACTAGGGAATGGTTGCGCACTGCGTGGTCATTGAGTCTGGAGGAGTATATGATAGATAGGGTAGGGTTTGGGAGGAGTGGACGGTCAAGATTAAAACAGCAAATAGATTGACGGTTAAGATTAAAACGATTTATATAATTATATATAATATATATTGTTTGATCGGTTCGGTCCGCATTCGGTTCGGTTCGGTTCGGTCCGTATAAATTTTCAGAAAACCGAGACCGAACCGACCTAGGTTCAGTTCGGTTCGGTCCACCCCGAACTGCAAAAAAATGCCCCTGGACCGACCGAAGACCGAACCGATTAGTCGGTTTTTTCGATTTTTTTCGATCCGGTCGGGTTCGTAACAGCCCTAGTTTCATAGCCAATTCATACAATCAAGGGTATTTTTGTCCGAAACAGTTCTCATAAAGTCAGTTCTCAGAGGGATTTATTCTTAGTTTCTATACACAGTTCTCATAGAGATAATTCTCATGAAACAATTCTCATAGAGAATTCTCATAGCAAATGGTATTTTTTTAATATTACATAATTTTATGTTCAATATGGATCTTATTTAGTAGATATCGTCAAGTAGGTTCCAAAAATATAATTTTTTTTAAAAATGAATATCTACAACAAAAGATATGACTTTTTGAAATTCAAACAATGTTTTAATGGTGCACCAATACTCATGGGGCATTGGATAATTTTTCTATACTAGATGTTATCTAGTTCTGTGCGCTGATGCGCGTGAAGGGGCATGGTTGGAATAAAAAATACAAATAATTGTGCAGGACTAAATTAAGTCCAAACCTAATTTTTTGGACCGGCATAAAAATTCCCCTAAGTAATACTAGGGGTGAGCAAAATATCCGTCAAACTGCGAATCCAGTCCGAATCGATCCAAACCAGTCGATTTGTTTTGGTTTTTTAGGCGTGTGGTTTGGTCCTGGTTTATAAAATGTAAAAACCGAATCAAATGGTTTGGTTTGCGGATTTACAGTCACGGTTTTGATTCCAAACTGATCCAAACCGCAATTCTCTATATTTCATTTAATTGAACTTTATTTGAAAATTGCTAGATAATAAAAGACTCAATTATGATATACATTCTTCATGTTAGTACTATCGAATGAGTTTGAATTCTTTTTTTTTTTGATTTGCAGTTTGAATTCATTTTTAATAATTTTTGGTGATTTTAATGAAGGAAAATGCTAAATTGTGTGAAAGTAGAGGAAAAAATGTAAAAAGCGAGCTGGAATTTATTTTATTTTATTTTTGTTTGCTTATTGGCAACCTAGTTGGCTGTCAATAGAACAACCCTTTCATGAAATTGGTTCAAAATCAAGTTTCCTTTTAAATTTCTATGTGAATCTTCGTTTCTTCAAATGCTTTGTAATCAGATTATTTCAAATTCAATTAAACTGTGGTTCAAAACCGGAATCGAACCATAGTCTAATGGTTTGGATTGGTTCGGTCCTATACATTTTGTGGATTGGTTTGGTTCTCAAAATCTTTGATCCGTAAGAGTTGGTTTGGTTAGTGGTTTACCACAAAACCGGACCAATCCAATCCATGCTCACCTTTAACAAGTACGTTGGGAAGGGAAATTTGCTTAAGTTAAATAGAAGCTCAAGGAAGTACCAAAACAAATACACTCTTGTTTTGTTCAGCTATAGACTTAGATTTCGGGAATCGTAGTGGTCGTAATCATACAAAATAAATTCAAAAGAAATATTAATTCTAGTGGAATCCTCAAGTAATCAAGACTGCTATTTTATTCCACTAAAGAGAGAAAACACCTCTCATATTTGCTAAAGGAACAAAGAAGAACCGTGCCTTATAGACAGATAGGTACTCCTCATAATCTGAGATAATGTTACCATGAGAAATAAGACTGTCTCCTTTTTTAACTTGAGAATAACAATTCGACCTACTATATATTTCGAATGAACTTTTGAAGAAATGCCAAGGATACGAACAATTAGGCATAATTTCAATCATGTTAGTTCGGAGATCTATATTACGTAATCAATGTTCAATTATTTATTTGACCTATGACTCACCTATCCGAAAGAATTTTAAAAGAATTGTCACGTCCTCCATTTTGACGTAAAATATAAAGAGTTTCATTAACAAATACCTCACAATGAACCGTACGATACCCAAATATCCTTAATTTCCCATAAGATACTCCAAGTCCCAGAGTTCAAAATATTACATTCTTAGGCACAACGGCCCCAATTCAGAATAAACGTCAAAGGTCAAGAGTTTAGAGTTTACAAATATTCCGTAGTCAACTGAATTATCACCTAAGTTACAAACACATCTTCAAAAGAAATTTACAAAGATGCCTAAGTAACTCTACAATGTTAGCTTTCAAAATGTGTCCAACATCCAAGCACTCTCGCTACTGTCCAGAGTTAGTACCTGAAAAGAAGTAAGGTTTGAGCTACACTAGCCCAGTACAAATGCTACACAAACAATATATGCAAGAGAAATGCGAGAACGATGATACGATATGTACAAAGGGTAACCCAAGCATTGGACAATCGATAGGGATCTACAATCCGACAGACAAGCCATGAGAATTAGACTACACCTCAACCTTTAACCACTTTCTTATCTCGCGTGTCCAAAACGTCTAGCGTTACGTGTCACGAGCCGAAGCTCCTACCGGGCTATTCATGGGACCCCGATATCCCCTGCCAAGCACCCACCTCGTAGGTTAGGCCTTGAATAATCAATACGAGCATTAGCTCCTGCCAGGCTATTTATGGGACCCTGATATCCCCTGCCAGGCACCCACCCGTCGATGGGCCCCAAATGTCCGCACGTTGTGTCAACAAGGTTTCACGTGTCTCAAAATTCCCTTAACGTGTCATTCTAATTAAATCAAGTCCATAAATGAATCAACACTAAGTTGTACCAAACAAGAAGCGGGAGGTGCAAAGATACTTCACGAACTCAACGGATAGGATTAACGATGTTATGAAATAATTTGGTGATGTTTAGAACGAGTTAGAAGTGATCGGGGGTCAAAATAACGAAGTTTGGAGCAAAACAGCAAAAGCTGATTTTAGGGCACTTTGTATCGATACTAGCGATTCTAGTATCGATACAGATGGGCTTAAAAACATTCCAGAGATTCTTGTATCGATACTGATCTGAGCAGTATCGATACAAATGGGTGTTCGAGCAGATTTTCTGCAGATTTCGACGATTTCAACCACAACACAATCACAACAACCACAACAACAAAAAGACACGATTCAAGACTAGAAAACACTCCTATTACATATATTGAGAGGTAGAATCCCTACCTCGAGGCCGAAGAACGAACCCAAGGAGACACGAGCCCTAGCTCTCCGAAAATTTTGATTCGAGCGACAAACGACCTCCTTGAGCTCCAATGAACGGGATACGGACCACAACACGCGTAGAGGTCGAAGGATTGAAGATGATCTTGGTGGGTTTTGAGTGAAATTGGTGGAATTTGGTGAGAGAGCAAGAGAGAGTGAGAGAGGCGTTGGAGAGAGAGTGAGCCGGTGGGTGTGTGGTGGAGAAAGATAATTCTCTACACACTCACCCTCCTATTTATACCCAAAAAATCACAAATCACACATTACCTCCTTCTATAATTAATTCATTCGTTTTAACCCCAAATCACATAAATACGATTATTCCATGGCAAAAATTCAAAAAAACCCCTGAACTTTGAACTCAATGTCAAATAGGCACCTGAACTTAAATAAACTTCAATTGAACACCTGAACTTTCACTCCGTTATCAATTTACCCCCTGCCGTCTCAATCCGTTACTTGTCGTTAACGGCACAGTTAAAAAAAAAAAAACTTACCACCAGTTTGCAATCCTATGAAGCAGAAATGTGATTATGAGAGCCTTAGAGACAAAATTTGATTATGTCTCTTTAGAATAATATGATCAGAATAATAAGATCTTCACACCCGTTCAAACGGATTAAAAATTGGAGCACTTAATTTTTTAACCATATTTTTTAATATATAAACGGTCTCAAAAAAAATTAAGTGCTCAAATTTTCAAAAAGAATTTTTAAAAAAATTCCTCCTACTTCCAACATTTCTCTCTCTATCTCTCTCCACTTATTACCCAGACCCGGGGGCTCTGCTGCCCCAAAGGCACATCAGCCCCTACCCACGCTGGCAACGTTTCAACGTTTTGGTTGAATAAAAAATTCATACCACCAGTTTGCAATCCTATGGAGCAGAAACGTGATTATGAGAGCCTTAGAGACAAAATTTGATTATGTCTCTTTATAATAATATGATCAATAATAAGATCTTCACACCCGCTCAAACGGATTAAAAATTGAAGCACTTAATTTTTTAATCATATTTTTTAATATATAAACGGTCATAAAAAATTAAGTGCTCAAATTTTCACTCCGTTTTGAATCCGTAGAAGGATATTTAAGTGCGCATAAAAAATTAAGTGCTCATAAAAAATTAAGTGCTCATAATCACATTTCTGCTCCATAGGGTCCTAAATAAAGAACACATACTTAATATGAGAGCCTTAGAGATAAAAATGAATTACGACCCTTTAGAATAATATGATAAGAATAAAAAGATCTTTGCACCGATTCGAACGGAGTGAAAATTTGAGCACTTAATTTTTTGAGACCGTTTATATAATTTTTGAGACCGTTTATATATTACTGTAAAAAATATTAATCCGTTTGAACGGGTGTGAAGATCCTATTATTCTGATCATATTATTCTAAAGAGACATAATCAAATTTTGTCTCTAAGGCTCTCATAATCACGTTTCTGCTTCATAGGATTGCAAACTGGTGGTAAGTTTTTTTTTTTTAACTGTGCCGTTAACGACAAGTCACGGATTGAGACGGCAGGGGGTAAATTGATAACGGAGTGAAAGTTCAGGTGTTCAATTGAAGTTTATTTAAGTTCAGGTGCCTATTTGACATTGAGTTCAAAGTTCAGGGGTTTTTTTGAATTTTTCCCTTATTCCATTTCCTTTCCGAAAATTATGCATTTAATAAATATCAACCTTGGATAAAAATAAATACGGGTCTCTACATTCTACCCTCCTTACAGAAATTTCGTCCTCGAAATTACCATGCCCAAACTAACCACTAATGTATCATGTATGCATGCAACAACCATAACTTCCATCATTATGCAATAAATCAATCACCGTAATACTCGAAACTTAAGCACTTACATTGGTTCATTCCGGAAATAGGTGCGGGTATTTCTCTCTAACTTCGTCCTCTCTTTCCCACGTTGATTCCTCGCTATCTTGACTTCTCCACAAGACTCGCACTAGCGGTATCGTCTTACCCCTCAAAACTTGATCACGCGAATCTAGGATACGAATCGGTTCTTCCCCATAAGATGCATCAGCCTCTAACTCAAGTTCGGACCATTCAAGCACATGCGACGGATCCGGTTCGTACTTTCTCAACATAGACACGTGAAACACGTCATGGACACCCGATAGCTTCGCTGGCAAAGCCAAGCGATACGCAACCTCTCTAATTTTCCCGATAATGTCAAACGGCCCGATATAGCGCTGTGATAGCTTCCCTTTCTTCCCAAAACGTGATAACCCCCTACGAGGCGATACCTTAAGGAATACGTGATCCCCTTCTTCAAAAGACAACGGGCGACGACGACGATCGACATAACTCTTTTGCCTACTTTGCGCGGTCAATAATCTTTGGCGAATCACCTTGACTTGTCCGGTCGTTCTATCCTGAGCTTCTTTAAGGCGTTGTCGAATAGCTCTCATACTCTCGGAGGTCTCCGTGATCATATCCGGCCCCACTAGCATAGCCTCTCCCAATTTGGTCCAACATACCGGCGATCGACACGGTCTTCCATATAAAGCCTCATACGGTGCCATTTCGATACTCGATTGATAGCTATTGTTGTACGCGAATTCTACCAACGGCAAATGATCCTCCCAACTACCCCGAAAATCCATCACACAAGCTCGAAGCATATCTTCTAAAATCTAAATCGTTCTCTCGGATTGTCCATCGGTTTGAAGATGATAGGCGGTGCTAAATAAAATATTGGTGCCCAAAGCGACTTGTAAACTCTGCCAAAAACGCGCAGTGAACCTCGGATCACGATCGGACACGATGGATACGGGAATCCCCTGAAGTCGAACAATCTCCCGAATGTACAAACGACTCAAGGTTTCCACGGAATCGGTAACACGGATAGGCAAAAAGTGAGCGGTTTTGGTCAAACGATCCACGATCACCCAAATAGCGTCATGTCCCTTTGGCGACCTCGGCAAACCCGTGACGAAATCCATGGTCACATTCTCCCATTTCCATTCGGCCCACAGGCAATGGTTGTAACTCCCCCGCGGGTCGTTGATGTTCGGCTTTCACTTGTTGACACGTGAGACACTTGGACACAAAAATCACCACGTCCCTCTTCATTCCGGACCACCAAAATTGTCTACGTAGATCATGGTACATTTTCATCCCTCCCGGATGAACGGCTAAAGGCGAATGATGGAATTCTCGCAAGATTTCCTCCCGACACGAAATGGGTACGAACAATTTTCCTTGATAGCGCAAGCTTCTATCGGCGTGTATCATCCACCCCTCTTGAGTATTTCCACTAAAGAATCTAGCACGAAGTTCCTCTGCTTCTTCATCGCGTTGTTGAGCTTCAATTACTCGTGTCGATAGTGTTAAGTGTACGGTTAAGTTGCATAACGTTACCCCTTCCCGAACCCCTCAAAATACGAAGCATAAGAGCCCAAATCGTTCATCATCTTCCACTCATAAACAGCTAGACTCGCAAGGTGTGTTGGTTTTCTACTCAGTGCATCCGCTACAATGTTCGCCTTCCACGGGTGGTATTGTAACTCGAAGTTGTAATCCTCCAAATGCTCCATCCAACGGCGTTGACGAAGGTTAAGTTCCTTTTGAGAAAACAAGTACTTCAAACTTTTGTGATCGGAAAAGACTTCAAATCTCTCACCGTACAAATAATGGCGCCAACTCTTCAAAGCAAAAACGACGGCCGCAAGCTCCAAGTCATGTGTCGGGTAATTTCGTTCGTGAGTTTTCAATTGCTGCGATCCATACGCTACCACTCGCCCCTTTTGCATCAAAACGCATCCTAACCCTTCCTTAGACGCATCACAATACACGGAGTAGCCAACTCCACGTTCGGGCACGATCAAAACCGGTGCGGTAGTCAACCTCTTCTTTAGTTCTTCAAAAGCCGCCTCACATGAGTCACTCCATACGAAACGAGTCCCTTTACGTGTCAATCTAGTCATCGGTGCCGCTAAACGAGAGAAGTCCAAGACAAAACGGCGGTAGTACCCAGCCAAACCCAAGAAACTACGGATTTCAAACACGTTTTTCGGTCGCTGCCAATTCATAACCGACTCTATCTTCCCCGGATCAATGGATACACCTCCCTTCGAAACTACGTGACCCAAAAATTTGACCTCGGACAACCAAAACTCACACTTACTAAGTTTGGCGTACAATTGGTGCTCCCTCAAGAGCTCAAGAACAAGGGTGAGATGAGATTGGTGTACCTCCTCCGTAGGTGAATAAATAAGAATGTCATCCACAAAGACGATGACAAACCGATCAAGATAAATACGGAAAATACGATTCATCAAGTCCACTAATGTAGCCGGAGCGTTCGTCAATCCAAAGGGCATAACAATAAATTCGTAATGGCCGTAACGAGTACGAAATGCGGTTTTAGGGATATCCTCCTTATGAACCCTCAACTGATGGTAACCGGATCCCAGATCAATTTTGAAGAAACAAGTGGCACCCCTAAGTTGATCGAACAAATCATCAATTCTAGGCATAGGATACTTGTTCTTGACGGTGACTCGATTTAGTTTACGGTAATCAATACACAAACGGAGTGAACCATCCTTCTTCTGTGCGAAGAGAGCCGGTGCTCCCCACGGCGACGTACTCGGACGGATGAAGCCTAAGTTCTCCAATTCTTGCAACTGAATTTTCAACTCTCTCAGTTCAGCGGGCGCGAAGCGATACGGAGATAGGAGCGGTACCGGGAAGTAACTCAATGGTGAACTCAACCTCTCTTTCAGGAGGCAAACCGGGTAACTCCTCCGGGAATACATCCGGAAAGTCGCGGACCACTAAGGGTAACTCTCCACGCTCGGAGGCATCCTCATCTAACGTCAAGCTAGCCAATAATACATAAATCGACTCGCGTTCTCGAGGCCCACATAGATATGGTTCTAACGGTTCTCGACGCTCCCCAAAGAATTCGAAACAAGGACCCTCGGGTGGACAAATGCAAACCCGACGCTTGAAACAATCAATGGTAGCATGAAATGTGGACAGCCAATCCATTCCTAAGATGAGATCAAACCCTGACATTCCCAGAATGATGAAATCGAACACAAAACGACGGTCACGGATGATCAACTCACAATCTCGACAGATACGATCAAGTGGTGTCCTACCCCCTAAAGGTGTCTCAACGAATAAAGGAGGACTAAGACTCTCTGTTTCCAATTCCAAGGCACACACAAAAGATGCAGCAATGAATGAATGTGATGCTTCAAAATCAAAAAGTACTTTAGCAAATGAGTTGAATAAAAGGAATGTACCCCTCACAACAGGAGTCTCTGGAGCCTGAGGAATAGTAGATGGACTAGCTGAAGTGATGTTGTAGACTCGCCCCTGGGTACCCTGACCCTGCACAAAACCTCCCCTCTGACCGGTGCTCTGAATATGCGCGGAAGAGCTCGCCCCCTTATCAACCCCTGAACTCTGAGCCGACGTAGTCTGGCGGAAGTGAGGCTGCTGCTGCCTCTGAGTACCCCAAAACTATTGGCCCGCATTGCGCCCCGTTCCCGACTGCTGTACGGAACCCGACTCACTACACACTGCCGAACCCTGAAGACAATTCCTCGCGAGATGATCCGTCTTCCCACAAGTGTAGCAAGCCTTCTCAAGATGTGGACATTGTGCACGCACGTGTCCCGGTTGATTGCACTTATAGCATACAGGTGGAGGCCTAGACAACGCACCCCGAGTCCCTGAAGATGGTGGCCTGAAGCTCGATGAGCTACCTGCGGTGTCTGAGATGGTTCCCTCGGTCTTTTCCGTCCTTGACTTCCAAAACTCCCCGACGACGAACTCACGCCCACATTAGATTGCCTCGGTTCCCAAACTCCCCTATTTCTCTGCGCCTCTTTCGGTATCTCGATGCTCCTCGCGCATTCCACCACCTCAGAAAACCTCGTCCTACGTTGGACAGTCACCAGTCTCTTGAAGGTGTTGTTCAGCCCTTTCTCAAATCGTCGGCACCTCCTCTCCTCCGTCGCCACCAACTCCGGAGCGAAACGAGACAAAGATCGGAATTTCAACACATATTCCGAGACAATCATATTACCCTGTTCTAGTTTCTCAAACTGATCTCTCATAGTGTCACGTGAGGTTTCCGGGAAATACTGCTCTTCAAAGAGCGCTTCAAACTCAGCCCACGTCAAGTTCTCAACATCCGGCTCATCTACTTGTGCCGCGGTCCTCGCCGCTCTCCTAGCATCTTTCCTACTTTCCAACACTGCTTCCCACCATTCACCTGCTTCCCCGACTAACTGAACGGCCACAATTCCCACCCTAATGTTGTCCTCGGTAATATTAAGGGCTCGGAATAGTTTACGGATTTGGGTTAGCCAATGGTCGGCTACCAATGGGTCACTATCTGTCCCGTCAAACACTGGAGGGTTCCTACGGCTGAACTCTCGCATTGCCACCATGGCTCGGTCCTCAGCATTCTCTCTCGGAGCTTGGTTCAAAAGATTTGCAGCCGTAAGTGCTGCGACAAGATCCCTAGCGAATTGATTCTGATTCAGAGGCACACCTGCACCTCGACCGGCCCCAGCCCTTGGATTCCCACCTGGGTTCTCCCCATGTTGACTCACCTCATCCTCAAGAGGTACCCCACGGCCTCGACCACCCCGGTTTCCAACCCCGCCACGTCTAACACGAGTCCTCGGAGGCATCTTACTACAAGGATATAAGAAGGAAAGACCATTAACCACAATAGTATAACTAAGGGATCAAAGCCCTAACTCCCCAACATGGGTAAATAACTCTACACCACTCTACGATCACAAAAATGCAATGCCACATAGTCACATGGATGTTAGTCACACAAGCATGCAGAAATTACGTTAGAGGGCGCGACATTTTGAACCCATGAGGCGAAACGCCTCCCCACGGTTTCTAGGTGTTCTAAACCTATGCTCTGATACCAAATTGTCATGTCCTCCATTTTGACGTAAAATATAAAGAGTTTCATTAACAAATACCTCACAATGAACCGTACGATACCCAAATATCCTTAATTTCCCATAAGATACTCCAAGTCCCAGAGTTCAAAATATTACATTCTTAGGCACAACGGCCCCAATTCAGAATAAACGTCAAAGGTCAAGAGTTTAGAGTTTACAAATATTCCGTAGTCAATTGAATTATCACCTAAGTTACAAACACATGTTCAAAAGCAATTTACAAAGATGCCTAAGTAACTCTACAATGTTAGCTTTCAAAATGTGTCCAACATCCAAGCACTCTCGCTACTGTCCAGAGTTAGTACCTGAAAAGAAGTAAGGTTTGAGCTACACTAGCCCAATAGAAATGCTACACAAACAATATATGCAAGAGAAATGCGAGAACGATGATACGATATGTACAAAGGGTAACCCAAGCATTGGACAATCGATAGGGATCTACAATCCGACAGACAAGCCATGAGAATTAGACTACACCTCAACCTTTAACCACTTTCTTATCTCGCGTGTCCAAAACGTCTAGCGTTACGTGTCACGAGCCGAAGCTCCTACCGGGCTATTCATGGGACCCCGATATCCCCTGCCAAGCACCCACCTCGTAGGTTAGGCCTTGAATAATCAATACGAGCATTAGTTCCTGCCAGGCTATTTATGGGACCCTGATATCCCCTGCCAGGCACCCACCCGTCGATGGGCCCCAAATGTCCGCACGTTGTGTCAACAAGGTTTCACGTGTCTCAAAATTCCCTTAACGTGTCATTCTAATTAAATCAAGTCCATAAATGAATCAACGCTAAGTTGTACCAAACAAGAAGCGGGAGGTGCAAAGATACTTCACGAACTCAACGGATAGGATTAACGATGTTATGGAATGATTTGGTGATGTTTAGAACGAGTTAGAAGTGATCGGGGGTCAAAATAACGAAGTTTGGAGCAAAACAGCAAAAGGTGATTTTAAGCCCATCTGTATCGATACTAGCGATTCTAGTATCGATACAAATGGGTGTTCGAGCAGATTTTCTGCAGATTTCGACGATTTCAACCACAACACAACCACAACCACAACAACCACAATAACAAAAAGACACAATTCAAGGCTAGAAAACACTCCTATTACATATATTGAGAGGTAGAATCCCTACCTCGAGGCCGAAGAACGAACCCAAGGAGACACGAGCCCTAGCTCTCCGAAAATTTTGATTCGAGCGACAAACGACCTCTTCGAGCTCCAATGAACAGGATACGGACCACAATACGCGTAGAGGTCGAAGGATTGAAGATGATCTTGGTGCATTTTGAGTGAAATTGGTGGAATTTGGTGAGAGAGCAAGAGAGAGTGAGAGAGGCGTTGGAGAGAGAGGGAGCCAGTGGGTGTGTGGAGGAGAAAGATAATTCTCTACACACTCACCCTCCTATTTATACCCAAAAAATCACAAATCACACATTACCTCCTTCTACAATCAATTCCTTCATTTTAACCCCAAATCACATAAATAAGATTATTCCATTTCCTTTCCGAAAATTATGCATTTAATAAATATCAACCTTGGATAAAAATAAATACGGGTCTCTACAAGAATTCTTCAATGATCGATTAGTAATACTCCTTCGATTAATTGGATGACAAAAGAGGAGCTTACCAGCACCACAGTTATCGGTTAGAAGTATGCTAAGTAATTCTAAAGTACCTTCTACATTGTGGATGCATGCTCGTAGGACTGCCGTATATATTTTGAATCGGGTTCCTAGTAAGACAATTCCAAAAAAGACCCCATTTAAACTGTGGATAAGAAGGAAACTAAGTTTAAGACACCTGCATGTTTGGGGTTGTCCAACGGAGGTTAGGATTTATAATCCACATGAAAAGAAATTGGATTTTAGAACGATCAATGGTTACTTTATAGGTTACCCTGAAAAATCCAAAGGGTATAGGTTTTACTGTCCTAATCATAGTACGAGAATTGTAGAAATCGGTAATGCCAGATTCATTGAGAATGATGAAATCAGTGGGAGTGATGAGCCACGTAATGCGATTATTCAAGTAGGGTACAAGTTCCTTTACCCATAGCTTCACCTAATGTTGTTATTCCTACAATTGTTGAACAACATGATACAATTGTTGAACAACATGATGTCATGGAACAACAAACGAATAATCAACCACATAATGAGATTGTTACCAATGAAGAGATTGTAGAACAACCACAAGAAATAGCATTAAGAAGATCTCAAAGAGAAAGGAGATCAGCTATCTCAGATGACTACGTGGTTTATCTACAAGAATCTGAATTTGACATAGGAACTATTAAGGATCCGGTTTCATTTTCTCAAGCCATGGAAAGTGATAACTCTACTAAGTGGATTGAGGCTATGAATGATGAGTTGAAATCAATGGACCAGAATGAAGTCTGGGATCTCGTTGAGTTGCCAGAAGGTTACAAGGAAACTTTCTCTCCTGTGTCTAGGAAAGATTCAGTTAGAATTATCATGGCATCAGTGGCTCATTATGATTTAGAGTTACATCAAATGGATGTGAAAATAGTTTTTTAAATGAGAGTTTAGATGAAGAAGTTTATATGGGTTTTTATTCATGTTGTAGAGCAATATCATGGAAAAGTGCAAAACAAACTATCACTGCTACATCTACTATAGAAGTTGAATTCATGGCGTGTTTTGAGGCCACGGTTCATGGATTATGGTTGTGCAACTTTATCTCAGGACTTGGAGTTGTCGACTCTATTGCCAAGCCGCTGAGAGTTTGTTACGATAATTCTGCAGCAATATTTTTCTCCAAAAATGACAAGTATTCTAATGGTGCTAAACGCATGGAATTGAAATACTTTGTTGTTAAAGAAGAGGTTCAGAAACAAAATGTATCAATCGAGCGCACAACTTATGATCGCATATCCATTAACTAAGGGGTTACCGCCAAGGATATTTAAGGAGCATGCCAATAGGATGGGTCTTGAGCGTAACCCATAACAGTTTGTTTATGATTTGGATTGCAGACCTTTTTGAATATACTCCTCACTAAGTGACCGTGTTAGGCGCACAGTTCGCTAGTGTTATAGTACATGAAAGGGACTATGTTGTATATTAAATGTAGAACCGCCATGACTTGCATTAGTGAGTTGTTTAATAATTGTATTATGACATTGACCAAATTATGATAGGGGTTGATGTGGTTTAATGTGTGCCTAAAGTTAATTTCGTTGAAATGTGATATAAGTATCATATGGGCCAAGTGAGAGAATGTATGATTTTTTTCGTTATTGGCCCACATTACGTAATCGGCACATATGGTAATTATATATTGATGAGATTATGAGCCATATCTTTTCCCCTGAGAAATTATGTGATTGGTCAAATTGATGGAGTTGTTTTCTAGAATCTTACTTTGATAGAAAGTAGAATAAACGTTTTATTAGGAAACAGGTCCTCTCTCTGCCTATAAAATAGCAAGCAGTCCACCATCAAATTAAGCCACTATATAGCTAGAAAAGAGGGTTAAGATAGAGAAACCTTTTTCGTTAGGATTTGCAAGTATTGTCGCTAAAGTTCTTGGATCAATAATGTTCATAGCATTGGATTTGGTACCCTTCCACATATGTTTAATTTCCTCATAGTTCTAGTTCTTGAAATTAATGGGCTTGTTAATTAATTAACGGCGTCATAAAAAATTTAGACTAATCGAGTTTAACCGATGTCAACAGATTCATGATGAGAGGCAAATCAAACGACTACATATGCGGGGAAACAGTTAATTGGAGGAACACCATAATTCATAAACCATGCTTTGATACCACATGTAAAATAATCTATCATGCTGTTAAATAATTAACAAGCCCATTAATTCCAAGAACTAGAACTATCATGCTCTCACAATCATAACATAATGCGGAAATTAAACATATGAGGAAGCGTACCAGAATCCATTGCTAGAAAAAGGGTCAAGAGAGAGAATCCTTTTCCGTTAGGGTTTGCATGTATTATCGCTAAAGTTCTTGGATCAATAATGTTCATAGCATTGGATTTGGTACCCTTCCACATATGTTTAATTTCCTCATAGTTCTAGTTCTTGAAATTAATGGGCTTGTTAATTAATTAACGGCGTCATAAAAAATTTAGACTAATCGAGTTTAACCGATGTCAACAGATTCATGATGAGAGGCAAATCAAACGACTACATATGCGGGGAAACAGTTAATTGGAGGAACACCATAATTCATAAACCATGCTTTGATACCACATGTAAAATAATCTATCATGCTGTTAAATAATTAACAAGCCCATTAATTCCAAGAACTAGAACTATCATGCTCTCACAATCATAACATAATGCGGAAATTAAACATATGAGGAAGCGTACCAGAATCCATTGCTATGAACTTTATTGATCCAAGAACTTTAGCGATAATACATGCAAACCCTAACGGAAAAGGATTCTCTCTCTTGACCCTTTTTCTAGCAATATAGTGACTTAATTTGATGGTAGACTGCATGCTCTTTTATAGACAGATAGAGGACTTGTTTCCTAATAAAACGTTTATTCTACTTTCTATCAAAGTAAGATTTTAGAAAACAACTCCATCAATTTGACCAATCACATAATTTCTTAGGGAAAAAGATATGGCTCAAAATCTTATCAATATATAATTACCATATGTGCCGATTACGTAATGTGAGCCAATAGTGGAAATTATCTTACAAGCTCCTCTCCGTTCCTCGATCGTCTCTCCATACTCTTATTTTTTGTCGGGTTTACAACCATAATATAAACCGTTCATCATATAATTAAAACATAGAGGAAAAATCGTGTCTTTGAAAAATTAATTTGATCAAAGATCATAGTGCGTATTATAATGTAAAATGAGTTGACAAATACCCCAACATTTTACACTTTAACAGAACAAAATGCAATTTAGTCACATATTTATTGATATATATATTAAAATTGATTTTTTCACAAATGTGTTCTATTATATAAGTTCTGCGAGATCAACGATTTGCATCATGATTGTGGGCTCAATATGGATCGATAAGATTGGATTATGGAGAGATGGAGTACAGAAAGGAGCTGAACTCGTGAAAATCACGAGGTCAAATCCTCAGCACCCATTTTCTCTGTCTCCATGCAATTTTAACAGTTAGATCACATGATGATTTATTTAACACTGTAACATGAAACACGATCTAACGGTTCAAAACACATGGCGACACGGGGGACAAGGGGAATAGAGGAACTGGGGTGGCAAATCACTCACTAAGAGAAACTCCAACCAAGCTCTGTAATGCTCCAACTATCTATATTGAGGAAATTTTTTTCATAGTTTTCATTTTTTCTTCAAATTTTTGTATTTTATGGGAGAAACTTGGAAGGACCTATTGTTCTTTTTAGAGATTTGATCTCCAAATTTAGTTTTGGATTTGCAGAAACGGAGACCTCACCTCCATTTTAGAGACTAAATCTCTAAAAAAGATGATAGATCCCTCCAAAATTCTTCCATAGGGTATATAAAGTTGAATAAAAGAAAAAGTAAATTGCAAAATATCCCTTCAATACGGAGATTTAGGCCCCATATCGCTAAAGTTTTTCTTTTTTAAGTACTTATTTCTTTCTTTACGAGAAAAATAATACTTCATCTTTAATTCAAAAAAATAAGTACTTCGTTAAAAAATGAAATACTCCTTATTTTTCTTTCGAACACACCCTAGTTTCCTTGGAGTTCCTCTTACCAAGAAAAGAAAGAACCAAGAAAAGAAAGAAGAAATGGTTGCCACGTGCTACGACGGCATTTGAGTACTGAGTCGTTTCGACGGCGAACGACTAGAAACGCTGCAGAGGCACGACGGAGCCACCTATCCATCTATCCCAACGGGTTATGGGCTGCACTCAGTACTGTACTTACTCGTAGCGCCGGCAGCACATGAGAGATGCGCACAAACCCGTCCTACTCCTCCGCATCTCGCTAGTCTGCGTCCTCGTCGCCTCACGTGCGCCGGTGGCGCAGCCTCCCACCACCGCCACTCAACCAAACGACGAGCTCGGAAATTTCTCGGGGATCGACGGCGGCGGTCGAAGAAGCATCGTGGTCATGTCCAAAGCTCGAGTCTACGCGGACGTCAACGTTGTTCGCCCCAGAGAGTACTGGGATTACGAGTCGCTCACTCTTCAGTGGGGGTAATTTTGACAGCCCTAATTCTCGTCTGGTTGTTCTTGTTCTTTCATTTTTTTTTTCATCGTCTATAGGTGATTAGTGTAGAATAGTGATGTGGATGATCTAGGATGATCAAAGTGAGATATGCTATCCATCTTTCTGATAGCTTGAGTCAGGGACGGAAAGGGTGGCGGATGAGACCGGGCGACTACCTGCTCAAGTTTCAAAATTTCGTAGAATTACAGGAGTGTTTTCCTTGAAAATGTCAAAACTATAAGTTGGTCCGCCCAATGTTTTCTAGAAAAATTTAATATCCGTCTATCCAAGGTTTTTTTTTTAACAATTCAATAATCATCCTCCTTAGAGCGTATACATCTATATTCTATATACGTTTAATATTTCACCTTTTGAAATTAATATAAACTAGAAGGTGGGCACACACAATGTGTATGCAGAAGATTATACAAATCTAAAATTATTAATGATTGTTTTTATGTAATTGAATTGGTTGATCGAAAACACCATCTATATATGTTTTTTTAAATTTGTTTTTGTAATATGTATTGACAGAAATATGAGTCATTGCCAAAACATTTTAATGTTTGCCCACCCAATATTTAAATGTTGTGTCCGTACTTGAGCTCGAGTGTTCCAATATCTTGCTGGAATGGGAGATCATTGTAGGTTGATCATCTGTAATCTGCGGAGTTTATTTGTACATATGTATACTTGGTATTCATATTTGTGTTCTTATGTTTATATAGGTGTCTGTCAAGTATACGTCTATTTTGTATGAATCCAACGAGGATCTAGCAACACTTACTAATTACTTTCAATTTTTTGGAAAAATGAATAAAATAATAACTAAAATGTATGTGAAAATGAATTACTGGAAGCTGCAACTCTTCATAGTTGAAGTTGGGTGTGAGTACAAGAAACATTGAAATGATTAGGTATTGAGACTCTTGTTAGAAACCATTAGAAAGAATCGAAGGCTTTGTGGACATCATTGTTTTGATAACTGTGGACGGAAGGATTGGATGGATGACAGAAAAACTCAATAATGAGATACTTGGATGTCATGCCAATTTAAGATAGAAAAGGGTAGGATTTGAGAGCAATGGTTTCCATGAAATTTGCAGTAAATGGTGGAGTATAGAGGAATGATCGTATAGATGGTGGAGTATAGAGGAATGATCTTAAATGGTAGAGTATAGAGGAATGATCCATGATGGGCAACCCTATAGCTGTTGGGATCAAGAATTTTAAATTACATATGAATGAGTCATTGAAGAATGAAGACACGTAGGGGAATGTGATGTCTTGCCCTCCTAGGTGGGCCATTGATAGACATTTTGACTTTGGTTACGACATCATCTTATGACTTATGTTTATTAAGATGCAAAGATCTCTTATTTTGTTCAGTACCATATGGCCTACGCAACTGTTGAGTTGGTAACACTCTTGCATGATCAGTAGGCTAACATTGCTGGTTAACTAACATTGTTAAGGAAATTTTACCTTTTCTAGAAAGTGCCTTTCAAGTACTAAAAAGGTTCAGGGGAGAGCAGCACTTAGACAATTCACTTTGAAATAAAAAGCAGAAAAGCAATAAAAAGCTTTCTAGAAAGCATCCTACTTTTTAAATTCTGTTTCGATGGTCTTGATTATTTAAACATGGTTTAGCATTCTTTGAACCTTTCTCTTAGGGAATCATAGAAGGTCTCAGAGGGTAAGGCTGGGTAATGCAAATTTCATTTTTGGTATTCTGGAGTTCATTATACATCCATGAAAGGACCTTCTTTCTGAAGAGGCTGAAGCTTGAAAGATTGTTAATAAACCAATTTCATTTCCATCATTCCAGTTTGAAGACAGAAGCACAAAGTTCAAGCAATGATGTGACTTTAAATATTAGATGAAGTACAGGGAATATAGAAGCTGAAGCGACTTGAAATGTTTGGGGTTGTAATTGCAAAAATAGTTCCATAGTGCTACTATTATGCCTTTTGCCTTATACTTCATGGCTCCTTTACTTGCCTTTATATTGAATAACGTTCCTTCATTACCGCTTCTCGTGATTTGTCACTTGTTGCCGATTGCGTCAACTTTAAATACAAACAAGAAAGGTGGATTTGCTTAATATAATCGGAAACCGACCAACTTACTGGTGGTGTGGTTGGTTGAATATGTTCAATATCTGGCCCTTTTGACATGCCAATAACATGCACTATCTCAAGGTTCATTGTAGTTAGCTACTTATCCAAAAAAAAAGGTTCATTGTAGTTAGCCTTTTGAGATTTGATTTTTCCGTACTTTTCATGGTTCTTATGTTTTACTGATATGTACTTGTTGTAAGTATTGTTCGAAAGCTGTACACTCTATCTTACATTTTTCTTTTCAGTGACCAAGACGACTATGAGGTTGTACGGAAAGTTGGAAGGGGAAAATACAGTGAAGTTTTTGAAGGCATAAATGTGAACAACAATGAGCATTGCGTAATCAAAATCCTAAAGCCCGTGAAGAAGAAAAAGGTATATTTGGATTGGTATTCGTAGAAAAATAATGTGCCTTGTGCTTTTCTGTGGGCATGGATATATAACATTAAGATGCTGATGCTGCTATAACAAAACTTGAAATAGGTTTTGATTCTTCAGGCACACGAAGGACACAACTATATATGACACATGCTCCTGTAACAGGGGGTGGTTATACGGTTTTATGTATGTAACTGATTATAAGTTAATGATTTGCATCAGTTAGAGGACGAAGACTAACTAATATCTACCTCTAACATTTACCACTATTACTACTCCCCGTCTTTTTCCCCCTTTTTGGGAATAGGACAACACTTGGTTCATAAGTGCCAATAAAGGTATAATTCAACTGTACAGGATGCATGGAAACAAAAATGACCTTGACTTACAATCCAATTGTGCATCATATGTATATTGTGGATGAAACATTATTCTGCAGTGTACCCGTATCCTTGGACTGTTGTACTAGAGTTTCCGATACTTATACTCATGCTTGACCTGGCACCCTTACCTCAGTCCAGCTAACAGTGTGTGCTATTCTATGTTACATGGACTTGGTACGAGTATCGGGTGCGAGACCTTGAACTTAAATCTTAGGGTACTGTGGTATGCGTTGCAATGTCGGGTATGGGCACAGGATACTGATAGAAAGTAGAAATTCATTAGTATTGCATATTGCATTGTACTCTTAGATGGTATGTTGTACCTTATTCAGAAGCGTACATGAACGTTAATGGGATTAGGTGAGAATACGGAATGTTTATACCCCATCCATATTCCGGGGCTATTAGTTTTCATTTCGGTAATGTGGCTTCTTTTCTTCAAATAATGTAAGCAATAAGAGAATCCAAGGCCTTGTTCGTTTTGGGTCTCAAAACCCCTGGGCACGGTCTCCAATAAATTTCCGCTATCTCTCTCTCTTCACTCATTACTCTCAAAAACCTCCCTCAAACCCAAACCAAACAGGGCCCAAGTGCTTAAATTGGGTACGGGTGTCGGACAAGAATCACACCCTTACTCATGCCATATCCATAAGACATGGGTACTGTGAGCGTAGTACGAGAGTCCATGCAACATATATGCTATGAATTTCTTGAAGGAATGCCAGTTTCATAACTGCATATACATTACATGAAGGTATTGCATGCTTCATTTACCTACTCTGGACCTTCCCCTAACAAAGAAACGACTTTGACTAATATTGGGTATACTAAAGTTAGACCAATCATAGTAGACGTCAATATATATATATATCTATGGTAACACCTAAGGCTTTATATCAAGTTTTTTATCACAAGAATTTGCAAACCGCACCAGAAATAGATATGTAAATAAATTGAAGAACCCTGGTTGTCTGATATTCTTCTTGAAAATTTGTGATTGAATGCTTGCTCCTTGTTGGCCGTATGCATGGCATCCCTTTCCTAAGACAAGATCTGAAACCTTCAAGGGTTGTATTAAGTTTGCATCTTGGTTTGTCAAAAAAATTGCCATGGCTTCTAGGGACCCTGTTTATTTAGTAAACCTCCGCTTTTTGGTTGTGATCAACTCTTTTCTGCACCATGGCTTCTGATACGTAATGTGGGCTAGAGGTGTAGTATTATATTTATGCTCTGTGCTACTGAAAGTGCCATTAGGAGTAAGCTATTAACTCGCTTTTTGTTTGTTGTGTGCTTATCAAGAGAAAAAACATTTGACTATTTTATAAGTTTTATTTTACCTGCTTTCATGTTATATCAATGTAAACTTGTGATGTCGAAACTTAGAAGGTATAATTCCTGATCTTATTCGTCATCTGTTGCAGATAAAGAGAGAAATCAAAATACTTCAGAACCTTTGTGGGGGCCCAAACGTGGTAAAACTCCTTGACATTGTCAGAGATGAGCACTCCAAAACTCCTAGCTTGATATTTGAGTATGTGAACAGCACAGATTTCAAAGTTCTGTACCCTACATTGACGGATTATGACATACGTTACTATATATATGAGCTCCTCAAGGTAAATCAAGTAGTAGAATCTTGCAGATTACTTTATTTCCCTGCTCCAAATAAATGAATAAGCATTAAAATAGAGGTCAACTTTTCTTCTTTGCTTTAACGTCCCGAACATGCACACTGGTGCCATATTCTAATGTGGACAAGCGTCAGTGAGGGTTCAGAGCGAAGGATATTAAGAATGAAGTGTGATGTCATTACAGATGCTTCGAATGTCTGCAATAAAGGCCACCTAGTAAGAATTGATTTGATTCATTCTGAATATTTTGAGGACAAGATAATGCCTTGAACCCAGTAACTTATGATCTGATAAAACCAGACTTCCCAAAATTATGTCTAATAAAGTCAGTGGTGGACATAGGATTCTTGATGCGGGGGGACTGAATCACATGTATTCATAAATTAACAATAAAATATCATCCTCATATAATAATTACACAAATTGTGAGGGGACCTTTCTTCATAATTCTTTCAAACAAAACCTAAAATGTAGTAGAAATATTGGGATAATTGGAAGGTGTGCGGGGACCCGCCCCCCCGCTTGCACCCTCCTCAGTCCGCCCCTGAATAAAGTCACCCTAAACAGGTTGATTTGTGAGAATAGACTCCTGTCGTGACAAGGTCTTTGGGGTAGGATTCGTCTGAGAGCCCAGGCCGCATGTTACGCTCATCTCCCTACAAGGTGTGCACATCAGCCTACCAGGCATGTCCCTGTGTGGCTACCCCTGGTGGGAGTTGAATCTGGTGTGGATGTTACTCAAGCCTATTCCCTACTCACCCGCCTTTGGAGGTTAAATTGAGTTTAGTCAGATTCTGAATATGATTGAGATAATATTTTGAACAGTGTGAGAATAAATGTAATTGTGTACTTCAGATAACAAATCCTGAATGTTATCTTTTATTTTTTCATAGTTATTTATGTATTGGTTTTGGTAAGTTGGCATCGAGAGGTTTTTGTAATACAGGTCTCAAGGGTTTACTCGATCAGCTACTTTCTTGTTCGTTTCAGGCATTAGATTATTGTCACTCTCAAGGAATAATGCATAGAGATGTCAAACCTCACAATGTTATGATAGACCACGAGTTGCGAAAACTTCGCTTGATAGATTGGGGTCTTGCGGAATTTTATCATCCTGGCAAGGAATATAATGTTCGTGTTGCTTCAAGGTGAGATTTTATATGGTTAGGAATTACATAACTTCTCTACTTCGTATGCCTTGGCTTTTTTGGTCTTTTATGGGTTGTGAGTTTTTTTTTTTTTTTTGGTAAATGATGCATTTTATAGCCAACCAAACAAGAATCCCAGGGGAGAACCCCTTACACAAACAACTTTACAAAGAGAACCAACCACAAACTACTAGAATCAAAACTACCAAGGGGCGGTATTCCCTAGCAAACTAGCAGAAATGCACCAAAGATCACATAATCTTTGGTTCTCTACAGTTTTAGGGATGTTTCTCCATGTACAAATTCTAAGTCTCATATTTTCTTCTATACAAGCTAAAATATGATCTGGATTCTTATGATTCCCTCCAAAAACACGAGTGCCTCTCAAGCCAGATGAAGTACCCCAGCAGCAAGCGAAAGCTTGAACACAGGAGCACGGAATGAATTCCCTTTGCAAAAGCTAATGGCACAATTCAGCTCATTCTCCCATCCACAAGCTGGTCGAAGAATCTGAAATTTGTTGAGAATGGATTCCCATATTTGTCTAGAATAAATGCAGTAAAAAAATGGGAAAATGACGGCCAAGGACGTGTTTTGATAATTAATACCCGCCAAGGACATGCTGAGAACATTTGTTAATGCTGAAAATATCCTTGGCGGGTATTAATTATCAAAACACGTCATGGGCCGTCATTTTCCCTAAAAAAATAGGTGAGAACCAGTTTCTTCTTTCTGTGAGCAGAGAATGCAGAGAGGGTCTATTTGCATACCCCATCTTCTGAGTCTATCTTTTGTCGGAAGCTTCTTAAGACAGACAATCCAAAGAATAAATGCCCACTTAGGAACGTTATTAGTGAACCAAGCAAGAGAAGACCATTGAACCTTGGGATATTTGTTCCGAATGGCTTCCCATGTATGTTTTGTTGAGTAAGAACCTGTAGGAGAGAGTGTACAGGTTATCACGTCTTCACTATCCCCTAGAGTTAAAAGAGAGGGAGGGGTAGAGGCCTGGATTTGCTGAATAATCTTGTTCCTAGGTCTTGGCCAGTGCCGAACACCATTCAAAATGCAAGAGCTGACTTTATCATATAAAGAGGATCCAAGCCTTGATATAATCCTGTCATCAAAGAGTTTGTACAGGGGCCCACTTGGATACCAGTTTTCAATCCATAAAAAAGTAGCTTGCCCATTACCTAGGGTATGTCTGACAAAGTTCTGAGCTAAAGGTCTTAATTTTAGCAACTTTCTAACTGTCCAAGAACAGTCATGAGGGACTGGCATGTACCAAAGATTGTTGCTTTTAATAATGTAGCTATGAATCCATTGAACCCAAAGGGTGTCCTCCTTTTTACTCAATGCCCAAAGGTGACGCAACATAGGTCTTGTTCCAAAGTTTGAGAGACTTAAAACCAAGATCACCTTCAGATTTTGGTGAGCAAACTTCCATCTACTTCACTTTAGCTCCCGTCTTTTTGAGATTAAGACTAGACCAAAGAAAGGCTCTAAGTAAAACTTCCACTTCCTTTAAGATTTTATGGGGGAGAATAAACAAGGAGGTGTTCTTTCTTTAAGCAAGATACAATCTTCATACTTCAACCTAGTAGATATGAGGGGTACACCTAGATACTTCACAGGCAAGGATCCTTCAGGTATAGGGAGGATGTTAAGAAGGCAGCTTTAACTTCGATACCAACACCAGAGAAGAAGAATTGGCTTTTCTGCAGGTTTGGTTTTAAGCCTGAAGAATGATAGAATTCATCAAGAGCTTCTTGAATAATCTTTCATGGAACTGCAGTCAGCTCCAGCTAGAAGGAATAGATCATCAGCAAAAGGCCAAATAAGAGATGGAAAGATCATTGCACTTAGGATGGAAAGTAAACTGGCCTTGAGATATCTTCTTTTGTAAAATAGCATAAAACCCTTCCATTACCGAAAGAAAGAGAGGTGATGGGAGATTGGATCTCCTTGTCTTGGCCATTTTTCTCCTTTGAAGAAGCCCTCAAGTTCCCCATTAATGACAACTGAATACATTGCAGATGAAATGCAGATCTTGATCCACATGATACACTGAGAGGGAAACTCAAAAGCTACCATGACATCAAAAAGGAAATCCCAGTCAACCGAATCAAAAGCTTTCATTAGATCTATCTTTATGGCACATCTTGGAAAGCCACAATCTCTCTGATAATTCCGCACTAACTCTTGCATTAAAAGTATATTATCTGAGATTGATTTCCCTCTAACAAAGGTAGGTTGAGCTTTGTTGATAATGAGAGGAAGGACAGCTTGAATTCTGTTTGCTAACACCTTAGTAATGGTTTTATACAAGACATTGCAACAGGCTATAGGTCGAAACTCTTTCATTGTCTGAGGGCAACTAGTCTTGGGAACCAAAGTAAGGGCTGTAGCATTAACATTGTTAAGGAGATAACCTTTTTGAAAGAAGTGAAGCACAGCAGCAGTCGTTTCATCACCTACTAGACTCCAGTTCTTTTGGAAAAAACTTGCATTATAGCCATCTGGACCAGGGGATTTGTCTCCATTGATAGAAAAAATAGCTTTCCTAACTTCCTCAGAAGTTACAGGAGTGACTAATTGAGCTTGATAAGAAGTAGGGACAGTGTTAGGGAAAGACAACCTCTCCCCTTGCCTTTTTCTGATCAAATTTAGAGCCCAATATTTTCTGATAGAACCCTAGAATCTCACCTTTTACAGCTGTTGGGTCATCCAGTCTATTCCCACTATCATCACAAATTGACAGGATTTTGTTTCTCATACGGTGACTGGCCATTTTTTGTGTGAAAAAAACTAGTGTTATTATCTCCCAACTCAAGCACTTAACCCTTGATTTCTGCCTCCTCCAAGCTTCTTCAGCAGCACTCAATTCATTGAAATGAAGAAGGCAGAGTTTTTCATAGGCTAGAAGGATAGGATCACCTGAGGAGTTAGCAATTATAGTTTGGATGGAGAGAAGCTCCTCTTTTGCCTGCAGGACTTTCTTTTGAGTATTACCATAAAACTCATTATTAAAAGCTCTTAACCAAGGTTTAAGATGCCCTAATTTCTTGTAGAGAATCAGCATAGGAGAAGCTAGGTCTTCTATTGGTTGACTCCATGACTGAAGAAGGAGAGGGGAGAACCCTTTATGATTCATCCAGAAGTTGAAAAATTTGAAGGGTTTTTTCCCTCCCATATAAGGAACAATAGAAACAACTATAGGGTTGTGATCTGAGATACCTGGAGCAAGGAAAGCTGCCTCAGATTCAGTGAACAGGTTTTGCCGGTGGAAGTTAATCAAGGCTCTATCAATCCTGCTACTACAATGATCCAATCCAACCCTTCTATTAGAATTATCAAAAAAAACCCTTCTATTAGACCAAGTAAACCAAAGTCCTTTAGAATTTAGATCCTCTACTTCAATATCTTCCAAACAGTTATTGAATTCAGAAGCAGCACTAGAATCAAAATGACAAGGATCAGATTTCTCATATGGTTTACGAAGAGAGTTAAAATCACCAACGGTAATCCAAGGCAAAGACCCCACAAACCCTTTGCAAATCCTCAAATCGTCCCAGAGCTGCCTCCGTGAAGGAACATGATTGGAACCATAGACTACTGAAAGGAGAAAAGATTTCATGTCAACTTCAACAGAGAGCAGAATCATTTGTTCAGACTTGAAAAGCTCACTAACCACAGTCCCCTGTTTCCTCCAAGCCACAATAATACGTGCAACAGATCCTGAATCACAATTATGAATATAATCCCATCCAGAAGGAAGGCAATGCTGCATGGAAATTATAATATTGTCCTTCCTAGTCTTGGACTCCACAATCCCAAACAGGGATAATCTATTAGCATGAATAAATTTTCTAAGTTCAACCTGTTTTATGGGGTTATTTAGACCCCTAACATTCCAGGAGGTTAGTTTGATCATTTCTTTTTTGATTTCCTTGTTTGCACCCCTCCCCCTGGCTTCTTAGCACCTTTAGCCTGCTTAGAAGAAGCTTGTGCCATCTCTGTTAAGGCTTGAAACACAGCATCTGGATCAGAGATTCCAACACCAAGATCATGTGGCAGAAAATCATATGCTGGAAGAGCCCCTTGATCATCACAAGAGTCAACAAGGTTGACTATTGGATTCATTGATTCTACTGTATTGCCTTTACCAACTAAGGCAACACAAGAAACAATCAAAGGATCAGAAGCATCCAAAGTTACTACACTCTTATGCACATTGGGAGCAGGAATAACCCCTTTTCCAGATAACTCCATTTCAGTGCCAATAATCCCTCCTTCTTGCAGAGCTGAAAACTGGTTAGCACAAGGAATAGTAGCTGCAGGTTCCTTGGGAGTATTCTGAATCCCAGGGATGCCAGGAACAGCACAAGCCTAAGTCACAGTCTTAACACTTTTAACAGCTCAGACTTTGGCTTGAGGAACTTTCATCAAAATCTCAGGTTGAACAGATCCCCGAGCTAGCTGATTACACTCAGAGTGACCAAAGACATTACAAGCTACACACCGTAAAGGCCTCCAAGGGTACTTCACTCCAACTTTAACCAACCTCCCAGCTGAAGTAAGAAGATCTATAGAGTGAGGCAGCTCTGAGTGAACACTAACTTCTACACATATTTTTGCATAACTAATTCTCCTAGCTGATTCAGTCATTTCATTTGCATACAGGGGTTTACCAATTGCACTGGCAATGTAACTAAGCCCCTCCGCAGACCAATATTGAAGGGGAACATTATATAGTTGGATCCACAGGGGTAGCTTTGAAAGGCTTTCCTTCTCAAACTCCAAGTCAGGATGCCATTCCTGTAAAACCATTAGTCGATTACCAAAGTGCCAAGCACCAACCTCAGAAATTTGACGATAAGCCCCTTCAGCCCCAAATTGGAAAAAGAAAAAGCCCTTTTCATTAGAGAGTACTTCCTTTAGGCCATACTTGCGCCAAATACTGAATGCAATGGATCTTACAGACTAGTATGGGAGTTTTTTATCCACAAAATGACCAACGATATAATCCTTCCATTTCTCTGCTCCATGAGTCTCAACATGTTTAGGAGGAGAAACCCTAACCGTTTCCCCCTCAACTGCAGGGGGAAAGTACTGTAACTTCATCCTAGAATGCACTTCAGGCGAAGAAACCTTGTCTTTCCAGGGAAGTGCAGAATTCTGCCCTGCCATAGGAACTGAATCTTTGACCTGTAGTGACTCAATCAATTGATCCTTAGCTTTCAACTCATTACGAAGGGATGAAACCTCTTTAGTAAGACTTTTAATCTGTTTAACCGTAGGAGTATCACCCTCTTGAAACTCAAGATGTTCATTATTAGGAATCGTAACAGCTGCTAAGAAATCAAACAAATTCACTTTCCCCGATTAATTATGGACTAAAGGAACACACGAAGACTTATCCTTATGATTCACTGACTTAGATCTAGAGGCAGTCACAGCATTCTCATGTTGTAATATAATAGGAACACCAGAATTAGGTAACCCTAGTTTCGAAGCAGAAGTGGAGCAATACGAATTCAATGGTGGAAAACAAGAAGCAAAATCGTTACCCGAGAGCGTAGATGCCATCAGATGAATCAGCAGCAAGACGAAGCAGCAAACCCTAGCGTAGGCATTGAAGCTTCCCACTCTACTCCTCTCGATTCTTGACTCTCCACCGTTAAGTTCGTCCCCTGCCCTGTGAGAGATGATGGTGGCGGGAGCGGGGTGCGTTGGTGGTGGTGGGGCGGTGGTTAGAAGGTGTGTATGTTGTGCACTTGCGTGATTCTCGATTCTTGACTCAATTTTATATTTATTAAGTGATCACTTGCCCCATAAGAGTTAAAAGCATGTCATGGACTCATGATAATATCCTTCTCTCTCTAGAATACGCCTCTCCTCGAGTTTTTATCGAAGATATTACTGGCATCTCGCGGTGGACTTAAAAGAACTCTGGAAACTTGCAATATTTTGTATGTCAACTGAAGTAAGTCATTCCGGAGATTGTGTTAGCATCTCAGGAAAGCTTTGTGATGAAGATAAGTGTAAAGAAACACTCTTATGGCAGATCTGGTAAGAATTTAAAATTAGAATACTGCAACCTGTGATATACTACGGACCAATGTTTTCAAAGGCGATTGTGGGAGGCGTATTCACCAAGGTGAACGCATTAGAGAAATCGGTTCTTTTTGTAAGTGAAGAATCGGTTCATTATAAGTTGTTGGGGCAAAAGACTAAGGGTTTTCGCGTATTTGCGAGACAACTTAGAGTGCTTTTAAAAGTTGGATCTTTAATGAACCATGTTTTTATGCTTTAACATGTTTTTTTTGTGTGAATTCTATCTCCTATTTTATTGTTTTTTGTGAGGCACATATTTGTATGGCACAAACACTACTCCTCTTTTGTGGTATTTATAGTTATATAAATAAAAAGTAAAACCTCCAACGGCTTATGCCTCAACGCCTTAGAGGCTTACGGCTCGCCTCATGAGAGGCCAAGAGCCTCGCCTTGTTATTGACCGAACAAGGTTTTGTGCGCTCTGTAGATGGAAAAGAGCTAGAATAAATCTAGACCTGATGGTGATTGGTATTACATTTATTTCAAGACTTTTGTTGGAGAATATTTTCCAAGAATTAATAAGGGATTTTGGATGTTGGGCTTGGGCTTGGGCTAAAGACTAATGGGCAAGAAAATTATTAGTATGATAGTAGTTGGCCTTATATGTGGAAAATAATGCAAACAGAGGCATGAGTTGTGACAGAAAATATGCATGAGTTGTGACAGAAAATATATCAATTACGATTAGAAGAGGAAGGAAAACTACGATGGGAACCACCCCTCCCCTTGTCGTTGTAAATCACTGCTAGAGTTTGGGTTGCATCACTCAGTTCCTAGAGTGCTTCGGCAATTCATAGTCCACGTCTCCACGTTTTTTTCATTGATTAGTGAAGTGGTCTCTACTGCTTTGATAGAGTATTAAGTGTAGATCCACTCAAGGTGATTTTCAAATACTTAGTTCTGTAACTCTACCATCTACTGACCAAACAAAACCCGAGGCACTGTACCATGGACATGAAATTCGTATACTAGTCAATATCTGATAGAACTTAGGAAACCTAAACTAAACTAAATTAGCAAACCTGAAGACGTAGTAAAATATTACTTGGTTCAAGCATAAAATTGATCATCTAAAGTGTCATTTCAATAATGCATCATGCATCTATACACATTAATGTTGCTAGACGTTAATCAGATATTTGAATTATTGTTTGGATGATCGTGAGACTGTAATTTGCCTCTATTTTTATTTAGGTTCCTAATTAAAATTGTGACTTTATCTTTACAAAATTTAAGATTCTTTTCCTTGATTCTCAGATACTATAAGGGACCTGAACTTTTAGTTGATCTGCAAGATTATGATTATTCTTTGGATATGTGGAGCCTTGGCTGCATGTTTGCTGGAATGGTATGGGTTACACCTTCAATTTCCTTTTAGAGTCTTTGATCTTACCTACACAGATTAATCTACTTAGACCATTTTTCTCCTCAAGTCATGAGTGTCGTCTGCAATTTTTCGCTCAAATAAAAAATAAACTTGTTTTCTTATCACACTTTGGTGCCTTTTATAGATATTTCGCAAGGACCATTTCTTTTATGGACATGACAACCATGATCAGCTCGTTAAAATTGCAAAGGTAAAGGAATTTGTAGAATTCACTGAAGTGAACTTAAATTAAAAGATTATTAGTCCTACTTCTATGATTGTGCCACATTGCAGAATGGACTAAAGAACCTGCTTTATGTCCTCTTTATTGTTTCTTACTTGCTACTTTTCTAGTTGATGTTTAGTAGCAAAACATTTCCTCTTTCTTCACCTAGAATCAAAATTAGGGGGTGGCATACCACGCTGAACTCTTTATCGTTTGTCTTATCTTTTTTTGGCTGGGATTGATCAAGTGAAGATCCTGGATTTGAAATAGAACTCTATTGGAGACTTTGAATACATGTGAATGCTTTACAGTTTGTTTGATGTTATTGTGCCACAGTACTTAAATCCAGGCATTGGCTGACTTAGAGGAGTTTGGATTGGCCTAAATCTGTATTGACTTGTTAATGTATAGTATGGTGAAGCGAAAAAACATTCATATGCTAGAAACTTCCAAGTTGTGTTAATGTGTCTGGTTTTGCGGGACAATGCTCTGAATTCGTGATCTAGAAATGCTCTTTGATGTGTCTCTAAATTTTTGGTGATTGGCGTCAAAGCCCACATTAATAATTAAACAACTTTGATATATAAATTCTTGAAGGGGGACAAAATAACCATGCTACAATTTTGGATCTCAAAACCCTGCATAGACTGGAGAAATGAATGGGTACTTAAACTATGTACGAGTTCTTTTCGTGTATATTCAAGTAATTGTAACTTTAGTGATTCCATATAATGCATTAATATGGAATTGATCCGAATTATCCTGTGTCCATCTTTGTCTGTGACTCTGTGGTATTAACACATACGACCAAATCATTTTCCTAAGTGGTTGCAGAGCAGGACCTGCAAATGCCAAGGTATAGCATTTGCGTATGACAACCCATAGCTCATTTCTACACTGCAATTGCAGGTACTTGGGACAGACGAATTAAATGCATACCTGAATAAATATCATTTGGAGCTTGATCCTCAACTCGACGCCCTTGTTGGGAGGTGTGATTGACATTATTTAACTAATTTGTACCGTACACAAGTTGTGATTTCTAAAGTTTGGCCAATTGTTGAAACGTTTTGGGTAGCAGTTGCTTCCATATCTCCCAAGAAGTTTGATGCTTACTAGGTATCTTGAAAAGAAGATGACGTAGCATGGTGCTTAATTTCCATGTATTTCTCCTTTCATTCTTCTGCAGGCACAGTAGAAAGCCCTGGTCCAAATTTATTCACGCAGATAATCAACATATTGTGTCTCCTGAGGTTAGTTTGTTTCCCCCCTTTTTGGCTCCATGGACATGTAGATGATTGATGTTGAGTCTTTATTCTTTGCAAAGTATGCTGTACCTTGTTATTGGTTATGATTATTTCTAGGTATTGTTACGTGCAGGCTATTGATTTTCTCGACAAGCTTCTTCGTTATGACCAGCAGGATAGGCTTACAGCAAAAGAAGCAATGGTAATCGTACAGTCATAACAAGCTGCTACCTTTTCCCCCTTTAGTTATGCTTAACCTTTGACTGGCCTTTTTGTGAGTCTTCTCATTCTTTTCAAGTTACCTTTGCATGAATATGTGACCTTGTTTCATAGTGTACATAGTGCATCCTCCAAATGCTCTTAGAAATGCCCCCCTTCTCCCCCCATGTCAACCACATGTCAAATAATATGCATGAATGAAATTTAAATACACCTTTCTCTGATTCGTGTACACACATATGGGTGTACATAGTTCTATGTCTTGTTCTACTTCAACATAAAAAAAGGTAAGTAGTCTCGCTTGTTACCTGTTGCCCTTGGTAATTTTGGGTTTTTTAAGTTTAGGATTGTATGGTTATTTGCTTAATGTTTTGTTTTGGGATGGCTTTTTATTTATTTATTTTTAATACTGAGGGTATCCGCATGTTCTCACTGAATAATATTTGAGAAATCCTATCCCCCGTCTCGCGCATGCTTGGTAATTACTTGGGTAGTTCCTGAGGGTTGCATCAAGGGGGTTGAAAGCTTCATGGGATTTGAACTCGTGACCTATGCTTCCTGCAGTGCTAATCACAACTCAGCTCTCCACCATGCGAACCCCATGGAGTTGTTTTTGAGGAGTTTCATATTTGAAAGAAAGGTTTTTTTATTTTTATTTTTATACTAGTGCTAGTGAATCAGAAGGAAACTGGTCTTGCATTTACCAATATGTTACTGACTAGTCTAACTAGCACAATATTATTGGTCTGGCATTTACGAATATGTTACTGACTAGTCTAACTTTCTGTTCCAGGCTCATCCGTACTTTTCTCAGGTCAGGGCTGCTGAGAATAGCAGGATGAGGACACAGTAGCGTCCATGTTCTTGCAGGCCAAACGCAAAACCAAAGTCTGTAATATAAGGAGTTCATGAACTATATCCAGTTTTGTACCCAAATGATCATTTGGGTATTTGAAGTTGGATACGATTTACAGTTGTGATTGTTCTTCTAAGCATTTGAGCTCATCTTTTTGTAAAAATTAGTTTTATCCACATAACAATTCAGATGGTGTTATAGGACATCCAGGGTGGCCGAAATGGTTGCCTTGGTACTCTCTTGAAAATAAATTGAATGTTCGCAGAACCGTATGGTGTAAGTTATGGAAGAGTTGTCTCGGTTGATGAGTTTTGTGTTACTCTTTTTTATTTTGTTCTTTTTACTCAAAGAAATGCCTGTTATAGTTAATAGAAAAGGAAATTTTTTTTTTATCGGCTTTTAGAAAAGGAGTTAGTCCTAAATTAAGGGATATGATTTTGCCACACCCTTTTTTGTTAATGCTACACCCTGCAAGTATATTTTTGCACCAAAAAATACACTTGCAGGGTGTGGCATTAACAAATAAGGGTGTGGCAAAATCACTAGCCTAAATTAATCCCTGCGCATATTATTGCTACCCAATATAGTCTCAACCCATTATTTCCGATAAAAATACCCCTCGGGTCACATCTACAATTTGCATAATTCACATATGTAGTTCACATAATTTACGTTTACAGTTCACATAGAAAGTGTGATCAACATTATTGTGGAAGTGTGAGAATTTACAAATGGAAGTATGATAATTTGAATAACGGGGGTATAGTCCCAACTCCGAACAATAACTAAAAGTTCTATAAAAGGGAAGTAATGTTCATTCGGACTAGACTCGAACGTGCAAATCTTCTTGGGGGTTGTTTGGGACCCAGATTATAGATTGTTAGTACTCCGTATTATGGATGGTTATTTTGTATTTTTTGGTTTTTTTTGTTTGTGAGCCAAATTTGAGAATGCATTATCTCACAATGCATCTCAAAACTATACTTTTGTAGATGCACAATTTGAGAATTAGCCCTGAGGAGCATTTTCATTCTTATTTTGGATGATCTTTCCAAGTACATAATCTATTTTGAGCATTATCCTCAAAAGACCCATATCTATTAAAAAAATAGAAGGGTGTGGGGACAAGTTGTTGAAACGGCTTGGATTCATTTGATCCAAAGGCTGTAGTGCATCCTCCCACTTCTCGGTTAAGTGTCTATTGTTTTCATCTAAATCACACAACTGCCATCCCCTTCCAACTAGGATGCGTAGTGCCGTAGGCACGGGTTAGCACTAGTTCATTAATATTGAACTTAGATCAGATGCAAGTCTCTCTTTACAAAATCCAAATCCAAATCGTAAGGGAATAAATTGGAAACTTGAACTCTAAGCGCAAAAATGTGCAAGAGGCGATAATAAGGTCCAGGAGTTTGCTCCTCCCTAAAGTTTTTAAGTTCAAAATTTTTCTCAGGTGCTATCAATTCTTTTAGGGTCCAGTTCATATGTAATTTTGCTCCAATTTTAATTGGGCTCTCTGCAAGAGAACGGTGGGATGAGACCCCATGATTAATCGAGGTTCATGTATGTAATCTGGCCCGGACGCGCGCTTAAGTTATCGAAAAAGAGAGGCAATACTAGAAGGACGCAAAGTGTAATTTCTCGCACTCACTCTCAAGACAACTTCTCTACCGATCTAGGGAAACGAGATCTGGACAAAATTTCATTTCATTTTCTTTCTTCCCAAACAAGGGCAATGGGACTGGTAATCGAGAGCGAAGCGTGGGAGCCAAATCAGTTGCTGTATCTCTTCATATTAATAATATCATGCTTCCTCTCGATCTCCTGCCTTCCTCGCCGCCAGACCAACTCCAACAACAGAGCTCCCACTCTCTTCGACCAATCTCTCCCGTCTTCTTCTTCTTCGTTCCTTCGCTTCCAGCGGAGATTCCTTCTTCTCTATTCTCTCTCCTCAGGTCAGCATTCTGTATTCGTAAAGTCATTTTGATATGAACTTTCTGTTGAATTCACAATGGGAAGGAAAAATATCGTATATCCGTGACTAGCTCGGCTAGTGTTTTAAAAGGCACTAGGCGCACCGAGGCACCATGGCCCCCTGGAGCCTTGGCGCGAGGCGAGGCATGTGCATGTGCCTCATCAAAGCAAGGCGCAATTTGTAGAAAATAATTAGAATACCGATATAGGCCAAATTAGCAACACAAACAAATGCGCCTCAGGCGTCTCAAGTGCGCTTCACGTACTTGCGCCTCACCTCGACTCCCCGAGGCACTTTTAGTGTGCCTCGCCTCGCCTCAACGCCTAGTGCGCATTTTAAAACACTGGGCCCTCGGCTCGACTCGTTTAGTAATCGAACCGAGCTCGAGTTTTGGGCTTGTTTACTAAATGAGCCGAGCTCAGCTCGGCTAGCAAAAGCTCGGCTCGTTTGTATAGACTTGGCTTGTTTAAAGAGGCTCATTAAGTAAATTAGCTAGGCTCGGCTCGTTTACAACCGAGCCGAGCTCGAGCTCGAATACTACAAAGCTCGGCTCAGCTCATTTACACCCCTATCCACGACTTACATCAGTCTTTACTATCTATTGAATGAATAGAGTACAAGATAGAGTATGATGCATTGGCGGCTGCTGTGTATAGCAAGTATTTGTAACTTTGCGTATACCAATTACCGGAATACCCTAAGTCTAGGTTTTGGGCGCCGCCCCAATTGATGAACGCGAGCCATTGGGGCGCTGCCCTTTGGACCCCTGCCGGCAGGATGAACCCCAAATAGTCGGCGAAGCGCGAATAAAATCGGATTAGGCTTCACAAGCCAACATCTTTTGCTATAGTTGATGTTTTTGGAAACCAAACGGGGCCATTTGTTGTTTTGAGAAAAAAATGGATTCTAAACCTTGATCTTAATAAATGATGTTGCTTCAAATGTTCATCTTCATCGGTATCTGATTATTGCGCTCTCTCTCTCTCTCTCTCTCATAGTGATGGAAGGATTGTGGTCTGTTTTTGGGGAATATGATTTGGCATATTATGGTGTTAATAAGGAGAAGATGGTGTTGTCTCTTTGTGTCGGTTATGCAGCCGCCCTCTTCATTGGTACTTTCTTGGGAATACTATCTGACCTAATGTAAGGGCACTTTGTTTCCTTTAGTTCCATTGATTTGTTTATCTTTCCGCTAATGAAAGTTCAATTCATTTAGTTGGTTATCTTGCTGTCCATGCGATAGTTTGTGATGCGAATATCTTGACCGATTTCTGAGAACGAATTAAGTCTAGCATATGGCTTGGGAAGAGAAAAATGGATTTTCTGTTTGATACTTGAAATAATACTTGTTTTGTGTATTATTACAGATAACATTAGATTTTTCTGGTCATTTTGAGATATTTCACGTTGCTTGGGGTCATCCGTGAATTACTTGGGAACTATGAGAATTATGTGGAATATTCGTTGGCCTCATGATGAAGTAGTAGATACTTATGTTTTCGTAATAATATGGAACTGGCATTGCAATTAAGTAAAATGCATGATAGTTTCCGCCACAAATTAATTACAGTGTTCTTGTGGTGTTCCCTGCTTCCATGCTAGGCAATGCGTTAGTAGCTATAGTATACTATAAACTCTAACAGTTCTTCTTCTTCTTTTTTTTCTTTTTTTAATGTCAATTGAAGGACATTGAAGTTGGAATGCTTTCTAATTTAGGAATCACAAAGCATTTTCAATTGCCATTGTTTTATTTTTCTTTTTAGTGAACTCTATTATTTAATGCAGAGGCCACAAGAAAGTGTGTTTGATGTATTGCATCCTGCACCTCTTTGTTGGCATGTGGAAGAGATTTTTTGCACATCCAAGCGTCTGGTTAGCAAGCATTTGTCTCTCTCTTGCCAGTTCAATATTTTCCTTCAGTTTTGAGACATGGATGGTGGTTGAGCATGACAAGGTTTGTGTTTAAGAATATCAGGTTTTCTCTTTTGCATTAGTAGTTGGCACCATTTTGGTGTTGAAAAAGAGTGCTAAATCAGTGTAGATGTCTGTTTATTTGATGAATTTTATTTTGTGCTTTTAAATTTTTGTCCAATTGGTCCTGTTTTGTAAACGTTTTCTGGGATAACAAGTGACATGTAACTGATGAATTATCCTTTCGGTATTATGTTGCAGCTAGGGCACAGGCAGGACACATTGAATGATACGTTTTGGTTAATGACATTCACTGAGTCTGTATCTTTCGTTGGTAGCCAAATGATGGCAAATTGGCTGGTTCATCGTGGTATGGAGACTAGTGTCATTTCTCCTTCCACTGCAGCAGTATTGCTGGCAATTCTCTCTATCTTTTTTGTCACTCGAGTATCGAAAGAAGTTCCACAAGCATCAGCCTTTAAAGATTATGGAAGAGATTTCACTGCATACATCTTTGGTGGTATGCAATGCTTGTTCTCTGTCTTTTTCATACTTTTTTGTATTCTTTGAGTGCTTACTGCACAAAATCAGTTGAATCTCTTGAGCACCTAGCGGGTCAGCATATGGAAGGGAATTTCAAATTGTTGGAATAAAAAATTAGTAGAGGTGACTCTACAAGATGCTAAAATTTTAAAGCAATGTAAAAGTGAAATCAGTGTTGCGGACATTGTGTTTCCTCTAGTGCTGTGCTTACCTCTTGTGCAATCACCATTATCTTACATATTTTTCAAAACAACATATTTCTATTTGTATGGACATAGAAAGTCCACATCATGGCACCGTCCAGGGAAGAATTGAAGTTACCTTGAAGGCACTTTTTTTTTGGCTTGGAGAAAGTCAGTGGTGTTAGTTGTAGTTAGTGAGATTTGAACCCCGGTCAAATGCATGAGAGTACATGATGCCTACCTCTCTACTTGCTACCTTGAAGGCATTTTTCAACATAAGTTTCTTCTTATTGGTTGAGAAACTGTTAGACAATGACCCATCAACGATATTTTCCTCTGTTTTATACTTCTGTTGGGTCAGATAAACGGGTATGGATTTTAGCATGGGCACAAGCTTCTGTTCAATTCTCCATTGCAGTCTTCTGGATTCTGTGGGCTCCTACCATAGTGGTACACTCTTCATCTCCACCTGAGTTTAAGTTTTGTTGATCTTAGTTTGGTTTTTTGATTGATCGCTTTCATCCTTGACATTTCAAACTGTTGAATGTGAAGGCATTTCTATTGTATATGTATTGTTATACTCAGAAGTTGAAACCCAATAATCCTAGCAACTAAGACAATTACTAGGGGCAAATTTGCTCCCTAAATTTTTGATCGAATAGTACTGGGGGCAAATTGTGCTTTATTGTATTATCTGGATTTTTAGGCCCACGGGTGTATTGGGCTTTGTCCCTTTAGGTGTGCTTGGGCTTTGTTCCCAACTGGCTATACTTCCAACTTTTGGTTGGAATCCCCTTCCCCTTTTCCCTATTAATAAATTGTTTTTGCCGATAAAAAAATAAAAAAATTGATTGAATAGATTCGCAACTAAAAACCTGAGGTTTCTAATTATTTAGGTGACCATACGTATTGTTTCGGGAGTTTGAAGCCCTACTTTTATGGGTTTCTATAGAGTTTGCAATTATGAGGTACATCATCGATTCATCGTGTCTATTCTAGATATTGTTGTTTTGTTAAGGTGCTTTCAACTCTTTATTCGGGTTTGACCTACACTACTAGATGTTCTTCACCTATTGGCTAAGAAAAGAAGAGTAGAAGGTTGTCCTATAGAGTATTTATATTTATTGAAGGAACCCAAAAACAAAGGCATAGAACCTTGTTAAACGGTGATCGAGCCCGTTCTTTTTATTTCTTTGATATTATGTTTAACGCAGTCAGGAGTAATGTAAACAATTGTACTGTATAGAACCTGGAAGTCTAGCAGTTTTTCCTTCTTTGTTTCAATCATGTAACAACCGTGACTGAGATTGTCTGAACTGTTTGGATCCCCCTTCGAGGTGGCCCCACTCTAACCAATCTTGGACACGAAAGAGATGCCTTTGCAACAAGTTGACCAAGTCATGTGATACCTCAACTATATAATACCTACTCAGCAGGTATCCCAGAGGGAGCTGGTGATCATGGCTCCTTTTCCTTATAAAAGTAGGTCTTTTCCACCATATGCAGTAAGCCTGGATGCATCAGAAGCTTCACTCACCATTGCCATTCTCTTTGCAGTCTAAAGCTGCCTCAGCTCACTCCCTCTCAACCTCCGGTCATCCAACACAATATTAGGCTCCGTTCACATGCCAAGAAATTGATACATGAAAATTGCTCCCGAGAAACTATTAGTGAAGTAAAGGAAAAGAAAGTGTATTTTGCTTTATACGTTTGTTTGATGGAAGAAATTTGTGAGAAAGTTGAAAAATTGTAGTTTAATTGTGCAGACTGCAGAAAACTAGTGAAAAACAAGATTCCTCTGAAATCTTGGAATCTTGTGTTTTTAACAAGACAAGTTTTTGGGAAAACTAATCCTAGTGGGAAAGTTTGAGACGGGGGTCCCACAACTTTCCTACTAGCCGAACACATAAAAAATGCAGGAAAGTTGGACATTCTTGTTCATTCCTCTCCTTTCCTTTCCCAACAACTGAACAAGGCCTTAATGGCTAGCATGTTCCTAGGGGGCCCTAGATATGCCCACGTCGCGATGCCCTCTCTCTCTTTCTCTCTCATGGCTTCTGCCTTCTAGTTAAAGTAGGTGATGGTGACTCTTTTTTTTGGATACCTTTGGTGTTCTCTGAATTCACACCTCTATGCAACTTTCTAAACCATGGCGAATGTTAAAACTTGTTATTCTCTTTTCATTTATTTCCTTTTAGTGTACAATTTTTGCATTGGAAAGTGTGAGACAAATCATTGCGAGTGACTCTTATGTTCGCTTGTTACTTCTTCCATTATTTATGCTTTCACCTGTTAACCATTTGAAATTAGAGAATGTGCGTCACAAGTTACTTCAGTTTGTTGTAATGTTTCGGAATAGAAGGATTTTCCCTTTGACTGCTTGGGTGGCAGTTAGTTCAAATAGTGACCCTGTACAAGTCTTGCTGAAATCGCCAAATTTTTAAACTGCTATTCTCTTGGTTTTAGGCTGATGGACGAGAAGTGAAGCTAGGGTTGATATATCCTTGTTTGCTGGGTGGTAGAATGCTAGGAAGCACAGCATTCCCATGGTTTTTCACTGGACCATTATCTCTTCGAACAGAGGATTGCCTGGTGTATGTGTTCATGGTAATGGGTATTGTGTTGTCCATACTGGCTTATGATTATCAGGTATGATGCTTTAATCAGTATATTGTCTGGAGAACTCTTTTTTCGGTTTTAATTTTCTCTTTATTGTACAGACTTTGATCCGTGGTTTTGAACTTGACTGTACTTGTGTGTGCAGGAAATTGGACTTCTTGTAACCCTATTCTGTTTATTTCATGCTTGTGTTGGCCTAATTTTACCTTCGCTCGCCAGATTGAGGACAATGTAAATCATACTTGTGCTTATGTTTTTCTTATCTAACTACAAATTGCTCGTGGCTTTTGCTGGTTGGGAACTTGGGAGTTTATCCCATCTGCTTCCGAGTTCTTGATATATATCTCCTGCTGCATATTTGGTACACAGGTATGTACCAGATAAGTTGCGTGGAGGGATGATTAGCCTTTCTCTAGCCCCTGCTAATGCAGCAATTCTGTTTTTTCTACTGCAAGTATGTACCTTTATCCTGAATTAGAATGATACTGCATCTCCTATTTTGACATGCATTCACAATAATCTTCGGATCAGAACCATGCACTTCAATATAAGCATGGACCACACTTTCATCTGAGCATGGATAGATTTTCTACGCTTATATCCTACCTGATATAAGCGTGTTTTAAGTTTTATCGCCACTTTCATTGGTTGAAAGCATCGAGAACCTATGTTCTTGTTAGTTTCCCGCCGTTCATTAATATGATGCGCAGAATGGTTGTGTTACTCGTCATTTCCAATGTTTGAAGCACAGAACACACTTGTTATTTCTCAGAATGTTTTGCACTTTAGACGTGTCACTTATTCAGGTTTTTCGTTTTAAAGCATTAAAGGCATCTTCTTCGACCTTGTGATAATTATTTTTGTCTTGGCGGTGCCATTTTTTTTGGCCTTCTTTCTTATGTGTATTTATCATCAATTTTTGACTAGTTGCTGCCTTGGTGCAGAGAGGCTACTATCAGAACATTGAGAATTCGACAATCTTGGCATTTGCTGCTCTCGGTCTATTCTCTGGAGCAGGTTGCTTGCATCTTTTGAAGCTCTGGGGTAAGCAACCCCACCAAAACTGGCACAAGCCGTGATTTCATATGCTTTGGATCTTTGTTTAGATTGATAAGAGGAGATTGGAGAGACACTGAAACTGAAGAAACCGCAAATATTTGGAAACCCTCTGAATCATGCAAAGGATCCTGGTGAATAAAAACAAAAAACGGTTCAATATTCACCATTGCCGATCAAGACATGGTGGAGATAAAGACTGAAGGTGAAGGGCAGATGGAAATAGGAAACTTCACTACTGAATTGGTCTCTGGAGACCTGGATTTAATTCATTTCCCTTCTACACCATGAAATCACTGCAGCAAAACTAATGAGGATAAAGAGGTCTACTTGTTGATTTACTGATCTTCCGATGTGCAGATGGTGGCTTAATTGTGTTCAAGTCTATCATTAGAGGGTTTGCTGATAGATATCTTGAACTTGAGCCAGTCTCTGATGTAAATCCCCAAAGGCATGAGATGGTCCCTTGCGGATGGAATCGTACTTTTAGTTAGTTCAATTATTCATCCATTCATTGACGAAATGACGAATTGGAAACATTTCAAAAAGCTTATGGAGCATTATGGATTCAAACATTTCAAGGAGAGTGAGCTTTACTTTATGCAAAAGCTTGCATGGATTCAAATGTTATCATGTGTCCAATTACAAAAATCGTCATTATATCATTCCATTTCAGAACACCTGTGCCAAACAAAGTTATTGGTATTTCATGAGCAAATACTGAATGAATAATGTTCCCCATCGAAACTGCCATATACACATCTAAGTTAATTGTTCAGCGTGACATTGAAATGTTGCTCAAGGCACACATGCCTAAATATTGCAATGAGAAGGCCAATTATGTACTACAAAAATTGATGCTGAGTCCCAGATCACCAAAATTCCGTGGTATGCTTTGACAATGTAAGTTCAATCATTCTGCTCTTGATTCCTGATCCACTTTGTGGCTACCCATTTCTGCCCTGCAATTACTGGGCAGCTCCCATGAAGTGATGTCTGAATAAACAGTTAACAAAGGCAACCATCAGAAGCCGGCAAACAGCTATGGCATAAAGAGGAAACTCATTTTGTGCATAGAGATCCAAACCAATACCAAAAAGACAAATGGTTAGATGATGAGGCGCTCATGTGATGCCTAGCTTAAGGTTTTACCATTGCAAGCTACAACTTTTCCTTCCCCTATATCCTTCCTACAGAGCTTTTGAAAACAGTGTAGACATACACATATTCGTATGAACACATATACCAACTTCCATATTACATAACCATTGGGTATGACTTAAGGATCCAAGTGATTACATTATCGGTTAGTCATTTTGGTGCGCTAGGGCTTCCTAAATTTTTCCATTCCTATTTCCTATCTTTTAGATAGGTCCACCCAGCCAGCTATGCCAGTGCCATGTCAGTCATAGCTTCCAACATTTTCCTCCATCTTTCTGGACTTCATTCATTAGCTAATAGCTCTGAGTAACTCCCATGTTCAGTTAGTAATGAAAATTCTGGTCCATTAGTTATCAAGCGATCATCAATGTGTTAGTTACCACCTACTACCTTAAGAGGCATCGTCAACGCGTATTCACCACTTCACCAGCTGTTTGATTATATCATGTGTTTGCCATTTCCAGTTAGCTAGTGTCTCATGATAGGTACTCCAAGAAGTATACAGAAACAAGGCAAGATACATTTGAGGTTTATTTGAAACAAAATTTAGATGAGTGCCAACCACAAGAAAGTAGAAATACTTACCACATCAATCGAACCATTTGGGAACAATGAATAGAATAGAAGACCATCCCCTCTGCGAGGCTTTATTTTCAACCCAACACACTTCTGGTAGTCGTAGTTCAAGTCACTGGGCAATCCATTCTGCAGATCAAAGCGTCCAGTGACTGTCCGCCATAATACAATGTTCATACAAAAAACATAGATCAAAAGGCAACTAAAGAATTAGAATAAGCTCCCTCAACTTACCTCGAACGGAAACATGGTTTCGCCACCTTCTTCAACATCAGATAAATACAACAAGAAAGAAGCAATCTGCATCAAAGGAAACCAGATGATATCACAAATTCATAAAATCAGTGACACAAATGGTGTGCAGTTAAATTTTTGGGGTGAAAACTATGACAACTGAATCGAAATAAGCTCTTGGGTTAAGTCCGTTACATTTCACATCAGTAGTAACATTCACATAACATTTAACTTACAAGTGCACCGTAGAACTAAGCACTTGTGATGCTAGAAGATCTTTTCTTGGCAATCAAGAGAAATCGAAAAACAAAGAACTGAAAACACTTGCGCTAGTTACAAATTTATAATAACACTATGGTAAGATAGAGAAGCATAAGAAAGAAACATAGCAGACAGTTATAGCCGCAGCTACTTCTTTTATCCATCCATGATCCATCAAAACAAAAATCTAATCAAAACCACTGGAACTCTTGACCAATATTTTCAAAGGCGAGCCCAAGGCACAACAGTAATGCTCCTCGGCATTGATTTTCGAGCAGAGAATCACAAAGTCACCCATCCATCTGAGGCATACGTAGGTGTACACTTTTCACACCTTTTCAGCCCAGATGATGGCAGCAAACATATCAGAAGAGTTGGTCCTTTTGTTTTTGGTAAGTGAAGAGTCGATCCAATCTAATTTGTTCTAGCGAAGACAAAGGGTTTTCGTGCATTCGCAAGATGACTTAGAGTGCTTTTAAATGTTGGGATCTAATAATGCACTATGTTTTTATGCCTTCACATGCTTTTTTGTGAATTCTATTTACTACTTTCTTATTTTTAGTAAGGCACCTTTGTATGGCGCAAACACTATCTCCTCTCTTTACGGGCTTTTTAAATAGTTTTACTATTTACATATAATATAAAAACTCAAAAGGCTTAACCCTCAATGCCTTGACTTCCGCCTCTCCTCCTGAGACGTTAACTACCTCCCCTTGCGCTTTCCCCTCTGAAAACTTTGCTTTGGCAGTGATCATAGCATAGCCATAAGATGATTATAGTCAAACACTGGTTGGAATGCTTGGCTTTCCATGTGCAACTTCCCATGGTTGAAAATGCCATAAAGGAAAGTAGTGATATATTGTGGGTAGATACTTCAAAGTCCAGGTGGAACCAAGAACAATGTGTTTTAAGTGCGGAAATGTAATTCATCGTTTTCAAAGAACTCCATATATTTGTTGGATTTCACATCCTACTCTTGCTATACACTGGATAGTCCAACTGCCATCGTTGATCTTATGACTTCTGGTGATTATTTGGGAGTAAACATATGTAGCAGGTAGTTCAATATTAGCATCAATGATATCAAGCATGTCAAAAGAAAGGGAATTGATCATGGTCAAATAAATATCCGTATTGTTACTTAGTTTTACCCTTTGGCTTTTCTGCGGTCCATATTCAGCAGGGTTGAATGCATCGTAATGAGAATTATACCTCTGTCCAACCTCATACCGCAGGATGTTGAATGCCTGAAACATGTGACAGCCTTATATTACTCGTAGAATTTTAACAAGCTGTGAAATGAATGGTTACCCGTTCAACGAAGAATGACAGTCACATACCACAGAAAGAAGTTGAACCTCTTATTTTTTGAAAAGAGCTCAACCTGTTAAATCAAGATAATCATGATTTCAAGCGAAAAACCACTCATTTTCCATAAAGTAGGGGAAACCCAATTAAATTATCCAATAGATCATGTAAGCCTCTAGTACGACCAAAGACGAGGAGACCAAACAAAATTTGAGAAACTACAATTATAAGATTCTTATTCACACAGCAGTTCAAATGTTATGAGCTCGTAACATCCCTTCAAAACCTCAACTAGAGGGTCACCTTCAGGACATGATACGAGTAAAAATAGCGTTTGGAAACTTTCCTTATCTACTTGTTACCTTTTCCACAACAAGATTGAATTCAGTTGACCTCAAAAGGACAAATTCTCTTTTGCTTTTTTCCTCATTCTAACTTTCCCGAGTATGATTAGTCCTAGGAATGTGAGGATGGCATAACTGACTCGCTGTTCAAGTTACAGGTGACCAATTTCTACCAAGAGAAAAGAGAGAAAGAAAATAACTTACGGAAACAAGACAAATTTTGGTCACATATTATCTATCAATCATCATAATCAAGGTAAGAACTTGATGAGAAATTTGAGGAAGAGGCTTCCAGGACATTAGTATCACTATGTATATCAGGATATGAATTACAAGAAGCTAGCAAGTAAATATGACAGGGGAATCAGGGTCTTTTTATGAGCAAGCAGTTATGACAGGTAATCCTGCCATCTCACAAAAATTCAGCATTTGGGAACAAAGTATCAAATGCATGGATATTTCAGATGGCACTAATTAGCCAAATTACTTCGAAAAGATAAATCTAGATCTGAAGTGTAGCTACTATGCATGCTCGAATAATGTGAGTACATATTACCAGAAACCTAGGTTAACACTACAAATATCTTCTCAAGTAAACTAAGCAGAACTTGATGTATAAGCAGCCTTTAGCAAGGAAAATCTTAATTCAATGCGAAAAGAAGAGGAAATTATTATTTTGTTCATCAATATTCGAAAAGAAACTAATTACAGTCCACTAGTTGATTCTACTAAGCCTTACTATTAATCTAAAGTGTCAATTAGTTTTTTTTCCCTTTCATTGTAAGTATAGAATATAATTCGAATAACTTCATAATCCTATACGAAATTTTTGGACTTAACTTTGCTAATTTTGATCTTCCCAAGAACTCCACAGATTGCAGCCATGTTTTCCTCACAAACACAAATACAGAAGCAGTTTTCATTCGTTCTTTCTTGGTGTTCTGGTACTAAAGGCATGCCTTTTAAATTCCTAGTCTATGTCATGCCAATATTTAGGTTTCAAAAAGTTTTTATGGCTTGGGGTGTCAGAAATGCATTGGCCTAGAGCCAAAACAAATATTTTGCTGCTGATGTAGGACTCTCACATTGTTAACAAGATCAGAAACCAATCAAGAAATCATTAGACAACACATCATAGAGGATAAAGTTGTGCAATGTGAGACATTATTCAGAGCTCGTTGTTGGTTTCAACTGAAGTTTGCACTTTGCAAGATCACTCATACTGCTCTTCATTATCTTTTCATTTTGTTTTTTTCAAACGACTGCATGCACACAATGACCAGGCGCGTAAGGATAATTTTCAAGCATGTGTTTTGGTTTGGCTAGATAACTTATAAAATTCAGGTTTTCATGAATACTCTATAACAAATATCAACTTTTTTTTTTTTTGATAATCAACAAATATCAACTAGAACATCCACAGTTTCCATGGCACCTAATCAGAAACATTTCATTTTGATTTTTACCAAAGTAAATAAGCATATCCTTCAAACTAAAAGTAGGAGGAAGGGAACAATAATAATGATTCAAGTTAGAGTGGAATTACCTCACCATGGCTCCTGGGAATCATGGTAGCCCTTGCAATTTTCTCCTCAATGAGATCCAAGGTCCCTGTTTTGTCTTCGGATGCACTTATAAACATGCCAGAACTGATGGAAAAGAAAGGGTGTCAACAATATGTTTATCACTTACTGTAAACAACATGCAGAAAACAGGAGAGAAAGAACAAGAAGAATATACTTTCTGCATGTCACGACTATATGCTTGTCTATAGCACACCATATGTATATAAACTGTACGTACCTTGTTCTAATCCCCTTAGTGTTTTCTGCCGTTTCTCCCTCGCGTAAAGCCAAGGTTGATGGTGCAAGCTGTGCCTTTGCCATTTTGATCATGCTTTGACATTGTTCTACAGTTGCAAAATGGGGAAAATATAGTGCACGTGGTTTCCAGCTTAAAATCTACATAAGAAAATTCAAGAACGAAGTAAATAGTAGGGCAGAAATGTTTGGACCAAAAAAAAATAAAGAATGTACAAACATAGCACCACTAGTAAAGACATGCTGGCAATATCTCCAAGGAGATTTTCGCAACCCATAACTATAGTAAGATTAGGTAAAGAAATATAGCAAAAGTGTGTGGGCCTTTGAAAATGTGACTATGTTCTATACTTGTTCGGAGGAAGATCAATCATCACTGCTATAATAGTCCGGAATGAATTGCAAACAATATGGTGATTGATTCAATGAAGTCAACAAGAGTTGAGTTGTTTTCTACTAAGTAAAACCAAACTAATAATTTATCGAAAGAAGTGACTTTCAGAATCTAAATCTACACAAATCAGGGAGCTAAGCTGCACAGTTCATGAACGAAACGGCACCAAGAAGATCAGAACATAGCAGCGATGACTTAGGAAGAAACATATATTTAACAGGAAACTTTGTCTGCAACAAGAAATCAATTAAGAGCTCCATGCTTGTATTACGTTCCCGGAAAAACAGTAGTTGCTACAAACCACGGGATTGTGAACACTTCAATCTAGGAGGTTAGGGAGTCAATCCTTGCCAAATGGAAGATTTCACAGTTTCTCTCCATTACGGGACAATTCAGAGTTTCTTCTTGAGTTGTACAGTTGTTCTACTCCACCTAGGGTTGTTCAAGGTTTGTTGTTTTGTGGCTTTCTTGCACACTTCTATGGTGTTGGACTTCCTTTTACTTTCTCGTATACATAACTCGCATGATATGAAATATATTTACAAACTGATGAAAATATCAATATTCGATTGTGGTTGGACGAAAAGTGAAAAACTACTGCACCTCTACTCACCATCCGGTAGGAGCAAACCTTTGTTTAGACCAGTTAATTCTCACATTTCTAATTGTAAAACTGACCAGAGATAAGTGCTGCTAGTGTCATGAACTTCTTCAAACAAGTTGGTTTGCAAAATAAAAAGAATTGGAGAGAGCTTTATGGTAAGAGAACAACTTCTAGCATCTTTCATTTATTTTCTCTTTTGAAGAAAAGCACTACATCTAACATGTAACTTTTAGTGAGAGAGTTCATATCCAAGCAAAGCCATCAGTCAACTGAAGTCAACAAATCCCTAACAATACTAATTACAGACTAATATAAGAACTACGTTAGTGAGAGAGACAAATCTAATAACTGCGTTACAGCTACACATATGCAACAGCAAGTAGAGGAAACAAGAAGCAGAATCACTTCAAATCGCAGATACACAGCTAACGAACCAGTCCCAATAAAACATAGCTAAATTGCTACAAAAATCCCATTCTTCCTAAGTTTTTACAATGTATTTTTATCCGGTATTATTTACTTTTTGTAATTTATTGTTTAGCTTATCGTCACAATTTTTGGATTAATTAAATGTCGGGACGAATCAGAAAAGTATAAAACTATAGACGGAAGTTGAAAAAAGTACCTATAGAACGAAATTAAAGACAAATGCTGTTTTTCTGATTAATTTTTTTTTTGTGTGTGCTATTGGTCGTAATTTTTCCCAACAAATGCTGAATCCAAAATAATTTTTTTTTAAAAAGGGAAAAAATACCGAGGCAATAATTTAGAAAGAACAGGGCGTTAAACAAATGCCAGTAGGCCCAGTACCACTGTAACTACAAAATGCGTTGCAGAAAAAAGCAAAATGGAGCACCTGAAATGGAGTCGAAGTGATTGAGCTTTCTCCGGTCTGGCCATGAGGCAAAGGATCAAACTCCATACTCTCATCCACCTTTTCCAGCAACCTCGGTGCTGGCCGTACGATAGGTACGTCCTCCTCCTGCTCACGATCAGCCCAAATTTCATAAGGAAATTAATAAAGGTAAAGCTGATTAATTGTGCGTGCATGTAAAGAAGTAGTAGTAAAAATGGAGTAATGAAAAAGAGAGGAGAGAGAGAGACCTGAGGGAGGAGGATAGAAGCGAAGAAGCCGGCGAGGAAGAAGAAAGAGCATAAGAGGAAGAGTGCAGGTAACCCTAGCTTCCATCCCAAGCTCCACCTACTACCACTTCCTGCTTTACTACCTCTTATTTTCATTTGATAACTGAACCTCTCTCTCTCTCTCTCTCTCTCTCTCTCTCTCTCTCTCTCCTGTGTTTTCTGTGTTTCTGTTCTCTGTACGAAAACAGAGCTGCCGGCCTGCCGCCACTAGAGGACGGTCGCAATTGACTTAGAAGGCGGCGGGAAATTGGAACCGCCCAAGCCCAACGTTTTGGTGTGATTCGTGCGAAACTAATAACTACGTGGTGACTAGCAACGACTTGGGAGGGAGAGACCAAACTGAAACTGGGGGTTGGTTTGGTTTGGTTTGGTTTGGTTGGTAGCGCCGCTAAACCAACCAAGTTATTCGAGTTTGAATTTGTATTCGTTTGGTAAAAAAGTATGTTCAAAAATGGTTTGTTACATAAATAAATTATGCTCCAACAATTTATTTGAATTCATTAAAATTTCAAACCAAGTTTGAACCAGCTTTTACTTGGCTTGTTCAGTTTATTATGTGGAAAAAAAAAAATTCAACCTACACGAGATCAGCTCGTGTTTGGTTTGATTAAAGTTCGCTTGAGATCGGCTAATGTCGAAAACAAGCTAAACTCAAACATATTTTTGAAACTCGTTAAGTTTTCAAACCTAACTTGATCAACTACCTGCTCGACTCGTTTGACTCGTTTATGAGTGCCCCTAATTGGTTGGTCTTGGAGTGATTTCGAGACTGTGCAACATGTGAATGCCCATACAGGTGGACTCCACCTTTTTTTGCTTCCCCGAATTTCTTCTCCTTAGTTTTGAGTACCACTGGAGTGGGGTACTCCGTATAGTATCGTTTTTTTTGGTTGGATCCAGCACATCTCCGGCCTCTTTAACACGATTAAATCCATCTTATTATTCAGCCTTTGTGAATTTTTTTCTAGCTCACTTTGAGGTTCGATGATCATTACGGTTTATTTGTTAAAACTCGTGGAAAACATTAACTACTGGAAAAATTTCGTAGATCGGATTTCGTTTGATATGCTTTCACAATAAAGAAACCAACTAAATTCTAGTCCAAAGTGGAGATGTTTTTTTTTGAACATAGATGTATTTCGAAAACAAGTCATACCATGTCGATCAACATTATTTTTGTACGTGACCGATTTATTAATTCCGATTATTTTTGTGAAATTTTTGACATCCAATTTAACAAATGTCAAACTTCCCACATCATCAAAGCTACTTAATTTGCATCAAAATAAGATGAGTTTAATGGTATTGATCGCAAACTATGCTAAAATGGCACCAAAACACGCTGTAATAACATATCGCTATTTATGGCTTGTTGACACTGAAGGAAGCCGAAAAATAACTTTGGCAATGCTATTTTGACACTAACGAAAAAACTTGCCCCTCCCATAAATCCTATTTCTTGTTTAGTAATCCACTAGCTGCCAACCCCAAGTTAGAGAATAAGAAATAAATTGAATCTACCGAAACCAATATAGTGATAAACATCTGTTTTATACTCCATATTATTACTTCTCAATTCTCAATCTGCTATACAAGCATGCTATTCGTGCTACATTAAATTTTGACAGCTAACTTAATTCCAATAATTGTATTAGTAATACTGCTATACAAGCATCCTAAATATACTTATAATTTAGGACCCGGCCTCTTAGGGGGTGTTTGGTAACCTTTTTATTTTCAGTTTTTGGTTTTTGTTTTTACTTTTTTGAAAACTAATGAAGAAAACTTGTTTGGTAACATTTTTTACTTTTCTGTTTTTCAAAAACGTTTTTAAAATTTTTGGAAATTTGGAAAACTAGAAAAAGGTGTTTTACACAGTTTTATTTTTTATCCCGAGTCCCCGACGGTCGAGAGTCCAACTTCAAACAGATCCAGAGTCCAGAGATTACGCTCTCTCTGGCGATGGCACCTGGTACGCTCGCGCTCGCGCTCTCTCTCTCTCTTTTCCCCCTTCCCATCTCTCTCAATCTGGTCGCCTGTAAAACCCTATAGATATATTCTCTATTGGGGAGATAACGGAGAGGCAGACGATTGGGAAGAAGATGGAGTTAGGGGAGAGGAGGAGGACGACGTGGCCTTTCCGGACGCCCATACCGGAGAGGGAGGAGGAGACGGAGTCGACGGCGGACCAGACGTCGGGGAAGGTGAGGTGGCGGCCGGAGGAGGCGTCGATGAAGGCGATCCTGCCGTGGTGGGCCCAGGACGAGATGAAGGTGGTGACGTCGAGGGATTCGTTGGAAGGTAAAGCGATGGGCTTGCGTTTGCTGCAGAAGGTGGAGTTTGATTTGGAGAAGCCGCTTCTTGGGTCGATCGGAGGGATGCTCATTTGCGCCATGGGAGTACCTGGAACTAGAGAAGTTTTTCCCTTCTTCTTCTTCTTGGTGGGTTTTGCTTTTATTCTGTGTACGAGAAACGAAAGGAGTTCGCTGTTGACTTTTTTTACACTTGCCTTTTGGACCAGATTAGACTACACGTGGCGTGAGGTTCCCCATCCAGTCACAGTTTTTAATTTTTGTTGTTTTCAAAAAGATTATTATCAAACATGTTTCTTATTTTTGTTTTTATAAAAATAAAAACCTGTTTCTATTTTTAGTTTTTTAAAAATTGAAAACTAAAAATAAAAAGATTACCAAACACCCCCTTAGCATTCAAAACCCAAACTGCGGGAAGCAATTGCAATTCGACTACCCATTTTGACATCTAGACTATCCATTTCGAGAATCAATGATCTTAAAGACACTTTTTCGGTGAGTGTCATTAACAAATTTGAAGAATGCAAAACACTTTTGGGTACTTTTGAAATTGTACGAACATCTCTATGCAGTTAAAAACTCTAGACCACATAGAAAGCCATTTCCTTATTTAATTCTCCATGCAGTGCTGGTCCCGATGTTTGAGTTGCTCAAACCTGACCCCAAGCTTGGTTGCCTAGTTACTATTAAGTTATAAAAAATAAAAACACATACAAGTTTAAAAAAAAAAATTCAAGGTCAACGCTGTGCTTTTAACTTGAATTACATCAAAAAATTAAAATTAAAATGTAACCCCCATTACGGTACTTTATGATTAGTAAGATCCGATTCAAAGAAAATAACTTCTTGGATTTTTTGGAGCAAATTCTTTAATTAAGTGTCACGACCCAAATCCGATGGGTATAGATTCGTGACATGGCCAGTGATTTAAGAATCACCCCAGGCCTTGATATCACACAACCAAAATTTCTTTTTATTCTAGACTCCCAAGACCGTAAATTAAAAATAAAATATTATATTCAGAGCTGTCTAGCGTTCTCACCAATTACAACTTTTGCCTAATGGCTTTGAAATTCACATTAATGTGTCTCGTACACACAAGCGCCACTTATTAACCCATTATTTCTTTATTTAGCCATGACAGCTGATATCTTTTACACGCAACAGACAAGCCTTCTTTCTTAACCTTGATTTCCTAAAAAGGTTTTATGAAACACAAAACCAATTCAGTAAGTTACGATATACTAAGGCCACATAATAAACATAGGATTAAGTATGATAAAAACATAGCATAATAATCCATCAGCTTGCAAAATCGTAAGAGAGAGAACGATCATATTCAAGTTGCAATCACCACAAGTGAGACAAAGAGAGATATATCCATCATCATCATAATCATCATATTATCATCTTGATCATCATAGTTATCATCTTGACCATCATGGTTTCATCTTGACCATCATCTTGGGTGGTAATCCGGTAGCCCGGGGAGCGACCCCAGCAAAACAATGGAATTGATATCAATCCAATGGATACCCGGCCGTATCCTTTCCACAATCCATAGGCGTCAATTCAAACATAGCTCGTCAAAACTCTTCGCCCAGATGTTACACCAATATTTATTAAACTTCCTTTTAAGAAAATCAATCTCATGTCTTTTTATAAAAATCTTTTTCTTTTCACAATTATACTTAGGCCGTTATACTTATACTCCATCCGTCCCTTTTTAAATGTCCCGCTTCATAATTCCAACTTATTAAGAAAACATTATCATTACACCTTTCACATCAACTTTTACCTCCACTTTCCCTATTTACCCTCTATAGAGACATCATCATTATACTTTTACTCACTAACTTTTCAAAATGGAATATACTTTTAGGAGCAAAATGGAAAATGTACCAACCTTTAACCACTAACTTTCAAAATGGACACTTATTAAGGGACAGCTCAAAATGGAATACTGGACTTTAAAAAAGGGACGGATGGAGTATAACTTATTTTTATTTAACATAAGATTTAATAAAACAATCACAAAACAAGATTTAGAAAAACAATATGTAGCCAGAGTATATTCGTAACTCATCTCATCTGAGAAACACAATTTACCGTGCGAATATCTACTTATTAATTCCGGAACCTATTGGACCAAATGATTATACACCCACGTTAATTCATTGATTATCAATTATTATTTTAATATTACTTTTTATTGCTATCCTTATATCTATTTTATTACTATTATCATTATCATCTCTCTCATAGATTGTGTTGAGTTTGTTTAGAAAACCAGCCCAAACTTGAGCTTGAGTTTGGTCCGACTACGAGTCGAGTCAAACCACAAACCACAAGTTATGTGTGAAACTTGGTTCATTTTCTTTTAGCCTTAGACCATATCCACCAACCTGAAGGAATAAATTATATATAATCTATTCTTTTTCAAACCTATAAAACGATTCAATCCCAATTTGGGTTTATCCTACGGAATCATTTATTGAAGGCCATTTTCCTACTCTTTTTTTTACTATGAATTTGTATAGGAAATTAAAGAAGAGATTATGTAGATTTATACAAGTGCAAGTGTGAGTGTGTATATACGGCAGTGGGGGAAGGGAAGTGAAACGTACTCACCTCATATTTTAATATATATATTTTTCCTTCTCCTCCTCGCCTGATTTTCTTTCTTTCCTCTCTTTCCTTCTTTCCCTCTATTTTTTCCTTCCTTCCTTTCCTTTAGCTAAGTGTCGTGTGTGTGCAGGTGTGGTGTGGGGAGGCGCCTATTTATACTAATGGAAGAAGAATCTAGATCATATCTAGAAAATCCTAATCATATCTTATATAATCTAATAAAATCTATATCAAATCTTAGTGAATCTAATAAAATCCAAGTGTATCCGTATCAAATCTTAGTAAATCTAATAAAATCCAAGTGTATCTATTGTATTTCTAATCTAGAATAATCCCACAAGGTCTAATCCGATTCCTTCCGGATAATTCTTTGAACCTTACGGCTGTCCGCCTTGTAGAGACTCTTGCCTCACACTCCCGTGCTGCGATGAAGTTTTAGAGGATGGAGACCATATCGAAAATCTTAGAAAATACGCTAATTCTAACGGTAAGTGGGCTGCCAAATATTAACTCCTTATTCTCTTTTTATTCTTTTCATCACCTTATTTGCTTGTAAAAGTCGGGGTGTTACATTAAGTACCTTGATTTATCAAAGTACTTATTTTTCAATTAAGATTAGATTATAGCCAAATTCAAATTAGAGAACTTATCTCCGCTGAAGTAACTATAACCCGTATAGTCAACAAAATTCGATAAGATAAGCAACCCATACCATTTTTTTTTTTTGCCAAAAGTTGAGAGGTAGTATTTATCAAAAGATCCCCATGGGGGCAGGTTAACCCATACCATTTGGAAACAACTATCTTCCGAAGAAGAATTTATAAAATGAAGGATGTCAATCAGACATTTTGTTGCTTCCTTTGGCCTATTGTTTTTTTTTTTCCTTGATCCGACCTATTGTTTTCAAAATGTCCAAAAATTCGGAATAATTCATCCCCTAATTATCACCATGTTGGTTGTGTTCCAAAAAGCTTTGTTTAATCTCAAACTAAATTTTTCTTTTTTGGATTTACAAATTTTTTTGGGCTTCCCCATACTCGGAGTAGCCCAAGCCTGAAGGCCCTCGGGTTTGCGGTGTTACCCCTCGCCCGGCCCCGACTCCATATGGAGTCACACTAGTTTTTATTTTCTTAAAAAAAAAAAAACCCCTAATCAATCAAGCCAACCTAATAACTATTTTGTCACAAAAAAAAAAAAAAAAAAAACCCTAATAAGTCTACAACAGCAATCTCTTTCCAAACAAGGAAATCAGTGCCACTACTGTTCAAGCTAAATCCCCGTGAATTCGTGAGAAAACCACACAACATAGCGTGCGAGGAACCACATGTCACGTTGCCCAACCCCCCTTCCCACTCTCTCTTTCTCAGCCACAAAAAATCCTTGCAGTTTTAATTCCACGTTTTCCCCCTCCACGCAGCTAACGATAATGCATAATGGTCCCCAAACAATGTCCACAGCCATTCTTTCAACTACTCCTACTATGAGAAGCTCACAGTAGCTTTCTTCACTCTCTCCTCTTCCATCTTCACCAGATTTCCTGCACCAATTCCGGCTCAGCTAGCTTCTGGGGGAATAATAGATGCTGAGGCTAAACTTGTACTGCTCTCTAGTGCCTGGTCCAAGACAACCGTTAGTCAAGACTGGAATCAGCAGTTTTGATTCATGGGTAATTGGGTATCACAGAGCGCAGAAGCTACCTCAGAGGATCAATGCAAAGGCTGTAAAAGATGAGATGGATGGAGGCACAAGAGGATTACCCAGTCCGAGTTGGGACCCGGGGCTCGAAGTCGAGGTCCCTTTCGAGCAAAGGCCGGTATGTATACACACTCGCAACTTCGCACGACTCCCTTGAATAGTTCTTTTCCTTCATGTACTCGGCTTGTTAAAAACTCGTTTGAGATTGATTCATCGAACATGGACGAATTCGGCTGCAGATACATTCATACATCCGAAAACCAATACTTGAGTCCATGTAAAAGTAGTCTCTGAGTAAGCCGTCTCGGGGTATTTTCCTCCATCTAATGTATGAACTCTTTCTGCTCATGAGAGCGGCTTAAGTTCGGCTAGTTAAGAACTCATCCTAGATCGGCTCGTTATGTAACAAATTAAGCTTGAGGTTAAAGCTTGTTACTTTTCCGAGCTTGGCTCAGAAAGTAGGTATGACATGTAGCCGTACGACTGTATAGAAGCCAAGTTACTCGAGCTTATCAGCTTGTGTGAGGTTGATCCAACCCCTGTTTCATTTTGGCTTCCATTTTCGTATTTTGGGGTTTTAGAAGCACGAGCAATGACGAGTTTTGAAAACACCCATTGTATTGATATCGTTTTATACTTTTGTGCAGAAAAAGATTGTTGAGAATCTGAAAACATCATTTTGGATTTTGGTGTTTCATGAAATTTGTTTTCAGAAACTTTTCTGATATCAGCTTTCAAACACACTTCACCAGCAAGTTTTATGTGTTATTCGGAAAGTGGAAATGGAAAATGGAGATGATACCAACCTTTAGCAATCCAAGCATGCCTACATTTTGAAACCTCACTAAAGCTTGAACGACCAAATAGTTGGTTCCACTAGGCTTCTTTTTTCGCAATGTTTTCACTGAATGCAAGGGGAGAAAATAATTAAGAACCTTTGCTTAAGTCCGTACAGAAAAGTGACATTTTTGTTAATGAAGTCTTACCATTAGCAAATCACCACTGACAATAATCTGGTTATATGATAGGTTAACGAGTATTCATCCCTGAAAGATGGTGGTTTATATTCATGGGGCGAACTGAGTCCAAGTTCATTTTTCCTGCGTCTAGGAGGCCTCTGGCTGGTGACTTTCACTGTTCTTGGGGCGCCAATTGCAGCTGCAAGCTTCAATCCTTCAAGGGTAAGATAACAATATATGTTCCATGGATCCTTCAAAATCTGTATAGTATCGGATAAGTAAGGTTATGACATGAATGTAGGACATGTTTGCTTGGACAATAACTTAACAAGCATATTTTCTGAATTCAATTCTTCACGAGCTATGGACAGATAAAACTCGTTTGACACGCATGAAATGGTCAAAGACAACGAGTAAACACCATTTAAGCTCGAAAATAGAAGTTTTATAGAGTAGTTTACATATGATGGCTTGTTTCTGAATCCTCGAAACAAATATTATGCCTAGGCAAGTACCCGCACCCGACATCCCCACCCGTGTCCAAGTAACATAGCAGCAAAATTACCTTGAACTATAAAGAGGAGAAGTTGTAAAAGAATCTCCATATTTTCAATCTAGATTGAAGCACAAAGACAGATTCTGCATACTGTCTTTCATTTTTCTGAAATCATACTCAATGGTTTGAAGTTTGAACAGCCCATACAAAAAATCTTGATACGTATGTTTTAATGCTAAAACCATCCCAAGTTGGTGATCAAATAAAGTTTTCATTCCATATCAGCCTGAGCAGCAATCTCACATTTTAATATCTCATCACCTGTAGAATCATAGGTGATTGATGCTTCAAAAAGTGAATAAAGGATATCGACAAGAAAGACATTGAAATGCAGACACATCACAACTCAGGGATAAACTACAAGTATGGTCATGAAACAACATAATGCTGCAACGTAAATCAAGTAGTTTATATATTCCTACTTTTGCAGGAACCTCTACGATTTGCGCTCGCAGCTGGAACGGGGACCCTTTTTCTTGTGTCACTAATTGTCCTGAGAATTTACCTGGTATCCTCTCATTCATGTTAAAGCCATTTCTTACTGCAGTATGTGGAATATTAATTGAGAGATTACAGAAAACCATTGAAGAGAAACAACTGCATTAGTCATGTGCAGACTATATCACCATGAGATTAGAATGAGCAACTTTAGTGCAGACAACTACAATGAGCTAGAATACTGCAAATATGTTTTCCTTTCCTCTTTCTCTTCTCCTTATTGAGCTATATATGTTCAATTGCTTTGATTCTCTAGCCATACATCCGACCAGTCAACGTGTATGAAGTGATGACTGTTCTAGGTGTACCCACTTAATCTGAGGAAGGCACAGAATTTGAAATTCTTATAACCAATAAAGGGGACGACTGCATTCAAACAAAGTCCTGTTGAATTCAAATGTTATGCCGAATAAAATTAAGATTTCCAAGAGGTTGAAGTTGAACATGCCTTCACTCATGGTTTATCTAAAGAGGCAAACGATTTAACTAAGTCTCTTCTACATAAAGCAAAGACATAATGTCATATCCAGACAAGATGCCATGTATGAAGCTCTCTAGGGAAGAAGGGTATTACAAGAGCATTGAGTTTCCTCGCTCAAGCAAATGTGCGCATGAAGCAAGCCTCTGTGCTAATGCCTAATGGGTATGCTTCAAAAGTAGCGATGGTACTTGTAGCTACACATGTTCGTCAATTTGGAAAATTTATTGCTACAGAAATTGTATCTTGTCAGCAGTGGTTAATAAAACCTCCTAACTTTAAGGTTTGTGGCTGTCTTGGTAATGGAATTGTCCATCTCACAGGGATGGAGCTATGTTGGTGACAGACTTCTATCAGCTGTGATACCTTATGAAGAGACCGGATGGTATGATGGACAAATGTGGGTAAAGCCACCCGAGGTTAGTGGCTTTTCATTTGTTCATTCACACTATCATTTATGGGGGAATGGCTTTGGAGGCCTGGACTCACATTTCCTTAAGATTAAGTATTCAGGTAAAATTCTGGGTGTGGTACATAAGAGCATCCAGAAAAGGAGTGCCACTGGTAACATCAACAAATATACCAAACCAAAATCAAAAAGCTTTTACCTTTACATCCACTTCAGTGGCAGCCTCTAAATTCTCGACAAAAGGTAAGACAGTGTTCCATTGTTGCAGGAACAACCCCCACAACCCAACACCCCCCCCCCCACCCCCCCCCCCAGAATTCTCTCGGATTCTGCATTCGCTATACTCATAGACATAAAAAATCTTGTCTAGTGTAACAGGATCGTTTTGTACACCAAGTGTTACAACTGTCAGCTAGAGTTAAAGATAGACCATGGAGGATAAATAGAATGAATCAGTACAATAAGAAGGGTGAGAATTAGCACATGCACAAGAACAATCTAGGTGTCTTGGACCCTACCCTTGATAACTTAATTAACTGTCATTACTCTTTGCAGATCCTGGCTCGGGACAGATTGTTGGGCTCATATAAGGTACTAAACTACTTAATAAATCTTTGGGATTCATCCAATTTGTAATACTGCAGAACATCACAGTAATGCTATATTTCTCAGAAGAGGTTACATACCAAACCAAATTGAATGCATGCCAATTGGTTGTGATTTTCTGTTAACAAGTAGTATAAAGGGGCCTCCATGTGCACATATCAGCATTTACCGGCAATACACACAGAACCACACACAAAGAAACCGAAAAGACTGATAGCAACTCTTTTTGCCTCCAGGTCAAACCAGTCATCAAATTGCTGAAACAAACACTAGTCGGAACAGGGGCGTTACTTGTTTCAGCAGTCATGCTATTTATCTTTGCTACCCCAGCAGAGGATTTCATTCAGAACACTTTCGGAACACCAATTCCGGCATCCAAGAACAGCAAATTCAACTTAAGGTACTTAAAACCACGCATCAAGTCTCCAAAACTACAGCTCACATCTACTAATGTTACTTTTTTTAATTTCTCAATCTAAAATATATAGAAAAGAGGAACTGCTAAGGTTACCAGTGGAGGTGAAGGCTGACGATGATCTAGCAGCAGCTGCCGCTGAGGCTGCAGATGGAAGGCCGGTCTACTGCAGAGATAGGTTTTATCGTGCATTAGCAGGTGGCCAGTACTGCAAATGGGAAGACCTAGTGAAGTAGTAATTCAAGAGGAAAGGAAACGCATCGAATCACTTTCACATTTCAAGTCATCTGCATACATGCTTCATTAACTGTAATCGAGAAAGTCTACGTGCACAGATTTGTATGCATAAGATCCAGACACACGTGTCTGGAACTGTTTGATGCATTTTGGTCTGTATAGAGAGGGGCCACATGCATGAGCTGGTTTCGGATATATCTGTGTGTTCAGATTTTTCCACACAAATTTGTACATGTAGCATTACCCGACCTCACATTTACTGTGTGATATCCACGTGCATCTGTCCAAATCTACGCGTTTCCGTCTGTATCCGTAAGCATTGCTCCTAGGGTAAAAGGAAATTCAATATACTCACTAGTCACTACTTCATCTTTTTGGCGCAAATTGGAATCAAATTGCTGAAGGAATCAATGTCAGAGATTTGGGAGAAGTGATTTACTAATGATTGAGACCGATAACGGAACTCATTTTGATTAATGTAATTGAGAAAATCTTTTTAACGGCGGAGCTGTGAATAGTTGTTTACGGAGCCAATTGCGACCGTCCAAAAGTGCAGGAAGGTATACTGGGCCGTAACTTTCCCATCTTGAATTTGGTTAGGCTTTTTTTTGGAAGATTTGGTTGGGCTTTCAAGCCTGGTCACGCATTGAACGAAAGATCCTTCAGGTACCAGACCAGCTGAAAAAATTAAAAATAAAACGTTTCATATTTTTTTAAGAGCAGAAAATTGCCAAAAAGAAAGAAACATAAAAATTGTACCAAAAAAGAAGAAGAAAAAAAGATAAAATCATTCCTTTTCGGGGTGGATTACCAAAGTGGGGTCGACTTGCTATGCAAATATTGCTTTTGAGAAACATATTTTTACAATATAATAAGAACAAAAAAAAAAAAGAGAACATAATTATTATATTACTTACAAGAAAAACCCAAATGAGAATTCTTTTACATTTTTAGATAGGGAAATGATATTGGCATTCCAAAAATTGATGCAGGCACTCCAAAATCAGTGTAACTCCAAAGTCAATTTTCTTTGTTTTTTAGAGTGTCTGCATCAATTTTTGGAATGCCAATATTATTTTCCTTTTAGATATTGACCCTTAATTCCCTATGGAAACAATAAATCCAAATGATGCGTCCCGATGCACCACACTACTTCCGTGAAGACTTCCATCACAAAGTATATTTCACTAAGTTGATCAAAAAAACAAAAAAGTATATTTCACTACGTGAGAATACGTTATTTTCAGATGAGGGGGAAACCCCATTGTGGATCCCATCGTGCATTCGTTGCGGTAATCTGAACCATTTATTCTGTAGGGCTCGTACATAAGTTTATACGCGTAAAAAACCAGCTTGATCGGACAATGATAAGTATATCAAAAATTGAATTCTGATTTATAAAATAGACGATTAAGGACATTTTAACTTAAAAGCTATTGACAAAATCAAAGCCCTCCGTTGTTCCGCTTGAGTGCTTCCCCTTCTAATGACTTCATCTCGAATCGGGATCAAAGGAGAATCCTTTAACGGGACTTCTACGAATCATAATTTAATTTTTTATATACCTATAAATAGTAACGGAGCCAGAATTTTCGACAAACAGGGTCGGAAATTTGAATTATGTATAATTCATAAACGAAACCCTTGATTTGTTTTGAGGAACGAACAAACTAGCGCTACGTTTGAGAATTTTGTGGGTAGAGATTCTATTTTGACTCTTTTTTTCCTTAAGTACAAACCCCTTATATAGACTGGGGCAAAAATAAATTTTAAAGTGGGGGTCAAATTAGTAAAAATGGGGTAAAAATTATACATATTTCTATGAAAATTTGGCAGTCAATGGGTTCGGTTGCCCACCCTTGTCTCTATGTCCCTCCGCCACTGCCTATAGATGTCTGATAAAGCTGTTTTTTTTTTTTTGCGTAAATATAGTACTATTTTGCGAGCTCTACAAAATGAATGGTTTAAAACCTTTAGATTAATGCAATGAATGTATGTTAGGGCTCTCAAATGACGGTGGCGGAAACCCCTCATCCTGACATAACTTATTGAGAATAAATTCTATCCACCGCCGATGTAAAACCCCACTTTTCCACCACCGTCCATTATGAGCCTTACCGAGCGTCTATTATTGTAATTTGAACCATTCATATTATAAGATCTGCAGTATAGTATTGTCATGCAAAAAATCAGCTTCAACGAAAGTCAATAGATATGTCAAAATTTGAATTTTGGCTTATAAAATAGATGATCTAATTTTTGTCAATAATAATAAAGATAAACTGTCCATTTTACAAAGCAAAATTCAATTTTTAATACTCATATCGATATCCGATCAAGTTAATTTTTTGCATGGATACACTATTATGTGGGGTTTATAAGATGAACGGTTCAGATCAACAATAAACACGGTAGAACTGAAAAAGGCGGTTGTGAAAAAGTGAGATTTTTCACCGCCGGGGGAAAGAATTTAATCTTACTTATTCTCCAAGTACTAGTAAAATTTTGCATGGATGGACGTGTACATAAGAGATTAGCTGTCACTACATAAGAGATTAATTTCTAGTTATAATCAATATATGAACTTGTCTCCCCGATAAAACTACTGGCCAAACCAAAGGGATAAGAAGATAAGATGGAGATTAATAAAGATTAGCTTGACATACTAATTAATTCCAGCCGTGTTTTCCTCTCATGCTTACACCTCTCACAACAGAACAACACGTGTACGACACGTGTTAATCCCACAGACAACCAGAAACTGCCATATAACGACCAACCCACCCTACAAACGAACCAATAGCAAATCCAAAAATACATTTTTAGAGAGAGAGAGAGAGAGAGAGAGAGAGAGAGATGGATAAGGGTGGGGAGCAGCAGGTGAGGAAAGCAGATCTGGAGGGAGATCAAGACAAGAAAGATAAGACGCTGGAAGGGTTACCATTGGAGACCAGCCCCTACACGCAGTACAAGGACGTGGAGGATTACAAGCGTCAGGGGTACGGCACCCAGGGCCACCAGGAGCCCAAGGGAGGGTGCGGCGGCGGATCCACTGACGCGCCCACCCTCTCCGGCACTGCTGCCGCCGAGGCTCAGCTCTTCCCCACCGACGTCGCTACCGGCCGCCGCGCTTCTTAGTTAACTTCACCGCTGATATGCATGTGTAACGGTTAATAAGTTTTAAGCTTTTGGAGTAACTTTTTCTGTGTGGGCCCTTGAAATTTGTTTATGGGGTCCCGCTTATTGTATGGTTTCCTAATGTATGAGTGGTTCACCACTTTTTAATCTACTACTAGTTAATAATGACATCTTGTTAAAGAATGACATTGTTGGTGCTGTGAAACCGCTTTTCCATCATCTCTCTTACAATTAATTGGTGGTAGAAATGGTTTTAATTAAATCTTTTATGGTATTCGACATTACAGAAAGTGACATTATGTAATAATCAAATCTATGGGGACACTTCGGGTCCTAACAGGTGCAATACCACTATTTGTTACCAGAAGCCGGAACACATGAGATGCGTGTGCAAGTGCAACAGCTTTCATAGAGACCGGCCCGCACATCTCAAGAGCCTCCCTATATAGGGCAGGCACATGTGTATAAGGAAGTTGATTTTTGCTAAAAATCTAGAAATTGTGCACATCCGTTATTATCCTAATTTAATTTCACGTTTTATGCCTTGGCCGGACACACGCGATGCGCGTGAAAATTGCGTTTTCAAGATTACATTAAACGCAACGATGCTAAATATTATAAGCACAAACAATTACTAATTTTTTAGGATACGATGTTAACATTTCACAAAACTCGCTAATCGCACGGTGCTAAAAGTTAGTATAAAGAAAAAATAGTGAATTAAAAGGGACGGTAAAAAAATCATTGATTAGATTATCTACCCTAATGTCTTCAAAGATGAAACATCACTTGGGAAATTGGAAAAATTGTTAACTTTAGAATGAGACATAGGGATAGGAATTAGCTATTGGGCTTAATTGCTTGTGGTGCTACTTTTGTGGTTCTGGCATTTTATACCAAAATTTGGAGATAGGCGGGGATAGTTTTATCAGTTGAAAGAGTACGGAGCTGACCCAAGCCTTGTTGAAGAAGATGGACGCCAAGAGAAGTAAATTACCCTAGTACCCATCCCTTATCTATTTAAATAAATGTAACAGGAATTTGGAAATAATATTATGGCTTGTAATGGACTTTATGTTCCTTTCTATTTAGTAAATATTAAAAATTTATTAAATTAACGTTTCCAAAAATTAGTACATTTCTCAATCAAAAAAAGAGTTCAACAAATATACACAATCCTAATCTAACTTCAACAGTTATACGCAAAAATAGATCAAATTGGAAAAAAAAAAAAATTAAGGCAAATGAAAAGGGCCAAGATTACCCAAAACGTACAATGAGGAATTCACATTCAATGCTATCATCCATCCGAACCACCATTAAATGTAACATAGGATCATTTTGTTAAGTGTCGCCATGGGGTTCAGCTTCGTCTCCATTGAAAAGACATTGATGCAGCAGAGGGCAAATAAGTCAAGATGGAGTTGAGTTTTGGTGGAAACAATTTGAGTTTTGGCAGAAACAATTTGGGTTTTGGAATTATCAACTCCCCCATAGGAATATGACCTTAATTCCTTTATCTATTGGGAGATTTACCTCGCACTCATGTCTCATGTCTTGTAGTTTATAGAAGACATTCTCACATCTTATAGATGAGGATTAGAAGAATTTGTTGATTTGTTCTTAAAGGTACCAAGAATAATTAACTGAGAAAACTTAAGGCCTACTTAGAATACTAATTTTTTTCTTACAGACAAAATTTTATTAAAAAACTTAAAAACGGGGAGAGGGAAAGGAAAATCCAATAAAAAGTTGGACAGTACATTAAATGAGCAGAAGCCCAGCCCCTGAAGTCTAACACGGGAGCCCAAAAATAATACAATGATCAAGTCCACCCGGTACCCAAATATACAACAAAGCCCAAAAAACAAACAGGCCCAAGGAGACCCGCTCGACAGACCCAACCCCATAGAACCCTAAACCGCTTTCAAGCCACCGCCGCACAAAACATCGTAGGCATCACCGCCTGGACCAGCACCACCACCCAACTGCCTCGCTGTTAAGTAAATCCGGTCACACCCAGATGTATATGACCGGAGGCAGAAAGGAACCCAACAGACCCACCAAGGTAAAGCACACGGCCTACGACGACAGAGAGAAAACAAAGATATGGCAGTGGAAAATCAAGAACTGCTGCCAAACACCACCTCTCCATAAACCCCCAAGATCACGATCGAGACGAGAAGTTGGAAACTTTACCGCCAAGCCTACTTAGAATACTTTGAGAGAATTGAGGAGTTCTTTTGTCTAGGGTCCTTAATTTTCACTTTAATCAACTAATAGTCTTCTTCAATGGTATTAGTTATTATAGGTTTTTCTAATTTAAGGACCTCTCGTCAAATTTTCCTTTCTTTTTTCAGTATCTCTAAAATGTAGCCACAATCAAATGGTAACCGAAAATTCTTGATCGACCTTATAACAAGACATAATAATAATATCTTTTGCCAAAAAAGAAATACGTACTAATATATATCTTGATAGTCAAAGAATGAATGTTCGGGGAAAGATCCTAATATCTTCTTCGACCTTATTACGAGGCATAATAATATCTTCTTCGTCATCGTCGTTTGCGTGTTCTCTCTCTCTCTCTCTCTCTCTCTCTCTTGCTCTGCGTCTGGAACGAATGAATGGGAAAGGGGATTTTATTTGTATAGATTCACTATAGCAGTTTCTAAACCCATCTAGCCCACTTCTAAGTTTCATAACCCACTAAGTCCACTAATAATTTTAATGACAAAAATACCCCACCTAAGAAACAAGGGCCTTGTTTGGCTAACACGAAAATGTATTTTTTTCATTTTTTTTCGTTTTTGTTGCAATCAAGCCGTCGCCGCCGCCGCCACCGCCGCCGCCGCTCCCATCACACCACATATAACGTTATATGTGTAACAAAAAACGTATTTTTTCATTTTTCTCGATTTTTTTTATTGAACCCGCTATACTTAACATTTAACGTTATATATGTGACAAATTTCTCTTTTTGTTTTTTCCTATTTTTCTTGCATTGATTTTTTAACGCTATATGAGTGATAAAAATTTCCTAACATACAACATTATATGTGGCAAAAATTTTCTAACATGCAACATTTCTATTTGGTTTTTCTTAGTTTTAGTCTTTAACGTTATATGCTGGTATACATACAAAACATATAACATTATATGTGAGTTTTTAAATATCTAAATATCACAAAAAAAAACCAGAACATATAACATTATATTTGAGCTTCTGTAGTTCAAAATCTCACAAAAAAACAGAATATATAACATTATATCTGACAGAAACTCATATATAACGTTACACGGTACAAAAGGTCATATATAACGTTATATGTTCTCTTTATTAAATAACATAGAATATTTCTAATCTAAAATGTTATATATAACAATATAACGTTATATATATTATTATATCTCTCTCTAACTGAGAATGTTTTAAAAAAAATGACATTAAATAACAACAAAAATATATTTTTTGTGTGACACGAAAAGCACACATATAACCTTATATATTTTTTCAAAAAACACAATCTGTTCCAACCTTAAATGTCTAGTTCTAGAAAAAACACACATATAATCTTATATATTTATACAAAAAACTCAAAATATATCAGAAGCAAGTCGGAGAGGCCGCTGCGCGGACCAAATCAATAAGTGATTGATGAAAAGCACAAATATAACCTTATATATTTATTCAAAAAAATTCAGATCTCTAACTCTAGGAAAAGCACACATATAACCTTATGTATTTATTCAAAAACCTCCAAATCTGATGATAACCGGACACGGGACAAACAAAAGACCGGATCAACCTTCTTATAATATGCGGATCAAAAAAAAAAAAAACCTTCTTATAATATTACATTTTTTTGTTTTTACTACTCCAAATTTCTCTCCAATAAAACAAATAAAAGACCGGATCAACCTTCTTAATATGATAGACAAACCAACTTTAAAGCACGTTTATGAAAAATCAGAATAATGTTATATAATTGATTGAAACTACAATCGGAGGAGGAGCGTCTCATTCCGTCTACCACAAAGGCCCACTTATGAGGCTGATAGTCTGATGAGAAAAAAACTCCACAGTCAAGAAAACAAACCTGCCCAATTCGCCTCAAGTCGGGTTTTACTTGCACAAAAACTAAGAATAAAAACTCTGAAGGCATCTCCTTCCCTTCAATTCATCATGGATTCCATGTAAACAAAGATTCTTTCAAAATTCCCAATACCTGAACGTACTGTATGTACATACATGTGATATATACAAATATGGAGATGGAGGCAGAGAAATTTTGAGAAAGAGAAACAGAGATGGAGACAACAAAAGGTGTCTGGCCTAACTTTTCTATCTGGACTGTAACAAAACCTCATCGCCGTCCTCATGTCGGCCACGCTCGTGCCGCGCCAGCACCGTGAACAGGTCCCTGCCACCGGTTTGCTCCTCCTCATCGTCCTCTTTTGATCCACTAGAAAGCAGAAACAAACCAGGGTCGTGCTCGGGGTTATCGCGGGGTCCAGCGTCGTCTTGCTCACCGTCGTCTTCCACACAAATCCGTTCTGAGAGAGAGAGAGAGGAGAGAGAGAGGGGGAGAGGGGAGGCTCAGATCTGTTTTGTGATTTAGGGTTTCTCTCTCTATATGTTATGTAGGAGGGTTTTTTGGTCTTGAAAAATATCTCTTTTTAAGTAAATTGGAGTTATTAGGTTATATAATTATATTAGTGGACTAGAGGGATTATGAAATTTAGAAGTGAACTTAGTGGGTTACAAACATGCTATAGTGGACCTCCCACCAATTTTTTAATTTTTTTTTGCTTGACCCGTGTGTGACTTGGTTAACCGGTTCCCATGACCCGTTCTATTTTTACCCGACTTAGACCCGCAAGCTCCCCTTTCATTTCCCAGCCGTTGGATTAGAGGAAAAATCAAGACCATAACGAAATCCGGATGACCTGATCACTTGATCACCCTTGTATGTATGTATGTGTGTGTGTGTGTATACAGTCGTAGATCCGCGACCAGTCCAGGTTGTGTTTTACTTGTGAATTCCTTTCTTTTTCCTCAGCCCTTAGATGAGATCCAATGGCCTAGATTAAAAGTCCTTACATTAGCAATATAGGGGATCCCTATAAGAAGCCAGCTGCATATATATATTAGTCAGGATCCCATAAGGGATCCGTTATTTTAATAAAATGCGGCCTCACGATCTCGATCTAATTTCGATAATCTGAACAGTTCAGTGTGATTAGAACATGATTTTAAGGGTCCTAGGAAGAAATCAGCAAAAAATATGACCGGGAAGTGCTTGATCTGAGCAGTTTTCATTGAACAGTTCAATTAAAAACTACTCAAAAAAAGCACTTTCCGGTCATATATTTTTTGCTAATTTCTCGTGGAGACCCGTAAAATCACATTCTACACACATTGAACGGTTCAAATCAATAAAATTTGATCAGGGGAATCCCTCACTTGATCCGTGGTGTGTGTGTATATATACACACACACACACACCAAGCTTCTACTAGGGGCACCCTTAACTTTTTAAGTTAATGACTTCCATTTTCCAATCAAATTTTGATGATCCGAACCGTTCAATGTGTGCATAACGTGATTTTAAGGGTATGCGCGAGAAATTGGCAAAAAATATGATCGGGAAGGGCTTAATCCGAGTAGTTTTTCATAAAAATGAATTGGATCATCAAAATTTGATCAGGAACAATCTCGAACTGATCATGAGGAACGTGATTTTAAGAGTACACGCGAGAAATTGGCAAAAAATATGATCGGGAAGGGCTTAATCCGAGCAGTTTTTCATAAAAATGAATTGGATCATCAAAATTTGATCGGGAACAATCTCAAACTGATCATGAGGTCTGCATTTTTCAAGAATAAGTTCGCCCTTAGTAAAAGGGGAGTGATATATAAATAAAAAATAGTTTTATAATTAATATCCAACAAACTTGTACAAAAATACGTAAATGTTCAAAAATAAACAAAAGAAAAGTACAAAAAACATACACTATTAAAGTGATACCATTGTTCTACATTGTTTTAGAGGTAGAAATAATTTATTATCGAATCTGAGTCGATATTTTCAACTAGTTCTCTTTTAATGTAGATAATCATATAGGATGAGTTAGGCTAAAAAAGAAAATAAGGTGGGCTAAAATTTTTACAAACAATTTTTTTACTTCTTTTAACCTCACTTGGGCTATAGCTCAACTTCTTTTAACCTCACTTGGGCTATAGCTCAACCTTCACTACATGTACTTCCGCCCTTGATTTGTTCTTAAAGGTACCAAGAATAATTAACTGAGAAAACTTAATTAAGGTCTACTTAGAATACTTTGAGAGAATTGATGAGTTCTCTTATCTAGGGTCCTTAATTTTCACTTTAATCAACTAATAGTCTCCTTCAATGGTATGCGTTATTATACTCCCTCCGTCCATTTTTAAGTGTTCTATTTCGTAACTCCAACTTATTAAAAAGACATCATCATTACACCTTTCACATCAACTTTTACCTCAACTTTCCCTATTTACCCTCTATGGAGACATCATCATTACACTTTTACTTCCTAACTTTTCAAAATGGAATCCACTTTTAGGGGCAAAATAGAAAATGCACCAACTTTTACCCATTAACTTAACAAAATGGACACTTATTAAGAGACAGCCCAAAATGGAATACTGGACTCTAAAAAAGGACAAAGGGAGTATGTTTTTCTAATTTAAGGACCTCTTGTCAAATTTTCTTTTCTTTTTTCAGTATCTCTAAGATGTAGCCACAATCAAATGGTAACCGAAAATTCTAGATCGACCTTATAACAAGACATAATAATAATATCTTTTGCCAAAAAAGAAATAATATATATCTTGATAGTCAAAGAATGAATGTTCTGGGAAAGATCCTAATCTAATTAAATGTGCTTATTCCAACTAAATGGTACGTGGATCATATGTAAGATTGTACATCCGTCATTGAAAATGAACTTTTAATTAAGAAATGATAAGTTATTCATGAATCTTTCCAATTATCTGACATTTATATGTAGTGTATGATGTTGAAAGTTTAACTTCTATTATCACTAGGTTCCTTCTTCGTGCACAGTACGAATGTTTTGCCCGTTGAAGAGAGCGTGTTAGGAAACGGTAAATTCACCTTCGTGCACAGCACGAATGTATGCCCGTCAAAGGGAATAAGTTTTGATATAGGCTAGATATGTCTTGTTTGTAATTTTAGAGCTGGAAGCAATAGAAGAGTATGAAAATAGCTAGGAATATATATTACATAGTTTGATCAAAATAGCAAAAGCATTAGATGATTTACATACATACCACATAGAGCGTAAGTCTTTGAATTTATTTCACCAATTCCAACAGTTGTATGGTGAAATCTTTTCTTAGAATTTGGTTTTATTCCTGTTCGATTAAAGGAAATGGAACTTGACAACAAATTTTGTTGCTTTTGGTCAATTTTTGTTACACTTGCAGTAAGAATTTGATACGCTTTCGTCTCTTAACTACATGGGCAATTAGTTTTGGGTTAAACGGTTTCAAAAAATGGATGAACAAAAACTACGATTATTCCGATAAATTAATATCTCCTTATTTACATTTTAAATCCAAATTGTTACGTATTTAATTATTAAATAATTACTACATAAACTATGATTATTGCGATAAATTTATTAATCGCATAATTTTTCTACACATGAATTTCAATACCACAATCCACCATAACTTCTCATCTATGCAACAATTAAACCATCCAATTTAATCTGTCAAAAACTTTTCCATACAAATAGGACTAAAGGTTAATGGAAACAGAACTAAACATTAATTAATAAATTAAATTTAGGTCACCATCTACATCAAAAATTAAGTTTCGGTACTATTTCCATTAAAATGCAAATTAAGGTTTTGGATTTTCGAAAAACTACCTTAAACGCGATTCTAAGCTCGGGTAAGTGTTGTACGGTGTTCGTAGATCGCTGTGGTGGTTCCGAAATCTTGAGGCGGCATCCGGCGGTGCCCGCGGCAGCGGCGTGGGTGTGAAACCCACTGTTGGTGGTGGTTCGGTGGAGAGCCGAAGGACGAAATAGATGGTGGTGAGGCCAAGAGGAGGAGGTGACTGGTGGGGGAGCTCGGTGGTATGGGGAGAGTAAGGTGGTGGTGCCACGGAGGATAGGGGAGGTGGGTGTTTTGGGTGGTCTTGGGCTGGAGGTGACGGTGGAGGCGGGGAGGGGCATTATTGGAAATGGCATTCCTGGGCAATTGGTAAAATGAACGAAATTAAAGGGCAAAATTGTCCCAAATTAAAAATGGCAGGCCAAAATCTAGGCAAACTGTGGCGCATTATAAAACTTAGGCAAACTGTAAATTGTCCAAAATCGAGGGGCAAAATTTGTAATTAAGAATTTGGCAAGGCTGGGCAATGTGTAAAATGGGTCAAATCAAAGGGTAAATTGGTCCCAAATTGAAAAATGGTAGGCCAAAAACTCCTTCTTATTATATAATGTTTGGGGAAAAAAAAATAATAATAAAAAAACCTTTGGAATATAATAGTAATAAAATAATAATAATAAAGTAAAATAATAATATAAAACCTTTGGATCTTGTAAAGTTTTCGAAATCGAGGGGCAAAATTGTAAAGAAGAATTTGGCATGGCATGGGCAATTGGTAAAATGGGCGAAATTAAAGGGTAAATTGGTCCGAAATTGAAAAATGATAGGCCAAAAACCCCTTTTTATTAGATAACCTTTGGAAATAGGATAGATATTCTCCCTTTGCCTTTTTCAATTCCTTGTCCTTCTCATTTTCCTAAGGCCTTGTAGATCATGGGTAAGTGAGAAAGTGACATCCTATTTTTATTTTTTTACTATGTTTACATTATTTTAATTCTACACAATATGCCAATATGTCATTTTCTGATGCTAAAATAACTATGTCAAAAATATATATATAATTTGTTACCGTATCAAAAGCCAACAAATATCAACGTTATTGCTCACGTACATTTGAAGTTATTTGGTACCATCTCAAATCAAGATAATTAGATGAAACACATCACATGTTTCAGTGCAAATCAAATAATTTAGATAATGTAGAAGAAATGGCATGCGATAGTCATCTTTCAAAGATGGTATTGCCATTTTTTTAGCATCAGAAAATGACAATGGATGGAGTTGAATTTTGCTGAAAAAAGCTTGCCAAGCTTTGGCACTAGCTTAATGGTTATGTGTGAACTTGTTCTCATTTATAACATATTCTATTCTACAGATAAATAATTTGTGCACTCTATTATTTTTATTAATGCACCCTAAATATTAGTCTTCTTGTGTGCTTTATAAAAATATATTATAACGAGTTTTTTTATGAAAAGATCCCTCAAACTAAGGTTAGCGCAAAAATTTTACATTTATTCTAGGTAAATTTTTTTTTTGGTGTTCAGTTGACCATAGAACCACAAGAGTAGAGCCACCTCTGATTATTTGGCACAAGAAGATTTAAAAATTTGACAGAGTCGGCAAACAATTGGAGTTGAAAATAGGGACGATGAACACATCGGGTTTGTTTGTTTTTGGTACTTAAAACCCCTGCGCACGATCCCCAATAAATTTTCTCTATCTATTTCTCTCCCCTCATCTACTCTTAAGGCTCCGTTCCAGAAACGGAATAAGAACTTATTTTTTGTTCAATAATAAGGCTTGTTCTACAAAAATAAGAAGCTGGTACTTATTTTTTCAGAATTTATATAGGTACCAATGGGCGTCGGGCCGTCTTCGGCCATCGGACGGCCGATCTGAGCCGTCCAAAAATTCTAAAAAAAAACCCCGAGGGGGCTTACGCTGGAATCAACGGCATCCGAGGTGTGTAGGGTGCTTGATCCGAGCACCCATTTTCCGTGTGTATCATATACACACGGAAAATGGGTGCTCGGATCAAGCACCCTACACACCTCGGATGCCGTTGATTCCCTCGTTGGCCCCCTAGCTCGGTTTGTTTTTTATAGAATTTTTGGACGGCTCGGATCGGCCGTCCGGTGGCCGGAGACTGCCCGGCACGGCCGTCGGTACGATTTTCCTCCCCAGCGCCCATTACTCATAGCAGTACTCGGTTTTTTAAGCTTAGACAACTTCAAGCTCAAAAATCATGTGTTTACACAAATAATTTTGTTATCACTATGGATTTTATTTGATAGATCTCATTGAGATCTTTAATACGGTGCAAAAAAAAAAAAAATTTCATTTACATTATTTTTGAGTTTGAAAATGTAAAATAAACTTTTTGTTTGGTTTTTTGGAACAAAGCTTCTTATTTTTGAAAAAGAAGTTGCCAAATAAGAACTTATAAAATAAGAAAAGTTGTGGAACACAGCCTAAAAACCTTCCTCAAAATTCAAAACGAGCAGGGTCATCATGACTGCATGCTTCGATGATACAGAGTATATTCATGACATCGTACAATCATGAATTATATGCATGGGCACACTAAAAGGGAGTGGCAATCGATGGAGACCAGAAAATTACACGACCTCGTAGAGTCAAGAGGAGAACCGAGGCCTGCCAAATGTCATTGAAGTTGGCTCCTCTCTAGGAGTGGTTCTACGGGTCTAGTATAGTTCATGACACTAGATTCATGAAATTGTTCATGACACTGAAAACTCTCGTTTTTGACACAAGGTGTGGATGTGATGAGCGCGGGCGTGCCAAGACTTGTAGCGCCTAACTTCTTGTGAAGATTCCCGTGAATCTTGACTTCTATCGTATGAGCGATCGTGTGTGACCCAAAGGTTAAAGATCACAGAGTGGTTCGTGGTTTGCCACACGGTTGTGGACTTAATATTTCCTAGTCGTATAGGAAATAGACGTAGAAACGTGAAAACGTAAACTCTATTACACCGGGATAATAAAGTTGGTACAGGAAAGTAAAAGATCCAAACAACTTAATGAAGTGTGTTTGAATGGGGTTTGAGCACGTAGTACTCGATAATCTACTTTGCTGAAAGTAGTAAAGTGTTTGCTTCGCTGGGAAGGCTTTTTTGTTTAAGCGTTGAGCTTGATTGGTGTTGGACCCTTTTTTCTGTCTTCGACTCTGCTATTTATAGGCTCCAAGCTTGTGCAGAAAAAGAGGAAGAGCAGCCAGATTGTGGAGAAGTAGTGGCTGCACAAGTTGAAATCATGGGGAGTGGGGTTCTTGGATGTTGGACAAGTGTCCCATGCATGTTACACCTATGACAACGTGCGGCAGTAAATCAAGATCATGGGTAGCAGTTGTTGCTTGCCATTTACGCCATTTCCTAATGTGTTGCCATGTGTCCAAAAATCCCCCGAAGTCAGGCTCTTCTCCAGCAACTTTAGATCATGGGTAGCAGTTGTGAGGGAAAACCAACTGAACGTGGTTTGCCATTTTTCTTTTTGAATTAAACTAATCACCCATGCACCAATAACTGTCTCCATTTTTGGAGGGATATAGCCAACAGTTTGGTATTTCCACGTGTATATCTCTGGACAGATCACCATGAAGGAAAATTATCCGGTGCATCCCGCTCCACTTGAATTTTGTTTAATCGGGCCTCGCTCCAAATCACAAAATTAATGTGGGCCATCAATTTTTAGCCCGAGAAACTCATAGAAATCGGCCCAATTTAATTAAAAGTTAATTAAATGGCCCTCCAGCGTTGGTCTGAGATTATGTGCCAAAAATGGGCATAAACATTGCCCCCCCATGCCTTGATTCTTTACTTTTAGGATCAAGGCGTGAATAGAAAGTAAAGCCATTTTTGGCATCCAAACAGGCCTTGACTCTTGTTGTAGCATGACTTCTTTTGTTTGCCTTGCCTATGGATAGTAGGCATTAGGCATCTTCTAAGCTTCATTCAAGCCTTTGAATATAAGATCTGTTTTCAGGCCTGAACCATGAAAGACCCGACAAAAAGGCCTAGAAATATGTTAGAAGGCCTAAACTTCTTCTTGGAATGCTTATAAATGTGGTTCAGGCCTAAACAAAAGGCTCAAAGGGCCTTCATCTCTGCGAAAAAGGCCTTCTTACACCAATATGAGGCATCTGTCCAGGCCTGGTTGTAGAGAAGCCATAGCATCAGAAAAAGGCCTGGTAAGGACTAAAAATAGATTGGAAGGCCTGAACCTCTGCTTTAAACTTTCAGGCCTGCTCAATGAAACGAAAAGGCCTCCACCTCTGCGGAAAAGGCCTAGTAAAACTCTAATAGGGCCTATTCAATGACTGATAGGCCTTGGCCGAACATTTTAGAGATGCTTGTTCGGCCTATGAAGAAGGACTTTTCATTGGCTATTTAGCCCTTTTTACAACCACGACGTTTTTGCGTAAGCCAAGTGAATAAGATCCGCTTTTGATGTGCCCCACAAATCCAATGCGGGCGTAGTTCCACAACTTTAAGGCCTACAGTTGGCCTATGCTTGTAATGCCTTTTAGCAGTTTGAACAATGCCAAAAAGGCCTCCATTAACCGGGGGAGGAGGGGGATCCCCGATTACAAATGAATCATGATCAAGCCCTGGAGTGTTGTCGGTTTCCTCATTTTCATTCAGTTCCTCCTGTTCTAGAACGGGTGCGGCATGCAACTCAGACCTGGCCATGGGGCTGATGGCAGGTCTGAATCCTTCCTGACTTGTATCTGTTATCTGCTCACTGCTTAGGACTGAATCTGAATGTGGTGGCTCTACAGATGCTTGAGATGACTTTTCAGAAGAGAGAACGAGTTGATCTTGCCTCATGATAGGACTTTCCACATTCTGGCTTATTTCAGGTCTGAAATCTTGCTCCCTTTGCGTTGAAACAGACCTATCTTTTGGCTCCTCCGGGTATGGAAATAGCTTACCATCCAAAAGTTTTTGGAACACTCCTGAATGTTGGTTGCTGCGATCAGGCCTGAAACTGTTGCCACGATCTGTATCATCCAGGCCTTGCTGCTGTTCAGGAATCCTCAAAGGCCTGAACTGGGACGTTTGCCCCCCGAGTCGAAGTCTTTGGCCTCCTTGCCCCCCGAGTGCAGGGTTGTTGGAAGCTAATGGCTGAGAGAAGCCTGGAGGCTTGGTGTGCTTGCTGGAAGTTTGTTTAGACTCTTGCCCCCCCGAGTCCAATTCCCTAGCCTCTTTGCCCTCCGAGTGTAGGGTTGTTGGAAGCTAAGGGTTGAGAGAAACCTGGAGGCCTGATAGGCTTGCTGGAAGCTTGCTTAGACTCTTGCCCCCCGAGTCCAATTCCCTGGCCTCTTTGCCCTCCGAGTGTAGGGTTGTTGGAAGCTAAGGGTTGAGAGAAACCTGGAGGCCTGATAGGCTTGCTGGAAGCTTGCTTAGACACATTCAGGCCTGAAGCTTGGCCTAAAGTGCTAAATGGTGACCTCGATGGTGGAGTAAGATATGGAGTTGACTTCATGTCTTCAATGACCTTTTTGAATTTGCTTAGACATTCTTCAACTGTACGCCTACATTCATCCCAAGGATCAATGAATTCCTGTGAGAGTCCTTCATTGGATGCAATAGTACAGGACTGAATGCCCATATTTCTTCAACTTGGCCCTCAAAGGTTTGAGTAGAAGGATCATCAAGCCCACCATTTTGAAATTCATGCTGTTCGGACAGGGCTGAATACATGATATGTGAATTGCCATGTGACTTGGTGTAGAGACCCGTAAAATTTTTGTTTTATTTTAATTATTGAAAAGTTTATTAATTGGCTAATTATGAGAATATAGTTTGTTTGGTGGATATTTGAATTAGGGAGTGAAGTGAAAGAATAGAAGAATGAAGGGAGAATGTGTGATTAAGTTATTTGGTGGTATATAAGGTGTGTGTGCATTGTAGGGGATATTTTTTATCTCCCATTCACTCTCTCTCTCATCCGGCTCCCTCTCCTCTCCACCGACCTTTCTCTCTCTCCTCTCCTCTCTCTCAAAACTCACCCAAATACCTCAAACACCTTAAGAACCCACCCTCATTTCACCTCCTCTACGCAACTCCGGGCTCGTATCGTGTTGGGTGAGGCTCGGGAGAAAGATCTCGGTTGATTTCCAAAGATTCGGAGCTAGGGCTCGTTCGAGTTTCTTGGGTCTCGTTCCTTGAATCGAGGTAGGGATTTCTTGCACTTGTTGTGTGTTTATATGTTGATTATGCACCTTGATCGTGCCTTAGAATGTTGGTTATTGTTGGGTTGTGTTTTCAGAAAATCTGCTCGAAACCTCTCCGTATCGATACGGGATTCTTTCCGTATCGATACCCAGTTAAAACAGAATGGACTTGGCTGATTTGCATCCTGTATCGATACAGCTATTTTGGCTGTATCGATACCAGATGCTTATGGGCAGTTTTTCAGCATTTGTTTCATACTTCATTCCTTTGGCCCCCGGTCACTTCCAATTCCGTTTGGACACCTCCAAACCTATTTCTAGCATGCCTAAATGAATTCCTTTGGTTTACTTAAATTATCTTCGTCTCATTGGCTTTTCGTTGTATAGAAAGGGTAGCGTCTTACTAGACAAACTTAATCAAGCGTATTTGTGGGATTGGTGGTGCTTGAGAGTCTTTGTGGCCTGAGGTGAAACATGCTATAGGTATGTTAGGTGCTATGACTAGACGTAGTGAATGGTAGGAAGAGAATGCATATTGCAGAGAGGTTATTGCGTATTATTGGATATGAGGTATAACGTGGGGCGCTTGTGATCAATAGGGTAATCAATATCTTCGTGCTTCGTCTCGAATGTTCATCCTAGGTTTCTTTGGCATTCGTTCTATAGGCTCTTGTTTATAACCTAGCCGGTGGTGTGTCGTAGAGTTGTTATAAGTTCGGTACGAGGCATAGGGCGTCGTAATAAGCTTAGAGGAATAACGTGAACTTAAGACATTTATTATCATATAATAGAACATGGTTATTAGTTGTAATACCTTGAATGACGATGAATGAAAGATTGTGACTTGGAAAAGTGTTGTTATCCTATAATTCGAATTGATAATGTATATGTGTTGTGTGAGATGTGAATGTTGAACTGAGGGTCCTGCAACGCAAGGTGTGGTAATGCGGAGACTCTAGAGGGCCCGTAACGCAAGGTGTGGTAATGCGGAAACCCAGGAGGAGAGAATTCACTGTAACGCAAGGTGTGGTAATATAGTTGAATGTCTCTTATGAGGAATGCAGTCGTAATTGACTTATTGAAGTTTAAGTTGTTGTTTGGGCTATGAGCTGCTTGATATTGTAACTGTTGAAAAGAGAAGATAAACAATGGATTCCATCAAAGTTTTTGAAAGAAAGGAACTTGGTTTTGAAAAAGGGATTTTTATGAAAAATCCTCCGGTATTCCTGAGAGAATCAACGGTTCCGGTATTTGGGCACAAATCAACGGATTCCGGTATTCAAGAGAATCAACGGAGCTCGACCCGCGGAGGTCGAGAGTATTTCTCAAAATTATTTCGGAAACCCAACGGGAGTGTTTTCTTTTCATGAAAAGAGGCTCGATGGCAATGGCATTGAATAATAAGACTGTTCGTGGCATTCGTTTAAGTAGTTATAAAAGGGTTGAGAAGTCGTCGTGGTTATTCAGAATGATATGAGCTTAATGTTGCTTCGAGATGACGTACGAATGGTTAGGGATGTCTAAAGAAGCATAGGATCCCATAGTCGTAGCTTGTTGATTCTTTATGGTGCCCCTGTGTCTCTTTTGTTTGTTAGTGGAGATCATTCATTCTCATCGCATAAATCGTCACATTTTCATACAGCTTGTGCATAGAATTCTCTACTGGGCACGTGTTTGCTCAACCTACCATTTCAGGTTCATTGCAGGTCATGGTCATGGAAAGTTCGGAGTGCAGGCGGGCATTATCAAGTAAAGCTATTTTGATGAATACCTTGTTATTCTTGTAAAGTGAAAATCTTGTTATGGTTTTGTAATTTGGAAGATTGTATTTGTAGACCAGTTGAAGAATTGGAAACTGTAATGTATTTTGGGGTAATGTAAACACGATTGTGAGAGTTTTGTATTTCAAATGTTATTATTATTTATGTTCAAAATCGAGGGCGTGACAAATTGGTATCAGAGCGACTAGGTTTGAATACCTAGAGACCGTGGGGAGACTTTTAGTCTCATGGGTTCAAAAATCACTGCATCTTTTTACGAAACCACATGTGTGATTGCATGAGTGACATTAGTCCATCGATGTATCATTGCATAAGTATTGTGGTAGAGTGGTCTATAGTTGTTAACCTCATGTTGGAAAGGTTGGAGCCTTGCATTTGATAGTGATGTGATTAATGCTGATGATCCTCTTTCTTATGTCTTTTTTTAGTAGGATGCTTTCGAGACGTGAAGTTAGGTGGGGTGAGAACGGGGATCAGGATAACCTGGGTTGTAGTTTGTGCGGGGAGAATGAGGCGAGTCAGTATACTAGGGATGAGATTATGTTTCCTGAGATCGTTGAGTGCGCGAAGGGTGTTGAGATTCTGGAGGGTGCACAAGGCGGTATGAGTGTGGGGGAAGCTAGGCATCGAGTCGTTAGCGTGAGATCATCTTTTGAGGGTGTTGAAAGTTTAGGAAGCAAGAAACTAGAGGAACTAGATCAGTCTATGCAGGGCCAGCGAGGCCTCACACTACCATTTCATTTAGAAACTTCGGGAGTTCTCCTTAAGTGTCAGATTGTGTGTCACCGATGTGGTCAGCCTGGTCATATTCGTTCTCAATGCCAAAGGGCTCAAAGATCTTGTTTTACTTGCGGGGAATTTGGCCATCTCGCGAGGAATTGTCCTCAGAAGAAGAGAATGCAAGAAGAGTCAGACTTAGTACAGCAGCCAGGAATTCGACAAATCGCTATCCAGCCACAACCCCAGAACGCACAAAGACTACCAACCGCTAGCGTAAGTACGTCGCCAGGGAATGTCAAAAGTCAAGGGAGGAAAAGACAAAGGGAATCAAGTCAGCTATCACAGAATCAGATTCGTTTTGGGCTACCTACTTTATCCGGGAATCAGAGAGTCTCACAGCTCGATAAGCATTGTTATATTTGCCGCAAGCCTGGCCATTTTGCGAGAAATTGTCCTCGGGGATCTGGAGCACATGGTGAGTCGAGTTCAATGCAGCCGTACAAGCGTACACCAAATCGACAACAGATGCAGTTCCGTAGTTAAACTACCACCTCCTACTACTCTCTAGCTCTTAGAAACGTCACTTGTTTGAGGTGTCACCTTTTCCAAATTGTTCTACTCCTTCGTTGCAATGCTTTTGATTCGGAAACACTTCACCCATTGTGGACACCATTCTTTTTCGTGTTTGGAATCAAAGGTAAGAAATCTTAGTCCATGCGTGTCGAGAGACATTGATAGATCACATTTGTTGAAGATTAGGGGTTAATCGTTCCATATGGAAGTGTTGTCTTTGACTTCTTTGATTTACGTGTGGCAAGGATAGATGTGATTTGGGAAGAGGTTGATTGTATCCATGGTAGTAGTTGGTATTTCAAAAGCGAACCCGTAAGCGTTGTTTCTTTAAGTACTCTATTTCGTTGGCTAAATTGAAATTTTGATTAGAGTTGTATCGTAATTAGTTTTTCGTGAAGTTCGTCGTACCGTTAAACAGTTATAGCTCTTGACACTTAAGTTAATCATCATAAACCGTTTCTAGTCTTTCTTGGGAGTATTCGAAATCTAGTGTTGAAGCACCCCATGACATGTTTGCTTTTGCTATTGGTGACTGTTTCCGGTATCCCATACGAAGTTTTATTCTGACATTATCCTGCTTGATATAAGTTTTATTTGGTCGGTTGAGATCCCTTTGTTGCACTATCAGTTTGGTCGTCTGTCACAGTTGGTCTGTGCAAGTTCTCGTATTGCTATTTTAGTCTATTAAGCTCAATCTCTGGTCGCATACCTTATGGCATACAAATTTGTTGGAATCGTTAAACTCAGACTTGTTACTATTGTTGCTCGTATCCACCTTGTATCTGTTTGTTAGCCTAGAGCTATTCAGTTGGGTTGAGTTTCCATGTTGCACCTATCGATTCATTTGTTGGAATGTATCATCCTGCGCAAATTCTTATGTCAAAATTTGAGCCAAATCTTGTGGTGGCATATCTCTCGAAATCCCTTTATTGGTTCTGTTCAGTTTGAAACCACTGGTGATAGTTGTCTTCGGTGCTATTCGATTCGGTAGTGGTTCCTCAACTCGAGAGGCATATGATGGTTCAATCTGTGACACTCAGTTTCACTTTGTTCGAAGTATGGCTCGAATCTGGTATTGAACAAATTTTCAACCTAGAAGGGCTTAATCACTGGAGATCTATCTCATCATTTTGTGTTTGTCCCCAGTAAAGTTATGATCGATTGTTTTAAGATTGCCTCGGATTATCATGAGTTGTTCGACAAGTTTGTTATCTGACCATTCTAAAGATCTCATGTGTCCTTTAGATTCGGGTACCTTACTATCGTTCTCGTATACTTGATAAGTTTTGTTTGAGTTTTGGAGTTCGCTTGACTCGTTTAAGATAATCAGGATTATGTTGACTGTTATCGTCACTTGTAGTCACTCGAGATGGGAAGATTCACGTATTTCGTAGAGAATCGCCGCATTGAAGCTCGTATCATCTTAAGAAGAAAAGGAAGCGTTCACCACTAGAAAGAGAGATTAGGTATTGGATACGGTACGTGTCTTTCGGATAACCAGGCGACAACCGATGAAATCCAGTTAGAAGAGGCGCTTGATCACCGCTCCTTCTAGATGGAGGTCTCGGGAAGTCAATTGGGATATCGGGTCGTATTTAGAGGTAAGATTGAAGTGCCGAGATAGATGATCGTATGTAGAGATAAGTACCGTTTGGAAGTGCCGCCGTGGACTTTTGGGCATTTGTGATGCATAATATATATCAGTGTTAAGGATGTATGAGCCGAATCCATTGCATGAGTTGGAACGTTCGAACTTGAATTAGAAGCTGATGTGTCCCATGGTGAAAATCTGATACGTGTCCAAAATTTGCGTAGTCAAGTGTTGAGAGGTAAGTCAATGCCGTTAGCGCGAGTTTACATGAGAAAGAGAGGGCGAAGTTAGACAGATGTATTCATATTTGTTGTGCCTTGATTGATGTAAATCTTTGATATGTATTTGATGGCTACTGAATTGTTGTGTGGTGGATAGTGACACGATTGGAGTATGTTGATACGTTGATTGGTAGGATAGAACTCGGTTTATTAAATTTCGAGGACGAAATTTCTTTAAGGAGGGTAGGTTGTAGAGACCCGTAAAATTTTTGTTTTATTTTAATTATTGAAAAGTTTATTAATTGGCTAATTATGAGAATATAGTTTGTTTGGTGGATATTTGAATTAGGGAGTGAAGTGAAAGAATAGAAGAATGAAGGGAGAATGTGTGATTAAGTTATTTGGTGGTATATAAGGTGTGTGTGCATTGTAGGGGATATTTTTTATCTCCCATTCACTCTCTCTCTCATCCGGCTCCCTCTCCTCTCCACCGACCTTTCTCTCTCTCCTCTCCTCTCTCTCAAAACTCACCCAAATACCTCAAACACCTTAAGAACCCACCCTCATTTCACCTCCTCTACGCAACTCCGGGCTCGTATCGTGTTGGGTGAGGCTCGGGAGAAAGATCTCGGTTGATTTCCAAAGATTCGGAGCTAGGGCTCGTTCGAGTTTCTTGGGTCTCGTTCCTTGAATCGAGGTAGGGATTTCTTGCACTTGTTGTGTGTTTATATGTTGATTATGCACCTTGATCGTGCCTTAGAATGTTGGTTATTGTTGGGTTGTGTTTTCTGAAAATCTGCAGAAAATCTGCTCGAAACCTCTCCGTATCGATACGGGATTCTTGCCGTATCGATACCCAGTTAAAACAGAATGGACTTGGCTGATTTGCATCCTGTATCGATACAGCTATTTTGGCTGTATCGATACCAGATGCTTATGGGCAGTTTTTCAGCATTTGTTTCATACTTCATTCCTTTGGCCCCCGGTCACTTCCAATTCCGTTTGGACACCTCCAAACCTATTTCTAGCATGCCTAAATGAATTCCTTTGGTTTACTTAAATTATCTTCGTCTCATTGGCTTTTCGTTGTATAGAAAGGGTAGCGTCTTACTAGACAAACTTAATCAAGCGTATTTGTGGGATTGGTGGTGCTTGAGAGTCTTTGTGGCCTGAGGTGAAACATGCTATAGGTATGTTAGGTGCTATGACTAGACGTAGTGAATGGTAGGAAGAGAATGCATATTGCAGAGAGGTTATTGCGTATTATTGGATATGAGGTATAACGTGGGGCGCTTGTGATCAATAGGGTAATCAATATCTTCGTGCTTCGTCTCGAATGTTCATCCTAGGTTTCTTTGGCATTCGTTCTATAGGCTCTTGTTTATAACCTAGCCGGTGGTGTGTCGTAGAGTTGTTATAAGTTCGGTACGAGGCATAGGGCGTCGTAATAAGCTTAGAGGAATAACGTGAACTTAAGACATTTATTATCATATAATAGAACATGGTTATTAGTTGTAATACCTTGAATGACGATGAATGAAAGATTGTGACTTGGAAAAGTGTTGTTATCCTATAATTCGAATTGATAATGTATATGTGTTGTGTGAGATGTGAATGTTGAACTGAGGGTCCTGCAACGCAAGGTGTGGTAATGCGGAGACTCTAGAGGGCCCGTAACGCAAGGTGTGGTAATGCGGAAACCCAGGAGGAGAGAATTCACTGTAACGCAAGGTGTGGTAATATAGTTGAATGTCTCTTATGAGGAATGCAGTCGTAATTGACTTATTGAAGTTTAAGTTGTTGTTTGGGCTATGAGCTGCTTGATATTGTAACTGTTGAAAAGAGAAGATAAACAATGGATTCCATCAAAGTTTTTGAAAGAAAGGAACTTGGTTTTGAAAAAGGGATTTTTATGAAAAATCCTCCGGTATTCCTGAGAGAATCAACGGTTCCGGTATTTGGGCACAAATCAACGGATTCCGGTATTCAAGAGAATCAACGGAGCTCGACCCGCGGAGGTCGAGAGTATTTCTCAAAATTATTTTGGAAACCCAACGGGAGTGTTTTCTTTTCATGAAAAGAGGCTCGATGGCAATGGCATTGAATAATAAGACTGTTCGTGGCATTCGTTTAAGTAGTTATAAAAGGGTTGAGAAGTCGTCGTGGTTATTCAGAATGATATGAGCTTAATGTTGCTTCGAGATGACGTACGAATGGTTAGGGATGTCTTAAGAAGCATAGGATCCCATAGTCGTAGCTTGTTGATTCTTTATGGTGCCCCTGTGTCTCTTTTGTTTGTTAGTGGAGATCATTCATTCTCATCGCATAAATCGTCACATTTTCATACAGCTTGTGCATAGAATTCTCTACTGGGCACGTGTTTGCTCAACCTACCATTTCAGGTTCATTGCAGGTCATGGTCATGGAAAGTTCGGAGTGCAGGCGGGCATTATCAAGTAAAGCTATTTTGATGAATACCTTGTTATTCTTGTAAAGTGAAAATCTTGTTATGGTTTTGTAATTTGGAAGATTGTATTTGTAGACCAGTTGAAGAATTGGAAACTGTAATGTATTTTGGGGTAATGTAAACACGATTGTGAGAGTTCTGTATTTCAAATGTTATTATTATTTATGTTCAAAATCGAGGGCGTGACACTTGGCAATAAAGATACCGTTTACCTCACGGCGTAATTGGAGATCCTCCTCTTCAAGCTTGTCAACTTCGTCTTCAAGCGCTTGAATTTCATCGTTGTAGCGATTTTGTGCTTCAAGAAACCAATCCTCCGTAGGATTGAGTCGACGCCTCTCACAATCAAGGCGGTAGATTTCGTCTTCAAGTTCGTCGACCTTATCATCGCGCCAACGAATTTCTTCTTGACATCGCCGAATTTCAACATCCAATTCAACGTATCGAATTGACATGCGAATGAATCAGCGTAATACCTTTGAAACGACTAGGGTCCCACCGGGCGTGCCAATGAAAACTCTCGTTTTTGACACAAGGTGTGGATGTGATGAGCGCGGGCGTGCCAATACTTGTAGCGCCTAACTTCTTGTGAAGATTCCCGTGAATCTTGACTTCTATCGTATGAGCGATCGTGTGTGACCCAAAGGTTAAAGATCACAGAGCGGTTCGTGGTTTGCCACACGGTTGTGGACTTAATATTTCCTAGTCGTATAGGAAATGGACGTAGAAACGTGAAAACGTAAACTCTATTACACCGGGATAATAAAGTTGGTACAGGAAAGTAAAAGATCCAAACAACTTAATGAAGTGTGTTTGAATGGGGTTTGAGCACGTAGTACTCGATAATCTACTTTGCTGAAAGTAGTAAAGTGTTTGCTTCGCTGGGAAGGCTTTTTTGTTTAAGCGTTGAGCTTGATTGGTGTTGGACCCTTTTTTCTGTCTTCGACTCTGCTATTTATAGGCTCCAAGCTTGTGCAGAAAAAGAGGAAGAGCAGCCGGATTGTGGAGAAGTAGTGGCTGCACAAGTTGAAATCATGGGGAGTGGGGTTCTTGGATGTTGGACAAGTGTCCCATGCATGTTACACCCATGACAACGTGCGGCAGTAAATCAAGATCATGGGTAGCAGTTGTTGCTTGCCATTTACACCATTTCCTAATGTGTTGCCATGTGTCCAAAAATCCCCCGAAGTCAGGCCCTTCTCCAGCAACTTTAGATCATGGGTAGCAGTTGTGAGGGAAAACCAACTGAACGTGGTTTGCCATTTTTCTTTTTGAATTAAACTAATCACCCATGCACCAATAACTGTCTCCATTTTTGGAGGGATATGGCCAACAGTTTGGTATTTCCACGTGTATATCTCTGGACAGATCACCATGAAGGAAAATTATCCGGTGCATCCCGCTCCACTTGAATTTTGTTTAATCGGGCCTCGCTCCAAATCACAAAATTAATGTGGGCCATTAATTTTTAGCCCGAGAAACTCATAGAAATCGGCCCAATTTAATTAAAAGTTAATTAAATGGCCCTCCAGCGTTGGTCTGAGATTATGTGCCAAAAATGGGCATAAACAGACACAAACTGGGCTGTCCAGATTTTAAGTGAATCTAGGCCGTCCAGTTAAGTGAGTCTGTACGGTTCAATTTTTGCCACGGACAGTTTAATAGATCCAGTGTCATGAATCCTATCATTTTTTATGGTTCTATCCAAAATGCTTTTAGGGTCAAAAGCCGAAAGCTTTGCTCCCAAAATTGACCAATCCTTGTCGACATTATTGTCCCCCCTCCTAGAAAACTAGACCCTGATTCAACTTTCCTTGTCTCCGTCGCTCCATAATAGAAGTTAATGGATCATTCTTTGGTTTTTTTATGTGTCTTTTCTGAAGCTTTTTTCCAACGACCAAAACATCAAATTGATGGGTCAAGTCCTGAAGTCATTGGTAAATTCCATCTACTTAAAAATTGAATAAGAAGACATTCATTCGTAGAATGCGTGGGTCTATGCAGAACGTGGAACACATGGAATCAGTCCTGTACCAACTATTGGAGTGAAGAGCAAGCTAGACTTAGCTTGACCCCAATCCTGAGGCTGAGGGGCAACCACTTCAATGACCCATGACCCGGTATCCATTTAAGTTTGAAAATTGCACGTAATTCTGTAGAGAATCAACTTTATGGGATGGAAGGAGTAGAAGAAGATATGTGTAATTAACCACACTTTCAAATTCAAATAACTCTCCCTTCATTTCCATGAGAACGAAGATATGCCTCCCATTACTAGTACCGATTCGTTACAACAGTAGCACCCCTAGATCATGTCAATATGTCATCGGAAATGCTATATGATGTGAAGTATTAAGTCACACTTATAGATGTAAATTCATTAATTTGGTGATATGACATAAAATACTAGAGAAATCTTGATTTGAATCATTGCTTTTCTTCGACTCTTTCTTTATTCACGAGACATGATCCCCAATTAAAAAAATAGGTATGGAAGGTGTAATTGTAAATTAACCATGTTCGAATCTATGGAAGTATTAATTTCACTAGATCATAAATCCACATTTGCAAAAAAATAGCGGTACACAAAAAGCTACAAGGAATTAGTTGTACATTCAATACTAGCTCTATTCCGAAACGGCCGATCTCCTCCTGCAACGGGTGGCTGCATCCACGACGTAAGGCCATCCACAGTGGCATAATCAAAAGCCAATTGTTTTTAAAGTTAACAATGTTAGTGCAAAAGATGGCTCACAATGGTATAATCAAACTTAACAACATCCTTAGAAATAATCAAATTTTGGGCTTTGGATAACCAAAACTAGCAACATTTTTCAATAATCAAAATTTGTGGACTCCACACCACATAAGTTAACTAGTTCTAAAATTTGTATACACGCGTATTTCAATTGGTATTTTTTTCTTTTCTTTTTCGTCTACTCTATATTTTCTTCACTTCACCCATAAACTATTTCTTTTTCTTCCCCTCAAAAAGTGAAGCTCATATCTCTCGATCATCTACAATTCAACGCATCATCGCTGGATTAAGGTATTTCACTCTTATTTCCCGTTTCTTTTTTTTTTCCCCAAAAAAATTCATAATATGAGGGAAGAAAGTCACCGATTTTTTCCCAAAATTAAGAGAGGGAATCGATATATTTTTGCCAAAAAAAAACGTAAATGGAGGGAAGCAAATGACAGGAAAAGAGGGGAGAGAGAGAAAGAGTGTGAAATTGTAGTGGACCCTTATTTTGGTTATAGAATAGAAGTAACCATTGTGAAGCTCAACATTGTTAAGCTTAACAACCTCTTAAGTGAATAATCAAAAGCTGATGTGTCAACTTTTGGTTATCCTTTTTTGATTATACCACTGTGGATGGCCTAAGAGCCCGCTTCGCAAGACAGTGAGCCTGGTGGGTCTCTTTACGTTCGACCTTGGTAATCTTGCAAAACGATTGCTTGAAAAAAAAATCTTGATCGAAGTTGCACAACAAAAATCTGTCAGCAAGGTACCAAATAATACTTGTCAGCCCTTCGTCCTCATGGGCAGACCCACACTAGGGCAAACGGGTCACTTGACCCCACTGAGTTCCAAAATACTTCTAGAGCAGGTATAATTTTGAAGAGTATTTTGTAATTTTGCCCCAAAGGATAATATTCTTGCCCTGAAATTCCACGAAATTTATAATTCTTGCCCTCTTTGATTGTGACGTTATGCAAAGAACTCAACATTTTCTCTCTCCCCTACAAAGTCTACGAGTCTATATACTCCATATACTCTATAGTTTGTTCTTTTTCTCTCTTTCTCTCTCTCGACAAAAGCAAGCATAGGCTCTTGCAAAGACAAAAACAAGCATAGGCAAATTATATGTGTTGCAACTAAATCCTAGGTCCGCTCTTGTTCGTACTACAGTAATTTAACGTACTGACTTTATATTTTGTCTTGAAAAAAGAAGCTCGAGTTGAGCTAAAAGTACGTAATAAATAAACGAGTCTGCAATTAATCGTATCAAATACAGGACCAGGGGATCCTGTAGGGTGGAGTGCACTGCCTGGGTTGTAGTGCAGCGCATAGCCGTTGATCTCATCAATTAACCGTCCAGATCAAAAATCAATTATGACCTGTAATAAATGATTCTTACCGGTCATAATTAAAAATTATATCTCAACCATTTATTGTCAAGATCAATGGCCCGTATGTGCCCCAAGGTACGTACCTTGCAGGGTCTTGCACTGTAGGATTTCCCAATCCATCAAATACCTGTTTTCTGTTTTTGTCTGGCCGACTCATGGAAAAGTGCTGTCAAACAAAAATGAAAAAAAAAACAAACATCAAATGTACTTCCGCTAAGAGATTTTTGGGCTTTTTTTTGTTTTGTCCTTATTCAAATTTTGTTCGCATTTTTTTGTTTTGCGACAAAATTTTTACCCCTATTGATTTGTTCTGAAAAACTATTTTTTTTTCTTTTTCCCAAATTTTTATTGTAATATCCAAGATAAAACTTTTTATCTTAGATATTTCCAAAAGTATTTGGGTAAAAGTCATAGATTTTTTTCCCCAATTTCTCTCGTTGAGACAATCAATAGATATAAAAAGTTTTTCGCAAAACGAACAAACACGAAAAAAATTTGAATAAAGACAATAAAAAAAGTCTAAAAATTCCTTAGAGGAGCTTAGCCTCTTTTTTTTTTTTTTTTTTACGAACAAAATCATCCCATTATATGAAACAAGACAAGAAAGTACAACCATACTTGTCCATACGAACAAGACCATATATAGAAAATACTAGCTAAAAACGACCCGACAATCAAACAAAGACCCAACAAACTAAACAATCAAAACAAGGCCGAGCAACACCCTCACCAAAGCCAACAGAAACACAAACATCCCCTCAACGCCGAAGATACAATCAACTAAACCTGCAAAATTATAAAGATTAGCCTCATTTTGAATAGAAACAATTGTCGTGAATTCGAAAAGATAGAGTATGAGGGGGTGTTTCCGGTAGTGAAAAATTTGTAAATTTTTATTTGTGGTTGAGAAATTGTTTGGTGTTTCCGGTAGTGAATAAGTTGTTGAGAAATGTCAAGTTGTTTTCGGTAGTGAATAAGTTGTTGATGAGTTTGTGAATAGAGTTACTGTATTAAAAAGTATTTTTGTTGACAAATTTTTTGTTAGTGGAAACGAGATGGTAAAATACTGAAACATTTTTGTTAGTGAAAACAAAATGGTAAAATGTGTCAAGTTTTTAGTATTTTTTTTGGTTAGTGGAAACACCCTTGATTCATAAGAAATTCAAATTATACACTTGTTAAGATAACTTCTCGTCCACTCTACTAAACAAGTTTTTTTTTCTTAATTAAAAAATTGTTGTAATTTCGTGAACAATACATCTCCATTATAAAACAGAAAATGTTGAGGTGGAAAATGCTGGTCAATGTAACAAAGATTCCATGGCATCTTTAGACCCTTGACAAAGGAAAACGGTGGTGTAAAATACAACACATAACTAATCTTTATCCGTCTATTGCTGTAAGAAATGGTCAGAATTCACTCAAATTCTTTTTCGGAAAAGTTAAAATTTTCCCTGGAAGAGGTTTTTTAAAATTTAGACCGTCCAAATGTATCTGGATGGTCAGAGTTAGGCGCACAACCAACAGAACGGTTGTACGCGTAGCATTTTTGGGAAAGCTTGAGCAAGGGGCAACTTTCTCCGTCCACGTCAACGCCAGCTCTGCTCTGCATGTGACCCGACCGTGTACTTTGAACCGTTCCGGTTGGACCAATATTCCAACTTCCAAGTCCTTTAGCGGCCTAGACCGTTCGATCTGTTGAAGCTCTTATTGGACCCGTTTTGATAGCGGAATTTGTTCATTAATTTCTCAAAGCTCATCAATAACATTTTTTTATTTTTTTTGTCATTCGTTAAACCAAACCTAAATTATGCTATTCTAGGAGACTCGGGGAGCAGAATGAAACTTACGAGAATCGAACCATACCCAAATGCATGAAATATAAGACCTCACCATTAAGACAGTCAACCACTTGCACTCATCAATATTAACATTAAGACATCAAAAACTTAGATGGTAATAAAGTAAAAAATAATTTTGTGCAAACTCTCTCCGTCATACATCACTTGGTTTGTGCAAAATACTTCAAGTTTCTACGGGGAATGGAACTAATGCATATCTACTTTAAAAAGTTTGTCACAATTTGCATTAGAATTTTGACAGAAACAAAATCAGTTTTGACATTATCAGTTCTCTTTTTCTTTTGACTCGAAAAGTACAAATATTTTGGTACGTACATCCGAAAATAAAACATATTGAAGACACATATAGATGGAGGGAGAACATGGGCACTGCTAGACTTTTATTTTAAAGTAAGGGCTGCAAACGAAATGTGATTCTTGCGCTTGAGCCTCGGCTCGGTTCAACTTTTTTAGTAATCGCGTCGAGTTTTTGGCTCTTTCAGTAAACGAGTCAAGTTTAACACTCTAAAAGCTCGACTCGTTTATATAGACTCGTTTACAAACAAGCCAAGTTTGAGCTCGAGTTTAAGGCTAGCTCGTTAAGTAATAGAGCCAAATTTTGTAATGCTCGAGCAATTAATCCTAAAACTTAAGCTGTAGCTTGGCTCGTTTTGCACCCTACTTAAAATAGATGATGAGTTTATATATATATTTTAAAGATAAATGTATTATGAAATTATATGGAAATTGGTTTTGGCACTCCAGTTTTAGCCACTAGCACTCCACTTTGTGCCTTGATCATGTGAGATTGCAAAACAAAAAATTGAGTGCCACATGTTAAAAGTAGAGTGCCAAAATCACATCCCAATTATATTATCGAAACTCAATCCTCTTGATTTTTGTTATATTGGCTCAGATGAATTTTCAAATGAAATGACTCAGCACGACTTGGGTCAAGGTCTAGTCCAGTTTTATTAAGGTCCAATTTTGGGTTGTTGTGGGACCCTCCCGGGCCCGTAACAACGATCGTAATCGTTCATTTTGTAGAACTCGTTGAGTATGTCATTCACTCAAAAAATTAGCTTAATCGAGCATCAATAGGTACATAAACAAAACAGATTTGTACGGAAAAAATGCGACGACAAAAAATAAGTTCAAACTCATAATTGTCCATTTTTTTCTTGTACAAATATATTTCGTTTATGTACCTATTGATATTCGATCAACCTAATTTTTTGGCGTGAATAACACACTCGACGAGCTTCACAAAATGAACGATTCCGATTGTTGTGGTGGGCCCAGAACGGCTCATAACTGGAGCAGGGTGGACTTGATAAAACTGGACTCGACTTGCAGTAAATAGTCTCTCCCTCCAGAGAGACCCGGTTTCAACCAAAAACCACTCTCATTTCTTCTACCTCTCACGCGGCTTTCCCACGGCTTTCCCTCTCCTCCTCCTCCTCCTTCTCTCTCTCTCTCTCTCTCTCTCTCTCTCTCTTCACACACACACGCACTTCCCATTTCTTATTCAAGTGCTTTTAGAAAAAACCAAACCCTACCACTAGTTTTTAGAAAACTCCCAATTCCAGGTCTTCCCTTCCACTTCACCTCAACCCAGCTTTCAACAACTACAGACACGCCACTGACCTCACAAAGAGAGAGAGAGAGAGAGAGAGAGAGAGAGAGAGAGAGAGAGAGACTAACTGCAATTCTCGGACGGAGAGAGAGTATATTGAAGATGTTGGAGTCGTGTTACAGGCCACTAGAGCGGTGCTTCGGTGGCGGCGGCGACGGTGACGGCGACGGACTTCTCTGGCACATGGACTTGAAGCCGCACGCCTCCGGCGATTACTCGATCGCGGTAGTTCAAGCCAATTCTTCGCTGGAGGACCAGGGGCAGGTGTTCACCTCCCCTTCCGCCACCTACGTCGGCGTTTACGACGGCCACGGCGGCCCCGAGGCGTCTCGCTTCATCAACTCCCACCTCTTCCCTTACCTCCACAGTAACCACCGAACCCTAATTTCCTCCTCAATTTTCCGTTACAATGATTATGTGTATATCTTGTATGGTTGTGCTCTGTGTTATAGACTATACCGCCATCAATTATTACAACTTTGGATGCAATTTCCCTTAGAAAGTTTTTTTTTTAATAGCTCAGGAGTCCGGCGCTTACGTGTACATGAACCAATCCAACCGTCCGCTAGCGGAGACCTAATTAAAGCCTACAAATGAACCAAGAACCAAGCTGCTCGTGAGCTGCTCGTGGCTTGGTTCGTTTAGTAATCGAGCCGAGCTCGAGTTTTTGGCTCGTTTACTAAATGAGCTGAGTTCGGCACTCAAAAGCTTGGCTCAGGTCGCAAAAGCTCAGCTCTTTTGTATAGGCTCGGTTGGTTTAAAGAGGCTTGTTAAGTAAATTAGCCAGGTTTGGCTCGTTAAGGGCTCGGCTCGTTTACAGCCGAGCTCGAGTTTTAGGCTCGTTTAGTAAACGAGCTGAGCTCGAACACTATGAAGCTCAGCTTAGCTCGTTTACACCCCTAGCTGGGACAAAGCCTGTATGGACAAGCCCCGAAAGAGTTAGATAGCACCTGAGAAGTGTTGAGACCTTAGGAGGAGCAAACCCTAAGTCCAAGGCCTTGACTACCAACTCAACTCCTTAGGGTTAGTTCTACTCTAAAGTTTATTTGATATGGAGCACTCTAAAGGTTTGTGGGGGCTGTTTTGTTTTTTCTGTTTATCTGTATCTTTTGGGTACAATTTTCCCTTTTGTGTGTGTGTGTGTGTGTGTGTGTGCGCATAGTTGTCAAAAGCGCGCCTAGGCGCGCGCCTAGGCGCCAGGCGAGGCGAGGCGCACCTGTTGCGCCTTGAGGGAGCCCAGGCGAGGCGACTTCAATAAGGCGCAGCTTAGGCGCAGGAGGCGACAAAAAGCGACCAGGCGAGAGGCTCTCGAAAAGCGCGCTTCTTTCAAAATTTGATCTCAGCCCTAGGATTTTGAAGATCTAACCCTCGCCGTTAGATTTGAACCCAAAAAAACACAAAAGGGTTTCAGCTGTGTGCCTCTCTCACTCGATCTCTCATCTCTAACTGCTCTCGATCTCTCGATCTCTCATCTCTCGATCTCTCGTCGACCTCTCACTGCCGACGAACTGCCAGCGAACTGCCGACGATCTCTCACTGCTGCTACCGACGATCTCTCACTGCTGCTGCCGTCGGTTGATCACTGCTGCTGCCGTCGGTTGATCACTGCTGCTGCCGTCGGTCGTTCACTGCTGCTGTCGACGATCTCTGTCTCTGCTTCGTCCATCTCTCTGTCTCTCGTCTCTCTCCTGAGTCCTGACTTGAGGTCTCTCTCTCTCGTATATCTTTCTAAATTTCTAATATATATATATATAATATGTATGCTATTAGTATATGACTGAAATTCTGAGAAGGATATTTATTCTAATATATATATGTATGCTATTAATATATGACAGAGAAGGAAAAAATAAAAATAGGAGAATAGAAAACAGATGGCTGATTTTGTCCGATAAAAATAAGAAATACGTATGTATTTGTGGCTGATTTTTACCTAATGTCAGGGGTTTACCTTATGTATTTGTGGCAATGTGGCTGATTTTTGCTTTTAGATGTCAAGCGAAGACACTGCGAATAGAACAGATCCCGCATGGAAGTATCACAGTTTGGTAGATCCCACGAACACTAATAAATTTAAGTGTAATTTTTGTGGCAAAATAACAAATGGCGGGGTTTATCGGGCAAAGAAACACCTTGTGGGAGGTTATAGGGACGTGTTAGGTTGTGCAAGATGCCCACCTAGGTAAAACTAGAGATTCAAGAGTATATGGGAAAAAAGAAAACATTGAAAGAGCAAATGCAAATGATGCCAGATATTGATGATTATGGTTATGGTATGGAGGATGATGATGAAGATGATGTTATGGAGATTCCGGTTGGGGCCACTGGGCGAGGACGAGGTAAATCTGTTCCTGTTGGAAGCAGTCAGGGCTCCGTTTCTAAACCTATGCCAAAAAAGCCGAAGACTAAAGGGCCTTTAGATATATTCTTCACACCTAATCCAGATGTTGTGGTGAAAAATAGGAAAGGGAAACAACCAACAATTGATGCGAATGACCCATACAAGAAAGAACTAAGAGATCGTGCGGTAACGAGATTCGCAAGGTGGATGTATGATGCCGGTATTGCTTTTAATGCAGTTAAATATCCGAGTTTTGGGCCCGCGATTGAATCTATTGGGCAATATGGCCCGGGCATGAAACCACCAAGTTACCATGAGACACGGGTCACCTATTTGAAGAAGGAGGTGATTAATGTAAATACTTTGATGAAGGATCACAAAGAGGATTGGGTGAAATATGGATGTTCTATAATGGCGGATGGATGGAGTGATAGGAAGCATAGGAGCTTAATCAATATTTTGGTGAATTGTCCAAAGGGATCAATGTTTATCGAGTCCATCGATACCTCAAGCTATTCCAAGGATGGAAAAAGGTTGTTTGAAATTTTTGACAAGTATGTGGATCTCGTCGGTGAACCCAATGTAGTCCAAATTGTCACAGATAGTGCCTCGGCTAATATATCGGCTGGTAAGAATTTTATCTATTATATTTCATACTAAGTGTTAAACATTTGTAGGTTGTACTTTGTAGTAATACTTTCTTTTTTGTTTCAACTTCTAATAGGAAAGTTTTTGCAAAGAAAGCGACCACATCTTTTTTGGACACCATGTGCGGCCCATTGCATTGACTTGATATTGGAAGATATTTTCAAGATACCAAATCTTAAGGCGGTTTTTGAAAAGGCCATTAGGTTTAATGGTTATATTTATGCCCGTCCAGGCGTAATTAATATGATGAGGCATTTTACCGGAGAAAAGGAAATGGTGAGACATGCAAAAACAAGATTCGCAACTGCTTTCCTCACTTTATCTAGGATTCATCAACAAAAGAACAATTTGAGGAAGATGTTCATTTCAGAAGAATGGACATCTAGCAAATGGGCAAAGGAGCAGTTAGGCAAAGAAGTGGCAAGATATGTTATGATGGCTTCTTTTTGGAATAATATTGTCTTTGCTCTTAAGGTCGCTGGTCCTCTTGTGAAGGTGTTGAGATTGGTTGATAGTGAGAGAAAGCCTCCCATGGGATACATCTATGAGGCTATGGATAGGGCAAAAGAAGCCATAGCCAAATCATTTGGTGAAAGGATTGAAAAATACCAAGACATCTATGCTATTATTGACAATAGGTGGGCAGTCCAGTTGCATCGTCCTTTGCATGCTGCGGGACATTTTTTGAATCCGGAGTTCTTTTACTCAAACCCACAAGTTGAGCAAGATGTTGAGGTTATGACAGGGATTTACGATTGCATAACAAAGTTGATTGCAAATGAAGAGATACAAAATAAAATCACTTCTGAGATGACTGTTTACATGAAAGCTGAGGGACTTTTTGGACTGCCACTAGCAATTAGGCAAAGAAATACAAGGGCACCAGGTAATTTACAATTTCATAGTATATTCTATTCATAATTTATTTTTACCATAACTTGATGGCTAATTAGTTCAAAACTTCAAATGCATAGCTGATTGGTGGGTTGCATATGGTTCTACGACGCCTAATTTGCAAAAGTTTGCAATAAGAGTTCTTAGCCTTACATGTAGTTCTTCCGGTTGTGAAAGAAATTGGAGTATATTTGAACATGTAAGTATCTACATCAAATAACATATACAACTATTAATTGTTTTCACCTCCTTGTATAAAATAGAAGTTCTTTTGATTCTTGCAGCTCCATAGCAAAAAAAGAAATAGGCTCCAGCAAAAACGCCTCAATGACTTGGTGTTTGTCAAGTATAACAGGGCACTGAAACGTCGATATGACATGCGAGATACAATTGATCCCATTTCTTTGACAAATGTTGATGAAAGCAATGAGTGGTTGCGTGGGAGGATGGATGGAGAATCTGATGAAGATAATGAGCAAGTGTTTGGTGATGATGGTTTAACGTGGGGTGATGTTGCTAGAGCTTCTGGAGCGTTAGAGAGTTCCAATGTAACTAGAGCTACAACATCAAGAGCACGAGCAAGGAGTGCCACATCCAATCCAATTGATTTGGTAGATGAAGAAGAGGTGGGTTCTGAAGAGACGGAAGAAGAGGAAGATGACGAGGGATACAAATCCGTTGGTGAAGAAGAAGAAGAAGATGACGATTTTCTTGGTGTTGATATGGACGATGATTAGTAAACTAAATCCTCCTTAGGATGATTGAAGTGCAACTAGGAAAAGTACTTGGATGCTTGTCTTTTATTGATTTTGACGTTTTAGTTTTTCTCTATGCGAGATCGGTGGCTATTTGACATTTTATGAATATTTTTATGTATCTTTTGGATGGTAAACTCATTAGCTTGCTTGAAATATTAGTGTGTGCTATTTTTTTCTATTTTTTTCCGCATATGTGCGCCTTGCTTCAAAAAGGCGCGCGCCTCGCCTCTCGCCTCAGGCCCAACAGGACTTTGCGCCTCGGTGCGCTTTTCGCCCGTGACAACTATGTGTGTGTGTGGTTGTTTGAGGTCTGTTAGGTCTTGCCAGTGGCCTGTGGGGCTAATGGAGCTATGTTGTTTTGCCTCTATTAGCTTTGTTGGCTCTGACCTTAGATGTTATTCCTTTTGGGTTTGGTGCAATGAAATCTTAAATTACCACCCCACAAAAAAGGGCTCAACAGTTAACGATCAACTTTTTTTTTTTTAAATACCGTAACCTAAATCTGAAGCCTATTGTGACCATCCTTGTCCTGAAAGAATGAAGAATTTGACTCTCATCCTCAAAAGCTTCTTTTACTAAGTATTGGGAAAAACTTGGTTCTCCCTTGGTTTGATATCAATCTTTTGAAATGGTTGGAGCCCATATTTAGTCTTTCATGGAGATGCTCAGTTAGGTATTGAGGATTCAAACTTTATAAGATGCTTGTTGTGTGATTGCAGGGAAAACAGAGGACGTGAGGAAGCTATACTCTTGACTATTGTACTTGTTTTTCACTTGTTATATGAAATTTAAAATCAGAATTTTAAACATTTTCGATTTTGGTTTCCCAGGGTTTGCTTTAGAACAAGGAGGATTATCAGCTGAGGTGATAAGGAGGGCGTTCGACGCTACTGAAGAGGATTTTGTGCATTTGGTGACACGATCATGGGTAGCTCGGCCTCAGATTGCATCAGTTGGGTCTTGTTGTCTTGTTGGGGCGATTACGGATGACATGTTGTACGTGGCGAATCTAGGGGATTCAAGGGCGGTGCTTGGACGAAGAATGTCTAATGGGCGGATGAGTAACTCCACTGCTGTGGTAGCGGAGCGCTTATCAACGGATCATAATGTTGGGGTTGAAGAGGTGAGGAAGGAAGTTGAAGCGCTTCATCCCGATGATGCCCATATTGTGGTGCATACTCGTGGAGTTTGGAGAATTAAGGGCATTATTCAGGTAGCAGTTACGGTTTTCTTTTGTTTGCTGTAATGATTGTTATAGTTCAACATCAAATACAAGTGGTATTCCATTGGTCTTTCATTTTCCGGTTATGCCTTATTTTTGTGCTTTCGTTTAGAAGGGATAAACTAGTGTTGGTTGTGATTAAGTTGTTATTGTACTTTGTTGCGATCATTATGGGATAAATCTTGTTTGGAAGCTGACATTGAGTAAGGATAATATAATGAGCTCTTCATATCCTTTTAGTTTGAAATACTGATATGCATTGCTCAGTAGAATAAGAAAGTTCAGTCATTTCTATTCTTAACGTTTTCTAAGTGTCATGCGATACACATCAAGGCCAAAAAAGCGTAGTATTGTGCTGTGACACTAGTGGAAATATTTCGTTTTCCTCTTTAAGTCCGGGTGATTTGCTCTTTGCCTTTGGAATGTGAGATGCATTTTCTTATTGTTTTCTTTTCCAAAGTAACCTATTTTGGGATTGATCCTGGTGCAATAACCTTGATAAGTTGTTCAACTTATTCTCCAGAAAGACAATAACACAAGGAAGAAATTTTCTTTTTTCATCGCATCAAGACTACTCATTACGATGGAGGATTAACCTGCACGGAAAATACTGTTCCTATGTTAGTGCTCTCCTTTAACTTTCTCTTTTTGACTATTTGGAAGTCATCATCTTCCTTATCATAAATAGTGATCTGCATTGGAGAATTTGATAATGGCCTCTTTCCCCATTGGCATTCGCAGCCGTGTGGCCCACCTTTCCCCATCAAAGTAGAAGTGTGTTAGGTTCATGTGGCTAACGTGTTTTGAGATGCACATCAAGACCTAAAAAGTGGAACAATCATGCTACTGGTACTAACAATACTTGAGTATTTTTTTTTCCTGTGTCTTTGTCCTAGTGATTTGCTAAGTATGCTGATAATGTTGTATTTCCTTTCCGTTTATGAGATGCACGTTTGTAATACTTAATTTTGGTATGATAAGATGAATATATTTGAGGACGATATGGGGCTATAACATTGATAAGTTGTTCAAGCTATCCTCAAACATGAAAATAACAGGTTGACAAGAAATTTCCCTTTTCTTCTGTGAATAGTGGCAGCGGTACTCATTGTCATGGAACATTATTCGTGCTTTGTCATCGGTTTTGTCTCTTTATGACTATTTGGAAGTCTTCTTCTTCCTTACCGTAAGTAGTTGAAGTATTTCTGTTTCTACTTCTAGTCCAGGTGATTTGCTCGGTCTGCTGCTGATGATATCTTCACCTTCCAACCATGAGATGCATGTTTTTCCTTTTCCTATCAGGGTGCTATAGTATAATTGTTGCAGCTAAGCAGAAATAAAAGTTGTTACGTGACTGTAATGGTTTTAGTTTCTCTGCCATTAGATTTGACACTTGAAGGTCACATGATATTTCTTGTCCAAGAGAACTTTTAATAAATGCATCCGATGTTCTTTAGATTGAGAGCTGCTAGTTCAACCGTGTGTTGATGTTTTGCAATTAATAGAAATCATACTTGGCCAAACATCTTTTGGATTTTTCTTTTAATTCTTTCCTCTTTTATAGGTATCCAGATCAATAGGAGATGTATATCTGAAGAAACCTGAGTTTCATAGAGATCCTCGTTTCCAGCAATTCGGATCACCTGTTCCTTTAAAACGAGCTGTCATGTCCGCAGAGCCTTCTATATTGATTAGAAAGCTAAGGCCACAAGATTTGTTCTTGATATTTGCTTCAGATGGCCTCTGGGAGCAACTGAGTGATGACTTAGCTGTTGAAATTGTCGTGAAAAATCCGAGAGTTGTAAGTCCTGCCAGTGCTTTTCTTATTCTCTCTTTTCATTGCTGCATTGAGATAATTTGTTACTTGATGAGAACTGGGCTTACCCTTTCATGGTCTCAACTCTCAAGAGCTATATCTATTATCTACCAACAAAAGAAACGGATTATAATAGTAATCCACCAGATATTTGAGTCCATGCTATGCATGTGCCTAAATTCTTGCAGTAGTTATGAGAAATTAAAAGTCTCTCTTGTGGGGTAGTAAGTAAAAGTAGTGAGTAGGCATTATCTTGAGTTGAATAACCCTTCTGTCCTTTTATTTTAAAACTTTGAAAGTACCGTGGTAGGGGCACTAAAAAAAAAAAGAGGACAGGACGCTTCAGGATACCAATTGAGGTTTCCTTTTGAAATAGCATAGATAGCTACATTCCTAATGTTCCGGTGGAATACTAATGTTTTTCCTTTTCTGCTGTCCCTTTTAGGGAATAGCCAAGAAATTGGTTAGAGCTGCCCTTGGGGAGGTGGCGAGGAAAAGAGAGATGAGCTACGACGACATCAAAAGAATAAAAAAGGGGGTAAGGCGGCATTTCCACGACGATATCACAGTAGTGGTGGTATATCTGGATCGTGAATGCGGTTCAGCAAACGGGAAATGCACGGTTGATTGCACTAGTGCCCCTATTGATATTTTCTCGCTTAATTCAAATGAAGCAGACGATACACCTCTCACTACTTACTGAAAAATCCTTTGGCGTTGCCCTACAAATATGAAAAATTTCATGCCCACCGGCACTCAAAGCGGGGGGATAATTAGAGGAAGGAGGTGTTGTAATAACTATGTGGAGGGATGATAGATTGAAGCTGCTGGTTTCCCCAGCTTGGGTTTTGACGAGGTTGCTTTGTTGTTTATTGTTCTTTTTGTATGTACTATTTCTCAACTGAGATTGTATCAGAATCTTTCACATTTGGCACAATTGGAAAAGTCCCCCCCTGTATCTGAGCATTTATTTGTATATATATATATATATATTAGTAACCATTATTGGTGGTTTAGGCATATGATCTTCTTATCCGGAAGCACAATGCTAGCACATAGATTTGGAAGCACAGATCCAGTAAGTGGGTCTTTTTTTTTGGGATGGATCCACATGTCTATACACGTTTGTGCATCAAAATTTAAATCCAAACAGAAAACACCTTTGGCAATCACAACTAAATTCAAAATTACATTCAACATCACTTACCCAACAAGGAAGACCAACAAAACATGGAAATCAAAGAAAACCAATGGTAGAAGCACATCTCTCCATTGGTATTTATAGAATACAACGATCACAATGGGGTCGAATTTAAGGCAACACCTCAACGGTGTTGTGGTTGATTGTAGTTGCATTTACCCCGTGGTTGAATATGATTGCATTAAAATGAAACGCCAAAGTCTCCTTCAACTCCAACCCTCTCAAGGATATAACAACATCATACACAAAACCAATAGTACCCTGTGCTAGAAAATAAAAAATTAGAATACTGAAGAGTGGAGAGGACACAAGGAAAAAGTATAAAAGTCTGGAAAGACATACGGAGTATTAGGAATCTAAAAAATGCGTGAAATGACGTGGATGCCCATGGAAATAGGTGACGTGTACCAAATTGAGGGACTTGATTGGAAAAATTGGACTAAATTGTCCTATGGTTTTCATGTTCATATATAGCCATCAAGGTGATGGATTAATCTGCTTTCACTGCTGATTGGAATCACCAAAGAACTGAAAAACACACATAGCACGTGTTTGGTGATCGCGTTGGCGTTTCTTCACTTTCCCCCATAAATTTCTTTGCTTCCGTTATCTTTTGGAAGGAATCTAACGGAAGTGGTGAAGTGGAGATTGACCCGAGGTGTAGGGTTTAGAGTGTGACATTTTGAAAAATAAGGGTCTTCAATACAACGGTTGTTTGTAATACTCTCTTACATAATATGGATCCCAAAGTTTCACACCATGTGAGAGAACCGTTACAAATAACCATTGCTTTGAAAATTTTCTCCTAAGTGAGAATGGAGTCAAAGTTCACGGTAAAGAGTGAAATTGACTTGTAGTATTTAGGAAAAAACGAATATAAACGAGCCAAACGAGTCAAGTAGGTAGTTGAAGCTTGGTTTGTTAACTTAACGAGTTTCAAAAAATATGTTTTAGCTTAGCTTGTTATGGAGACAAACCGATCTCAAACGACCTTTAATCAAGCCAAACATGAGCCGATATCAAATAGTTCGAATTTTTTACACATAATAAGCTGAACGAGCTGAGTACTCGCTTGTTCAAGCTTGGCTTGAAATATATTAACGAACTTTAAAAATATGTTCAAGCTTGGTTTGTTTATGTAACAAACGAATCTTGAACAAGTTTTTAACGAACAAACACAAACTCAAACTCAAACTTGAGTAGCTTGGTTCGTTTAACTGTCCTAGCTGGAAACATCTGGTGGTATCTCTGGTGGTCTTATTTAGGGTTCCAACCTAATAACCTGGTTAAGGATGGATGAACCGAGTACTAAAGACTCTTTAACCAAGGCAACTGCACCACCACCCCATCCGCCCCAAGAGCTCCATTATCACGACTCACTTTTACAAATTCTTCCAATTCTGGGCAGCATAATTACAAGAAAAGATACACAAAAGAAATGAGATACACAGGAAATTTTAACTAACAATTCATAGCGCGTGATGAAACGAAATAGGAGTAAAGGTGATTCATTATTGCCCAACTTCGTTTTCACAAAATAGCAAAGAGGTTCTTAAAGAGCATTTCAACTACCAGCATTTGCAGCTATAACAGTCTTAACTTGAAAACTTGTCAAAAAAAAGTTGTTCATAAAGGCATCCAAACCAGACATCCAGGAAAATTTCCTTTCCCTAACATGATCCAAAGCCAACCTATAATACCCCCCTGGAATACAGATTTAGTTATACAATTTACTGAACTGACAGGGACTTGCTTGCTAGTCCTACGATAAAACTCAACGCTTCTGGAACTGAACTGAAGCCCTACATAGTTTTGATTCATTTAAACCTAAAAGAAAAGGTCAAAATCGAAAACTGGCAACCTCTTCATCCTCATCCTCGTCTATACCATAATCTTCTTCCTCTGTCAAGCTCTCATCATGGTCTTCTTCGTCTTCCACTTCGTCATCTTCCTCCATCATGGCCTTGCTACTGGTTTCTCTGTCCTTCAAACCGGTGCTCAAGACCACAGTCTCCCCCCTCGACTTCTCCATATCTTTCCTCAGCTTTTCCATGTTCTCTCGTCTCTGTTCTTCCTCCAAACGCTGCTTCTCTGACCGTCTCTTGTCAAGATCAGCCCTACAATATCAAACAGTTACAACACAACGGTATTTGATCACGTATTCAGAAACCCAAATGTCGTTAGTGGGAAACAATTCATTAAAACGCCTTTCAGGGACAATTACATAAAATTAAAAAAATTAACCATATAAAAATTGAACGTTTATTGCTCAACATGGCTTCACCCTACACTTGAGGAAAATAGTAAGAAAAAGTATTGAGTGCAGGCTATACTTGTATGTGTCCATGTACTCTTCTGCACTTGCTTCAATGGCCTTGAAGAAAGCATCCATTCCTGCCCCAGAAACGGCTGACACTCCTACAGATCTTAGATTCTTATAGAACTCCTCCAGTGCAAGAGAGAGGCTTCTAGTAAGGGTTGATGAGTATGAATGCTCTGAATCTAGCGCCGCATGAAATACCTCAAAATCTTCCATCCACTGCATCACAGGCAAAGTAATAATACATAGGCAAACCAAGAACGAAGGAACTAAGGGAATCCACCAAAAATGAGGGAGAGAGAAAGCCACATGCACAGTACCGAAGTACATTCAACTTCACTTTGAAGCATCAGTTCCAATAGTCGTTTTGTTGACAAAAATTTTAAAATTCCGAATAGTAAACAAAATACAAATAAAGAAACTCGGGACTCATCCACATTATTACTAGGTATGGCACTGGGCAGCATTTCTGATTCTCTGATATGAAGAAAAATAATGATCTCCATATACTTATTGCATGTCTTTTATTTAGAAGATTATAAAACTTGTGCTTCCATCCAGTGCATACCAAATATCTCAAAATGTGCATCCTTTGGGCTGTAATCACGAGGGAAGAAGATTTAACCAACATTGAGACTGAGCATGGTACCATAATATTATGGAATGTTTCATCATTACGTCTCCACAACCATTTGACATACATTATTGAACAGTTTAAGAGAATGTATGGCGTCCACAAATGGAGCAGCAACTACCAGGAATTCTAAATTTTCAAGGTATTGCATGGCAGTAAGGAATTGAAATGGATAATGCTTTATCCAGCTAAAAGGTGTCTAATGGTATTGTTCATCAGCCACTCTATTACATCTACATTTAAGTTCACGTGTTCCACCTCCCACTTAACCATGTATCCATCCATCATCGGAGTTCTTACGTAACCGAGTGACCATGGAACATTAGCCAGACCAATACAAGAATCCAAAGGAGATTAATTAGTTGGAATTGGGATATTAAGAGAGCCAGCTTGACTTTTTGCATCAACGCATGTATCACCAATGAATCACGATTACAACTCTCTGATCTTTTACCAAATATGCTATTTGAATAAGTGAAAAAAGATTAGAATACCAGAACGTGTACCTAACAGCTCAAGTGAAAGAGAATGCAAACTACCATAAGTGAAAAAATTATACACATCAGACACGTAGTCAGGCAAAACGGTACCTCTAAAGCAAATTGGTGCTGAGCCACATCAGTCTTGTTGAATGCCAACACCAAAGGCAATCGCGTCTTGTAAAGGATGCTACAAGCATAAAGCATATTGCTCATAAAAGTTTGCGGACTGGCAGAACGGGGCGTATCGACTACGTACGTAACTATGGTGGGAAAGGTGGAAGCAAAGGCCTCTGTTATTATTGCTCCAGAAGCAGACCAGGTGAAGATCTCAATCTGACCAGGAGTGTCGACAAAAACATAATCAAGTTGATCTGCACGTTTCTCAATGACTGAGATGACCTGAAATGTACATTACTAACAATTAGTGTACATTGACGAGGCAATGAAAGTATGACAAGGACACATTTGCGCAAATCTTAATCACCAGAAATGAAGTACAAACTAATCTTCATAAGTTAGCACAACTCTTTCCTGTCTTAACTAGTAATCGTTCCAAAACAAGCAAACAAGTTGAGCGTTCATGTCCCGTTTTCAATCAGCACTTCGACCGATCATAAAACCACAGTAGGACTGCCTTAGATTTTAACATATGTAGAAACAGAACACAACCAATTCAAACAGCAATTTTCAAGCTAGAAACTTCTCGAACAAAAGTTTTACCTCGTCAAACTTGGTAGCAAACAAGTTCAATGACGTCAGAATTCCACCATTCGGACCAAGGTTAAATTGCTTCATCACTTCCTTGTATTTTACAGTGTCTCTAATATCGATGTTGGCACCATATGGGAGGGTAAGAACAGCAGGGTCGAGGTTCATTACATAGCCCCTGATATTCGAAGCTTGGGTATGACACACCAGACGATTTAAGAATGTTGTTTTTCCACTCCCTAAGAAACATGACGTAGTACTCAGACCATTATAACCCACCTAGAAAACTTAGACAAGTTGTATTGCTATACCAGAAATACACAATACCTGCCATTCCCACCACTATAATAATAACTGGCTTTCTTTTGAAACTGGATGTTGAATTCCCGATGCCCAGATTCTCCATTGACTTGGAAATATCGTCCTTTTTTTCACCAACCAAAAATCACCAAAATGATGTCAGTCACAAAAATAGGGGACATAATAGAGGGTTTTGGAACAAGAGTGAGTTGCTTACTGCAGTGCTGGATGATCCCCCGGAATCCATTTGCATAGTTGATGCAGCTGTATCAGAATCGATATCCATTTAAAGCGACCGTTGTTGTGTGTTGCGTTCGGTCCTTGGATACCTAAACAACGGAATATGTTTGGAACACTTTAGACAACACGCATAAACCCTAAACCTAAAGGTACACAATATCATAATTAAAAAAAGATGATAATGCTAATTTGTTGTTGAGCGAGAAGAAATAAAAAGATCACATTGAGACAATGATGAAATCAAACTGCCAAGGCTAACAACCTTCAATGAATGTTAAAAAATAAAAGTTTGTGGCAGAATCAAACAGTGGAACTCTCAGTTTCAATGAGATCTACGAAGAGGGACTTTTGATTTGGGAAAAAAACCCTTGGAAAAAACAAACCCTCCCACTAGTTTTTTAGAAAACTCCCAATTAACCACCAATTCCAGTTCCAGGTCTTCCCTTCCACTTCACCTCAACCCAGCTTTCAACAACTATAGACCCGCCACTGACCCCTCACAGAGAGAGAGAGAGAGAGAGAGAGAGAGAGAGAGAGAGAGAGATTAACTGCAATTCTCAGACAGAGAGAGAGTATATTGAAGATGTTGGAGTCGTGTTACAGGCCACTAGAGCGGTGCTGCGGTAGCGGCGGCGACGGAGACGGACTTCTTTGGCAAATGGACTTGAAGCCGCACGCCTCCGGCGACTACTCGATCGGGGTAGTTCAAGCTAATTCTTCGCTGGAGGACCAGGGGCAGGTGTTCGCCTCCCCTTCTGCCACCGACGTCGGCGTTTACGACGGCCCCGAGGCGTCTCGGTTCATCAACTCCCACTTCTTCCCTTACCTCCACAGTAACCACCGAACCCTAATTTCCTCCTCAATTTTCCGTTACAATGATTATATGTATATACTACTAAGGCCCGTTCCAGAACGCGATCAATTCGATCAATTTTCCGTTACAATGATTATATGTATGGTTGTGCTCTGTGTTATAGAATAGACCGCCATCAATTCTTACAACTTTGGATGCAATTTCCCTCAGAAAGTTTTTTTTTTTTTTTTAATAGCTCAGGAAGCGCTTACGTGTACGTGAACCAATAGCGGAACCCTAATTAAAGCCTGCAAACGAACCAAGAACCAAGCTGTACATGAGCAGCTCGGCTCGTTCAGTAATCGACCCGAGCTTGAGTTTTTTGGCTCATTTATTAAATGAGTCAAGCTCGACACTCTAAAGTTCGGTTTGGGTCACAAAAGCTCAGCTCGTTTGTGTAGGCCTGACTGGTTTAAAGAGGCTCATTCAGTAAATTAGACAGGCTTGGCTTGTTAAGGGCTCAGTTCATTTACAACCAAGTCGAGCTCGAGTTTTAGGCTCCTTTAGTAAACAAGCCGAGCTCATATACTACGAAGCTCGGCTCGGCTTGACTCTGCTCGGCTCGACTCGTTTACACCCCTAGCTGGTACAAAGCTCATATGGATAAGCCCCAAGAGTTAGATAGCACCTGAGAACTGTTGAGACCTTAACAGGGTCTTAGGAAGAGCAAACTCCAAGTCCAAGGCCTAGGCCTTGACTATGAAGCAACATCATCTGAAAGAATCCGATCTATAGACGTAATATTCACTCAAAAACGAAACTAAAAACTCCCACAGAAAGAAGTGACAAAAGTCTCACAAATTAAACAATAAGTCGTTGACCTGAAGAGACATGAGAAAAACAAACCAAAGAAAGAGAGATCGAGAGGGAGAACTCGTACCATGGCCTTCTCCTCCCGCTGCTGTATTAGGATTGTGAAACCATGAGGGGGAGGGAGAGGGGAAGGGAGAAAAAAGGTAGATGTGGCGGCTAGGATTTCAGGAGTGAGAGATAGAGAAGTTTCGGGAGAGAGAGATATCCGTGGGGCACAAGTTAAGGTGAAGGCATCAATAACCTCAAGACTGAGATCCTTGCAGCGTTCAGTCCTTGTTTGACCAGTGACTCTGATCAGGCTAAACTTATATACTTTGATGTCCTCCTTGGGCAGCGTCGAGAATGTCATTGCTCTTAGCTAGTTTCAAGGCCATCAATGGCAGTTTTCTTTTTCTTTTTTGGCACCACAGGGTGGCGTCGAGAATGTCATTGCTGTTGAATACTCTCTCCTACTAAAGGGTTGTAGATGCTGTCAATGAAATATGAGACCTAAAACGGGCTAAAAGACCATTGGCTAATCCGATAAAGCACGGGTTCACTCCATTTTCTTGAACCAATAACAATCTTCTCGGAGTGTTGCTACAGCCATCGACCATTGATGAAGCGGTTTTTGGTTAGCTCTGGAAGAGGGGTTCCTCAACCGCCCACCTAATCCTCCAGCGGATGAAATGGCCTCCGGCGTGCTCGATTAACGACCTGCAAAACAGACACGGTAAACTATGGGCACCGGCGTGTGACACCGGAGTTCCCAAAAAAATGAGTTCCAAAGTAAAATCAAGTTCTGCCAGCAAGATGTCTTTTGGGCTTCTTTAAAATATGTTGAGTCCTTTTAAAGTTTCTAAGTGTTTTTTAAAAGTTTCAAGAGTCAAACACATCTTTCAATTAGTCTATGGTCAAGTCTTTTAATTTTTGTATTGAAAATCTAAGTTTATTTTTCCTATGTTGGAGGGATGTTCCAACAAGTCCTATTTAAATCCTTTCCTATGAATGAAATCATTAGAGTGTGTTTAAGTAAAATATAGCCTTTGGCTAGTGAGAAGTAGATTTGCTTCTTGTTCTTCGTTTCTGTATCTCATAGGTGGATTCCTTTAGCAATCCCTACGCCCTGTATCCCTTGTTAAATCTTCGGGTGGTGATATCGATCTGTATTCCGTTGGCTTTCTAACTTGGGTGGTGAGCGATTATCCCTTTTATCCCTTTTTACTTTTTTCTTCCGTCCCATTTGAAAATCCGCCGTCAGTTTGGTATCAGAGCTTTGGATTTCATGGCTGGTGGTAGACGTCAAGCTAAGGTGGGAAAGAGTACTCCAGTTCATGAAAGAGATCTCTGCGACATCGAAATAGATGAATTAAGAAAACAGGTCTAGGAACTTCGGCAGCAACTTCAGCAAAAACAGTCCAGTGAACATGAGAGTTCACACCAAGACTTTGAGGGAGAGTCTTCTGAGGATGGTGGGGAAGATTTTAATCCATTCTATCGTGCTCCTAATCAATCCTCATCCAGTGAAGAAAATTTTTCTCGTCACCGTGCTCGCAAGAATTATGAAGTCCAGCGTGAGCGTTTAAATGTGAAAGTAGATATGCCGGAGTTCGAAGGAAGAATGCAGCCGGATGAATTCCTCGATTGGCTTCATACTATCGAGCGAATTTTTGAGTACAAAGATGTCTCGGATCACCAAATGGTAAAACTTATGGCTATTAAGTTAAAAAAATATGCTTCGTTATGGTGGGAGAATTTAAAGAGGCAGCCAGTTCGTGACGGAAGAAAGCGAATTGTGACATGGGAAAAGATGAAAAAGGAACTTAAGAGAAAGTTTTTGCCGAAAAACTACCGACAAGATATTTTTCTTAAGCTTCACAACTTCCAGCAACATGATTTGTCCGTAGAAGAGTATACAATGGAGTTTGAACATCTCATGATCAAATGCGATATCGTCGAACCGGAGGAGCAAACTATAGCTTGCTATCTTGGCGGGTTAAGAACAGAGATTGTTCGAGTGGTCCAATTGCAGCCCTATTGGACATATAATGATGTTGTCAAACTAGCAATCAAGGTGGAGAGGCAAGGAAAAGAAGGTCGTGGAAAGAATCAACAACCCTTGCTTAAGGATGTAATTTCCAACCAAGGGAGTGGCGTGGAATCCAAACCAGTTCAAGCATTGAAGCCAACTCCTAAAGGTAAGAAAACAACTGATAGCAGCCATCCAAGTTCATCTCATACCAACTCCAGCAAGTGTTTTAAGTGCCAAGGGTACGGCCACATCGCTTCCGATTGTCCGAACCGCAAGATTATTACTCTGGTTGAAGAAAATGATGAACATGGTTCGAGGGACGAGCAGATGGAAATGGATAATGAAATTACTTATGCAAATGAAGAAGTGTCGCTTATGATAAGTCAAAGTTTTACAGTCCATGATGGAGATGAAGCTGGAAAGAAATTTGACCATGAGGAGTGTTCCAAAATTTTGATGGCAGCAAATATGGAGACTGAAATTGATTGGTCTAAACCTCCCATCTATGACAAATATCCAAAAGAGGAAGTTGATTCGGAAGAGCTGAAATTGCTGATTGCTCGCAGCGTCCCCCAACTTCACCCATCAAGCCCAAATGTGAACCCAAAGAAACGAAAGGTTGATGATTGGGATTGGCTCGATGAATCGGTTTTAAAACAGCGTACCAGAATTTTTGAGACGTACGGAGTCATTCAAGGATGTGAATGTAGCTTTGTCTTGGACTCGGGAAGTGGAGGTAATTATGTGTCTGCAAATCTGGTTTCATTTTTAATCTCTCAACTGAAGATCTTGCTAATCCTTATCATGTACGTTGGGTGAATCAAGAGGCGAGAACATTGGTGACTAAGCGATGTTTAGTCGAATTCTCCATTGGACACCAATATGAGGACAAGATTTGGTGTGATGTGATGCGAATGGACTCATGTCATGTTTTGTTGGGCCGACCATGGCAATGGGATCGAAATGTTTATTATCGTGGTCGTGAGAATGTTTACGAGCTAAAGGTGAACGGGGAACCTATAAAATTATTTCCAAAAGTTGAGAAAATGAAACGAGAGAGATTTTTGCTGATTGAGGAGAAAGCATTTGCGAGGAAGAAGAGGGGAAATTTTGAAGAGCATGCCGAAGACTCGAGGACGAGTCTTTTTCAACCAAGGGAGTTTGACACTAGAGTTCCCAAAAAAATGAGTTCCAAAGTAAAATCAAGTTCTGCCAGCAAGATGTCTTTTGGCTTCTTTAAAATATGTTGAGTCCTTTTAAAGTTTCTAAGTGTTTTTTAAAAGTTTCAAGAGTCAAACACATCTTTCAATTAGTCTATGGTCAAGTCTTTTAATTTTTGTATTGGAAATCTAAGTTTATTTTTCCTATGTTGGAGGGATGTTCCAACAAGTCCTATTTATATCATTTCCTATGAATGAAATCATTAGAGTGTGTTTAAGTAAAATATAGCCTTTGGCTAGTGAGAAGTAGATTTGCTTCTTGTTCTTCGTTTCTGTATCTCATAGGTGGATTCCTTTGAGTGGTGAGCGATCCCTACGCCCTGTATCCCTTGTTAAATCCTCGGGTGGTGATATCTGTATCCCGTTGGCTTTCTAACTTGGGTGGTGAGCGATTATCCCTTTTATCCCTTTTTACTTTTTTCTTCTGTCCCATTTGAAAATCCGCCGTCAGCGTGGCTGTCGCCATCACCCCTCCGATGCCTAAGTCAGTCGAGATATGGAGATATTGGACTGAGTATAAGTTCCGTATCATTTTATTGCGTTGCGTACCTTTGTGAGGTGGAGATGTGATCTTTATATAGGCATTTTGGGAGGAATCTCTTGGGACCGAGACTCTTAAGTCTCATCCGCTCATGGCGGGTATAGATAGGTGTTGGAGTGTCCTCCTTACTTTAGGACTCCCCTGATTCTTATCAGGTTTGAGGAGTCCATTCACCTTTGGACTCTTGTACCTGCTTATCAGGTTAAGAGTCCTTACGGTGCTAGGATCTCTTGGGCTTATCCACACATGACAAAAATAGGTTGGAGTGTCCTCCTTATCTAGGACTTCTTTGGTCCTTATCAGGTTTGAGGAGTCCATTCACCTTTGGACTCTTGTACCTGCTTATCAGGTTAAGAGTCCTTACGGTGCTGGGATCTCTTGGGCTTATCCGCACATGACGGAAATAGGTTGGAGTGTCCTCCTTACCTAGGACTTCTTTGGTCCTTATCAGGTTTGAGGAGTCCCTTCACCTTTGGACTCTTGTACCTGCTTATCAGGTTAAGAGTCCTTACGGTGCTGGGACCTCTTGGGCTTATCCGCACATGACGGAAATAGGTTGGAGTGTCCTCCTTACCTATGACTTATTTAGTCCTTATCAGGTTTGAGGAATACCTTCACCTTTGGACTCTTGTACCTGCTTATCAGGTTAAGACCTTGGGATCTCTGGTCCTTATCCTGTATTGGTGGATTAGACCTTGGTCGTTTCAGGAGTCTTTTAGACTGTATGAATTCCTTCCGTAGAGTATTTTATAAGTCTCTGGATGCAGGTTTGCCATCTCTGCCGAGCTCACCTCGTGAGCTGAGCTCGGTATTCTTCAATGAGCTGTGCTCGTGAGTTGGCCTCTGTTCTTGGACTGGTTTAATAGAGGCTAGCTCTTATAAGCTAGATTCCACGAACGTGACTCTAGCTTGAGTCCTTAAGGCTATGCTCCTGAGCTCTTTGGTTTGGGCTGACCTTGGGATGACCTTTGCTCTTGGGCTGGTCCACTGAGCTCAGTTCTTCAAGCTAAGCTCCATGTCACTAGGTCCTCTACATGGCCTTTCGTGTTGAGCTAGGCTTCCTGATCTGGGCTGACATTGAGAGGTTATTTTATACTTATCAATCATACTCCTACCGATTCTATACCAACGGGCAAGCAGGGTCTGCACGGATGATCGGAGCCATTCAATATTTTTAAATCTTCTTGTCCCTCTGGGTAATTCAAGGGTTAACTTAGCTTAGCTAGTTGCAGTTTCCTCAAAAATGTAAATCTTCGGTAATTGTATACTTTCTGGATAAACGCTCGGACGTTCTCCCAACTGTGGAGACAGCTCCGAAATACCACACCCTTGGCAGCAATTACCTGCGACTGACGATACTAGGACAAAACTCTCTCTTTTCATCTCTATTATAACTATACTGCTGCATGGATTCCTTTTTCTTTGTATTTTTCTTCTTACATATGTATTATTATTCATGACTAGTAATTATTCGTGCATAAAGGCATGAAGTAACATGTTTTGAACACAGTTTAAATGAATTCTCCTTCTCCTTCTCCCTCTTGGGGATTTTAACTTTTTGAAAGTACATGTAATAATTACAGAAAAATCAGATCTCAAGATTTTAACTTTTCAAAAATACATGTAATAATTACAGAAAAATCAAATCTCAATGTGTGTTTTCTAAGATTACCTCTTGTACGTTTAACTCATTTATGAATTATGATAAAATAATAGATATTTGCTTGCGACCCAACTTTGCATGGTATAAGGTGATGCCCCAAGCGTAGGGTTAAGTCGTAGTGAGCAAAGTAACTCGGAAGTCTGAGGTCAAATTCACATGGAGTGCAATGGAGCTAGTGGAATGTTTGTTTTACGAAGGGTTTTGACGTTAAAACGGTCAATTTTAGAGCGGATTTAATTTGGGTTAACACTACTAGACTCTAACTTAAACTAGAGACGATTTTAATGAAAATTTAACTAAAGGCGAGGTCTAGGGGTTCAAACCATTCATAACCTAAGTCAATCAACTCTTCTCAATGATAACTCAAGTGAGAAACAAGCTCATCATGCTCTCACTCGGAGGATTTAATAATGGAAATTGTGTTTATATAGAAATGGTGTTTGGAAATGGAGTGGACTTCTTTTGGCATTTTTTTTAAGCACTTAGAGTGCCTGCCATAGTTCTAAGTATTATGTGTGCCAAGTAATTAATTTGTCTGCAAACAATCAAAACCGTTAACTTTAGCTTTGTATAAAAAAGGTAAGAGCTCAACAAGTTATTTGAGACATTTTATCAAATACTTAGAGTGATATGGATCTAAGTATTATGTGTGCCAATGTTATTGTCTACACATAAGCAAAGATTTAACAATCCTAGTTTTGGATAAAAAAAAAAGAGGTAAAAACTTAATCTATTCACAAACGAGCTTGATAATCACATATTGAGAAAATATTGAACAATCTAGATAATAGGATGAAGACAAGCTCTGGGATTATCAATATTTATGAGGGTAATTTTAGAAATATACTAATTTTGAGTGTTTGGGTTTTCAAGGAAACTCAATCAACGGTCCAAACTCTTCTCTAGAAGACTAAAAGAATTTCTTTAAATTTGGACCGTTAATTGGGGTTCTTGAATAATTTTCGGAACTAAGTGTCCTGATTCGTATCATTTCCGACATTTAAAACTCCCCAGAAGCTCTACACACTACACCTCCCCACCCCACCCAAAAACCACCGAAACCACCAGAGCAAAAATCCAAAGAAATCAAAATACGAACAATGGGGAGAGTAGAAGAAGCCCACAACGTGAAGGTACTGGGCTCGGGCGAGAAGACCGTGGTCCTCGCCCACGGCTTCGGCACGGACCAGTCGGTGTGGCGGCACCTCGTCCCCCACCTTGTCAACAACTCAAGAGTCGTGTTGTTCGACGTGATGGGGGCCGGCACCACCAACCCCGACTACTTCGACTTCGAGCGTTACTCCACGCTCGAAGGCTACGCGCTGGACGTCCTGGCGATTCTGGTGGAGCTCAAGGTGGAGTCGTGCGTGTTTGTGGGTCATTCGTTGTCGGCCATGGCGGGGTTGCTGGCTTCCGTTATTCGGCCTGATTTGTTTCATAAGCTCATCATGCTCACTGCTTCTCCCAGGTAATTATCCATGCGTACTGCGCAATCAATTCAAGAGAATAACTTATTCACGGAGGAGTTGTGAATAAGTTATTTACAGAAACATTTAATTTCGATCGTTAAAACACTTTTGAACGATTGAAATTGAGTGCTCCGTAATAACTTATTCACGGAGCTCCGTGAATAAGTTATTTTCTAAATTCAATATTGGGTAAGGCAATAGTTTAAAATCCCACTTTTTTTTTGTATGCATCGGCTGCTACATTATTTTTTTATCGGTAAGTTTCTGGTACTCTCAAATTTTTAGTTCTTTTGGAAGTTTGAGTCAATTTTCAATTAGTTTTATATCTTCAAATCTACAATATTTTAAATAATTTTGAAATTTTTATTTAATAAAATTAATTGAAATATATTAAATGAGATCTTTGTTGCATGTAAAATGCATTATCAATCGAAAAAGTAACTAATTTTTTATCTGATTAAGATATAATGAGGGGAAAAGGGGACAAATGGAGTATACAGGTATTTGGTGTTTTTAAGCCAGTTTTTTTTTTTTTTTTATCACCAAGTCGAGTAACAACATTTTTATTCATTTTTGCACTCCATTTTGAGTGCTTCAAGGAGTGATTTATATAAAGTCATGTGGCTCTCCTTGTAGAGAGCTTTAAGGAGAGAGAGAGAGAGAGAGAGAGAGAGAGAGAGAGAGAGAGAGAGAGAGAGAGAGAGAGAGAGAGAGAGAGAGAGAGAGAGAGAGACTCCAGAAGAAGTTAGAGACGTCGGAAGAAGAAAGAGAAATGAGAGAGGGAGAGGGGAGGGGAGGGGGAAAAGCCGGCAAAAATAGGGCCGATATTAATTAGGGGAGTGATTTTTGCACCTTTTAAACTATTAACGCATTTCTTAGCTAGGGAAGTGCAAAAATAAACTCCATATTTATTTTCGCACATTTTTGCACTCCTCAAAGTTAATAATTTGGGGAGTGTGAAAATTTGACAAGTGCAACAATCACTCCCCTTTAGTTAATACTAACAAAACTTCTAACAAACATTTTTGGGCTCCACATTTAGCACTTTTTGTCATATAAGTAGTTAGAGATGTCAAATGCATGCGAATGCTCTAGACCCTGTTCAGTTTAGGTTTCGAGAGAGATCTTTTGAAGTAATAAGTGGAAAGAGATAAAGAAAATTTATTGGATTTTGGCATAGTCTTTTCGATCGATTGTTAGATTCGGGACAAATGCTTACGTTATATTTTTCGATTGATTTTTCGGGTCTTTTTTTTCCTATGAACTTTTTTCAACTTTGGTCTATGATTTAATGTTTTTCCGATTATTCTCTTCAAGACGAAAAGTATGATATAAAAATTTGACTAGAATTATGTAGAAATTAAAAGAAAATAACTAAAAAGACCATACCAAAAATCCTTTAAAAAGTTTTTTTTGCTCGGAAAATCCTTTAAAAAGTTAGGTCAAAGACTCGAAAGAGACCCATATAATGAAAAAAAACAACCATACGTATCCCTTCATATTTGATTTTTAACGCTCTTCGCCGCTTCATGGTTGATACTCGACCTCCTTCATGGAATGCCAATAATGATTCATTCAAAAAAATTCACGACCACTATGGTCATGTTTAGTAGCCATTCTATTTTCTGTTTTCTGTTTTCATTTTCAGAATTTTCAAAAGTTAACTTTGAAAGTTTGTTTGGTGCACTACTTCCACTTTCAAATTCTGGAAATCACTTTCACTATTTTCATAATTTGAGGAAGTAACAAAACTCAACTTTCACTATTTTCAGAAACAAAAAATAGGCTACTCCGCTACAATTCCTTGGAGGTCTTTTTTCATTTCCTCTTCCTCACTCTCTCTCAAACCCAGGCCATTGAAGATACTCTCTCTCTCTCTCTCTCTCTCTCTCTCTCTCTTATAGTCAATAAAAGATACTTATCGAATGAGAAAAACCTTATAGTCAATAAAGGACCGACTTTGGAATTAAAAAATTTCACATGTATTTCATCTATATATATACTCTCTTAACTTAGAGATGAGAGGAGGCCGGAAGGGATACGTTGGGCTTATGAAGCCATCATTTTATGAAAGTTGATACTATAACTTCGGCCTAGGAAAGAAGAACCCAATCACCTGTACTCAATGCCGGCTCAAAGATATTTGGGCCCGAAGCAAAAGTTGCAATAGGGGGGGCCATTTATCTCCTCATCTTTGAACAAAATTTTGCGAAATGTTGAGGAAAACTAAGGGGTGGAGATTCGAACCCAGTTTTTAAAGCATTCAAAGAGCCTAAACTGCCACATGACCAAAAAGATGTTACTCAAAGCAAGGCAATTGAAACTTCTTATTATTTGAAACTAAAAAACTGTATTTTTTGGAGCCCTCTTCGGGCTAAAAAATCGAGGGCCAAAAGGAACGACTTCTTCGGCTTCCTCTCTAAGCCGGCTATGCCTAATCTATCCACCCGGCCCTTTCTTTCAGAATATCAAGTATAGAATTTGTTTCTAACATGATTGCAAAGGCTTGGATGATTCTCTCTCTCTCTCTCTCTCTCTCTCTCTCTCTCTCTCTCTCCCCTGTATAGTTTGAGAACTAGTGGAGAAATTGCAAGAGAGACCATTTTAGAAAAAGTAAAAACTAGTTTCAGAAATTGATTTTAAAAAAAAACAGGTTAACACAAACATGTTTTCTGTTTTCACTTTTTTTTTAGAAAAAGTAAAAATTGATTTCAACAAATAGAAAACAGGAAACAGAAAAGTGGCAGTGTTACCAAACATAGCCTATATATACTCAATTGTCGGCTCACTACTTCTCTCAGTTGATCATCATTATTTCGAAACTACTCTCAGTTCTATTTAAGAAAAGTTTTTTTTGATCAGCACTATTTAAGAAAAGTTAATTTCGTATATTCACATCATTAGATGACAAAAAAAGGAGTGTGGTTAAAAAAAGGGGGGGTCGGAAAGTCAATTACTTCTAATTGTAAAAAGTTCAAAAATCATCAATAATAATGTTACGCCCCGATTTTCGGAAATAAAATCAAAGGCATTAAATATTCATTTCTGAAAATTTATTAAATTAAATTCAAAATCCAAAGCAGATAATTCGTCATAAAGATTCATTTATTACAAACCATTGTGGAAATACTAAAAATAGTCTTTGTGGTAGCAAACTAGTCAAAACAACAGAGCCGACTTCTAAGCTTGATACGGGTCCCATGCGTACTCTGGCTCGGCTCCCACCTCCGGATTCTCTTCTGCATAGAACTGTTCGCCTTCGAGGTTCTGGGCTTCTTCTGGATTTTCTGCAAAATCTGGCACGGATGCCAGGCAATCCGTACCTGAGTGATGGAGTTCACCCCGTAGTATAATCCAACCCAACTACCCCTCTTATTTTACAATTAGCAAGTGACAGGATAAACATAGTACGGAGAAGTAAAACAGAGATTTTTCACACAATTTGGTTTGTTACTATCCATTATCCTATCGTGTGATCTAGGATCTCCTCCACGAGATCTTTCCTCCCCAACTGCCAGCCATGTCCCGTCCCATGAGATCACTTCCAATTGCTGTCGCAGATGCACCTAAGTTAGGTACCGAGTGTACATCCCAATAACTACAACAAGGGAAAGCTTATCATGTCGTTACATGACTAGAGTTCGCCTATCTTATTCACCACTTCACAATTTTCACAATCATCACTGGACTCCCGCCAGTTTATCAATTCATCACTGGACTCCCGCCAGTTCCAATCTTATCACAAATCTCATCACATCTCAAAATCACGCCTGCAGGCAATCTCTAAAAGAAAACTTTCCAATTTATCCATTACCTAGCATCGTCTAGGTGAATCCTATTCGCATACCACCCCATGTCTCTAAGGTCCAATCTAGCATTCAAATCAAGTATTGGTGCAATATATAATTAATCAAAAAAATATAATTGAAACAAATAACAAGCAATGCAATCACGCAACTTTTTATGAATGGGCCGTTGCCCTTAGTCTTGTATAGCCAATAAGTTAAATTTTGATTAACGAAAATCCTTATAAAAAAAATGATCTATTGTACTAGGTACAGTGACATTATCATAACATGTTTATCATTTATAAATACTAATATAAAACCTTTGTTCAATAATCCAATAAAACATTTCATTGGGCCTAACTATAAACTTCCATGACTTTAGGGCTTAACTGCAATAGGACAACCATTTATAATTAATATCTGGGCCGAAACATTACATTTAAAAAGAGAAGGGGAAAAAGTGTAATTGTTGTGCCATTTTTAAAACTTCCAGCGGGTAATGAACAGTTGCCAAAAACGTGAACAGTGTTCACGCCTATGAACAGTGAACAGCGAGTTTCGAAATACAGGGGAAATTGTCCGGTTTGATTACGCAACTTCGGAATCGATTTCTTTCATTCTGGACCTTAATAATCTACACATAATCACTCAATATACTTAGGAGAAGGTAGATAATGGATTGTAATACCTTGAATTGGAGCGAATTGGTTCAAAACGAAACTTGAATATTGGAGGATAGGACTTCGGGTTCTTCGATCGGGGAAGCTTGGGGCCGAATTGAATGATGTTAGGTGATCCTTGGGGTGGTGGGAAGTGTTCAGAACGGTAAATTTGGGTTTCGATTGGTTTTAGGGTACGAACCCACTTTTCTCTCTCTCACTTCCTCTCTCTAAAACTCCATAGCTTGGAGCTTCAATTGGCCGCGATTTCTCTCTCAATTCTGTTCAGTGGAGTGTGGAGGGTGTAGGGATGAGTTCGCGGCCGAAGTGGTGGGGTATTTATAGGCGAATTTGAGTAAGGTGATAAGATTGTATTTATGGGGGTTTGATCTATTGGGCATTGAATTGGACGAGATGGGATTTAGATTAAGGCCAGGGAGAGTGTATGAGGAGGATAAGAACGAATTAACCTCGGATTATTCTTGGTGGTGAAGGAATTTTCAGTTTGGGCAATGGGGGATGTACTTGGGTTTTCTTGGAGAGAAAGGAAATGGGGAAGTAATGCCGGAGAGAGAGTGAGCTGTGGGAGGAAGAGTGACTGCAGGAGAGTGAGGTGAGGGAGACGAGAGAGTGTGTGTGCATGCATGCATTTGTGTTGGAGGAAAAAAAAATAAGTGCATGCATGTATATTGCATGAAAAGATTAAATTATATAAGTATATATATATTAGGAAAAGAATTTTATTAACACTAATATTACTATTAATATTAAAAATTTACGGGTTGTTACAACTTATCCCCCTTAACGAAATTTCGTCCTCGAAATTAAGGTGTACCTTCAGGTGGAAACAGATTAGGATAGTTGGCGCGCATAGTGTCCGCTCGTTCCCAAGTTGATTCCTCAATTCCTCGATGTCGCCAAAGGACTCGAACGAGTTGTATGGTCTTGCCTCGGATGCACTTGTTACTATAGTCTTGGATTTCTACGGGCTGTTCCTCGAGAGTGACGTTCTCGTTGAGTTCGACGTTTTCCCAATTGACGATGTGGGAGGGATGCGATATGTACTTTCGGAGCATAGACACGTGGAACACGTTGTGAACTCGATCCAGTTGTGGCGGCAGTGCCAGGCGGTACGCCACTTCTCCAATCTTCTCCAGGATTTCAAAGGGTCCAATGTAACGTGGTGACAGTTTCCCTTTCTTTCCAAATCGGATAACTCCCTTTTGCGGTCTGATCTTTAAGAACACATGTTCTCCAACTTGAAAGGTCAACGGTCTTGTCCTTTTGTCAGCGTAGCTCTTTTGTCGGCTTTGAGCGGCCAGGAGTCGTTGGCGAATGGTTTTGATCTTTTCTGTTGTCTCTCGGACTAATTCTAGTCCTAATAAGTTTGCTTCTCCCAATTCAGTCCAACAAACCGGCGATCGGCAGGGTCGCCCATACAAGGCTTCGTATGGCGCCATCTCAATGCTGGATTGATAGCTGTTATTGTAGGCGAACTCGACCAGGGGCAGGTGTCGTTCCCAACTCCCTTTGGAGTCCAGCACACAGGCACGGAGCATGTCTTCTAGGATTTGGATGGTTCTCTCGGATTGTCCGTCTGTCTGTGGGTGAAATGCAGTGCTGAGACGAAGGTCAGTTCCCAATGCTTTTTGAAGGCTGTCCCAAAAGGTCGACGTGAATCGTGAATCTCGATCACACACAATGGATACGGGTACGCCATGTAATCGCACAATTTCACGAATGTAGAGTCTGCTGAGTGTGTCCATTGAATCCGTCATTTTCATGGGTAAAAAGTGGGCGGATTTGGTCAATTGGTCGACTATTACCCAAATGGCAGTGTTCGATTGGGGGGACCTGGGCAATCCTGTCACAAAATCCATGGTAATATGTTCCCACTTCCATCCGGGTATAGGTAAGGGTTGCAGGGTCCCTCCGGGTTTCTGATGTTCCGCTTTTACTTGTTGGCAGGTGAGGCATGTTGAAACGTATTTTGCCACGTTCTTCTTGATTCCAGCCCACCAGTATTGTCGGCGGAGGTCTTGGTACATCTTGGTACTTCCTGGGTGGATGGCGAAATTGGAATGGTGAAACTCCTTAAGCACTGCTTCCCGAAGGGTACCGATGTCTGGTACAAAAATTCTTCCCTGGAAGCGAAGGCTCTTATCAGCGTAGATCTCCCATCCGACGGCTGCTTTTCCAATTGAGAGTTGATGTCTAATGAAGTCGCATTCTTGTTCGAAGGTTTGGGCTAATAGAATTTCTCGATGTAAGGCTGGGGTTGCTACCACGGCGAAAAGACAAGCGTCGGTGCCTTCTGCGGTTGGTTGCAGCTTAAATTCTTTGAGGTCCTCCATCATCTTCCATTCTCTCATGGCTAAACTAGCCACTTGTCCTCGGTTCTTGCGACTAAGCGCATCAGCGACTACGTTTGCCTTTCCTGGGTGATAGGACATCGTGAAGTTGTAATCCTCCAAGTATTCCATCCATCTCCTTTGCCTCATGTTTAGCTCCTTTTGAGTAAACAAGTATTTCAAACTCTTGTGGTCTGTGAATACCTCGAATTGTTCTCCCTACAGGTAGTGTCGCCAAGACTTTAGGGCGAACACAATTGCTGCCAGCTCCAAATCATGAGTTGGATAGTTCTTTTCATGCGGTCTCAATTGTCGGGATCCGTAAGCAACGACCTTTCCATTTTGCATGAGTACAGCTCCCAATCCATCTTTAGATGCGTCGCAGTACACTGTATATCCTACGTCTCGTTCGGGAATGATCAATATAGGAGCGCTAGTCAGCCTTTTCTTAAGTTCTTGGAACGACTTCTCACATGATGCGTTCCATTCAAACTTAACCCCTTTTTGGGTCAGTCGCGTCAATGGTTTTCCCAAGATGGAGAAATCCTGAATGAATCTTCTGTAATAACCGGCTAATCCCAAGAAACTTCTTATCTCGAATACAGTAGAAGGTCTTTTCCAGTTCATGACCGCTTCTACCTTACTGTCGTCGACTGAGATTCCTTTCTCTGACACCACGTGTCCTAGAAATTTGACTTCCTTCATCCAAAATTCGCATTTGCTGGCCTTTGCATACAAGTGATTGTCTCGGAGTACTTGTAGGACAATTCTTAGGTGGTCTTCGTGTTCCTTCTCCGTGGAAGAGTATACGAGAATATCATCAATGAACACGACCACGAACTTGTCCAAGTACGGAGTGAAAATCTGGTTCATCAGGCACAGGAAAATAGCAGGAGCATTGGTTAGTCCGAACGGCATGACTACGAACTCGTAGTGTCCGTAACGCGTGCGGAACGCCGTTTTAGGTATATCACTATCTCGAATTCGCAACTGGTGATATCCAGACCTTAGATCGATCTTCGAGAAACAAGTCGACCCTCTCAGTTGGTCGAACAAGTCGTCTATTCTCGGTAGAGGGTATCGATTTTTGATTGTGGCTTTGTTGAGTTGGCGGAAGTCGATGCAAAGTCGGAGTGTTCCCTCTTTCTTTTTGACAAATAGAGCAGGGGCTCCCCATGGTGAGGTACTTGGTCGGATAAAACCCTTTTCTATCAGTTCTTGAAGCTGCGTTTTCAGCTCTCGTAGCTCTGCCGGAGCCATCCGATATGGGGCCATAGAAATTGGGGCCGTGTCGTGCTGTAGCTCGATAGTGAAATCCATTTCCCTTGGCGGCGGTAATCCTGGTAACTCCTCGGGAAACACGTCCTCGTATTTGTAAACGATGTGAGGAAGACCCAACTCCATTCGGTCCGTTTCTTCCAACTTGAGGCTTGCTAACCATCCCGCAAGCTTCCTATGCCACTTCGTCCTGTGTGCGTTGGGTGCAGAAGGGTCTTGTTTATCCCCCTTAAACTTGAAACACGTTCCATCTGGTGAGTAAGCCGTCACCATCTTTTGATGGCAATCGATGACAGCTCGGTGTGCAGTCAACCAGTCCATCCCGAGTATGACGTCCAAGTCCGTCATTTCGATTACTCGCAAGTCGCATGTTAACCGTAAATTTGATACTTCTAGTTCGCACCCTTTACAGACTAGTACTACCGAAATCTTTCCCCCTAATGGTGAGGTTACATGCATAGTCGTCTTTAGGGTTTCGGTTTCTAATCCAAGTGCAGTTGCACATGCGGCAGATATGAATGAGTGCGAAGCTCCAGAATCAAATAATGTTTGCACGCATGTGGTATAAAGAATGAGGGTACCTTGGATTACTGCAGGGTTCATTTCTTCTTCCGTTCCTTGCAGCGCGAACACCCTTCCTGCGTTGGGTTGGATTTGTCCATTTGTTCCTCTATTCTGAGAAGGGCGAGTTGGCGGTTGGTTCCACCCACCGCGAGGCTGGTTCTGTCCTCCGGTTTGGTTACCGTTCCAAACCGGCCTAGCTTGGTTCTGATTCCCAATTCCTGCAGCCCTGACCTGATTTTGCGGCTGCCCTCCATAGTTTCCAGTGCCGTTTAATTTTGGACAATTACTCCTGATATGTCCCTCCTCTAGGCAGTAGTAACAGCGGCGGTCTAGGTTTTGATTCTGGGGAAAGAGGTTTCGGTTTGGTCTGAAATTAGGGTTTGAGCCTCGGTTCTGTGCTTGGATCTGGTTCAGATTAGGGTTAGGGTTTCTCCAGGCTGGGTTAAATTGTAACGGTTGAGGGCGAGAGTAGTTTTGATGGTAGGGTTGGGGGGTTGGGTTACTCCTGTTGTTATGATTGGTTCGGATAGGTCCTCCAACAGTAGTCATTGGTTTCTTCTGCTCACGTCTTGTCTTGAAATCCAAGTTTTCTCTCTCCATCTTGAGTGCACATTGCACCACTTGTGAGTAGGTGGGAAGTGTTTGTGCCACTACTGCTCGGCGCGTCTCATTGAGTCCCCACTCAAATTTTCTTGCCTTGTCGTCATCAGTGGGTATGATTGTCGAGCCATAGCGAGACAGTTCTTCGAATCTTGCTGCGTACTGGGTAACGGTCATCGTACCCTGCTCGAGATTCATGAATTCCAAGGCCAATGCTTGTTTGACAGGTGTCGGAAAGTACTTGTCGAGGAAGATTTCCTTGAACCTTTCCCAGGTCATTGTCGCCACATCATGTGTGTTTTTCATCAGGCTCTACCAATGTTGAGCTTCACCTTGCATCTGATAGGTGGTTAGCGCAATTCGATTGCTGGCCTCATGGATGTCTAGGGTTTCAAGAATTTTCTTGATTTCTTCCAACCAAGCTTCCGCAGCTGTGGGGTTAGGTTCTCCTTAGAAGTAGGGCGGGCGACGCTTACAGAATTCATTCAGTGCCTGGCTCCTAGTCATTGGCCCTCGGGGTGTGTGCGGGGCTGCGTGCTGAGTTTGGTTGTTTGCAGTGGCAGCGGCAATGAATGCTTGCATAAGTTGGACTATCTCAGTGGTCCCAATTAGGCCGTTGAGTTGAGGGGCCCCATTTTGTCCATTGTCTTGCTCGTTATTCTGGTTGTCTCTTGTTTCCACCATCTAGATATTGTTATGTTATAATTTAGTAAGGGGGGTTTTTCTTTATAAGAACATACATATTTGCATATATACCAATATATATATATATATATATATATATATATATATATATATATATATATATATATATATATGGAAGCAGAATATCAGCGAAAAACTTTTCTTCATTGATCAAACGAATCAAGTACATCAATCATTAACACTGTTAAAACATGCCACTGGAATGTGTGATCACTACCATAAAAATCAAGAAAATTTTCACTACCACAATTTGCTTACCTAGAAAGAATGATAAAAAAAAAAATGTGTTGTGTGTGACATGACTAGTGTATGCTAAAGAAATCGATTAGTAGAAAAGCGCCGGATAGTGCTCTTCTAGCAGACTCTGCTTCTCGACGGTGTCCTCTACGAGTCCATAGCAACGCCATGTTATTCGCCATAGTGGCTCCTGTTGTCCTTCATTGAGGTTTGGGTTGCCATAAGGTTCTCGGCGGATGGGTATCTCTGTATAGGTGATGTGGTCGGTGAAATCGGCATCCTCTGTAATGATACGATGCTCCTGTTCGGGACGAACCCTTGCGACGCGGGAATAGTGGATACGGTCGGTGTAATGTTCCTGGAATCCTGGGGGTACGGCGATGAGATAGTATCCATTATAGCATGGGGCTCGGATCTGTACTGGCCCTAGGTAAGCGGACTGTGATCGGATCTTGAATGGGCAAGGGTATAGTGGTTCCAGCTGTATATAAACCCAAGTGTTTGGATCATAGTCTGAATGGTGTCCTACCCATGGTATTCCAGGGGGTCGAGTCATCTTAAGGCGAGGCGGAGGGTCGGCATCTATGACTTCGCACTCACTGTCTGACTCTTCGATTGGCATGGGGGCTGGAGAAGGTAGGGGTTCTTGCATTTCGAGCCGTTGGCTTGTCAGCCACCACTGTAGCTCGGCATCCATATCTCTCGGTGCATCTATGGGTAAGAGCCAACCATAATCATCCATTTCTGGTTCTATCAAAAATCCATCGTCCGAGTCGCTGTTGTAGTCTTCCGGCTCAGCGTTGTCCATCTCTGCGTCCTGGTTCTGCACTTGTTCTTCCTCTGGTACTATTGGCTCCTCTTGCTCTGGCTGCCATGGGCCCAAACGGTAATCATGGTCTGATCTTGGAAATGGAAACTCTTCTGGATCCTCTTCTTCCTCAGAAGGTTCTTCGGGATTTTTTTCTTCTTCAAGAGGTACTTCGGGGTCCTCTCGAGGTCCCACTTCTTCGCCAAGGATGTAGACTAGTAGGCCTCGTATCTGGTGATTTTCGACAGTGGAGCGAGCAATAGCGTCAGTGAGAGCTATGAGCCTCTGGTTGGCCTGTCTCATTCTGTAGAGGGTAGGAAACATCCCTGCTAGGTAGTCATCCCCCATAGGAAAATCCTGGGTGGCGGTCTTGAAGGCTTGTAGGCTTTCCACTTCTGTAGTTAGCTGGGCTATCTCATCCTCGTCTTGAGTATTGGAAGAGTTGTGGTTTTCGTCTGGGGTAGAAATCGGTGGTTGATTGTCCATATCCCTATAATGTGAGTAGTAGGGGTCGCTCCTGATGTCAAAGCCTGGTATACTCTCTAGAATATCACGAATCTCCCTCTCGAGATTAGCCCTCCTCAAGGGGCTTGAATATTGAGCGGTGTAGACCTCCCTCTGGTCTGGTGCATTTGCCATCAGCTGCTGATACTGAGCATACATAATTGGAAACTCAGCTGGTACGTAAGGGTCTCTGAAGGAAAAGTCAGATCCTACGGTGTTTTCCAAGAAGTCTTGTAATCTGCTCCATTCATCGGCTAGTTGGTCTGCAAACGTGGGGTCCATCTATAAAAGCAAGAAAAATATATTTATCGTTAGTTTTCTGTATATGTCAATTAATGTTAATTTAAATATTGTAGTGAAATACTCAATCTGATGTGATCTACCCAATCTACCCAAGGCCGAGAGTTTGAACCTAAGGCTCTGATACCAAGTTGTAACGCCCCGATTTTCGGAAATAAAATCAAAGGCATTAAATATTCATTTCTGAAAATTTATTAAATTAAATTCAAAATCCAAAGCAGATAATTCGTCATAAAGATTCATTTATTACAAACCTTGTGGAAATACTAAAAATAGTCTTTGTGGTAGCAAACTAGTCAAAATAACAGAGCCGACTTCTAAGCTTGATACGGGTCCCATGCGTACTCTGGCTCGGCTCCCACCTCCGGGTTCTCTTCTGCATAGAACTGTTCGCCTTCGAGGTTCTGGGCTTCTTCTGGATTTTCTGCAAAATCTGGCACGGATGCCAGGCAATCCGTACCTGAGTGATGGAGTTCACCCCGTAGTATAATCCAACCCAACTACTCCTCTTATTTTACAATTAGCAAGTGACAGGATAAACATAGTACGGAGAAGTAAAACAGAGATTTTTCACACAATTTGGTTTGTTACTATCCATTATCCTATCGTGTGATCTAGGATCTCCTCCACGAGATCTTTCCTCTCCAACTGCCAGCCATGTCCCGTCCCATGAGATCACTTCCAATTGCTGTCGCAGATGCACCTAAGTTAGGTACCGAGTGTACATCCCAATAACTACAACAAGGGAAAGCTTATCATGCCGTTACATGACTAGAGTTCGCCTATCTTATTCACCACTTCACAATTTTCACAATCATCACTGGACTCCCGCCAGTTTATCAATTCATCACTGGACTCCCGTCAGTTCCAATCTTATCACAAATCTCATCACATCTCAAAATCACGCCTGCAGGCAATCTCTAAAAGAAAACTTTCCAATTTATCCATTACCTAGCATCGTCTAGGTGAATCCTATTCGCATACCACCCCATGTCTCTAAGGTCCAATCTAGCATTCAAATCAAGTATTGGTGCAATATATAATTAATCAAAAAAATATAATTGAAACAAATAACAAGCAATGCAATCACGCAACTTTTTATGAATGGGCCGTTGCCCTTAGTCTTGTATAGCCAATAAGTTAAATTTTGATTAATGGAAATCCTTATAAAAAAAAATGATCTATTGTACTAGGTACAGTGACATTATCATAACATGTTTATCATTTATAAATACTAATATAAAACCTTTGTTCAATACTCCAATAAAACATTTCATTGGGCCTAACTATAAACTTCCATGACTTTAGGGCTTAACTGCAATAGGACAACCATTTATAATTAATATTTGGGCCGAAACATTACATTTAAAAAGAGAAGGGGAAAAAGTGTAATTGTTGTGCCATTTTTAAAACTTCCAGCGGGTAATGAACAGTTGCCAAAAACGTGAACAGTGTTCACGCCTATGAACAGTGAACAGCGAGTTTCGAAATACAGGGGAAATTGTCCGGTTTGATTACGCAACTTCGGAATCGATTTCTTTCATTCTGGACCTTAATAATCTACACATAATCACTCAATATACTTAGGAGAAGGTAGATAATGGATTATAATACCTTGAATTGGAGCGAATTGGTTCAAAACGAAACTTGAATATTGGAGGATAGGACTTCGGGTTCTTCGATCGGGGAAGCTTGGGGCCGAATTGAATGATGTTAGGTGATCCTTGGGGTGGTGGGAAGTGTTCAGAACGGTAAATTTGGGTTTCGATTGGTTCTAGGGTACGAACCCACTTTTCTCTCTCTCACTTCCTCTCTCTAAAACTCCATAGCTTGGAGCTTCAATTGGCCGCGATTTCTCTCTCAATTCTGTTCAGTGGAGTGTGGAGGGTGTAGGGATGAGTTCGCGGCCGAAGTGGTGGGGTATTTATAGGCGAATTTGAGTAAGGTGATAAGATCGTATTTATGGGGGTTTGATCTATTGGGCATTGAATTGGACTGAGATGGGATTTAGATTAAGGCCAGGGAGAGTGTATGAGGAGGATAAGAACGAATTAACCTCGGATTATTCTTGGTGGTGAAGGAATTTTCAGTTTGGGCAATGGGGGATGTACTTGGGTTTTCTTGGAGAGAAAGGAAATGGGGAAGTAATGCCGGAGAGAGAGTGAGCTGTGGGAGGAAGAGTGACTGCAGGAGAGTGAGGTGAGGGAGACGAGAGAGTGTGTGTGCATGCATGCATTTGTGTTGGAGGAAAAAAAAATAAGTGCATGCATGTATATTGCATGAAAAGATTAAATTATATAAGTATATATATTAGGAAAAGAATTTTATTAACACTAATATTACTATTAATATTAAAAATTTATGGGTTGTTACCAATAATGTATGAAAATCATAGTGTTAAAATTTAGTCGATGAGTTTTAGCAGAGTTTATGGCATTACCGACAGGGACAGATCCAGGAATATAGCTTAGTGGGGGCACCTGTTAATCATAACGGTGAAAATTTATTTTTTTTAGTCCGCCGCAGCAAGATTGTACAAAATTAAGGCAAGCAATATTACTAACTACAAAAGTTTATAACGCATATTTTAAGTTAAATTAGGTAAAAATGAGCACAAAATCCTAAACAAAAATTTTAAAATATATTTTAAATGAACATTGACAAGTTTTAGAATCGTCTGATTAGTTTTGTTAACGATTTTATTTTAAAATACTTCTCTCAGACAGTTAAAAATAAAGAAAATAAAAAAAAGAATAGCTCCAAATAGACAAACAACTCGTAAAACAATAAGTATAAATACACTATATGATGAAATTCAGGCATAAAACTAATTCTATATGTATATTTTTGAGATATATGTAAGTATGTGTGCTTATATATTAGTAGCATATTTTCAAAATTATGTTAATTTATACAAAAATATAAAAAAATATTTTAATTTTGAATGGGGGCACACGTTCAAGTGGGGCCCGTGGCCCTATGTAAAACCGTCCCTGAATTACCTACATCATTAAATTCATTTCGCATGGGTTCTGGACAAATCGTATGGTACGATGAGATAGATACTCGATCACGTGGATTCTGATGAAATTCACGTGGTTCCAAGACACATGCCTGCATGGGTAGCACCTACACGTATACACTTGGATAGAGAAGAAAAAACAGCTAGCTTTCAGCAATCCGATAGGCTAGCTTTTGTTTATTTTCTTTTTCTAGCTTTCCAGTAATTTCTTTTACTTTTTACTAATTCTTAAGCAGTTATATATGTTGGATATAGAGTTTTAAATAAACGTATCGGGACAAGTAACGATCGCGGCCGCAGTACAACGGTATCAGGATTCGGAGTATCAAATGATACGTGGTGATAATCGATTACTGGGGTCATGAATTTTAAATTTTTTGTTGGCAAAAAAGTGATCAAGTGCCTAAATTAGCTGTAATGGTCGAGTATTGGCCTTAACGGTTGTAACTAGTGTCCGTGAAATCGGAAAAGCACCTATACGTGACGTGTTGGTCGATAAACATGCAACTTTTCATCTCACCTTTATATTGGGGTGTAATTGTGTTGAACAGATGCGTAATGACCGATAGATTATGCAACGCCCCATATTTAAAGTTGACAGTAAGCGAGACTCTTTTCTTTTGATAATGAAAATGTTTTTATTTTTGTAGTAATCCTTACGAGCTACAGTTGTGATATTTATCTTCTTCATCGTTTCTAAAGGTTTTTGAATGATGTGGACTACCGTGGAGGATTCGAACAAGAAGACATCAACCAGCTACTACAAGCCATACAATCAAACTACAAGGCATGGTGCTCGGGATTCGCGCCCCTGGTGGTGGGTGGCGACATGGACTCTGCAGCGGTACAGGAGTTCAGCCGGACCTTATTCAACATGAGACCGGACATCGCGTTGAGCCTGGCCCGAACCATATTCCAAAGCGACTTGAGACCTCTGCTGTGTCACGTGACTGTGCCGTGTCACTTGATACACAGCACGAGGGACATGGCGGTGCCGGTGGAGATCGCACAGTATCTCCATCGGCACCTTGGCGGCAAGTCTATCGTTGAGGTCATCCCGACCGAAGGGCATCTGCCGCAGCTGAGCTCGCCGGATGTCGTGAATCCCGTGCTTCTTCGGCACATCCATTATGACATTAATGTTGCTGGTGATTAGTCCGTTTGATACTACTTTTTTGTAGCTGTTATGTTGTCAATGTCCATAATTTTGTTGAGATTGCTTATCGGTAGCTTACTTTTTTGCCCTATTTTATTGCTCCATTAATGAAGAGTTTAACAAAAAAAAAAATGGTAATGCAGGGTGTCTCGGGCTAGCTTGTGTGCACCTCGGACTGATCCCTACAGCCCCTTCCAGAGTCGTTTATAATTTCTTACTTCTTATTCTGTGCGACAAGAAGTTCTACATAATTGTCTGAAAAATAAATAATACTTCAAACGTTACAATAACGGGCTCTAAATTCACCGAATATGTACAGAATTTTTCTAAGTAAGCAATTCTTCGTCGTGTTCGATACAAATTCTCACCGGAACACTACGCTTTCAATGGGACGCACGACTTCAACGGAAATACATGCACGCGGCTTTCAGCGGGAACACGCCTAGCTAGCTTTCAACGATTAATCATTTAACGATTAATTATTGAATACCTCAAAGACACCTAATTTGGCAACAATGTAAAGAAATCAGTAATGCAGATCCTAAAATTCAAGAGTAATTTTAGTAGAAATTCTCCAATCACTATGAAGGCTTCACATAGTCTTGAAGGAGGTTCGATACCTCAAAGTCCTATCAACTCTTATGGAGTCAATTAATTAATGTGTGACGTCGTCTCAACTCTAATTGGACTTCACACTAGTGGACGGTGGGGGTGGATCCCCAATAATTAGTTGAGATGCGCCTAAGCTTACGTGAACGTCCTAAAAAAAGAAGTTCGTTCAAATTATGTAGACCGGTTTGCCTTAACCATCCCATATTATCTCATCAAGAACATTGTCCGCCTCAAAATTACCTAGCCACAATACACCATCTTTAGAGACTTCAAACAAGTGAACTCCAGATTAAAAAAAGTTGTTTCTTTTTCACCAATTCAAACAGGTGGTGCCATTAATAGGCTTTATTTCGAACCCTTATGTGGACCGAAGAGGGGGATTTTTTGCCGCTGTGCACCAAGAGGTGTCGTGGTGACGGCCCGTTCTCCCGAACGATAGCTATAGTCGAACCGGACATTCCATTGGCGGGTAGGGAGCCTCTATGGTCACGTCCAAGGGGGAGTTACTATGCTAGTCACCCCCTTCCACCCTTCTGGTTATCAAAAAAAATAAAAATGAAACAATTAGAGTGAAGGAGAAATTAGGTTAAAATTAAAGTCTTTTGTCCTAATTTTTTAGTTGGGCTTGTTTGTTTTGGGTTGGGCCTTTTTATGGTTTTCTTGTAGTTGGGCCCCTTTAAATGGTATATGTAACGTCAAGGCCCAAGTAAATCACACCTGGTAAAAGCTTCCTATTTGTTCTGTGATCTTCATTGTTTGTTTGGTGAAACAAATGATTCATTTACCCAAAAAAAAATTGAAGAAAAATGTCCATTAAAAATAATTGCCTTGTTAACCCAAAAAAGTGTTATTACCTTGCACTTGATAATCTAAGATGACAGCTAGATGAGACAGATAGAGATATACAATATTGTGGCTGGATATGGTTGATGTAGACCTAAAAAAGAATACAAGAATTTAACTTTTTCACATTCTAAATATATTTCAGATCACCCAAATTTGGGTTCAAAGGTTTCGAACTTGGAACCACTTGTAGAAAAAACTATCTCCTCTATCGATGAACTGCGTCACTACAAGATGATAATTAATTAAACAAATCTCTTGAAATGGGGAGCCCTGTCTTTGGGCCTAATTTTTTTTTTTCTCGGCAAATCAAAACTATTTTTATAAAACTCGAAAGGGGTACATCGAGAGGGAAACGCAGATGAGCAAGAACATGCTCACCCACAAAAACAAAAACCAAAGATACAAAAAGATCAGCTTGCAAATCCCACTTTGAAAGCCCTTACAATCTTCCACAGTGTACACCTTGATGTCGAACTTTGTGTTCATCCACATGGCCACCCTGGTTTTGGTTAGGTCCCCTATCTCATTTTTTTTGCTAAGCAAAGAGAATTTATTAATCTTTATAAAGGATTACAAAGATTAAAAGGATCAAGGGCACACCGACACTAAGCCACCCAAGACCTAAAAGAAGGCAAGATGCCAACTGAACACCGGAAAAAAACCCCCACAAAAACCAACAACAGCAGCCAAAAACCCAAACGAACCTCAAACCCTAAACAAGACCCCCATCAACAAAAAACCGAAAAGCCAGATAGCCAAGCAAACCAAGGCCACCGAGATCTAAAAGGAAGCGCCATCCCCCATATCAGAAAAAAAAAAAACCTTCTACTACCTCCGCAAAAGAATACACCGCTATCCCTCCCTATCATCGATATCCTCGACCAAAAAAGTAGCCAAAACTGAAAACAAGAGACCATCGAGCAAAACCAGAAGAAGCAGAAACCCCATACCCGCCCAAACTTGAAATCAAAACTCTAAAGATAGAGAGGCTCCATCCTTGAAATCAATATCATCCTCCGAGATAAACTCATCCTCAAAGTCATCTAGAGCATGGATCCTCTCCCTTAATTATTCCTCTCCCTTAAGTCATCTAGGTCCCCTATCTCATTAACTGCCCTTGTCGCGTTGTTGAAAATCAAGTCGTTCCTCGCTAGCCACAATGACCAAAGAGTGGCAAAGAAAGTCGCCTCCCAAATGTACCTTTCCAAATTCCGAAACCTGTTATCGAACCACCAAATTGCTAAAATTGAGGGTCCTGGTTTGCGTGCCTATGCTTAGATGCCGAGTCTAGTAAGCGATAAGAAATACTAATGAGCACCGAGTGTGAGGGAGGGCTCGGGTAGATAGGGAAACATTTCCGATCATCAGAGCAAGACCGGAGAAGGCCCCGCAAGGCCGAGACAGTTCAAATCAGAGAAAAGAATCAATTATATTCATACAATTGCAATCTATACACGTACATATTGTTACAACATGTGTGAACGTTGAGTCCTACATTGGATAAACAGAAAAAGAGTTGGACCTTAATATACAATTGGATGGCTCACCACTTATAAGGCTTAGCCTTTTAAGTGGATATGGGTCGTTCAGTGTATATTGGGCCCAAGTAATGTGGCGGACTCTTTGCCGTTACTCCCATACAAATTGGGCCTTGAGCACGCAGTGGCGGGTCGATGCATAGGACAAACTCCCAACAAATGGTATCAGAGCCGATGGCTAACGATCTATGGGAAGACTCTCAGCGCACCATTGAATGGGTTTGCACAAAAGACACTCGTAGAGCGGTATAAAATCCAAAAAGGTGACTCCCAATGAAGCAAGGTGGCTCCATGTTGGAGTGCTGTATTGGATGGCTCATTGTTGCTTCTTGTTCTCTCGGTATATATCCAATAAGAGATCACCCCAAGCGTAGGGTATAAGCGTCCAATTGAAGCATAATAAATCCGAAAGTCCGGGATCGTACCCACAGAGATAACTAATACGGCTTGATGGATTGTAGATGCAAGTACGGGCTTTCGGCTTTTAGTCAGCCAACTTGGTTTTTCGTATGCGGTGGAAAGTAAAAAGGCTAAATTAAACGAGAATAAACTAGATTAAAAAGCAAGTTAGGTCTAGGAATCACTAACGCTCACGACTCAAGCAAAACCACATTTTTCACCCCAATACACGGTTTAACCCGGAAGATAAGATGGTTCGAAAATCAAGCTAGCTATAGAATTCATTTAGCAAACACCTCGAGCGACCGAGCTCTAAGCATCATGTGTGGTAAGTAGGCGAAGCTCTTACCTACACATGATCAAGGAGGTTATCACCTCGGTAATTTGACAAACAAATCCAAGCCCCACATCAATTTCCAAAACAAAGTTGCAAACTTTTTGGTGAAAAATGCAATTTTTACTCAAGTCATGGGGTGCTAATCACCCCATGACCCAACCTTATGAAACTACTCACACATATCTATGGAGATAAGAGCAAGCAAAAATCTACTTAGCATAAGTGTAAACAAAAGCCTAAGAGAAAATTAGATAGAAAGATAGATCGGGAGATAAAGAACAACTTTAATTAAGGAGAGAGTAGCAAAAATTAACTTACTAGGGTTGAAAATGCAGAAATTAAGAATACTCAAGAACACGAAGAACAATTTGAAATTTAAGTCTAGATCTAAAAATGAGTACAAATCTAATTTTCTACGTGTTTGTAAAAAAGAAGAAGCTGTTTGTACAATGACACATCACGGGTATTTATAACCCCCAAGGACGCGCTCAGAATATTCCTCAAAAGATCCAAAAATTCGCCGCTAAGGGTCTCGGTACCGATGGCTGAGATTTTACCCATCGATGCCGAGCTAATTAACGGCTGTTGCATGAGATACTCGGTACCGATGGCTCAATTTCCCTCCATCGATGCCGAGGCTGCTTGAGATTGCTACTGGGACTTGATCATTCGGTACTGATGGGAAATAATCAATTCAATCGATGCCGAGAGGCTTGACCCTGTTGACTGCTCCCCTTGAACCATTTCGGTATTGATTGAAATAATTCCATGCTACCAACTGCTTGCTTGACTTGTTGACTGATTAAGGCTCCGAGGAAAACCACTTCGGTATCGATGGAATAAATTAATGGTTATCGATGCCGAGCCTTTTAACGTCCAGCACTTGCCCTTCTGATCATTGCCTTGGCGTCGGGTTAACTTCGCGTCCGTGAATGACTTTGGTACGCTTTGAGTTTTAACTCTCCTATTTTTGAATGAGTTCTCTACAAAATGCAACCAAAATACCTTACGCGCACAAGAGATTAAAAGCAACTAATTAAGCGATAAAATAAACTAAAACTACCTACTAGCGCACCCTTTATTACATTCTCGGGTGCTTATCACACCCCCTAACTTGAGGTTTGCTAGTCCCTAGCAAATGAAACACGAAAACTTGAAAGCTAAAAACTTTGCAATTCATCCGCTACCACAACTTAGAACATGCTCAACATTGTAAACTAGCAAGAGTTCAACAATCCGGCTTTTTATTTCATTTCTACAATTCACAATTTCAGTTTCCAACTAAACAAGCTAAGTATCAAGCAAGTCTAAGAGCAAGCTAAAAAGGTTCGTGTCCTCGAACAATGGGAGGATACGGGACACAAAACCTTGCGAATTCAGACTAAACCATATCCACCGAAGAGTGCTTGACAGGCAGGCAATAGCGAAAAAGGAAGACTATGCCTCAAACAACTAAAGCACTTTATTCAACAGAATTGAAAACTAACAGATGATTATTGGATAACGAAAGGAAAGCAAGCTATACAACTAATTATGCAAATATCAGGCAGTCAATCATAAAGGAATCCAAGCGCGCAAAAGATCAACTAAGGACTTTTCAAGCTTGTAATGACCTTGGTTAAAATGAAAAGGGTTAGCAAAAATGGGCGACGGTTTTTTTTTAGCTTGGTCATCTACCCAAATGACTGCCGCCAACAAATGGAATCAACCAAGTCAAGGGCCATCCCGGCCAAACAAAAATACGAAGAAGAAATAACGAGAACTACTAGATAAGTCCTACTAAAACTACTACCACCAACTCCTTCACAACAAGTCGCCATCCTCATCCGGTTTCTCACGGTATTGTGCCTCGAACTCCCTCTTTCCATCGGATTCTTTCTTATTTGGAATGAATAATAGCCCATAAGTCAAACCAATTCTCTCATCAAAGTATACAACCCTCTTTCGAATTTGCTTTTTCTCTTTCATAGTATTTCTTTGATCTTCTCTTTCTTTTCTTTTTCTTTGAGAAATCGGGTCATTTGAGGTAAGATTTGTAGTGAGAGAGATATTGGAGCCAATTTTGGGACTTTTTGGAAAGGAACATGAAAATTTGGGATTTTTGCTTTTGTAGTGGGAGAGGAGAGATAGAGAATCACATAACAATTCTTTGCCTTTTTGCATTCCAACCACTTCTATCACATTCACACCACCTCTGAATCTCCTTGAATAATGAAAACTCATCCCAACATCCCTCCGAACAACCGGTTTCCTAGGTTAAGCAAAGAATGGGAGAAATAACAGGTTGCAAAATAGGATTAGGTGACATGTATGTGGTATGATCATGCAAAGAATGCATTGTATCTTCTCCTAAGTGCGCTTTGGATTCCAAAATGATTGAAAATCGACATTAAAACACAACTAGAGATAGACATGCGATTATTCACCTAACTACGAGCATTTTATTGAATTGAAAAGGTGGGGATATGGCCAAAACTTGCTCAAAAACTTAACTTAAAACCTAACCGTTCAATTTTAAACTAAGCATGCAAATTGAGAAGCACAAAATTTCTTAGGATTGCAACAAACTCTTGCCAACTTACAATTATTGAGCATGCAACAAGTCACGAAAAAGAACTAAAAACATGATAAAAGGAAACGAATTGCAAGTCAAAAACCTTTATTTATTTTTGAAAATTTTCATTTTCTCATTTTTTTGGATTTTCAATTTCTATTGTTTTTGAATTTTCAAAATTTTCAAAATTTTCACAAAATCTAGCAACTAGCAAACAAATAGCACATAAGCTAACCCCTCCCCCCAACTTAAAGCGATGCTATGCCCTCATAGCATTAGGAACATGAGCGAAGAGAGGAAAGTGAGCGAATGTACCGTCCAAGGGGAATGTCAACCCCTAAATACCTCGACCAAGTAGGAGGATTTCATGTCCATTGCTTGCTCCAGTCTGTATAGATGCTTCCAGGGTTTACTCTTTCGGTTTTGCCCACTCGAAACCAAAGCTAGTCACACTGGGCCATATCCAGAGCTTTATCGGACTAATAATCGCGGCGCATAGCCGCACCCATGCTTAGGGCTCCTGAATGCCTCACTCACCCCGGCTTTAGACCCAAACTACCAAGGCTGGTGTGGTAGCAAATAAACCCTGCAGAAGACTTAAGAGAAAGACTTTCCACAAAACAAATGACATTAGTAACACCGGCCCGTGTTATCCGGCTTCAAACCAAACCAAAATAAAAACAGAAAACAAAGAAAAACACAAAAAAAACAAGCGAAAGCAAATAGAAACATGTAAAACGATTAAGGAAATGCAACACAGAATGCAATGCACCACCCGATCATCACGCGATCAAACGAGTCATACTTTTCTTCCCATTCCTTACCGGTGGGGTAAGCAATGGGTGGCTATACTAGACCGTTGAAAATTTGTTATGCTAGCGCCCGTAATAAAATTTATCGCTCGACCTCGCCAAACAATGAAGTTCAGCGTCCCCTACGATCAAAACAAAGCAAGATAAGATACAACCTATCGTGCACTCCAGGCAATATCACACCTCACCCATAGACCTAAGTTGCCACCGATAGGGGCCTATTCGGAGAGCATGGATCATTAACGACAAACTATTACCAAGAAGAACTAATGAAAGCCCTTTTTACACTAACACGTTGGTGAAATCTTTTCATGTGAAACATCTCCAAGACTTTATTCAAAACAAGTAACACATAACAAACATGATAAAACAGAACAAAACATGACAAAATAAAACATGCATAACTAACACAAAACACAACAAAGCACAAAAGAAAAACACATATGTACATTTAGCACGCCATTAATAACTATTAGAAGAAATAGAGCACTCCAAGCTACACTCTTTACCAAAAATTGAACTCGACCATACCGCAAGATAAGATACTTTGAGTAAAGCAATTGTCGAATTCGTTTTAAAAATTTAAGTTCTACCAAGTGCATAGCCCAAACAAAATCAATTTTCAAGTTATTAACAAAATCTACAATATAAGGATGATAAACCACAAGAAAATCATCAACACCAAGAAAATCAATTATTTCTATGATTGGTAACTTCTCAAGAATAGGCTCACATGCATCTTGTTTTTCTAACAAAGGGTGTAAAGAATCTACCTCAGCATTCATTTCTTTAGCGGTGATAGGATCAAGGCACGAAGAACTCGAAGGGACAATTGTAGCTTCCACGGGCTCCAACTCTTCAAAGATTGGTCCATAAGTATCTTGTTTAGCCAACAACGAATACAAGTAATTCACTTCGGCATCCATTTCCTTAGCGGTGAGAGGTTTAGCCAACGGATCATCACAAAGAGGGTAACTCTGGACCTCAGTTTCATCAATAGGCTCTGAGGAGCTGTCACAATCTAAACTAACAGTTTCAACCAAGATATACGGCTTAATTTCCTCTTCCATGGCATCCAAGTTAGAATCCTCAAAATTTTCAGACAACTCACAAAATTGGAGCTTTGGGCTAATTTATCAAGGTAATCCCAACCTTCTTCAGCGTTTTTATCCAGGAATTTATCATTGGACAAAAAATCAACTTGACATGTCTTAGGATTTAAACCATGGCAAAAGATAGCCAGAAGACTTCCAAGTTCACAATTAAAAACTCGACCAAGAGAATACGGAACATTTAAAACGCTCCCAATATTGCGAAAAAGACTCATTATCTTGTTGATAAAAATGAGATAGTTCTTGTAAAAGCATATGAGTCTCATAAGAGGGAGTGAAAGTTTTGAAAAATTGTTCCGTAATCTCTTGCCATGTCGATCATGGACTCAAAGAATAAAACCAATCTTGAGCACTATCACGCAAAGAAGCTGGGAATACTTGTAAAATAGCCCTTTCATCATTAGCAAAAACTTTCTCAAGATCATCAATATGCGAAAAAATGGATTTTCTGAGGCCAAGCCATAAAATATAGGAAATGACACTGAACAATCAAATTGTTTTGCATACCTTCCATAGCACCTTGCAAAATTGGCCATAGTACCTCTTGCTACTCAGAGTAAACAGACATACACAAAACTACTAACTAACAAACTAACTACCAGCAAACTAACAGACCGGAGGGGCTAGGCCGCCGCCTCAACTCAACAAACATAAAGTGCGAGGGGTTATGCCACCACCTCGGCTCATTAATGCAGATTAAATTAAGCTAACTAAACTAACTAAGCAAGTAAACTAACTAACTATCTAACTCAATATCTACTCCGGCTTCGTTACACCTCAGATTTGGCATAAAACCAGGTTAGAGGTATCCACCGAACTAGATACGAGTTACTAACAAATAAACTACTAAACTACACTAAAAGAAAGAAGTAGGATACTCACAATGGTTTGTCGAGCCTCCATAAAGCCATAATAAGAAATCCCCGGCAACGGCGCCAAAAATGCTTCTTGTTCTCTCGGTGTATATCCAATAAGAGATCACCCCAAGCGTAGGGTATAAGCGTCCAATTGAAGCATAATAAATCCGAAAGTCCGGGATCGTACCCACAGAGATAACTAATACAGCTTGATGGATTGTAGATGCAAGTATGGGCTTTCGGCTTTTAGTCAGCCAACTTGGTTTTTCGTATGCGGTGGAAAGTAAAAAGGCTAAATTAAACGAGAATAAACTAGATTAAAAAGCAGGTTAGGTCTAGGAATCACTAACACCCACGACTCAAGCAAAACCACATTTTTCACCCCAATACACGGTTTAACCCGGAAGATAAGATGGTTCGAAAATCAAGCTAGCTATAGAATTCATTTAGCAAACACCTCGAGCGACCGAGCTCCAAGCATCATGTGTGGTAAGTAGGCGAAGCTCTTACCTACACATGATCAAGGAGGTTATCACCTCGGTAATTTGACAAACAAATCCAAGCCCCACATCAATTTCCAAAACAAAGTTGCAAACTTTTTGGTGAAAAATGCAATTTTTACTCAAGTCATGGGGTGCTAATCACCCCATGACCCAACCTTATGAAACTACTCACACATATCTATGGAGATAAGAGCAAGCAAAAATCTACTTAGAATATGTGTAAACACAAGCCTAAGAGAAAATTAGATAGAAAGATAGATCGGGAGATAAAAAACAACTTTAATTAAGGAGAGAGTAGCAAAAATTAACTTACAAGGGTTGAAAATGCAGAAATTAAGGGCTGGAAATTAAGAATACTCAAGAACACGAAGAACAATTTGAAATCGAAGTCTAGATCTAAAAATGAGTACAAATCTAATTTTCTACGTGTTTGTAAAAAAGAAGAAGCTGTTTGTACAATGACACATCACGGGTATTTATAACCCCCAAGGACGCGCTCAGAATATTCCTCAAAAGATCCAAAAATTCGCCGCTAAGGGTCTCGGTACCGATGGCTGAGATTTTACCCATCGATGCCGAGCTAATTAACGGTTGTTGCATGAGATACTCGGTACCGATGGCTCAATTTCCCTCCATCGATGCTGAGGCTGCTTGAGATTGCTACTGGGACTTGATCATTCAGCACCGATGGGAAATAATCAATTCAATCGATGCTGAGAGGCTTGACCCTGTTGACTGCTCCCCTTGAACCATTTCGGTATTGATTGAAATAATTCCATGCTACCAACTGCTTGCTTGACTTGTTGACTGATTAAGGCTCCGAGGAAAACCACTTCGGTATCGATGGAATAAATTAATGGTTATCGATGCCGAGCCTTTTAACGTCCAGCACTTGCCCTTCTGATCATTGCCTTGGCGTCGGGTCAACTTCGGGTCCGTGAATGACTTTGGTACGCTTTGAGCTTTAACTCTCCTATTTTTGAATGAGTTCTCTACAAAATGCAACCAAAATACCTTACGCGCACAAGAGATTAAAAGCAACTAATTAAGCGATAAAATAAACTAAAACTACCTACTAGCGCACCCTTTATTACATTCTCAGGTGCTTATCAATTGTCGATGGAGTTGACTCGTCGGAGAGCACGGTGCTATCGAATTAATGAGCACATTGGCTCTCAATGGAGTTCTCATGGGGGAGCATAGTGCCAGTGACTAGGCACTTTGGCTCCCAATTGAGATGACTCTGAATCGATGGAGTGGGTGCAGAATAAGCCCAGTTCGGGAGATAGGGTTGAGAGTAGTAGATCAGAATTAAGGGGGAGCTTGGATGCAGAGAGAGATAAAAGGCCCAATGGTCGGTTCACACATGAGGGGGAGATTTGTTAGAACATGTGTGAACGTTGAGTCCCACATTGGATAAACAAAAAAAGAGTTGGACCTTAATATACAATTGGATGGCTCACCACTTATAAGGCTTAGCCTTTTAAGTGGATATGGGTCATTCAGTGTATATTGGGCCCAAGTAATGTGGCGGACTCTTTGCCGTTACTCTCATGCAAATTGGGCATTGAGCACACAGTGGCGGGTCGATGCATAGGACAAACTCCCAACACATATTTATACATGACTGAGGCACCTATAATCAAGCCAAATCCCTACAATTAAGCCTATCTAATCTCTAAGCTAGGAAAGAATAGATAAACTAGGAAATAGATAAACTAGGAAAGAATGACAATCTCCGTGATTCATAGTAATCAGGAATGATTCACGGTAACGGGATATCGTAACACTCCCCCTCAAGTTAGTGCATAGATGTTACACATGCCCAACTTGCCCAAAAATTTTGAGAACACTCGACTTGATACTGCTTTGGTAAGAATATCAGCCAACTGATCTTCCGAGCGAATCTGAGGCAACTCCACAATTTTTTCGTCCAATTTTTCCTTAATGAAGAATCTGTCGACCTCCACATGCTTGGTACGATCATGTTGTACCGGATTATGAGCAATATCACATGCTGCTTTATTGTCACAATAAAGGTGTATTGATTGCTTTGGCGGATAGCCCAAATCCACTAAGATGAGTCTCAACCACAACGCTTCACATATTCCAAGTGCCATACCGCGGAATTCAGCCTCCGCGCTTGAACGAGCAACAACGTTCTGTTTTTTGCTTCTCCACGTAACAAGGTTACCACCTACAAAGGTGAAATATCCAGAGGTAGATCGTCTGTCATTGATCGAGCCAGCCCAGTCAGCGTCAGTGTAGGCGTCTACGTTCTGACAGTCAACATTTTTAGTAAAAAGTATGCCCTTGCCAGGAGCAGACTTCAAATATCTCAAAACGTGCATAACAGCATTCATATGTTGTTCGCCCGGATTATGCATAAACTGACTCACAATGCTCAACGCGTAGGCGAGATCTGGCCTTGTATGAGCTAAGTACATGAATCTTCCAACGAGCCGCTGATATCTACCTTTATCAACAGGCACCTGATTAACCTCGACACTCAATTTCAACCCTTCTTCCACTAGTGTATCAACGGGTTGACATGCTGACATACCAGATTCTTGCAACAAATCTAAGGCATATTTTCTTTGAGACAAAAAAATGCCTTTATCAGATCGAGACACTTCAATCCCAAGAAAATATTTCAATTGACCAAGGTCCTTCATTTCAAACTCACTTGACAAATAACTCTGTAGAGCTGCCCTCTCTTCAGGATCATTTCCTGTAACCACCATGTCATCAACATATACAATAAGGGCAGTAATCTTACCATCCTGTTTCTTCAAGAATAAAGTGCGATCTGAATTACTCTGATGGTATCCAAAGGCTCTCATGGATTTTGTGAACCTGCCGAACTAAGCTCTCGGAGACTGCTTCAACCCATACAGAGATTTCTTTAATTTGCACACCTTTTGACAGTCCGCTTTTGGTATCATGCAACCTGGCGGTAAATCCATGTATACTTCTTCAGACAACTCACCATGTAGGAAGGCGTTTTTCACATCAAATTGTTGTAATGGCCAATCCAAGTTTGCAGCTAGGGACAACAAGACTCTAACTGTGTTGATCTTAGCTACTGGTGCAAATGTTTCTGTATAATCTATCCCATAGGTTTGGGAGTACCCTTTTGCCACCAGCCTTGCTTTAAAGCGTTCAATCGTGCCATCTGCTTTGTGCTTCACAGTATAAACCCACCGACATCCAACTGGTTTCTTCCCTGGTGGACGGTCAACAAGTTCCCAAGTGTCATTCCACTGCAAAGACTGCATTTCTTCATTCATAGCGGCTTTCCACCTTGGGTTAGCTAAGGCTTCCTGCACACTGTTAGGAATAGATACAACAGATAATTGATTTACAAATGACTTATTCGATTCTGACAAGCGATGGTTAGACACAAAATGACTCATGGGGTATTTAACTTTACTAGAAAGTTCGGGTTCATATGTGGTCTTAGGAATACCTCTGGTTTGACGCAGTGGGAGTTGTTTTCTAGACGGTACATGCCCTAAATCAGGAACATCCTCAGCAAACGATTGATGTGGTGCCTGTGGATGATGTTCCTCACATTCCTCACCGTTGTGATAACCATCGCTGTGGTGTTCCATTCCGCTTTGATGTTCTTCACCGCTGTGATATTCACCACTATGATCAAACTCACTTACAATCCTGTCAGCAGGTTCAGGCTCATTCGTATCTAACTTCTCAGGTTCAGGAATTAAAAGATCATAGTCTAAAGACTCATAATCTATACTTTGAACTTCTTCTTGGTTCCCCCCTTGAAGTTCAGACCCAGAGGAATAGTACATAGAGTCTTCATGAAAAACAACATCTAATGTCACAAACATCCGTTTGGTTGGAGGGTGATAGCAGTAGTACCCCTTTTGATGAGCAACATACCCTAGAAAAACACATCGCAATGCTCGAGCTGTCAATTTGTTGCGCTAATGTTTATGAAGATGTACGAATGCTACACAACCAAAAACATGGGGTGGTAAGTTGGAGACAGCTGGAGCAGTGACCGCTTCAGAGAGAAACTGAAATGGTGTCTTGAAATGAATAGTGCTGGAAGGAACTTGGTTGATCAAATATGCGGCAGAAGTAAGTGCATATCCCCAATATGATAGAGGCATATGTGCTTCTATCAATGAAGCACGTACAACCTCTAACAAGTGACGATTTTTCCGCTCCGCCACCCCATTCTGCTGGGGTGTATCAGGATAGGTAGTTTGATGAATGGTCCCATGAGCTTCCAAATATCGCTTCAATTCAGAGTTTACATATTCACCTCCGTTATCACTCCGGAGGACTTGTACCTGGGCATTATACTGACTACGGATCATCCTATCAAATTTCTGATACAATAAGTTAACTTTACTTTTGGATTTCATTAAGCATACCCAAGTCATTCTGGTACAGTCATCAATAAAAGTAACAAACCAACGTGAACCATCCAAGGTAGTAAATTTAGATGGACCCCAAACATCAGAATGTATGATCATAAAAGGGAGTGGGCTTTTATTTAAACTTAATGGAAAAGACGTGCGATGGCTTTTGGCGAGTTCACAAACACCACACTTAAAACTAGTAACATCAAGCTTTTCAAATAAACTAGGGAACAATTTTTTCAAATAACCAAAGGATGCATGCCCCAAGCGTCGATGCCACAGCCATATCTCAGATTTATTCTTCTTCCCTTCAGAATCTCTTGTTGTCAAAACTTGACGCAACTTGGTTGAACTCTTTGACCCCAAGTCTAAATAATATAGCTTCCCTCGCCTAACACCACAACCAATCGTCTGCCTTGTTTGGATGTCCTTAAACACACAAGATTTAGGCCAAAAAATAACAACACAAGATAAGGCAGTGGTTATTTGAGAAACTGACAAAAGATTATAATCTAAATCGGGAACAACCAAAACAGAGTCCAAATTCAAAGTGTCAGTGAGGGACAAGGATCCTTCCCCAACAATCGGGATTGAGGTACCATTGGCAGTAGAAACAGAACTTTGTGAGGAAGGTTTAAGAGGTGAGACTTGTCTAGAATCAAATGTCATATGGTCCGAAGCACCAGAATCAATTATCCATGTACTATTAGAAACAGCGTCAGAAATATTTAAAACCTTACCACCATTACCTGCCGCTGCTGCTAATGCCGATACCATGTTAAAGCATCCAACTCCAAACCAATTGGCAAAGAGTGGAGAGGCCACTCAGGCTCATATACTAGTTTTGGAGAAGATAATTAACCAATGTGGGACAAATCTCAACACTCCCCCGCACGTGCGACCCCCGACTCGCACGTGGAGAGATAAACAAAGGATCCATAACACTTGGATCACAACAAACAACGGTGCACTTATGGCACAAATAAGGGGAACAAATTCTCCGAAACCCTGGCTCTGATACCAAGTTCAAATAAGAGAAAAGAATCAATTATATTCATACAATTGCAATCTATACACGTACATATTTATACATGAGAGGCACCTATAATCAAGCCAAATCCCTACAATTAAGCCTATCTAATCTCTAAGCTAGGAAAGAATAGATAAACTAGGAAAGAATGCCAATCTCCGTGATTCACAGTAATCAGGAATGATTCACGGTAACGGGATATCGTAACAGAGACAACACCGGTGCTGTCCCTTAAGGGCACAGCACAACCTCTCGGTCCTGGTTTTATATCCTTTGTCCCAGATCATATATGTAATCTTCTAATTTTGTCACAGTGGAATATCTGTAAGTATTTAGATCAAACTACGTAAATTTGACAATTTTTTTTGTTTGCGTATAAATTTTTTTTTTGGTGGGTGGGGGGTTTGGGGTTCTGTACTTCGGTTGGCTTGGACGGAAATTTAATTTCTAGTAATTCCCAACAAACAATAATGCTCGGTGTCGGTGCCAACCCCTAATCCGTTGTGCTATCATCTGTCCAACTTCCAACTTAATTAATTCCAAGTTCATCATACATGCCACGAATTATTTAAGTATGTTGAACGTGAATGGTGATATTTGTTATAAAAAGAAAAAAGAAAAATAAAAACAATAGTTTTGGAATGAATTTCTGATCAAACACAACCTAGCTAATATCAGCTTCTATGATATTAAACATGGTTTTATACCAATCCGAAGGGATTTGGTGAAGTGGGCATGAAAGAACAAATTAATAGGTGTGTTTGTATATATCCTATGGAGGTCAAACATTACATACATTTGGGCTATTAGAGGGTTTGTTGATCGTTAACTTCAGGGCTCCGAAATTCATCGAGGCACGCGCGTAAGCTAGATCGAATATCCGGTTATTCTCTTAAATCTTAATGGGAGTTTCGACCCGGTTACGGTTTTGGTTGAGGATTGCACTTTGCAGTACTAGATATGGCATTATACTTCATAAGTTGACGTTCTACTGCCTCAGGCCCTCAGTTGACCTTTGTATTTTTTATAACACGAATGATAAGCTAGCTAACCACCTTTTAGGCTAGGCTGTAATACACGTGTTTTTGATTCATTGATTATAAGAGGGATTGGGTACGGATACAAACTTTATATATATATATTTACCAGAAATCTTAGTTACCCGAGTTCAAATCTTAGCTATGATCAATGATAGAATACATCATACATCATACTATTTTTTTCCTTGAACAGCAAAAAAGATTTTATTAATCTTCGAATGAATACAAAGATTAAAAGGATCAAAGACGAACCGGCACAAAGCAAGCCACCCAAGACCCGGAAGGGAAAAGAGCCAAGTCGGCAAGCAACCAACTTGAAAACGAAATACTTAAACCTGAATCACCTTTTCAAAACGAACCGGCACAAAGCAAGTCACCCAAGACCCGAAAGGGAAAAGAGCCAAGTCGGTAAGAAACCAACTTGAAAACAAAATACCTAAACCTAAATCACCTTTTCAAGACAATATATATCATATATTTTATGTAATCAATGATAGAAAATCACCTTTTCAAGAAAATAAATATGATTTCTTTGAACTTTCGTCACAAGATATTACTCATGCTACTGATTGGCATAAAAGCCCTTAGAAACATTTTTATCATTTTGAAGTGTTTATATGCATCTTAATTAACTCATTTGATATGTTGCTCAAGATGATTTTCTTATTTCCCATCAATATCCTCTGAATTAGGAGTACGTCTTAACGGTTAACCTATTATACACACATATATCTTTTTATTGTTCAGATGTAACATCATGTTCGTTGGACAGCTGAGTTGCTTCTTTTTATTTATTAATTTATTTAAAAGAAGGTACATGCTACTTGATTCAATTTATACTACATTATAAATTATTGTCCTCTCATAGCAATAGCTATTTATATGGTCCACCAGAAGTATAGAAAATTGTATCAGAAAAATTTAAATTGGCTGATACGTCCAAATTCGGAAAAAAATCACAAAAAATTACCTGGTAAAATAGACTCCATTCACCAAGCAAAAAAAAAAAAAAAGACTCCATTCGTGATCCATGGTGAATTGAAGTACAACCATTTTAGTGACAAAGTAATTATGTTACTTATTTTAGAGAAAGGTAGCACCTCGTTTTTAATGTCTATCATAGTCCGATAAGAAAAAGGTTAAACAAAAACAAATAAGGTATTAGAGAGTGGGATTGTGTGAATATATAGCAATTATATTTAGAAAGAAAATCAGTTACAAAGTTAACTTTGTACAAAATGGCATTACTTAATGTCCCACGAGTTCATATTTCAAGTTTGCAGCAATAAATACAAGTGATGCCAATTGACAAAAAAAAAAAAAAAAAACTTGTGAGTCTCACGCAATGATTAAACAAAAGGAAAATTACAATATGAGAAGAAATTGAGATTGTGTGATAAAAACATCGAGACTACTAAGATAAACAATTTGGATAGTCAAGTGTAACCGTAATGGGTGTTTCCTTTTTTTTTGAAAGTTGAAAATATTATTAAAAAACTCGATGATAATGAGTACATCAGGGAAAAAACAAAAGGATCGGAAGAGAAGAAAGGGGGAGGGAGCAACTTCCAACAAGAAGTTTGAGAAGATTAAGAGAATACAACCAAAAAGTTATGCTTTGAGATTGTCATGTTATATACACACTATTTCAAACACACCGCCTCATAGGCTCTTTTCTGGATGAGTTTTTTTTAAAATTCAAATCATTGATTATCGAGACGGACGGTAACATATTGAGCAATGAATTTTAAGTGATGAGTATAGTCTTGCTGGGTTAGATTTGTTATAGGGCCCACAGTTGGCGGTGATCTTAAGGTCCAGCTAAAGTCAACTTCCAACTCGTCCCACAGCCATAGTTTAGCTAGCTGCACAACATGAACTGTACATGTACAGACTATATTTTAAAAGAGTCATTAAAAATAAATGAGTCCTGCTACTGGTACAGCATTTGCTGTACAGCAGCGGGGTACAGACCCCTTTTGCTCCCATCTCGGGTCCCGCAAAGATGATCGGAGCCGCTCATTTTGTTCAAAATACGTCGTTTAGGGTCCCTGAAATTTTGAAGCAAAATTGGATGATTCGTAAACACCCTTCCCGATATCGGATTGAGGTGATTTTTTACAGGGACCCTAAACGACGTATTTTGAACAAAATGAGCGGCTCCGATCATCTTTGCGGGACCCGAGATGGGAGCAAAAGGGGTCTGTACCCCGCTGCTGTACAGCAAATGCTGTACCAGTAGCATTTTTGAAAATAAATTCTAACCACAGGACCCCACGACAACATTTCCAGCTGTATTAGAATTCCCTTCCTGTCAAAACGCCACCAGCAGAATAATTTGGTGGCTTGCTAATTTGATGCGTACATGATATCCATAAGGGCTCGATCAATTTTTCATTCAATTTTCTGCCGAGGAATTGAACGAAGAAAAATTGAAGGAAGAATTGATCAAGCCCACTTGTTAAGGAAATAGAGTCCCACATTGCTTAGGGTGGAATGAGTGATTACTTAATAATATTTGGGACCTCTCCACTCATTACTAATTGGTTTTGAGATGAACATAAAATTTTCACATGCTTGATAATTTGACTGAGCTAATTTTTTTCCGATGATCCTTAAAAAACTATATAAAACCACATCGTAATTAATTAGGTCAACTAGCATTTGTGCCCGTTCAATGCATGGGGAAAAAAAAAGTCACATTGATATTTTTTTGGCTTTGTGTATTGGACGGGCACAACGCTATGTAATGAAAAAGATAGTTTAATTTTTTTCACGGTCCCATATTCGATGCACAGTAGCATTTTTCCCATTATATCCACTGGATAACAAATAATGATGTGCATGTTTGCACAAGACAAAAAAAATCACATTGTTATTTTTTCGCTCCCATGTATCGAACGGGCACACCACTAGTTGATAGAGCAAAATTTTAATGTGAATTTTTTGTTGTCTCATGCGTCAAAGAGTCACAACTCTATTTAGTAGAATATATAATTTTAAAAAACATCAATATTGGTTTTGGAAAACAAAAAAAGTACGATTTTTATTTATCTTGATGAATGAAATCTAAAAAATAAAAACTTTTGACCAAAAGTCGCAAAAAGTATACTAGAGACGAAGAAGTTAAAAATATATATATATATAATTTTAACTGTCTGCAGTGTCGATCATCTTCTATAATTTCTTACAACATTGATTGATATTTCTACACTTTAATTTGTATAATCGACGAATGATTAATAACAAAATTATGACAGAAAACAAAAAAGAAAGTAACTAAAGTAAAAAAATTTATACGGGCCGTCTTTAAAATAAATAAATTAATTTAGACCAAAATACACTTAATGAAGGGGTGATTTTAAACTCCAAACTCTTCTAGAGTAATTTCCCCTTCGATCCCCTCCAGGGCTACAAAACTGTCCACTGTTAATAAAATAAAATCTCCTCAACTGTTGCATGCAGTTAGGGCCCCACGTTACGAGCTGTTTGGAGCTCCACCTTACCAGTTTGATTTTCGTTTCGTCTTGCATGGGCCCACCCAAATGTCAAACGACCTTTTAAAATCTTTTTATTAGTACAGCCGATCTTACAGCTTTGTTTATTCCTTCTCCTCAAAACAATTACTCCGTTCCGGAACGCGAAATAAGTACTTATTTTTTAAGAAGGCAATTTCAAACTAAAAAACAATGGGTTTATTAAAATCTAAAAATATGCAATATGGATCTTGTTTGAAAGATCTCATTGAGATCTTTAATACGGTGCAAAAAAAATTGAAAAGTTATTTTTCATTTACATTATTTTTGAGTTTGAAAATGTGAAATAAGTACATAATTTTTAATTTTTAAGAAGGTGTTCTGGAACGGGTTACTCCAGTATTATAGGGACAAAATCTTGTTTACAGAGAAGCATTAAACAAGTGTTTACAGAATTCAATCTCGGCCGTCCAAAAGTGTTTTGGACGATTCAGATTAAAAGTGTTTTGGACGATTCATATTAAAAATAATTTATTACCGTTAATAGATTGTTTTTAATCCGAGCCGTTCAATGCCGAAACGAACGGTTGAGATCGCTCTGCTTCGTAAAGAGCTCATTTGCAGTGATTCAATAAATAAGTTTTTCTCTATTTATACAATCACAAACACACACACATACACTTTACACACACTCACATCTTTTGGTGGGGCCCACATACACTTGAGGTGTAATATATGTGGGCCCCAATATACACTTGAGGTGTAATATATGTGGGCCCCAATGTGAATGTAAATGAATTTGTGTAAATATTTATATAAATATTTGTGATTGTGGAATGATTGCTCCTCAAAATTCCAATTTCCCCCATTTCCAAGGATGGGACCAGATGGGGTCTAGTGGCGGCGACTGCCACGACAAGAAATTTATAAAATGCATTTATTATATGTAAAAAAAAAATTATGCCCAACTTATATAGTCTCGCCACCACTAGATTTTTTTAATATACATTTCACTACTGCTAAGGTAAAATCCTAATTCCGTCCTTGCCCATTTCCAAACCCTTTTCTTGTGTATCACGGTGACAGTGTCCGAACCATCTTTCACACATCTTAATTAATCATCTTCCAATTCAGTCAAAACGAAGATTATCTGCGCAGATACTAAAAATCTGATGAAAATTTACTTTTATTTACCTTTTGTTCTCAAGAGCCGAACGCTAGACAACTGTGTAGAGAGCACACCCACTAATCGCGCTGACTAACCTTCAGGCTCCAAACCCTTATTTATGCCCAGCTAATCTCCCTCTTCTCCCTGTCACCTCTCTCTCTCTCTCTCTCTCTCTCTCTCTCTCTCTCTCTGTGTCTGTTGTTTCTCTCTCTCCAGGGGGAAACACACAGCACAATGGCTGCCACACACGCACTCGCATTCGCATTCCTCTGCATGATCCTAGCCTCCGTCGGAGCCCTATCTCCAGCACCTTCTCCACCCAAAGAGTTGGAGACTGCGTCGCCTCCACCAAAATCAACATCACCTCCTCCGGCCGCCTCCCCAAAAACCCCTCCTCCGGCCGCTTCCCCAAAAACCCCTCCCGTCCCAACCCCCGTATCTTCTCCTCCCGTCCCAACCCCCGTATCTTCTCCTCCCGTCGCCACACCCGTAACCTCGCCGCCGCCTTCCCCGGTGCCGGTCAGCTCTCCTCCCGCTATAACCCCGGTGGCCACGCCCACGCCGGCTGCTGCGCCTCCCGCGGCGGTCCCGGCTCCGGCCCCGGCCACGCCACCTCCGTCTCCGCCGCCGCCACCACCGCCTAAGAAGAAGACTCCGCCGCCACCCCCGCCTAAGAAGAAGCATGCGCCTTCTCCGGCACCAGCTCCGTTGCTGAGCCCACCTGCGCCGCCGCCGGCTGAATCCCCTGAAATTGATTATGTCGCGCCTAGTCCAACCACGGTACGTCTCCGAAACAACTCTCCTACAACCGCACACGTAAACACGATACACACACCCAGGCATTCATGTGTGCCGGCCCCACACTCGCTGGAGATATAATGCGTGTGAGCTCCAACACGAATGTGAATGTGGGCGTGGTTAGAGAATTTTTGTTCCCAAAAAAGCTGATTATCAAAATTCGTTTTACTTGTACATTAGGTTAATTTTGCCCACTTATTCGTAATTTTTTGAAATTTGTTATTCTTACATTAGTTTCTTTTACTCCATCCGTTCCGTAAAGTTAGTCTCCTACGAAATTTTGTGCAATTATTAAGTTTAAAAATAATGCACTATCGAAATAATTTTTTGGGCAATATGGATCTTATTTGATAGATTTCGAGGAGATCTTTTGAATGTAGCGAAAAAATTAAAAAAAATATTTTAATAAATATAATATTATGTTTAAGTTTAAAAATTGCACATAATTTCATAAAGGACCAACTTTGCGGGATAGGGGAGTAGTTATTTATTCATCTAGATAAGAATAATTTAAAAGTAAAAAATTACTATGATAATAATTTCAAACTTTTTTTCACTATTGATAATAGACTCCCTCCGTCCTAATTTAGTTTTCATTTTTAGGAGTTCGTGCCATTTTTCAATTGATTATATCTTGCAATTTATAATGTTTTATGTGGATTTAAAAACATCGTATTATAGAAAAATTCGAGATCTATCAAACAAGATCCATATTGGAACAAAATTCATTACTAATTTAAAGATATAACTAATTTTTTTATCCAGTTAAAATAGAACTGGGACAAGTAAATTAGGATGGAGGGAGTAATAAATTATCAATCTTTGATTCGGTCTCGCCTGGTCCATCCCTCCTTGGTCGGTACATGTTCCGAAAAGCTGATTATCGAAATTCGCTTTCCTTGGCTCACTTGATAGCCAAGTTATGCCCTATCTTCGTCTAGGCTCAGTTGGAGGTTTCGTTGGATATTTCTTTTGATGATTAATAAATAAACACCTACCGATTAGAAAGGGGAAAAAAAGCGTTAGGCTAGTTTTGTCTAACTTAATTTTTGAAATTTTCAATAATTTTCTATCTTACATAAATTAAGATAACATTTGGTATGTTTGTCATGATGATCAGATTAACTTAAAATCAAGAGCTTGTGACGAAAAACTTATGTAAAATTCATTTGAAACAAAAGTAATCTAAGACATATAATTGTTGTTAAGTTTGATTGACATATTTTAGTTGTTAAGATGGATAAACAATATAACACAATTCAAAATTTTAGTGTTACGAGAGACAAATCTAATGAATTAATCGTTTCTAATGGCGTAGAAATACTGAAATAATAATAATAAGAAATTTATAGTGACTAGCCTATGGGAGATCAATCTATGGTACCACGTCTCGGGATACTGTATGCTAATTACTGTCACCATAAGAAGGCATAACACTATCGAAAATCACGAATGGTGCAACAAAAAACCATAAAATGTCTTTAAAAAAATAATTTGTAAATGGCATAATGATTACCAAAAAGGCATAACATTTTTGGCATATCATTCAACACAAAAACATTCACCTGAGTTATAAAAAAAAAAAAAAAAAACATTCAACGCACAATGGCATAGCATTTTCAATATCACTTTATTTATGATGTCCTCCACATAGTATTTACCACAAAATCGTATAACAATCAAAGCAAGGACAAGTCTGCTTGTTCTAATCAACTTTTTTTTTCCCCCCTCTTTTGATCTGTTGTAATAAACATTTGAATTGTTGAGAAAAAAATGCAGAATGGAGCAGAGAAGTTGAAGAACTTGAAAATGGTGGTGGGAAGCTTGGCATTGGGATGTGTTGTTTCAAGTTTGCTATTCTAATGGAGATCTCATCACTTGTTTTGAAATCTGCTGTCCCATGCATATCTCTGTGTATCTTTTACTATTTGATTATTTATTTGTTTAATTAAATATTTTGGTCTTCCCAGTGTTTCAGCACTTCCCCATTAATTGTCACGATCTCCTATTAAATATTCCCATTTGTTTGTTTGAATTTTGTTTATTGCTTTAGTTTAATTAAATTGTATTTGGACTTTCTGGGGATATTACCACATTGGCTTTGCAATCTTTGGACGAGGAGGGAATCGTGGTAACTTAAATTTTCTCTATTTTATTGACACTTTCTTAATTAATTCCCTTTTGACTATTTGAGAGCACCGACTACTTCTTTTTTTCTTTTCTTTCTTTTTTTTTTCTGACAAATTTTTTGTGTGAAGTCTAAGAGCCCATTCCAGAAACCTTCTTAAAAAATAAGTTATTGTACTTATTTGCGATTTTCAAGCTTAAAAATAATGAAGTTACGAAAATAATTTTTTAAATTTTTTGCATCGTTTAAAAGATTCTTATAGTATATTTTTAGATTTTAGTAAGCCCATTATTTTTGAGTTTGAAAATCGCAAATAAATACTTATTTGAAAATAAATACTTATATGCCTTTCTGGAACGTGCCCTAAGTTAAAGAGTGCATTCTTCGAACAATACGTGACTTTTTTTTTCACAATTTTGTTGAAAAAATGCCATGGTAATTATATTTGGTGACCATATAAAAGAGAGATGAGGGTTCGTAAAGCACTGACTTTTGACTTTTTTAAAGAATGAAAAAAGATGAACAAAACTCAATGAAGCACACACCAGATGTAGGGGTGGAAAGTTTCGACACAACACGAGAACACGATCGACCCGAATTCGACACAAAGTTAGCGGGTTAGAATCAGCTATTTCTTAAACGAAACACGAATATGGCACGACACGATAACATGAAAAGTTAAACAGGTCGGGTTAGAGTTGAAAGAATTTTGACACAAACACAACACGAACACGACTCGACACGGGGTGAGAATTTATGAAAGGACATGATAATACAATACGAGAAGTTAGCGGGTTAGGGTCGGTTATTTTTGACATGGAACACAAATATGACACGATACGATAACACAAAAAGCTAAACATGTTAGGTTATGGTTAAGAAAATTCTGACAAAAACACGACACGACACAATACCCACCCCTAACCAAATGTGATACAGTAATTTTTGGGAAAATTACGGCCCAGGACGTGTTTTGATAATTAATACCCGCCAAGGACAAGATAAGAACATTTGTTAATGCTGAAAATGTACTTGGCCGATATTAATTATCAAAACACGTCATTGGCCGTCATTTTCCCGTAATTTTTTAATAATGGGCCTTCAATGATTTGGAGTCTTCCACCCAGACACACAATCTCAGTGTGCATTCCTCTGTTTCGTAAGAAATTGGGCCTACCTTAAGTTTACAATGGGTTGTTTGGGTTTTAAATTGGGCCCTTTGTGTTGCTATGCAGTAATTTAAATAAAAATTAGACTGATATACTGGATACTAAAAATAATTACGGGCCCTAGATTTTAGGAATTTTTGGAGGCCTAAAGCGACCGCCTTGGACCCTAGCATAGGGCCGGCCATGGTTGTCATTCGTACATTGATAAAAATTGTTGATGTCAAAATATAGACGGTTGATTTGAGTACGTATACTTCGATGAAATTCCTGCCAAGTCCAAATGATAACACTGACAGCCTTTGGGAAGGATTCCCTGCAAAACAAGTCCAAGGACCAGTGGTGTTTTCGGTCGTAGACCCTTGACAATCAAGTTAATTGGTCAGGGAATGATAGAGAGAATGTACTATAAAAAAAGAGAAACAGAGTGTCTACCTTCTCACTGTGAACGTAAGTGGTTTATATAGACTTGGCGCATGATGTGCGCCAGTTGTGGAATAGTGGGGTAGTGGGCGACATTGGTGGGAGTCATTTGTGTGTCATGGGAGAGTGATTTAGGGATCATGAGTCATGGGACTATAATGAAAATTTTAAATTATAATGGGATATACAACATAGACATGACATTGGTGCGAGTCATAAGTGATATGGGAAGAATCCAAGGCTATAATGAAAATTTTAAATTATAGTGGGATATATACAACATAGACATAATACTGGCGAAAGAAGGTGCAAAGAGTAACAACGGTGCATGTAGTAAGAGTAGGTTTTTTTTTTTCTAATGTTGTATATCATAGTGAATTTGTACAAATAGAAAATTGTGCTAGACATGTTACTCCTATGAATTTTCTGCTTGTACAATATCACCCCACTCTTACTATGAATTTTCTGCTTGTACGTACAATATCACCCATCCATATCTGAATTTGTTACTCCTACAAATTTTCATAGGAGTAACAAATTAACATAACCCTAAGGAATTAGGAATGTGTTCGGTGGTCTTAGTTTGAACTTTTTGTTGGGTTCCATCCTTATGTTAAATTAGTGGAAGCCCAATATTTTACTAGCCCAATAATATTTCAGGAAATTCCTGGCCGGTCCTATTTTTTTGTGTAGGTTCCATGCAAACCCTCTTTTGTAAGTGTTATTCCATTCAGGCCCTTTTTAAATATGCTTTTACTATTTTACCCTTTTTACTTTTCAGCACCCACAGAATTCACACACTTTTAAAGAATTCACACTCCAAGAATTCACACCTTCACAGAATTCACACCCTCGAGAATTCACACATCTCAAAAGAATTCACACACCTTTGTAGAATTTACACATCTTTGCAAGAATTCACAACCCCCGAATTCACATCCCTCGAGAATTCACACCCCCGAGAATTCACAACCCACAGAATTCACACCTCTCGAGAATTTACACCCCCGAGAATTCACACCTCCCAGAATTCACACTCTCTGAGAATTCACACTCATTTGCAGAATTCACACCCCTTCGCAAGAATTCACACCCCCCGAATTCATAACCTTTTACATAATTCACACCCCTTTGCAGAATTTGCACCCCCAGAAATTCACACCCATTCACACTATTCACACTCTCATAATTCACTTCTTTGAAAAAAAAACACAATTCACACCTAAAATAAATAATTCACATGTCCCGGAAAAGACACAATTCACACCTTAAAAAAAGACAAAATTCACATCTCATCTATACTTTTACACCCTCGAAAAACGAGAAATCAATTGAGAGGCTCGTGATCTTTACTTAACAAATCAATTGAATCCCAATCATGCACAAATTGAACAAATCAATTCACACCAACTAAGTACAACAATCTATAACAATACAAGAACGAAACGATTACGAGAGAAATCAATTGAGAGACTCATGATCTTTACTGCAACGATCTCGAACGTATCGACATTCGACGTGCGTAGCTGTAAAATAAAATTAAAAAAACGCAACAATAATCACAATCAGATTAATTAAGAAAAAGAATCAAATATACGTATATATTTATTTATATCTATTTACGAATAAGAACTTACCAGAGGTGGATTTCTCCGAATGATCCGCTACCGGTCTTGCAACCGAGCTTGTATTTGCCGCCGACGATCCCAGCAAATACAAGTTTTCAGTTGCCGGATTTTCCATTACGAGTTGATCAACCAGATCTACGAACACGTGGTCAGTTCCTAACGCACAGATCAAGTTTTCAGTTGATTATTCAGATGTTTCCACAGAAATAATAGCTCACTCTAAACAGTGGTGTTCGAAATCGAGGAGAGGGACGAGAACGGCGTCGTTAGTGAAATGGAGACGGTGATCGGCGGCGGTTGCAGTTTCTGGTGGGGAGTTGTTCGGAGGGTTGGATCGGATTATGGCGACCCGCATTACGGGAGAGGTGGATGCGTATTACAACGACGAGAATCCCAGCTAGAGGGATATTTTTGGTAGTTTAACTAAAACAGGGGTTAGGCGGAATAGGGTTGACAGGGGGTGGGCTCGGACGGGAAGCGGATGACAAAAAGGGGCCGGCCAGTAAGAAGGCCGAAATCATTGGGGTTTGGAAGTGTAATTTTTGGAATGGGAATGATGAACTCTTTTGCGATATTACGTAAGTTATTGTGAGGATTTTATTTATGAAAAGATATTAATAATTATGTTTAAAATTGAGCGCGTGATACTTCGGATATGATGACTAAGGCTTTGTCCAAGGACTGAGAAATTACAAACTTTATCGGGTTTTGTCGAGCCTTCCACATAAGTCGGGAAGGGAAGAATGTTGGATTCCCTTCTTATGTTAAATTAGTGGAAGTCTAATATTTTGTTAGCCGAATAACATTTTGTTTGGCCCAAAGAGACTAATTGTGTTGGCTAGTTTTTGGATTGAAGTTTCTACATCTTTTATTTGGGAGCACATGTCTAGCACATGGTCTTGGTACCACTTCTCGTGGAAGCTAAATAGATTTGTCAGAAACAATAACTTCAGTAGCCTTTGGAAAAAGAGAAGGAAAAACGTCCAGTGCATTGTGTGTGAGTGTTTCGGTGGCAAGAAGCAAAATTAGGGGTAGTCACTTTTTCTCTTAGTTGAAGCATTATTTTCAGTAGCTTGTGTGATCTTTGGGGCTGTTTTGTGCGGTGTTTGGGTTCTCCATTTCCGGCTGCTATTGGAGGGTTTTTGTTCATCTATTTGGTGAGGTCTTTCCACTTTCGTATTGGAATTTGTTGGATACAGGTATTTCTGAGATCATTAATCTCTTGTAAACCTTCGATGATAGTGGAATTGGACTCCGGTCCCGTGGATGTACCTCGATTTTGGGGGAACCACATGAAATTGCTTGTGCCTTGTTGCACTTGTGGTTTTGCACATTTTGAATTCCGTTCGCTGCAGCTATTTAATTTCCGTCATGTTTATACTTGTGGGAATTCAGGATATTTTTCTCAATAGAGTTTTCTCTCTCCTAAGGCTCCATTCTGTTGTAAAAAATGTTGTTTGGAAACTAAATTTCCAGAAAAAATGAAGTGAGCTAAAGTAAAGTGTAGACATCCCAATTTGGCCTAACGATTATTTCAAGTCCCACCTTGGGGACCATCCTGATGATGAATGGATACATTGATTGCTGATTGGCTTCTCGTAAACCCATGAACTTTTGGTGAGTACTTTTAGCCACTTAGAAGACCCAATTCAGAACCAAATAGCCTTTCAGACAGAAATACAAAATCCAAGAAGATCCATATGTCGGCCGTGAGATCCATCTCACTGCCTCCACTTCATTCCTTCACCCGTAAAACATGTTGTTTGAAAATCTCCCTGAGAGATCCATTCCTCGGCCAACAAATCCATTCCTCGGCTGCCAGATCGTCTTTTTCCAGAATTCTGGAATGTTCTGTCATTCGTTTGATCGACACACCAAAACCTTAGCAGCCATTTCTCGATTCTTTAGGGCTACGAAAGCAGATTCGAGCAGAGATCTTATTACCCTAAACTACCTTATTGATTCGCCATTTGATTGGCCGGAGTGAGTCATCTCATGCCTATATAAAGAGGCTTTAGGGTTCCGAAAATATATTTTCAATTCCTCCATCTCATAGCTCCAAGCTCTGTAGAAATCATCTCTCATATCCTCTCTACAAAAGCCCTAAACCTTTGTGAGCAGCCGCATCCCAAGTGATCAAACCCCGAAGTACAAACCTTAATCCTAGGGTTTCGAGAAGAAGATCAGTCAATCACCCTCAATCCGAAGCAATCAAGCATTGAAGGATCAAGCTGGTAAGGCCTAAGGGCCTATGGTTTGATCTCTTTCATGTTTTTTGTATAGTAATCATAGTATTTTGATTATCTGTTAAGTGTTTGCTCTGGTGTGAGGAAGAATATCGGCTAGGGGATCAATCCTTCGGCCGATACATCGACCTAGTGGGGTTCCTCGGTCGTGACATCCATTCACCGACTGAGGGATCTATTTTCTTGGAACAGTTTATCTTTTCTACTTATTTCTGATGCATGCTTCAATTATCGTCTTAAGCTCACCATTAACTGTTTAAAGGCTAATAAAACAGATTCTTTGTTTAGAATTAAATCTAGCGTATATTAATTGTATGTTGAACAATTATGGGCCAGTCTCACGACTGGGCAAAGAGGGGTGCCTAACACCTTCCCCTTATTATACTTTTGGCTCCCGTACCCGAAATCTCTATTTGTTTTTTCTAGTTTTTATAAACTAGGTGGCGACTCTGTTTTGATGATAACTGTTATCGTGTGGCGATGTTCCTAACCATGGGAATATCCACGATTTCGGTTTATGAAGTGGAAAGCAAACAAACAAATGATGATCAATCTGTATGGCGATATCCCGTTTAGGAGGTGTCTACAGTTTTTGGCGACTCTGCTGGGGACTTGAGAGCCATAACCAGAAAGTTTGACATAGGATTAATACTTGCTTTATCTAATTCTTTTATCACATGCATCGAGCGGGCAATCTCGTTGAGTTCACCTAATACCCCGGCATATCACGGGCTATGTTAGGGGTTCTAGCAAACTCCTAACGGAGCACCCTTTGAGACTACCTGAAACCTTGCATATTGTAGAAAATCATAGAACTCTTTCCAAACTAGGATAGGAAATCCCAAGCAAGTTAGGACTATGTGTTGCATTATATCTCAAACTCTTGTTTGATTCAATGATTATCACTCTGTAGAGTTTTAATTGCTGTAGAAGATGAATTTCATGCTCATTTTATATAGAGTTTGTGATTAAGTCTATCTCTCTTGGGATAAAGAAAAGTCCTTGCATAACTCTATCTCTCTTTGAGATAAATTTTGACTTGTGAGAGATTGCCACAATTCTCAACTGTTAGGAGTTCTAAGAAAAAAAGTCTTCTTTTTCCTCTAGGATTTATAAATATCTTTCTTTATTTCTACTTAATCCTTACTAGGATCTTTTCTAAAAAAATAAAAGAGAGAGTCTTTCATTTTTCCTCTAGGTCTTACAAATTTCTTTCTTTCTTTATTTTCGCCAGCATCTTAAAAAAAGAGAGAAAAAGGAAAAAGGAAAAAAGAAAAATGGGGGGTTTTGTCAATCTTGTATCTTGCATGACACATTGTATATATGATCTCTTGATCACATACTTGTTGCATGATTGTCTATTGTATTACATTGTTACCTGATCACATAACTTCACAGTACATTGTCCAACCACTTGGTTGCATACATGGTAAATGGGTCATCAAATTAGGGGCAGCTTGCATTCTAGGAGGGGCAATAGGCATTGATGCACTGCACAATCACTTGATTTGGGATGTCTTAGCATAAACGTAATTGAGCTTTAGCTTCTTTTAGATTTGCTTTTGGACTTAGCTGTGACAGTTGTGGCTGCCGATATATCAGAAGCCCTTCCCTCAGAAGTTGATAGCACCGTGATCATAATGGAAAACCATGAGCTTGCCCAACAAGTCAAGGACATCAAAGCTGTCTTGGCTCGCTCAAAAGGAGATCAAATCCTTGATTTTGATGGACTCTGCCTTTTCCCAAATGCCAAACTCCCAGAGAAGTTCAACATGCCCGATATTGAGAAGTTTAATGGTGCCAGCAATCCCACCAGCCATGTCCGCCATATCATCAACACCCTGAAACCTATGGGCCTGATGATGAACTCATTGCCCAATTTTTTCAAAGGACTCTCACAAGCAGTGCTCTCGACTGGTTTCTCACTCTGGACTTCACCAAGTACAAGGGGTGGCAAGAAATTGCTAATACTTTCATCAATCAATATGCCTACAATGTCCAGATTGAGGTAACCACTAGAGATTTGGAGATGCTTAAACAAAAGCCAAATGAGAGCTTTGCCAATTTTCTTACTGGGTGGAGAAAGAAAGCCGCACAGACGAAAACTCTTCCCTCAGAAGAAGACCAAGTCAGAATAGTGGTAAGAAATTTATAGCCATAGTTCCTAAGGCACATTTATTCCCAAGCAATTTCTACTTTTAAGTGCCTCTATGGTACTGAATTAAAAGTTGAAGACGGCCTTAATCAAGGATTACTCGACAATGGAGAAATCAACCATAAGGTGGAGACAAGCACAAATACCAACAATGATAGTGGTATTAATATGGTGAGATCTCATCACAAGCGTAAGAGGGAATTTGTTCCTCTTGGAATGAAGTTAGAAGATGTATTCCACATCTTAGAAGCAACAGGCGATCTGAAACCATTGCAACCAAAATTTCCTAGTAATCTTGCACAGAATGATGGGGAATATTGCAAGTATCACCAAGTGATTGGTCATTCCATTGAACAATGTGGGGCTCTCAAGAATGCAGTCCAGGATCTCATCGATCAAGGGATAGTTGATCTGACCAAGCTGGATGTTTGAGAAGCGGCGGCCAAATTTTGTCATGTGTTTTGAGTCAGGCCTTTCGTTTGGCCCTTATTTGCTTCTTTTTAGGGTTTGAGTCTCGAGTTTGTTCTCGTTTAGGAATTTGAGTCTCGAGTTTATTTTCTCTTGAAATTAAAGTCATTTTTTTCATCATGATTTTGGATTTCATCATGATTTTGGACCAACTTTTTGCACTCAACATGAAATGTGAATCTCTCCCGAAATATGAATCTCCTTAGACATGAACTACGAATGACCTGATTCTCTTTAGAGATACGTAGGCACCTTAGGGTCGGCCACATTTTTTAAAATGTTTTCTCTTGTGCTAATTTGCTGCCATAGAATGCTCATGATAACATTAAATGTTGAAAACAATCCTCAAGGGTTTCAAAGTAATCTCATGATATCGCTTGAAACACATCATAAATCACTCGAGTTGTCAAATGCAAAAAATGAGTTATGACCCATGTCATTAATGTTGAGTTGAGGGGGAGTTGAAAACATTTATGTGCTCTCATGGAGCTGCTCATAGGAGAAACATGTTGTTGAAGATAGAAGGAAAAAAAAAATGAGCTTACTAGATTGAAAACCCTCAAGGGCGGTCTGGGTAAAAGTTAGAGCATAAAAATAAATGATGAAATGCACCCACTTTGAGTCTCATGACTTGTCTTTGATTTTGAAGAACCACTTGGTAAAACATCAAAGCCTCTTAATCTCTTGGTTAGGATTCTAGTTGCTCTGTCGCGTAATTTGAAATGAAGAAAGGCCATCAATTCTCTATCCAAACACTTATCCCTTGCTAGCCACATTAAGCCTCTGAATAGTTTCTTTTAAATAAAGCCTGCTAGACAGCCATCCCCCACACTGGGGTAGAAAAATGTAATGAGAGATGACTACAAAACGGAAAGTAAGCATCCCGTCACACAAGGGAATTTTTGAAAGAAGAAAAGAAAAACATCATCCCTCTCAATCCAAAAACAAGGGGCATTTTGAAGAAACATCTCTCTCTTGTACAAAATAGTGCGATTAGATGGCTGCTAACTTTTGGAACCCAAGCATGAGTAGAAAGTAGGTTTGAGCCGTTATATCCCTTCCTTTCTTAAGCCAACACCCTAACCTACAATATGGTCCATAATAAAGTCCTCTCGGATTGAAGAACACGACTTAGCAACAAGATCCTAGATACTAGGGGCATAACCAATGTGGAAGGTATGGACAAAGAAAAGTGGTATGAAGCAAAGGGGCACAACTGCATCCCCCTTTTTAGAAGCACACAATCTCCCATGAGGCGTGTAGACACCCTATTCTGGACTGTCCAGATTAGTTTACTTACGGCCTTTTGATTCCCCAATGATGATTAAGGTCAAGAACATCCCGAGATTGTTAGTGTGTTTGAGCTTTGAGCGTTCTGAGCCTCATTCAAACCCTTTCGAACTCCTTTTTAGATCCTTCAAGCCAAAACCAAATGGCCTCAGTAAAACCCTACTTGCATACGCCGGTACTGTACTGGCGTGCGCTGGTAAATTGCCATGTGTTAGTCATCGACCATTGACCCAGTTACCACTGGCGCACACAGGTAGAGGGTTGGCGTACACTGGTCAAAGCCCGTCAAATCAACACTATTCAACCATGTGCACAAGACTTTTGCGGCCACCCCAGTACATGCACAGTCTCCTAAAGATTGCAAACGTACAGGGGATGTTCCCCTCTCTCCTACAACTCCTTTCAAGCAAGTCTCATGCATTAAATGCATGGAGACTTCTCTTCCAAACCTAACCAGCCCTTAACTTAACTGATTACTGCTCTCTCTTAGTCATTCCACCCTCTATAAATACCCCCTTGCATTTATATGCAAGGGGTTACTCTCATTAACACTCCAAGTTTCTTTCTCTCTCTATTTCTTTGGTTTCTTGCTTTCTCTCTCTCTTGTCACTAAGAAGAGTAAGCAAGAAGCCTTTCATACTCCTTTTGCACCCCTTTCATTCATCATCCATTCATCCAACCCCAAGTTCATGCTCAAAACACACCATCAACCTCAAAACCAAAGGTATACCAACTTTTGTAGCCTTCTATTTTGACTCCTGAGGGGGGCTGGCAGGGTCAAGGCTGGTAATCAATACCAGTCCTGGCCCTAAAGCTAGCAAGGTTTCAAGGGTCGTGCATGGTTGTTAATGGCGCACGCCAGTCTTGTCAAGCCGTACGCCAATAATGGCGGTATGTGCAAAACTGGCGTGGGGATCGCTGATCAGCTATTTTCTGTGTTATTTTTATTTTATCACCTTACTGCATGCGAATAACCAGTTTATAGCTTTCTGTATTTAGAACTGTGTAGTTGTTTTGTCTGTTATTTCTGCTTTAGAAGGCCTCTGGGATCCTTTTGGTCATGATCCAGAGCCCAGATGATGCAAAGCCAAAGCACTGGACAAGAGTTGTAACTGGTGTATGGCTTCCTATTTCTGGCGTACGGTAGTTAGAACAAGGTCTAGTGGCTTGGCCCTTGCATGGTAATTTAGTCTTGGCCTTTGTTTACTTCCCCACACTGTTTATGGGGTGTTTTGTCTATTCTTATGGCTTAAAGACATTTCATTCGTCTGTAACTGCTTAATATCTGCCTTATAAACTGCATGATTTGTCCTGGGTAGAGACCGATCTCCGGATTGGGCGAGAGGGGTGCCATAAAACCCTTCCCCTCTCGTAACCTGGCTCCCGAACCTCAGATATCGAAGGTGACGACAGACCAGTCTACAAGCCTCTTTCAAATCAAAACGTAGCAAATGTCTCAAATTCGGTTCCTTAGGTGTTTCACCGCTAAAACCCGAGTGGCGACTCTGAATTGTAGCGTTTCGCCGCGCTTTCCAAAAAGGGGGCACCTGATTTTATTTCACAAAAATAGAATTTTCATGGGGCGTGTGCCCACAGTGGCGACTCTGTTGGGGACTCATTGCATTGGTCAATATTTGGAAATTAATACATGAATGAACAATCTTTCAAAAGTTTGTCAAAATAGTACACTCCGCACTGCTGAAGAACGGAATGGTAACGTAACAGGATCTCATATCCAACCAATCCGAACTGGGACTCTTACTATTGTTCACTTGTGTAGTTTTTCTCCAAATGTTGATTAATAAAGTGAGCCAGACTTGAAAAAGACATTTTTCAAAACATTGCGTTCTCTCTCCTTAATCATTCTTCAGCATTCTCCATTTGCATCAATGTTGGTCAGCCCCGTTGAGGTGTTTTGGGTAACCGACACAATTTATTGGAGCCTGGGGTCCTCGAGCGCCCAACAACCTTGGACGATGATGAGTTGTACTACCGTTCGACCGTTGCCTTGCTCCACGCGTTGCAACGGGAGGTATATCGCTGCTCTAGTCAGAGGAACCCCTTAAACCAAAACCAGCCTTTACATGCGTACAAAGCACTAGAACCTTTCAATCTAAGACAGGAACCTACTGGATAGGATTACTTGCATCTAACCCCCATAAACTGTCTATGTGTTACTGCTTTCCCTATCGCATGCCTGTACATACATACATACCGTTTTGCGTAGGAGCATGCTAGGGCGGCTTTTAGGTTGTCTCTATTTCGAATCTGTCTTATGCCTATTAGGACGCTGCTTGGCCCGATGAAGAGTCGTGCATCTTGATGGTGCACGTTATCAACTTTCAAGTTCCTTGAGTCCACAAGACTTTGAGAAATCAGGATTTTCTAAGTCTTTGTTTAAACCCAATCGAGGTTTCAAATAGAAAACCAGGAACAACAGGGAACATGCCATGATACTTACACCACTCAGGTTAAAAGTGTTAAACACTTACATCGCTCAAGGCTCCGGCACAGTGCTGCTTACGCCATCTTGGTTCCAATATCATGTCGTCCACACCAAGTTGTTCCAATCCAAAGTTGAAACTTCGAGAAAGGAATAGTCAAAGGCTTAGGCTGTTTTGACATCTCTTAGAGATAGTCAATTCAAACAAGGATACACTGTCGAAAAGAAAATCCGATGATCTTGGCAATGTCCAAACATCATAGATGGGTTTGTCTGCTAGTTCTAGAGTCTAGGAAGACACAGACGACGTTGATGTGCGCATTTTCCTTTTTTCTGCATTTCTTTCAAATAATTTGCTGCAGGCTATCACTGAGCTCTTGTATTTTACTGTCTAGCCATTGCACCATCAAGGAAAGTTCCGAATCAAGAGCCAAACCTACTAGGGAACGTCCGCCGGGTCTGTCTGCAAGAAGATTTGGGTGGGTCTGATTTTCATCAGTCACGACGGAAGCACTACCGACCACTCCGCACGAAACTTCTCCATTTTCTCCATCTTTGCCTTCATCACCGAAACCTGTCAAAGTCGAAGCAGAAGCTCTCATCATGGCTGACGTTCCACCTTAGAATCTTACTACTATCTTGGCAGATCTCCAGCACAATCTGGCTATCATGCAACAAAGGGCTGACCAGGCCGATGCCTCCATGGCCACTCTATGTGCTTTAATTGAGGAGCGACTCCCGACAGGAGGGGGAGGCGGTGAAAGGCACGAGCGCGAGCCCGCAGCCGAAGAAATTCCTCAAATCGAGAACCCTGTCCCGAATCCCAAGATGGCTGCTTTAATCGCCAAGATGGCTAAACTTGAAGAGACTGTCTCGAAATCCGAAAAGATTGGTGCTGGTGGTTTGGACATGGATCGTCTCTGCCTATTTCCTAATGCTAGGTTGCCCGAAAGGTTCAAGATGCCGGATTTTGCAAAGTTTGATGGAACTGGTGACCCGAAAACTCATCTCTTGGCTTATCATGGTGCGATGAAACTCCATGGGGTGGAAGAGGATGCCATGGCTCAGTTGTTCCCTTAGACTCTCTCCGGCCCGGCCTTCCAATGGTTCTTGTCTCTCGACATTTCCAAAAGAAGAACATGGGAGGACATCGGTGCTGCTTTCAATACTCAGTATAGTTACAATGCCCAGCTCAAAATGACCACTCGAGAGTTGGAATCAACTAAGATGCATGCAAAAGAGTCTTTTGCAGACTTTATCAAGAGATGGAGGGGTAAGGCAGCTCTTATGACCGATCGCCCGAGCGAGAAGGACCAGATCCGTATCATCTCCCGTAACCTACAGCCCGACTTCGCCAAGAATCTTGTGCTGGTTCAAGGGGCAAATTTCGAGACATTCTTTGAGTCCGGTCTAGCCATCGAAGAAGCCCTCCAAACAAGTGTTCTACCAAGGAGTGAGTCCTCCTCCTTTACCTTAGCTTCAAAGTCCAAGTCCCGTGCCTATATCGGGAATAGTACTGCTCTCTTTGGCGGTAATAACTACGCCAATGCAACTTCTGCCAGCAATAATGCTACTACTCAAAGCTCCAACCACATTGCGGATGTCAACCAAGTGCAAATCCCTCAGAAACCTCGAAACCGAAATCAACCCCAAAACTTCGCCAACTTCAAGGCATCACTTTCCTCGGTGTTGGAGAAGTTAGTCAAGACTGGTCATCTCAGACCCTTGACTCCAACCCCACTTCCTCAGAATCCACCTCCTAGCCATAACCCTAATGTTTTCTGTGCCTATCATCAGATGTCCGGCCATCATATCGACTCTTGCTATCGTCTCCAACATGCGATTCAAGATTTGGTAGACAATGGCACTCTTCTTACCCCACCTACCAAACCCAATGTCATTTCCAATTCCCTACCAAAGCACAACCCTCAAATCAACCAGATAACCCTCAACTCCACCACAATCCATCCCAGCTCCACTATATTCAACCCCACTGACCATATAACCTCAGAGGATCACCCTAAACCGATAGTCGCCGTCCCGACCGATCTCAATGTCAATATGCTGTCCGTTGGTTGGAACATGGAAGATAAAACCAAGGAATGGGAAGAGCTGAATAGGGACTGGAATGAGCGCTACCACCTGGGTTTCCCTCCAACGCTTATTGTCGATCAAGCATGGTTGAACCATTGGGAAGGAGAATGGCACGCAGCACAGACAAACCCCTTGCATGGGCTCTCTTTGTTCATGCTCTTTCATTAGCCTAAACCAGTCATTCCAGAGGAGGAGGTCAAAGAATACGTATGAGACCCGCAGCCCAGTAAGGAGCAGCTAGCATGGAGCCAGAATTTCAACATGGAACGGGATGACTCCAACAATGACATAGACGAACGGTACTTGAACTTTTATGTCGGGGGAGAGATTATTCCCGACGAGCGTCGCCAGCTTGGGGCTTTTCTACCATTGATAAATTCAATCTCAGATGCTGTTCATGAATATGACCTTGGGTGTGATCCGACTGTCAACATTGTGCCCTTGAAACAACTGCATTCGTATGTTGCTCCTAGCGACGACTGCTCTATTATGGTCTTGGATGCACTGCCCGATGATCTTTGGGATGTCGATGAGATTGTCGACCTTAACAAGACACCACTACATGCTGACCTTTGGGACGCCGATAAGGTTGTCGACATAGACATGGGCAATGAAGTTTGGACCGTTAACTCTGCTATTGTGGATGGGGGTTTCTGGGATGTACCGTTCGTCACCAACCCGGGGACGCCGTTTGAGGAAGCTGCTGCACAGGACCCTACTTTTTGGGAGGGGTTAGTAATGGATGACTTGGAATGGGATTTAGCTCTGGGGCAAGATTCGTCAGCAACGGTTGCTTCAGTCGACAAGGGAAAGCATAAGCTAGAAGATGTGCCTGCTGATTTCTGGGATTTTGTTGATACGACTTCTTGGTGGGACATTGCTAACGTCATGAGGAGCAGCCGAGTTTTTCAACCTCCCAATCTCCAGATTGGAAGCTCGTCTAATCCCCCGGTTCAAAAGCCTAGTGCTCCCGCTATTCAGAGGAACATTCCGATAGTTCCTAATGGAGTCCTAGAGGAGGATGTTATCCAGAAACAGCTTGAACGGATTCTTGTTGCAATCTCGATTTGGGGTCTGATATCTTCGTCAAAGGAGCATCATGAGAAGTTATCCTCAACTCTGGCCCGTCTCAAGGTACCAACCGACATCACTATCGAGGCAATGATCGCGCTTATACTGCCTCTGCTCTCTAAACACTCCGTCACTTTCATTGAAAGGGATTTACCTGTCAAAGGGACCGACCATAACCGCCCGCTGCACATTACCGTCAAATGTAGAGGACATTGGGTGCCGACCGTACTCATTGACAATGGTTCCGCGATTAACGTCTGCCCTATGAGGGTTGCTTACCGTCTTGGTCTTACTAAGAAGGACCTTGCGCCGTCCAACTTGGCAGTCAAGGCATATGACAGCACGCGTCGTGTGGTCGAAGGGACTCTAATGCTCAAGCTCGACGCTGAGGGCTTTGAGATGGATGTGGAATTCCACGTGGTCGACATTTCTGCTACTTTTAATCTGCTGTTGGGCAGGCCGTGGTTACACAGGGCAGACATCATAGCTGTACCTTCAACTCTGCACCAGAAGGTCATGTTAGGACTCCCCACTGGGACTTTGACTATTTGCGGAGATTCCGAGATCTGTCCACACGCACCGCATGCGGAAGATGGGGTACCAATCTTGGAGATTCAGCACGGGGAGGAAGATTTAGACTTCGGGGGTTTCTCTTTTGACACATCTGGCTCAGTCCTCACCATAGTCGTGGATGATGATTTCACCATCAGTTCAGCTGCCCTTGAGATAATGAGGAATATGTCATTCATGCCTGGTCTGGGACTCGGGATCAACCAGCAGGGGATCGCCGAGTTCCCCATCTTTCCTTTTACCGAAGGCCACTTTGGTTTGGGATACACTCCCCCTGCCAAAAGGGCCAAAAAGGGGAAAGGTGCGGGAAAATCTCAAACCCTTTATGGTAATCCTGACAGCTACTTTGTTTGTGAAGGAGGGAGCACTGCTTACTGAGGACAAGTTGAACCATTTTGGGATACAGAGACTTGCACTTGGCTGCCGGGTTTTGAGATCTTTGCTGTTGACACCTGGTCCGACAGCGAGGAGGAACTAGCTAAGGATAAGCTGGCTTAAGAAGAATTCAAGAAGCAGTTGGCTAAGATCAAAGAGAAGGTCGACTGGCTAAAGACTTTTGATCAGGGGAGCTTGGAGATGCTGTTCTCCCAAGTAGGTTTGGTTGGGCAACGATGAAGAGGCTGAAGTGCTGATGCTTGGGTCCGACTCTTCCGACATTCTCGAGGATCCCACTTCTCTCATTGTGGAGGCCAAGGGTAGAGTTAATAACTGCATTTTCACTCCGCGTCTAACATGCATTGATGATACATCTAAAACTGACACAGAGTCTGTCGAGTCTAAGTCTAGCTCAGAGTCGGAGTTTGTGCCTTTCGGCCCTCCACGTCAGAGCTTTTACTTTGAGTTCGAGTCGATTGTACTTGGCAACCCTTCAGGGTTTTATGAAATGCATGATCCTACTTTCGACTATTTTGCTGACTTTTATATAAACTGTGTCGACCCCGACGATGAAGGAACAGACTTTGACGGGAATATCCCGACTGAGTTGTGTTCCCTCATCGAAAGGGAAGACGAAAGGCATGCTCAGCCTCTAAAAGAAGAAGTAATTTCTGTAAATTTGAAAGATGAGGATGACCCCTGTATGATGCAAATTGGTTCAACCTTGTCCCCTGAGGATCGCACCGCACTGATCGGTCTGCTCAAAAAATATTTCGAGGTTTTTGCATGGTCTCACCAGAATATGCCCGGTAACAATCCCGAGATAGTGCAGCACCGGATTCCATTGGCACCTGGGGCTATACCAGTCAAGCAGAAGCTCTGCAGGATGAGGCCGAATTGGGTTCAGAAGATCAAGGAAGAGGTCACTAAACAAATCGACGTTGGTTTCTTGAGGGTCGCAGAGTATCCTAAATGGGTTGCTAACATTGTGCCTGTTCCTAAGAAAGATGAGAGAATCCGAATCTGTGTCGATTTCAGGGACTTAAACAAAGCAAGCCCCAAAGACAGTTTTTCCTTGCCTCACATTGATGTGCTTGTGGACAACACGGCGGGGCATGCTTTGCTCTCTTTTGTCGACGAATTCTCAGGGTACAACCAGATCTTTGTGGCACCAGAGGATCAAGAGAAGACAACTTTCGTCACTGAGTAGGGGACTTACTGCTATGTGATGATGCCGTTTGGGCTAAAGAACGCCGGCTACACTTTTCAACGGGCTCAGACTACCCTGCTACTGACTTCATCCACAAGACAGTCGAGATCTATATCGACGACATGATTGTTAAGGCGAATGAAAAGGAGGATTTTATTCCGGCACTTATGCAGTTTCTCGAAAGGCTTCGCTAGTACAACGTGCGTCTCAACCCGCAGAAGTGCACATTTGGGGTCACAGCAGGCAAGATGTTGGGGTTCCTAATCACTCTAAGAGGGATCGAGGTTGATCCGACCAAGATCAAGGCAATTCTCGAGATGGAACCACCGCGATCTGAGAAGGGAGTACGAAGCTTTCTGGGAAAGGTGCAATTTATTAGTAGGTTCATCGCTAAGTTGACTCTGACTTGTGAACCACTGTTTCGTCTGCTCAAAAAGGATGTCCCATTCGAATGGACCGACAAGTGCCAAACTGCTTTCGAATCTATTCAAACGTATCTGCGGAATCCGCCAGTCTTAATGCCGCCTACACCAGGTCGACCGTTGATTCTATACTTGTCAGTCACTCCAACAGCTATGGGATATTTGCTAGCACAAGAAGGAGATAATGTAGTCGAGAAAGCTATTTACTATCTGAGCAAGAAAATGGTGGGATGTGAGGAGCGCTATACTCCTTTGGAAAAGACGTGTTAGGTGTAGGGAGGTGTTCCTGAACAGGTGCAATTAAGGGCCGAACACGTGATGTACCAGATCCGTGTAATGAGGAAAGTGATATGGGACCCCATATAAGATGAACGGCGGCGGTAAGGTCCAGTGCTACGAGGAGGCACCGGATGAGACAATCTGTTCGGCTAGGACAAACCGGTGACATGAAAAGTCATTCGTTGATATGTTCTGTTCGGCCTAGATGGGCCAGTGGCATGAAAGGTCATCTACTTGTATAGTCTGTTCGGTAGGGGCATATGCCGAACAGATGGAGTTACTTGATGAAACGTTGTCTTAAGGGATAAAGCAATAGGGGTGCTCTGTAAGACGAACCCGATATACAGCAAAGATAAGTCAAGAGACAATCCTGTTAAGGGATGAGTTCTATGGTGAGAAGAGAACCTATGAGGAAGGGATCTCGGTTGATTGGGCAAGAGATCCCCAAAAAGAGCCAGGGTTCCTACACGAGGCAGGAGACCGGGACAACAAGGATGCTTGGAAAGCAAGCATGCTCGTATCTATAAATACGAGGTAAACCTGGAGAAAAGAGGTACGCAATAAGTTGCATTAATTCCACACTTCCTATTGATAATTAGGGTTTTTGATACAGTACGAGACACTAACTTAGGCATCGGAGGGCCTTTGCCACAAGAGGCAGAGGTGCGCTCACCCCTTGTCTGTTTTACAGGTTAGGGTTCAGGTGAAGGTATTAGGGTTCCGGTTCGACAGCACGTGAAGGAAGGAGATTCAACGCTGTTCTAGGTACCATCTGTTTTTCTCCACCTACAATTGGCGCCGTCTGTGGGAAACGAAAGAGTTCCCTTTTGAAATACGACCATGGTGGAGGTAGATCCAGTCACACCGATCACCGATAAAAACCAGGCTGGTGGGGGAGGAGATAAATCCCCACCAGGTGCTCCGAGAAAGCCAACCAGCGGGCATGATAAGAGGACAACGAGCAGGGATCCTCTTACCATCCACGACAACTCCAAGAACAGGGAGGGCAAAACGGCTACAACCTCCACGCGAAGGAGCAAATCCCATCACAGGGGAGAATCAGTTGCACATTCGAAAAGTGTGCACAGCAACGAGGATATCCTCGATAAAAAGAGGCAGGAAGTCGAGGAATATGCTCGACTAATTCGGAAAAGGGAACACGAGATCCGAGAGTTAGAGCGGATCCGTGAACATCCTGAGGACTCTGGGTTATCAGGAAGGAGATCTAGGGGAGACGGACTGGTCATGGTGCAATACACAAAGGCCCCTTCACAAAGAAGGAGGAGCAAGTCCAGAAGCCCCACTCCTCCCAAGAAGAGAGTTTCTTCACGAAAAAGAAGAAGCAGAAGTCCAAGCAAGCAAAGAACTCCCCCACGTTACAGGGGAAGCAGGAGCCGGAGCTCCTCGCCCGAGGAAGGCGTAAGAAAACACCACAGGGACAGGTACGAGAGACCTGATAATGATTGGAACAGGACAGTGACCCACGAATCCAAAAAGCGAGAAGATGGATCCATGACTGCACGAGAAGCAGCGAGGCGGGCCTTGAGTAATAGAGCAGCATCACCTTTTTCAAAAAGGCTATAGGATGCGCGTCTGCCGAGCAGAGTGAAGCATGGGACGTTCGTACTTTACGAGACAAATGCGGATCCTGTTGCTCACGTATAACATTACCAACAGGCAATGTTCATGCATGATGGAGATGACGCCATTAAGATGTTCCCTTCAAGCTTGGGAAAAGTGGCTTTATCATGGTTCCATAAGTTGGAACCACGTTCCATACGAGGATGGAACCAGTTAGCAGAAGAGTTCACTGCTCGGTTTTTGACAAGTAGAAAGGCTCCCAAGACATTTGAAAGTCTCTCAATGATGAAGCAGGAGGATAACGAACCGATCAGAGACTATGCAAAGAAATACTGGGAGACCTTTAACGAGATAGACAGTTGCAGTGAGGAGTATGCCATTGCTACCTTCAAAACTGGCCTGCCTGTTCGGGGCGAGTTACGCCGGTCATTGAATAGGCATCCTGTGGCATCATTGGCAAGGCTAATGGAGCGAATCGAACAACACGCAAGAATGGAGGATGACATACTCCGGGAGGAAGGCAGAGTTGTTGCCGAACAGCCAAAAACTCCAGCAAAGAGGGCAGATAAGCCAGAGCCCAAGACCTATCGGAAAGAATATGGGCAGGCTAAGAAAGAGCCTTACAAGGAAAAGCAGGCACCTGATCCTAAGTCGTTCTTTTCAATAACCACGGTTTGGAAAGAGCCAATCTACAGGATTCTTTATCGAATAAAGAATCAGCCTTTCTTCAAATGGCCCCCAAGTCTAGGTGGGGATAAGGAAGCAAAACGTGCTACGAATCAGCACTGCAGTTACCACAAGGATTGGGGTCATATGACAGAAGATTGTAAGATGTACAAAAGACATCTCGACGATTTGGTCTCTCGAGGTTATCTTAAGGAATTCATTCAGGAGGATCCCAAAGATAAAGGGAAAACGATGGAGCTGGATTACGAGCAGAATCCTAGGGGCATAATCCATATGATACATGGATTGGCCACACCTTATACGAGGAATGAGGTGAGACTGATGCAAAGGCAGGTCAAGCATGACCAGTATGTTATGTGAGTGGGGAACAAAAGAGGGCGAGATAATGACATGCCCAACGATGTTATAGTCTTTACAGATGAGGATCTGGGAGAGGTTCAAGTGCCCCACAACGATGCATTAGTCATAACCCTACGAATTGGGGAATATGACATTGAGAGAATTCTGGTAGATTCAGGGAGCTGCACAGAGGTGTTGTACTACGATGCATTCAAAAAGTTGGGATTGAAGCAGACAGATTTGGAACAATCTATTACGCCTTTGGTTGGATTTGGTGCAAGTGCTGTGTGGCCCCTTGGGAAGGTAACTTTGCCTGTTCGGGCAGGGACAGTGGTCCTAAGGACAGACTTCTTGGTCGTGGACCTACCATCCTCCTATAATGCAATTATAGGAAGAACTTGGTTACATAAGATGAGGGCTGTTTCTTCTACCTATCACCAGATGGTGAAATTCCCAGGGTCCGACGGGATCGAGAAGATAAAAGGAAATCAAAAGTCAGCACAACAGTGCTTGATTTCCATCATCAAGAAAGTTCCAAAGGCCCATCAAGTTCATACAGTAGAGGCACCAGATCAACCAACTGTTGAGGATGTTGGAAGAGATCCAGCAGAAAAAGTAGTGGAAGGCCTAAAGAAAATACAGATCAACGAAACTGATCCCGAGAGGTATTTTCTAATTGGGGAGTCACTACCGGATGAGGAAGAGTCCGAATTGATAGGTTTCTTGAAAGAACATGTTGATGTGTTTGCATGGGTACCAGATGAGATGCCTGGAGTGGATGCAGATGTGATCTGTCACCACCTAAATGTTGACCCGCAGCATAAGCCCGTTATTCAGAAGAAAAGAAGGGCAGCAGTACAGCATGTAGACGCTGTTATTGAAGAGGTGGATCGTTTGCTAGAGGCTAAAGCAATACGAGAAGTCTATTACCCAGAGTGGCTGTCCAACACTGTAGTCGTGAAGAAGAAGAATGGGAAATGGCGTGTCTGTGTAGACTTCACAGACTTGAATAAAGCGTGTCCTAAGGATAGCTTCCCTCTCCCAAGGATTGATCAATTGGTTGACGCCACTGCTGGGTATGAACGAATGAGTTTCCTCGACGCGTATCGAGGATACCATCAGATTGCCATGTTTGGGCCTGATCAAGAGAAGACTTCTTTCATTACACCACGAGGGTTGTACTGTTACAGTGTTATGCCGTTTGGACTGAGGAATGCAGGAGCAACTTACCAGAGGCTGGCTACAATCATGTTTAGAAAACTTCTTGGCCAAACTATGGAAGTATACATAGACGATATGGTAGTCAAAAGCAGGACCAGACAAGGGCACATTCTGGACTTGAAAGAAGCCTTTGGAATTCTAAAGAAGTACAAGTTAAAACTCAACGCCTCGAAATGTGCGTTTGGAGTTGGCTCTGGGAAATTCCTGGGCCACCTGGTGACTCTGAGAGGAATCGAAGCAAATCCTGATCAGATAACGGCCTTACAGAAGCTCCAAAGTCCTAAGACTATGAAAGAAGTCCAGAGGCAGACAGGGATGGCTGCGGCCCTAAACAGGTTCATAAGCCGTTCAAGTGATAAATGTAGGCCTTTCTTCCAGTTGCTCAAGAAGAGAGAAGGGTTCGAATGGGGAGCAGAATGTGAGCAGGCATTCCAAGACTTGAAGAAATATTTGGCTCAAGCCCCCTTTTTATCAACTCCAGAATCAGGTGAGATTTTGATTCTGTATTTGGCAGTTTCTGAACACGCAGTAAGTGCAGTCCTGTTAAGGAATATGGAATCCGAGCAAATTCCAATTTATTATGTGAGCAAAACTTTACTGGATGCGGAGACGAGGTATCTGCCCCTTGAGAAGCTGGTCCTCGCATTAAGGACAGCAACACGAAAGTTGCCCCATTATTTCCAAAGCCATAAGGTCGTGGTCTACACTGAGTTTCCATTAAGATCACTGCTACGAACGGCAGATTTCTCCGGGCGGATCTCAACTTGGTCTGTTGAGTTAAGTCAATATGATATTGACTTCCAGCCGCGCACTGCAATCAAAGGCCAAGTGTTGGCTGATTTTGTGGCAGAATTTTCACCAACTGTAGCACCTCAGCCTCCTACGAGACAGGAGCAGAAACTTGAACTATCTAAGAGGAAAGGAAAGGCCCCTGCCGAACAAGATCCTTTGGAGTGGAAACTGTTTATTGACGGTTCTGCTTGCAACACTGGGTCAGGTATTGGTATTGTTTGTTCCCTCCCAGAGGGGTTATGTTGGAACAGTCTGTTCGGCTTGGTTTTAGTGCATCGAATAACGTAGCAGAGTACGAGGCTCTCTTGGTCGGCTTGAACAGTGCGAAAACTCTGAAGGTTAAGAGAATCAGGGTTTTTGTGATTCGCAATTGGTCGTAAACCAACTGTCCGGCGAGTATGAGGCTCGAAATGAGAAGATGGCAGCCTACGTGGAGGCGGCCAGAGGTTTGCTGAATACCTTCGAAAGGGTATGTATAGAACAGATAAGCTCTGGATAGAATTCTCATGCAGATTCTTTAGCTTGGTTGGCTGCAGCAGTTCCAACTGAGTTTAAACGAAAGGTAGCAGTTGACTACTTGGCCTAACCGAGCATTGGCAGAAGTGTGGACTTGATCCTGGACGTGAACCAAGGACCAAGTTGGATGGATCCAATCATAGAGTTTTTACGAGATGAAAAACTCCCTCTAGATAAAAAGGAGGCACATAAGATCAAAACCAAGTCTGCAAGGTTTTTGCTATCCCCCGAGGGGAAGCTATATAAGAAGTCCTTCACTGGGCCATATTTGCTTTGTGTGCACCCTGAGATGGTGCAAAAATTCCTCCATGAAATCGACGAAGGAACATGTGGAAGCCATGCTGAGGGCAGATCCATTGCCCACCGAGCAATCACCCAAGGTTATTGGTGGCCACACATGCAGGAGGATGCCAAGGTCTATGTTAAGATTTGTGAGAAATGCCAAAAGTTCTCACCTATGATAAAGACACCAGCCGAAGACCTGGTGCCTTTAACTAGCCCCTGGCCGTTTGCCCAGTGGGGAATGGACATCGTGGGTCCGCTCCATAAAGCAACAGGAAATCGAAAGTTCCTGTTGGTGGCCACTGATTACTTCACCAAGTGGATCGAGGCAGAACCCTTGGCCAAAATCACTGAACCTATGATAGAAAGGTTTGTGTGGAAGAGTATTATCACTCGATTTGGAGTCCCTTACTCTTTGATCACAGATAATGGGGCACAGTTCCAGAAAAAGTTCAAGGCATTATGTTCTCAGTATAGGATAAGGAACTACTACTCGACCCCTGCTTACCCTCAGAGCAATGGACAAGCAGAAGCTTCCAATAAAACCATTCTTGATGGGATCAAGAAGAGGCTAGACAAGGCAAAAGGCAAGTGGCCTGATGAACTGCCTTTGGTGTTGTGGGCACACCGAACAACGCCTAGAAGATCTACGGGAGAGACCCCTTATTCATTAGCGTATGGTACAGAGGCAGTCATACCCCTAGAAGTTGGACTTCCAACCAATAGGACTGCGTTGGTTGAAAGTGGGGGGAATGACAGGGCTTTAGAAATTGAGCTTGATCTGGCCGAAGAGAGGAGAGAAAGGGCCCTGGTCCACCTGGCCTCGTACCAGGAACAGCTAATGAGAGGCTACAACAAACATGTCCACCCTCGAGAGTTTGGCATTGGAGACCTTGTACTTCGAAAAGTACTTGGCAATACCAAAATGGCTAATGAGGGAAAACTTGGAGCTAATTGGGAAGGTCCATATCGAGTGACTGAAATTGTGGGCATTGGAGCTTATAGGTTGGCAGACCTGGACGGGAGCCCGGTGCCAAGGCCTTGGAATGTCCACAATTTAAGAAAGTTCTTTGTTTAAAGGACTTGATTTGTTTTTAAAATTTTGTTTTAGGATTATGTTATTGTGTGGGGATTACGAAGAAAATCCCTTTGTTTTTAAATTCTGTTTTAAGATTATGTTATTGAGTGGGGATTACAAAAAAAAATTCCTTTGTTTTGATTAGTTGCAAGGGGTACGCATAACGACTCATTGAGTTGGGAAACTATGAATAAAAGTTATGATTTTTTTTTTCCAGAAATTTCTGTCTTTTTTTTATGGTTGTTTCTTAAACATGTCAATACGAACAATGGACAAATTATCCCTCCTTCGTATTGGGGAGCAGATAATAGGCATGAACGCCTTACAGAAGTACGAAATACTTGTTTGCGCGAATCGCTAAGTACGAGAAACTTAAACAGAAGTACGAAATACTTGTTTGCGCAAATTGCTAAGTACGAGAAACTTAAACAGAAGTACGAAATACTTGTTTGCGCGAATCGCTAAGTACGAGAAACTTAAACAGAAGTACGAAATACTTATTTGCGCGAATCGCTAAGTACAAGAAACTTAAACAGAAGTACGAAATACTTGTTTGCGCAAATTGCTAAGTACGAGAAACTTAAATAATCTGTTCTTAAAATTGCTAAGTACGAAGAAACTGGGATGCACACTAATATGTGCACAATCAACTAAGTAAGAGAAAACTTAGAAGCAAACAGCTAAGTACGAATACACTTAGGAGTTTTTAGAACTTGGGGAACACACCAAGATATGCAGATTTATCTAAGTATGAGAACACTTGATAAATATCAAGCATGCACGAAAAACTGACTAAGTATGAAAAAACTTAGCAAAATCAACATAAACATTTGGTCACGAAGGACCCTGCAAAATCAAAAGCCACGAGGGCCGAGCAAACCAAAGTAGTGCCACGAGGGGCCAAAAAACCAGTGTTACGGTTATACTGATGCCACGCAGGGCTAGATGTTACGGTCACGCAGGACCAGGAGAGTGTTTTTCATGATTCGGCAAAATAGATTAAAACTTACCAAATCAGTCCAAGTTCTGGACCTCGGGGGTAGTGTTGCTTGGAACCTCAGTAACGTTGCCGTCTCCGGCTAGTTGCTCCTCCAGGTTCACGGTTTCAGTGGTTGTTCCTCCAGTGGTTGACTGCTCGGGATTCCTTTCCTGAGATCCAGATTGAGCACCTTGGGACTCCATCTGAATCTCTTCATCAACGTCAGCAAAATCGTCAATCTGCTCTTCGATATCATCAACAGCAGGTTCCTTAGAATTGTGAGATTGCTGGAGACGTTTGCTGGGCAAATCATTTTCTGTCCAGAGTCTGCAATCGTCGGGAGCTCCCACCTTTGTCAGGCATGTCTCCTAGCACACGCTCCAAATCTGGTCCTGAATGCCAGGCATCTGCTCCACATAGCTTGCTGTGGCAGCATCAAACCCTTTCTTGAACCCGTCTTCATGAGCTGCCTTTTTTGTGCTGTCAATTTCGGACAGCGCCTGGCGAAGGTTTTCTTCAGCAGCATCCAACTTCACCTTCATACCATCGGCTTACAGCTTAGCTTTATCTCTCTCTCTCTCTCTCCAGCCTCGTGACTGATCGGATCAGACTGGTGTTTTCATTCATCAGCCTGTTCCTTTCAGCCTCAGTCTCTTGAAGCCTCTGGCCCATTGTAACCATCTTTTGAATAAACTAAAAGAACGACAAAAAACTCAATTTATAGTTAGACATCCTTGGAACTACCAAGACGAATATGGGATGAAAGGCAGGAGTAACAATTTGGGATTACCTTGATTCCACTGACGAGTCCAGTGGATAAAAGCCGTTCAGAAGAATTAGTAGCCTCTTTTTACATGTCCACAGGCAGCAGCAACCCTTGTGCAAGGGCCAGTGCGGTCTCAGAAGAACTCGCACTGTCCCCAACATTTATTGGCCGGTCACCCCTAGTGAAATGAGGGGCCCAGGCGTCGTGGATCACTTGAGTAACGGGGGTAGGAGGCCCCAGACTTGCATCAGCAACGGCTTGTGAATCTGAGGCCCCGGTCTCCTGATGCCTTGGACGTTTGTCCCGATGGGCATCAGCAGCCTCAAGAGAACTGTCCTGTTCCCGAGGAGAAGAGGAGGACCGTGTATTAGGGCCCCTAGAGCGACTGGGTGGTGGGGGAGCCTGGCCAGTGGATGCCGCTCTACCCAGGGCACCACGCCCCCGAGGTGAGATTGTGAGAAGGGTGCTGAGGTTCAAAGGTTGGTAAGACATGGTACCTGAACCTGGAGGGGATGGAGAATATCCTGGAGAGGATGATTGGCTTGTGTGTTGTTGGGGAGCTGACTGTTCGGGCTGTTCTTGTCGACGGGAGGACCTCCTAAGAATCAAGCGTGGCAAAGGGATTCCTTCCGAAATTGGGAATTCCCCTGGCTGTCCGGCAATCGTTACGCCAACGCTAGATCTTGAACTTCTGGCTTGAGGAGCAGTCGAAGTTGAGGCGCCACTAGTGCTTGGGCGAGCAAGTCTTCTATCAATAAAACCTTTGTATGAAGGATCGTAGCCTAGTAAAACGCTTGCGTCGCGCCCCCGTCCAGCAGTTTGTGTACCTGTCACCCCTTTGTATTTTAGAACTTTGTTGATGTCCCCTGCTCGGATATAGCTTGGTTCTCTGGTTGGGCGATGGTTTGCATTTGTTGCTGAAATGACAAGGGGACGTTCAGTAATATGGTTTAAAGTACAAAAAAGCGAGGGAATTGGAATACAAAACAGAGAAACAGAAATTAGAAGCGTACGTGGGAAGCCCCATTCGTGGGGAACGTGGACACCCACCACTTGGCCATCTTCCCCAGTGGGCTCGAAGGCTTCAGTTACATACAGAAAGTCCATCTCGTGATCCCGAGCAGAGTCTGGCAGGTTAAGCACGAAGCGCTTCTCTGCCTTTCTTACTTTTAAACAGTAAGTATTGTATTCTCGATTTAATACAATACTGTACCACCATTGGATATCCCAGATTCCTAACTGGGTCCCCAAAATTCTATTTAAAGCTACGACTCCCATTACCAATCTGAAAAAATTGGTGGATACTTGCATGGGGTTGAGTCGATACCAGTTGAGAACACGACGAAGTAGTGTGTCAAGGGGGAAACGAACTCCACCCTCGACAATGGCCACGATTGGGATGCACGTTCTATCCCACGTACAAGCATTTCTGATCGCGCCCAGAGGGGCAAGTTCTAAGCCTACGGTCTCAGGAACGTTGTAATCCTTCCTAAATGCTGCCATTGCAGCCGGGGTTTCACAAAGTTTTCTAAATTTTCCTGGCTTGGGTTCGCTATCATCATCCGCCATGGATGCTATAAGAAGTTCTAACGACAATGGAGCGAAATCTGAAAAATGGGTATGAACAGCGCCCTAACTCGAAAATGAACTTGAGAAACGATGTCTCAAGATGAAATAAAAGAAAAGCGAGAATAAGAGTCTTACAGGGATGTAGGGTGGATTTCCTAGGATGGAGTCGAGTTTGCAGACGGCGGCGATGGCGGACCGGAAACGAAAGAGTTCGCCTGGTTTGGGAGAGAGCGAAATCTGAGATTCGAGCTTTTTGGATAAAACCCAAAAAGATACCCTTTTTTGGGTTTAAGAGTAAAGTGACGGAGACGAAACGTCTCCACTAACGACGTTACAAGAAAAGTAATGGTTGCAATAGGTGGATAGCTAACGATCAGACGCCGTTTGAAAGAAGCGTCAGTTTGAATTTAATGCTAGGTGTACGAAGCACACCACGTGGAGTCATTATTTCGAGAACATTATGACTAAACCCCCAAGGGACATCAATGGGAACCCAATGACTATATCTGCACGGGATCTGATCTGTTCGGCCTCAAGTTCATTCTTTGAGCTTTACTCATCATCTTCGAACAGTGGTGATAAGCAAAAGCTGGGGAGCAATTGTAGGGAGGTGTTCCCGAACAGGTGCAATTAAGGGCCGAACACGTGATGTACCAGATCCGTGCAATGAGGAAAGTGATATGGGACCCCATATAAGATGAACGGCGGCGGTAAAGTCCAGTGCTACGAGGAGGCACCGGATGAGACAATCTGTTCGGCTAGGACAAACCGGTGACATGAAAAGTCATTAGTTGATATGTTCTGTTTGGCCTAGATGGGCCAGTGGCATGAGAGGTCATCTACTTATATAGTCTGTTCGGTAGGGGCATATGCCGAACAGATGGAGTTACTTGATGAAACGTTGTCTTAAGGGATAAAGCAATAGGGGTGCTCTGTAAGACGAACCCGATATACAGCAAAGATAAGTCAAGAGACAGTCCTGTTAAGGGATGAGTTCTATGGTGAGAAGAGACCCTATGAGGAAGGGATCTCGGTTGATTGGGCAAGAGATCCCCAAAAAGAGCCAGGGTTCCTACACGAGGCAGGAGACCGGGACAACAAGGATGCTTGGAAACCAAGCATGCTCATATCTATAAATACGAGGTAAACCTGGAGAAAAGAGGTACGCAATAAGTTGCATTAATTCCACACTTCCTATTGATAATTAGGGTTTTTGATACAGTACGAGACACTAACTTAGGCATCGGAGGGCCTTTGCCACGAGAGGCAGAGGTGCGCTCACCCCTTGTCTGTTTTACAGGTTAGGGTTCAGGCGAAGGTATTAGGGTTCCGGTTCGACAGCACGTGAAGGAAGGAGATTCAACGCTGTTCTAGGTACCATCTGTTTTTCTCCACATACATTAGGCATTAGTTTGGGCTTCCAAAAAGCTTAGACTCTACATGCTAGCCTATTTGGAGAGACTTATTTCTCGGATAGATCCTATCAAGTATCTGTTTGAGAAGCCTGCGCTCACCCATAAGCTAGCACGTTGGTTGCTTCTGCTGGCTGAGTTCGATTTCAAATACGTCACAAGGAAGTCTGTAAAGGGACGCGCTGTGGCAGAATTCTTGGCCAATCACCCGATTAACGGACCGGAAGATGTAGATTTCACTTTTCCTGATGAGGATGTGCTGACGGTGGTCGAGGAAGTCTGGACGCTCTATTTTGATGGGGCAACTAATCAGAAAGGATTTGGAATTGGGGTGTTGCTGTTCATGCCCATGGGTGCTCATTCCGCTTGCTTTCAAGTTGAACTTCGACATCACCAATAATCAAGCTAAGTATGAGGCCTGTATTGTCGGAATGGAGGCTGCTATCGCACTTGGGGTCGAGAAGCTCGAAGTGATCGGAGATTCAAACCGGGTAGTTTCTCAGGCCAATGGAGATTGGAAGGTGCGTGAGGAAAAGCTGAAGCCTTATCACCAAGATTTGGAAGAACTGATTCCTCGCTTTAATAAGGTGACTTTCACCCATATTCCACGCTTGAAGAATCAGTTCGCCGATGCTTTGGCGACTTTGGCTTCAATGATCGAACTTCCGATAGGAGTTCAGCTGCGACTGATTGTGATCGAACAAAGGGACTTGCCCGCTTACGAATATGTCAACGCCATTGATGATGTCGATGATGGCCTGCCCTGGTACCATGACATTTGGAATTTTGTGGAGCGTGGAGAGTTTCCTGTCGAAGCTACCACGAAGGATCGGATCGCTTTGTAAAGATTGGCCACTCAGTACATCATTTACGGAGGGAAGCTATATCGAAGGTCTCACTGCGGAATGCATAAGCTGTGTGTCCATGGCGCCGAAGCAACAAGGATAATGGAGGAGATTCACGATGGAGTCTGCGGTCCTCACATGAGTGGAGTTATGCTTGATAGGAAGATCCTCAGGCAGGGTTACTATTGGTCTACTATGGAGTCACAGTGCATCGACTATGTATGGCGCTGTTTCAAATGTCAAATCCATGTTAATCTGCAGCATGTTCCTCCCTCTAAGCTATACGGCATGACCTCGCCTTGGCCTTTCTCCGTGTGGGGTATCGATGTTATCAGCATGATCAAACCATCTGTTTCAAATGGTCATAGGTTCATACTTGTGGCAATAGACTATTTTACTAAATGGGTTGAAACTGAATCTTACAAAACCTTGACAACGATTCAGGTAGCTCAATTCATTCGCAAGAACATCATCTATCGATACGGTGTCCCACAAGCATTTGTATCAGATAATGGGAGTCATTTTAAGGGTAGGGTTTTGGAACTCTTCGAGGAGTTTGGTATTGAGATCCATCGTTCCACGACCTATTGTCCACAAACAAATGGAACAGTCGAGGCCGCAAACAATAACATCGAGATGATCATCAAGAAAACTACCGAGTCTACAAGGGACTGGCACGAGCAACTGCCTTTAGCACTTTGGGGGTATCGAACATCAATTCGCACTTCAACTGGTGCAACTCCTTTCTCCCTAGTCTATGGAATGGAGGCCGTACTCCCCATTGAGCTGGAGGTTCCGTCCCTGAGAGTCATGGCTGAAAGTGGTCTCGAGGAATCTGAATGGCTGAGCGGAAGGTTCGTCGAGCTAATGCTGTTTGATGAGAGAAGGCTTCGTGCTTTGTATCATGTTCAGGGATATCAGCATCGAATCACTCGCACGTTCGACATGAAGGTGACGTCTAGGGGTTTGGTTGAAGGGGACATGGTTACCAAGGAAATCCGTGCTTCGTTGTTTGATCTGCGCGGGAAGTTCCGACCGAAGCGTTCTGGACCTTACATTATCAAGACCATCCAGTCTGAGGGTGTTGCTAAACTCATCGATCTCGACGGCAACGAATTCAATACCCTGGTCAACCTGGATTAACTCAAACATTACTACCCCTAAGAGATGCTCGTTGGACCGAAAACCACAAGGGTGGGCGGTGCCAAGCAAAAGTTAGAGTAGCCTGCTAGACCGAAAACCTAAGGAGGCGGTCTAGGCAAAAATAAATGGGCAAAAAGTCGAAAGCTCACAAGGCCGAAAACCTGAAAAGGCGGCGCTAGGCAAAAGTTAGAGCGTAAAAGGAGAGGTAAAACACACGGGTGAACCTTGGCCTGAACTATGTTTTGACCTGATTCTTTGAAAAGGGATACGTAGGCAGTCTCTCCTTGAGACCCGGTCATATTCTATCAACTTGATCCATGGTTTGACGTTTTGGGTTTGTATCAAAGGTCGAGAACAAGACAAAGCTTTATTGGAGAATCAGAAGGGGGAAACCCTTCCTCTTTCGGCTTTATTGCAAATTACTACTTCTAATACATAAGCTGAGCATAAAAGCCTTAAAACAGTTAAAGCATGAAAAACAGAACAAAATGCTTGAGAAGCCTAACGGCGCACAGTTTATTTTAAGCACAGCAAAGCGGTCCGGAGTCAGCCAATGTTCTCTCTTGCACTTACGTCTATTCTTAGTCATTGCCTGTAGCGATTTCTTAGCCTTGGATCGAAATTCGGCACTTCTGCCTGGATAACCCTTAGGCCCCAACGCCTCTAATATCCGTTGAGTGTTTGAGCATTGAAGTTGGGAAGACGGAAGCTCCCAGTGCTGATGCGGTTGTTCTCCTGGGGAATGCCAAGCTGACAAAGAGTGCGTCCGGGGATGTAGAAAGTGAAACTGGTTAACCCTGCAATCACCATCCTGTCGAAACCATCGGAGCGAGTGGCCATATCCGAAAGGTCCAGCCAAAAACACCTCCAAACGATCTCGTCAGGCTGCACCTGCCGCAGGAACTCGTACCAGCCCTCTAGATCCATTTCTGGGAACCTCATCTCTCTTTGATGAATCCTCTTCGGAAACAGGTGCCAGCCTGCTATTGGAGGATGCAGCAGCTCGAGCTTATCCGATAGCCATAAATGCATGAGCGAAAGGACAAGTAAGAAGCCAAATAAAACCTTAGCCAAAAAACAAGTAGGGAGCTAGGAAGCAGCCTAAACCGAGCGTCGAGTTAAAATGAGAAAGTGTGAAAACCGAAAAAGGTGAGTTGAGTGAAGTTTACCTGAAGCAGAAGCGGACTTCCACTAAAAATGTTCGTTTGATCGGTGTAGATCAAGTCCAAGCCAAGGAGCATCTCCGCTAGAACCAGAGGGATCACGTTCCTTCACGTCCCCATTTGAGCAGCAACGCTCACAAGCAGGGGGCTGACCCGCCTGTCGACAGGAATGAGCAGGTAGGCAGCAAGCAGACAGATTACCAGAGCAAAGCGGCGCCGAGCCTGCACAGCTTCATCTTCCAAAGCACCGTCTAGACTATACCTCTCGATTAGGCGCATAATATTGACTTAGCCACCCTCGAGTATGGTGTTGGCCAAACCCCGGGAGATGTTAAAAGAGGACGCCAGCAGGCCAGGCATACTCACTTGATAGGGTGGAACGACAATTGTTGGGGATGCAAAGGTCCGAAGGTACACTTGGAATTCTTCGACAGTCGGGCATATCTCCTCGTCGCCAAAGCGAAAAACGTAGACGTCAGGGTCCCAGAACCTGAGAGCAGCTCTTAGGAGTGCTGGACGAAGCGGCACATGTCGCAGATAGCGGAAGGAAGTGAGGCCATGAGATTGGAAATTGAGCCAGTCGACGGTCAGAAATTGCACTAGCCAAGGCCTGAGCAAGGTGGGGAGTGGGTTTTCCATCAGGAATATGAGAAAATGGCTGAATATGAGATATGGGAATGTAAGAAAGTGCTGTGAGTTCAACAATACGTGCACTTCTCCATTTATAGGCCAAAGGGCACCTCGATTTCCGTGTCAAATTCAAAGTTAAAACACTAGCATCCAAGTAGCTCTTGTAAGTAAGGACTCTGCCTTCTGAAAACCTAGAACCATGTGCAAACCGTATGGGGGTGAGGATAGAGGTGTCAAACGTGCGTGCCGTGCCGTGCCGTGCCATTTAACTTCCGTGCCAACCGTGTTACGTGTCGTGTCGTGCCGTGCCCATTTAGTTAAATCGTGTCGTGCCGTGTCATTTTTCAATCGTGTCGGGCCGTGCCGGGCCCATTTACTTAAATCGTGTCGTGTCGGGCCGTGCCTTTTTTAAATCGTGTCGTGTCGGGCCGTGCCTTTTTTAAATCGTGTCGTGTCGTGCCGTGCCCGATTAATTAATCGTGCCCCGTCGTGCCGTGCCTTTTTGTCGGGTCGGATCGTGCCGTGCCTTTTTGTCGGGTCGGGTCGTGCCATGCCCTTTTTTCAGGTCGTGTGCATAAGTCACACCTCATTCTATATGCACCAAATAACGGAAAATTCTCGTAAAGTCCTATAATGCATCACTCAAGGGACGCCCGAGCTATTTTTTGAAAATCGGAACCGTTTATCTTTTATGTGGGAGAAAATTACATCATTCCTACCAAAAATGAAGTAAATTGGTTATCGTTATATACTTGATTGTTTATAACGTTCATTTTCCTATTAATGAATCTATGTCCCGATGAAGGGGCTTTGAAAACCTGATAGAACAAAAAATTGGTGAAAGTGATTAAAACACCAAGAACAACAAAATGAACGGTATGGATTATCATAAGGGTGTCGCAATCGTGTGGCTAGCATACATTAGACTATAGCAGAATACCTTGGTTTAGAACCAACTAAGTTTGATGTATAGATTTGAAATGTAGTTAAAGAATTATTTTTTCGAATGTTTGATCCAAACCGTTACAATTTAACGTCTTATCAAATTTATCATTCTCCATTGAATAGGTGATAATCGGATGTTGGAAATCACTTGATCGGAACACATTCGATGCTTTCAAAGACATTAAAGTCTTATAATACACCACTTGAGGGCCGCCTAAGCTATTTTAAAAAAATCGGAACCATCTAACTTTTAAGTGGGAGGGATTAGATCATTCATGCCAATAATCAAGTAAAATGCTTATCGCTACATACTTGATCGAACGTAAAAAAAATTCAATCAAACAACAAATCAGCGTGCCGATGAAAGAGCTTTCAAAATCCAATGCACGAAAAAATTGGATCCCATAATTAAAACACTAAGCACAATAAAATGAACGCATTGAATAGTATCGATCATCGTGATTGCGTTGCGATTGTGTGGCTACTACTTGAAGTTAATGGTCTTGTTTATATAATAGAGCTATATATTATATATTAATTTTTCAAATTTATAACACAAGTTAATTGGTGGCATAGTGGTTTGATTGTGTATAATTGAACCTTAAGAACCTGGGTTCAAGTCCTAGTGTAGCCAATTCCTTTTTGGTTTTTTTTCCCCTTATTTCTACAATATATATTTTTTTCTTATTTTAGTTTTTTTCCACTTATTTTTACTATGTATTTCTTTCTCATTTTTTGTTTGAGATTTTTTTTTATTTCTCGTTAGATCTAGGGATATCCGGATATACGACTCTTGCACATTTCCTTTCGTATTAAATTACTCTTGCACCATAAATATTTTGATAAGTTTTTATAATTTTACTTGTTATCTTGTAATGTTAAATTTATAAACCAATTGTCCAAAGCCTATTCACTAACAAAAACAAAATAAATATTTTTTACCGAATAAAAATTGATAATTTTTTAAAGGTAAAAAAATGATTTTTTAAAAACATGATTTTTTTTAAGAAATATTTTTTTTATAACTAAATATCTTAGTTGTAAAGGTAATCAAATATTTTTACCGAATAGAAATTGTTTAGTTTTTTTTTATAAATTAAAAAAAGTCATTTGGCTTATTTAATTTAATTTTTTCATGTGCCCGTGCCTGTGCCCGACTAGAACCGTGTCGTGTCGTGCTGTTCCCGTCCACATTCCGTGCCCGTATCGTGTTGTGTTGTGCCAGGCCAAATTTTCATGCCGTGCCCGTGCCCGTCAAACCCGTGTCGTGTCGTGCCGTGCCCGTCAAACCCGTGTCATGCCGTGCCGTGCCCGTTCAACTACCGTGTCGAGCCCGTGCCCGGCTAAAACCGTGCCGTGTCGTGCCGTGCCAGGCCAACTTCCGTGTCGTGCCCGCCCACGTCCGTGCCCCGTGCCAGTCCACGTGCCCACTAAAATCGTGTCGTGTCATGCCGTGCCCGGCCAAGACTGTACCCGTGCCCGTCCACGTGCTCACTAAGACCGTGTCGTATCGTGCTGTGCCAGGGCATGACCGTGCCCTTGCCCGTGCCGTGCCACCTTTAACCGTGCGTGCCGTGCCGACCCGGCCCGTTTGACACCTCTAGGTGAGGACAAGGAGCTCCCAGAAAAAGGACAACTGGTCAGGCAAGTGGATCTGCATCAGACCTCACCAGCGTACGCCCGTCACCTACTGGCGTGCGCATGTTCTATTGCTACTGGCGTACTCCATCAAACTACTGGCGCATGCCAGTAATATGCACCAAAAACCAGATTACAGCAGCTACTGCCTCCGCCATGTCGTTTTCAATTCCGGGGCCTGTTTTGCAAGTTTGATGGTTTGTACAAGTCATGAATGGTATTTGGGGCTATGTCGAAGCATCGGTTTCCAAACGTTGCGCCTAACGGAGATTTCGGACCCCCAACGGCCAGTTTCAAGTTCAAATCAAGGTTTTGGAAGGTCGAAATCCGTTCTGGGGACTTTTGCCAAGTTTTGTCATGCCGTACACATCATATGAGCCTAATATGACTGTTCGGGGGTGTCGGTTTCAGTCCGGGACTATATCGAGTCATCTTTTGCGTCTTATGTCCGTTTTTAAGACATTTTTAGTGTTTTGCGATTTATTTCTCGTATCGGGTTGCTTTTCTCGGATTTATCAACTCGTATAGGTCATTGTACATCCATATGGTCTTATAGAAGTGTTAGTTTCCCTTTTCTAGGAGAATTGCGAATTTTGGCTCATTAATGCTCAAAATTTTATTATTTTCCGCGTGTCTTAAGGATACGTGTCATATCCTGGGACTTTTCTGTCCTTTTCTTTTGAGCTAGATCAAGTTTGTACATATCCAAGTGTTTGTTTGTCAATTTGGGTCATTTATCAATGCATGTTAGATATTAGCGGATGGTTTATTCTTTTCCTATCAAGGAGATTAATACTCCCTCCGTTCTAAATTGAGAGTCTATTATTCCATTTTGGATTGTTCCAAAATGATGGCCCTTTTCCAAAAATGGAAGAAAAAATTTGGTGATTTTCCAAAAGTGTCCCTCACAATTGAATATAAGTGTTATAAAGTAGGTAAAATATAGGGGTAATGGTGGAAATAATAGGCAATATAGGTGTAATCATTGCATGTCCCCTAAAATAGTTGGAATCCCCAAGAGGGACTCTCAATTTGGAACGGAGGGAGTAAACAGAAAGTGGAGCTGTTATATACTATCAAAAGTAAATATCCATAAAGCAAAAGGTGGAAATGTACATAGCGGCACAACAGCCCAAGCAAAAAGGGAACTATCATGAACTGGGCACATCCGCTCGAAAGTCAAAAGGGCATGCAGGCCCTATCAAGTATCAAGTATCAAAAACAGGTATCAAAAGACAGTAAAGTATCTGAGGCTCAGTGATAGCTCTCAGTCCTCAAAATCCTCAGCCTCGTCGTCGTCGTCCTCCTCCCTCTCGTCCAACTCTCTCGGGTCGATCCGGAACCTGGGATCGCTGGCAGAGTCAGAACCACTGCTAAGGGACGGCTGCTCCTCTTCCTCTTCCTCTTCCTCCTCCTCCTCTTGCCTCCCCTTCTTCTGGCTTGGCCCCTCAGCTGGCCTCTTCTGTGCTGGCCTTTTCCTCAGCTCCCTACGGAACTGTGGCTCGTCGCTAGCTGAGATGATCTCTACTCCTCTGGTCGTTGGTCGTGTAGCGCTGGTTTATCTTGGAATCGCAGTCGGAGTAGTAGAGGTGCCTGTAGCCTTCTTCTTTTGAGAAATCGGCCGCACACACTTGCGCCTCCATTCAAACATTTTAGTAGCTATATTGTGCATATTTTGTATATATCAAATGCTAACAACATGTATCAAGAGTAGGTCTATCAAGTGTATATCATATCAGAAGCAAGTTTATCGAAGTATCGAAAGCAGAACGGAACAAGTTTCTGGGGGTTATACCTGAGGCTGTACAGAAGGAGCCGGAGCCGGAGCCGTCGGTGATCTGTGCTGAAAGTATATCATACTGATCCCGTGATCTGTGCTGGCTCTGTCCTGGCTGGCTCAAACTGAACCGTGGCAGCCTCCCCCTGTGCATCCCGCACTGGCAGTATCCACGAAAGCCGAGGGAGTCTGGTCGCCGCAGCATAGTCGCTCCTCTCCCGAGAACGAGCTGTCTAGCCCCTCTGGCCCCGTCTCTAAAGCCTCGCTCTCTACCGCCAGGTGCTCCATCACCCCAAATGGCCTCGCCAAGTATTGCCTCTGGTAGACGACATAGTTGCACTCAGGCCTCAGAAAGGCAGCAATGTCTCCGGAACACTGAACCGCTGCAACTCAGCAAGTGTATACCGGCCAGTGTGCGAAGCACGAGGCAGAAGTGGCCCAGGGACTACGAACTCAGACGAGCCAAGCGATTGTCGTATCACTCGGTCGCCCAAGTACCACTGCCACCCAAAGGCCGACTCCAATAGCACTCGGCTCGCCGTCACCACTCTGCTCCTCGCCAGGTACTCGGGCTTGGGCCCTGCATTGCTCCACGGGTCCTATTCCACCTGCAGCACATGCAAACAGCCGAATAAAGAATATCAGCGACAATATTAAAGCATTTCAAGGCATAATCTACCAATGGAACTGGTTCTCACTTGTGAGCCCGACAGCTCATCGAGGTAAGCTCTGAAGGCCAAGAGGCTCCCCTTCGACTTCTTCTTGCCTTTGTGCAGCGGTCCCCAAATCAGCGCACGAGGGAGAGTCCTCAAGTCCAGGCATTTGTTCTCCGGAGGGTACATCTTCAACACCTCGTAGACCCACAGCTGCAAGGTGTTCAATCAGTCAAAACATCAGAATACAGCATAAACAACTCAAAGGAAAAGTGCAAGTATGGAATGAAATCAAACTATAGGCTTTGTTTCTTACCTCCCACACCCTCCAGTAGCCAGCGGTCGCCTTCTTTCCCTGCGAAAACTCTCCCATGAACCCGTAGCACGCTCCCAGAGCTGCTCCTCCCCAGTCGTATCGAGAAGCCGTGTGCAAGTCACGAAGGGCTAGCAAGTAAGACAAGTGAACTGTGGACCGCTTGTTCGGGTATAGAGTAGCCCCGAATAGGTACAACAGGTAGGCCCTCGCCATCTGCTCCTCCTCCAGCTCCGTGGTCGGTACCATCCCCTGCAAGTACTTCCTGAACTGGTCATGCTAGACCGTTTCTGCGTCGCCTACCGGCATCTGGCCAAGGAACCATTCCAGTGCTGCCGTATCCCTGTGAATCCCTTAGTCGAACGAGATCGGCTCGCCTACTACCCTCAGGCCAGTAATAGCTGCAAAGTCCGACGGAGTCACTGTCATCTCCCCGATCGGGAAGTGGAAGGTGTTGGACGTATCCCGCCACCTCTCGGCCAGCGCAGTCAACACAGCGTGATCGCTCTTCACAACTGTCAGCGTGGGAATGAACAGGCCAAACCCCACCGCGTTCACCAAAGCTCTGACCCTTTCAGGTAAGGCCCTGTAAAGCTCAAGTGAGCTCGCTGGACCTCCATGTCCCCGTGTACTGGCTGCTCCTCTCTGCACACCACAACAGCCGAGACAAAAAGAGATTTATCAATATATACGATTCAAATCCAACAAGCAGTCGAATCAGGAATTTCAAAACAATCTTACAGTCAAGATAGGTATTCTACAAGTCGATCAAGCTTCAAGTTTTTCAAGCTATAGTTTCAGTTGATTATCGTGTCAAAGCATGTTATCGGTCGAATCAAATTATCATGGCATTCTACTAGTCAAGCTCAAGTTCTAAAGCGATACCATCACTCGAGGAAGTCTACGGTTGACTCAAGTTCATTATGGGTAATCTCTATCAAGGTCTGGGCATCCTATCAGTCGAGTTCAGTCATCAAAGGCTCCTGTCGGTCGAGTTCAGTTATCAAAGGCATTCTATCAGTCAATCTCAATCATTTTAAAGGCATCTTACTCGTCGATCAGCTATTAAGCTATTATCAGGCATTCTATCAGTCGAATCAAGTTATACTGGGCATTTTATCGGTCGAATCAAGTTATACAGTCAATTTCAAGTTCAAAACGCATGCATTGCAAGCTACACAATTCAATATCAAACGCATCATAGGTACAATGTTACAAAACAGAAACTGAGGTAGGTTCAAAAAGGTATACCTATGCCCAAGACACGGACAGGTGCCTCTCGGGGTCCCTCAGCACCAGCTCAGCGTCATAGTGCTCCTGTCGAGGCTCATAGCTGTCGACCCCAGACGGTATGAACAAGTGTGGTTCTGGAGGTAACGTATGTTCCCGCTACGAACGCAGCTCGGTTCGCCTTCAGCCTAGACTCGGTCAGCGTCACGGCGGACTCCTGTACCCACGCCGCCTCCTCATGGGCCCTCTCAGCCGTCTCAGTCTCCCTCACGAGCTCTTTGGCCTCCTGCCTTAGCCTTTCCTCCTCATCGGCTAGGGCGATCTGCTTTAACCGCTCTTCTCGGGCTGCTAAAACTGCCTCGACTACCACAAGGTTCACCCTCATGAGCTGAACAAGCGCGGCCTTGCCCACAAACTCCGCTAAGTCACTACTCATAATGGACTCGTGATTAGACGTCCCTACGGGTGGTACAAACTCAACCCGTTCCACATGGGCCGCTATCGGTATCTCCTCATCAACCACCATCGGATCCTTACCGCTCTCCGAACCCTGCGGCGGGAGCCCCGATCAGTCACCACCATCACCGCCTCCGCTACTGCTGCTTCCGGCCCCAACCGAGCCTACCCTAGTGACCACTAAGCCATCTACACCACTGCTGAAGTCCAATCGATGAACCTGGGGGCCCTCTGAATCCGTTGTTACTGGCGTACACCCCGGATCTACCGGCGTACGCCGATCGCTGTAGCCACTCACCTCCGCTGCATGGCTGCCATTACCACCGTTAGAGCCCGAGGTCTCTGCACCAACACCTACCGAGGTCTCTTCCGCCAATGGATCATCGATTTGGGGACCCGAGATCTCGCCCCCAACTTTTGGCTGACCCCTTTCATCACCGCCAGTACCGCCACCGCTGCTGATTTCGGCCATGGATGTGTATGGATTTTGTGTTTCGAACCAAAATATGGAGAATGGGAGAGATGGTCGTGGGAGAGAGTTGGAAAGGTTTTTGAAACTGTCAAATGGCAGTTTCGTATATCAATCAAAAAGTTTATAAGACGTGGGAAGGCGTTGGGCCGAGTTTGCGTCGGATCTGGGCCTGGATCTTTCGACGTTACTAGCGTACGGCGCAAAACTACTGGCGCACGTCGTTGGGTTTTGGGCTTGAGGCCCAAATTACATTCCGAGGTCAAATTCTTTCAAGATCAAGGACCGTGATCACCAATTCTCGATATCACCCCTGATTAATCATTCCCCAAGCAGAACCCGTTCAATTTCAAATCAACGACGATCTATCCGTCCAATCTCAAATCAACGACGGCCCGCCCGTCCAATCTCAAATCAACAACAGTCCGCCCATCCAATCTCAAATCAATGACGATTCGCCCGTCCAATTTCAAATTCAACGACGGTCCGCACTGTCCTTTCAAATCAAGCAAGCAAGCAATGGCAATAGTGGTTGAGAGACCCAATGTATCAAGAGATAGGGTTTATTTTTTTCTCTTCAGAGCCAAGAGGTGTCATTCCAACAGATAATCAAACACATTCATAATGCAAGCAACATGTAGTAGTGAAGACAAAAATCAAGTATTAGATCAAGAGACCAATGCAAGACCAAATAACCACAACAACCACAAAGACATGAAAGCGAATCAAATGCACGGGCCAAAGAGGCCCAGGAAAATGTCTAGATAAGACTAAACAGTGAGGTGCTCATGTAAACAAATCCACTGTGCGGGCCAAGAGGCCAACGCAACTACCTAAACTACACATCAAGCAACCACGTGATTGTGATGATATGCAAACAAGTGTTTTGGGACATCTCAACTTTCGCATACTCAAGCTAGTGCTTCTCCTACACCATAAGATGGCAACAAACTCTGTACTAGCCAAATGGCTATGACAAAATAGACGATGAGACCAAGAGACTTGAAAGATTGCAACACTCTAGCGACGCTGCTAACACACTATATGGCAAAGAGACCTTCTAGCTACACTCCTCATGAAATGGGAAACCCATGTTATCTCCGTGAAAATTTGCAAATAAGTAATTGTGCTTGTATTGCTGTGTCAAAAAATACTTAGGATAAAATCAATTTTGAAAGTTTCTCCTTGAGAATTTCAAAACCATATCATTTTACCTACATGATTCACACTCAAACCACTCAATTGTCAAGAGACACAAAACTGTTCCACGAACCCATGACCTTAGCGAGTTTACTACTTCAGGGTGAATTGACTACTTTGAGTTGGATTGATAAGTGACCATTGCGTGCCTTGTGGGCACACGCCCCGTGAAAATTCTATTTTTGTGAAAGAAAATCAGGTGCGCCCTTTTTGGAAACCGCGGCAAAATGCTACAATTCAGAGTCGCCACTCGGATTTTAGCGGTGAAACACCCAAGGAACCGAACTTGAGACGTTTGCTATGTTTTGATTTGAAAGAGGCTTGTAGACTGGTCCGTCTTCACCTTCGATATCTGAGGTTCGGGAGCCAGGTTACGAGAGAGGAAGGATTTTATGGCACCCCTCTCGCCCAATCCGGAGATCGGTCTCTACTCGGGCATTTTGTAAAACGTTTGCATTTTTCTCTCATTGATCATTTTATAGCCAATTAGGGCGGGGGAACAGTTAAAGGGGATTAAAACTGTGACAAGTTGTATCATGTGGCAAAATATGATGGATGTTTAATCTAAACAAATGTAATAGATTGAGAACAAGCACCTGTGAGTGTTTAAACAAACTGGAGGACGCTGATGTGAAATGAGGCACGTAGGAACAAACCTGTATGCATTGGCCACGCCACTGCATACAGAGATGGCATGCGTACTTCACCCCACTACTGGCGTGCGCTGGTAGGTCTAAACCCACAACTTCTGCTCTCAACCCTCTGGACTCTGGAAAGGACCAGTGCACACCCAGGACAAATCACGCAGTTTATAAGGCAGATATTAAGCAGTTACAGATGAATAAAATGGCTTTAAGCCATAAGAATAGACAAAACACCCCATAAATAGTGTGGGGAAGTAAACAAAGGCCAAGACTAAATTACCATGCAAGGGCCAAGCCACTAGACCTTGTTTTAACTACCGTACACCAGAAATAGGAAGCCGTACGCCAGTTACAACTCTTGTCCAGTGCTTTGGCTTTGCATCATCTGGGCTCTGGATCATGACCAGAAGGATCCCAGAGGCCTTCCAAAGCAGAAATAATAGACAAAATAACTACACAGTTCTAAATACAGAAAGCTATAAACTGGTTATTCGCATGCAGTAAGGTGATAAAATGAAAAGAACACAGAAAATAGCTGATCAGCGATCCCCACGCCAGTTTTGCACATACTGCCATTACTGGCGTACGGCTTGATAAGACTGGCGTGCGCCACTAACAGCCATGCACGACCCTTGAAACCTTGCTAGCTTTAGGGCCAGGACTGGTATTGATTACCAGCCTTGACCCTGCCAGCCCCCCTCAGGAGTCAAAACAGAAGGCTACAAAAGTTGGTATACCTTTGGTTTTGAGGTTGATGGTGTGTTTTAAGCTTGAACTTGGGGTTGGATGAATGGATGATGAATGAAAGGGGTGCAAAGGGAGTATGAGAGGCTTCTTGCTTACTCTTCTTAGTGACAAGAGAAGAGAGAGAGCAAGAAATCAAAGAAATAGAGAGAGAAAGAGACTTGGAGTGTTAATGAGAGTAACCCCTTGCACAAAATGAAAGGGGGGTATTTATAGAGGGTGGAATGACTGAGAGAGGGCAGTAATCAGTTGAGTTAAGGGCTTGTTAGGTTTGGAAGAGAAGTCTCCATGCATTAAATGCATGGGACTTGCTTGAAAGGAGTTGTAGGAGAGAATGGAACATCCCCTGCACGTTTGCAATCATTAGGAGACTATGCATGTACTGGGGTGGCCGCAAAAGTCTCGTGCACGTGGCTGAATAGAGTTGATTTGACGGGCTTTGACCGCGTACGCCAGCCTTCTACCTGCGTACACCAGTAGTAACTGGGTCAACGGTCAATGATTGACACGTGGCAGTTTACCAGCGCACGCCAGCACAGTACCGGCGTATGCAAGTAGGGTTTTGCTGAGGCCATTTGGTTTTGGCTTGAAGGATCTAAAAAAGAGTTCGAAAAGGTTTGGATGAGGCTCGGAACGCTCAACGCTCAAACACACTAACAATCTCAGGATGTTCTTGACCTTAATCATCATTGGGAAATCAAAAGGCTGTAAGTAAACTAATCTGGACAGTCCAGAATAGGGTGTCTTTAGTAGTCCCCCTTTGACGGCACTTGGAGCACCATTGACTTGGTACAAGTAACGTCAAAGGTTTTCTAGACACCCTTCCAGGCTATCTAGAACAGAACGTACGAGTCAAAGTAGACATGAAACTTAAAGAACTTGTTTGACTGAATTGGATGAGCGGATCATTGGATTGAATTGAATGGACGGATAGATCGTTACTGCTGGGGATAATGTGGGAGGCGAACTCTCCTGGGGAGCATTTGCATCTCTTAATGTATTGGGTCTCTGGACCACTATGCCTCTTGGCATTGCATCTCTCGATGTATTAGGTCTCTTGACCTATACACCTCTAGGTGTTGTGTCCCTTGACGCTTGAGTCTCTCAACCTATGCGCCTCATGGCCTTTCATCTCTTGATGTGTTATCGCGCCTCTTGGCCCCTAAATGATATGGTATTGTGGTGTTCTATGTCTCTTGACGTATTTTGCCCCTTGGTGTAGACACCCCAATTTGGCCTAACGATTATTTCAAGTCCCACTTTGGGAACCATCCCGATGATGATATGGATACAGTGATTGCTGATTGACTTCCTCTGAACCTTAGGACTTTCAGTAAGAACTTTTAGCCACTTAGAGAACCCAATCCAGAGCCAAATGGCCTTTCAGACAGAAGTACAATATCTCAGAAGAATCCATCTGTCGGCCGTGACATTGTTCCCACGGTCTCAACATCATTTCTTCACCCGTGAAGCCTGTGGCTTGAAAATCTCCCTGAGAGATCGATCACTCAGTCGCCAGATCTATCCCTCGGCCGCAATATCATTCCTTCGGCCGCTAGATCCTTTGCTCGGCTGCCAGATCGTCTATTTTTCAGATTCTAGAACATTCTGTCAATCGTTTGATCCGTTCACAAAACCCTAGCAGCCAAATCCCGATGCGTTCGGGCCACGTTTGGAGATTACCATGAGGAGTTTGTGTTGCCCTATAATTCCAATTCAATCGTGCATTGTGATTGGATGGAGTGTGTCACCCCCATGCCTATATAAAGGGGCCTTCGGCTTCGAAATTAGATACACAACACACCCCCATCAATCACGAAGCTCTACAGAAATACACTCTCAAATCCCCTCTACAAAAGCCCCAACCTCCCGAAGGCAGCCACTAATCTGACGATCAAACCCCGAAGTTCAAACCCTAACCCTAGGATTTTCAAGAAGCAATCAGTCAATCACCCTCAATCCAAAGTGATCAAGCTACTGAAGGATCAAGGTGGTGAGGCCCAGGGGTCTCTGGTTCAATTTACTTTCTGTTTTTATGCTTAATCGTAGCTTTCTGATCATCTATTAGTCGTATAATCTGGTGTGAGGAAGAACATCGGCTGGGTCTTCGATCCATCGGCCGGTATATCAAACTAGGAGGATCTCTCGGCCGTGACATCCATTCACCGGCCGCGAGATCCATCTCCCTGGGACAGCCTTGTTTTATTCTGCTTTCTGATGCATGCTTTACTTATCGTCTTGGCTCACTTTATTCACTGTTAAAGGATAAAAACAGACTATGTGTTAGAATTAAACAATGCATGCGCTAATCTTATGTCGAACGATTATGGGCCAGTCTCACGACTGGGCAGAGAGGGATGCCTAATACCTTCCCCTCATTGAACCTTTGGCTCCCGTGCCCAGAATCTCTATCTGTTTTTCCTAGTTTTCTTAAACTAGGTGGCGACTCTATTTTTATGATAACCGTTATCACGTGGCGATGTTCCTAGCCATGGGAATGTCCGCGATCTTGGTTTATGAAGCAAACAACCAACAAACAGCAACGATCAATCTGTATGGCGATGCCCCGCTCTTGGGAGGTGTCTACACTTGGCATCCTTTAATGTGGTATGACCTATTTTACTCTAAGCATTCTATTAATAAAATAATGTACCGTTGTGTCTTGAATAATGTAGCTTGCAGTGGTTGATGTCTTTGTTGCATGTCACTTGACATAAGCTAATCACATGCCCTACGATTTGAAGCATGAGGTGTAATAAAATAAGTGTTTCATTCGAAATTCCAAATAGAGTGCACATAAGTCAAAATTACGTCTCTCGTCTTGTACGCTTCATGGCGTTGTATCTCTTGATGCATGATTATTTCAAGTCCCACCTTGGGGACCATCCCGATGATGAATGAATACATTGATTGCTGATTGACTTCTCGTAAACCCATGGACTTTTGGTGAGTACTTTTAGCCACTTAGAGGACCCAATTCAGAGCCAAATAGCATTTCGGACAGAAATACAAAATCCTAGAAGAATCCATCTATCGGCTGGGAGATCCATCTCACGGCCTCCACTTCATTCCTTCACCCGTGAAACATGTTGTTTGAAAATCTCCCTGAGAGATCGATTCCTCGGCCGTCAAATCCATTCCTTGGCCGCCAGATCCATTCCTCAGCTGCCAGATCCATTCCTCGACTACCAGATCATCTTTTTCCAGAATTCTGGAATGTTCTGTCATTCGTTTGATCGACGCACCAAAACCCTAACAGCCTTTTCCCGATTCATTAGGGCTACGAAAGGAGATTTGAACAGAGATCTTATTACCTTAATCTACCTTATTGATTCATGCCATTTGATTGGCCGGAGTGAGTCATCCCATGCCTATATAAAGAGGCCTTAGGGTTTCGAAAATATATATTCAATTCCTCCATCTCATAGCTCCAAGCTCTGTAGAAATCATCTCTCATATCCTCTCTACAAAAGCCCTAAACCTTTGTGAGCAACCGCATCCCAAGTGATCAAACCCTAAAGTACAAACCCTAATCCTAGGGTTTCGAGAAGAAGATCAGTCAATCACCCTCAATCCGAAGGAATCAAGCACTGAGGAATCAAGGTGGTGAGGCCCAGGGGCCTATGGTTTGATCTCTTTCATATTTTTTGTATAGTAATCGTAGTATTTTGATTATCTGTTAACTGTTTGCTCTGGTGTGAGGAAGAACATCGGCTGGGGAATCAATCCTTCGGCGGATACATCGACCCAGTGGGATTCCTCGGGCGTGACATCCATTCACTGGCCGAGGGATCTATTTTCCTGGAATAGTTTATCTTTTCTGCTTATTTCTGATGCATGCTTCAATTATCGTCTTAAGCTCACCATTAACTGTTTAAAGGCTAATAAAATAGATTATTTGTTTAGAATTTAAAAAAGCGTATATTAATTGTATGTTGAACAATTATGGGCCAGTCTCACGACTGGGCAAAGAGGGGTGCCTAATACCTTCCTCTTATTGTACTTTTGGCTCCCGTACCCGGAATCTCTATTTGTTTTTCCAAGTTTTTATAAACTAGGTGGCGACTCTGTTTTATGATAACCGTTATCGTGTGGTGATGTTCCTAACCATGGAATATCCATGATTTCGGTTTATAAAGTGAAAAGTAAACAAACAAACGATGATCAATCTATATGGCGATGCCCCATTTGGGAGGTGTCTACATAAAGAAAAATGAAATCTTTTTTCCTATGTGTGTTCTCTTAATAAGAAATCTTGCAAGAAAACTAAAAAAATTTCATTTTGGCAAGACCTATTTTGCAGGATAGTGTTTCCCATGGGAAAAATTGAAGTTGTGGGTCCTACAACTTTCCTGGTAACTGAACACACGGAAAGTTACACGAAAGTTGATTTTCACATCATTTCCCATCATTTTCGATTAACTGAACGGGGCCTATGATTCCAAATTCAATTTTGCTTGACTGCAACACCTTAGGCATGATTTGGAGAATCTGCAGTGCATGATCCGAGTCATCCATCTAGGCAATGGACAACTTAGACCTAAAATGGCCAAAATAAAATTTTGGCCATTGATTGTTGAAAGAACGACTTGGATCGTGCATTACAACCCTGTAGTGTAATCCTATAGGCCACTAACTATTACGTGTAAACCTATGAAACAGTTGTGAGAAAAACTGTAGGTGAGATGCACACAAGCTACACCATGCACAGGGGTAAAGGTATTGAGAGGGGATCAAGGTGGCATGTGCCACCCCTAGTCCGAGAAGAGACGGTGCAGATTATCTACGTGTTGGATCCATCTTGAGATCCCAAATAAATAATCCAAGTAGTTCATTTTGTTCAAAATAGTTTATGAAGTGTGCCCATAAAAAATCATCAGTTTAATCGAGTATCTATAAGGACTTGCTTTATTTATTCAATTTTTGGTCTTTAAATTTGTAGGTATCAAAATTTGAATGAATTGACCAAGCCCTTCTTGATATTGAACTGAACTAATTTTTTACAAGGACTCTTAAAAGAGAGTTTTAAACAAAATGAACTGCTTGGATCATTAATTATGTGAGACCCCAAGATGAATTCCATATTGAATTTGTCTACTATCATAAAAAAAGATAGGTACAAGATGAGTTTATTGTTGTTTTATGTTAATAAATAATTGACCTTAAAACATTTTTGACTATTGTAATTGGCTTATTTTACCACACGTGCAATTTTTTTTTTTTTGGGATATTACATATCTTGATGTTTGTGGGTGCCACCTTCCATTCCAGATTTGGATACGCCACTGACCATGCATTACCCTAGAAAAAGCTTTAAAAAATCTCAAACCGGTCTAAAAAACTAAACACTCTAAGATATGAATGAGGACACATAATGAAGGAAAATTATACAATATGATGTCTTAGTCCATTTTGTAGTTTATGCAAAGATTAAAAGGATCACTGACACACCGGCATACGCCATCAGAGAACCAAAACCACACGAAGGCAAGATGCCAACCAAAACACCACAAATCAAAATGAAAGCCAAAAACCCGCTAACAGAAACAATAGCTAACACCAAAAGAAAAACCCCAACCTTCTTAAAAAAAACCAACAAGCCGATAGAACAAAACCGAAAAACAAGAGAAACAAAACCACACCAAAAACCACAGAACTAAAATTCAAGAGAAAGAGAGACCTCATCCTCAAATTCATCATCCTCCTCCGCGAAATATCTTCCTCCAAATCGTCAAGAGCATTGATCCTTTCCACAAATTCTTCTTCCTCCATTTCAACAAATTTCTTTAAATAATAGCTTCTCTGCCCCTTAATATTAATGCCCAGCCTAGGTCTAGCTAATATCCAAAGTCTTACAAGCATTCTTGAAGAAAATGGAGTTCCTATTCTGAATATCATCGGAAGACAAGGAAGAAGCAAGGACATATTTGTTTCTCTGAGTCAATATAACGCCTTTAACCCCAATATTTGCTAGAAGCTTCGTTTTAGTAATTTGTGGCCACACGCCCCGAAAATCGATCGCGATAAGCAGGTGCGCACCTTTTTAGAAGCGCGGCGAAACGCTCAATTCAAAGTCGCCACTTGGGTTTGAAGGTCGGCCACTCTAGGAACCGAACTTGAACGCTTGCTACATTGTTTGATTTGAAAAGGCTTGTAGACTGGTCCGTCGTCACCTTGATATCTTAGGTTCGGGAGCCAAGTTACGAGAGGGGAAGGGTTTTAAGGCACTCCTCTCGCCCAATCAAGAGATCAATCTCTACTCAGACATTTGTAAAACGTTTGCGATTCTCTCTCATTAATCAATTTTTAGCCAGTTAGGGCGTAGGAACAGTTTAAAGGGATTAAAACTGTAACATGTTTGCAGAATGTGATAGATGACATGCTCGCTTATTGAAACAGCTAGTATAGGATGAAAACAGACTCTTATGGGAGCTTAAACAAACTGGAAATCACTTTTTTGGAGTGTCATGCGCAGGAAGAAACCAGCATACACTGATCAAGTCACTGCATGCTAATCAGACCTGCGCGCGCTACTCCATGACCTGCGTGCGCCAGTAGGTTCAAACCCATAGTTCTTATTTTCAACCCTCCGGGCTCTAGAAGGACGAATGCACACCCAGGACAAACCACGCAGTTCATATGGCAGTTAACATACAGTTACAAGCAGTTTGAAAGGGCTACAAAGCCACAAAATGAACAAAACACCCCATAAACAGTGTGGGGATAAAATAAAGGCCAAAGCCTAGTTACCCATGTAAGGCCAGCCATTGGTTAGAGACTGGACCTGCGCGCGCGGGTTGACCACTGTTGCGCGCTAGTCTGAGCCATTTAACCGGTGCTTGATTTTGTATATTTCTGGGTTCTGAGACATGTCCTGAAAGACCCCAGGGGTACTTCATAGCAGTAGGTTTGAATATTAAAATAAAACTAGTAGTTTTAACAAAGAAAAATAGTAAATTGGTTGTTAGTATGCTTATAGTGATCTATATACAAAGGAGAGCATGAAATAAACAAGACCTCAGTCTCCACGAAAGATCTACGCGCGCAGCCACAGAGTGGCGCGCGCGTGCTATAAACCGGCATGCGCTGGTCCTTGCCACTACGGTTTTCAAAACCTTGCTAGTTTTAGGATCATGACTTGGTATTGATTACCAGCCTTAACCCTATCAAGAAAACAGTACAAAGGTATATACCTTTGGTTTTAGGTTTGAAAAGATGATTGAGCTTGAGTTGGAAGGATGAATGAAGGATGTTTGAAGGGTAGAAGTGTTGGTGGATAAAGAACAAGTAGTAAGTTGGAAGTTTGGTTTGAATGCCCTTTGTATCTCTTTCAATGAACAAAGAGATGAACAAAAGTTAGTAACATTGGCTTGTATCTTTTTTTGTAACCCTTTGGATGGAAGAGTGATGGGGGTATTTATAGGGCAATCACCTTCCATAAATGAAAACCCTCCATTATTGGAAAGCATTCCATTAATAGAAACCTTCCATTAATGGAAATCCTCTATTAATAGAAAGCATTCCATAAATGGAAAGCTTCCAGAAACCTTTCATAAATGGAAAGTAAAAGGTCAGCCGTAACTTTAGCCAACACGCACGGGTCGTTGACTTGTGCGCGCGGGTCTAAACAACTCTGTATCAGTCAACAGTCAAACTTTAACTGTTGACCAACACGTGGCACTTGGACCAATGCGTGCTGGTTTTGGACCAACGCGTGCTAGTTTTGGACCAATGCGAGCAAGTGAGCTTTCTAGCTTTTGAATTGGCTTAGGCTAGGCTAGGTTCAAAAGAGTGTCAAACACTCAAACATGTTATCATTTCCGGTGTGTTCTTAATCCGTTTCATCATTGGGGAATCAAAAATCGCAAGTAAACTAATCTGGAAAGTCCAGATAGGGGTGTCTACATAATCTTCATCTTCGACCTTCTCACTCTCCTTTCTAGTTTATGAATGGCATCAAGGAACGTGTTGTGTTTTAGGCCATCAAAAGGATTCACGAATCCAAGATCATTACCTCCGACCTCCCGAACCCCATCGTCACCCCCATTTAGAGTCATAATGTCACCTGTGCCTATAACTAACTTCCCATTCCCAATTCCTTCCACAAGGTGAAAAGAAACCAAAGGAGAGCAAGATAATTTTTTCTTCCATTTTTCTTCTTCTCTTTTTCCTTTTTTTTCTTTTTCTTTCCTTAAGTTCCAAACGGAGCCTCAATTTTTGTTTTTAAAAAAAAAAAAAAAGATACGGATTTCCGTTTGCCAATTGTCCCATTTTCCCACCCTTTCCACTCTGATAGGTCCTTTGAATGGTGAGAAACAATGGAAATGGAGTAAAAGGGAGAAGCCTTTAGTTGTTTGATAAGTGGACCAGTTTTTTTTTTCCTTTTTAAATTAAAATAATTACTACTTCTAACATGCACGTTAATTAATCTGGATCTGAACACACACTGGCAGACACGGGTGCGGCCCGTGCAGGCGGGAGCTATGACACCCCTAAGCAGCAATGTTATGAATACCGTACCGGCCAGGGTACCGATTTTCCTACTGGTACGGTACGTACCGGTACCGGTCAAATACCGGGTACCGTTTCGGATTCCTCGTTACTAATAAATTTCTACAAAAAATTCACATATTTGATAAACTTAACCTTTATTTTTGTAACCCAAAATTATTAATGTTGAATACATATAGAAAAGATTGTGAACTTGAATAAAATGAGGATTTGTAATTGAAAGTAGCAAAAAAAGATAGACAAAATATACTGGTTAGTTTCAAAAAAAGGAAAAGAAAAAGGACTAGAAGCAGGGGATAATGGTGTGTGCACACTACACAATAATAGTACTCCGAGTATCTCAAAAAAAGCTAATGCGTGCATCAAAAAGCAACTGTCCCACTCAGCTCATATTTCCAAAATCAACAGAGAAGAAAAGGAAGTCTGAAAACTCTACCACTGTAGCCCTTTTTGCGTTTTTTTTCGATCTGGTTCACTGGCCATGGTTATCTCCTCAAGAAAGAGGTTATTTTAGCTCAGTTCACAGATTGAAGAGGCGTGAACAGCAGATCGAGGTTGAAGATGCGTGAACAGCAGATCACGTACAACCGGAAATCTTCTTTTTAATAGCTCCGATCTTCTTCTTCTTCTTTCTATTTCTTCATATTTTCCCCCCACGGGTCGATCCATACCGCCGGGAATCACCGAACCGGCCGGAACTTTCCGTTACCGCCCGGTACCGCCGGTATTGACCGGAAAGTTCTCTGGAACGGAATTGCACCTATCTTATACCGGTTTCTCTCCAAAACGGTACGTACCGGCCGGTACGGAACGGTATTGATAACTTTGCTAAGCAGACAGAGTACCGAAAATATTACTCGAATATATTTTCTGTACTCTCATTATAATGTAGTAGTGTTTTGGCCTATTTAAAAATTTTAAATCATAATAATTTTGCTACTTTAAAGGGAATGGGGAGTGCTGCGAGCAACCTTGCAAAGCGGGTGTAAAGCGGTCAATCCGGCCATTCATATCAACAATCGACGGCTCAAATTTTAACCGAGCAATGGATGGTTCAGATTTGTACGCACTCTCAATTGAAGGTTCGGATCTTAACCAAGCAATGAACGGTTTAAATTTGTAAGCGCTTAGATTCACTACGAGCCGTCCGTACCGATATGAACGATCAGATCGATCGCTTGACATTGCTTTGCAGGGAGATGCACGGTATCATCCCCATGTCCTCTTTAAAGGTATTGTTTTTAGAAACTCTAATGGAAACTCCAAACTCTGAACCGGTGAGTATGGAACAATTTTGTGGAGGAAAATGATTTTCACTCCTTTTTTTTTTATTATGGAACTTCATTTTTTGTCTTTCAATGAAGTTTTTGTATACATTTTTCACTAAAAGACAATAAAAAAAGTGCCATAATTAAAATAAAATAAAAAAGAGTGTGAAAATCATTTTCCGTGAAGAAAAAATGAGTCAGGATATATATGGATTGCATCCGACTAGAAACTTGTCCATCCAAGATGATATGGATTGCCATTAAAAAAACACATGATAAGGATTGAGAAAATTATTGAATTGGTCCCACTTATTATGAGATACAGTCTGGCATAGATAACTTCACGTTTTTTCCCTTTTTTCCCAGATCAGATAGATAATACTCCGTACATCATATCATATGTGGGGTCGGTAACCCATCGCATGGGTGATGGTCATAGACTCATAGGATAGAAGGATATACTCCCTCCGTCTCTTATTTAGAGTCCAGTATTCTATTTTGAGCTGTCCCTTAATAAGTATCCATTTTGTAAAATTAGGAAGGTAAAAATTGGTGCATTATCTATTTTGTCCCTAAAGTATATTTCATTTTGAAAAGTTAGTAAGTAAAAGTGTAATGATGATATGTAAATAGGAAAAGTGGAGAAAAAAGTTGATGTGAAATGTGTAATAATGATGTCTTTATAATAAGTTGGAGTTACGAAGCAGGACACTTAAAAAATGACGGAGGGAGTACTTTTTTAAGTTACACTCCTCCAAAATGCCAGCGCCCCTGCTCTCAATTCTCGTTTTCATGAATTTGCGCATACAATGCGCATTCACATATTTTAGTAGATTGTGATATGTTTTAATGACACTTTCACATACGCTTGTATGCGCTCCTGCTCCGGCTTACGCATGCGAATTATGTGAGTTAGGTATAGTTGCAGCATCACTCTTATTCTTTATGCTGTGTTTGGTTTGTGTTATGAAATTTTTTTTGAAAAATAGTAGGAGTAATAAGTGGAAAGAGATAGAGAGGGAAATATTGGAAGTAGGGAGAATCTAGGGGAAATTTTTTGAAAAATTCTTTTCCAAATGTTCTTTTCTTTTTCTTTTTCTTTTTCTTTTTCTTTTTCTTTTTCTTTTCTTTTTTGGTCAAAACGGAAAATACTCTTCTTTACATTCATGCGGCATGAGAATCATGCATGCCGTACAATAATGTCTTATCCAATTTGGATATAATTACGACGACAACCCTCTATTCCTCCAAAGTAACACAATTACCTCATTTTCCTGAAATATATACACTTCAATCACTTGCTTTGTTATAAACACTGAACCCATTCCGTTAGCCTACTATACCATTGACCCATCTGATCTGAAAAATGTGTTTAATTTTAATTTTCTAACCTTAAAACTGGCGGATCAAAAAAAAAAAAAAAAACCTTAAAACTGCAAATACAACTCCATCTTCGAAATATAGATCGTATGTGGAATCACAATGGATACGAATTTCACATTCGTGTCTTCGAACTCCTAAAATCTTATATACCTTTGAACCCGTTCCGATCCCTTTGGGAAAAAAAATTTGGCACCTCATTCCCGCTCCCAATGGGGATCAGGATTATTTGCCCCCACCCCAATCATCAAAATTGAAAGTACACCTTTGCATTCATATTTACAATTTGGGTCAAAAAAAATAACATTGGCATTTTGTTTAAACCTATAAAACAAAAAATGTGCTCAAAATAAACATATCGGGCTAACGTATATAAACCCAGTCCCAACTTCAAAAGTCCTAATTACCCACAAGATTTTTTCATCTAAAAATCCATACTCAACCCAAATAAATATTCGGGATTAATTCATCCACGAGTGCAAATTTTTTCACCCTCGCAAGGGTATGCTCATTCTGAGTGGAACTACTCATTCTGATTGCAATTTTCTCACCCTTCTATGAGCATTTCTGATGCAGATTGGGTTGCGTCTACATTTTTGGATCAACTGGACCGAGCACAACCCAAACTTTACTGGAGGCAGGGTATGTAGCAGTGGCAGATTGACCCATGGGCTGTAGAATTGAAGCAGAACGGCCCATTGATCAATACTCATATTCCTTTGGAAAATGATCACGATGTTTTTTGGCCGTTTGATGTTATTTAGCTTTCTAAAAGGGCAATTTTTCCGTTGATAGTAATACTTAATTTGCTTATAACTTCTAGTAGGAAACTCCGTTTTAGTTGTCATCTGTTTTGGCAATCTTATATTTCTTTCTAGTTTTCGTTTCTATAGTCAAATTAGAATTTTCCTTTTTTGACAATTTTCGTCTTTCTTTCAATTAAGGTTTGATTTGTCTTCCTATTTTGTCTAGGATTTCTACGGACCTATAAGGGTTATTGTAAGCCTTAGGGCAAGTTTTTGATGTTTAATGAATGAAAAATTAAGATTTATCTCTATATGAGTATCTGTATCTATGTTTGTGTTTCAAAGGGAGAACCTTTTTCATAGACAGGTTCGTGATCGGATATCGTTTGATATGCTTCATTACAATTTTTTTTTTGTTGAAAAAATCACTTAATTAAAGATCACTCTTCTAGCATTTTTAGTGTGGGCAACATGCCCTTAAAATTTGGTTTAAAAGGCCAGATCGAGGGAGCGCTAGCGAGACGAGCACTTAATTCAGAGTTGCCACTTGGGTTTGAAGGTCCGACACCTAAGGAACATAACTTGAAACGCTTTCTACGCTATTTGATTTGAAAAGGTGAAGGCACCAGTCCGTCATAACCATATCTGGGTTCAGAAGCCACGTTACGAGAGAGGAAGAGTTTTAAGGCACCCCTCTCGCCTAATCCAAAGATCAGTCTCTACTTAGGCATTTGCGAAAATATTTACGATTCTGTTTGATTAATCAATTCTTTAGCCATTTAGGGGTGGGGAACAGTTTAATGGGGATTAAAGCTGTAATACGTTTGCAAGATGTGATTGATAACATGGATGCGAAAGCAATAAAATAGGGTAAAACCAAGTCCTGTTCAGAAGAGAAAATCCAGTGCACTGTTCCAAACTTGACATGCGCAAGAAGGAACTTGCCTGCACTGACCAAAGCCACTGCACATAGTTCCAACCTGTGCGCGTCAATATCAAACACGCGCGCACGGTTGTGCTTTTTCTCACAGTCTCTATTTTTATCCTCCTTCTGGGCTCTGGAAGGACCAGTGCTCACCCATGACCAAACCAAGCAATTTATAATAATTACACTACACAGTTTAAAAGCTGAAAAGCCCAACAAATAAACAAAACACCCCATAAACAGTGTGGGGGACAAAACAGTGGCCAAAAAGCCAAGTCACCCATGCAAGAGCAACACACTGAAAAATCACTGGATCAAGACCACCTGCACACGCGGGTTGGGAACTTGCGCGTGCCCATCCAAGCTATTTTCCAGTACTTGTTCTCACATGGCTCTGGGACATGTCCCAATATACCCAAGTTGGTGTTCCAACAGAATAGAAATAAGTATTGAAGTACAAGCTAACAGTTTTAACATAGGAAAGCAGTAAACTGGTTTTACATGCTCACATGGATGATCTACAAAGAAAATAATATAAAAGAATAAGGTCTCTGTCCCCACGCAGATTTGCACGCGCAACCACGGAGTGGCGCGCGCGAGCTAAGGACCAACGCGCGCAGGTCCCACGTTCGCACAATTTTTGAAACCTGCTAGCCTTAGGGCTAGGACTGGTATTGATTACTAACCTTGACTCTGTTAACCCCCCTGAGGGATCAGAACAGAGAGCAATACAAAGGTGTTATACCTTTGATTTTTGGGTTTGAAAGAGTATTGAGCTTTTTTTTTTTGATAGGCAAGAGTATTGAGCTTTAATGTTTGAGGTTGAATGAGGCGTGAAAATGGGGTATAAGATTTTGTAACCTTTTTTTTCTAACCTTTCTAACCCAAGGTGTGTGAAAATTTGTAACCCTTTGAAAAGGGGGGTATTTATAGAGTAAAACACCTTCCATTAATGGAAACCTTCAGAAATCTTCCATTAATGGAAAGCATTCCATAAACGGAAAGCTTCCAGAAACCTTCCATAAATGGAAAGTAAAAAAAAGGGGTCAGCCGCAAATTTAACCACAGCGCGCGGGAAGGAAACCGACGCGCGCGCTAGTAGGGTTCAGGAAGATTTTAAGGGTTCCAAATGCTCAAAGCTCAACCACTCATCATTCTCGGGGAGTTCTTGATCCGTTTCATCATTGGAGAATCAAAAATTAAAAAGAAAGAAAAACAATCTGGAAGCCCAAATTAGGGGTGTCTACATTTAGTAGCAAAATACCGATTATGGTTGTGTAATCATTTTTTTTCTTATTCGACGAGCTCATTTTGAAGACCTCTACTTAACGAATGCCACACAATTCTTTGGAGCCCTCCTTTTAACAAACGAACCATATTAAGGTTAATAAATGAATCGAACAAGTTGAAGAGTTAATTGATCAATCTTTGTTTGTTTCAAAATTGAAAAGCTTGAAAATTAAATGAGCTTCGAAAAGAGGTGAGTCAAGTTTATACAAGCTTCAACCAAATAAAACAAATAGCCATTCTCAAGTTGAATTTTGGATGCATTAAAAGTTGAACGAGCCGAGTAATAACTTGTTCTAGCTTGGCTTTAAAGCTTAAGGAGCTTCAAAAAAATGTTTAAATTTGATTTATTTCATATATAAGCAGATGTTAAACGAGTCTTTAATGAGCTAGTACAAGCTCAAACTGAAGTAGCTTGTTCGCTATCGGCCCTACGAGAGGGGGGAAATGCATGTGGTTCCTGCGGGTTTTTTTTTTTTGCCACATGTTATATAACAGCAGGGGTTAAAGGGAAGTTAATAAGTTATTTCACGAAGGGTTTAGAGGCTATCCATAGCCCTGAATCCACAAACGTCCACGATAGAGCTCGAACCCTAACCTTTCTTATGGGACGACCAGGAAATACCATTGGACTACAAACCCTTTGGCAGTTCCTGCGGGTTTGGAGAGGGAGAAAGAAACATGTGTATCTTCCGTGAATCTATATGTCATTACACGGCGTTAAATATGAAAGGTCGGTGCCATATTAGAGAAGAGGTGGAGCGGCATTGCAATTTGGGAGGAATCCAGGAGATGTCAGTGCAATTTATCCTTCTTTTTTTTTGGTTGAAAGAGCAGTGACTTCGCTTATATACCACTCCTCCAAGTCTCCAATCACGACACACTAGTCTATTCAAAGCTCAACCCAATCATTTTATGTGTCTTCCCATTGCAGCTAGCTATAAACTCCAGCTAGCCCACGGCTAGAGAAAAATGTGAAGGAGCACAACAATGTCCCCCCCTCTCTCCACCTTAGAAACCAGGTTTCTCCACTCTCTCCTTTTCTCTCTCTAGACTTCTGTTTTTCTTTTCTTTTTTGCTGTCTTTTCCACTTGTATTTTCTGATTTTTTTTTCTTAGGACATGGTTGCTTCATTGTAATGGTATGATTCCTCGGGCCAGCTCGTGTGACCGGATTTGCGAATCAAAGTAGACCATATATCCAATATGATCACATATCTGGTGTATAAACATGTCTAAGATATACTTTGTGGGATAGCATATGCAATACCATGATGATGTAGTCATAATCATCCAATCACTGCTAATCCAGTAGGAATCTAAAACCAGCTTTATTAGCACTATGTAGATGGGTACAACGGCCTCTGATACCCACCCACCCCCCCCCCCCCGGCCAAGAAAAATATAAGCCTGTGATGGATAAGCTTATCCCTAAAGAATGACTCTTGGACCAATTTCTTGATTTCCATGAGCCGTGAGGGTCAAAACCAGAGTACTGCTATACTGAGACTGTTTTCCCTAGTCTTATGAACTTTTTTTTCACAAAGAGAAATTGGTTTGGAGTATGTCTATAATGCTTTTTCTTTTAACTGATTTCTGTCTTTCTTACACGATTCCTTCTCATTTTCTCCTTAATTTTGGATGCTTTTCTTTTTTGCTGTCTTTTAACTGATTTCTCTTGGTGTGTTCTTAATTTGCATTTCACTTTGAAGTCTTCACATTCATTTTGTTTGGTAGGTATCTTGATTCTTGCAAGCGGCATGAAGTGGAGCCGAACTCAAAAGTTTTATCGTGGTTTTACGAGGTCCTACTTTGTTGTTTGATTATTCTGTTTTACTCATCCTAGCTATAGTACTGGAGAACAAAACGATCACAGATATGAATGATTACTTTCTCTTTCCATTTTTTCGCTTCACTTGTTTCTTTTTCTACCTCCCTCCTATTTGATACTCTCATTGTATGATGGGGAAGGACAACTACTCATTGAATCTTGAAGAACTAAAGTGGTCTTGGGTCAACAAGTTGCATGGAAGCACAGAAATGTTTGGATAAGACAAGGTCATAGAAATGTCGAAGGATCATTTGGGGGGTTTGGTATCATTGTCAACTAGAGCCCAAACCAAGTGGTAAACATATTGTGAAATTGTTACTTAATAGGCAGTCACAAGTACAAATTTGAGCTTGAGAAAAAAGGGCCAACAAAGTGGTTTGGTGTTTGCTTACTAGGCTCATAACCTGGGTTCAGTTCTCATTTGGGGTTTTATTCCCCACCACCCATTGCTGTTTCCCCTAGGGTGGACTCCTATATGACACATTCATCGACATCTAACTTGGTTCACCATCTCATGACTACTTCGATTTTTGTAGTAACAAATATTTGAAATGTTTGAGTTAGTATCATGTCAGGCTATGTGTTCTTTACAAAACGAAATGTGAATCTTCACTTACTAAATAGTCTATGAAGCACGGACACTTCTATAGGTCGCCGTATATGTGTCCGACATGCCGGGACTTGGTAAAAAACCTACGGGATATGCCACTTGGTGTGTCTATTAAATTTAGTTAAGCTTTTCCAGGGGAAAATGGGGGGACACAGAGGGGACATGGAAAGACATGTATGGGGGACACAGAGGGGATCAAATATGCAATTTTTTAAAATTCGTTTGGGGTCAATTGGTATTATTTCAAGTATTTTGGGTTAATGTAATGTATATATGATGTTTGTATATACATATTGATGTTTCATGCTTCTACATATAACTTTGTTTCCACTGGTTTAAAATAATTACTTTTTTATTAATTTTTGTCCTGTCCCCCATTGTGTCCTTCTTTCCATTTCTTTAGAAATCCCGTGTTCATGCTACATCTCGTAAATGGTGCAAATGAAGCCTAGCTGCTTCTTATACTTAATGGCACTTTACCATTTGGTACTATAAAGGAAATTAAGCTTCAAGTTCAAACTTTGCGAGCCAATATTCATATTCACAGATGAGCTCTTTCCTATCCTTCATGAGGGGCGGGGCTTCACTCAGGCCTAACATATGAACATGTGTAACACATTTATGCTAAGCACATTGGGGAGCTGGTCCTTGATGGAGGAGACCAACCTGCCTCTAATAGAATTAGTCGAATTTGAATATGGCTGTTTACTGACTTCTTGAAAGGTTGGACGGTATTCTCTGTTGAGGTTGACAAATCTATTCCAACGACCTACTTTTTTGATACCTCTTCACTCAGGCAAAGATTCAGAAATCCACTCAACAGAAATGCAATATGGCCATTTTATTGGACTGTCTGAAGGATGCTGATTTCCCTCCACTTGTTGATGTATTCGTGGAAGTCAACTCCTCAGATATTGATGCAGTTGACATAACTCAAGCATCACACTGCTCCTTAAGCAAAGACTTTGTCATTTCTTTGTTGGATGCAATTAATTTGAAGCTTCGAATTGGTGATCTCCTGGATATATCACTTGTGGACGACTTCTTGCGGTATGTGCCACTGTTTTGATAACATAATCGACTAATCGTTCTAATGGTCCTCATTCCCATGCATTAATCTTGAAAATCGGCAAAATCTTGCCAATCTTTCAGTTTATATGGGTGGTTTCTTGATACTGCAAACTTAATTCTTTGTTGATTTGGGATGTCTTCAGGGATCCTTCCAAAGGTGGTTTGTCTTGCAATGTTTTGAACCTCAGGTCTTCTCAGATGGGAGACTTCAACATATCAGGAAGCTTCAAGCACTTACACACCCTTAATCTGGACTTTTGTGCTTCTCTTACTAGTTTGCAGAAGGATTCTTTCGCTTGCCTACCGAATCTGATGCGTCTTTCAATGTGTGAAACCGGAGTTACTAATCTTTGGACGACTAGTGCTGCCTTGTCAAAACTAACTTCATTGGTGGAACTCCGGTTTCAAAATTGTATGTGTTGCAAAGGCACTGGGCCTTGCCCTGTGTCATTCAGTGTAACAGAGGATCTGCAGCTCGCTTGTCACAGAACTGGTTCAGGTAATTGAATTTTGTACAGTGGCACTTCATTTATTCTTTTTCTTTCTTTGGTTTTGTTTTAAATGTAAATTAGTTTTTCCTGTTTGAAATATTCAACGCATACCCGCAGAGCACGCAACATAAAAGTTCTACAAATTTGTAGCAACATCGGGACTTTCTAAAATGTTCCCATTAGAATTCCTGATGGCTAATGTGCTATCTTTTCTCACTCAGGATTTATATGGAGCTTTTGGTTCTTGTTTTCTATTTTTTACTCCATATTTGTTTAGGTTTGCGAGACTGAATCATGAGTTATCCAATTATTGCTTAGTTGAATTTTCAGGCCATCTTCAAACAACAAGCTCACCGGAGCATTCATCTGATCTTCTTCCAGTTTTGGATGGAATGTCTAATCTGCAAATTGAGGTTAAAACAAAGTTTCTTATGTGAAGAAGTAATATGTGACTTCACAATAAGCTATCTAATGCTAAAGGATTTTCTGCTCTGTATGGCAGGTTTCTCTTAGCGGATTGTGTGCTCAAGATGAAAATAAGTCTCCTGCTAGTGCAATTAATTGCAGCACAGAGGATGCCTGTACCACATTCAGGAAGTATGTTTCACATCATCCTTCGCCTATCTGCTTCGAGAAACATTATAGGGTGTACATGATTATCTCATTGCCTCGCTTGGCCGTTTTAGATAACCGGCCAATCAGGGAGCTGGAAAGGGAAACGGCGAAGGCAAAATTTTCAGAATGTTATGAGTTATTACCATATAAAAGACAGCACAAAGAGAGTGTTGTCAGCATTTTACATATGCGTGAAACTGGGGCGAGTACAAGCCACAATCGATACTCATCCAGGCCAAGGCAGTCATTTTCCTATGGAAAGAGTCCATATTTCTACTCCAGGTCTCTTTGTGCAGCCAAGCTTGGGTGTTCAGGATGGCCACTCTTACATCCAGTATCCAATATCTGCCCTATTTCCAAAGATGAAGGTAAGAGCCTTCGGCCAAGGCAGTTTGAGTATCATCCATCAAACTCTAGTCTCATGGTTTTTGGAACTCTGGATGGAGAAATAATCGTTATCAACCATGAAAACGGGCATATTATTGGTTATGTCCCTTCCCTTGGCTCTACAAACAGTGTTCTGGGCTTATGTTGGCTTAAGACATATCCATCAAAGGTATGCCAACCATCTCTAGATGTTTTGTTGTTTTAGCAAAATCTTGTTATCCCAATTCCCAAAAGAACTAGTAATTTTTAGGCTGCTTAAGTCACTATATTTCGAAACCAATGTGATGTATAATGTTTTTCCTACTTTTTGGTAACTCGATGTAATGTGGTAGAAAAACCTTTTGATCTTCTTTATGGGGTACCTGCTAATATCTGCTCCCTTTTGCATTGAATAATCAGTTCCTTGCTGGTTCAGATAATGGTGCCTTGAGGTTATATGACATGAATGATCTGCTACCGAATATTGCCGATGGCTATGCTAGTCCCTGTAATGTTACCGTTGGCAATTTTGAGCAGCTGACATCTGTTCATGTCAATGCGACGGATGATCAGTTAATTGCAAGCGGTTACGCCAAACATGTGGCGATTTATGACATTAACAGCGGCAAATGCTTACAGTTATTCAAAGATATGCATCAAGGACCCATTAATGTGGCTAAATTCGCCCACCATTCTCCTTCCATATTTGTTACTTCATCCTTTGACCGCGACATCAAGATGTGGGACTGTCGGCAGAATCCAATACGACCTTGCTATACAGTTTCAAGCTCAAGAGGGAATGTAATGGCTTGCTTCTCTCCCGATGATCATCACGTGCTTGTGTCAGCTGTGGATAATGAGGTATTTCAATTAAACGTAGATTCTATCAAAGTAATCACAATTATATGTGGCAATCTGTATGTTCCCTCCGTCCCCAAATAAGAGTTCAGTATTCGATTTTGGGCTGTCCCCGAATAAGTGTCCATTTTGAAAAGTTAATGGGTAAAAGTTAATATGAAATGTGTAACGATGATGTTTCCTCAGTAAGTTGGAATTACGAAGCTGGAGTGGACACTTAAAAAATGGACGGAGTGGGTATTTTTTTATTTCTTTCCATGTCCCCTACATGTCTGTATCCCCACTAATCCAGAATTGCTGTGTCACATGCCCATATATGTTCCCATGTCTGTGCTTCTTAGCTTTTAAGTATTACTCTTCTTGCAGTTTAGTTGCACAATTACTAACTAAACTTGTATTTATTTTGGACTTTGACTGGGCACTGCCTTTGATTGAGGTTTTTTTTTTCCAATTGAGGCTTATTAATACTTTTATACTAGCATTGTTGTTAAAGAATTAGTGGTGGATTGACCTGCTTATGCTCGGGTTCGGGAATGCAAAGGGCCTTTAGGGGCAACAAGGTCTCCAACCTCTGTAAACTCTCAAATACAGGAGTCTCTAGCTAGATATTCTGTTATATATGCAGTGCATTTTTAAATAAAATGGTGTTGTTTGATGCTACAAAACTGAGGCTAACAGCCAAGGCTTTACCAGGTTAAGCAACTTATGGCGGTGGATGGGAGCCTTCACACAAAGTTTGAGATACCTCCAACCGGAAGTTCCCACAACTACACTCGGTCGTATTACCTGAATGGAAGGGACTATATCATCAGTGGGAGTTCTGATGAATCTGTTGTTCGTATTTGCTGTGCTCAAACCGGAAGGCGCCTTAGGGACGTTTATTTGGAGGACAGGAGCTCAAGAACCTCAATGTTTGTGCAATCCTTAAGGGGTGATCCTTTTAGACACTTTCAAATGGCCGTCTTAGCAACCTCTGTGCATCCCGGCTCAAAGTCAGAAATCATCAAGGTCAATTTGCTTGCATCCTGCCATGGCATAAAAGAATATTCTCTCGCGCGTTCCTCTCGTCTGGGAGGTTAATGTTTGTATCTTTTTAATGTGTTCATGTAATTATATATCTCCGGAATTATACGTCTCCAAATCTATGCATATGTGGAGCAGTTAGCCGACGTTGTGTGTGTTAATAAATGTGATTGTTTTTGTGACGCCCTAATTACAAACCATTATAAGCAATAGTAATATTTATAAAAGATAAGAGTGGAATACATAATATATCTCAATCTCTAATATAGGTCATTATGAAAGCTTTGAAGTGTTTGGTTTTTTTTTTTTTTTGGGTAGTTACATGGAGTATTTGTGTAATATTTTGTTTTGTCTCGCTACTGTTTCCAAAAGAGGTGCAGATGAGGATTGTCATGCATGTTTTTAAGATGTAGATGCTTGTTTAACGGTTGTGCAACGGTTGTGCATTCCTCAGTGATACGACGACTGATGGAGATTCTAAACCTCATAACGGTAAATCCCTGAACAATTAATATATTAGCAAACCATAATTCTGTTGGGAAACCATTCCCAGAACCCAGTAATAACGCGTACAGATTAGACAACAAGAAAAACTGTAAAACCCTACAAGGCGGAATTAGGGTTTCACCTCAACTCCTTGCGACACGAACGCTGGTTGAACTTGTTATAGCACGTCTTGCTATAAGCCACGTATACTACTCGATTGCACCTTACGATCTTCTATCGTATTCCCTGCACGTCTAGAACACGAACCAAGTATGGACTTTTTTGTGATCCGTTTGCTCTCTCTAAGCCTGCCTCTATTTCGTGAATAATAAAAAATCTCTCACTGACCTAGAGAGCATAACGTGTATATATAGGATTACGATAGGGACCTAAGGAGTAATAAGTTAGGGCTCCCAGTGTAAATAAGAAACCCTAATCCCACCAGGATTCTATTTCTTATTTCACTAATTATAATTCACCCCACTACAGAATTATAATTACATTCTCGTCCTTATCTCAATTATATTACGAGCTCCATGATATTAAATACTTATTTATCTCCCCACGTTAAGATTACAGATACCCGTTGATTAAAATAAATTACTAACAATCTCCCACTTAATCAACATCTTAACCTTGAGACTATCCGCTTAACTTATTCGATATGTCGGATATCAAATCCACCTGCAGGGTTTGACATATTCGAAACTTATAAGCTTACTCAAGGGGGTATCATCAATCCCTATTGGGACGTGGATTCTATCAATAATTAATAGCTGTCATATACATAATGTTGCGACCCAACTCACCGAGACTATTGACCGTATAAAGATCTCACCCTTTAATGAATCAAAATCAACAACATTAAATATATACCTCTAATAATTATCTTTGGATTAAGAGCACAAGCATTCATAATAACCATGAGGTTCCAATTGTCTTATGAAATTAGTATAAAGATAATTACCTCAAAGCGGTCCCGTTCAATACACACAAAATATACTAGCACAATGAGTTGGAATTAGTACCATTCTCTGTAGTCAAGACAGACCTACTAAAATATTGTGCTACAGTCCTACCGATGGTGTGTCAAATTCCAATCTTCTGTGTGTAAGCCGTACTCTACACACTGGATTATCTACTATGTAGAATAAAAGACACACATGCACAACATTCAAAAATATTATGCAAATATTGCCCATAAAAGATTCTCATCAAAAAATGGATAAAACTGATTAATACATAACAATATTAATCCATCATATAAAAACATAACTTTTACATAACCTCCTAACAAACTCCCACTAAGACTCAAAGTCATGCTGCCACGCATCTCACTCACATTCCTTTTACGTGACTATCAAAAGTCTTAGCCTGTAAGCTGTACGTAAGAGAATCTGCTAGGTTGTTTACCGATGCGATCTTGGTCACAGCTACATCACCTCTCTGAACGATCTCTCGAATCATATGATACTTACACTCGATGTGTTTTCCTTCTTAAGAGTCAATGACTCCTTAGAGTTAGCAATTCCACCACTATTGTCACAATAGATGTAATAGCTAATTGCATTAAAGGAATCACTTCTAGATCCATCAAGAAGTTTCTAAGCCAAAATGGCCTCTTTGGTTGCTTAAGAAGCTACCACATACCTGGCCTCCATGGTGGAATCAATCAATCCACGATTGCTTGATACTCCTCCAACTTATGGCTCCACCTCCTAAGGTAAACACATATCCGGAGGTAGACTTTCTGGAACCCTTGTCTGACATAAAGTTTGAGTCTGTGTACCCACAAGGTACCAGACTCTCTGACTGGAATACCAACATATGATCTCTAGTTCTTTTCAGATACTTGAGTATATGTTTCACTGTAGTCCAAAGCGCTTGCCCTGGATTAGACTGAAATCTACTAACCATGCCAACGGCAAAGCAAATATCAGGTCTAGTACACAGCATAGTAAACATGAGGCTTCCTACTGCCGAGGCATGAGGAACTGCCTTCATCTCCTCAGGTGTCTTAGGACACTGATCCTTGGATAGGTTGATTCCATGTCTAAAAGGAGGAACCCATTCTTGGAATCCTGCATGCTAAAACGGGCAAGAATCTCATCGATATAAGTAACTTGTAATAAGCCCAATATCTTATTCTTGCGATCTCGCATAAGCTTAATCCCAAAGATGTGATCGGCTTCTCCTAAGTCCATTTCGAATTGGCCGGATAACCACACTTTCACTGAAGACAACACTCCCACATCGTTTCCGATGAGCAGGATATCATCGACATATAGCACTAGAAACACTACCACTTTTCCGTTGCGCTTCTTGTACACACATGACTCATCCGGACATTGATCAAAACCAAAAAACTTGATTGATCGATCAAAACGGATGGTCCAAGATCTAGATACCTACTTAAGCCCATAAATAGACTTCTTAAGCTTGCACACAACATGTGCTCTTAACCTTTCGCTATGAATCCATTTGGTTGCACCATATAGATGCACTCATCTAGATTTCCATTAAGGAATGCGGACCTGATTAGAGTACATAGACTCCATCTCTGATTTTATAGCCTTTTGCCAAAGTTCCACATCTTTATCTTGAAGTGCCTCATTGTAGTTATAGGGTTCGGCATGTTGATCATCAGGGATCATTTCAAAAAACTCTCCCAACAACGTATACCGACTGGGTGGAACAATAACCCTCCCACTACGACGAGGTATCGGTGTGTCAATAGGTGCCTCTACAGATGTCACTTGTGGTGTTTCCTCTTGCACTACTGGTGGTAAAGAAGTTTGTGCCGATCTCTCTCCTCTCAATTCCACTAGAACAATTTTACTTCTGGGCTTGTAGTCTATCACATAGTCCTCCACTAAGTATCGGGCATTGGATCTAACAATGACCTTTTGATCCTTAGAACTATAAAATAATCCACATTTCGTTCCTCTAGGGTACCTCACAAACAGACAAACTTATGTCTTTGATTCTAATTTATTTGCGTTCCTATTCAGCACATGTGCTGGACTACCCCAAACCCGAACATGCCACAGACTAGGTTTGCGCCCAGTCCACAGTTCGGTGGGCGTAGATGGTACTGACTTAGATGGTACCAAGTTAAGAATATACGATGTCGTTTCTAGTGCATGTCCCCAAAACGAAATTGGTAAATCTGAATAACTCATCATTGATCTGACCATATCCATAAGAGTCTTATTCATTCTCTATGCTACACCATTTTGTTGTAGCATACATGGAGCTGATAGCTGGGATGTAATCCCTTCAGCTGACAAGTAGTTCCTAAACTCTCCCAAGAAGTATTCGCCACCACGATCAGATCGCAGTGTCTTGAGACATTCACCCAGACACTTTTCCGTTTCCGCCCTATACTCCCTGAATTTCTCAAAGTATTCGGACTTATGGCGCATCAAATAAATATATCCATATCTTGAGTAATTATCAATAAAGTGACAAAGTACTCAAAACCACCTCTAGCTTGGACATTTATAGGCCCACACAAATCAGAGCGAACCAATTTCAACGGTTCTTTGGCCCTATATCCTTTAGCTAAAAAAGGTCTCTTGGTCATCTTACCTTCTAAACAGGATTCACAGACTGGAAGTTCCTCAACTTCCAATGAACCTAAAGGTCCATCCCTGACCAGTCTAGAAATCCTATTCGGATTAATTTGACCAAGGCATAAGTGCCAAAGATACGTTTAGTTCAATTTAGAAGGCTACTTTCTCTTACATGGCAAATTATTAGTGTTATTCAATTCATGCAGTTGCACTGTAGAAAATATAGGATTAATAATGTAGAGATTATCCACCAAATATCCATCCTTGATCAACTTAGAAACTGAAACTAAGTTTCTTCTAATAGAGGGAACATAAAGGCAATCTCTCAAAATTAAACTCCTATTACTACTAAAATTTGAAAAGACATTTCCTACTGCAACTGCTGCCACTCTCGTAGCATTTCCCATATATAGATAAATCTCTCTCAATCACTGAGTCTTCTGGTTTCCTGGAACCCATACAACATATTGCAAACATGATTAGTGGCTCCCGTATCTACACACCAGGTACTGGTAGATAACACCACTAAACGTGATTCAACAACTAATGAAAAAAATTTATCCTGATTGTTCACTTTATTGAGATAGAATGGACATTCCTACTTCCAGTGTTTTTTCTGCTTGCAGTGAAAACACTTGCCTGCAGGTTTTTTCACTCGACCTTGAGGCGCATGAACTGCCTCCATAACCTTTTTTTTGAGACTTATTCTGCTTCTTCTTGCATTTCAGTTTAGAAGTAGAAGCTTTTTTTGCCACTAACATTGATGGTGATTTCTTCACAACCAAAAGACCCTTAGCTGCTTGGAGTTCCTTAAGAAGTTTCGCCAAAGATAAATACATTTTGTTCATATAATAGTTCAGGCGAAATTACTTAAAACTCTCAGACTGCAGTGAGTTAAGAATGAAATCGATCTGGATTTTTCCATCAATTTCAACTCCAAGGATCTCTAGTTTATTAAGATGAGCTATCATCTTCAAAATATGATCCTTAATCGGGGTCCCTCCAACATGGGTGATACTCACCATTTTTTATAAAATTTTGTTTCCTGTTATGTGGCATTCTCATCAGGTCTAGGAGGGCATACCTCAAACAACACAAATTTGTATCCCTCAGCAGTTAACACAATATCCAAATTCTTTTTCCAGTCAATATAATTCGATCCCATAAGTTTATTTTCTTTGAGAATAATTGCAAATGGATTGAAAAAAAATCCATTTTTGAATCTGAGAATCACATAACAACAATTATGAAGGGCAATAAAAAACTTGAATTTCATTTTAATATTGGTTCCCTCAACCACATGTTAAAAGAAAAACATTGGCAACCCTACACACCGTGAAGAGCATGCCTCGATGGGAAGGTCGTCTACTCTTCATCATTCGTGTAGATAGGCGCAACCTTTTAATTTTACTATCTAGACACTATACCATGCCAAGCAAAATTAAATAGCCAATATTGCTTCGGTCCTATAAATAATAACAGTGACTCAGATAGAGAGGATATTATTATTTATAGCTAAGTGTGTACCATTACCTAGCTTTTAGACCTATTGTTCCATTATGAACCACCTCAGATGGAGAAGTGACCCACACAACAATTATCTTAGAGCTATCCCTTTAGGAAGTTTGTACCGATAATGCCACAATTAATTTTATCCGATAGGGAGGAAGGTTCTGAAACCAACACACAAAATTAATTATATCACCTACGAACTAGCAATGGAGACCATGGAATTTATCCAAAATAAATTCCCTCTCCCACTTAGTTATTTAAAAAATTTTGAGGGTTATCAAATTTTTGAGTTTGCAAAAAAACGTGATCTAGGTCAAAAGCCAAATATTACCATGTTGTTCCAATATGGTAAACTATCACATACGCAAACAATATGGAAACACAAATAATAAGAAAGCACAAGATAAAGAATCCAGCTATTATGGTCAAAGATGCAATCCTTGAGCAATAAGAAATCCTTCCAAACTTGAAATCCTTAAGCAATTCTTCTAACCTTGAAATCCTTAAGCTATACTTGTGTGGAAGTATATACTTTGAATCAATCAAGGAAACCAAAATCCAACCGTGCTTAGGCAAGAAAATTCGGATTTGATATATTCCCGCGTAAACTGCATAGCCTTCAGTATTTTGGCCATATCTTCCTCATCCAACCTCCGATTGAAGTGATTCAAATTGGGTTGGATTCGAAATTCAATTATCTACAACTTCCGCGAAGAACAGATTTTCTAATTCCAACGTTTACTGGGTCGAAATAGCCCTGCAATCAGACCCTACAAATCTGGAAAAAAACTGTTGTGAGCCAAACAACTTGTATCTTCTGTATCTCCCTTCTTCGATCTCCGAATAACCATCGAATGCTATTACAATCGAAGAAACATACATACATCGATCTTATGCCTCCATTGGAGTTCACATGCTACGTTAATTATTACAACCACAAAAAATAATCGTGGCACCCAATAAATAACACATGCTACGTTAATTATTACAATCACGAAAAATAATCATGGTACCCAATAAATAACAATAACCACACAAAAATTATATGGGATCCAATCACACAAAATCAACAAAAAATCATGTGACCATAATAGTTGGATAAGAACGCTGCAAAACAAGGGTTAGCACAGTTCTACGTTCTACCCTCTATAACCTACGGACAACATGGCCTGTTTAATCCATACGCGTGATTACAGCCTACTCTGATTCCACTGTTGGGAAACCATTCTCAAAATCCAGTAATGACGCGTACAGATTAGACAACAAGAAAAACTGCAAAATCCTACAAGGTGGAATTAGGGTTTCACCTCAACTCCCTGCGACACGAACGCTGGTTGAACTTGTTATAGCACGTCTTGCTATAAGCCACGTATACCGCTTGATTGCACCTTACGATCTTCTATCGTATTCCCTGCATGTCTAGAATACGAATCAAGTGTGGACTTTTTTGTGATCCGTTTGCTCTCTCTAAGCCTACCTCTATTTCGTGAATAATAGAAAATCTCTCACTAACCTAGAGAGCATAACGTGTATATATAGGGTTACGATAGGGACCTAAGGAGTAATAAGTCAGGGCTCCCAGTATAAATAAGAAACCCTAATCCCACCAGAATTCTATTTCTTATTTCACTAATTATAATTCACTCCACTACAGAATTATAATTGCACTTCCGTCCTTATCTCAATTATATTACGAGCTCCATGATATTAAATACTTATTTATCTCCCCACGTTAAGATTATAGATACCCGTTGATTAAAATAAATTACTAACAAATTCAAGTATCACTCCTCATATATGTACATTTTGTAACGACCCTGATTTTTTGTAAATAAAAATTTCGTTAAATATTTAAATTTTATTTTAATTACTCGGTATTACTTTTAAAATTCCTTTTTAATTTCTAATAATCCGTCATAATTAGATTTTAGTCCTTTAAAATTATATTTCTTGGCTAGAAATCCTACATGGCATGTAAAATTAGTTTCCAACCGATTAGTTGAGGGAACCAAACTACCGATTCACCTAGTTATTTTTCCCTAACCTTAGATGAACTTTTGTTACCATCTTTGAGCCTTATGAACCCCTTACTAACCTATTGAACCATTAGACCATTAGTAGTAATCATTTTACTCCTTGATTAGTCATTTTCAAGACCATACTTCTTTTTACCTCTTTACCCATTGGTTAATAAATGTTAGGGAAAATTTAACCCCTTGAGTAATAAAAATTAGTCATGGTCTAATCTCGTCATTTTGCTTCCAAGAGAAGTAAACCTAGTTTTTCCATGCATGCAAGCCTAAAAAATAATAGCCCTAAACCTATTTACCTTCCAAAGTTACTTTCCTAGATTCTTAAGTACATAGATAACCATATCTATGGGTATATATATCTCATAGCCTATTATAAGCAAATCTATATTATTAGGTGTGCACTTTCTAGAAAAAATGTTACCCATGGGACAATGTTCTTGTCATTGAGAGACTTACCCTTAATCATTATTCTTTCCTCCTAGACTTAGTAAGCTAGATCATAGCCTTAAGTGTTCATAACTATACATAACTATACATATATATATATAAGTTGTTCTTGGACCGAGAGAGAGAGAGAGAGAGCCCGAGAGGAGAGAGGCCAAGAGAGTGAGGGAGAGGTGGAGTGTGTGCATGTGTCTTGTTCACCTACACAAGCAACCTTTTAGCCTTAAGCCTATAAACTACTTTACAACCCATTTCTAGTCTTTCTTTTTGTTCTTTCTTGCAAGCAACCTCATCCTAGGGCAAGACTAAACCAAAACCCTTCATGATCACATAGCCTTAAGCCTAAAAAGATGAATTGACAAGTGAAGGAAGGCTATGCCATGCTTAAAGATGTGATTTGACCAAACAATGGAGCAAAATCCATGGGGTAAAGAGAGAGAGAGGTGGCCGGCCAAGGGGGGAGGAGAGAGAGTCAAATTTTGCTATAAATAGGCATCCCACTCTTGCCTTGAACTCACACCTTCAAGCCTTCTACTTCTCTCTCTAAGAAAGTCTAGTGTTCTTTCTTTGTTCTTGCTTTGTTCTTAAAGTTCTTGAGTTTTTTCTAAAGCTCTTCAAGAAACTCATCCTAGGCCGCCACTAAACCACCACTCAACCACCCTTCAATCCATAAAAATTTAGAAGTATAGTCAAGACCTAGAGAAACCTTTCTCTTTCGAAGCTACCGTAAGCTTACCATAGGAAGTTACTCCATTCGATAGCCAACTTACTTTCCGTAGCCGCCCTACCGCCAAGAAGAACGGTAGAATATCTCTACTTACTTACTCTAAGTATACGTATTATTTTCCTTATCCGTTAAACTCAAAGAAAAATGGTATTTTACTTGTATGAAGTATTCGTATTTTGATTTTTAAGATGATTATAAGCTTGTATACATGTTGCTTGCATTACTTGTGGTTGTTTAAGAAAGCATAAGGGATTATCACTCCAAAGGCGTCCGTACATGTGGCGTTATGCTTCTAAGTGGGTTTGAGTACACTAAGTAATATAGAGTTGGATGATCTTGCTAGTTTAATTTCAAGATTACAATGAATGATAATGTTTACTTTTGAGAAAAGTCCCGCCGCGAAGTCTATGCATGAAAACGAGATACGAAAATCAAGGAAAATAGAAACATGACGCCTAGGGTGTGGTTAATGAAAAGGTTGTTTTGGAAAAAGGAAAGTGTTTTAAAATCGCCATGTGGCCGGACTTGCCCATTGTGTGGTATGCGTGTGTATAAGAAAGATTTATGACATTGGATAAAATATTTTTGAAACTACATTGTGGCCGTTTGCCCAATGGGAGATGTGTGTGTGTGTGTTCCAATGAGAATCCGTGGTGGCGGAACCATTGTGAGGCTGTGTGTGTTCCAATGGGAATCCGTGGTGGCGGAACCATTGTGAGGCTGTGTGTGTTCCAATGGGAATCCGGAGCGGCGGAACCATTGTGAGGTTGTGTGTGTTCCAATGAGAATTCGGAGCGGTGGAACCATTGTGAGGCTGTGTGTGTTCCAATGGGAATCCGGAGCGGCGGAACCATTGTGAGGTTTGTGGCTTGGTTATCCATGGAGAGGAGCCAATGCTATTGTGTGACAATGGGAACCCGGTGCGGCGGAACCATTGTGAGGATACTCGGGAACCCGGAACGGCGGAACCGAGGTTGGGTGTGTTAAAACGATTTTTTTGAAATGTTGATTTGGTTAATAAAAAGTGAAATGGCGACACGGTCTACGAAATGCTGCGTAGGAGAAACTCTAATGTCACGGACACCAACGATAGTTAATAATGAATGTGGATGTGTCATTGTTAACTGTTTTATTAGATAAGCATGCACTGTGCAGATAACGTTATCTGTATGATTCATTGTTTGTAAGTTATGGGTTGGTATGGGATTAGTTTGCTAAGCTTTTGTAGCTCATGGTGTTACCTTTGGTGACCCTGACATATTATATCGGTGGCGACGCTGGTATAATGTGTCAGACTCTGTAGATGATCAAGGTGAGCTGTACACCTTGGAGGCATTTGGAGCAGAAGAGCTGGATAGGATGGAGGAGCAGGCAGAGCTGTAGTTAGGAACCCTAGTTTTCCTCCCTTGTATAATTAATGAACTCTTGTGGGAGTTATGATATATTAATGAGCCAGACTCTCTTTAGATTTTCAATAAAAATTGTCCTTTTAACGTACCCGGAATTTGGGGGCGTTACAAATTCACTTTGTGGCAAGTGTTAACATTGCGGGTTTTGCTCTAGTTATGTGAACCGATTGAAAATGTTGTCACCATGGTTATTTCTTCCTTCTAGGTCTGTCTAGAGGAAAAATCATTCAATCCCCCTGTCTAGAGTCGTGTCCATAAGCAGGTTGAGCCAAGGTGAAGTTTTAGGATATTGAAAGCTGGGGTTACATATGTTTGTTTAGGTTTGTGGTAGAATTCGGGTTTGAGCAAGATACATGATCAATAAATTTTTCCTGGTTTTGTCCTGAATGTATGATATACTAGCAAACTTTCTTTACTTATGCCTGTTGCGACAATGCAGGTATTGGCGTAGCGGCTGTGAAGCAGGCAAAAAATTGCATACAAAGCGATATGTATTTAGGAACCGGTTAATACGGGTCTGAATTTTTTGTAGAAACGATGTATTAGGATTTACCGCTATGTAACAACCGATATTTAAATCCATGGTCCAGGCCAGCACACGCATACATCTAAGTGATTCCAAGTTGACTATGCACTAGGGGACAAACTCTAACTTTCACTAGCAGCTCCGATAAAACTGGGACAAAATCGTGAGTGGAGGTTTTAAACCTGAGACCATAGAGGAACAAATCTCTAATCTCAGGCCTAGACCACTTGGCCAATTCCTTGTTATTGGCATGTGAATTGTAATTGGTTTTGTGTTTTCCCATGACTATATATGCTGCTAATCGTTTTCTCACAAAATTCTCCTTGCATAACAAAGTGTTTCCCACTTTTCCGCCGTGTAGGCGTGAGCGGAAAATCAATGGCGTGTGCGGTATGAGCGCGGGCGTGCCAGGACTTGTCGTCGTCCAATGTATGAAAGGCGTGAGCGCCTCAATCTAACTTCGTATGTAGTGCGACTGCGTGTGACCCAAAGGGTGAGGCCACAAAGGGGTTCGTGATTTGCCACAATGAAGTGGACTTAGAATTTCCCAACCGTGTGAGAAAAAAGAAGAGAATATCGTAGAATAACTTTATTATATCGTAATAATAAAGTTGGGGATACAAGGGAGATATGAATAACTTTATTACATCGTAATAATAAAATCGGGGGTACAAGAGAGATAGAAATTGAGGTACAAGAGAGATAATTGCTTCGCTGGGAAGACTTTGGTTTAAGCGTTGAGCTTGATTGGTGTGGAGACCCTTTTTCCTTCTTTATTTCTTCTATTTATAGGCCAAGCAGCCTCCACGGTTTTGCATGTAAGGGTGTTTGCTGGTTCCTCCTTGTGACGCCATGTGTCCCATGATTGAGCTTTTCCCTCCAAAGCAACGGTTATTTGAAGTTGGCAGAATATGGCACATGTTATTCTTCAATCATGGACAATTACTTGAGATAATGGGCTCCCTCCACTACTTGCTTCCGTGGAACTAAAAGGACATGGGTTATTTGACTGGGTCAAATAGCCATGTGGTAAAATCCCCCATTAATTCACTCCATTTTTTATGAGATGATTCCAGAAGGCTTAGTCAACATAACAATGGGCCTATTAAAAATAAGAGGCCTTGCTCCCATCATATAAACCGAGTGGGCCTAACCGATATGGCCCAAAACTCATGATTTGAAATTATACCCAGATTGGGCTAAAATTAACCGGGCCCAATAAACATTCGTTTGGCCCATTAATTTTAATCCAATAACTCTTCACTTCAAGGCCCAATTTAATTGAATTTCAATTAAATAGCCGCTCAACGCTAGTCCAGGACTGGGTGCTAAAAACAGGTGTAAACACAAAGAAAGTCACAACCTTTTCTCGCTTAACGAACACTTCAAAACATCCGCTTCGGCGCTTGGTGCCATAAGCCCCGGTTTAAAACATGATAATATTGATACTTGTGTATTCTCGTTGCTCGTAGCTCTAGTTTGATAGCATGAAGTTTTGGTTTCATTTTCCTTGTGATTGACTCTCCCTTTTCATTATCCTTAGGGCCCTGTTTGGATGGGGACATAGCCTCCCGGATTTCTTTTCACCCCTGATAAAGGGGGATAAGTCTCCATATCCACCGTTTGGAAGCCCAAAATTGCTCCCGGATTACTTTTCCCCCCTCAAAACTTATCCGGCTGTGGAGGAATTGAGGGGGATAACTTTTGGGCACCCCCCCCCCCCCCCAGCCCAAAAATTATCCGGCTGTGGATGGCTGTATATGGACGATTATGCCCTTCCTTATTCCCTTCCCCTTCCATCTCTGCAACTTACCCTCTTTTTTCATTTTTCAGAAAAACAAAGAGAGAGATAGATGACTGGAGAGAGAGAGAGAGAGGGGGGGAGAGGAGAGGAGAGGTACCTGTTATTGCCATTGCCGGAGTGCCGTTGCCGGAGCCATCGTTTTTTTGGGTAAATCGGAGCCATCGTTTTGCCACTGCAGAAACCCTCGGTTTCATGGGGAGTAAAACAAAAAAGAAAGGTTGGGTAATAGTAATAAAAAAAGAAAGGGGAAACGTTGGGTAGTTGGGTAATAAAAAAGATCCACATGGGTTTTAACTATATTTTTTAATATTAATTTTAGAATCTATATACTTATTTTAATACATAATCAAATTTAAGACTGTACGTGGACAAAATAGTCATTTGACAATTTTTTCCATCATTCACCCCTTCTTATCCCCCCATTCTATAAACCATCCAAACAAAGTCAAATTTTATCCCCCTATTTAATACTTCATCCAAACCATATACTATTTTATCCTCCCTCCATAAACTATCAAAATTAATACCCCCTACTATCTTATCTCCCTTTCATATTTTTTACCCGCGTCCAAACAGGCCCTAGGGGTCATTTGGATGTCGGAATGGGAAGGGGTATTAGTTTTCCCCCTTCCTAATATCGTGGGCCCATAGTTAATCTTTGGTTTGGGAATCCATTTTGCCATGAGTATTAGTTTTCCCCCGGATTCTCTTGTACCCCCTAATACCCCTGATGGGGGGATTATTTATGGGAAGGTTTTGGGGTGGTATTAAATAATACCTCCGGATGATACCCTCTCTCTTCCATTTCAACTACAAAACAATTTTACCCTATTTTATCCATCATCCAAACTAAGTACTATTTTATCCTTCTTCTTTAATACATCATCCAAACCAACTATTTTTTAATCCTCTGTCACATCAATGTGGGTCCACCTTTCTTATATAATATCCCCTACTATTTTATTTCTCCTCATAACTAATACGTTCAATTCTTATCCTCACCCAAACGAATCCCTACATTCTTGTTCCCAGTCACCGAGGTTGTCGGACCGACCAAAAAAAAAATTTACCACATGGTTTTGGAATAATTTCCCGTTGTAGTAATGGTGTGGGGGAACATTATGACTGATTGAGGAACTTGAAAAGGTAATTAAATGACTCTCTCTCTCTCTCTCTCTCTCTGCTGCAGCAGAGACCAATAGCATTTTGGAAAGTTGGATTATGTTGAAAGTTTTTTCTTGGCCAGGGAGAACTATTTTTCCGGAAAATAATTCTTTGGGAAAAAAACTGAAATGGTCCTTGTAGTTTAGTGTTTGTGTCAATTTGGTCCCTGCAATTTGAATTGGCTCGATTTACACTCTGTAGTTTTCATTTTGTTCCAACTTGGTCCAATTACTAACTGCCGTTAGCCTCCGTTAACCCTAGACGCAAATGGGTCCATTTTCTAGTGAATTACCGAACGCTTTCTTCTCTAACCTCGCAAACCTAAAGCTTTTTCCTAAAAAGCAAAACGGAGTCACTTTTTTTAAAAAATCGAGTTCTCTGGCCCGTGTTCTTTTTTCTAAAATACTTCCATTATTCTTTCGATATTCAAGAGGTGACCAGGCACACTTAAACTCTATGCCTGGTGGAGACTCTAAGTTTTTTTCTAAACCCCTTTTGTGGCCCGAACTATGGTCAGACCTGATTCTTCTTTACCCGGAAATATGTAGACAGCTTGATGAAAGTTCGATCCTTTTTTAAAATAAAACTCACTTCATTTTCTAAAATTCAAACATTTTTCAAAAATATCCGAACCCTTTTTATAGAACACAAAACTTCTCATTTTTCCTTTTTTTCAAGAACCATGCCGCAATCCATAGGAATCGGATCACTTATTCAGGCTCTAATCCCTCTCACTCCTTCCCCCCGAAGGTGAACGAGACACGTTTCGGTCGAAGGTAAAATCACGGGCGCGACAAATGGAGAATGGGAGCCGTGAAAAAAAATGAAGAATGGAACAATGAAGCTCTGTATTTTGGTTTAGAGATATATTAGGGTAAGAGGAGAATGGCAGATTACGGTTTTAACCATAGAAAAGGGGGGTCATTCGTGTCTAGAGTTAACGGAGTCTAACGGCAGTTAGTAATTGAACCAAATTGGAACAAAATACAAACTACATAGTGTAAATCGAGCCAATTCAAACTGCAGGGACCAAGCTGACACAAACACTAAACTACAATTACCATTTCGGTTTTTTTCCCTAATTCTTTTAAAATTTGGACCATTAATACCAATCGATGTGCCCGTGATGGATGTTTTACGGTCAGAAATGTCCTCCAACGATCAATCAGTTTCCTCTAGTGGGCAAATTGGGGGTCCGATCTAGACAAGTTTTAGACAACAAAGCCACACCGTCCATACTACTACTATATATACTTCCCACCGCCACATCCCAGACAAGTTAAATTACTACGAGAGATGCTACAACCACACTCAAATACACACACCCTCTCACAAAACACAAGGGTCCCATACACACTGCACACACAGTGTATGTGGGACCCTTATATTTTGTAAGAGTGTGTGCATTTGGGTGTGTGAGTTTGGGTGTGGTTGTAGAATATTTGAATTACTACTACTAGTTACATTCTGTACTGATAAAGCTGAATACATGTACTTATATATATAGTATAGTATTTGTATGCACTTATTTTCATGATTACTACGTGGGGTGTTACTTCCTAGACACCGTCCAATCATCTGTAACTTTTAAATTTATTTAACAATGCTATATATTCTCCTACAGACTATTCTCCAACTACTTCGATCTTACATATATATATCAGCCCCACGATTAATGGGTCACAGTCACACACATATGCGAGAGATAAGTGATCGAAGAGTAGTCGGTAAGAGTATTTCTAGAGACTTATTAAATTTATATAGCTTGTCGCCTCAACAAATAGACTAATTCAACTGTCCACTTAGAGAGTTCAATTAAAATCGAAAGCAAAATACCATTTTAATATGAACTCACCCAAAACAACAATTAATAGCACGGCACGCTAGTAGGAGCCGAACCCACCAACCATGGGACACTTGCCAACAAAGACTAGACTAAGAGTGGCAACCTATATAATTGAGAGATAATATAACAATTACTCCCTCCGTCCCTTTCTAAGTATCCAATTTTCGTAAATTCAACTTTTTATGAAGACATCATCATTACACTTTAGAAATTTGAACTTTTCATTATTGCCTGTCATGGAGGCATCTCATTAACACTCTCATGGTTATACCCTTTGGTCGGTTGTCACGCCGAGCAATGTTACACATTAATTATCATCGATCATGCATCTTGTTCGGCCTTATGCACTTTCACGTGGTGCTACTGACCTGGCTATGTGTCCCGTACGTGGTCGGGGTTATCTTCTATGACGCACCCTCACGTGGTGTCAAATATACTTCCACGGGCGTATTTTCCTTTGTTGAGGAAGACCTCTCCACACCATTCTCTCACATTCTTGCCCCCACCATTCTCTCACATTGTTGTGGGTTTTGTCCCCCGGCTGTATCTTCCAACTTTTGGTTGGAATCTCTTTCTCTTTCTCTATCCCTAATAAATTGTTACTTTTGCCGATCAAATAAAAAAAAGAAAAAATTGGTCCAAGCTAAGTTTTTTCTTTTTTCTTCTAAGAAGACCTAGTTCGTGTTTCTGGGATCCACCCTTATGTGTATATATATATATGTTACTTACGACTTACGAGTGACCTGTGTTTTATGTTTAGTTGTTTTTTGAAGATGTATGTTTAGTTGTTTAGTAGTATTATTTTATACTACTCCTGCCTCCTAGTACTTTGAAAACTCCAACGTACGAGATGTATAGCCTATAAATACCCACGGAAATTAAGCCCCCCAAAGAATCCATTACCGCCTTGAATATCAGTCCAACAAAATCTCCCACTCCTATCTAGCTAGTTCACTTCGACCTTCGCTATTATACAAACAGCAGTCCCTTTCTAGCTACTCTCTTATCTCGAAATATGAAGCCCGTTTCTGCAACTCTGCTGATTGTTTCGCTTGTTCTTACCTCGTCTCTCCTCAGAACCACCGCGGCTCAGGCTGATACAAGTACATCTCTCTCTCTCTCTCTCTCTCTCTCTCTCTCTCTCTCTCTCTCTCTCTCTCTCTCAACGTGCATTTATATATTAAGATAATACAAGTCACACATTGGTTAGTATGAACTATGAAATGGGTGATCACTTAACGTAGCGCATGGAATTTCTCCACTGAAATTCACACTTGTTTTTATAAATCACTACATTATCTATCTTTATGTATGACCTATAAAGCTAGCTTGTTTTTGAAAGGGTTTGGTTTCTCTAGAAGGGTTGTGCGTACATATGTCCAGACATGTCCGTTGCACGTGGATTTCACATAATAATACAGAGCCCTCGTGTATCGGACGGTTCCGAACAAATCCATATCAAAATCTGTACCGTAGGCAACATTCCTCCATTTTTAAACTATCTAGCTCATACAGTTACCAGAGAATCAATTCCCTCCACAATTAACATGAGTGATTTTTTATGTGTGTTTTTTCTGATTGATTAATTATTGTTTGGTTATAGGTTATCCTTGCGATTCCAAGTGCCAGGACAGGTGCGCCTTGGCTGGAGAGAAAAAGCGTTGCCTGGATTACTGCGGGATTTGTTGCCAAATATGCAAATGTGTGCCTCCGGGTACGTCCGGAAACAAGTCAGAGTGCCCTTGCTAAGGAGCCTTGCGCAACTCCAAGGACACCTCCAAGTGCCCTTAAAGAGAGAGAGAGAGAGAGAGAGAGAGAGAGAGAGAGAGAGATAAATAAATAAAAGCAAAATGCCCCAAGATCTGATCATTTCCCTAGCTCTCTGTTCTGTAACTTTTGGTTACTTATGACTTTTGAGCAAATATCAAAAGCGAGTAGTGTAATCCTACAAGCTAAGTCAAAGCTAGCATGCCTGAGTAGATCAGCACTCTATATTTGTTTTCCAAGTTTGTATGTATTGTGATTCTAGTTAACTTGTGTAAGATTTGGGGTTGAAAATGTACTTTCGGTGGTTGTGGATATAATTTCAAATTATTCTCATCTTTCTTCTTACTTCTTACCGCCTCCAACTATGGATACACCATGCCTATCAAAAAAAAAATTTATGGATACAGCATTTGCTGTACACTAAATAAAGTCTTGAAAGTGCTCATGGTCATGGAGATGCTCTTATGTGGATGCATGCAAACTAGGATATATGTTGAGGGTCACGTTGGGCAACCTAACAGATCTGGTAAGTGCAGTCGCCAAATGCCTCTACAAATTACAAGAACATGAAACTCATGCTCCAGTAAGTCCAAGGGGGAAAATGTTGAGGCAATGAGAGAGAGAGAGAGAGAGGTTGAAGCCTAGTCTGCAGGGAGTAGTAGGCCCAAGTCATATGCTGGTGACTGTGTCGTGCGACCTGGGAAACCACTTCAAAGGTTCTGGGAAACCACTTCAAAGGTTGAAGCTAGAGATCTCAATCAGTAGTATGGGAGGCCGCCACCATCTTAAGTCCTATGGGGCTTTGTATAAGTCCTATAGGGCTTGGTATGAGGGATTGTTAGTATTATTCTAGGTAGTTCACTCTCAATAGAAGATCAAAATCGATCTCAGGCCTAACCTTTTGTTGCACAAGTCATGAGACGATATCTTGGGCTCAAACCTCCAAGTCGCAATGCTCTAACGGTCTCAAGGTGATATTTGACCTTGCTCCCAACTGAAGTAGTGTCATTTTCATTAAGTGGAGAAGGTTCTCAAAAGGACCAAGCGACTACACAAACGAATGCTGGAGTTGTATTTGGATAGAGCATTTCCGTCCTTGGTTGATTTATGTTGCTAAGATGTCACTCACGTACAGGAACCAAGCAAGCTTGGGCGACCAGACGATAGATGCTTGAGGCCGAGGGCCACAATCACTTCAGAGAGTAACCCTTATGCTTAATTGAGATACTGTTGTCTTAAAACCACAAGAAGTTAGTCGAGTTAGAATATGGCAATAACTAAATGACTTGCCTCCTGAAAACTTAACTTTAGAGCTCTGAAGTTTGTCGAAATGCACGTAAACTAATTCGGACACCCAATTATCCTAAAAAGAAAAGATGATGACTCATGGGTAGCTTGACAAGTGTCAACTCATTATGTTGACAGCCGATGCATTGTTGTGACCACTTCATGGAGACATATGGCAAAGTTCAAATAGGTTGAGGGCAACCAACGACAAGTGAGGTAATGTAGCAGCTCCGCAGAAGTAAAATGAGGACGAGCCGTATCCATGTTCCTGCAGAACACATAGTATTTCCATCTGCAGAGGCAAATCCACACCCTACGTCACATAATTCGCGTGCGTGTGAGGGAGTGTGACTGTGAAAGCGTCTTTGAAAAATATCCCAAACTACTAAAATATACGAAAGCGGGAATTGAGAACGTGAGTGCAGTGTGAGAATTTAGAGCGAGAGCAGAGCGCATACTTAAAACAATGGTAAAGCACTCCAACAAAAACAATGGTAAGTCACAGGCTTCCATTAGGAGTACATATAGAGTACCAACAGCCACCACAACCAAAGAGAATACAAAGATGAGAGGCGTATAACATCAATAGAAAAAATTGATACACTTTTCAGTTGTCAATGCCAAAAACAACAATACACAAGGCTCTCAAAGACTAGACTTACAGGTATATTTTATGTGTATACATATTTTTTCCCAGGTTCACAACGAAGACCATGATGAAAGTTCTAAACAGCCTCCATCAATAGTTTCTGTTTTTTTAAATTCTTCTCACTTCACAAATCAAGAAAATTCAAAGAAATAGGGCGTTAAGCACTATCTAAAACATCAGATTTACACACTATCTCTTAGATACAACATACAGGGATTTTTGGTCAGCCCCTCCCAGCATTACCATGCCGTTGGTTCCTAAAGTAGCTAAGAAGAGCTTGAGCCTGCAACCAATCAAAAACTCATTACAACAGGTTTCCATAGATTATGCATGAATTTGTTTTCATTTTCCATGTTTTCCGTTTGTCTCTCGAATTTTCAGAAACAACCCAAGAAAAAAGACAAAAAAAGTCATAATTTTCAATATCGTTTTCCCATTGTTCAAATAATTATCCCGAAATTGGAAACAGCTTTTTGGGTGTTTTGAAGAGTGCAATGTCCAAAAGCATTCCGCAAAATAGTTTTCATAAATAGTTCGCCCAACAAGTTTTCTGCAGTTTCGGAAGCAAACCAAAAATTTAGTTTGCAATCATTCACCAACTCTATATCATGCTCCCTTTGTACGAATTTTCCCAAAACTAGTTTTCTGAAATAGTTAGTTTAAAAAAGGTTTTCTCTATCTTGCACAAGATGGAAACGAAGAGTGAAATAATTCGAACACACGCGCCAGTTTATTATTGTTTGTTCGATATCATTTCAAGAAAAAGGCAATGGAAAACTTGTTTGGCAAATTGTTTTCCATAAGCATTTCCAAGAATGTTTCAGGTACCACCCCACCTCTTAGGAGGCACTTTTCAACGTGTGAACTTCCATTTCAAAAAAAAAAAGGGAATTTTTGTGTAACAATACTATTTGCCAAAGCGTATATCGGTGTTTTTGAGCTTTCCAGTGGTGTCTTAATTATTGATTTTTTCATACCACAAAGAGCCTTACCTTTTCTTTGGCTCGCGGGGTGCCTGACTGTGACAAAGCCACTAAAGGGGGAACAGCTCCTTCCTGAAGCACCATACTACAGAACCTATTGCTATTTGTGCAAAGATGTAGAAGAGCAGCACCTGCATTCTCTTTCCCTCTGGCAGAACCCAACTCAACAACCTCAACCAGAACCGGAATCCCTCCCTCCTGACCAATAGCAGTCCTCCCCTCCTGAATAGTAGCCAGATTAGCCAAAACAGCCACTGCCTTGTCCACCATCCCGGCAGCCGGATCCATCAACTCCACAAGGTGTCTCACAGCTCCCGCCTGCACAATCCGGCCCTTGTTTTCGTGAAATATTGACAAATTAAACAAAGCTGTTGCCGCGTCTTTCTTCCCCCTTGGAGTTCCGTTTCCCAATAAATCAACCAAAGGTCCAATTGCTCCAGACCTTCCGATCCTAACCTTGTTGTCCTCAATGACTGAGAGGCTAAAAAGGGTGGCGGCGGAATTCTCCTTAGCCTCTGGGCTACCCGTCTCCAGAACATGAATCAGCGGCTCAATTGCACCCGCATGGGCAATAGCACTTTTGTTGTTATCATTTATCGACAAATTGAGAAGCGCTGTGACAGCATTTTCCTGAACCGTTGCATCGGTCGAACGGAGTAGATCAACCAACAAGGCGATGGCCCCACCGCTAGCAATTACGATTCTGTTATCCATGTTATGCTTTGCAAGTAGCCTAATTTTAACGGCGGCATTCCTCTGTGCATCAAGTGAAGTGCTCCTTAAGTCCTCAACAAGGTTCCTGACTTCGGCTTCAACTCCAGAAAGATCGGGCCTTATTTCAGTGGAAGGAGAAGAAACTATTCGGGAAACAAGCCTATCAGAAGGGCGGCGCCACAAGGGTTGGCTTCGAGTTCTTGTTTCCAATCGTGGAGGCAACTCGGTGTCTGCTTGTGGTGTAGTAGTCAAGGTCGTAGCAGATTGTGACTCCGATGTCAGCTCTCCAGAAGCGTTGCTACGAACTTCGTTGCTATCAGCCAACATTTCTTGTGACATATTTAAGTTAGAAAGTACACTAGAAGCTGAGGCGGATCGATTATGACCCTCAGATGATTGTCCATTATCCCAGCTAGCCCTAACATGATCTGTTGTCAGTGGTAAAGTGGGGGGTTGGCTAGCTGACACCATACTTTGCTTTATTGCATTAGTCATTTCTCCGGAACGTGAGATTCTCGGGATATCCAAACCGTGCCCATTTCCAGAAACAGAAGGAAGAGCACCCTCTGAAGATGAACGGGGATGTGATGGTGAAATTCGCTGTAGGTGGGTCCCAGAAGAAGCAATTAGGTTTACTTGAGGTGAGCCGGTAGTCCAAGTTGACTCGGGGGACACAGGTTGGTTGCATCTTGAATTATTCTCCACGTGAGCAACTGATGAAGGCTGGTTCAGGTACATAGACTTCGTGGGGTCCGGCAGTTTCACGTTGTTTGTATCACACCAATTTGCGATAAGTGCCTTTACAGTGTAATTGGGAATAAGATTGGTGTGGGCCAGAGTTTGCCGCGTCTTGGGGCAAACAGTAAGCCCAAGATCGATCCATTTCCTAATAAAAGCCCGTTCGTAGGTTTGGCCTGAGGCCACAATTACTGGATCTGTCATCAGTTCAAGTGAAAGGGGGCAGCAGAAATCAGCAGGTATTGGAACAGGGTTACTGCTCTCAAGTTGTTTCGTTGTAACAAGCCGCTCGTGCATGTGGGTGACGACAGCAATCATTTGTTCAAAGTATTCTGCCTCCTCGTTGTTTTCAGCTTGTTCAGAATTCTCCTTCAACTTCTCAAGGGCCACAGCCTCAATCAGAAGCTCCTGATTTGACTTTAAGCACAGACGATCAAAAAACATTTCAAGGCTCTCTGAGCTGGGTCCAGAGCCATCGACTTGCTCCCTCATTGTTCTATTGATAAGAGCTGATGTTTGTTCCAAACCCACTTGTTTAATTTTCTGTGCAAAAATCTGTAGACAGTCGTGCCAAGCATTCAGCATCATGGGATGGAGAGCCTCACATATCTTTCTCATCCAACACTAAAAGAAGAGAGCTGGACGTTTAATTTAACAAATGTCCAGTTTTGGCATGCCTGCAAGGCTCTAAGATGGGCTTCCAACCAGAGGCCTAGTGGCCCCGTTTGTTAGCACTGATAAGAAGCTAAGTTATTTAGCTCATTTGCTAAAAATAAAAACCAGTACATGGATTCGGTAGCAATTGTGAATAATCACTTATTTACCTGCTTCAACTTATTAGACCAAAAAAGTGAAGATTATATCAAGCTCTAATTTGTAGCTTTTTACTTATTCAGAGCTATAACAAAATAGCAATCAATCCCAAGAGTTCTTCAATAGAAATATTAAGGGCAAGCTAGTTTGCCGTACAAAAAAAAAAAAAAAAAGGGCAAGCTAGTAGCATTTGTTGGATATGATGCTATTCTACAGTTTATTCAACAAAATTGATTGAACTTTTACTCAAACGTTATAAAAAAGAAAAAAACAGCACCAAATATATTTACAACTTATTTTATGTCTTTTATTTAGATACTCAATAAGAATCCAGAAATTTCTCTCATAAATTTTAGGTGATAACAAAGGGGGACAGTAACTAGGCACTAAATTGGAAGAAGCATCAGGTATTTCAACTGAGAATCAAGCCCAAGAGGGTAAAACTTCAACTGGGAATAAAAAGTTACTATACCTCAAGAGATGATGCATTCAATTCAACAGGGAGACATTCATCGAAAGATTTCAGCAGCTCAAAAATTTCCACACCAGAAGCCCGGAGCTTCGACATTGATGATTCAACTTGCAGAACCTACAGATAATCCAAAGCATTCTAGTTAGCCAAATAGGGATTTCAACATGAAAAAAGCTCCAAACTTAACCAGTCTAGGGGGAAAAATAGCATGCATTTTCACTCTCACAAGTTAGAACAAGCCACAGGATAAGTATTATCCTATATCTGAGGAACAACAAAGCAAAAACGAGTCCTAACCTTATATACAAAGATGGTTTCCTACAGCTTAAGTTGAAATAAAAGAACCCAACTCTTTTGGTTTCAACTTCCACGTAGGAAAGAAGAGTTCAAAATCGGAAACTAATTTCGTGGAGGAGGAGAACAGCATCAGGTCACCAAAACCAATACAACATAGCCCAATCTTCTTTTCTTTATCAGCAAAGAAAGTAACGTTTCATTGATACCAACAAACATAGCCAAATCTTACCCCTGGAGGTTATAAATCATATTGAGAAGAAATGATAACTAGCACAAGGGAGAATGCATAAATAATCAGCTAGGACCAGGAGAAACAAAACTATCATCAAAAAGTTGGCCCTCGAAAGACATCAACAAAAATTGACTGGAAGGCAAATAGAGTCGTGATTGGGGTAAAACCTTATCAACAATAAGATATCTGTGTGGAAATCCAGGAACAAAAGTTTTCAAAGCGAAGGAAAAAGGGGAAAAGGTCCTTGCAACCAACAAGCTACTATTTGAATTCAAAAAAAGCAACAAAATGAAAACAGGAACTATATCATCACTGCAACTGCCATCACCACCATTTTACCAATACCTTACTTGTCCCATCACACCACCACTACCGTCACCAATGCATCATTTCTGACCTCACACCTGAACCATCTGCAAATTAATTTCTTGTACTAATGTGGTCATGGGAACTTCCAGCACCCCATTTCCACCACACGGGAAAAAAAATTGTCCCAGTACATATTATTTCCCCCACTACCCCGTCAAGAATCTTACTGCTAACAGCACCAGTAGACAACCCATCAGCATACCACAACCCAAAGGAGGAACAAATCCGGCACACACATTAAGTGACCTTCCACTGCCATCATCACGATTTCCCTTTCAACACCTTCCATCATTCCACTATTGCAATTTTCCACCATTAGCATACCACCAATCCTGCAGCCTAAGCACCAACATACACTATTAAAACTTGCATACAACCACCTTCAAGTAACCATCACTTGCACCACTGCCACATGAATCACGCCATCGGCTATTCAGCATTGCTTACTTTAACCTATTATGACCACCATCTCCAACTCCAACAGCATCCTGCATCCACAGCTTCTCTATAAATCTCCAACAGTATTTTAAGGCTATTACTGGCCGGAACTCTATCAACTAAAAATCACAACAAATTTCATGTTTTCACCACCTCCAACAACCTTTCCCTGAAACCTACTCATCAACAAATATTTAAATCCAGTAGATCACTACTGATTGAAGACAAACAATTCAAGAGAACAGAAAAGATGGTCCATTGCTTCTAGAATAAGGTTGTAAAGCAAAAGGAGCTGCATTGCTCATATCTTGAAACTATAAACAGGATTCACACCCCAAACCCCAGCCCACCCTCAAAGAAAAAGACAATTCCACCCATGGATTTATGGTCCGATTGAAAGCACAATATTTACTACATATAAAGGGCATAATCAATCTTCATACTGGTCAATTTACTACACATTCTAAAGACAGGAATGCTTATCCTACAATGGCTAGCAGTATTTTAGCTCTATTGGAATGTATAGATGCCTGGAAAATGGCTCAAGGTATCCCATATAAAAATGATATATATCTGCTTTTGTGAAATACAAAACAAAAAGCTCCATAAATAAAGCAGAAATCATACAAAATTAATTTTACTCCCCAACGGCTGCCAATTTTCGAATAGTTTCCTCAGGTCGCTGACAGAAAGACCCAGTTCTACAAATGCCTTTTGGAGCAGTTCTTCAAACGTCATGTCAGCTTGCAAAACAGCATCAAGCACAGGCTTGAGCAACTTCAATATCTCTTCAATCTTTTGGTAGTATTTTCTAACGGGCTCCTGATTTATGTCCTCATGAGATGATAAGCGGAAGTACAAAGAGATGTTGTTGAGAAGAGCTTTTAACAACGATATCTCCATTCCACCTGTCTGAAGAGCAGAACACAATAACTAATTACTGATTGGCCCGCACTCTAACATAATTTTGGCAACATTGGCTCCAGAAGAACAAGTGAAATTGCAAACAAGATGCATACATTACATGGAAAATCTAGCACGGTAAAATAACAAGCCAATCCGTAGAAAACTTGCACTAGGCTGCTAACCACATACCTAGACAATGAAAATAGAGTTAAAACCAGAGAAACTCACTAAACTGTCATAGTCATAGATTCATTGCGTTAAAACCGCACGCTTTATTCGCAATCAAGGTTTTATTTCAACGTACAGTTGAGCTTCTTCATTCCTAAATATGGAAAAACTACAGGACAACCACCTCTCCTCCCCTGACCAAAAAGCAGATCTCGTCTCAAAAGCCAGAAAGCCACTGTCTCTATCTCCATAGCCGACAGCCTCTCTCTTCTCTGTCCATTACTGAAATCTATAGTAAAACCTAACGTATTCCCATAAACAGACATATTTGGGTCAAAGTCAAACATGGTCAAGCTGGAGACTAAACCTGGCAAGGTCAATTAAGATACATATACAAGTATAACCTTGATTTCAAGCTAGCAAAAGGATAACGGTGAACCGTAAGTGATCAAAAACTTGCGAGATGAAATAAGTAATTGAGTCAAGAAAATGTATGATCATATCCATATAAGATAAAATAAAATAAAATAAAATAAGCGTGTGATCATCTGCAAAGAAGCTCAGGGATAGAGTTGAATCATAACAAACAAAATGGAATAACACCAATCCCAAGTCCGACGGGAAAAAAGAGGGCAAAATCCATCAAGGAAAAGCACCCGCAGAGACCACCCCATGGTATTCAATACCCAGTAAATCAACCAAAAAGCATGACCACCCCAGCACATACAACAGCAGAGAATGAAATGAAATTCTTGGGTGAATCACCTGACCTTCCCCAAGTGACATCAAAAATACACCGACTGCCCCTCTGGTCAAGGGATTACATTAGTTTGTTTGTTTGTTTTAGATCGGACCTGTCTTCCATTAACAAGCCGTGTATGAGGTAAACAAGAATCTCCGCAACAAAAATCTTCCAAGGGCTGCATCTAAGCCAAAGCACGTGTACATCACCCTGCCTATATTACCTGAACTTTGGTACATGTGTCCCATGGTATGTCTGATTGTCGGGTTGTCCAATTCTCATCTAGGACATTGGGACCTAACAAATTATTCAAGTTTTTCATATAATTCTTTTGTTTTCTAGGGTAAAACATTGTTTTACAAGGTGCCATAGAATATTTCCTGTATAGTGCGGGAGTTACATAGACATGATAAACTTAAATTACAAAAGACATTTGGTAGGTGAAGGTCCAACTACAGTACCAGACACCATCCCATACCCCAAGTGTGAAGTGTATAACATGGCTGTTTCATACACTACAGAAAGCCCACATAACCTAGTATTTCGACACCCCACCCACCCCTCTTCTCTCTTTTCTCTATCATTCCAATATTCTTGATAACCGAATAAAACAAATCCAATTCTTCTAGCAACCATAATCATCTATGTCCACCTCTCCCAAGCACCCATGGCACACCAAAATCTCTAATTCAAGTACCTTGCCCACTCACACTCGCCATCTAAGAAGCATGAATACGGACACAAACAAGTGATGCAGATACAACACGACATGGACACGTGGATACGTTGTTTCTCAAAAATGTAAGACATGGACACATTGACGATACGATATCATTATATAAATCCAATATGTTGTTATGTAAATGTAGACCATAAACACACATCCAAAATTATATGAAACATCAAAGACAATAAATTCTCACTCAAGAAATCCTTGAAAAAATAAGCCATGGGCACGGACCGCACGGTTAGGAATCCTCGAAAAAACCTTCAAAATTTCCAATTAAATCTAAATATGATAAGCTATATTAATTACTATCTTTCCTACTTAGTGTATCATAGTGAATTGTCAAATTCTGAAATGTTGGATAATAACATGTTACCAAGTGTCTAAGAAGTGTCAGTCGCATATTTATTTCTTAGTCATAGACACCCACACCAATGATTCAATGAAGCGTCGGACACATTATAGAAAGACTGTCGGACATGTGTCCGAATTAAGACTTCTATTTTCTAACAATGGACAAGCAAAAAGAGTATCAGACACGTGTCTGTGAGCATCCGAGGAGTGTCAGTGCCCGACACATGTCCGACAGGACAAGCCACCTTCTTTTAAGTGTCCATGCTTCTTAGCTCGCCATCATAAGTCCCTAGCATGAGTCATAACTGCTGCCACTAACAAACATTGGCCATCTAGTATGGTATCAACTGGTGCACAGAATTCTATGTCAATCAATTCTTAATTGGTTACATTACAACATACTGAGCAATTTGGCTTCATTGGTGTCAAGAACATAGGAATTCATTACCATGCTATGAGAAACTTGACTAAATTACTAAACTACCAGTCATTAAACTTGTGAAGACCAATCTTTCAACCAATCACAACCCTGTTCGGTTTGGGTTTTGAGGGAGGTTTTTGAAAGTAATGAGTGGAGAGAGAGAGAGAGAAAAAATTTATTGGGGACCTCACCGTGCGCAGGGGTTTTGAGACCCAAAACGAACAAGCTCAGGTCTTTTCTGTTGTGAATTTAGCTCTTGCTTTCATAACAACCTGTCTTCTTGCAGTGATGTTTCAGATTTACTTGGAAAATTTACTAGAAATACAAAAGTGTCAACATTGTGACATGATGAAAGAGAATGATGTAGTAGAAAGATGTTGCTTGGTATTGATCCATTGGCTCAGCATCAACATATTTGGCACCACTTGGGTCATCTGTCCCAGGAAGAGGTGAAAGAGTTTTTCTTTAATAAGGTACTTACCCCTTTAGTGAATGGAGGAAGGAGATATGGTCTGTACAAGTCCAGATCATTTTTTTTGCAGTACCAACATGCCTAAATGGTCTCTGTATCCGTGTTGGAAATCCCAGGGATGCACAGGGATACATTTGTCCAATTATACATAATAAAACTAAGAAGGGAACACATCACGAACACGTCTCTTTTGAGACATGTACGGGGACATGGTGTCATTTCATCATAATATAAAAACTTATTTCAATGGTAAAAACTATAACAAACTTATCATTTGTTCCTCGTGGTTTATTTTTTGATGGATCTCTTAACTATGTTGAAACAATATTTATTTTCCTCTCAATCCATCTAACAGCCAACAACCTAAAGAGAGGAAAATTCGACAGGCCAAAGGGGAGGGCAAAGTGCACCCTCCTTATTCATACAAAAGTCAAAGCAGATATAAAAGGGCAAAACCTCACCAGTAACTCCTCCCTTACGCATTATACAAAATCAAATCATACGAGGTAACGGTTGGAAGTGCTCTCAATGAAATCAATCCTATTCGAAACAACAGTACAGACCAAAATTGAAGAGAGGAGGGGGTACTAACCACACCACGGCGGATCCGAGAGAGAAGAACGATCTCCCAGTCCGAAACCTTCACCGGAAAAGAACCCTGACATTCCGAGTTAACGTCAGGACTGTCAAGTAGGGCAAAATCAACCACATCTGTACTGCTACACATTTGTATACATACAGAGACAGAGAGAGGGAGGGAGGGAGGGAGTACCTGAGATTTAGTGGTGACCAACGGTAGCCTAGGGTGAGCTCGGGGAAGAGTAAGAGGAGGATCGGCGGTGGCCGGCGGCGGCGGTGGGCGGAGGGTGGGATCGGGGTAGAGGAAGACTTTTTTGTTCGGGAGTATACAAGTAGAAGTTTTCACCGTTGGCTGCCTTTCTTTTTCTCTTTCTTTTTTTATTTTTCGTGTCTTTTTGTTTTCTCCTGTAATGAAAATGTCAACAGGAAAGGGTTAATTACATTTTTTCGCCTTCAACTATCATGGTTTAGAACTTTGTTACCTTGAACTATAGAGTATTGCATCTTACCCCCTTGAACTGGGAATAATGCTCCTCTCGTATTTGTTAACGGAAACGAAGTCCAGTCCCGTATAGCCTAGTGAAATTCCAGAAGAATCCCACATTTTCTCGGGGGGAAAAAGGCGTAGGTGTCTCTCGTTAATATGCACAAGAAAAACCCTACACCAAACAATAGGAATTGTTTGCATGAGAAAATTATTGGTCCAATCAGAAAGTGACAAGTGGTCATTTGCATTGAACAGAACGGAACACGTATAGACTGAAATGCATGGAATCATGCACTTAAAGGAAAGATGACATTTTGGCTAATTCAATGTCGTTTTAAGTGAACAGTAGAAGCAAGTCAGTTATGGCCAGGTGTCACGCAGAGAACAAAGGAAAGGAGAAACATGCCATTTGAAGCCCAGGGAAACAGACGATGTCATTTCAATCCCTTTTAACTGGAGCAGTTACTGTAACGCCCCCAAATTCCGGGTACGTTAAAAGGTCAATTTTATTGAATAATCAAAGAGAGTCTGGCTCTTTATTACATCATAACTCTCACAAGAGTGTCTTTATTACATATGGGAAGAAAAACTAGGGTTCCTAACTACAGCTCCGCCTGCTCCTCCATCCTAGCCAGCTCCTCAGCTCCAAAATCCTCCAAGGCGTACTGCTTATCTTGATTATCTACAAAGTCTGACACATTATACTAGCGTCGCCACCGATATAATATGTCAAGGTCACCAAAGGTAACACCATGAGCTACAAAAGCTCAGCAGAATAATCCTATACCCACCAACCCATAACTTACACAAAACAAGTCATACAGATAACGATATCTACGCAGTGCATGCTTATTCAACAACTATCAACAATAACACATCCGCATTCTCTATTAACTATCATTGGTGTCTGTGACATCAGAGTTTCTCCTATGCAGCATTTATAGACCGTGTCATCATTTTCACTTTTCATTTACCAAATCAACATTTCGAAAAGTATTTTAACACACCCAACCTCGGTTCCGCCGTTCCGGGTTCCCGAGTATCCTCACAATGGTTCCGCTGCACCGGGTTCCCATTGGCACACAAAAACATTGAATTTGGCATTGGCTCCTCTCCACGGATAACCAATCCACAATTCAAAACCCTCGGTTCCGCCGCTCCGGGTTCCCGAGTATCCTCACCATGGTTCCGCCACTCCGGGTTCCCATGAGAAATTCTGAAAATCATTAAAACAATTGCGTTGGCTCCTCTCCACGGATAACCAAACCACAATTCATCCCTCGGTTCCGCCGCTCCGGGTTCTCATTGGGTTTTTCACAAATCTTTCTTTACACACGCACACCACACAATGGGCAAGTCCGGCCACATTGCGGTTTCAAAACTTTTTCTCCTTTTCAAAACACACCTTGTCATAAACACACCCTAAGCGTCATGTTTCTAACTTTCTCGATTCTCGTGTCTCGTTTTCATGCATAGACTCCGCGGTAGGACTTTTCATGTACGTAAACATAAATCATTTATTGAAATCTTGAAACTAAATTAGCAAGATCGTCCAACTCTATATTACTTGATCGTACTAAATCACAACTTAAAGCATAACGCCACATGTACTGACGCCTTTGGCGTGGAAAGCCACTTATGCTTTATTACACACCAAATCAATTAATTCTAATAATCACGTATACATGCTCATAACCATCTAAAGATCAAAATACGAATACTTCTGTTAGCATGCATTTGAACATACAAGTAAAATACCATTTTTCTTTGAGTTTAACGGATAAGGAAAATACTACGTATACTTAGAGATAGAGGTTAAGATTAATCTACATATACTTAGGGTTAGAGGTCATAGGAAAAGTCTACCGTTCTTCTTGGCGGTAGGGCGGCTACAAAAAGAAAGTATGTCGGACGGAGTAACTTCCTACGGTAAACTTCCGGTAGCTTCGAAAGAGAAAGGTTTCTCTCGAAACTAAATCTTGACTAACTTTCTAAACTTTTATGGATCGAAGGGTGGTTGAATGGCGATTTAGTGGCGGCTTTGGATGAGTTTCTTGAAGAACACAAGAAGAACTCAAGAACAAGGAAGAACTAAGCAAGAACAAGTAAGAATACTAGATTTTCTAGAGAGAGAAGTTGAATGGTGGAGGTGTGAGTTGAATGGCCAAGGTGGGGTGCTATTTATAGTAAAACTTGGCTTATTATCCAAGGGATAAATTTTTCCCCAACAATTATTGTCCAAGGGACAATCTTTGAAAGGTATGGCTTTGAAAGCATGCCATGACTTGTCTTGTCCAATCTTTTTAGGCCTAAGGCTATAATACTAACTAGGATCTTATGCTTTCTAGGTGATTATGGCAAGTCTTACAAGTCTAGGATAGGTTTGTAGTCAAATTCTAGGGTAATTAGGGCTAGGTTCTAGGATGATTAAAAGACTAGGTTGAGTGCCTGAAGTAGTCTAGGAATGGGTTGGCATGGCCATAATTAGACTTAAGGCTATAGGGTAGCTTGTTGGAGTGTACAAAGTCACATGCACACACCACACTCTTTCTCTCTCTCTCTCTCTCGGCCTCCCCTCTCTCTGCTCTCTCAGCTTTTCTCTCTCTCCCTTTCCCTCTCTCTCTCTCCTTGTACTATGTACTACTCATATATATATACTTGGTATCAGAGCCACGTTGAGGTTCTCGGTAGTTTAATTACACTTCAATATATTTGTTCATATTCTTGATTTTATGATTTTGAACTGGTCGTCCAGTTCGTAATAGTACACGTTTGGGCACCCGGTAAAGCCACCCATCGTCTAGACACTATTTTCACTTAAGCCGCCTCGTGTAGGTTCCCAGTAATTCCCGTTGGTAAGTCCCAGGGTAGGGCAGTGGAGGGTTTGGATTAGACCGAAATGGCATGTGTGTATGTGGCGGTATGTGCTAGGCCGGAATTGGGTATGTGTGTATAGGGGTATGTTCCAAAAAGTACCAATTACGAATTAGAATACTAGTTTGAAGTTTTGAAATTAAAGAATCATGAATAGATTATTTAGATGTAATTCTTCAGCCAGTTCTTCCTCTATGGCTTCGTTGTCAGAAATCCCGGATACAGTACACAAAGAAGAATATGAATACAAAAATCTAGATAGTGAATTAGGATACTGAAATATACCTAAGGTTTCCATTAAAGAAATATACAAAACTAGTTTTTTAAATGATACTTTTAAAACTGATCAAGTTGTTAAAATTTCAGAGCAAGTCTTTGCTCTAACTAAAAAATAAGAAAAATGCATTCTTCTTAGTAAAGAGTCAATCAGAAGACACTTAGAATGAGGATATAATTATATCCACGTAGGATTGGTACAAGTAGCTGTCAAACCCCTCACCAGGACAGGATTAAATACTGCAGTATTGCTCTCATTAAGAGATAGTAGATTCACCAATTTTAGTGATAGTCTGTTAGGATTAATGGAGTCAAGCCTACACAATGGGCCGGTTTACTTTAATTGTTACCCAGACTTACCTTTGAGTTTAAAAGATAAAAACCTATTAAAATCATTGACTTTAAATATTCAAACTTCTGGAGCAATCACCAATATGCTAGAAGGAAGTCATTCAATTGCATTAATTTACAGATTATACTATAAGTGTATGAAAACTAATTTAAATATTCATGCCTTAGTCAAAAGTCCAAAAGATAAAACTGTCTTAATTCAAAGTAGTTCAGAAGCTAATATACAAGTTCCCAAAACAATTTCTTGGAATGATATCCAGTTACCCACAAGCTGGATTACAGAAAATGAAAGTTTCCCACAGGTAATACAAAATGACACAGTCAACCTTGATTATATTCAACAATATTTAGATGGCACTGTTAGGATCAGCTTTGACCAACAGAGACTCAATCCTCTTAGAATTAGAGAATTAAGTAGAACAAACAGTACTACAAGTATACCCAGACATAGTACTTCCAGTATTCCTAGACAAGATTCAGAATTATTAAACCCAAGAGTCACTCTTAGAGGAATAGATTCTAGTTCCCAAATTAGTAAACCATGTTATTCAACACAGTCAAAATTAGAAGATGATGAAACTCCTCAAGGGTCCCCAACACAGTCCGACTTTGAATCAACCATTCCGCAGTCAAACCCAATTGATAATACCCTTAGAGTCCTGCATAAACCTTTCTCTATTGATTTTAAAAAATTATATAAAGATTATAAGTCACCCAAAAATGAACAAAAAAGACAAGAATTTCGTAATAAATATAATAGGGAACAACGAGCAGAAATTCGTAGTCAATGGAAAGAATTCATGAATGATACAAGAAGTCAGATCAAAATCTTTAAATATATAAAAAATCATTATGAGAAAAATAATAAAGTAAAAAAGAAAAAAGAAAAGCATAATAGTACTACTAGTACTAGTACTATCAATGTTTCATTGTCCGTTCTCACCAAAGATGAGATTCCCATCCAAACTTTTCAAAAGAAAGTAAAAGAAGTCAAAAAAGAAATTATTTCATTAAAGAAAACCCCACCTGGAGATTTTAACTCAGTAAACTGTTCAATCAACACCCACAAGTGGTACATCCAACCCAAGTTAGTAATCCAAGAATATACCATAGAAATTCCTACACTAATTGATTCAGGAGCAGATTTAAACTGTATTAAAGAAGAATTAGTACCAGTTAAATATTACCAAAAAACCACTGAACAATTAAGCTCTGCTAATGGTAGTCAAATGCAGATTAGCTATAAGCTACCCAAAGTACACGTTTGCCAGGTTAATGTTTGCTTTAAGACATCCTTTTTGTTAGTCAAAAATCTTACTGAAAACATAATTTTAGGAACCCCGTTTCTCACTTTACTATACCCATTTACAATAAATAATTTCGGAATAACTACTCAACTTTTTGATAAAAAAGTATTTTTCCCCTTTTTAGAAAAAAAACAACAAAGACAGGGGGGGTGGGCGGAAGCACAGATACAGTAGAAGGAAGACAAATAGAAATAATGAAATAATGAAATAAAAGATCTATAAAAGAAAAAGATAATCAAACATGAAATTTATTCACAAAAAGGAAGCTCAAGTACATACGTACAACATAAAAGAAAACTTACTGAAAGAGGATGAAGATCAGGGTCTTCGTATCCTGAAACTTAGAGAGAGGGGGGAGAAGAGAGTAATGAAACTAGAAAACTGAAAAATTGAGCCTTCCTATTACTGGAGTCTGTGGCTCCTTTTATAGAATAAGGAACCAGAAACTGTTTACAAATAATGAGTGGATTTACTGTGGCCATGTGACTTGCTTTTACTGTGGCCATGTGACTTCTTTCGGTGGGAAAGTGACTGGATTACTGTTGGGAGATGCCCTTGGTCTTCCTGAATGACTAGTGATGCCTTTTCTTTTAGTAAAGCTGACTGAATAGGAAAATGTTTCTTCATCGCGTGGGTAACTGATGATGCTTTTGTCTTCCATGAATAGTAAAAGCCAATGACTCATTTTACTATTGGTGGGAATGACTGAAAGTTGATGCTGACTCTGCATTTGCTGACTGGTTATGATGACCATTTTGTTCTTTATGCAAAAGGATCTTGAGCATCCTGAAATACTGAATCGTACTGGGTTTTGCTGGTGACTGATTCATCAGATGATGAGTCAGAATCCTGACTGGCTTGTGCAATCAGTTTCTGTGCTAGCTCAAGTAACTTGGTGCTCCTGGATTTACTGGATTTGGATTTGGATGTCCCCTGCAAACTGGGTGTAGGGCTTCCTAATCTGACAGCAGAGAGTTCAGGAGGGCTTGACTGTAATTGATTGCTCCTGGTTGCCATGGTTTTGACTGGGAATTCTTGCTGAACTTGATCAATTATTCTTTGATGTTTATACGCATCCCACCATTTGACTAGCATTTGGCGAGAAAGTATGTCTGACTGGATGTGGTATCTCCATTTGAAAATCCAAGGGATCTTGTATTTAGCCATAAAAAGTAGTAATGGTGGTAATTTACTGGTATGTTGGTCAAGGGGATATACTGATTTGAAGTAATTGAGTTGGTCAATTAATTCAGACGGTAGTAATTCTGGAGTTGCTCCATGCTGTGACCACCATCTGATGAACCAAGATGGGATTTGTGATTTGAATTTATGGTCAAAACACAAAAACCAGGAATGACTGAAATTACTATTTTCATAATAGAGTACTTTGGAGAATGCATCAATATAGTCGTAGTAACTATATGGTACTGGGTGATTTGGCAGTTCTTTGAGTTGGGATGGGTGTCCCCATTCTTTTAGACTGATGATATTGTGAATATAGAATGAGTGGTAAATGGTGATGCTTGGGTTATTCCTATCAGTGATTGGTTTGATAACTATTGACTGGTGGTGGAATAGAATATCCTTATAATAAGCTAGGGTTTTTTGTGGGTGAGCTGGGATAAAGTGCCAATCAGGTGGGAAATAAGCTTTGGCAAGTTGGATAGGGTCTGTGATTGAGGCATGACTAGGTTCAATATGAAATAGGTTGGAGGATTGGGGTTTCAATATATATTCAGTTTTTCTAGCTGGATAGGGAATTTTAGGTTGACTGAGTTGAATTTGTGAATCAAATGGGTCAGAGATCTGTTTCTGTTCTGAGGAGGAGGAGGCTAATGCTGACTTGTAGTTGGCAACTTGGTTGAGTGGTTGGTATCGATTAGCTAATCTTGCTGGTGGAAGGGCAAGCTGCTTTTTCTGATCCGCCATTCCTGTAAAAAGATAGATTAGGATGTATCTCCCTCAGAGCTTACTGCTCCCTCAAAAATGACTAACTTGCTAAATTCTCACTGCTCCCTCATGCAAATGATAACTATCTATTATCGAGGAGAAATTCTCGAGTGAGAAAATCTGGGATTGAATTTTGACTACCTTTAATATATGTAATATCAAAATAAAAAATACTTAAAATAGCTTGCCATCTAGCAAAGATTTGTTTACTAGCAATATTTTGAACATCTTGTTCTAAAACATATTTTGCACTTTTACAATCTACTCTGATTAAAAATTTTTGATTTAATATATCATTTTGGAATTTTGAAACACATAAAACTATTGCTAAAATTTCTTTTTTAATTGTACTGTAATATTTCTGGGTTTTATTCCAAACTCCAGAATGAAATCGGACAAGCTGTTCTGGGGAAGAGAAATCTATCTGTTGTAGAAGAATTCCTCCATAACCTGCATCAGAAGCATCAGTCTGGATAATTTTAAAACTGTGGTTAGTAGGAATACCAAGACAATGTAAGATTTTAACATATTTTTTGACTTTTTGGATAATTGAAGTATGATTGTTCGTCCAAGGAGGAGGATTATCTTTTAATCTTTCGAATAATGGTTGACAAATTGTTATAAGATCTTTGTAGAATTCTGCTACATAATTTAATGATCCTAGAAATCTTTGTAATTGATTTTTGTCAGTAATTATATCTGGAAATTTATCAGCAAATTGAATGGCTCTACTAATTGGTGTGATGGTTGAGTGGTAAATGTCATATCCTAAAAATCTTATTTTAGTCTGAAATAATTTAATTTTTGGGGCAGAAATGACTAATCCATTTTTCTTAATTATTTCTAAGAATGACTTTAAATGTTTCCAGTGTTCTTCTAAAGAATTGGAAAATACAAGTACATCATCAATATAAACTATAATGAAGTGACTAAATGGGTTAAAAATTTCATTCATTATATTCTGAAATTCACTTGGGGCATTTTTTAATCCAAAAGGCATTACGTTCCATTCATAATGACCAAATGGTGTTACAAAAGCTGTCTTATAAGTATCATTGGGGTGTAGTTGAATTTGCCAAAATCCGCTTTTTAAATCAAATTTAGAAAATATGACTGCTATATGAATTCTGTTAATTAAATCTTTTTTATTGGGGATTGGATATCTAATCCATTCTAATACATCATTTAATGGTTTGTAATTAATTACTAATCTTGGTACTCCTCTTTCTATTTCGGCATTTTTATTTACATAAAAGGCTGAGCATGACCAAGGAGATTTACTCTTCTTAATAATGTTATTTGCTAACAGGTTGTTAATTTCTTGTTTGCAGATTTCCATTAACTCAAAATTCATTTGGATTGGCCTAGCCTTAGTGGGTATTTGTTTTTCACTAAAAGTTTTAATATATGGAAGAGTAACTATGTGTTTTTTTCTGTACCAAAAAGTACTTGGGAGATTAGAACAAACTTCTTTTTCTAATTTTTCTTTGAAATTATCAATTTGTTGGGTGACTATTGGATCTTGCAATTGTTGTTCTATTCTTTTTTGTTTAATTTCTTGTTGCAATTGTACTAACCGGTTATTTTTAATATCTAATTGTTTTAACTGTCTTTGTTGTTGTTTTTCTAAAAAGGGGAAAAATACTTTTTTATCAAAAGGTTGAGTAGTTATTCCGAAATTATTTATTGTAAATGGGTATAGTAAAGTGAGAAACGGGGTTCCTAAAATTATGTTTTCAGTAAGATTTTTGACTAACAAAAAGGATGTCTTAAAGCAAACATTAACCTGGCAAACGTGTACTTTGGGTAGCTTATAGCTAATCTGCATTTGACTACCATTAGCAGAGCTTAATTGTTCAGTGGTTTTTTGGTAATATTTAACTGGTACTAATTCTTCTTTAATACAGTTTAAATCTGCTCCTGAATCAATTAGTGTAGGAATTTCTATGGTATATTCTTGGATTACTAACTTGGGTTGGATGTACCACTTGTGGGTGTTGATTGAACAGTTTACTGAGTTAAAATCTCCAGGTGGGGTTTTCTTTAATGAAATAATTTCTTTTTTGACTTCTTTTACTTTCTTTTGAAAAGTTTGGATGGGAATCTCATCTTTGGTGAGAACGGACAATGAAACATTGATAGTACTAGTACTAGTAGTACTATTATGCTTTTCTTTTTTCTTTTTTACTTTATTATTTTTCTCATAATGATTTTTTATATATTTAAAGATTTTGATCTGACTTCTTGTATCATTCATGAATTCTTTCCATTGACTATGAATTTCTGCTCGTTGTTCCCTATTATATTTATTACGAAATTCTTGTCTTTTTTGTTCATTTTTGGGTGACTTATAATCTTTATATAATTTTTTAAAATCAATAGAGAAAGGTTTATGCAGGACTCTAAGGGAATTATCAATTGGGTTTGACTGCGGAATGGTTGATTCAAAGTCGGACTGTGTTGGGGACCCTTGAGGAGTTTCATCATCTTCTAATTTTGACTGTGTTGAATAACATGGTTTACTAATTTGGGAACTGGAATCTATTCCTCTAAGAGTGACTCTTGGGTTTAATAATTCTGAATCTTGTCTAGGAATACTGGAAGTACTATGTCTGGGTATACTTGTAGTACTGTTTGTTCTACTTAATTCTCTAATTCTAAGAGGATTGAGTCTCTGTTGGTCAAAGCTGATCCTAACAGTGCCATCTAAATATTGTTGAATATAATCAAGGTTGACTGTGTCATTTTGTATTACCTGTGGGAAACTTTCATTTTCTGTAATCCAGCTTGTGGGTAACTGGATATCATTCCAAGAAATTGTTTTGGGAACTTGTATATTAGCTTCTGAACTACTTTGAATTAAGACAGTTTTATCTTTTGGACTTTTGACTAAGGCATGAATATTTAAATTAGTTTTCATACACTTATAGTATAATCTGTAAATTAATGCAATTGAATGACTTCCTTCTAGCATATTGGTGATTGCTCCAGAAGTTTGAATATTTAAAGTCAATGATTTTAATAGGTTTTTATCTTTTAAACTCAAAGGTAAGTCTGGGTAACAATTAAAGTAAACCGGCCCATTGTGTAGGCTTGACTCCATTAATCCTAACAGACTATCACTAAAATTGGTGAATCTACTATCTCTTAATGAGAGTAATACTGCAGAATTTAATCATGTCCTGGTGAGGGGTTTGACAGCTACTTGTACCAATCCTACACTTCAATATATTTGTTCATATTCTTGATTTTATGATTTTGAACTGGTCGTCCAGTTCGTAATAGTACACGTTTGGGCACCCGGTAAAGCCACCCAACGTCTAGACACCGTTTTCACTTAAGCCGCCTCGTGTAGGTTCCCAGTAATTCCCGTTGGTAAGTCCCAGGGTAGGGCAGTGGAGGGTTTGGATTAGACCGAAATGGCATGTGTGTATGTGGCGGTATGTGCTAGGCCGGAATTGGGTATGTGTGTATAGGGGTATGTTCCAAAAAGTACCAATTACGAATTAGAATACTAGTTTGAAGTTTTGAAATTAAAGAATAATGAATAGATTATTTAGGTGTAATTCTTTAGCCAGTTCTTCCTCTATGGCTTCGTTGTAAAAAAATCAGGATACAGTACATATAGAAGAGATTGAGAAACCAAAGTTGAGATCTATTAGCAATATAACTTTAATATGTAATCCTTTTGATAAATTGAAAAAAGAGTACAAGTCAAAAGAAAACAAAAATAATCGTACTAAGTTTAGGAAAAAATATGACAAAGAGAAAAGGACAAAAATAAAAGCTCATTGGAAAAAGTTTATTACTAAAACTGAGAATTAAATCCCATTTTTTGAATACTTAGAAAACCATTACAAAAAAGTGAATACTATTACAAAAGTAAGATGGAAAAAGTCAGATAATTCCATAGTCCACACAAGTCATCCCCCTTTAGACACTATAATTATAGATCACAAAGGTTCCACGGTTACTGCCTCACCATTCAAAATACCTAGTAAACCGGAAAACAGTCAAATTATTGAACAAAATAATTATACTAATCAATGTCTCAGTACCATTAGTAAACAATTAAATAAATTAGAAATTAAAATGGATGAATTATCAGTAAAATCCACCCCTTCAACCAGTAAATCTACTATAGAAAAATCCCTTTAAGACTCACTGAAAATAGGACAAAAATCCCTACAACAAAGCAGGATATTAATAAAATAGAAGAATTATTAACCAAATTAACCATTAAAGCAGAACCATCGCAAATTAGCACCATTACTAAACGTCCTATTCTTAGTCAACAATCACAGTCTTCGTCTGACAGTGATATTTCCCAACTACAACAACAATTCTCTGCCCAAAGAATAAATAAATTGGTTACACCAACATTTAATCCAACAAGCCTAACCAAAAATTGGTACTCTCACCCCACTCCACCTGATTTACAGTATGAAGAAATAACTCATCAGTTTTCAGTATCTTCTAGTAAACTCTACGAATGGAATATTGATGGACTCAGTGAAAATCAAATTTTAGAAAAATTAAATCACATGTCAATGGTGGCAAATAGTTACCTAAGTAACCTTGACCATGGTCAACCACAAATAGTAGAACTGTTAACCTCCGGTTTTACGGGAATGCTAAAGGCATGGTGGGATAAGTACCTCTCCCATGAATCAAGACAAGAAATAATATACGCCACCCAAATAGGTGAAGATGGTCTCCCAATTTTCGATAATGAAATAGGATTAGGAGTACATGACAGAATTAACACATTAATCTATACTATAATTAAACATTTTGTTGGACAACCTAGTAACATTACCTCCAAAATTCATGACCAATTGAGTAATTTATATTGTCCAACATTAAGTGACTTTAGATGGTACAAAGATGTTTTCATGTCTAAAGTAATGCTCAGAGACGACTGCACAAAGTCATTTTGGAAAGAAAAATTTATTAATGGCCTTCCTAACCTATTTGCTCATAAGATTAGAGATGTCTTAAGTCAACCTACTAGAATAATTGAATATGATAAACTTACTTATGGTGACATAGTCAGCATTATTCAAAAAGAAGGACTACGAATGTGTATTGATATAAAAATTAATAAACAAGCACAGAAAGATAAGAATAAAGCTAAATATGAATTAGGAAATTTCTGTCAACAATATGGTTTACCCCCTATAGCCCCTTCTAGAAGTAAAAAGAAATCAAGTGTTGAAAAACAAAAAATTCAAAAATATTCCAGAAATAAACCCCAATTCTCCAAAGATAAATATTATGAAAAACCAAGAAGCCACCAATCAAAGAACAAAAAGAAAATTACTACGAATGACAAAAGTCAAGTTACATGTTATAATTGCGGGAAAAAAGGACATTATAAAACAAAATGCAAAGTCAAAGAAAAACTCAATCAGCTAAATATCTCAGAAACCGAAAAGAAACATATTTTGGAAATTTTTAGATTAGCAAATACAACTGATTTAGAAGACAGTTTAGAAGAATCATCCGAATCATCTGAATATCACTCTCTAAATGACAGCTCTAATGATGATCCAATACAAATAGAATGCACTAATAATTGCTGTAATAAAAATATAAGTACACTCAACAGAGAATTACCTGAAGAAGAATTACTAATTGATTTGATTAGTAAAATAGATGATTTTGAGCTAAAAAGACAATATATTGACAAACTCAAAAAGGTAATGATTCAGCAGAATAAAACACAACCACAATACACTAAACCAGTAATAAATCTCAATGCAACCATAGAAAGATTTAATAAAACCCACAAAGAAATCACTGTCCGAGATCTGGCACAAGAAATAAATCTCATTAAAACTGAAATAGCCAATTAAAAGTAACAACCCAAAAATTAGAATTAGAATTCCAACCAAGAAAATTAAAATTTCCTAAAAGCAACTCATCCACTCCTGATGACCAAAATTTATCCGAATCATCCAGTTCTAGTAATTCTAGATCTAACCATAGTAAAAAAAAGGAATATTTTATGGAAGGATTAGAAAGCGAAAATGAAGATACCAGATTAAAAATAATAAATAACATAAACATCCAGAAATGGCATGCAAAAGTCAAACTTATAATAAATGATTTTGTTATAGAAATAACAGCTCTAATTGACACTGGAGCAGATCTCAATTGTATTCAAGAAAATTTAATACCTGCCAAATATTATCAGTCAACAACAGAAATGCTAAGCTCAGCAAATGGTAGTAACATGAAAATAGCATATAAGCTGCCCAAAGTAATTGTTCAACAAAACAAAACAGATTTCATCACCTCTTTTGTTTTAGTAAAGAATTTATCTGTTAAAGTAATATTAGGAGTACCATTTATTTATCTACTTTATCCATTTACAGTTTCTAGTAACAAGATTACTACTACTTTGAATAAACAAAAAATACAGTTTGAATTCCTTACTAAACCAAGACAAAATGAGTTACAACAACTCAAGACTTATTCAATTTATCCCACTAATGATTTCTTGGATTGTTTTACAGATGATGACTCAAAAAGGAATAGCCTTCGGAACATTCACACTACCAGTCATTCCTGAGGGAGCTAGTATTAAATTTAGAAAACTCAGTTATTTAGAAAATATTGACGAAACCCAACAATGTCTTCTAGATGCTCTCTGGAACTTGTGTGGGGACTATCGTTATAATCCTAGTTATATAAATGCATTAAATAGTTTAAATTATTACTTTTGTGAGCAAAATAAAATTCGAGATAATAATGATAAATCTTTTGTCTCAGTAGTTACTGAATTACAACATTCAACTACTAAACTTTCAAAAGTCTCACGAGAAAATATTCAATTTAAAGCAAAAAATTATATTTTACAACATGAAATCAAAACTATTCAGCAACAATTTTCTCAACATTTGCATAGAGGGAGCAGTGAGGATGTAGAAAGCAACATCAGTAAACATTTGCATAAAGGGAGAAGTGAGATTGTAAAAAGCAATGATCATAGAGGGAGCAGTGAGATTGTAGAAAGAAACATCAGTAACATGGTATTCCAGCTACCAGAGGCACTTAGCCATTTGCCTGTTCTTTTGCAAAATATTTCAACCAACCACCTGTCTCCCAAAACCCGATTATATTTTCCAAACAATTTCCCTATTGATCTAATTAGCCATATTCAACATCTGGGCAGACAAAGTGGTTACCATTTTGGAGAATTTCTATTTCAAACTCTTACTAAATTATCTACAAAAATAATTCCTGGCTTACAAATCACTTGGGAAACTCTTTATAGAGAAGACCAAGATTGAGTCAATTGTCCCAAAACCAACCCTCTTTGTAAAAATATACCTTTAGAAAGAATTGATTGCCCTTGTCAACTAATTTTTAGCATTCCTAAAGCCTGCATTGATATGCAGTACTTTAAAAATATTTATGCTACTTACAAAAATAAAATTATTGAAATTACTCCCATGACTCTTTTAGATCATGGATTTCTTAGACAAATCATTTTTACCGATCCGGAGCAAACAGACCAAGTCACCAGAAAAATGGCAGTCTGTGTTAATAACCTTTTCGCCAAATATGGAGATTTACGTTGCCACTTTCTGATCAAGAGTAAAATGCCTGAATGGACACATATTGGGAGCATAATACCAGCCCAGCATATTATGTATCTCTCAGCCAACTGGCCATTCAGCAGAATTCATCTCCCAATTCAACTTATTGAAGATGAGGTCCCATGGCCTTGTTCACAATCAACCAGAAGTCAAATCTGACATTATAGAGCTTGGTCAATTGCTTGCAAACTTGGAGATATTGATCATTACGCTGAATACTTAGAAGATAATTATAAATTAATTTGTGAAGATTCAATCCAGAAGATCAGATCTACTGAACCTATTGAAGAAGTTCCATTCATTTTCCATACTCATTTTGGAGAATTAGTGGCCAAATACCAAAGTCAACAAACCAGCAACACTTCGTCAACAGCATCCGATTTTTCTGCCAATGAAGACGATGATCAAGATTATTGGGATAATTTGACATCGGAAGAAATGCACAACTTAGATAATTTGATGGAATTCTGAAAAGAATTCTGAAGTCACCAAAAGTAAAAGACAAAAGTCATCATCAGAAACCAACAGCATCTCTCAATAGTAAAATAAGTCATTGGCTTTTACTCCCTCCGTCCCATAATGTTTGGCATTTTCAGGAATGCGTACCATTTTTAAATTGCATATATCTTTCAATCCATAATGTTTTAGGTGATTTTTTGAACTTTGTTTAATAGAACAAATTATACTCTATCAAACAAGATCCATATTGCATATAAAAAACATTATAGGTTAAAAGATATAGTTAATTTTTTTTCATAAGGCTGGAATAGTGAAAGTGCCAAACTTTATGGGACGGAGGGAGTACTATTCAGCCAAGACAAAGGCAAGGACAATAGTAAACCAATGTATTGAAAGTTTTCTTTTACTATTTGCTTTTTGGAAGACAAAAGCATCATCAGTTACCCACGCGATGAAGAAACATTTTCCTATTCAGACAGCTTTACTAAAAGAAAAGGCATCACTAGTCATTCAGGAAGACCAAGGGCATCTCCCAACAGTAATCCAGTCACTTTCCCACCGAAAGAAGTCACATGGCCACAGTAAAAGCAAGTCACATGGCCACAGTTAATCCACTCATTATTTGTAAACAGTTTTTGGTTCCTTATTCTATAAAAGGAACCACAGACTCCAGTAATAGGAAGGCTCAATTTTTCAATTTTCTAGTTTCATTACTCTCTTCTCCCCCTTCTCTCTAGATTTTCAGGTTTCAGAAGGAACACTGCCTCATCCTTCTCCATATAAGTATATATATATATGCATCTAGGAAAGTAATCCTAGAAATATTAGGCTTAAGGCTATACCCTAGGTTTGCATGCATGGCATGCATTAAGATCACCACTTTTGGAAGCAAAATGATGGCCATGACTTGTCTTGTCATGGTTATGTATACTTTGGCAAGTCAAGTGACTATTGACCAAGGAATAAAAATTTTCCTAGCATTTATTAACCAAAGGATAAGAAAAATAATGAAGATGGTATGGCCTTGAATGACTAGTCATGGGGTATAATGATTACCTAGTAAATAGGAGATCTTATTTCTATTATCCAAAGGGTAAGAATTTCCCTAACAATTATAATACCATGGGTAAAAGAAAAGGATACACTTGGAAGATGTAATGATGAAGAATAAAGTCTATTAAAGTGTAATGATTAAAGTGAGTAATACTTTCCTAGAAAGTGAACTAGTCATGATTACAATAAGTCATGAGTGCTACTTTTGGAAGCAAATGATGAGATTTGGTTTTGACTAGTCTAGTCAAGCTTGGGTATTCTTGCTCCTATTACCCAAAGGTTAACAATCTCCCTAACAATCTATGTCCAATGGATAAAGAGGTAAATGATGAGTAAGGTCTTTGAAATGACTAGTCAAGTAAGTCTAATGATTACTTCTTTGGTCCAAGATTCCTTTGTGACTAGTCTTGTCAAACCTAGGCTTTCATGGTCAAGACTAACTTCTATTGCCCAAGGGATAAAGATTTTCCTAGCACTTATCGTCCAATGGGTAAAGGCCAAAAGGTTAAAATGGTCCATCTAGGGTTAGGGAAATGTAACTAGGTGAATCGGTAGTTTGGTTTGCTAACTAATCGGTTGAAAACTAATTCTACATGCCACGTAGGATTTCTAGCCAAGAAATATAATTTTAAGACCTTATTTCAAATACTAGGAAAATATACAAGTGCTTTTATAGGCATACTTGTCTTTAGAAAATGACTATATTGTCCGATGCGAAAAGATATAATTTTATAAGTCTTAAATCTAATTATGGCGGATTATTAGAAATTAAAAAGGAATTTTAAAAGCAATCCAAGTAATTAAAATAAAATTCAAATTTTTAACGAAATTTTTATTTTCCAAAAATCAAGGTCGTTACAGTTACGCTCATGGAGCACGATTAGGGGAGTTGAGGTTTGGACATGAAAACTGCCCAGTTCAATCACGTTCTGAGCAAAGATAGTGGGATATGGAATAACTGACCCACTACTCAAACGGTTTCAAGCCAACACAAAAGAATTCTAGAGGGAAAAGCTCAAATTTCAAATCAAAGGAAGGATTTCGAAGGTAGTTTGAGCATGGGAATGGAAGTAGTTGAAAAGAGTCAAGAGCTTACTTATAAATAGAAGAAGTTGTTGAAGGAAAAAAAATCCCAGACAAATCATCAACAAATAGCTATGCTATGCTTGGTTTGTTCTTAGGCAATAATTTAAGACTTAAACTTAGTTTGAAGTAGTTAGGAGTAGTTTGTAGTAGTCACTTTGTAATCTGTTCTTGTTCTTTCGAAGTTGGAAAATCATTTGGAAAGCAAGTTGTTTTGAGTTTATCAAGGTATCTTGTTTCTTTTTGATTGTTGAATTTTCTCATGAATCGTTGTGCCGTTTCAATATTTCAAAGGAAAAATCTTCTTCATTGAGGTAATTGAATCGACAACACAATCACCTGATTAAGTTTGACTTTTAAGAAGTTAAATCTGAAAAGGATAATTACAAGCCTTTTCTAGCATGCTCGCACACAATTATAATTCTAAAGTAGCTAAAAATCCCAGCCAAACAGGAATAACAATGGGTAGGGTTTGAATTGGGGTGCTCCTTCCATACCTGATCCCCAAGCTTCATGCTCATCTCTCTACTCATACCCATATCTAATTGGAGATACTTAAAAGTCATTGAACCCATACCCATTTTGATAACGGGTAAAATAGGTATTACCTAACATCCAATTACATATTGAAGAAAGAGACAAATATATTGATAAAATTTCTAAAACAAATAAGAGATACAAAAGTAATTAAGTAATACATATCGAAACACCCAAACCCTAAAGGTAGAGCTGGAATCTAAGACGATTTTTGATAGATGTTTGTGCATGAATAGTACTCTTTTGATTGCCTTTTTTTCTTGCAGAACTTTTGAAGATTTTTATGGCATATATATATATATATAGAGTCCCCTTCTTATAAGGGAGCCCACACTCAGCAAAGTGCGGAGCTCCCTTTTCCCGATCGAATTTTGATGATTCGAACTGCTTAATATGATCAGAACGTGATTTTAAGGGTCCCGACGAGAAATCAGCAAAAAAAAATAAAAAGACCAAGAAGGGATTCATTCGAGCAGTTTTCATTAAAAGGTTAAAAAAACTGCTCGGATGGAGCCCTTCCCGGTCTTTTTTTTTTTTTTGTCGATTTCTCGCGGGTACCTTTAAAATCACATCTGAACACATTGAGCGGCTCGGATCATCAAAATTCGATCGGGAAAGGGGATGTCCGCACTTTAACACAGTGCGAATGCCCTTATAGGAAGGCTCGTGTGTGTGTGTGTATATATATATATATATATTTATTTTTTTTTATTTTTTATTTTTATTATTATTTTTTTAGATAAGTTGGTGATGCCATATTTGCCACAGGTATTAAACCAACACCACGATTTAGGTTGGAGCAACCTGCGAAACGTGCATTAGGAAGGCAGGGTAACCAAAGCTATGGCACAATGTTCCCTTCAAGCACTCTTGGAGGTCAAGGGTCATCCTAAACACCTAGAACTCAAGGGTTCAACCTCTACATATGCCATGTTTTGGTTTTCTTCTATGTCCTTAGTACACTTTCTTTATGCCTTCTATGACTGGAATGTTTTAAACTATTGTGATTATGGTGAACCATGTCCGGGTGTAAGCGGTTGATGGCTCATTTTTCTAATTATGGAAATGCTATGACATATAATGGAATTTGAAAAAAATTTCATAGAGATTGAAAAGTCAATATTATATTTTTCCACATTCTTTATATTCCCTACTCACGTCAAATTCATAAGGTTATAATGTGTCTCCATTGTGGGACTTACGGCGCATACAAATAGCTTCAACAAGTACAATAATTACTACATTTTTGCAGTTCCTTTCCTTAGCATCACATTGCTAATTTCGACCTCAACCCTTGGTTATACATCTTTTGCTCGTCAAGCATTCTTGACAGCTCCTCATTGCTCGTTCTTAAGTTATCGTACAGTGTTTCAAAAGTCTTGCTCTTCTTCATAACAACTTTCCCAATTTAATGTCTCTTTTACATGTTAGGTGATCAATCCAAGAAAAAATGTGTACCCATTTTATCCCATTAAGAATGCCTTAAAAGAAGACTAACTAAGATCAAAAGTGGGCATGAAACTCACCTTAGTTCATGTAGAGACCCATATTTAATTTATTTAATTTTAATGTTTATAATTGAGGAAAATGAAAAATGTGACGTGTTTATGTGATTAGGGGCTAAAGTGATTGAATTGAATGTTAAAGGGTGCAAGTGTGATTTGTGGATATATGAATATATATAGAAGGGTGAGAGAGTAGAGAATCATTTTCTCCTCTCTATCTCTCACGCCTCACTCCCTCTCTCAGCCTCTCTCCTTCTTTCTTGCTCTCTCTCCAAATTTCACCCAACTCACTCAAAACAACCTCCAATCTTTCATCCCTACGCGTATTGTGGTTTGTATTTTGCTGGTTTGAGCTCGAAGGAGTCGTATTGCGCTCGGTTTCGATTTTCGAAGGCTAGGGCTTGTAACTTTCGTGGGTTTCGTTCTTCGACCTCGAGGTAGGGATTCTACCTCTTAATATATGTGATAGAAGTGTTTTCTATCCTTGAAATCATGCCTATGGTTGTTGTAGTTGAATCCTTAAAACCTGCAGAAAATCTGCTCGAAATGCTATCTGTATCGATACTACTCTGGTTAGTATCGATACCAGCTTCTCTGGAATGTCACGAAGCCCAGTTGTATCAATACTAGTTTGGCTAGTATCGATTCAAAGTGGCTTAGTGACAGTTTTTGCTGCTTTGTTCCAAACTTCGTTGTTTTGACCCCCCGATCATTTCTAACTTGTTCTAAACATCACCAAATCACTCCATAACATGATTAACCATACTCTTTGAGTTTGTGGGTATCTTCGCATCCCTTGCCCATTGTTCGGTAGAATTTGACGTTGATTATCATATGAACTTCGATTGAATTGGAATGACATAATATGAGAGCATGAGATGCTTGAACACTTATTGACACATCGAGAACATTCAGGACCCATCGACGGGTGGATGCCTGGCAGGGGGTATCGGGATCCCTTAATTGGTCCGGCAGGAGCAAAAGCTCATATTGGTTACATTCAGGATCTACCGATGGGTATGGTGCCTGGCAGGGAGTATCAGGATCCCTTAATTGACCCGGCAGGAGTTTCGGCTCATGACACGTAATGCGAAGTGACATTGGACACTTCGGTTAAAGGTTGAGGTGCATACCAAATTTTGTATCAAGTTTGTTAGATTGTTAAGCCTTGGTTATTGCCAATCATGTGGTCTACATCAATATATAGTACCTGAGGTTGACCGGTAATTTGATCACCAGTGGCGGCCCTGTAGTTCACATTACGGCCTTCATCTCCCATCTCAGCAGAGTCATAGCTCATATCCCGACCTTTGTTTTCCATTGCTATAGATTTCTTTAATTCCTTGGCGGTTAAAGGTTGAGGTGCATACCAAATTTCGTATCGAGTTTGTTGGATTGTTAAGCCTTGGTTATTGCCAATCATGTGGTCTACATCATGTTCTTGCCTTGTGATCATTCTTGCATTTCTCTTGCATATAACGTTAGTGTAGAATTTCCTACTGGGCGAGTGTAGCTCAAACCTTACATTATTTTCAGCTACTAACTTAGGACAATAGCTTGCATGCCTGGAGTGCTTGGATTATGAACATTTCTTTTAAAAGCTAACCAAAGGAGTTACTTATTCATCTTTGTAAATTTCTTTTTGGAAGATGTATTTGTAACTTAAGTTATAATTCTTTTGATTATGGGATATTTGTAAACTCTTAACTTTCATGACACTTGATGCTTATGTTGATTTGGAGCCATTGAGCAGATAATGTAATATTTTGAAATCTTTGGACTTTGAAGTATGATTTTAGGAATGGAAATACTGTAATCTTTTGGATATCATACGGATTATTGTGAGGTTTTTATTTATGGAAATCTTTTATATTTATGTTGAAAATCGAGGACGTAACAATTCAAGCATCCAAAGAATCTCCTTCTATAGGATGTGTTTAGAGCATCCCCATTATAATAAGCAAATGGGTGTGAATAAGCAAATTTAACAACAATGCTCAAAAAACACTCCACATTGTAATAAGCAAAGTTACAAGCCTTTTAGCAAATAACTAAATTCCATCCATTTCATACTCAAACATAACAATTTTTACCAATAACCAAACTTAAAACTCAATAACTCAAAAACACCACACATTGGAATCGTCTCATCGAGACGAATAATTTATTGTGGTCGGGTGCGTGATTGGAACTTGTTTGCGATTGGACAGATGTGCATTGTGTATTGTGGGAAGGGGGGGTTTGGTTAGGGATGCAAAAATAACCAATGTGGAGGTAGAGGTTGTTAAGTTTGATTATGGACTAAATAGATAATTAAATGCTAATTTGACACATTTTGATTATTACCATTACGGATGCTCTTAGTGGGGCTTAAGGTGATGAAATGACAAGCCCCGGTAGTTGAAGAGGGCAAAATATAAATAGTTGTAAAAGAGAAGTAAAAGTGACAGGCTATGGTAGTTGAAGGGGGGAAATATATAAATAATTGCAAAAGAGAAGTAAAAGTGAACCCGAAATTTTCCCAATGTACAGCCCGGCCCGCCTGCCACTTGAGCCGAGCTTCGAAAATCATAATCGCGAATGAGAAGATTTTCCATACAGTTTAAATTAGATATGTTCACCAAAAAGTCGGAATCGAGATCAACTTACGTAATGGTTGCTCACGTGGTCTCTCATATGCCACAAAATCAGACATACCACAATTCTATATGATGATCCAAGCAGTTCATTTAAAAATCCACAATTTGCCTATCATCAGCGCAAAAATTTAGATTGATCGGACATCGGAATCCGATTGAAAGAATCGTTGTTTGTTACATGGGAAATAGACGGCTAGAGGCCAACCATTCATCTCTCTAGACAAATATAATTTGACCAAGACTTTGCCGATATGTGATCAATTTGATTTTTAACACGAATGATGAACAAATCGAGGCCTATAACATGCTGCATTAGTTCGTAAAATAATTTGTCCGTCACAGTATGTTTTCTTGTGAATCCTCGAACAGGAATACAGCACTAAGAGCATTTCACATCTGCTAGCTGTGACTAGATTTGATCGAACATTGAGAATGATCGAACCACAAACAAGAACCATTCGCAAATTTTGACTTATTGGTGAGACCTTTGATTCAATGCCTGTCTTACAATTTCCACAGTAGTTCTGTATCCCACAAAAGAAAAATGTGAACAATTTCCCTTTTATAGTTGTAGCCCAGCTAATGTAACATCAAATAGAGCCATGAAAAGGTTTGTTTGCACGTATGGATCCCGTTGACAAAATTTTGAAGCTGCTCTTGCATAAATCAGTCATCTTGACTTGTCAAAGAGTCGAATGCTTCACCATACAATACACAATTCATCAGGCCGTGGCAACTTCGGTTCGTAGCGGCTGGAGTTCTTGCTCGGCAATAACAGAATCAACAGGATTATCAACAGGCTTGTATGAAACAAGTGCTTGGTCTCTTCGTTTCCAAATAATCCATAAACCGGAAGCAGATAATCCAAGAACTAGGGTAATAACAATTGCTACAACCACAACCATGTAAGGCTGGTGCCACCAAGTCCTGCATCAGTTCAGAAAGGCCAATATGGGGAAAAAAATTCGTAAGACATGCATCATAAGATGTTTGTGCTATCACCAAATCTCCCCGAATAATATTTGCAAATATACACAACACAGGCATATGTGATGGAACATGGAAGGAGCTAATAGACACCTGATAGACTGTTTTAATAGGAAGGGTAAATATTGCTGAGATTGCCTTAATGATGGATATCACCCTCACTTATGAGAAATAACAATGAACCTCCTATGGTTTCTATGTGCAGTTCACTGACACCACCAATCGACAATTGTCAGTCCAAAGTCCAAACACATGATGGAATGAGGCAACAGTATCTCTTATATCTAAAAATTCACCCTTTGTTATAATAAAAAGTAATTAAAAAATATGAACTCACTTATTTTGAATCAAAATGGTTTGGTTAAAGCTACTGCATTTGATTTGCTCAATCCACGGCCTACCTCGATACACCTGTCACAATGGCTTCTCTTTTTTTCTTTTGAGTGTTGGAGCGGCAGGCAACTGAGTCTTAAGACACGCCTTCGCAGCTCTATTCGAATTAGGACATTACACGAGTGGCTTCTTTCGAGAAAGCAGCTGAGAAGACAGAAGCTACAGGAAAACCCAACAGCAAGCACCCCACCCCATACAACTAGTTGGGTAGACGTGGAGATCGGGTTGTTAATGCCTGGCTTAATTCTCCCAAAAAGGAAGAGCAGCAAGCCGAGCTGCCTTAGCTGCTAGAACTAGGAAGGCAACTGCCTCGCTTCCCGTAACTCAATTAGTTGATTCTACGAGCAACTTGCCTAGAGCCAAACAGCTAGAACAAAAGTGTCGTATAGAGAATTTGCGTGTGTTTTTAGGCATACACCATAGGTTGGTAATGCAATCGATAGAAAATTCGATAACTCACGACGAACACAACCCTATCATATTATTGCAATAGTTCTCTTCCAGGTGTGGTAACCGATAGCATAGTTGTTAAAATCGTACGATTCACGTTCGTATCATATGATTCAATACGATTCGGTGGGTAATCAATACGAATAGGCTGCCTAAATCAGAAATAGATGTGAATCGCTGAATTGTTCGATTCACGTAAAATTTCCTGAATTCATTTTCGACTCTTTTTTTGCTTTGTAGTTATTGGAAAAGGGTTCAAACAATTCTTTTAAGGTATTCAGAATTGTTCTATGCCAATCTTTCATCTGTGTTTCTCACTTTCTCCTTGTATAGATAGAATTATAGGTAATAAGAAAGATTTTTTTACAAAAGTGGATTATAAATGGAATGCAACCACCCTATAGACCTTATAAGGGTTTGTTTTGTACTTTTTAGGCTGCTAATTTTGCCACTCCCTTTTTTGTTAACGCCACTCCCCTGCAAGTGTATTTTTGGTGAAAAATACACTTGCAGGGGAGTGGCATTAACAAAAAAGGGAGTGACAAAATCATTTCCCTACGTTTAACTCTTTTTCACAAAAAGGACCATAAGTAGGATTCACGAATCCTCATTTCTTGGAAGTTGCCATTGAAGCAACTTACTTATTACTCCACATTATTATCTAATCATCATTCAGAAGAAGCTTATTATTGATTTAGATCTAAATATTTCACTATAGTACATATTTTTGTTACCCTAATCAATAATCAAATGTTTCCATGCATTGTAGAAATCATGACTGAATCGTAGCCATTCATGATTCGGAAAAGGACCATTTTGATTCTCAATTGGATTCACGATTTGACAACCTTGACTGATAGCAACAAGCGCCCCGAGAAAAAGAAAACCCACTACCCCCACACACTGAGAGAGAGAGAAAGAGAGAGAGGGGGGGAGGGGGGGCAACCATATATAAAAGCATAAGGAGAAAATATAGAGAGAACAAGATTTAAACAAGAGCTTACTGCTTCGGCGGAGGCTCAATATTCCATCCAACCAATTGATAACTCCCAAAGTCATCAGGAAGCCGGACACGATGTTCAGATAATCGTGCAATAATACTCTGCCAATTAGCATAGTTACTAAGCCGATGGTACTGGTTATTGATACAGAAAACCATACAATTCTAAAATGCAAACTCACCATTGCGGTGGCATTTGTAAAGTACTCGCCAGATGCTGCTGGCAGGATGGCCCATCGTATAAGCGAATCATTTCCTTTAGCAGTAAAATCCAACAACTTGATCTGAAACCATTCAGATAATAGACACCCAGAGTGAGGATGAAACTTAATGACTCTGATATTAAGTGACAAGCTAGATATCAACAAGTAGATTGCAGCAATATCAGATCAAATCTGCAATATTAAGCTGCTATAAAATGGTCATAAATTAATCCCAGATAAAGCTACCTGTGAATCATTGACATCTAACTGCTGGGTCATAACGTGAGCAAGGTCTGTAATGCGAGGCTTAAGATATCCATACTGGACACTCAACAACATGTAAAATGTTATGAGTCCAACTTGAAGTTCGCCTGCACATTGAAGATCACATTACAATAAATCTCACTCCGTTAAAAAGGAAAATCATGGTATAAAAAATGTCAACGAAGTTGTGCTTGATGTCCTTTGAAATCCAAGACGCAGATTGAGCTCAGTTGGGATAAAACTAGCAAATCATGCACATTGAATGGTCAAAAACTTCTAATATGTACAAGAGTCTACAAGTAAGCCTCCACATGTTGATAAGTCAGCAAATAGTCTAATAAATGTTGTGAAAGTGTAAATTTGGGTTATCAAAGAACATATGTGATTTGTCTCTTTTAGCTGCGTAAAATAGTTTTAGATTGCAATAAACTTATTTTCCATCCAAAGCACCTGCTTAAAGCATGAAACAACCACCATGCAAATAAAAAGAAAGATGATATGCAAGGGTGAATGCATATGTGGAGCAAGTTCAAAATATTTTGAGTAACTGCATTTCAAGGGCGACTTTTACTCGAGTTAGGGAGCCTATGATATCAAGTAGTCTTTATTTTAACTTGAATATTTTGAGTAAATAGTTTCATAAATATACTCCAAATTGACTATTGGTTGCCTAGAATTACTATGTTCCCTGATTTAAGTTGGTTTTTATTTTTGAACTGAGATTTAAGTTGGTTCAGTTTTCTTATTTTAACTTGTTTTTTATTCTAAAAGAATCAGGTTTAGTTCCTAATTTTATACAGCCTTGCTACATTTAGTATAGTAGCTACTATATAATAGGGTTGAGCCTTATGGCCACATGCATGCAATTTATTTATTTATTTTGTTCATAAATCTAATGAAAAAGTGTTTTCTTATTTGTATTGTTTTGGTGATTGCTCTTGCTGCATATATTTCTCCCTCTACACGGCTACGCTCTTCCTTATATCAGAAGATTTAAGCACAACAAATGTTAGACAATCCTGAAATTAAATAGAATGAATATGACAAGGTTAGTAAAAACTACCAGCTTATCATACCCGGACTAATATGAGGCGGCTGTGCAGGAGCCATTGTAGGTGATCCATCCAAGTTTGTTCTATCAGGAGGTGGAGGAGCAATGGCCTGAAGCCTTTCCCATAACTCAGAACAATTTGTTTTCCAGAAACCGACTTTTTCACGCTCTCGGTCATACATCACAAGAGTATTGCGGACAATGATTCCTATAAAAAATTATATTTATTAACAAAATCATATCAGTTCCTGATTATAGTGGATGCCCTACACCTTGTTGCTCAACAAAGATTAAACTTCAAGGCCTATATGACGAATTTTGTCGTATGTTTTTTAGGCTGGGTTTTGACTCAAGATTGGTGTCCTCGGGAGGCTGCGTTAAGTAAACAGTCTGTGTTTTGTTGAGAAAGCCCACAGAGATTAGTAGCACGAAGAAGAAGCGGTAGCAGGAGTGAGGGTTAGGGAGCAAGAGCGAAGAGAAGAGTGTCGGGTAGAGTAGACATTGCCTGAAGGAGCATTTATATACTCTTAAATGGAAATAAACATATTAGCAGAACTTTTTATTTTGAATAATTATTATAAAGAGGTTATAAAGTGACACTGAGTAAATATTGCAAACTTTGTTTTCTACTTTTGCAAAAATCAAAAACAGATTAACAGATTCGGAGTACCATACCAACTGGAGTTAATAATTCTTGAGGTTGAGGTTACTCGCCCATTTTATCTCAATTTTTATCCAAATTCCTTGACTAACAACAAAACTACGAGGAAACGGAGTGACACAATGGAACACTGGTATTGAGGGGTTGCACCCTCGGAGAGGATATTTCCTTAAGATACTCTGAAAGGCTTCGCTGTAGCACTACATTAGAACCATGCTACTAAAAACATACCAACTCTAACAGAGAGAGAGAGAGCTCAAAACAAAAGGTCAAATACAAAATATTTAGCATAAGGACATACGTGAAAATTTTAAAAGGATTTGGCATAGAAGATACCTCCTAACAAGGTAGTTGGATCCTTTCCATTCTGGAAGATCCCCAAGCAATAGGCACCATGAACCTTTGAGTGCTTTATACCGACGTGAAATGAGGTAAAAGCGAAGAGAGAATAGTCAGTTCATACATATCAAAGGAAAAGTTGCAAGGAAGATGGAAGCCCACTAAACTTGTTTCAGCAAGGCAAGCTTTATGTAGTATATCTGCTTACCCGAAACAAGTAGTTCTCAGGAGACAGTGGCAGCTTGTGTCCATTGCCAAATACCATGTCAACCACTGGAAATGTGTTAGACAGTTGCGAGACATCACTGAAGTAAACATCAAAATTAAGCATCATTTGGCAGACAAAGAATAGTTATCAAACTGCCAAACTAACACACAGTATAGGCACAACCTTCCAGCACCAACGAAGCAAATATCATTGTAATTTGGGTCAGGACCGGGAATCTGTTTGAGGGATTGGAGTTCTGCCATAATCTGCATACAAATACACCAAAAAATCAAACACGATAAACAAAAAGTAAATGGACCAAGTGGTACTAAAATATAAGTAAAACAAGTGAAGTTACCAAGTCGCACACAGACCCATGTTAGCCCCTCATGAATAGTTACCTAATACTTACCATTTGTTATCTTTTATTTTCTCGAATTGGCATCCGTATTGTCTTGATCCACAAAAGTCGATTTCAACAATTCAATAAGCAAGGACTTTTCTATAATTTTTGCACTTAAAACTTGAGTGAAAAATGGGAAGCAAACTGTGGCCTTCATACTAGGATTATACTTGATATTGATATGAACTTTTTGTAGGACACGCTGACATAAAACTAAGGCTGCTAAAACACCTGTTTGCTAAATACGAGTATTTTGCATTAGAATAATAATTTACCACCATTCTTGAGAAATATGTAAATCAAAAACTAACAAACGATAGCCTAGGCATATGCATATCCATGTTTCTAGATGAAATGACATCTGTGTATCCAATTGCATCATATCCCAGTCCCATATCCCCTTCTATGCTTCACAGCATGATACTTAGCTGAGTCTGACAAAGATAAATACCCGTACCAGATACCCATAACCAAATCCATGAAACATAGGTAGAGACTAAGAGCTAGGAAAACCGTTGGGTTTGATGCCTCCTAAGGAGCTCAAACGACCCATGACCTTCATGAGGGATACCTCTGTTCTTGAGTCGTTAGAGTTGGAGTGTTTGTCAAGGTGGCAAGGCCCACTCTCCCTCAAGGTCTTGCATTTTGGCCAGCATACATACCTACATACGTCAAAGTATATCTACATATAGATCCACGGACGAGTATAAAATATAATAACACATACTCCACACAATACATTCTCCAGACGTGTACTCCACCCATACCTGAGGACCTAACTTATCTGATTGCCTCTACTGTCTAACACAACAGTTCTCAATTACATAGCATCATAGACCCCAAAGATAAAAACTGAGTCGGTCCAAAATACACTTGACAGGTTCTTTAATTCACCCCCACCCGCCCCACAAACAAATATCAGAGACTCAAAAGGAGTTCCAGAAAAGATTCAACCCGGAAGTATTTGCTGTAAACCAAATAATAAGGATCATTGCAATAACAAATAAAAGAGCTGTGAAAAAGAGCGTATCTTACAGCAGACTTAAATGCTACAAATGCTTCTTCTGGTAGGTAAGCATATGTAGTACCACTATCCAGAACGGTTCCATGTTTGCCATCAAAAACCCTTGGATTTAAAGGCAACTTCTTCCCAGCAACATTTATCTCCTTCAGCCGAATATTATAATATGGACTGTTGCCATCCCGAGACTAGAGTAAATGTGTTAGATGCATCAAGTGTATATTTTCTGAAAAACAACTGAGTTTGGTATCCATAAGAAGAATTTCCTTAAATATACCTGCGTCCAGGATCCGAAAGGGTGAACACCATGTCAGAAGGGGCAGCAATTCCACCAAGAACCATTGCACCACCCCCGACATTCATTCCACCATAACACAAGGAAAAAGAATTACTAATTACACCTCTGTTAACAAGTTGATCCACAACACTTAGATCTCCACGTCCCAAACCCATTATGCCATCAGCATTTTGAGTGTAAAGGTCGCCAGTTTCCGCATTTTCACAACCAAAAACAGCACGCTGGGGTGCAAGTTCACTTTCATTTCCGAACGATAAGATGTCCTCGCCAAGCACACCACTGCTAGAACTCATTTCAGCATACTGTCTCTCATAAACACATTGCATCCTGTCAGTGTCACAATTGCAATCAATGTTGCACTTCACGGGTTGGTAGCTGCTGGACAATTCTGGTTGGAACTTTGGATCCTGGTGAACACACAATAGGATTCAATCTTGAGAAAACAAGAGTTAGAAAAGAAAAATCCACACAATATGCATAAGGTGTGTTTGAGGGTATAATAATATATGAAACCAAAAAGCTTGTAATTACACTTTGGCAGAAAATAAGTTCTGGAAAGGAAGTGGATGACACCAAAATTAATAGCAAGTTGATTATAGTCAATCCATAATGCAAAGTTCATTGTTCATAGTTCAAACCAAATAAAACCAAGTAGTACCAAATAACTAGCCAATTACAAAGTTCAATGCTCAAAGTTCAGAACCAAATAAAACCAAGTGTACAAAATTAGCCAAGGCTTTCAGGGCACCAGGGTTTTGTATTTTTGTTTCTATTCTAGGTCTTCTAATTTGTATAGCTTCTTCCTGAGAAGTTTAGCCACTTGGTTATGTCTCTGTGTTTCCTTATTGGGAAGTGTTTGAGCTTTGTTGTACATTTCCCCAAGACCGTTCCAATTACACAAACCAACACCACATATCCACAAACTTTCAAACAGAGCAACCATTTAGTCCCTACAATTTCGAATCCTAATGGCATGCACTTTTCAATTGCCGATGGAGACAATGAGAATCTTTACTAACAAGACAAGCAAATCGATATTTAATCCTAGGCACAAATTGATTAAAACAGCCAGAGATCAGATGATTCACCTGATGCCTACCACACTGCTCACAAGTAGAGCATGGAACGTAAGTAACGGTACTCCCCGTATCAACTATAAGAGCGAATTTCTGCGGAGGAGTTCCGATCCAAAGCCTGGTCGTATAGTAACTGCAACAAACCAATTCATTCAGCTCACACAAAACTTTCAACTACACAAATTTTGCTCCGAATGCGTACTGATATTAACTACCGGTGAATTCAAGGGCCTACTCTTACTAAACTTGGCTTTGGTATTTTTTTTCCAGTCTAATTTACTTTTCGTAACTTTTTATTTAGCTCGCAATTTTTGGATTAATCAATCATCTCGACGAGAGTGATCAGAAAAGTATAAATACGTGGACCGTAAAACTTTTATAAAAAAAAATCATAAAGGATGAGAATCTTCAGTGAACTTCTTTTTTTTTTTGGTCGTAATTTTGTACTTTTAAGACGCAGGCAAACAATGGTCAATCCAAAAACTTTCAGCTACACAAATTCAGCTCCGAATGCGTACTGAGATTCACTACCGGTGAATTCTAGGGCCTGCTCTTACTAATTTTTTGCTCTGGTATTTTTTTCAGTATTATTTACTTTTTATAATCTTTTACTTAGCTTGTAATTTTTGGATTAATCATTGTCTCAACGAGAGTAATCGAAAAAGTATAAAAATGTGGACAAGACAATCTTCAGTAAACTTTCTGTGGGTGGAAGCGGGTTCTGTGAGGTCGCTTACGTGTACAAAAGTGAGCTGGAGAGGTTCGATTGGCCGATAATCAGTACCAAAGGGGAAAAGAGGAATAATCTCGTGGGGTGAGGTCTAAAGCAAGAGGTACGGAAAAGACAAAGGCAACGTGTCTCCTTCGTTCTCCGCGGGGGGTGAATGACGTCTGCCCTTTCTGGAATCAGATGAGTGAGGTCACCTTCTCTCCGGGGAAGAATGTTTTCCTTCCTCAGAATCAGTGCTCTCTCTCTCCTTTTCCAGAAAAGTCAGCCTCTTAATCATTGGGAATGTCAGGGGTATTTATAGGGCACATGGGCCTAGGTCAGGCCCAGGACGGCGCTCCTATAAGACCCCAACACGTGTCCCTCCCGTACCTCCAGGTCGCGGAAGACTCGTCCTCCCGCGGAGGACCTCCGCGGGGGAACCCGCACTTCCGCGACGCTACCTCCATCCCAAGCCACCAAGCCACAAGAGCTTCCCCAATTCCCGCAAGAGCGAGGTCGCGACCCGCGGCGATCGTCTGCCTTCCGCGGGATTCCTTCCGAGCTTGCCTTTTAGGCCCGAATATGATCCCGGGGTCTTCTTACAGCTTCTGTATCGATTCCGGTATGTCTTTCAGTTCTCCCTGGCGGGGCCCACGAGATCTTCACTTCCGCGGGTCACTTCCGCGGGCCGGTTCCGCGGGCGTGCTACGTGTTTCCTTTCCATTGGTCAGTCAAACGTCTCCTTGGAATAACGTTTTGATTAAGATTGACTTTCCGCGTGGACCTGGTCGCCACGTGCCCACGGCCGATAGGCTGGTCAAAAGGTCTTCGATGATGATATGTCAATAATTTTGACCGCGCCTACACTTTCTTTCTTATTTGGGTCGTAATTTTGTACTTTTCAGACGCAAGCAAACGAATGGTCAATTCAAAAACTTTAACCTGAATCTAATAAAATGCTACTGACACAGTATTATTTACTCCATTGATACAAGTGAGGTGGGCTCCTGAGTAAAGAATGAGGCGCCACTGGACTTTCCTATCTAATCAAGATTCAGAAAAGATGAAATTAATACGGAAACAAGAATTTAGGAAGAACAGGGCCTAAGTATTCACGAATTATATATTTATATATTTTTTTAGTACCCGTTGAGGAGGAGATCATCGTGGAGGCGCATGTGGGCGGTGGGGCGGAGAGACGGGGAGCCTTGGAGTTGGCGGCGTGACTTGGATACGACGGAGGAGTTGGGAGGAGAGAGGAAGAGGGGGAGGAACATGGCGTGGCGGTTGTCGGCGCCGCCGTGGGGCGGTGGGAGTACGAGGGCGTTGGCTTCGATGAGTCCAGATAGATATGGGGAGGAGGAGGAGGAAACGGACCGGTTCAGCACGGTGAGGAATAGGATCAGGACGACGGTGAGAAGTGACGGCGGCGTTGCCATTTTGGAATCGGGAATGAAGAGAGAGAGAGACCCTGCAGATATAGGAGGAGGGAAAGTCAGCGGGGGGCGAAGGGAGGAGAAGACTCTCCAACCATTCCCTGGCGCCCCCAGAAAGAAACTGTAACATCACTGATGGGAACTTTCAGTTGTCCAGAGGGAAATTAATTTTTTTTGTGTTTTTTTATTTTTCCTGGTAGACATTTTTTTAGTGTTTAGTTTGTCTCAGCATTGGCACGGTTATTAAATTTGGCACATTTTGTTGCTATTTTTTTTTAAAAAATACGTATAAAAGAAATGGCAACTATAAAACCCCACAGCCTCGGACTCAAAATTTTCTCAAATATGGCAAATGCTAAGAGAAAATATATGGCAAAGTTGATATTTTTTATTGGAAGAGGGAGAAAAGTAAGAAAAACAAAATGGCCTACGTGACAAAATGACAAAATGGAAAAAAAATTCTCACCCCACAAGAAAGTGTAGCATCCTTGCCTCTTTTTTTTTTTGCGCCAAAATGACACTATTCATTTCTCAAAAATGAGAATGGTAAGGGTAAAATGACAAACACCAGTGCGGATGCTCTGAGAAAGTTATAAAATTGATAATTCGTTAATTTTCTCGTTATAATGCAATTCACACTCAACATTTGCGATTACTAAACTGAAAAATATTCGTAAAATAACCAAAAAACTGTAGTTGTACAAATCCTACCCAAATACACTTACAAGCACTTATATACTCGCGTTATTTTTCATTCTATTGCGGAAGACCTATATTTAATGTTCTGAATTGACAAATTGAAGTGTGAGTGACTTAACTTAAATTAGTTTTTAAAAAAACAATAAAACTAAAGCAAATAAAACAAATAAAAAAGTCCGAATTTTATTTCCTCAATACACAATAAAGCCCAATCCCACAATTTTTCAGAAACCTCCCCCTAATTTGCATACTTGTAACTTTATAAGTCTGAAACTTATTTCTGTACTTTTTACTTTTTGTTTAGCTTTTCATCTTAATTTTTGAGGTTAATTGTTCATCTCAACAAGACGAATCGGAAAGTATAAAAATATGGACCGATGAAAAAATTCAAATAAGACGGCATTTTAGACAAATAAGACAGTTGCTTGATACATTTTTCATCTTTAGTGAACCCTTTTTTTACTTTCGGTCATAATTTTATACTTTTTAGGCTCCTCTTGTCGAGACGGATGATTAATCCAAAAAATATCACTCGAATCTAATAAAAATTCAGAAAAGACAAACAAAACAAAAAAAAATACTAATTAAGTTTACAAGAATGAGGCCAACCTCTCTCCTACATCCGCGAAATTTTTCAGTGCCAGGTGGGTACCACGTGGTGCCTGCTCGGCACATTCGAACCGTCCGATGCGATTTTGTATGGCTCGGATTTGGAGAGAGTAAAAGGAGAGAGAAAGAGGAGGGGTGGGAGGAGAGAGAATATTTCAATCTGAGCCGTCCAAAAGTGCATCGGACGGCTCGAGAGTGCCGAACGGGCACCACATACATGGAATATACTCGCTCGGCACCGAAAAATTTCTCCCTACATCCTCCCCCTCTATTATTCTTAGAAATATAAAAAGAATCCTAATAATTTAGGATCGGAGAATCAAAATCTCGCCCAACACGTTTGTATATAGTATTGACTATTGAGAGAGAGAGAGAGAGAGAGAGAGAGAGAGAGAGAGAGAGAATATTCAAATTGTATATCCATGCTGGTTGACAAATTGACAAAATAATAGTAGGAGTAATATACGCAACTCGATATCGAAGCTGTAACTAATTTCATCGTTATGAAAATGTGGCAGGATCCGTAAAGGGTGGTTGCTTTAATTACATTGGATCAACAAAACGTGAAGTCCAGGTGTATAATGATTCTCTGTTCTCACGAAAATGTAACTAGCTACTAGGTTTTGAGATTATATTTCCACGACTCAAAGGTATACAATTTGTCAATTTGAAAATTTCCTTTGTTGAGTTTTATGCTTGTGGTATGGGGAATCTTAAGGCTTGTTTTTTTTTTTTCAATAGATAGAAGAGATCATTTTACATCAGATATGAAGTACAGAGTACAAACCCGGGACGCTACATCAATTGTGAGAGAGTCCACGAGACAACCAAGTCCAACAACTCAACAAATACTACAAGAAATAAGCTCATTATAGGGTAGATAAACTGATAAACAAAGGAAAAACAAGTCCTCTAAGAGAAGAACACCCACAGGTGGGGAGACTCGAACTCCTGACCTCCTAGTAAGATGCAAGAGTTCTGGTCAACTGAGCTAGCCCCAATTGATTATCTTGAGGCTTGTTTGTTGGGAGAATAATGGAGGGGATAAGGGAGATAAGTGTATGTTGGTGGGAGAAGGGAGGAGAGGGAGAGCTTATCCCCTTCAAGGGTGTTAGTTAAAAGTACTTCCCTTCTCTCTCTTTTTTCTGAAGGGTGGGAAATTTTTTTATTAATCTTTAAACGGGTGGGGAAAAAGACTACGATCAAATTATTTTGTATTCTCGATGAAATGATTGAATAAGGGCAACCAAATAACTTGTCACATTATCCACTCTTATTCACATACTCTTAAGTCTTATACACCCACTCATATCAACTACTACCTAAACCAAGTATTAGAGAATCTCCCTCCTTAAATAATTCCCTTATAACATATTCGCGTGAATCACCTCTTATCCACCCTTCTTCATTTGTACCCAAAACCTTATCCGTCCGATAAACGGGCTGTTAAATAAAAGACTTCAACCGTCGAGAAGTACATGAGATGTTGGCTATGCTGCCCATGGGCAGGGGCGAACACCAGGGTAACAGGGTGTTCGGCCCCACATGTACATTTCTAAATAATATATTAATTTTGTCATATTTATAGATTAATTTGAAACAGTTCTGTGGGATTATTGAAATTTCTATATATGTGTGCAAAAAATTCCTAAAGTTCTAAATTATCATCCATTTTGTGTTCACGTGTATAAAATTAAATGACTGCTACATATATAGTTATGTACATATAATTGAGTCTCTACATATATATACAAGTAGAAATATGTACGTAAGAAATACATCTTTTGTTATCAATGTAAAAATATATGTGATCCGGGCTACCACAAGGTAAAAAAAATCTTGTTATGAATGTAAATTGGGTACCATATTTGGTGCAAACTAGATTTCGAAATTGAGTGGAGCACAACCACCGTAACAATAAATCGAACAAGCTATAATCAATCCTTTGTTTTTCGTCCAGAGCAAATGAAACAGGAGGAGAGTATTAACTCCTTTGCACGAGGAAATTGTAGATACAACGGTTATTTGTAACGCTCTTTTTACAAGGGGTAGGATCCACACGTATATAGAGCCCATTTCATGTAAGAGAACGTTGCAAATAATCATTGTATTACTTATTTTTCCCCCTCCGAACCTCCACCATAAATCCCTACTCTTTACCAATTGCAAATTCAATCCCCTATTGCTACGAATCGTAGGAAACTACAAGTGGCATCAAACAAGGCCCAATGAACTAAGCATTGGCAGTTGGGGTGTCAAAGGAGAGGATTTAGGTCAGCTTGGGCGAGTTATAAGTGGTTGGGTCTTTTAATGGGTGACTAACTTATTTGCAACCTAATTAGCAAAATAATTCTTATTCGTACCTAATCCGACCCATTCATTTAGAGTGAAATTCTATATGCCCAATAATTTAGTTACATATTCATATTTAGATACAATTACTAATCAACAAAAGAAGAGACGGTCATTTTTATGCTGGAAATATACCTAATAACTCGTTGAAATTTCCCCCCCAAGAAGAGTTACATTGTCTTCTAATTCGTCCTCCATGATTAGGAGAGACGAGGGTCTCAGTGTATCCAGTTGGAATGCCACAAACTACCATGTCCCTCGGTGTTTATTTTTTGAAATTGTACACAACTAGTTTAACTCTGTCATATTCATCTAGTATCCTTTCTCCGTCACCATCTTCTACAATTCGACGTGTTCTTAATACGAATTCATCTTCTGCTAACAGACACAACACATAAAGTATATCCATCCCATGATTAACAAGCGTAAATTTGGTTCACGACTCTCTTACTCCGTACTTCATCATCCAAACTTCAAGGTCGTTGTTAGGACTAGCAACCAAACGGAGACAACCCCTAAGAACATCCATCTTAAGAGTCTAAACTTGTAATTGTCAAACCAAGCAAGGGAACTGCACTTCCTTCAAAATCTCATCCAAAAAATCAAAAGCAAAGCAAGCTTGGATTCGAGCCTGTTTGGATGGGGGATTAGTTCCCGGATTTGCCAAGGCCCCAGACTACAAATCCCCCTCTCCCTCTTCTCCGGTGTTTGGATGTGCAAAATGGAAGGGGGATTTGAGCTCCTACCCGGACTCCATCTCCGGCTCCTCCCGTATTAATTAACGACAGGGGTAACCCTGTCGCTGGTGAATCCGAGTGGCTTTTTGACTGTTTTGCCCTTGACTTTTAACCATCAATTTGCAATCCTATGGAGCAGAAACGTGATTATGAGAGCATTAGAGACAAAATTAATAAAAGTCTCTTTAGAATAATATGATCAGAATAATAAGATCTTCACACCCGTTCAAACAGATTAAAAATTGAAGCACTTAATTTTTTAACCATCAATTTGCAATCCTATGGAGCAGAAACATGATTATGAGAGCCTTAGAGACAAAATTAATAAAAGTCTCTTTAGAATAATATGATCAGAATAATAAGATCTTCACACCCGTTCAAACGGATTAAAAATTGAAGCACTTAATTTTTTAACTATATTTTTTAATATATAAAGTTCGGTTTTATTTTTATTTTTGAAAAAATCCTAATAAATACTACTAAGATTTCAACATTTAAAGATAAAATGAATTTATTTTACCCAAAATTAATGATAAATATGTATATATTCTAATATATATGAAATTAACATTTATTATCGATAAAATTAATAAATTGAGGGCAATTATGTCATTTGACATCTTATCCCATCATATTCTAATATATATGAAATTACAAATCCACCATTCAAATAAGGTTAAATTTTATTCAATATAATTACATTTATAATTATGCAATAATTAGTTATAAATATGTATTTACTGTAATTACGAAATTTACTTTTTAATTACTAAATTGAAAATAAATAATTCGGATTTTCAAAAATAATAAATCAAAAAAGGTTAAAATAATTTAAAGACAACTTGATTCAAATTTATGCAATAATTAATTGTATATATGTATTTAATGTAATTATAATTCAAACAACGTAATTTGTCCATTAAAATACTAAAGTGGGGGCAAATAAGTCATTTAACACATTTTCCCATCATATCCACCTTTCAAATCCCCCTTCTCAAAAATTCATCCAAACACCTCATTACAAATCCACCATTCTTAAAAGGTGGGGCCACCCTTCTTAACATATCCCCCCTCATTACATATCCACCTTCAAATCCCCCCTCATTACAAATCCTACTAAAACAAATCCTTCATCCAAACGGGCCGGAAGTTGCTTAGTAACCCAGACTCGCTGTTAGCGAGAGTTCTTTTGGGTAGGGAAAAGTGTGTTGGAGGTAGGGACGGAACCAGAATTTTACTCTAGCAGTGGCGAAATGTATACTAAAAAAATAAAAAGATGAATTATAATATTAGTAGTCATCGACTCTACAAAAAAATTAAAATAACATAACAAAAACTATAGTAAATGATATTTGTCATTTGCACAAGGAATATGAAAAAAGACTAACTTTAATTTTTTAGGTTAAGTTATTTTAGGGTTAAAGTGTGGAGTTTATTTTCCCCCTTAATTATACCTCATCCTTTATATTATTTCACTTTGGCATATTGAATTTAGTTTTGGAATACTTTTTTAGGTCTCCTTTCTTGAAAAAAAATAGAAGATTTAGGACTAATATATACAGTAACAAAAAATAAAGAAAAAAAGTCACTTTTTGTTTATACATATAATAATTGTAATTTCTAAAATTTTTGTCGTGGCAGCCGCCGTCACTAGATTCCTAGACTCCTGGTTCCATCCTTGGTTGGAGGGGAGAGTGGTTGCGGCCCTTGCGGGTTGTTCTTGGGGTTGGCGTAGTATTATGTGGGGATTGGATTTGTCGAAACAGAGAATTGCCTGGCGGTTGGGGGATGGAAAGACTATTACGATGTTTGGCCAGCCATTAGTGGATTCTGGGATGTGATAATCCTTATAGAAGAATGGGTTGCCCGGTCAGTATTAATAATTTCAAGTTGAAAGAGCTGGTGGATTGGGAGCCTATGGAGTGGATAAAGTTGTTGTTGGATGTTTTATGGGCAATTTACTTTTAGGTCCAGAAAATATAAAGTAATTCCCACCAAGTCTCTTCTAATTAATGAAACACTAAAACTCTATGAAAGTGCCTAAAACCCTAAATAGTGAAAGTGCCTAACCCTTAGGGCACCCTATAAAAGTGCCTAAACCTTAGGGTACCTTATAAAAGTGCCTAAAATCCTAGGGTACCCAATGAAAGTGCCTAAACCGCTAAAACCTAATAATAGGAAAATGCACCCTAAAACTCCTATGAAAGTGCCTAAACCTAAACCCCAGGGCTCTATAAAAAGCGCCTAAACCTAAACCCTAGGGTACCTTAAACCCTAGGGTGTCCTAAAACCTAAAATCTTAAAGTACCCTAAAACCCTAGGGTACCCTAAAACTCTAAAATCCTAGGGTACCCTAACATTTTAGGGTACCCAAGGGTACTAGGGTACCCATTAGGGTACCATAAAACCCTAGCATATCCTAAAACCCTAAGGTGACACTTCCATTAATGTTAAATGTATTTTTGTAAAAGTGGGCTTAGTGGTAATTAAATATTTCATCTCTCCTTAATGGGAATTAAGTGTCACTTTTATGTACTTAGAGGTAATTTTCTGATGTTTTATTCCCTAAGGAAGTGGTATCCAAAATTATGTCTATCCACATCCCTATGGTTAAGGGGATTGATGAAGTGTATTGGTTGGGGACTCAAGGATGGGAAATTCTCGCTCAGAAGCGCTTACTCCGGCAGTGTCTTGTAAGTGGGTGTTATGATCCCAGTGTAAGGTATGGGACTTGTCCCACATCGGGAGTATGGGCTCTCGATGGGGGGTTAATAAGTCCTTGGGCACCCTTCCCTCAATAGCTAGCTTTTGGGGGTGAGTTCTACCCAGGGACTTGTTACATTGGTATCAGAGCCAGCCTCCTCCCTGACGAGGCCGCCACGGGATAGTTGGAGGTGCCGAGAGGGGCGACCTGCCGCCGTGGGGCCGCCACGGAGTAGTCGGAGGTGCCAGAAGGGCGACCTGCCGCCGTGGGCGTCGGCTCTGAAGGGGTGGGGTTTGTTATGATCCCAGTGCAAGGTATGGGACTTGTCCCACATCGGGAGTATGGGCTCTCGATGGGGGGTTAATAAGTCCTTGGGCACCCTTCCCTCAATAGCTAGCTTTTGGGGGTGAGTTCTACCCAGGGACTTGTTACAGTGGGGAGGAGGGGTATGTTATTTGGAAGAACCGAAGAAGTTGTGGGGTTTGAATCTTCCACCTAAATTCGCCTTGTTTATTTGCAAGGTTATTCATAGGATTTTGCCCGTAAGGAGGTCTTAGTTAGGAGAGGTATGGTGTAACAAGTCCCCGGGTAGAACTCACCCCCAAAAGCTAGCTATTGAGGGAAGGGTGCCCAAGGACTTATTAACCCCCCACCGAGAGCCCATACTCCCGATGTGGGACAAGTCCCATACCTTGCACTGGGATCATAACAAACCCCACCCCTTCAGAGCCGACGCCCACGGCGGCAGGATCACAACAAACCCCACCACCCCTTTAGTGCCGTCGCCCACGGCGGCAGGTCGCCCCTCTCGGCACCTCCGACTATCCCGTGGCGGCCTCGTCAGGGAGGAGGCTGGCTCTGATACCAATGTAACAAGTCCCCGGGTAGAACTCACCCCCAAAAGCTAGCTATTGAGGGAAGGGTGCCCAAGGACTTATTAACCCCCCACCGAGAGCCCATACTCCCGATGTGGGACAAGTCCCATACCTTGCACTGGGATCATAACATATGGCGGAGGATGTGTTGTGTCCTGTGTGTGGGTTGGGTAGGGAATCGCTTGAACACTTATTTTTTGAGTGCGATGCGACTAGACGGGTTTGCAGGGCGTCCTGTTAATTGGGTTTAGATTTTTCTGTGGGCGTGCCATTGTTGGTTGGGGAATGGCTTACTCGATGGTGGTTGGATGTGCCTGACAAGGAGAGTCTGGTTGTGCCCATTATTATTATGTGGGTTATTTGGTGCTATCGTAATAATTTTGTGTTTCGTGGCAGGCTGGCAGCCAAGGTGCAATCGAGCAGAAGGTGGGGGAGGTTCATCGGATTTTGGCCATGCTCAAAAGGATTACGGGTGGGAGTGGCGTTGTGGATTTTGGAGGTGGGAGTGCGGGTAAAGGAGGAAGTAAGGAGGGCAGTAAGGTGGTTGTAAGGGATGTGCGGGTGGACGAGGCTGAGGTGAGGAAGTTGGTGGTAGCGTGGTGCGCAGAGAGTAGTACTGGGTTTGTGCGGTGCGTTGAAGGTTTTTGCAAGCTCGATCGGCCCTTATGGTGGAAGCTTTGGCAATCTTTCATGCTCTGATCTGGGCTCATGAGAGGAGATGGAACTCAGTGGAGATATGCGCTGATTGTCTGCAGCTGGTGAGAGGACTTCGTTGGAAAGAAGAAGCCCATGTTTTAGTTAGGCTAGTTCTAATGGATATTTTGAAGCTTGCTTGTAATTTTTCTTATGTTGGCCGTTGGGGTTCTCATAGTTCCCAGAACTGAGGTTAGAGCTGCTCATGCCATGCCTTGGCAAAATCAGTAAGATATTAAACGTAATATATTTATGTTTGTGTTTCTCAAAAAAAAAAAACAAAAACAAAAGTAGTCATTCATAGACGAGTCATAACCCAACCCAGAAAAAAATTCATACTCCCGGAGACGACCGAAAGTGGATTTGGGCAGTTTCCTACATTATCTAATGAAAGAATTCAACAAGAACCAAGTCGCAATTGTTGTGATCAGAAACTGTTAAGACTGATGGAAAATCAAACTTTTTTGCAGTCGGATTTGCATCCAACGGAGTAGAGAGCGTCAGAGTCGGAAAAGAAAATTGTCGTGGGTAGACTTTTTTAAGTAGAATTTTATTTTATGTGGGTTCTTGATTTTGGTTCGGTCGAGATGGATTTTGACGAAATAAGGGGAAGAGATTAGGGAATTCCTAGAGGGAGAGTCACTTAAATTGGCAAAGAAATTTGACAGGTAGTCGTAGGAGAACGTCGGCGACAATTTCAGGTACTCTTCTGATCCTCGCCGATGCTGTTGTCCCCTCTCCTCCTGGAACCTTTCTCCGCCTAGGCGCCGACTAGTCAGCTACATCATCTAGGCATTGGACCACTGCACCTCGGCAGGAACTAGTCGACTTAAGCGGCTGACCTCTAGGACACTGATCAAATTAAAATCCCACAAGGTTCAGAAATTTACTAGCATCAGAAACGCAGCCATAATGGGAAATATCCATCTAATTAGTTTCCATGTTAAAATACATCTAATTAGTCATTGCAGACACCTTTAAAAAACAGAAAATGAGAGAACAAAAGTTACACATGATTGCACCAGGAAGAATTATCCAATAATCTGGTCTCTTACCGAGCAAATTCCCTAGGGTTGAAATTACTGATGAACTACATATACTGTTGGTGCGAAGGCTGCACTCCACTACCTGCATAACTACCATAGCTAGATGGAGCAGCAGCATACGTAGATGAAGCAACCCTTTGATCATCTTGGGGATAGTAGTATGGTCTCTGATCATACGCTTGCTGAGCATAAGGAGACTGGCTTGGATTTTCATAATCATAGGCAGTCGGGACAGCGGGTGGATACCTCTCCGTTATCCCTGGATATAAAGTAGTTCTCTCACCATAAATGGGTGGAATCTGTCTACCACCACCAGCAGCAGCGGCAGCAGGAGGAGCACCAGAACGACCACCGCCAGGTGCACGAGACCCAAACCTTCCTCCATTTGCTCGTGGCTTCTTGTACTGCTGTGGTTTAACAGATTCAACGGGCCTCCTCTTGTCGGGTCTTAAGTTCTCTAGCTGGGCAACTCTTTTCTGAAGCGGATCAAGCGGGTATTCAGCCTCCAGATTGTAATCTCTAACGCAACAAATAACAGCTTTAAGGGCAGCAAGTTCTTGAGCATTTGCCTCATTCTGCAAGAAAGTGGGAGCAAGTTAGGGTGGGAATTTTCTATTTGAATTGAACTAGACACCAAGTTAGCGGGTATCGATCGTCTAATTTTGGACACAAACAACATGAAAATTACACAACCAGGTAACACATTGGGGTTTGGTCAAAACACTTTTCAACCCGAAATGGACACAAGTAACCTGCATAATAAAGGTTAAAATACAATTCGTACTGTTATTTCAACTTAGGAGTTGGGACGACCAGTGAAGCCATATGTAACCCATCCAACTGACTACATATATGTGGAAATAAATATAAGGAACAATTTTGTTGTTCCATTTCACATGTGATGTTACTAGGATTTCATTTCCTTACTATTTTGGAGTCAACTTAGTAAACAAACAAAAGCTACATAACATAACTCAGTTCTTTTAAAATTTAGAAAAACGACTTGAGATTAAGCATTTTATATGGTAAGTATTAGCTTGATAAAATTCAACTCGAGGTAGGAAAGAAACTTTTAACACCTTCACTCCCTTCAGTACTCATCAATAGAGGAGAAAATATTTGATATGACAAGTTATTGCTACACGAATCAGACACAAATCCATTATTACACGACACAAACATGGCATGATTCGCACCATAAGAGAAAGTAATATCTAAACAGAAGTGCCAAGGAAGAAGTAACTAGGGCCAAGAAACTACCAACCATTGCACCGGTACCACCGCCACCAGGTTTTCCTTGTGAGTTCCTCCTCAAATCCTTCAAATAGGTTTTTAGGAGGGGCACGAGAGGGAAGCTCTCAGTAAGCTTGAAGGCATGGGCAAAATGTACAGCATCAATTTGCCTCCCACTTTGCACTAATTCTTCAACAAAACCTGAGGAAGAAAACAGGTACATGAATAGATTTGAAAACCATTGAGAGGTGTATACCACAAGTAGCCTTTTGCTACCATTTGACATGTGCACCCTATGTTCTCCAAATAAACTGACAAAACTACCAAACCTAAGCGGATCAGTTGAATGGGCACAATGCGGAAAAGATGGTCGAGTCGCGGGACCCAATCAGGGTCAGTCAATTAAAAGGAAACCAACCTGGCATCTGGTCTGTTAAACCAAGAGAACGGCAGAGCTCAGGGGCCCGCCTCTGGTGAGCAACTGCAAGAAGAACAAGCTTGCAGAGTTCTTCTTCGTCAAACTCTGACGCAATCCTAAAAGTGGCAAGGAGCTGCAGGAATGCTTCAGCTTCCAATGAATTTCCATTGGCAGCAGCCAACTTTGGCTTCCACTCATCAGCAATGGCCTTGGCTTGCTGCTTAATTTCAGGGCTTAAAACGTTGTCATCAGCCCTTGTCAATAAGGTGGCCATGGCTTCCATAAACATAATACAGGACTGACGCATGCCCTGTAGGGCATCATCGTCATTTTTATCCCCTTCTTGGGTAGGAGGGTAGAACCCCTCGAGTGAAGCCAGAACTAAATTGCCCGGTTCGGTAGCACTTTCCAGCGCAACGGAAAGTTCCGCGCGGAGGGTTTTTATGTCATTTTTTTTCTCCAATGTGTAACTCAGAAGCCCTTTCGCATCCATTTGCTCGCAAAATTGCGTCAGCTCTGGACGAGGCTCAACCACCTCGTCACCTTCAGCATTTTCACCAGCTTTAATTGGGGAATACTCCTCTGGTGCATATATGAGGAGTGTATTAGTATCGTCGAGAGAGCTACTTACCTTGGTTTCTTTGAAGTCCCCATCAATTGCCTCTGAAAGTTGTGGCTGGTACTTCGCTAGTGCCTCTGCAATTGCAGCAACAGCAGCATCCTTCAACTCCTGAATTCGATCCAACAAATCTTGCTCTTTAGCCACGACAACAGACTCTCTCTCTGCCAGAAATGCATTAGTACCAGATTCTTTTTCTTTCAACTCCTTCTCTTTAAGTTCCAGTTCTTCAAACTTTTTCTTAATCGTTGTCTCAAGGTGCCGGAAGTATTCTTCAATTTCCGACCACTGAACATTGTCCTCAGAGACAGCATTGTGAGCTTCTAGTTCAAGGAATGCCTTACCAAGCTGTTCTATGAGAGGAGCTATGGTTTCGATCCCCACAACTTGATCCTTGTCAGCCATGGCAATCGGAATTGTTGGAAAGAACTGCACAAGAGATTCTACAAGCATCATTACGCACAAACATTTGACAAGATACCAAGCCAAGTATCTTGGCAGCATGGACGTGGAAATGTTCGCAGATTATGAAACAACCACTATATAGTAAATTATGTTAATGGGAAATCACAATATCCATTGGATGTTATCAAATGAAACCAGCCAGCCTCTACATTCAAAGCCACCCAAGCTTCGAAACTACATTTTTAACTAGTCGATCCACATCGTAAAATACTTTCACGAACATATTTGGGCATTTCCCTATGCCACTCACTGACCTAACAGACTAACAGTGTGAGTACTTCTGCAGTAAAGCCAACGGGAAGATCAGTCCCATGGTTCAGTCAAGGCTGCCTCCCATCCACAAAAACAAGTGGAAAAAAATAAGGTCTAGAAGTCCTAATTACTAAAACCATAATATACAATTCTTGAAAAATATGCAAGCAAGAACTGAAAAAACCCAAACAAATCGGTCTAAAATCAAGTTCCACCGAACGACAGCATAAGTTGAATCAGATAGAGTTTATTCCTTTTTGTTTTCTTTCCCCCCTTTTTTTCTGAAAAGAAAAGGAGATGATAGAAGAGGAATTGACAAATAATCCAACATCACTTGGTAGGTGTAACTATCAAGGCAATGTCCTTTTTTCTTTGGCTTTTTGCAAGTCCAGAAAATAAAAAAAGATGATAGAAGAGGAATAACAAACATCACTTGGTAGGTGTAACGATTAAGGCAACGGCCTTTTTTCTTTTTCTTTTGATAAGTATTAAGTACTATTTAGGCAATGTCCTAAAAAGTACGTACACAGAAATACACTGACATGGCAATTTTATAACAGAGCAAACCAAAACATCGCAGAGACATGAAAAAGGGATAAATAATATTTCATGTTCGCGTAATTATCATTTCCTCCAAATACTAGGAAATCATTTGTCTCATTATCCAGGGATCCAAGTCATTTTCTTCAAATACCCTCAAGTACCCAAAGTGTGTCCGTAACACTAGAAACATATGTCCTGTTGGACACGTGTCAAGGAGCGTCCAAAGAGCATGTGTGCAACACAAACAAGTCACCTTCATGAAGTGTTAGTGCTTCTTAGGCATTGCCAAAACATCCACAACCCGCGCCACAGTGCCACCAAAACATATTACCACAAAACCAACCCTATTCTCAAGGTGCCTCATTACCACTAATGTATTGCTCATCAGTGATCACCAAACAAAGTCACACGGTCAAATTTTCTCCGCTACATTTGTTTGACAGCCACAGCCTCCAAAACAGTTACCACCATATTCCACCCCATCACTACTACTGTCCCCAATTGATTGGGACCTAAGGCTCGGTTTGGTTTATCACTACTACTGTCACCAACAAACATGCAGAATTCCAGCACCATAATGGCTTTCCAAAAAATGCTCCCAAAAAGGAAAAATACAAGAAAATCACTAGACTTCTCAATTTTCAAGTACAACAATAAAGCCAAGACAATTGACAGAGAAGAATCTTGTTCTTTTCCTCCAACAGTTACCTTAGAAATACTACTTTTACATGAAGCATGTTTCGAGGTAGAACCAAAATGTAATCATAAGCATGTATGGTAAAAACAAATAAAGCCTTCTAATATACCTCAGTTGTTCCACATATTTTTCTGTTAGTTAACAGGCATCAGCCACTGCAGATTTATGTCAAATTGTTATTTTCATACTTCCTCAAACTAGTCTTGACTCCAAAACTACGATTAATATACCACCTTTGTACTAGCAGTTCTCCACCTTTCAAGGATATATTATATATGTAACATTTTCCCAAAAGTCATAACAATATAATAATACTAAGCAAATCGAACAACTTCGTCCAAGTACAGTTTTTAGCACAAGCATAAGCCCGAATTAATGTAAAATCATAGACTGCACCAATGATCACAGCACGTATGCACGTACTATGCCCAGCTAGCACCCAATCACTGAGGTCTTCATATTTTGTTTTCCTACGTGGACATTTTCCTTGACCTTACTAGCCCAAAAATTGCAAAGAAACACAGCATTAAGGTCAATGCTCATCACATCACTATGAGGTGTTGGAACAACATAGGTAACAAAGGTCCAATATAAGATGCCCAAGTTCGGGAAGAAGAGAAGGCCAGTGTCCTTACATGGGTGGATTAAATTTACTATTACACGATGGAACAAAAAGGATTCAGCATTTCGTCACTGAAATTTGGCATTGGTTTGGCATGTGTATCGAGGTATTGGGATGCATATAGGTATCTACAATGCGGCAATATATCAGCCAATATCAGATAGTGTACGCTGATACATAAGCAGGTATCGAAATCGGAGGCCCAAAATCCTGTTACGTAGTGGCCATCACAAGAACAACTGATATTTAGAATCTTGGGAGAGTTGAGCTATGTCTGGTATGATAGGTTCTTCAGAGAACCACGTGTAAGCAAAGAATCTCTATTCAATTTCGGTCAACTTGGAGCGACCCTTTGAGGGTGAGCCAAACAAATGCCATGATCAAACCTCTAAACCACATTACCTCTGGGGTTCCCAAACGAAGATCTTAGGCCTTGATCCTAATCTAGATAATGATGCTTTAGGCAAAATGTAATGTGGAGATTTTTGTCATGGTGTTGGGAAGTTGAGCCAAGTATTGTACAATTTGGTGGGCTTGGCCCAAGAGTGGGCGCTCCAAAGACAAGTGGCTAGCTGTAATGCATTATGCATAGACGTTTGAATGCGCGCGAGAGAGGGCGAGCCAACCTGGCTGGGAATTGGTGTCCGAGTAGGGAGCTGTGCTAGACTCTAGAGATGTAGCTACTTTATAGAACTCCATGCGCGAAATATATTGAGGACCGCATATCTCAAACCAACAAGAGTGTACGTAGTTCTATCAATAGACAACACATGTATCAATATATATATACACTATCCGAACAAGCCAACACTCATTTGGTATGGACTCTTTTCAAGGCTGGCTCGCACTTTAAGAAACCTGCAATGAGGGATAAGCCCATGTATTTTTGTTAGTTTCATACTGTTTTTGTTAGACTTTTCGGTGTGAAAACGTCAAAACAACCTAAGACCAACAACTGCCCCAATAAGTGCCACACTTCCCTAAACATTTTACCACTACTTCATCACTCATCAACTCCTTAAGAAAGTCTTGGACAAATCATTTCCATTCACACACCCAGATTCCTCTCCATTTTCCCGAAAAGATAAAAAAAAAAAAAAAAAATACACGGCAATTTCGTGGCTGTTAGAAGGAACTTTGATGCCCCGACAATTTTCCCTGATTCAGTCTTGCCTATCTTCGCGCGCCTATACCTAAGTAATTACAGACGTTTTAGATTTGCTTCTCTTTTTATTTTTCCAAGTATCATGCACCATTGGGTACTTTAAACCATAGAGATTTTGCTCACCCGTAGCGTGCGCATCCGCCTCTAGTTCACTGATATTATAAAGCATGAACGGGAAGTGGTATGGCTTCAAACAAGTTATTATCTGTTCTAATATCGAGTTAATAGTGCAAATCCCCAAAAATGTTGGAACTTTCTAACTACAAACCTAGTACAAATCAAACAAGGAATCTACGAGCGCAAAATGCCAAGGGTTCATACCGAGACCTACAAAAATACACGAGAACTAGAATTGTATCCGTACCTCGAAAACTGGGAAAATCCTTCAGAGAGATGTTGAGCGTTGAAGAGGTAGAGTTAAAAGCTAGTTTCGATTCACAGTGAAAAATTCTTCTCCGTCGTGAAGGGCTATTTGTGGGAAGATTATATGGTATACGATAAGGTTCTTGCTTGGGGAGAGGAGGAACCCTAATCCGTGGGTATTGTGGTTCCTCTGAAATAAACAAGCTGGGTAAAAAGATAGGGTAAATCACATTCACACCACCTGGATTCTGTTAATATTGTACACTTGTCCATTATTTTAAGAAATTTCACTGCCACCACCTAATAGCGAGTTTTTGGCCGAAATGGCCATAATTTTAAATCAAAATGAAGGAATACCCATCTTTTCAAACGTTTTGTAAAAATAGGCCATCGCGCCCTTTCAAAAGGCGTCATACCGGTTAGGTGCCATGTGGCCACGGTTTGGTTGCCACGTAGGATAGCTCCTTTTCAAAAGAAGCTATGGCCATCGCGCCCTTTCAAAATGCGCTATAACCATCGCGCCATTTGAAAAGGCGTTATATAGTTGCCACGTAGGATAGCTTCTTTTGAAAATGAGCTATAATTCTAACCCTAAAATCGCATTTTGAAAAGGAGCTTTCTAACCCTAATTGCATTATAATCCCAATTTTTTTTACACAGAGTGTGAGAATTTGTAATATCATATTTTCAAAGATATTAAAAGACTGGACACAAAAATATTAAAAATTCTGACAATTTGTGTTCAAAAAAATTAGAATTACTATTAACTTGGAAAAGATTGGATATAAAAGAGTTCACGAGTACATTGATTAACATAAAAGACTTCTTGAGTACAAACTTTTCAGATAAAAATATCATTTCACATGACATGTAATTTGAATTATGTGATTAAGATGACGATGGTTTTCATTTTCCGCATCTTCTCTTGTTGTGACCTTGTTGACCACACTTTGAGCACGTCTGTGGCAGTTGGTGCTCAATCAAATTATCCATCTCATTTCGGATTCGATTCACTTTCGGGCGGCCTCTGCCTCGGAGACGTTCTTTGTCTGGAAGAATCCTTGGCCCATCGTACGACGGCCAGTAGGCTTGGTCAGGTAGTGGCTTGAATGAGAGAGATCCATACATGGCAATTGTTGTGTCGACCGTCCAATATTTGCCGAAGTAATCAAGAGGGTCAATATGCATTTTGTTGCAAACCGCAATAACGCGCGAACAGGGTATTTTCCACAACTGAATCTTGTTGCAAGTGCACATCTTGTTAGTCAAGTCAACTGTGTGTTTGTTATTTCCTTTGTAAGGGCTTGTTCGATTGATTGGTGTATGTACCTCGAACAAGCCCGCGGCCCAGTTGAACACAATGACATTGTGTCCCATTGCGTTTTCCCTCCAATGATCGTACTTTTTCTTTGCATATAAGCTGAAATGACCTGTCTCACGCAACACTCCCAGTATTCCTACAAGTCCTCGAACAAGCCAATCCGGGTACGCGCTCACTGTTGTTATACAAGGATTCAGGGCTACCAGGATGTGCCACATTTGACAGACTATTCTGGGCATTCGCACCGGCAATCGAAGGGTTCAAGCATTCTCGGCCAGTAATTTCTGTTGATGGAACCTTCCTCACGGGAAGGTACAAAGGGACGTTACTTGTTGCAGTCACTCAAGACGCTGAGAACCAAATAATACCGATTGCATTTGCCATAGTCGAAAAGGAGGATAGGGACAATTGGGGATGGTTCCTCTCTTGCATCAGACACTTTGTAACAAAATGACAAGGCTTGTGTCTCATTTCAGACAGGCACTCCGGCCTCATGTCATGGCTAGACGATGATTCAGCATATGATTGGAGGCCCCCACATGCTTACCATTGTTACTGTCTCCGTCACTTGGGATCAAACTATCATCGTCGCTTTGGGAAATTTGTGGGAAAAGAAGTCAAAGTCTGCGCAATGGAATGTCAAAAAATAAAGTTCAAGGCCAAACTAACCCAATTGAAAAGGTTCGCCAATGAACTTATCTATCAAGAACTTAACCTGCTCAACAAAAAACAATGGACGTTTGCATACGATGGAGGTAGGCGGTACGGCAGCGAAACTACCAATTGCTCTGAGAGCTTCAATGGGGTCGTAAAAGAATCCAGACACCTCCCGATCATGGCAACTGTTATGTTTACCTTCTAAAAATGTGTAGAGTACTTTGACGATAGGCTGGTGAAGTCAATGGATACAAAAGCCAAAGGGAATCATTTCAGCTTATATGCAAAGAAAAAGTACGATCATTGGAGGGGAAAACGCAGTGGGACACAATGTCATTGTATTCAACCGGGTCGCGGGCTTGTTCGAGGTACATACGCCAATCAATCGAACAAGCCCATACAAAGGAAATAACAAACACACAGTTGACTTGACTAACAAGACATGCACTTGCAACAAGATTCAGTTGTGGAAAATACCATGTTCGCACGTTATTGCGGTTTGCAACAAAATGCATATTGACCCTCTTGATTACTTCGGCAAATATTGGACGGTCGACACAACAATTGCCATGTATGGATCTCTCTCATTCAAGCCACTACCTGACCAAGCCTACTGGCCGTCGTACGATGGGCCAAGGATTCTTCCAGACAAAGAACGTCTCCGAGGCCGAGGCCGCCCGAAAGTGAATCGAATCCGAAATGAGATGGATGATTTGATTGAGCACCAACCGCCACAGACGTGCTCAAAGTGTGGTCAACAAGGTCACAACAAGAGAAGATGCGGAAAATGAAAACCATCGTCATCTTAATCACATAATTCAAATTACATGTCATGTGAAATGATATTTTTATCTGAAAAGTTTGTACTCAAGAAATCTTTTATGTTAATCAATGTACTCGTGAACTCTTTTATATCCAATCTTTTCCAAGTTAATAGTAATTCTAATTTTTTTGAACACAAATTGTCAGAATTTTTAATATTTTTGTGTCCAGTCTTTTAATATCTTTGAAAATATGATATTACAAATTCTCACACTTTGTGTAAAAAAAATTGGGATTATAATGCAATTAGGGTCAGAAAGCTCCTTTTCAAAATGCGGTTTTAGGGTTAGAATTATAGCTCCTTTAAAAAAGGAGCTATCCTACGTGGCAACTATATAATGCCTTTTCAAATGGCGCGATGGTTATAGCACATTTTGAAAGGGCGCGATGGCCATAGCTCCTTTTGAAAAGGAGCTATCCTACGTGGCAACCAAACCGTGGCCACATGGCACCTAACCGGTATAACGCCTTTTAAAAGGGCGCGATGGCCTATTTTTACAAAACGTTTGATAAGATGGGTATTCCTCCATTTTGATTTAAAATTATGGCCACTTCGGCCAAAAACTCTGGCTAACTCAATAATTCTGTTAGAGCAGCCTCAAGCAAATCCTAGGCAAAATGCTTAGGAAAAGTGCAAATTTCTACTTTGACTACCCACAAAATAAATCCCCACTCCAACAGCCTAAACAAAGTGCCCATTCAAATCACAAAAATCACAAACTCCTTTTCAAAATGCAAAAAAAAAATTAAAATTACAACACTCTCGATGACCTGTTGATGCAACTAAGGTAAGCAGCAAATCGAAACAACACAGTTAACAAATTACCCATAAACCCTCAAATCAATACGACCATGGGTTAGCACCATCCTACAAATCGATACCAATCACCCATGATCCTACTCAAAACGTCAATCATTTGTTTTTTTATTTAAGTGGAGTGGTTGAAGAAACCCTAATGAAAAACTTACCAACTAATAGCAACGACCTTTTCTTGTACTTGCCAAAGCTAACACAGTGATGATGACAACATAGCGAGTCGCTAAGCACAGACATGGTTGTTGTGAAGTCGGAGAGAGAGATGCTGCCAATGCCACCTTTTGGGTCTCAGAACAACCCAACACATCATTAAAAAAAATCTATTTGCATAGCCAGGCCTTAGCATCCGAAGGTTTATCAGTTTCCACAAAAGATGGTGGATTAAGCTTCAGAAATCTATCAAAAATAATACCCTCTTTGGTACCTTATTGTGTTCTTAACTTATTCTAGAAAATTATTGAGTTCTTAATTAAGGTCAATCTAATTTTCTAGAGTGAGGGTCCGCTATAACCTATGACATGAAGATTCACCAATCTCGGAAGGTCAATCTAATTTTCTAGTGAGGGCCCGCCATAACCTATGACACGACGATTCACCAATCTCACTATATTTTTTCCCGGTGATTTTTTCAACTTACTTTCTATACCCAAGTTGTGTCATTGAAGCCCCATTGGTTCGGTCTCTGTGGGAAACATCGTCATTTATGGAACTACCATGTTAGTTAGACATCGACAAGTAGCATCCGTGGCTCTGGCATCTGATCAATTTAACGCTAGACTTGAATCATTCATTTTGATTCAGATGTGTTATCTGTCTTCTGGTGTGTAATAGGTCTTTGTAATAGTTGAACACGTAGGTTGTAATCATCATATTCAGTCATCAATGCATTTCTAACGTGTTCGGGAAAAAAAAAAACTAGTCCAACAACTTCTCATTTGTATATTACATCAAATGAAATATCATATTTCATTCTTGAATGATTTCCTGTTTTCCTAACAGAAGTGGAGGACTCCGGCAAGGGATTTGCTGGTGGCACGTTGGGTTGTGGCAGGGATGGCGGTGGTGGAGGCCAGGGTTTGGCTGGGCTCTGCCTAGCCCTCACCTGCCTACTCCACTTCTTGTTGGGCTTTGCATGATGGTCTGAGTTTTGGTTGTTTGTAGGTTCTCAACGGCGACGGTGAAGGCGCGTTGATGGTAGGTCAGGACGATCCTGCAGCAGGAGTATGGTCCTTCGGTGATCATCTATATTCCACCCACCTCCAGTTTGGAGGCCTGGGTCCGACATCATAGTTGTAGTTGATTTGTGCAAGTTATGGAGTGTATACTTTATTTCCGTCGTTCGTTTTGGCCTATGGGCCGCGCAATTTATATCTGTTTTCCTTAACTATATGAATTGCGTTTTTTCCGAGGAAAAAAAAGAGAAATATCATATTGAACTATTTTTTCAATTTGGAGACTCAAAATAATATGTTTAGAAAAAAGTAAGTTCCAACAACTCAACTAATCACACCGACTCTAACTTCAATTCTCCATTCATCTTTAAAAACTTACCTACGAAATTTTTCTCTAATTTCTATTGGCAAATAATTATAATACCTGATATGAAATATTAATCTCATTTTATAAGAATCTTCGATATCTTCTCAACGGTAGTAATTTTTTCGAAAAGAGATCGATCTACATTATTAAAATTATGCATGTCTTGTGAGAACAACATAAGGTAAAAGTGATAGAGGTATTACAATTTGGTGCCAAAGACAGAATGAATAGAATGATGATTCAAATAGACTTTTGCTAGGTAATCTACAACGTTTAGTGGGGGATAATGTGTTGTTTCCTTATCTTTTACTATGATTTCTCTAATTTATTGCATGTGAAAATAAAAAGAAAATGTTGACATAATATAAATTGTTTTTTTTTTGGTACATAAGAAACAAAAATACTTGACACAATAGCTCGATGAACTCCAAGACCACCGCGGTCATTGCGCAAAGCCTCCAACACGATTTGATAAACACTTGCTCTCTTCGGTCTAATTGCAGATTAGCCTCTCTGCAACCAAAATTTAATTTAAACGTCCAACCCATATTACGTTGTTCAAGGATCAGTGGGGTGCTAATTCGAAAATGCCCAATGAGTCACTTGCAAATCTGTTTCTTAAACAACATGACATAACCCCATATAAATCATTAGAGCAGCGCTACAGCCACCGCACCAAAAATGCGGTGGCCGGCCACGCACACCATGTGGGGCCCACTTTGAGCTCTGCACGGATGATTCGAGCCATTTAATAATTTTTTTAAAAAAAATCGAGTGGGCATCGAGAAACATCATCTCGATCCGATATGTGTAGGTGCTTGGATCAAGCTTCTCATCTTTGGAAAATCGGAAAAAATGGAAAGATTGATTTTCTGGTGTACAAAAAGATAAGAAGCTTGATCCAAGTACCTACACATATCGGATTGAGCTAATGTTCCACGATGCCCACTCGTTTTTTTTTTTTTTAAATTATTGAAAAGCTCGGATCATTTGTGCGGGTGGCTGTAGACTATCTGAAATCATTAATGCCGTACTTTGTTTCCTGACAAGGGGAAAATGGAATTACTGTTATACATTCATTTCGCATGAGGTCAAGGAACCAAAATGATTGTACTAAATTTATACTAGTATATAGATAGGAGAAAATCTTATTTCCGGAGCAGTCGTAAGCTCAAGAATTTACAGCGCTCAATCGCAATCGTCCAAAAGTGTTTTGGACGGTTTGAATGTTAATGAAATTTTTTCGGGGAAGAGTTAAACTTTTCCCCATAAAAGTTTTATTAAAATCCGGACCATTCAAAACACTTTTGAAAGGTCGCGATGAACTGCTGCTGTAAACAAGTTATTTCCAACTCCGACTGCTCCGAAAATAAGTATTTCTCGATAGATAGATATCCGTTGATTTATAGCTTCTCTCACTTCATTATTTTCGTAATATCTCCTTGCCATTTTATTTTCTTTGAGCTATACGTGATTCGGACACACCACCAAGGTGAAATCAAGTTAAAAAGCAATGAGAAAATAACGTACCTTGCTAGGGACACCGACCAAAGGGTGTCCAGATTTTGCACCGAACGGATGATTCGAGCCGTTCAATAATTTAAAAACAAACCCGAGTAGCTTCGTGAAAAATTAGCTCAATCCTATATGTGTAGATACTCGATCCAATCTTCTCATTTTTGAAAAATCGGAAAAATGGGAAGATTGGATGAAAAATTGGATCGAGCACTTGCACATATTGGATTGAGCTGATTTTTCACAGCCCACTCGGTTCTTTGTTTTAAAATTATTGAATGGCTCGAATTATCCATGCGGGACCAGATGTGGGCCCACACGGCGGTCGGTGCAAAATCTGGACACCCTTGGTCGGTGTCCCTATCTTTATCGGAAAATAACAAAGCCTGGGAAGAGTTCCATGCAAGACAAATTATTCATTAGGGCAAAGTACAGATGACCTCCCTGAGATTTTCCCGTTTGGCAGATGACCTCCCTGAGGTTCATTAATGATCACATTGCCCACTTGTGGTTTTGGAGTAAAGTGTAACTCCTAACTCCGTTAACAGCAAAAGTAAAAAGACCACATTACCCTTTCTTAAATAAATGGCCTTTACTCGAGCATCTCCCATGTACAGTACCCACTTAAACGATGTAGTACAAATGAAAAGCGGACACATAGGCCAAATAATAGGTCCCACCTCTCCTCTCTCTCTCTCTCTCTCTCTCTCTCACACCCCACAAACCCAGTTGCACCACTTCTTGTCTCCGCCCCGTCCACATCCTCCGCAACCACCTCCCACTTCCACCATCCAACCCTTTCCTCTGTATTTTTGTCCGATAATAATTTTCCTTCACCCTTTTCCCAAAAGTGTTGATGACAACTTTTGTTTTTCCGGTGTTGATGATATCAAACTGAACATGTAAACTACTCTTCGATTAAAATTCAGGAAATTGTATTCCTTACCATCACATGCGAAATCCCTTTTCCATTTTGTTCAACACTGATTTCTCAGCACGCGATTTACATAGATCGGAACTGTTTGGTTCTCTGTTGTTTCAAATTTCAATTCACTTTTTCCTTGATTTTTTAGTTTTGGGTTTATTTTGTCGATTATCGATTAAGAGTCAAGAATTTGTGTGGCTTTGTACATCCTCTTCACCTAACAACTGGATCTGCAATCGAGGATACATACATGCCGAGAAGAAAAATATCGAGGAAAGTTACATCTACATAAGCTATGAGAGTTAATTTTTCGGGATGATGGGTAATTTGGATAAAGATTGGTAGAGGAGAGTGTTCGATGGTTGGATTTGTTGGTAAATTTTCAGAAACTTTAGCGTTCGGTGACGGTGGTGGTCGAGAAGTGTGGCGGCGGCAAGGTTGAAGGCTGATTGGGTTGGGAGAAAAAGGGGATGAGATCAGAGGTTTCAAGTGTGGCGGCGAAAAGTTTCAATCTTGACCCAAAATGTACTTCACCTTCGTTTGAGACATTTAATCAAGCAATTTAGAACTTTCTTGACCACAATCAACTGTTGGGGATTGACTTCAGCACAGAGTCGACGGGATGCAGAGGAGATGGACAGTGGGTTTCGTTGTTTGGGAGGATAGTGTGGGGAAGATGATGGAAAAGGGTAGTGTGGTCATCTTACACCACAATCTACCTTTATTTATTTATTTTTCCATTCTCACTCTTAAAATAGGCGTGTGGTTTACACTTTCCGTCACTTTAGAAGGAAAATGTAACGGTAGCATTTTAGTCCAAAACCATAGGGAGGCGAACTGATCATTAGCAAAACATAGGGAGGTCATCTGCCAAACGGTCCAACCACAGGGAGTTAATCCGTACTTTGCCCTATTCATTATGAAACATAACCCATACAAAGGAAATTTTTATTTACAAAAAATAAAAAATAAGAGCCTTGAAATTGCAACCAAAGCCAATGCAAGGCAGTGAAATTAGTACGTGGCCTTGAGGAAATTCAGCAGAAATTGAGTTTGACATATTGGGGCAACAGTTATGAAGCAAAAACTGCCTTCTTTTCCCGATAGTAGTCATGAAGCCAGCCTTCAACCAGCTTGATTTCAGATGCCCGCTGCTCCAATAACCAGTCGGGATCCTCAGCTGTCGCCGCTCGAAGATCCAAGTGATGGGCACCTGAGATGAGCAAACATAGGTTTGAATCTCTTTCGGAAGGAACAACGCTTTCCTTTTAGCCTCAAAAAGGGAGTAAAATGCTATCCCAAACAGGGCCTAGCTTTGAGGGCAATAAAAACCGGGCAGGGTCAAATAGTTGCTATAATTTAACATCATAAGCAAAACAAATACTCCTATCAAAATTTTCATTGGGGGAAAAATCTTCTAAAAACTAGTAAAACCGTGTGGTTTGAAAGTTGGATAGGGAAATGCCCCTGCTCATCAGTCATCCCTTACTAGTGCCGCCAGTTGTCACTTGTGGGATTAGACCATATAGTCTTGATGGAAATGAAATGATCTTCGGAGGATTGAGCTCATTTTTTAAACAAATGCAAAGTGAGTTAACCGATAGATTGTCTAATTATGGTTTAGGCCATTATTTACAACATTGATAACTTGATTTGCGTAGTTGGCTGAAAGTCTCCCAACACTCTTATGTGGATGATATGGCTCAATCAACGAAAGATTTCTAAATTTCCCTCCACCGTGTTGGACACATCTTGGTCAAATGAACATGAACAGGAAGAAGAAGACGAGATAAATGGGCAGAGATGAGGAGTTGTACAACAAACGGTTTAGATAATTCTTCTTCACTCAAGAGTGTAACCCACTTGGAAAAAAGCTAGGATGGGTACTTATAACCTCAGTATCATATAATGTGGCGTATCATGGCACCCAAATATGAAAAAAAGAAGTTAACGATATCTAACTCAAAATAAATTCAAGCAAGCTTAAGGCAATGGTTTCTGTACCTTTTACAACAAACGGTTTAAATAAATAGTAGCTGAAAGTTACCTCCACAGAAACCTTAAGCCTAGCCCATGGATCATAAATAAACAATTTTGGAAACCACTTACATATCTACAAATCGTAATTCACTTACATATCCACCAAATACTGTGGTTATCCACTTAGGCCTTGGTTTGACGCGGAAACTGTTCCAGCAGTCCTCTTTATAGTAAGTGTAGTTAAAATCAGAAGCTGGATACATAGTAGTATTCTGGCTGGTAGACATTGGCATAACCATCTCAGTGCATGCCTGTAAGTGGAAAGGAAACAAAGTAAGTGTGACAGACTTGAGCAACATTTTTGTAATAGTTCACAGCAAAATCTCATTTATAATTTTAGAAAGAAATGGTACTCATAAATTCATAATACAAGCACTTCTGGACCTGCCTGTTCCATCCATCCAAGCCATGAGGGTCATCATCCAGCTGAAAGCAGTCATATTCTCCAGTGTAATTGTAATATACATTTACTCCTTCAAATATCGCTCTAGAACACTAGTCCCTTCAGGGCGGTTGTCAACTTTTCTGCAAACCTGCAGACCAGAAGAAAAAAAAAACAAACAAAAAGAATTTATCAGACAGCATTGCTCATAACATAAGGCACTATACAAGTTTATGCAAACATGTCCTCAAGCTAACCTCTTTTATGGGATTTCCTGGCAAAGGCATCATAAAATTGGCTGGATCCATTGCTAAATAACTATAAGCAGAGTCCAACCAATTATAAAGGTCATTTACTCTTTCCAGTTTCCTGCCATCCATTTGCTTATCAGATCGTATGATGAAAAATAACAAATCAGCAGTCAGAATCGTGTACATGGGATTGAAAACAAACATTGCATGTACAACTTACCGGCAGAAGTGGAAAGTCTTAGTCAGTTGCATAAGTCCATCATTTTTCGAACCCTCAGATTCTAGTGCATCTCACGACTCTTTTATAGTGTTGAAGCAGCTAGTACCTTCATGCTGAGTAGATAAGAGGGAAGCAGTCTCACATACACGTACAATTACAGCAGAGAAATCACAAAGACAAGAATAAAGTCTAGAGAGGGACAGACTCGGAAACTATTGGAGACAATGTCATAAAACGTTTCTGGTGGCACAATATCTTCAAATTGAAGAATGGTTGCTGAAGAAGCAAGTGCACCAATTGCAATGTGAGGACATTTGAGACGCATCCATGCCGCCAACACTATTCAGTTCAAAGACAGAACATTCAGTATATATCGCTCACATCTTTACTATACCAAGCAAAAAGAATGGTAAACTGTTTTGAGTTTCTCCTCATCCATAACTAACTAGAGAGCAACTGTGTCTTACTTCCACCATATGATCCGCCAAATAACACAACAGGTCAAGCTTGAGCTGACAAGTTTTGTTTCAGGTTAGAAATCAACACCGCAAAATCAGCAATTGCTTGCTCGGTTGTGAGATGTGATAAAGTAGTAGCATTCTTATATGCTTCATCTAGACTTCCACAGGGCACTGACTCGCCATAGTATCGATGCTGCCAATGAAGTTCTCAAGTCAATGTGTGTAACATAGAGAAACCACTTACCCAAAAAAAGAAAAGAACACATGGAGAAACTAGACTGATAGTTCATTCTGCAACTTTTAACAAAATGGTAAAATATCATACAAACAGAATTTCCAAACATGTAATACGGAAACACACTAACTATTGTGGCTCATAAAGTTTCTGACACTTGGCATTCCGTTCATGAGATCGGAGTTGTGCTAGCTGCACAGACAATGGAGTACATACTCCATGCACAGATCGTTCCTGTTTAGGATCCCCGTAAAAAATAAGCTCTAAGCTCTACCAGATACCGGTAAGAGCCTTTACAAAACATCCAACTTTATCCCAGAATTTGACCTGAATTTTGGGACAAAGTTGGATGTTTCATAAAGGTCCCTACCGGTATCCGGTTGAAATGATTTTTTATCGGGGCCCTAAACAAAATATTTTGAACAAAATGAGCGGCTCTGATCATGTTTGTGGGACCCAAAATGTGTCCTAAAACAATCTGTGCATGGAATATGTACTCCATTATCTGTGTAGTTAGCATTAGCGTTTTTTTTAATTAGTTCTATTAAACAAAGTTTTCTTCAAAATCACATAAAACTTTATAAGTCAGCCCCAAATAGGTCAAACATTTTGGGACTGAGGGAGTATTTTGTTTTCATGTTACATATCTTCCACCTGCACACATGTGCATGTTGTGTCTGACTGACGTGAGACCCAAGTCTCTGAGACCTTTTACTGTGACTAAGTTTACATTCAATGCAAAAATTGAGTTTTGGGGGCCCAACTAGAAATTCACGAACCTTGGGGAGTTGATCAATGTTACTATGAAGCTAGAGGGACCTATATAATGTAATTTTTCTGAAAAAATAGATTTTTTTCCCAGGGGAGATCGCCTCCCCCATTTTTCCCATTTCCTTGGGTTTTCTTTTTATCTTCTTCTCTCTCTTGATTCCTTCACTCTCTCTCCCTACATACACAATCAACCTCACAAATCAAGTAGATTCTGGAGTTATTCAATGATTCACTAATTCAGCTAACCTACTCCCCACAACACCACCCCTATCCCCTAAAGAGGAAAAATGGAAAAAGAAATAGAAGATAACTTACAGCACCAAGCACACAAAGTTGACAGAGAAACCAATAAGGTTCACACAAGTGATTCTAATTCAAACGGTATGGGTATTGTTTCAAGGGATTTAGGTACTTGTCATTTTATGTGATCAAGAAGTCAATGACCAGAAGAACAATTAAGTGCCTCAAAAAGAATGTGAACAGTGATTACCTCAGAAATAGCAGCACACAAAATGCAGGAGCAATCCGAAAAAAAAGTCTTGGTCCAACAGTTTTCTTGTCATGTACCTGATTGAGACATGAATGAGTAAACATACTGCCCACTAAGTTGTCGACCAATATAACTAGAAAACCCAAACAGTTACCTTTCCTGGCATATGGTGAATGACATCATTACAGTTCAGTAGCACCCAATGTTGCCACGAAAGTATCTACTGTGGAGATAAAAAGACGACCTCTTCAACCCAATTTTGGAATCACAATTCAATAGTGACCTCCCATCCTCATCCTCCACCGGTCCTTCATGCCAAAGCTGCACTTTCTTGGCCTTTAACATGCAAGTTACAACACTGCCATGGTACTGATTTGTCCACCCAAAGTTTTTCTCAGTCCTCAGTGACGAAACTGCACCTTCTTGGCCTGTAATATTCCATGGTGCAACGCTGACATGGTGTGGGAATCCGGTTGAATCCCCCTAAATATCATGTCATTAAGAAGGGTTACAGCCCTATCCGTGTATCCCTGACGACAATAGCCACATAGGAGAGCTGTGTACGTCACATTGTCCGGTTCTAGACCTCTATCAATCATTTCATCAAAAAGGACAGTAGCATCCTCAAGGTTGTCTGATTTACAATGACAACTATCAATCATTTCATCAAAAAGGACAGTAGCATCCTCAAGGTTGTCTGATTTACAATGACAATCAATCAAAACCGTATACAAAATAACATCAGGATTTTGTTCAATCTCTTTCATTTCACTCCACAAAGTGGCAACCTCATTCTGTTCTCCTTTGTTCCCTTCTGCATTTGGAAGGCAGCTGTCCTTCTTCATTTTTTCTTTAGAATGCCCATCAATTAAAACTGTGTAAGTGATAACATCTGGCTCAATACCCCTCGCCTTCATATCCTTGAGAACTTCACAAGCTTCCTGCAAGCAATTAACCCTACAATAACCATTTATCATCATGGTGTAGGTAATAACATCAGGAGTTATCCCAGTCCCAACCATTGTATCAAGCACCCACTGGGCCTTCCTCATATCTCCAGAGCTACAAAAGGCAGCTATGAGTTTGCTGTACATTATTTTACAAGGGGCATCATCTGAAGCCAGAACTGCTTCAAATAGCGCAAGAGCCTTACCATTCTCAACTTCTATACAAAGGTTACTAAGAAGTTTTAAGCACGAATTCCTACTCAATGAAAAACCTTGCTTGGACAGCTTAACGAAGAGTTCATAAGCCTCTCTAGTATTGCCTGCTTCACAGTAGCCAATGACCATGGCATCACAATGGCCTAGACACTTTTCTTCCAAACCATTAAAAAACATTTCAGCTTCCTTGACCTTCCCTCCTGTGCATAAGCCTTCAATGATCATTTTATGGGTAAAACGCTTGCTTTCAATCCTTGTCCCTCCATGTAATCCAAAAGATTTAAGGCCTCTTGAGCAAGGCCATTTCTCGAAAGCCCACAAGCCAGTACGTTGTAAGTAACTATGTCAGGTTTCAAACCTTTTTCCTTTATTTCCTCAAATAGTTTCAAGGCATCAACAAGTTTTCCTTGAAGACAGTATCCACCAATTAAAGTAGTATAGTGCACAACATCCAAACTCATCTTCTTACCCTTCATCTCATCAAGCAACCCGACTGCTGCTTCTAATTTTCCCAGTTTGCATAATGCATTAACTACGATATTGTATGCCACCTCATCAAGGAATATCCCTAACTCCTTGAAGTTGTTGAACTGGTCCACTGCCTCATCAGCCATGCCCATTTGGCACAAGCATTGAAGAATCACACCAACAATCACGCAATTGGTTTTGATACACTTTGCTGCCATTTCATTATGAAGCGCCAAAGCTTTAAGTATATGCCCAATCTTACAATACCCACGGATTGAGGAACCATTATGCATCTAGAACCACTCCATGTTCATCCATATCAAGCAACACACACTCAGCTTCTTTTAACGTTGAGTCGTTAACAAATCCACGAATAACTACCAAATAAGTAAACGCATCAATTGGAATTTTTTGCTCCCTCCATGCTTTGAGCACTTCATACCCCAAGTCTGACCTCGCTTGCGAGCAGAGCCCCTCGATATAGGTTGTATACGTGAAGGCATTTGGGGTCAAACCAGCTTCCTCCATCTCTTGGAAAATGTCAGCAGCCTCTTCCAAACTACCTTTTCTGCAGAGTGCCTTAATCACAATACAGTAGCTATAGTCGTTGGGGCTCAAACCAAGCCGCTTGAATTGCCGAAAGACAGCCACAGCCGTATCATTTTTTCTGCTCTCAATCAAACGATTCAAAAGAAAGTTACAGGTCATTATGTTAGGAATTAAACCACGCCTCTTCGTCTGAAACAAAGTATCAATGGCTTCATCGAAGTTGCCAATGCTAACGTAAGCCTTTACCAATGCATCAAACACCCGTATCCCCCAAATGTTTGTCATTGGATTTGATAACCCCCAATAAGATAGAATCCAACCTCATATCCATACCCCAATAACACAATATCCTAATAATGGCCATGTAAGTGCTAACATTGTGCACAAAACCTTGTTCCTTTAGCTGGTCAAAGAATGAGAGTGCATGGCATGGTTCTTCTCTCAAACTGTTCAAGATTTCAACAACCTTGCAAGTATCCGATTGCCCCAAAGCATTACCCACACCATTGCCGCTGTTTTTATGGGCACAAATTATATCTTCGTCTTCGTCAGAAGCAACTAAGCCAGGCAAGTAGTAAGGAGGAGGCCTCCTTAACTCGGAAGCAACGGCTGAAACCGCCGACTTGAGTCTAAAAAATTGAGTTCTACCAATAGGGTGAGCATGAGAGTTTTTGATCAATTTCGCACCCCAACAATAAACCAACCTTGTAGTAGTAGCAGCAGCAGCAGGTGGCCTTCCAAACATCTACATTTAATCAACCAATCAACTACAAAACAAAACAAAAAAAAAACAAAACAAAACAAAAAAAACACGCCGCCCCAAAGATCAATAAACAAAAACTATGAACACTGTAAGGAATGCTATTAGTGCTTGGAGAGGTGTTAAACGTTAGGATTAGCTATGGAAATAGGATTACTTTTGCAAAACATGGGAGTTGTGACAGTAAGCCGGCCTTGAGCAGAAGTCATGGAAGCCAAACAGTGCTAAAACGAAGGGCCCTAATTGGAGAGAGAGAGAGAGAGAGGTATCTGTTCTTATCGTTGTAGCCGGAGCCGCCATAGCTGGGGGAGAAAGTTGTTGCTGTGTTCAGTTTCAAAGGTTTGGGCTGCTTCTCATTCTGATTGACTACCTACTTATATAGGGCTGAAAACTACTCCTACATGCATCCTGGCTTTTACAAAATACGGGTGAAGTCAGTTCGGTTTGGTCCGGTTTCTGGTAATTTTTACCACCAAATCGGTTCATTAGGTTTGGGTTGGTTTTTGATAATTTGTACAACCAAACCGGTTCATTAGGTTTGGGGTTTTGAAAACCAAAACCATACCAAACAAGTTCGGTTTTCATTTGGTTTGGTTTATTCAATTTGATCCAGTATACTCGGTTTATTCAGTTTTGGCCTACAACAAAGTTCAATGGATCAGAAAATAAATAGGCATAATAACTCATTCGAAAAACTAATTTAACCCAATTCATGAACCTCCTAATAACATAAAAAGGCCCTGTAAGATTAGGAAACTCATAGTATCATGGAAAAACTCAAAACTAATACCGAGAAAAATATTTTCTAATATTCAAAATCTATCAAACCTAATTTGAAAAAGATAGAACTAGTGTTACGGATTCGTAATGACTTAACTTGGATTATTGGGTCCTGGGTAAATCTTACTATATATTTTAGTCCGATTCGGTTTCCATTGACCAAAGCTGAAGTGGAACCAGTTTTAATTTCTTTTCAAAATTGAAAACCAAACCGAACCAATATCTCGGAAAAACCAAGCCAAACCAATTTTTTTAACTGGTTTTTTTGGCTGTTTCAGTTTTGTCGGTTTTTATTTCACCCCTATCACAAATTCACCTGATGACAAATCTACATATTACAGCTTCAGCCTTCACCCCAAAAGGAGCTCTTGCAATTCAAAATATACAGATTTTTATCACCAATGTTTGATAATTGTGCACTTGCAGATATCCGATGAAGTTGACTTTTTACAAGTAAGATTTAATATTTTATTCTATGACAAATAAAAGGCTTCAACGATATGTGTGGAACCTAGAGTGGGTCTCACACATGAATCAATAGCTACACTTTCGGAACTAGAAAATGGGTACCCATATCTTTTTTCCTTAACCTATTCACTTTGTCATGTGCACATATGTGTCACAATCGTGTCATTGAGTCATATGTATGTTTAGGACGTGTCTACAAGGAAAACTTTTGGGCAATATTTGCTTTGTTTGGTTTCGTTTTTGAAAAAAAAATTATGAGAGTAGTAGAGGTAATAAGTGGAGAGATAGAGAGAGAAATGATTGGAAGTAGGGGAATCTTTTGAAAAATTCTTTTCAAAAAGTAAAACAAACTGAGGCATTTGCCTCTTCAATTGGTCCGCACACAAGATATTAGTGAATAATGATTTTTAGTAATTTGATCGAGCTATTTATTCCTTCAGACAGTAGATCAACAAATGCTACTCATAAAAAAATCTACTGGAATAAATTCTCAAAATTTAAAGTCATACTAAGATTCATTACAAGTTTGGACCATACCAGAACAACAATAAATTTGATTGTTAGGCATGCTTTTTGGTGAGATTTTCAGGGGTGATTTCGGTTCGGTTTTGGGTGATTTTAACAACCGAAAATTTGGTTTGGTTTTCCATATGTAGCTACCGAAACCGACCGAAGAGGTGATCGGTTTTGTAGGTTTTGGTCGGTCTTTTTCGGTTTTACATAATTGAGGCCCAAAAAAATGCAGAAAAATCAGACTTCAAGTATCATCAATTATTCTCTGGCATTCAATTTTCTTTTTTTCCAGAGGAAGTAGAAACCCCGGGACCACATACATCCAGAGCCATTTGGATGCTTCAGAGCACTACTGATGGTGGACTTGATTCAAGTGAAATTATTGATGATTTTCAATTCGTAACCAAAAATTGGTAACCAGAAATACAGATCCTTTACATGCAAAGCCCAACTAATTGGTAACCAAAAATACAGAAGGCATTGCAGCACGTCAGGTATTTACCTTAGAGTTCCCGTGATGGAGTCGATCTCAAGGACGCGACAGAGAGAGATGAAGTCGATCGGTGGTTTTCGAAGTGCTAACGGAAACGAGAGAGGGAGAGGGAGAGAGCCGGGGGGGGCGGGGGCGGGGGCGGGAGAAGCCCGGAAGGAATAACGCCTGGGTGTAAAGTCAAATCACAAATCTTGTTTTCTTCCCTTTTCACCCTTTTCAAAAAGATTTTTTTTTTAAATTATCTCTAAATTTCTCCTACTTCAAACATTTCTTTCACTGTCTCTTTCCATTTATTATCCCTATTTTTTTTCAAAAACAAATTCAAAAACCAAACCAAACACAGCAACAGTAGCTGCATAACAGTCGGCCAAAACAGGGGGTTTCCGGCCGGATTTCAACTAGCAACGTCGGGTTCGAATCTTATCATATCAAAACATGATACAATCATTACGGAACATAATATATATTTAGGGAGGTGAGTTCGGACTACCTCTCGTCCGGTGAAATGGGGTTCGGAGAGATTTCGATGGCGGTTTGGAGCGGCAGCGGAGCTCGGCTGTTCATGGCAGTGGTGGTGAGAAGCTGATAGGTGGTGGCGGCTCCAGCTGTGGTGACGCGGTGGCGGTGGTATTTCGGTAGTGTGGGCTACGGTGGTAATGGTGGCCCGCTGGGTCTTTATAGAGAGAGAGGATAATACGTAAATGAAAAAAAGGGAAAAAGAAAGGAGAATACGAATGGGTATTTCAGTCTTTTCGTTACTTTGGACGAAAATACTAACAGTTCCAAACCAGTCTTAAGTACAAGGGGTGCGAGTGATTAAAAATGAAGTAGAGGGGGTGTAGATGAAAAACGACCAAAGTACAGGGGGTGTATCTGAAATTTACCCTATATTTTTTCGGTTCGATTTTCGATTTTAGGGGAGCCAAAACCGAAAAAACCAAATCAAACTGAACCGAACTTGACATATACATCTCTAATCTCCACCGTTGATATCTAAATGAGATATCTGCCATTGATACCCTCAAACGGCCTTGTTTGTTTTTTGGTTTGAGATTTTGGATTCTAATCATTATCATATTTCTCTTCAATTATTATTTTTATTTTTCTCTCTATCTCTCTCCAATCTTTACTCATATCTCTATTATAAAACAGAAGGGTGTAGGGACAAGTTGTTGGAACGGCTTAGATTCATTTGATCCAAAGGCTGTAGTGCATCCTCCCACTTTCCGGTTAAGTACCCATTGTTTTCACCTAAATTACACAACTGTCACCCTCTTCCAACCGGAATGAGTAGTGCCGTAGGCACGGACTAACACTAGTTTTCAATAATTAATCTATTTTCTCTACACTCATTATCTACAAATCCAAAATTTCAAAACAAACCGGTCGGCTCTATTTGGAACTTGAGAAAAAGAGTTTTTAAAAAGCATTTTTTAGGCTCCATTTGAAACTTAAAGAAAGGAAAAGAAAAGAAAGAAAACGAAAAGAGAAGGAAAATGAGAGAAAAAACATATTATTGATTAAACTTAAATTTTTTATTTTATTCTCTCTTTTTCTTTCTCTTACAAACAATAGAAGGAATTTTTTCTTTTACTAATTTTCTTTTACTTGAGTTCCAAACAAAAGCCGAGATTGTGTGGTAGGAAGAATGGAGCCCAAAACTTTGGAAGAAACAAATCTGAAGGAAAATCATGCTCTCCGACGCTCTTGCCAGTACTCTCACGGCCTCCCTCCCGCCACCTCCTCCTCCGGCCAACACCGACTACCCCCACCCTTTCCCGCCTTCCAAACTAGCCTATCTCATCGACTCCTCCAAATCCATTAAACACCTCCTCCAAATCCACGCCTCCCTCCTCCGCCACAACCTCCTCGACACCAACCGAATCCTCACCTTCAAGCTCCAGCGCTCCTACTCCTCCCTCCGCCGCCTCGACTACTCTCTCTCCCTCTTCAACCACGCCCAAACGCCCCCCAACGTCTTCTCCTACACCGCCATCATCCACGCCCACACCACCCTCAACCTCCACCCCCAAGCCCTCTCCCTCTACGCCCGCATGCTCGCAGACGACGTCGTTCCCAACGCCTTCACATTCTCCGCCTTGCTCCGCGACTGCCCGTTGAAACCCGGGAAATCCCTCCACTCCCAGGCGGTGAAACTCGGGTGCGCCTCAGATAACTACGTTATAACCGGCCTGATTGATGTCTACTCGAAGGCCGGCGAAGTGGCGTCCGCGCGCCAGCTGTTTGATAAATTGCCTGAGAGGAATTTGGTTTCTTTGACTGCGATGATTAATTGTTGTGCTAAGAATGGGGATGTGGACGGGGCGAGGTTGCTGTTTGATGGAATGGAGGAAGGGGAAAGGGATATTGTGTGTTGGAATGTGATGATTGACGGTTACGTGCAGCAGGGGAGGCCGAACGAGGCTCTAGACCTCTTCAGGGAAATGTTAGAATTAAGAGTGAAGCCTTTTGAACCAACTTTACTTGCAGTACTTTCTGCTTGCGGGCAGCTCGGGGCGTTGGAGTCGGGTAGGTGGGTACATTCTTACATCCTTATGAATAATGGGATTGAGTTTGGTGTTCAACTGGGAACTGCTTTGGTGGATATGTATAGCAAGTGTGGTAGTTTGGACGAGGCACGCACTGTTTTTGATATGATTGAGGACAAGGATGTTGTTGCTTGGAACGCGATGGTTTTTGGGTATGCAATGCACGGGTTTAGTAAAGATTCTTTCCGTTTGTTCGCTACCATGTGTAGGAGAGGTGTTTACCCTACTGACATAACCTTCATTGGCTTATTGACTGCTTGTGTCCATTCAGGCTTAGTCACTGAGGGACGGAGATATTTCTGTTTGATGAAGGACGAGTACCAGATTGAACCCAAGATTGAGCACTACGGGTGTATGGTTAATTTACTTGGCAGTGCTGGGCATTTAGACGAAGCATATGAACTTATCAAAAGCATGAAGATCGACCCGGATCCTGTCTTGTGGGGAACATTGCTTGGTGCATGTAGGCTTCATGGAAACACTGTCCTAGGAGAGAGAATCGCGGAGCTCCTTTTAAGCAAGAATGTTGCGGATTCTGGGACGTATGTTATTCTATCTGGTATATATGCTGCAGCAGGGAATTGGGATGGAGCAGCAAAGGTAAGGGCTATGATGAAAGGCAGTGGGGTGCAGAAGGAGCCAGGTTGTAGCTCAATTGAAGTGAATAATATGGTACATGAATTCCTTGCTGGGGATATGAGGCATCCAAAATGCAAAGAAATCTATGCAATGCTTGAGGAGATGAATGGGTGGCTTGAGACTCATGGTCATACCCCACATATAGATATAGTCCTGCACGATATCGGAGAATCAGAAAAGAAGCGGTTGCTTGAAGTTCATAGCGAGAAGCTTGCTATTGCTTTTGGGCTTATTAGCACTCAAGCAGGAGCTACAATCAGGATTTTCAACAACCTTAAAATGTGTTTGGATTGTCATACTGCGACCAAACTAATTTCAAAGATCAAAGGGCGTAAGATTGTTGTGAGGGATCGGAACAGGTTTCATCATTTCGTTGATGGTTCATGTTCTTGCGGGGAGTACTGGTGAACTGCATTGTCGATCTGGGTTGCTGAATAAAGCAACACATAATTTGAAGAATGTATCCTCTGGTTGTCTCTCTATGCCATTTTTCAATTTCAAAATCATGAGTTGTTATTAGAGTTTATTTACCCATTATACTCATTCTCTTTCTCTCTCTCTCTCTCTCTCTCTCTCTCAGTAAATGTTGACAGAATTAGAATCCTTTGTGCTATACCTTCAGATCCATGTTGTAGTAGACTTTGTTTGAGTGTAGAGGTGTGAAAGAACTGTAGAAGTAGACATTCTCGACGATCAGCTAGGTCGACATGTGTGAAGCTCAACTGCACAAGGTTGATAGAGACAAGGGATGGAAGAAATTTTTCTTAGGGCAGTCGCATTAGCCACTTGAGCATAGCAAATGAATGTAATAGTAACAATTTGAATTGGAGGGGATGAGATACCTACAAAATTTGGGAATCCAAGTATCAAGTGTTAGAACTTTCTCTCTTGAACTATCAGCTTGCAAAACCAAAAGAACGAGCCAAAACTGAACAAGTAAGGCCAAAGCCCAATACCGCCAATTAGAAAGCTTGCCGGAGATTTTCTAGTTCCTTGACAGGTTTGGTGCTTTATGAAACTCTCTGTACAACCCTTTTTACTGCATTGGATTCCTTTCCTAAATGACTTCTCTGACAACTACATACTTGCTATGCATGCGACAACGTTGTTTTTGCATCATTTCAGAAAAGGTTGCAGGTAAAAAAGAAGCTTGCCCAAAGGCTCCAAACAGCAGGAGGATTTGGCTTGGATACGGGATAAGAGTAAGAGCTTATCTTACCGGATAAGAGCTCATTTTAACCTGAAAGGTCAGGCTAGGTATAACAGCAAAAGGAATTACTGAGTAAACAGTTCAAGATTCCACACACTGTACTGAGGGTGCCCAGATCAAGAAGATGCAATCCATCATTGCATCATATTTTGATAGAGTCATTGCTAGTTGAACTAGTTGTATATTGGTGTGACATTGTTCTTGTTTCTGTTTTTAATTCTTTTTTGTTATTTTGATTTGTTGCTGAGTTGTTCAAAACTTTTGCAATATCATTTTCAGCAATGCCACCTTCACTGTGATCACTCCTCTGTATGATTCAAGCCTTGGTTGGGGGATGACTTTTGGTATCATTTTTCACCAGGTTTGTTAATTAAGATTGCTTTGCTCCTTTTTTCCTCTCTCGTTTATTTTGTTTTCTTCAGTTATTATGTCCTTTAATTGTATGTAAAACTATTTAGGCTGTTGGCTCTAAACCATTGTGGATCATGCTCTCCATACATTGAACTAGCTGTAACTTTTACCAAATCTACTTCAGCAAAAGAACGACCATGAAGAGAATCAGAAACTTTAATTCCTTGTTTCCTTATTCTTTACTTTTGTCAGAGACACAAAATTCTTGATTATATGTCTCTGCATTAGTTTGTTTATGAACAGAATCAGGATACTGAAATTCTTTGTTTCCTTCTTTACTTTTCTCAGAGGCAAATTCTTGAATATATATGCCGCAGTATTTGTTTGTTTGCTATTTTCCGCTTATGACACAATTTATCACTCTGAGGTCCATTCATTAGCGGAATTAGTTTTAGAGAGGTATGAGACAATATAGCAAGAACAGGGATATAGTAGGAGGTGAGATTATTGTAGGAGGTTAGGTCATATCCCGCCCATACCCCCAACGATTGGGGACTAGATGGGTTGGAAGATATGGATTGGTATGAATAGACGGATGGCATTTCCATAATACTACATGAAGCCATTTTTGGAATTAATAACGTGATTTTCGTATATAGAAGCCACATAGAGTAGGGGATTACTTTTGAATGGATATGAGATGGGAAAATTTAATTTCCTTCATGGGGATAAACAGTCTCCTGGATATCATATCCGAGATTTCGGGTCCAAAAGAGTTAAAAACTGCTGAATTTGTTGACCTCGAATTATCATATCCGGGGTGACAAATATGTCTCTCAGGCAATGACCCCTAACGAACAGGCCCTATGGTCCTTGATGAATCGTCATTAATCCTGACCGACCGAAAATATCAAAATATGGACTCAACCATCAAGAATCCGGCTTGGTTCTGCAACGAGTGTTTATTCTAGTACTCACTGGCCCTTCCCAGTTGGTTTCTTGGAAGGACTTGAAACTACGAAGTACAAACATCACAAACGTGTTTCTTTAAAGAGTTTAAGGCTCCGGTTGTTTCAGTTTAAAACGTTTTACTTGAAAATTAACATTTATGAGTTGTTTTTTCTTTTGGAAAAGGAATTCGTTTGTATCTTTTTAATTTTTGGTTTTTGTTTACTCCGTATTATTCATTTAAACGTTTGTGTTGGAATGCCCGTGCCTAGAGCCTGAATTTTAAACTAGTGGTGGGGAATATGCATATTAAAAACAAAATGGGAACATGGACTACACTATGAATATTTTTCCTCGATCAAAACAACATACTAAAATTATTATAATCAATGATGTTTTTCATATGCACGTAGAGTACAAATTTAGTAATTTAACTAAACTTGTCTATTAAATTGAGGCATCTTGAATTGTGCTCGGCTCTTTTTCATGTGGTTAAAAATATCAATGATAGAATCGATATCAAAACCTCTATCAGTCTTTTTCTCAATGTTTGAAAAATTTGTCCACAATTCCATCTTCCATCCGATTGCGCTACGCAACACTACAAGAAAATCAGTCTATACTAGTGGCCTAAAACGCTACTAAAGGTGCCAAAAACCGCTGCTAGAACCAACGAGTTTATACCAGCCCTAGCGCTGGGAGATCCCCGTCGGTGAAGCCTTGTACCCACGCCTCAAAAACCGCTGCTATGTACTGCATAAAGTAACGGCTAAAGGCAGTTCTTATGACAAATGTACAATAATGCTATGAAACCCCTGCTAAAAGCATATTCTTTTTATTTTTTCCCTTATTTTTTCCTTGTATTAAAATTATAATTAGCTCCACTACTAGTGTTGGTCCCAAAGAACATCTCCTTTACTTATGTTCTTGTAGCATATTCGAGAGAATTTAAGTCAAATGTGCCTCAACAAATAGAACAAGAATCATATTGTCACGCCCTCGATTTTTAACATAAACAATAATCTATTTTAAATAAAAGTCTCTCGCATACAATACATAATACCCAAAAGAGTCTTCTGCCTGATTAATTTACAAACAAGTCCCCAAGATTAAAACAAATACAATTTGGCACTCCGGCCCCAAAATTAAACTTAAGTACAAATCCGAACAAGTTATTGAATTACAAACGGTTTGGTCAAGAAAATTCGTCACAATGATGATTAACTAACAAACGAAGTTGGCTTCCAAAAAGGTCATTCACTTTGAGCACCCGATGCAATGGAAGCAACCGCTCAGCTTTTGAACCTGAAAAGAAGGATTTTGCCGAGCTACACTAGCCCAGTAGAAAATTCTATACTCATGTTATATGAAAATGTGCTGAGGTATGCAACTAGAATGAGTGAGTTTCAATAAACGGATAAGGGATACAAAGGGGACCACAATGACCGACAAACTATGACAACGGAACTTTCACGTCTTAAAGAAGTCCCTAACCACTTGTACATCAAACTAGAAACAACAATAAACCCACATCAATCTAAATAACATACGACAATTTCTCAAGCCATATAAAGACTCCTCAATGAACTTCGCAACCAACTTCCTCATGTCTTACCATTCGATATTGAGCCCCTTTTTATGAGGGAAAAACATTCCCCTTTTTTTTTTATTACCAAAACAATTTCGAGAAAAACTCTCGACCTTCACGGGTCAAGCTCCGTTGATTCGAGTTTGAATAGCCGGAGTCCGTTGATTTGTGTCCAAATACCGGAAACCGTTGATTCGCTCAATAATAGCCGGAGGATTTTCATAAAAATCCTTTTCCAAAACCAAATTCATTCCTTTTCAAAACTTTGAAGAAATCAATCGTTTATTCCCTTTTCAACAGTTACAATCTCAGGCATACCACAGCCCAAACAACAACATGAACTTCCATAATCAATCATAACTTCTTTCATTAGGAGAGACATTCAACTGTGCTACCTCCCCTCGCTTCACATTGAATTCTCTGCACCTGGGTTTCCGCACTTCCACCCCTTACGTTGCGGGCCCTCTAGAGTCCCCGCATTACCACACCTTGCGTTGCAGGACCCTCAATTCAAAATTCACAACTCACATGCACACGTGCAATACCAATCCATATTCAAAAGACAACGTCTCCCAATTCTCACATGCTATCAATTATTAACATTCAAATGATTTCAAGCTAATAAAACATACTCCATAGTACATAGACACATAGCTTAAGTTCACGTTATCCCTCTAGGTCTGTCACGACGCCCTATGCCACGTACCGGACCCACATGACTCCACGATACATCACCGCTTTACCCCTTGTTATCCTTGGTACTCCTATCAACCCCGTGGTATGTTCTCCAACCAACGACCCTAATGTTGTACTTAAACGAGTGCTAAAAGACACGATCGAACAACGAGCCAATAGGTCACAAGCATACATACTCAAGAGTGACTTAAACATATTCTAATCATGTAGGGAGTCATAGCATGGAACGAAAACAACTTAGAATAGCCGACAGACATTGGTAGACTGACACACCTCTACTCGAATGGCCGAAACTTTCAGTGTACTAAGAGTTATAAGGTGATTCCGGCGGCAAACGAAAGCTAACTTCAAGACCTTCGAATTGACACAAAATTTGCATAAAACGGACGCCAAACGAAAAGTTATGGTCGTCCGAAGTTGGCTGAAGCCTAGAAAACGAGACAGATCCGAGACCTGATTTCTAAAATCCACCATTTATTCAATTCTCAACGGTTTTGGGTGATTCAAGCGGCATTAGAACGGGTTCTAAGTCTACTCTACTTCATATGAAGGAACCAAAATTTATTTCTAAGTTTAGGATGACGAAAATGCCCCATAAACAGGGACCTGTTCTGCAGAAATTCGGGAATGGAAGAAACAATCTCAAACGACGAAACAAGGCACGATCTAGGTACATAAACATCACACAAACGCATAACAAGAGTAAGAAATCCCTACCTCATGGGTTTTGAGCAAAACCCGAACCTTTGACCAAGTCAACCGAGCTCCCACGCGGTCCGATCATGATTTTTCTTGGATATTCGGAAAGCCCGTGCTCCGTATAGCAACTTTAATTCTTGGACTTCGTCCGGAATCACGCTCTAAGGTGTTGAGATCGAAGAGAGAAGTTGAGGGGGAGTTGAGAGAGAGTTTTGAGATCTAATTTCGTGGCCCAAGGGTGTGAGAAATGACATAAAGGGGTTTTTATAGAGGTCCAAAAAGCGTGCTGAAAAAGTGCAGAAAACAGACCATGTACCGGTATGGGTAAAAGCTGTACCGGTTCATGAACCTTCAAACTGTCAGAAGACATAACTTCTGGACACCATGTACCGGTACGGAGAAAAGCTGTACCGGTTCATGCAGGGCCGAAAAAGGAATTTTATTCCACGGACCCCGAAACAAACCCGACTTGGTACCAACACTACCAAACATCAATATAACCTCAAAACTAACATTATACTATTTTCCGAAAGTTCGATACACACCTGGATACGTATCTCCGTACACTCCCACAACATACGAGCGATTTTACCAGCAATACAATTACTTAACGGAATAAACGATTTTCGAAATTAAGACCAATTTGCGAGTCTCTACACATATAAAGGTTGGGCTCCATAATTTTTGAAATTTTTTTTTGGTAATGTAGGGTGTCCCGGGCCAGCTTGCACGCATCTTGGACTAATCCCTTACAATCCCTCCCACACCGTTTCACACGCTCACACGTGAGGGTGAGGTGGCCCCAAGAGTTGCTGGCAAGGAGATTGGCTTCATAAATTGCTTTATTTTCTCTTAAAACATTAGAATATGATTACTTGTGCAATAGAAGAAACATAAGTTGGGCATAGATGAGTCAGAAGGACCCCCTTAGTTACGAAAAATAAATCAAGGGTCCAATACAATCACGATCCAAAATTCTTGAAATTGGTAGCATATATAGTTCCAGAAAACAAAAAAATGAAATCTGCATCAAAAATGAAATCTGAACGGAGGGGGTGGAATAGGGAGAGAAATGGCGGCCTCAAAGACAGTGTGGCTACAGGCAACTAGGGTTACGTTGTGGGTACTCAGTGGTTCGATGAACGAGGGGCAACAACAGTGAAAGAAAGGGTGAGAGAGAGTAGAGAACAGTAGAGAGAAACAGGGAACTAACCTCAAGAGGTGTAAGGGTGAAACCGCAACAAAAATGAGAGAACAAGTGAGAAGGCGGGCTCGATGTCGGCAGGTAGGAGAGGTCGATGACGGCTAGATAGAAGGGGAGCTCGAGTTGATAGGAATCGAACTACTCGTTCGACTCACAACGCCCCTACGGATCTTGGAAACTAGAATCCCATAAATCACAAAGTAAACAAAAATAGTGCTTAACGAACAGAAAGAGAAAGAACACAAGATATACGTGGAAAACCTCAACGCGAGGAAAACCACGGGAGCCACACGAGTCCACTATAATCGAAATCGGAGTTCAAGTTTTCTCTCTTCTATCTGAGAACAGTTTTCTCTTGCCGCGTTGCTGCTTTTCTGGAAAACACTCTTAACCCTAATTACAAAACAACTGCATTATAAATAGGTAGGGTCAACAATCTTAACCCTAATTACACTCTTAACTCCCCGGGTTTGGACTATTGCTGAAGGTTGTCTGCATATCCAAGACCAGTTTCAAAGCTGAAAAAGAATGTTGTGTCGTAGACATTGACATTAACGTGAGAAAAGTCAATACAAGACAAATTAATCTATCGACAAGAGGATAAATTGTAGACTTCATTTTTCGTAATGTTCAACATGTGACACAAATGTAGTTTCTCCTACTTCGTGAAGTCAAAAGGATAATATTAATTTCTCAAAATTCTTGCAAGTATCTTCGATTTTAATTGATGTATAGTCATCCCAAGGATCTAAAGTTGTGCTAAGAATGAGTAACTTCATTGTATCTTTGTTGTCTATTATGATGTCTTGCTTTTCAAATAAAGAAAGAGTTTCCATTAATATGAAAGCATGTGGTCTAGTTTTTCTTTTGCAATTTAGACCTAAGTTTCTAATATTCCACTTAGGTTAGTAAATTTGGTTTTGGACTTCTTTATAGAGAAAATGTCAAAGGACTAAAGAGTTAGGATATAACAAAGCAAATCAATAAAAAACATAGTGGTGACTGGCATATATAATTTATGAGGGTAAGAAAAAATTCATATAAGTAATAACTTTTTTAAAATCTTTGTGGTGGAGGATTGCCGCCACTTGTTCCCCTTGACTCCATCTTTGCTGACAATGCAGGACACGAGCCGGGAAGGCAAAAATATGTGGCACTGGCGCGCTGCACATGTTGGGATTTGGGAGCGCGTGCTGCTTGAAGGGAACTTAGACTAGGATTGATAAACAAGCCGAATTAGTTGAGCAAATGATTGTTTAAGCTTGGTTTGAAAACTTTACCCTTGAAAGATATGTTTAAGCTTGGCTTGTTTATGAGACGACCCGATCTTGAACAAGCTTTAATCACTACAAGAAAATGTAGCTTTGGCGATGAACTATGATGCACGGATATGAATACCGATACCAATATCGGCACCGACACGAGGACACGAGAATTCTAAAAAAATGGGGACACGAATATGGCGGGGGACATGCCACGTGTATATTTATTTATTTATTTATATAAATAAATAATTTTAGTTTGACACCCAGAAATTTTTTTAAAATTACAATTTGGCCCTAATTTTTTTTAAAATTACAGTTTGACCCCCATTTTTTTTTAAAATTACAGTTTGGCCCCCAATTTTTTTAAATTACAATTTGGCCCTTGTCGTTTCCCTATTAGTGTCCCTCCCATGTCCCCAGCTGTGTCCCCATAAAAAATTTAAATTAAATTATGGGCGTGTCCCATATGTGTCCCCGCGTGTCTCCGTGTCCCGACACTGCGATACTTCGACCTCTAGAGGTGTCGGTGCTTCATAGGTGATGAAGAAAGAATTGTGTCGCCGTTGGATGCCTATCGCCGACGGAATAACTCGTCGGCAACTTTCCGCCCAAGTCAATAGGTGGGAGTATTTTCTGAGATGAAGGAAAATACTTTCAGCGATGTCAGTATGCATCGCCGAAAACTTAACCTTTTGGCGACTTGAAGCTGCATCGCCGAAGGGCTAATTTCTTTTTGATTTTATTTTTTTTGCACGTTTGTGTTTATGAATTTTATTTCTGACAGGTTAATGACATTAGGATGGGTTCTTGAGTTCTGGTCCGGGCCTTTTAGATTTGGTTTTTATTTTTGGAGGAGATAAAGTTACAGTATGTGCCTAATTTAGCTTCTTGATATGCCTTTGCCCTCCCTATACGAGTTCAACCAGTTTTGTTTTTTATACTTGCTGCCTGCTTTTGTTCACACTAGCTGAAGGGTGTTAAGTAGATTATTCTCTGATTTTTTTTTTTGGTTCTTTTTTGTTTTCCTATTTTTTCTATATTCACCACATTTGAGCTTCACGGTTTGGAAAGAGTTCCGTGAGGTTTAAACTAGTGATATAGTAAACCACTAGTAATATGCTTTCCATCTTCATTATCAACTCAGGAATAATTATTTTCTTAAGGACACCACATGAAAGTGATCTATCATTGTAAGAGTTCCTATTTATATATTTCTGGTTGAGTTATGGTGAGAGTTGTCTAATGTCTCACAATTGTTGAGCAATTTAATATTTTCTATAGTACGAAATGCGAAAGGTTCGGCCATATATCTGGTTCCCTCACTAAATCTGTACCTTATGATTATGAGCATGCAAGGGTTTGTTCACTAAAGTGTTTGTTTTCTTCCATTCTTCTAATCTGCAGATTTACAATCCATTTTAAGCATGTTCTTTCATTCTATGGACGTTGGAATTGAGATGCTCTGTCTAATGTGAATGTTGGAATCAAGATAATCTGTCTAAGGAAAGGTGGAATACTCACTTGTGACACCCTATTTTATGCGATCTCTTCTTGTTTTCTCAATTTTACGTTAGGAGAAACTTGGACTGTGTTCACTTTTGTGGTATTTCCATGTCTCTGTATAGGGAAGCTAGACAAATTCAATAACGGGGCACTAAATAGATTATCTTGTATTCCTTGCTGAATTTCCTTGATGTCTTCCCTAACAAAGGATTAAACCTAGTTGCATGCAACATGCTTTTGTTTTTGGTGTAATTTGTTTGGAACCAAGCATGAAATTAACCTACCTGCTTCAACATGTTTTTAGTATTATATAACTAATTTTGATGCTCTTTTTCTTCAGGCAAATAATATTTTCCGGGATATCGTATTGATTTTTCTCTTGTCAATACATTAGAAGTTTGAGCTATAAACATTATTATAATCCTAGATGGGGGGAGAACATAACCTAGGTTTTCATTTTTCAGAAGTCAAAACCTAATTTTTCATCTTTAGGGCTCTATTTGATAACCTTAAAGAGGAGCTGGTGTTGAAGAAGAAATAATTTCTATCAATTAACCACAAAAGTTAGGGAATCAAACAACATCATAGCATGATGTATTAGTTATTGTTGTAGGTGAGGACCTAAGCTGTTAGTGTTTGTTGTCCAATAGTATTAAAAACGTTCAAACTATCATCAATTTCTGTTGTTGAGCAACATAACTTAAGAATAACACATGGATAGTGATAATGTAGAACGGCACCTAAAATGCACGATTCATTGCTCCAGTGTATCATTAGGTTAAAGGAAGGAGACTCAAATACTGCAACATGTTTTTGGTATTACATAACTTGTTTTGATTCTTGAACCATTTACCACGTATGCCTTTTCCTCAAGTAAGGAAATATAGTCCAGGAAGAAGAAAGGTCTTCCCTTTGAGTAAGTCGCAAAGAATTCAAGAAGAGGATGGAGCCCCAAGGGAGACTCAGCTCCGCCAACACAACCTAGAGCTGATCATGCTAAAGGCATATCGGTGGTGGCTGTCCAACCTTCCTGGCTCCCCACCTCACTACCGAACATACTTGCAAATTTTCTAGCCCAAAATTGTTGTGGGCTTCATGGGTGAGAAAAAAAAGGTTATATGAAGTTTTATTGGTTGTTGCAGTGAATTTACATTCTATCTTGGATCTTGTTCTGTTTTTTCTACTCCGATTTTTCAAGTTGTTGCATTATTAAATGGATATCTAGTGCTGAAACTCTGTGAGATAAGCTTGCCTGCTCATGCTTTGCGTAACCTGATTGTGGAGGAAGAGAGGGCATGCTTATGTTCCCCGAGGAATTTGAAACCTAGAGATCTAGAATAGGCTTCTAGCTAGCGCTTGGAGCCTTGGCTCCATGATTTTCTATCCCATGTAATTTCTGAGCGTTTTTGCTTCTTGTTGCTTTGTTTTCCTTAGTTAGGTGCTATTTGGCCTGAATCTGCTTGTTTGGATTTCCTCCGTTGTATATGATTTGTTTGCTTTAATGAAAGGTTAACTTGCCAAAACAAAAAAAAATCTTGCGGTTTAGATGTTGGGATCATAGTTTTATGCTAAATTATGTACTTTTGAGTTTAGATGTTGATCCTTAAAGTCTGTGTGTGCTGAAATGTAGAGAGTGGAAGCTAGAATTGAAAACAAAATGCTGAAATATACCCTTCAAAGGGTTATATTTTTTTTGAGGCTGGAAATATTATTTGTGCTAGATTGTTCACCCATTAGTACTTGAGATATTGTGGTCTTTATAGGGTCCGCCTCAATCTCGAGTATGAAGCGTGTACTGGGTTCAACATGGGGGAATAATTCAGATGAGATAAGGAAAATACTTGGTCATTCTATTGCGGTTGATAATAATCACGAAACTATGGCGGTAGAGGTCGAGTATTGAACTTCCTGGCTCGTGCTATCAAGGAGCATATTCGAGATCATGACTAGCTCAAGACATTGGGTGGGGAGAGATTTGGTTTTGGAATCCTATTCTGGGAGTTCGTGTAATTTGGAGTCTCGTATGCTTCTTGAATGCATTAAAGTCTCGTATAATTTGGAATGAATGTATCTTTTGTCTATGCGTTATTGAATATATATTGTGGGCTTCCCACCCGGCTCGCACTCGAAGAGTCGCCATCTGAATTTTTGAGATGGATGATTCGAGAAATCGAGAACTCGTTTGAAAAAAGCTTTTGGTCTAGTGAAAACATCGAGACTTTGGGTTTGGGAGCCATGTTACGAATGGGGAAGGTTTTTCTTTAAAAAGCACCTCACTTGCCCGGTAAATCGGTCTCTACTAAGCATTTTCAAAAAGGGGGAATTTTTAATATCTTTCGAAAAATCAAGCTCTTAAAAAAAAGAAGCAAGCAAGGGGGAAGGGACACAGGGAGTATATGACGTTGGCGTGCGCGTGGTGCATGCTGTACAGAGATGATAAGAATGATGCAATAATAAAAAAAAAAGGAAAGTTGCATCAACAAACTGTCTAGACCACGGCCAGCTCCTACATGGCATACTGTAACGCTGCGCACGGCTTTATAGTATGCCGTGCGGGGAACCTTTCTGTTATCAGACTGTCATCAGCATCCAGAACATTGCCCGGCATATTGTATATACCGTGCGACGTTATTCAGAAACACCAGAAGATGCACAGTTGCTAGATCGTCTCAAAACGATACCATTCCTTCAAGCCATGAATGTAAAATGACTTTTTGCGTATTTAATCACTTTTTGATGATTAAGGGAACTTTGTTTGTGTGGCAAAGTATGGCTTGAAGATATGGTTTCATCCTGAAGACACTGATGACAGATACTTTAACAACAAAACAGATTTGATGAAGGATAGCTACGATCCAGACAGTTTGAATAAGAAATCAATAGCTATTGAAACGCCATGCGCCTAAACATACTACACCGTGCGACGCAGCAAAGCGCCGCGCGGCGTGGTATGTCCAACACAGTTGTTATTTTATTTTCTGAAAACGGTTTTTAAGGCCAAGACTTAACCAAAAGGGTTAAGCCTGGCGACAGGAGAGTCCCCTCAGGGCCAGGATAGGGCCTAATCCAAGGAAACTTGGTATTTACCTTTGATCTTGAGCTTGAACAAGGATGGAAGCTGAAGAATGGAAGTGGATGACGAAGGGTGAAGACGGATGGTGAAGGATGTGAGTGGGTGAGATCGAGTGAGAAAAGATAGGTGTGGGTAGGAGTGGTTGTTGGGTATTTTGGTGGATGAAGCCTTAGAAGTTGGCAAGAGACTAACTTTGATGGTGAGGAGAAAAATAGAGTAAAGTACATTGAGAATGTCTTTTGGGAATGACACTCTCAAGACTTGGAAATGGGGGAATGGGTGTAAAGGCAAGAAGAGAGAGAAAGGCTTGGGATCAATGATCAAGGACCCTTTTCCTCTTGAGTGGAGGGGTGTATTTATAGGCAAGAGTCAAGGAATTTGAATTCAAATGGTGGAGGTATTTTCTGGGCGGGCCAGAAGTGTATTTTCAATCAAGCCATTTTGTAGCTGTGGCTCAAATGGGCGTGGCCGACAGCTTTCTGAGCCAGTCAGAACTTTTTCCTGTAATGCCATGTGGTTGACCTCGAGGTGTCGCACGGTGTAATAAGTTTCGTTACACCGCGCGTTGCAGGTGTGTTCCGCGCGGTATTCCAGATTCAGTCCAGGGTTTTTGGGCTTTTGGGCTATTGATTTATTTGGGTTATTTGGGTTAAGGGAATCCTTTATTCAAGCTCGCAAAGGTACCGTTTCCTTTATTTCATCATCGGGGCATTCAAAGAACCTCCAAGGTCCGGATTGGGGTGTCTACAGTGGTCCCTCTTTGACGTAACTCGGATACCATTGATTGGTACGAGTGACGCTTAAAGAATAGGCATCCCAATCCGTTGCTCTAAAAGTCTTTGAACGAGGATGAAAACGCATGAAAATCGAAATGCAAGCAAATGATGATGGTGTCGCGCTCGTGGAGCTGCCTACATACCCGTTTGCAGGGATCAGACCAACGTAGTTCAATCGGGACAATGCAAGTAAAACGAGTCCCGGAGGACGACTAGCAAAACCATACAATAAACTTGAGAAGATTGAGTGCCTGTAATGCCAAGTGTCAAATGCAAATAGCATGATAAAATCAAGATGAGCCATTCGGGAGGCGAAAATTCGAGACGAGACGAGCCCTCGAAGGGCGAAATTTGAGACAAGCCTTCGGGAGGCGAAAATTCGAGACGAGATGGCACTCGAAGGGCGAAATCTGAGACAAGCCTTCGGGAGGTGAAATTCGAGACGAGCCTTTGGGAGGCGAAAATTCGAGACGAGACGAGCCCTCGAAGGGCGAAATCTGAGACAAGCCTTCGGGAGGCGAAATTCAAAATGAGCCTTCGGGAGGCGAAAATTTGAGACGAGACGAGCCCTCGAAGGGCAAAATCTGAGACAAGCCTTCGGGAGGCGAAATCCGAGACGAGACGAGACCTCGAAGGGCGAAATCTGAGACAAGCCTTGGGAGGCGAAATTCGAGACGAGACGAGACGAGAATATTGCGTGTTGGGATGAAAAAAAATTTCAGTGAGGTCTGGGGGTAGAAAAAATTACGACGAGTCCCAGAGGACGAATACCGCAAAAAATGCGGATACGACGAGTCCTCGAGGGACGAAAAATATCGCGAGTCTTGGGGGACAAAAACTAAAGGATCCTTTAATCAAGGCACAACATTCTAACGGATTTTTGCTGCAAAACGGCTGAAATATTTGACTTCCAAGAAGCTTTTGGTGGCTGGGTTGATCAATTTCCGAGAAAATGAATTTAATCATGCAAGGTTATAATGCCGTGCGGGTTACCATGGTGGCGCGCGGCATTTCGAGTTCCCACGCAACTCTTCGTTTCCCGAGAACAGTCGGCTGGTTTAAGAGCACCCATTAATTCAGGCATGCCTTTTCGACGGCTTCAACCTCTTTATAAGGATGGTGGAGCTTCATTCCATGCACCAACAAGAAAGATATCTTAAATCTCTCTACATTCTAAAAAAAAGTTGGTTACTTTCAAGACTTCGGCCATGGCGGACAGCGAGTGGCCTTTCTAGAAGCCAAAATGGGTTTTTACCGAGAGGAAATCGAAGAACTCAATCGACAGATTGCAAGGCTCATCTTCACTATCCGGACCCTTCGTTGTGCCATCTCCAACCTTCAGGACTTCGCGTTCGACCAGATGGACGACAAGCACGACCCGGAGTATGCACCGGGGCATGACTCGGAAGACACTGCAGAGGGCTCGGAGGGAAATCCGAACGGCTCGGATGATCGTTCAGACGAAGGGAACGATGCTTCCGGCGAGGGGAGCGATTGAAGATGAGGAGGGAGGAAGAAAACAAAAAGAGGCAGTAGGATTTTTCTTTTCAATTTTTTTGTACAAATGTAACGAAAATCCCGGGGGTTACCCCGGGTTTTATGAAATGAAAAGTCCCCTTTTCTTACTACTTGCATCTGTCTGCTTCTGATCGAATTTAAACAAACCCAAGCAATGTGGCCTCGAATGCTGGGAAACTGTCCTGAAATATCCCAGTATGCCATGCGTAGCACACACAGGGGTGCACGATATGACAAAACAACGGATTCTGCATGTTTGATTATTATGCCGCGCTCTTCAACCAAAATGCTGTGCGGCACATGGGCTACGAACCCGGTCCTTATTCTATTCCAGACAAATCGGTTCACGGGGGATATATATATGGGTGAGGCGTATACAGTACGCCCCACCCTTTCGTATTTCCCTCTTTCTCTCTCGCTCTCTCTGCTCTCTCTCTCCCTCTCAATGTCTCTCTCTCTCTCCCTACTCTCCGCTCTCTTCTCTCTCTCTCTCTTTCCCGCTCACTTTCTCTCTCTCTCGGTTTCCTCTCTCTCTCTCACATGGATGATATCGATACACCCGGTGGTGGTCAACTACCAAAGGTTGAGTTTACACCTCCTCCGATCACTCCGGAGGGTGATACGACGATCGGGGGCGTCCCGGAGACCGTGGGGGTCTTGCCTAGGACGACAATGGCTGAGGAGGCCACGGCCTCGGCCACCGTGGTGGGTGGCAACGGTGGTGGCAGTGAGGTGGTGGCCGGCTATGGCCAGGGCACGGAGATTTCGGGTGTAATGGCACCAGGGGGTGAGGAGGAGACCACGGGTCGATCGGAGGGTGTGATTGGCTTGGAAGAGAGGGCCGCGGAGGCTCAAGGTGGTGGTGCTTCAGACCGGGTAGAGGAGGAGACGGAGGCCTCTCTCGTGAGAGAGCCTCGGGCCAACTTGGGGAAGGACCCCATTGTCGAGGAAGAGCCAGTGGAGGAGCGGGAGACACCGGCCATATTTGTCGGTAGTGATGCAGATGCGGGGTCGTCACGGCCTATCGGACTGGGTGACTACTTGGAGGCGGCGTCCCTTGACGACCTGGTTGAGACCTTACGGGGAGTGCCCGGGCTGGCATCAGCCTTACTTGAGGCTCGAAAGAGGGAGCTTCAGGCCGAGTTCGAGGCTGGGGCCACTGGAGGGCCACAGGGTGAGGAGGAGGCTGGGGGTGAGACAGTCCCTCGGAGGAGTGTTGTAGACGAAGCGGCTGAGGCCTTACAGGGGCGATGAGCTTACGACGAGGTGACCTACGTGTCCTTTCGGCACGTAGTGGTGCTTTCTCTTTTAGACGCTTACAGGCCGGAGAGGCCTGCGTATGACGAGGCTTTGGTCTTGAGGGACCCTCAGCGGTACCTTTCTTTATGCCGGGACGAGGTATGTTTTAAATACTTGTATTTCAAATTACAATGCCCTATGCTTTTATTTCCTTGCTTTGAAAATCATACCTGTCTTGAATGCTATGTCTGCTTACTGGATATTGTCAATTTATTGCAATAGGCGATTCCGATCTTATGCTACGGTGGTGCAGCGGATATACCGAAGTTTTGGGAGAGGCTCCCTGAGACAGTGAGGGAGGCGGGTTTCGGGGAGTTTGTTGGCGTGTTGACGAGGGCGAGCAATGATCGCCAGGTGGTGAGAGCACTTGCCGAGAGGTGGTGGGACACAATGAACTCGTTCCACTTCTCTTTTGGTGAGATGGCGGTGACATCGCTGGACTTCGCGGCGATCACCGGCTTGAGGGTCGGAGGTGACCCTATCCCTTTTAACACCACGACGGGGAGGAGCGCAGAGTTCCAGCGACTGATGCTGGGGTATGTTTTAAGGGCGGAGAGGGATGATGCCCAGTACGCCCAGCTCTTGGAGTTCTGGAAGGAGGGGCTTCCGATAGATAGGGCTCAGGAGGAGCAGATGGCGAGGTGCTTCTTGCTGTACATGCTCGGTGCGTCCCTGTTTCCTAACAGGCGCAACCGGGTTCACCTTTCGCTCCTACCGGCTTTGAGGAACGACGGGGAGATTGCCCGTTTTGATTGGGGAGGTGCGGCACTGGGGACGTGCTACGCCTTCATGGGGTCTCTTTCCCGAGGAGCTGGAGTGAGCCTTGGCGGCTATTGGAGAGTCTGGGAGGTATACCTGGAATCCTTTCCTTTGAATAGTTAGCTTTCCATTCGTTCATTATTCAATATATATCTTGTGCTAACTTTCCATACCTTGACTTGCAGCTTTGGATGTACAAAGTGATAAGCATGTATCCTCCCGAGACTACGTGCCCCGACGACATGATACTCCCTCGAGCCTTGCGCTGGTCGAAGAAGTATCGAGGGGTGAAGAAGGGGAAGGGCCTGATCAGGTATCACCACACTTTTACAATAATTTCTTAACTTTCACACCCACTTCAATTTGAAAAGCATGCTGACATTGCTTATTCTTGATGGCAGGTCCACTGGCAGATCTGGGACCGCTTCGAGGTCCCATATGTTGCGCGAAGCAAGGAGGTGGCGAGGGGGAGAGTACTTCTCGAGTCCCCTTATGGCTGGCAGTGGTACCTGGGTGACCGGGTATCACGTCAGTCGCTGAGGTTGGACGCTTTTCGAGTCCCTGGGCCACTCCTTCCTCTGGTGCAGAGGACGAGCCAGTACACTCGGGGGGAGATCGAGCGGTTCACACAGCCAGACCCCGAGCTGGAGCCACTCTTCCAAGCAGGTGCTGACTATGCTGAGTATCGGGCTCAGCACTTGATGCAGAGCCTCGGGATACGTGCTGCTTGGGAGGCGACGCAACCGGCGCCCGGCGGTAGAAGTGGTAGAGGAGGTAGAAGAGGAAGAGGGGGAAGGGGAAGGGGAAGGAGAGGAGATATAGGTAGAGGAGGTGGAGGCCGAGGTGACGGTGCGGGCCCGAGCAAGGTCACGCTACCTGCACTTTCCTGGACGGTGGACGTGACGACCGCTGAGGGAGCTCCTGGCCTAATGGTGGTGCCACGTCCCACAGTCGCAGCTCCGGAGTTCCTTGCTCAGGTATGACACGTTTTATTCTTTTCGCACGCTTTGCCACTGCCACTGTACGTTTTAATTAACCTTTTCGTTGCGCAGGCGACTCCGAAGTACGTGAAGGAGATGATAGAGGCTATGATGGGTTTGGAGCAGCTCGTGCGGCAGTACGCCATGGGTCACCCTCCAGCGGTACTTCCTCGCGCGGGTGGGACGATGGTAAACTTCTCGAACCCTAGCTATTTACCTTAATCCTATTACCCTTAATGCAATTATGATGCAAACGTTGTATGGATACTGTACCATCGTAGGCTAGAGGAGGGGCTTCTCGAGGGCTACGACGAAAGTCCGTTCGCATGCCTGCGCCTCAAGTCTCTTCGGTTGGCTCCCAGGAGGAGCCTCCGTCGAAGAGGGCGCGACACTCGGCGGGGATTGAGGATGAGCCTATCGCCGTCTCTAATAAGACTGAGGAGCCTACGGACGTTGACCTGGAGGACACCTCAAGGAGTACCGTGCCTAGGGCGACTGGCACTCAGGAGGTTGTTAGCTCCAAGGCGGAGGAGGAGGTCTCCGAGGAGGACGAGGAGGAGGGCGAGGACAGGGATGAGGATGAGGACTGGCCCTTTTGCCTTTTGCTTTCTTAGCAGAGCCTGCGTGCTTCCTTTTATAGGGTGCCTGTTTATCCTCGGTAGATAGGATTTTGAGCATCGAGCTTGCATGCCACATCTTGTACCTCGACTCATAGATGTTTTTGGGATTATATGGAAAACTGTTATTTCAATGTTTTATGCCATTCAATTTCTTTTATTGCTGTTGTATAAAGAGGATTGAATAACTAAAACACCAACCGGAATGTACGACTAGCCATAAATCACTGAACCGAACGCAAGATACTCAATAGGTAGTGTGCTGAGAAAGGGATGTATTAATAAAGGAATAGAAATCAAAGAAGTAATTGAATAAACTTTGAGAATTGACACTATATATAGGAATTTACACGAATACCCTTGCTACCAGGTCAAACACGACTATGTACGATAATGGTGGCCTTCAAAACTTGATGCGTGACTCGAAAATTCGACCTCATGCTTGGAAGACTCTTGAAAACTAAGAAAATATTGACTTTGAAAGGTGATAACTTTGAATTTTGACCTAGGACTTGAACCGGAACTTGGACCAAGTCACTTTGGACCATTATGACCTGTGCAACTCAAAGAAACGGCTCGAAACGGATTTTGATGCTTCGACACGGCTTAAGAATAGGATTTTATCAACTTTTGGTGCCACGACCTTGAATTCCGAGAATTGACCTGAGGCAGAACAGTCCTGAAGTCCCAAATACCCGTTGGAGTGTGTTCTGGTGGTTGGTGATGCCTCAATGTGCCTCGAATCCATTTCTTTCCTCTGCTGTCAAAAACTGCAGAAATGCAGACTTATTATGCCGTGCTCAGCTATAAAATGCCGCGCGTGGTAACCCATAATTCCACGGTATATTGATGTTATACCGTGACGTTTTCCCAGTTTTAATATGCCGTACGATACTTAGGTGTGCCGCGCGTGACTATTTTTCTGACAGCTTCCAGTTTTGCTGTTTCCCGAGACAGATTGCACGATGGTTGAAGTTTGACCCCCACAATGGCATTTCTTAGCCAATGCATGTCTGCATTTGAGCTTTTAAGGTGTGACCAAGCTTTTTCCCATGCAAGGCTCATGGAAAACTTGCACTTTTGGACACCCAAGGCTCTTTGAAAGTTAAAGTTGTCTCCTCTATTCTTCCTATAAATTCAAACCTTCAAGTTCAAACCTTTCTCACCCCACTCAACTCTCATCTTTCTTAAGCTTTTTCTTCCTTCCAATGGCTCTTTCTCTCACCGGTTCCCTCCGCCCATGGTTGGCCTCGATGGAAGGTGTTGATTGGCTCAACTTTTGGGCTTATGGCCTCTATTCCATGAGGTACCTTCGTAACATCCGTCTCCGTCCCAAGCTCTTGAGGGCAGCCGTAAGTCTTTGGGACCCGGAGGTCCATGTGTTCCATTTTGGCGAACAAGAGCTTTGTCCCACCATAGAGGAGTTCCGTGCCTATCTTGGCGGCTTCGGCTCGGGAGAAGTCATTAATCCTCTAGTACGTGAGAGCGTCTACAAAGTCTTGGCTGCAGCCCTGGGATTGAGCGGCGGCATTGCTCGCTACTTGGTTAGCGACAGTCATCTCAATGTGATGCGCCTCATTGAGATGTTCTCTCCTCTTGGCGATCTCGCGAATGTGACCGATTAGACTCGTCACATGACTGCCCTCTGCATATGCCTGCTTGCAGCCTATCTCTTGGTTTCCCCCGCCGGCGATGCTAGTTCAGCATTGGTCAGTATTGCCGTTCAGATCGAGGCTCGGAAGGATGTGATTCCGATGGTTTTGGCTGAGACATTGATAGGTTTGGACAAGGTTCGTCTTGGAGAGACCGAGACTTTTAGGGGTAGTCCTCTCCTCCTACAGGTTGGCTTCTCACTCAGCTCTCCTTTTTCAGGTTTTTCTCACGTTCTCATTTTACCTCAACGCTTGGCTTGGCTTTCTATAGTTTCTTACTTGTTTTTCTCTCTCCTTGCAGATTTGGCTTTACGATAAGGTGAACGTGCTGACCCTTCCTCTAGGTAATTGGGTGTATGAGGCTAGGCTGCTGTCTTTACGGTGCTTCGAGTTTGCGGACAGGCGAGCTTCTGAGTGGGTCGATTTCTTCAAGCGGCAGCGGGCTGAGACTATTTCCTGGAGGTGCTTGTGGCTTGACCTCCCGCCTATGACAGTGCACTTCATGGGTCCTCAGTGGGTTGTTCTTGCTGGCTTGGAGGCTTTTACCTTTTACATTCCCTATCGGGTTCAGCGTCAGCTTGGTTTGAGACAGGAGGCTCCTGCAGAGGTCATGGTGGATGTAGTTCTGCCTCTCTTCCGCCACTCTATCCTTTGCAACTACCAGCGATTCTGGAAGACTCGTGAGGTGACTGATGCGCATGCCTACCCATCTGTGGCGGTACGCGAGAGTTACCGGAAGTGGCTCAGGAGGGACATTGCTGCAAGAGCTGGGGCTCAAGGAAACTGACTCGATCCTACTACCCTGACCATTGAATAAATCATGGACCCGTTTTTATTATGTCGCACTTTTATTTTTGAAAGTCATGCTCAGCCCTATGTATTAGAAGCAGTTGTCTTAATAAAATGAGTTGCGGAAGGCCTCCCCTTTCTCTGATTCCGTGCTTTGAATTCTCTCAACCTGGATTTTTATTTTTATTGTGACCGGGCCTTAGAGTAAGGCTGCCTACGTATCCTTTTGGCAAAGGAATCAGGTCATAACGTAGTTCAGGGCAGGGTTCGCTTTGGTTTTGACTCTCTTCTTTTGCGCTCTAACTTTTGCCTAGTACCGCCCTTTCAGGTTTTCGGTCTAGCGAGCTTATTCATTGTATGCCTTAACTTTTGCCTAGGCTGCCCTTGCGAGTTTTCAACTAAGCAAGCTTTTGCTCTAATTTTTGCCTGGGACTGCTCGCCCTTACGGTTTTCAGCCCAGCGAGCTTCTCTCAGGGATAATAGCGCTTGAGTTGATCCAGGTTGACTAAAGTTGAGAATTTATTTCCATCCAAGTCAATAAGCTTCGTAGCTCCTCCGGATAGGATGACCTTGATGATGTAGGGCCCAGAGCACTTTGGCCGGAACTTCCCGCGTGGGTCGTAAATTGGTGCCCGAATCTCCTTCAAAACCATGTCACCTTCTGCCAAATCCCTAGGCTTCACATTATTATTAAACACACGTGCAATCCTCCTCTGATACCCTTAGATGTGATAAAGAGCCCTTAACCGGCGTTCGTCAAATAACATGAGCTCTTCGAACCGATTGCTTAACCATTCTGCCTCTTGGACTTCACACTCGATCATAGTCCGAAAAGATGGAACCTTTAACTCGATGGGAAGTACAGCCTCCATACCGTAGACCAAAGAGTAAGGAGTTGCCCCTGTTGGTGTACGTATGAACGTGCGATACCCCCATAATGCTAACGGCAGCTGCTCGTGCCAGTTCCTTGCAGATTGAATGGTTTTTCCAAAATGGCCTTGATTGTTTTGTTAGCTGCTTCCACGGCTCTGTTGGTTTGCGGACGGTAAGTCGTTGACTTGTGTACTTGGATTTGGAACTCATCCAATACTTCCCGGGCTCGCCCCTTGAAATGAACTCCGTTGTCAGACACGAACGCCTGAGGGACTCCATATCGATAAATGACATTTTGCTTGATAAAGTGCGCGACTTGAACCGCGGTCAGGGTAGCATATGAAGCGGCTTCTACCCACTTTGTAAAGTACTCAACAGCTACCAAGATGAATTTATGGCCGTTGAGGCTGCTGGCACAATCCTTCCAATGACATCGATTCCCCACGTTGAGAAAGGTCATGGTGAGGTCATTTGCTGCAGCTCATGTGGCGGAACATGCGTGAGGTTGGCATGGACCTAGCATTTACGACACCGTCGTACGTATTCTGCACATTTTGTCTCCATGGTGGACCAAAAATATCCCTGCCTCAAAATCTTCTTGGCGAGCATCATGCCATTCATGTGAGGACACACACCCCTTCGTGGATTTCTTTCATTACCCTTTTTGCCTCGGCACCATGGATGCATAGCTTGTGCATACCATAATGCGACCTTCGATACAGGTTTCCTCCACAGATGATGTACTGAGCTGCCATCCTTTAGAGAGCGATTCTGTCTTTCTTGCTGGCCTCAGCAGGGTAATCCCCCCTTTCCACGAATCTCTAAATGTCAGAATATCAAGGGTGACCATCATCGGGCTCATTAATGACCATGACATGCTGGTATACCGGTGTATCTCTTTGCTCGATCACAATTGGCCTTAACTTTACGCCGACAGGAATTTCAACCATGGATGCCAGCGTTGCTAAAGCATCCGCGAATTGATTTCTGAGTCTCGGGACGTGAGTAAATGTCACATTGCTGAAGTGGGGGATAAGGTCTTCGAGATCTTGGTGGTATGGCCTCAGTTTCTCTTCCTTGACTTTCCAATCACCGTTGGTTTGGGATACTACCAGGTTCGAATCTCCCACAACTTCCAGCTTGTCTATTCCAATCTCAATGGCTGCTTTCATACCTACAATACAAGCTTCGTACTCTGCCTGATTGTTGGTGACTTCAAAGTTAAGTTTAAATGCAAGCGGGATGTGCGATCCATCAGGTGAAATTAACAGCACACCAATTCCAAATCCTTTTCGATTAGCTGCTCCGTCAAAGTATAGCTGCTAAACATCTTCGGCCACCATCATTATGTCTTCGTCAGGAAACTTGAATTCGGCATCTTCCTTTCCTTCGAATGGGCAGTCGGCCAGGAACTCGGCGACGGCTCTTCCTTTTATAGACTTCCGGGTGATGTACTTTAACTCGAATTTAGCCAGCATTAACAGCCATCACGCCATCCTCCCCATGAGAGCTGGCTTCTCAAACAGGTACTTTAGGGGATCCATTCTAGATATTAGCCTCACTGGGTAGGTTAGCATATAATGTCTCAACTTCTTGGAAGCCCAGACAAGTGCCCAACATGTCTTTTCTAGCGGAGTATAGCGTTCCTCAGATCCGACCATCTTTTTTCTGAGGTAATAAACAGCCCTTTCAACCCCGTCGTCTCCTTCCTGTGCCAACATACACCCCATCGAGGACGGAGTGGCTGACAGGTATAGGATCAAAGGTTTTCCTATTACGGACGGCGTCAATATTGGCAGACTCTGCAGATAGACTTTGATGGCTTTGAAAGCTTGTTGGCATCTGTCGTCCCACACAAACGGCACTCCTTTCTTGAGCAAGCGGAATATGGGTTCACATGTTGATGTCCGACCATCTTTTTTCTGAGGTAATAAACAGCCCTTTCAACCCCGTCGTCTCCTTCCTGTGCCAACATACACCCCATCGAGGACGGAGTGGCTGACAGGTATAGGATCAAAGGTTTTCCTATTACGGACGGCGTCAATATTGGCAGACTCTGCAGATAGACTTTGATGGCTTTGAAAGCTTGTTGGCATCTGTCGTCCCACACAAACGGCACTCCTTTCTTGAGCAAGCGGAATATGGGTTCACATGTTGATGTCAGTTTCGCAATGAATCTACTGATGAACTGTATTTTGCCAAGAAAACTTCTTACATCTTTTTCTGACCGTGGCGATTCCATTTCCAGGATGGCCTTAATCTTCGATGGATCGACTTCGATGCCGTGTGTGGTGATCATGAACCCGAGCATCTTACCCGCAGTGACCCCAAACGTGCATTTAGCCGGATTAAGACGCATCCCGTATTTTCTGATTCTCTCAAAAAACTTCTTGAGCACGGGTAAATGCCCTTCTCATTCTTTTGCCTTCACAATCATGTCATCAACGTAGACCTCTACTTCCTTGTGAATCATGTCATGCAACAAGGTCGTAGCAGCCCACTGATAAGTAGAGCCAGCATTCTTCAACCCGAAAGGCATGACCCGGTAGCAGTAAATTCCCCATTCAGTGACGAACATGGTTTTCTCTCGATCTTCTGGGGCCATGAGGATCTGGTTGTAGCCTGAAAAGCCATCCATGAAAGAAAGCAAAGCGTGTCCAACGGTATTATCGATCAGTACATCAATGTGCGGTAGCGGGAAGTCATCCTTTGGATTAACTTTGTTTAAGTTCCTGAAATTGACACAGACCCTAATCTTGCCATCCTTCTTAGGGACGAGGACAATGTTTGTAACCCACTGGGGGTAATTAGTTACTACTAGGAATCCTACATTGATCTGTTTAGTGATTTCTTCTTTTATCTTAAGCACCCAATCGGGTCTCATGCGCCTCAATTTCTGCTTTACCGGTTTCGCGTCGGGATAAAGGGGGATCCGGTGTTCCACGATTTCAGGATCGATTTCGGGCATATCAGCATGCGACCATGCAAAAACGTCTTCAAATTCTTTTAGCAAATTTACAAGAGCTTGGTGCTCTTCTTCCGATAGCGCGGAACCGATCTGAGTTATTCGGGGATCCCCTTCATCTCTCAAATTTATTGAAATAACTTCTTCTTTTACAGGCTAAGCAAGCCTTTCGTCTTCCCTTTCGACTAGGGATTGGATTTCTTCAGGGATGTCCCCATCGAAATCGATCTCTTCATCATCAGGGTCGACATAATTTATTTCAAAATCAGGGAAGTAAGCGGAATCAGATTCGTTTATTTTATCATCAAAGGCCTCGGGGGCACCATACACATGAGTGGACTCGAATTCAAAGTACAGCCTCTGAGGAGCTAGGCCAAGAGGCCCTAGCTCAGACTCAACAGACACGGAAGATTCAGAAGACTCAGACTTGGATGATTTAGACTCAGACTAGGGTTCAGAATCGGATCCATGGCATGTCGCACTCAGTATGAAAGCCCAGTTCTTGTATTCCCCAGTGACATCCATGATGAGCGAAGTTGGGTCTTCAGGGGCCTCCTGCCCTAGCATCAGCACTTCTGCTTCCATGGCTATACCCATTGGTTTGTCCTCCTTAAACAAGATTGCTAGACTACCCATGGCAAAGACTTCAACCCAATCAACCGGCTTCTTCTGTTCTTCCACAACTTCAAATTCCTCATCACTTTACGGCCAGACATCATTGGCAAATATCTCAAATCCTGGCAGAAAAGTATTGGTTTCCTTATCCCAGAATGGTTCTGGCTGCCCCTGGTAAACTTGTTTGCTTTCTCCTTAACGAAGTACTCCTCCAATCTGTCTCCCTTCTTCACTTTCCTATCACTTGAGGGCAGATATCCTAGGCCAGTTGTACGGATCAAAGTTCCTTGAGCTTTAAACTTTGCAAGCCCTTGCAGATTCTTTCCCAATCCCAAACCTGGCATATAGGACATCCTCTTCATTATTTTTATGGCAATATTGCTAATGACAAAGTCGTCATCGATCTTGATCGCGAAAACTGAGTTGAAAGTGTCAAGCGAGAAGCCGCCTAGAGCAATGTCCTCCTCCCCATGCTGAATTTCCAAGAGTGGGGCATTATCTTTGATAGGAGCACAAATTCCGGAGTCCCCATGAATGGTGAGCATCTCGGTCTCAAGTCCCAATCAGACTTTCTGATGGAGTGTAGAAGGAACAATCATGATGTCCAGTCGGTGCAGCCAAGGCCTTCCCAGCAGCAGGTTGAAGGAAGCGGAAATGTTCACCACATGAAATTCCACCTCCGTTTGATATGGTCCGAAAGTCATAGGAAGCATGAGAGTCCCAACTACATCCCAACGAGTGTTATCATATGCTCAGACTTTGACTTTCGACAGAGAGAAGTCCTTATTTTTGTACCCCAAGCAGTAGGCAACACGAAGCGGGCAAACATTGATCGCTGAACCATTATCAATCAGGATTATCGGTACCCATTTTCCGTGGCATGGAGTGGCCGATTATGATCAGTTCCTTCAGTGGGTAGGTCTCGGTCGGTAAAGGTTATGACATGTTTGATGGGTATGGTTTTGATGAGTGCTACGAGTTCATCAAAGGTTATGGTGGAAGGGACTTTCAGATGAGAGAGGGCTTGAATGAGTCCTTCACGATGGCGAGTGGAGTGAACAAGCACATTCCAAATAGACTTCTTGGCCTGAGTCTACTCAAGTTGGCGCTTGATCATCCCTTCGGGGTTTTTCTCAGGACGAGAAGACTCTTTGGCTGGTGGAGCGAAGGGTTGGAAAGTATTTTTGGTCGGGGTTACGAAGGGGTCAGAAGGTTCTTTGGCTAGTGGAGCTGGAGGGTTAGAGGGTTCTCCGACTTGGAGATTAGAAGGTTGGTAGATTCGACCACTCCTGGTTAATTGACCAATCTGACGGTATTTTGATTCCTCACTCCATAAATTAGCAAGGGCCTTGCGCTTGCTTCCAATGGTGGCATCCTGAAGATTGGCGGCTAGGTAAGCGACAACCAAATCATCCCACAGGTCCTCGGGCTTCCATCGCTCAGCTTCCATTACTGCCTTGTTCACGGTCCATTCCTTATTCCCTACTTTTATGTTAACGATTTTCGTGTTTGCCCACGGGTCTGTTTTGGCTCCCGGTTTGTCTTCCCACAGATTCATCATGGCGACATCAACATCTTTCGGGAAAGTGACCGATGACTCGGATTTAGCTTCGTCAATGAGGTAGTCCATTGGGTCAAACTCATTACTGGTCACATCTTCTTCAGATTCTGAGGGTCCTGGATACGGAGTAAGGCCCACGTTGCTGAATAGGTTATCAATAACGAAGTAATTGAAATGGGAGAAGTCTGGGCGAAATGGAGCAAGTTCTGGCCAATTGTAAGGTGCCATCTCAGGCTAGTATTCTTCTGCAAATATTGCGGGTAGAGAGAAGGTATCCAAAGGGTTGTCCCGAGCTAGAAGTTGGTGCTCATCCGGGGTTGGGTCCCATTCCCATTCAGGCATTTCTTGAGGGATTTGAAAGTTCTCGTTTTGATTTTCGAACATCATGTACAAAGAAAGTCCATCAAGAGGGTCAGTGTGAATGTTCTGCCAGTCAACTTCCCATCCAGGCTCAAACGACGGTTCCGCATCCCTTTGAAAGTTGGCAGCCTCGAATTCCTCCCAATCGACGATCAAATCTCCCCACGTGTTTTCCCACTCCCAAAGGAAGCAAAGGGCAGTCTCTTCGGGAATTTCCACAACAGGCTTTGGTTCGGTATCAGGGACAATGAAAAGGGTTGGATTGAAATCTTGGACGGTTTGGTCTTTGGTTAGGGCAATTTGGTTGATGCGGAAAGGGGTGTTATGTTGCGGCAAAGGGTTTGACATGGTGTTTGGCTTATCTAGAGAGGGGTATCGATGACTTTGTTGTCAATGAGATTTTGGATCTCATGATGGAGGCGGATGTAATTATCGGTGGTGTGACCGGGCATTTGGTGGAAATCACAGTAGACGCTTTGGTTTAGGTTTGGTGGAATAGTTTGTGGTAGCGAGAGAGGTTTTAGCACTCCAACTTCTGTAAGTTTTTTAAGCAAAGCGGACCTAGGAGTGCTGAACTGGGTGAAGGCTCGGCTTTGGGATTTTGGTTTTTCGGAAATTTGGTTAACCTCCGTTGGATTGGTGGATGAAGTTCCAGTCTGATTGGCATTCCCGAAGAGGATATTGCTGTTTCCCGAGTACGCCCTTTTGGACTTTGATCCTGATTCCCTCTTCTCCAATGTGCCATCCCGTAAGGCTTCTTCCACAGCCAAACCAGAGTCATAGAAAGTTTCAAAATTCGGGGCGGCTTGGGAAAGAACCATGTATGGGGCAAAAGAGCTTGGCAGGTTCTTGGTTATGATTCGTATTTGTTCTTTCAGATCTGGCTTGTTCTACATTTGAGCGGCCTTGGCTCTCCAACGTTTTATGAAATCAGCGAAACTTTCCTTCTCACCCATCTTGGTACTTTCTAATTCCCTCGTGGTCATTTTCAGGTCAACATTGAAATCATATTGGGCCACGAAAGCTGTCCCGATATCTTCCCAGGTCCTTTTCTTAGAGGGTTCGAGAGTGAGAAACCACTGTAGGGCTGGCCCTGACAAAGACTCATGGAATAGTTGGGCCATGGCTTCCTTTTCGATTCCCCTCATGGTGAAAGAACCAACATACCCCTGAAGGTGGGCCTTTGGATCACCAGTACCGTCAAACTTTGCAAAGTCCACGCCTTTGAATTTTTCCGGCAACTTGGCATTAGGGAACAAGCATAACTTGTTCATGTCAATTTTTCCTTTTCCTAGCCGCTTGGTTTCTTGGACGGACTCCTCTAATTTACCAATTTTAGCCATGAGAGCAACCAGGTTGGGATCCGTTGCTGGTGTTTCACCTTTAGGTTGGTCAGATTTAGTTAGGAGCTTATCACAAATTTCTTGCATGGTTTCCATCATCATGTTCATGTCATTTTTCATGGACATAACAGAGGCCTTGAGTTGTGCATCGACACCAGCAAGGGATTGTCTGAATTGGGTATCCATGGCGACCATGTTCTGCCTAAGCTCTTCTACTCCATTTCCTTGGTCAGCCATTGGCAAGGGATTTTCGGGTGGTATTTCTGCTAGAGGTTCTTCTTCTATGGGTTCTTGTATTATCGACCTTGGTAAAACTTCTAATAACAGCTGCCCTTCCTGTTCTATTTGAACTTCGAACAGTTAGGTTCCTTCCAGGGTGTTTATGCGAACTAGTCGTTGGAGCGGACGAAACCAATTGGGTACAGCCTCTTCTCTTCGCAGGTGATCAATGTTTTCGTGCTAGCAACCAGGCAAAAGGGAGTAACTCATAACCAATCCTGAGTGACCGCCCTACCTTCTACGCGCCTCCTAAACCCTAAGTCCTACCGTGACTTGGGTCTCACTTAAGGCACTTGTACAGAAGATTTTCGATAGTCTGGGTAGGTGCTGCCAGGCAGGTTAAATTTCGATCGCTTCGGAATCAGAGTCAATCTCCTTACCTTGACCATCCGAGACAGAGCAATGTGACCATCAGAATCCAGATACGCATGTTCTCAAGGTTAGACCCAAATCAAGGGAGCCGTTCGGGCATGGCAAACACCAGAGGTATCACGAACTCCATGGATTTTAGGTCTCCTGGACCGACCGGAGAAGCTAAAGAACTATATGGGGGGGCCCTATCCTCTAACCTGCAGAATGCAATGATGTATGAATGATATGCATGTACTGAAAAAAAAATGAACATAAACAGGATATATCATATAAGTCCTAGCCACGGGTTCTTGTCCTAGTTGGGAAAGTTCTACGGTTATGTACAAGTGCAAAGGCTGGTTTTGGTCTCAAAAGGGTTCCCCGGACTAGAGCCAAGATGTACTACCCCATGTCAAGTGTATTGCAAGACAATGGTCGAACAGCACGATAGCATATCATAATCGAGGGTTGCTAGGCGTTCCGGGAGAGCTTGTCACCGGTAAACTGGGCAAGATAGCCAGAACACGCTAGCACGGCTTGTGCGGTGTGAAGTGTACAAGACAAATAAGCTTCACTTTCCAAAAGATATCGAAAATCCCTTTTTGAAAATGTCTTTTAAGCTTGGCCCTCTTGATTATTCAACACCCCTCTTTTTTTTTTTTTTGTAAAAAAAAGAACAAATAAAGTATTTGAATAATAGTACTTCCCAGCAGAGTCGCCACTGTGGGCTTCCCACCCGGTGCGTGCTCGAAGAGTCGCCACTCGGATTTTTGAGATGGATGATCCGAGAAACCGAGAACTCGTTTGAAATAGGCTTTTGGTCTAGCGAAAATATCGAGACTTTGGGTTCGGGAGCCATGTTACGAATGGGAAATGTTTTTCTTTAAAAAGCACCTCACTCGCTCGGTAAACCGGTCTCTACTAAGCATTTTCAAAAAGGGGGAATTTTTAATATCTTTCGGAAAATCAAGCTCTTAAAAAAAAGAAGCAAGCAAGGGGGAAGGGACACATGGAGTATATGACGTTGGCGTGTGCGTGGTGCATGCTGTACAGAGATGATAAGAATGATGCAATAATAATAAAAAAGGAAAGTTGCATCAACAAACTGTCTAGACCACGGCCAGCTCCTACATGGCATACTGTAATGCTGCGCACAGCTTTATAGTATGCCGTGCGGGGGACCTTTCCTGTTATCAGACTGTCATCAGCATCCAGAACATTGCCCGGCATATTGTATATACCGTGCGACGTTTTTCAGAAACACCAGAAGATGCACAGTTGCTAGATCGTCTCAAAACGATACCATTCCTTCAAGCCATGATGTAAAATGACTTTTTGCGTATTTAATCACTTTTTGATGATTAAGGGAACTTTGTTTGAGTGGCAAAGTATGGCTTGAAGATATGGTTTCATCCTGAAGACACTGATGACAGATACTTTAACAACAAAACAGATCTGATGAAGGACAGCTACGATCCAAACAGTTTGAACAAGAAATCAATAGCTATTGAAACGTCGTGCGCCTAAACATACTACACCGTGCGACGCAGCAAAGTGCCGCGCGGCGTGGTATGTCCAGCATAGTTGTTATTTTATTTTCTGAAAACGGTTTTTAAGGCCAAGACTTAACCAAAAGGGTTAAGCCTGGTGACAGGAGAGTCCCCTCAGGGCCAGGACAGGGCCTAACCCAAGGAAACTTGGTATTTACCTTTGATCTTGAGCTTGAACAAGGATGGATGCTGAAGAATGGAAGCAGATGACGAAGGGTGAAGACGGATGGTGAAGGATATGAGTGGGTGAGATCGGGTGAGAAAAGAAAGGTGTGGGTAGGAGTGGTTGTTGGGTATTTTGATGGATGAAGCCTTAGAAGTTGGCAAGAGACTAACTTTGATGGTGAGGAGAAAAATGGAGTAAAGTACCTTGAGAATGTCTTTTGGGAATGACACTCTCAAGACTTGGAAATAGAGGAATGAATGTAAAGGCAATAAGAGAGAGAAAGGCTTGAGATCAATGATTAAGGACCCTTTTCCTCTTGAGTGGAGGGGTGTATTTATAGGCAAGAGTCAAGGAATTTGAATTCAAATAGTGGAGTTATTTTCTGGGCGGGCCAGAAGTGTATTTTTAGCCAAGCCATTTTGTAGCTGTGGCTCAAATGGGCATGACCGATAGCTTTCTGAGCCAGTCAGAACTTTTTCCTGTAATGCCTTGTGGTTGAGCTCGAGGTGTCGCACGGTGTAATAAGTTTCATTACACCGCGCGTTGCAGGTGTGTTCCGCGCTATATTCCAGATTCAGTCCAGGGTTTTTGGGCCTTTGGGCTATTGATTTATTTGGGTTTTCTAGATTAAGGGAATCCTTTATTCAAGCTCGCAAAAGTACCGTTTCCTTTATTTCATCAAGGGGCGTTCAAAGAACCTCCAAGGTCCGGATTGGAGTGTCTATATATATATATATAAAAGTCTCCTTCCTATAAGGACGTTCTTAACTTGTAAAATGCGGACCTCCCATTTTTCGATCAAATTTCGATGATCCGAGTCGTTGAATGTGATCAAAACTTGATTTTAAGGGTCTTCGCGAGAAATCAACAAAAAATATGACCGGAAAGTGCTTCATCCGAGCAGTTTTCATTGAACGGTTCAATAAAAAATTGTTCAAATCAAGCCCTTTTCGGTCATATTTTTTGCTGATTTCTCGCGGGGACCTTTAAAATCACGTTCCAAATACAGTGAACGGCTCGGATCATCAAATTTTGATCGAAAAATAAGAGGTCTGCATTTTAGCAAGTTAAGAACGTCCTTATAGGAAGTTTTGTGAACATGCACATATGTGATATTTATAAATTTCTAAACGAGTTTGCCGACAAAAATTGCCGATGTGTTATTGAATGAGTTTAGATGGACTGAATCTATTGCCTTCACCGACGAGTGCCAGTTAACGTCAGCAAATATCTTTCCCGACAAACTTACGCCGATAGAGTGCAGACACAATTACACTTTTATCAACGTATTATGTTGCATCGGCAAAATCTGCATTTTCTTGCAGTGAATCAAGCAAATCTTAAATAGCTTGAATTTTTATGCACCATAAGCCGAACGAGCAAAATAATAGCTTGTTGATCTTCGATTGAAAGTTTAACAAGCTTGCTTATTTATGTAACAAGCCGAACTTTTTTTTTGAAAGGAAAAAAAAAACAAGCTGAACTTAAACAAGCTTTTAATGAAAGAATACAAGCTTGAACTCGGATAACGTAATTCGTTAATTTATAAGCTCTAACCCAGATACCGATGTGAAAAAACCCTTACCCCTGGGCATTAATTTCAGCCGATTTTCTCGTGTAAAACCATTTGCTTGGAGAAGATTTATGGATTCTACCAGACATTATACAACCATACACCACAAGTTTAGGGAATTTTGTTGAGGTAAATATTCTCCTCTTCATCTTTCACTTCACTTTTTGTCATTTCAATTTATATTATCTTTTCTCCTAATCGAATAAACCCTAGGTTTAATATTATCTCTCTCCTTAGGGTATCCATCATGTTATAATAAAAAATTAACAACCAAAAGTTACCACATCAGTTTTTGATTATTCATTTAAGAGATTGCTAAGGTTATCAATGTAGATATCTACAATGACATAATCAAAATTAGATAACCAAAATCTATCACATCATATTTTCAAACTTCAAAAAACTAAAAAATGAGAGCAGTAGAAAATAGTTTTGAAACTAATAAAAACTATTTACTAGGAATAAAAAATAGTTTTTGAAAAATAGTTAAAAACTGTTTTCTAAAAAAAAAAAATTTAAAAATTTTTTTAGTAAATTTTTTTTCCCCCGAAAATATTGTTCGAAAAGAAAGAGAGAGAGAAGATTTTTGTATAATGATTGGTGTATTTGATTGAGAATATGTAGGATCTATTAAATTTGGTTATTGTCAAAATGTTGCTAGTTTTGATTATTCAAAGCCCGAAATTTGATTATTTTTAAGGAGGTTGTTAAGTTTGATTATAGCATTATAAGCCATATTTTTCACCAACATCGTTAACTTTAAAAACTTTTTACTTTTGATTATTGCATTGTGGATACTCTTATGTATCACCTTAAATATAATATTTTCTATGATCTGTAAAATTTTTTAAAAATCAATTAAATATTCTCTCTCTCATTATTTGTCATACGCCAACAAACCAACAGCTGCTTATCTACAATATCCTAATCTTCCGTATTAATTGCTTAATTCTTGAGCTGGTTAGCTGTTATTTGTTCTTTTCTATCCTTCTCTTATTTAAAAATTGCATTTGTCAAAGCTTTCTTAAGTTTTAAGTTATTGTTTAATTGTTTCCCCCTCTTAAATTATAAGTAATACGTTTGCATGATTGGCTGGTTCCAACTATCCTCCATTAATAGAAACCTGTATTAGTAAAAATTAACATTTGATGAGCTGCCATAAAACCTGCATGTTTCATGCATTGACATTCTTAAGTTTACCTGAAAATCAAAATGATCAAACATTCTTTTCTTTTTTTATATATGTTTATGTGTGCATATACACACATATATATGTATGTACATATTATCTCCGTTACGCTTGGAAATTGAAATTGCACTTTCTATTTTGAATGAATATGCGAAAGTGAGTATTGTTAGAATAGTTAGATTAATACTTTAAACGATTAGTTAATTAACTCCTGACTTTTGTTCTTCGAGTACCTCAACGCACTCTTGATATCGTTGGGACAAAGACGTACTTCTAGGCTATATATTTTTCTTTCATTGCTCACGCTTATATGATCTCTCCCCTTCATTAAATAGGTAGTTTTTGAAGCTAGTATTAAAAAAGAAAGAGAGAGAGAGGGGTTAAAATCGTTAGAATAGAGAATTTTGAAAATTATAATTATCTGATTCGGATTTTAAGTGGGTGTGATTGTAAACTATTTCATTAACTCTCAAATTATTAGATAGTAATATATTAATTAAATGAAAGGTAATTTGTTTTCCACACTTTTTAAAAAAGTTGAGTGGGGCCTATTTTCAGATTTCCTGTCAATAATATATAAGAGGATTGTAGCGACAACTTATTCGATTGATAAACCTCTCTCAATATTTAATTGCATGAATTATTGATGACATTTTCATTGATATTCACAAGTTTGTTTACATTCACAAGTTTACGAATTAAGGCTCCGTTTGTTTGGACGTAAAATATTTTCCGGTAAAATATTTTACCTATTTTCCGGTGTTTGGTTGTTTAAAAAATGAGGAAAATATTTTACATGTAAAACATTTTCCATCAATTGGATGAAAATGACTTACCCTTAAATCTTCCGTAAGTTATTTTCCGAAATGAACCCGCTGCCTTCTACTGCAATTCTCACTGCTCAGTTTCCTTGATCGTCAGTCTTGACCCACGTTTAATTCCAATAATCTCATATCTCTCCATCGTTTAAGCTCTCCATCGTTTAAGCTCTCTCTCTCTCTCTCTACACTATTTTGTTGATTTCTGAAAATATTTTCAAGTACCAACCAAACACCGGAAAATAAAAGTTTGAAGTTTATTTTCTGAAAAAACATTTTACATCGAAACAAACGGAGCCTAAGTATCGAATAAACAAATTAAACAAGCTTTCTTTATTCATCCACTAGTGTGCTCAGTTTTTGAAACAAAATCTTTTGTTTTAATGTCGGAACATTACATTCATCAAGGTTAAAATAACAAGAATGTAACGTTTCATGCCTTCACTATGTGGGAATCCTAAACAATTAAACAAAAAATTAAATCAAATAAAAATAATAGAAGAGATAATTCCCATAATGTACATAATTACAACCAAAATTTGAAAACCTCTCTATGAGAAAATGTATTGATCAGTCCCTGAGATTTGTAAAAAGTGTATACATGCATGGGATTGTTTCGAAAAAAAGAGTGTTTGCATCGATTAGAGGAATGTAGAAATCAATTTATTAAAATCCCCCAACCACAACTTATCTATTTAGAAACGACGACTCTCTTTCTCTCTCTCTAAAAATCTTCAAACCCTAGCCGCCAACAGGTCTTCCCCTCCTTCCCCTCCCCCCCTTCTCAGGCGGCGGGAGGGGAGGGATCCTTCCCCTCCAATCTCTCTCCCTCTGTCCTCTTCCCCCACCGTCGAATTAACCATCTTCTCTCTCAATTCCGCGACTAAAGTTCAGGCATTCATTGAAAACTTTTTAGCAAGATCGTTTTTCGGTAACGTTCCGGGGCTTCGGTTTTAGTGGTTACGGGTAAGATGTTGTCCATCATCGTTCTTAGCCTCCATCTTCTTAGATCTGTGACCTGACGCCGTCTACCGCGTTTGCTGGGCGACCACCTCCCAACAATGTGTTACTATTTTGTGAAGCAGAGGTGGTGGTTACAAGTCTATCAAGATGGTTGCGAAAGAGTGGCTGCGGATGTCTTGGCGGTTCTTCTTTTATTTTGTTATTTGTTTTAATAATGTCCTCTCTTTGGAGGGTTTGTCCTCCTTCGGGGGGTTTTGTTTTCCTTCGGGAGGGTTTGTCCTCCTTTGGGGGGTTTCTTCTCATTCTGTAGGGCAGCGCATCTATGCGCTTATACGTTTTTTCTGTTGGAGTGTCCGATATCTGTGGACTCCCAACCTGCCCCCATGGGGATCTTTTGATGAATACTACTTTCCAACTTTTGGCAAAAATAAATAAATAAATAATAAATTCTTGTTTTTTGTAAGATTTGTTCCTCTAATCTCTTAGGGGGCGTTTTCAGAAAGCTAGAAGTTGTGTAGCTATTTGTAGTCAAGTTGTTTTTACTAATCTAAAAAGTGTATAAAAGGTGTTGGGTGTTGGTGGAAGAAAATGTGTTGGATGTTTTAGTTTAGTGAAAACAACTTAACTTTTGACCAAAAATTGTAGTTTAGTATCAATAACTTAACTAATGCCAAAAAGTTGTAGTGAATTTTTTTTTTTGTATTGAAGGGTGGCCAACCACAATGAAAGGCCTAATATGAAGGACAACCAATAATTTTTTATCTATGCTATTATCAATGAAAATACTCCCTCCATCCCAAAATGTTAGACCTTTTTTCGATAGCGTCCCATTTTTAATATTGCCTACATCTTTCAAAGCGAATATTAAAAAATATGCAATATGAAATCTTGTTTGATAGATTTTAATTAATTCTATATTAACCAAAATTTTCAAAATTACATAAAACTTTATAAATCGAAAGATATAAGCAATCTAAAATGATACGTAGTCCCTAAAAGGTCAAACATTTTGGAACTGAGGGAGTAGTAAGGGTATGAATACCGGCCAGTACCATCAAGTTCCGGCCATCTCGGTGCATGGTTTCCGGCGATATGTACCGACCAGTGAAATAAAATAAAGACAATAGAGGAATTAGAAGAAGATTGGAGCTGCTTTTGTTTCCGGCGTTCCGTTGCCGAAAGTGTTAGGCAACATGAATTCACAGTGCATCTGAGCCTTTCATTTTGTTTCATGGACACTTTCATATATTTTCTCTTCATGAACCCTATCAAGCCTCTTCCGTTGCAGCTCGGTAACAGAGAAAAATGGAAGGTTTGTCTCTGGAGCTACTTCGTTTCAGATCTGGTGGTGTAATTAGGGACATTAATTGTGACTGAGATGAAATGGAAAAGTAGAACGTGCAAACATTTTGGAGATTAGTTGGGGTGTATTAAGAGCAAACCCTTTTATTTATCATACTTCTTGTCTTTTAAGTTTTTTTACTTCTTTTTATGAGTATCTATTTTTGAAATATTCAACATTAATTAATAGTATTGGGTTATACAAATGAAAGTTGAGTTTATGGAGTAACTTGACATATTGCTTTTTAAGTATATATTTTATTAATAACAAGCAGTCTGAAACGGTACCCGATGGACACCTCTCTTCAACTCTAAAACAGTCACCACACTTCCTCCTCTCCTTCCCCCTTGGGTTTATACCATAATTTGGGCGGCGGGAGGGGAGGGACCAATGGCCTTCAGATATGGTTTTCCTTTCCCCTTCCCCACCAAAATTAATCGCTTGTCGTTTGTGCTGCTCAGCTCGCCGCCGCTCCGCTTCTGGGTTTGCAACCGCGTGGTCACCAGTGGCTTCTTGGGTCACCGGCTTGGGAGCTTGATCGATAGAGGGCTAGGCAAGAGAAGGGCTGCTCAATGACGGAGGGGAGTGTATTTTTTGCTTTATTAATTCATTAATATTTCTGTCCCGATTTAGTTCGGTTTCTATCCAGATTTAGTCTGGTTTATGTCCGGATTCAGTTCAGTGGTTCGTTGATCATGAGCTTGGTATTAGTTATATTTTTTGTGACCTTGATCTTGCTAGGTGAGTTTGAAATAGGGCTGCGTATACTATGCTCTGATTGCCTTCTCTAATGGTTTGTCCGGTCCGTAGATGTCCATTTGCCCCCATAGGGATCCTCTCTGTTGTGTAAGCTTTCGCCTCACAGTTGAATACAACTTCTCACATTTGCCCAAAAAAAAAATGGTACCCGATATTATACTAGTACCGGTACACACCGTACCAATTACAAAACCGATACCATGTCCGGTACATACGGTATTCAGAACATTGGAAAATACCACTTCTTTTAAAAGATGGCCAACTTAGCTAGCCTTAGCTGAATTTTTTTTGAAAGAAAGTCGAAATTGAAAGGTAAAAATTAACCAGTCAAAGTAATCTGATTTTTTTTTTTTTTGCAAGATTAATCTGGTTCGTGGCTAGGCTCTCTTATATGGTGTGCACCGTATTCCCCTTTATTTAACATGATTTATTTACAAGAACCAAATATTAAAAAGAGCTTATTACTGTAATTACTAGGAGCTTACCGCTATCTTGTTGGCTCCTCTAATGACAAGTTGAATTTTCATGAATAATGTTTTTTTTTTCAACGCAAGAGTCTTGGCTAGCATACGTGAATCTCGATTAATCCTTCAAATTTGAAAAAAGAAGAGGAAAAAATATCATTGTAGCTTCAAATTTAAATGACCAAACATAATTTTGGCATAATTTTTCTTTTTCAAAAACCCGTAACCATAATGTTGCAGTACTAACAATCCCAAAATCATACTTAATAAGTAGGTAAAACAAGGAGTATTTTGATTTTGAAATAGTAGTCCAGGCTATAATTAATTGGACAAGGGTCCTTAATTGCACTAGCTAATTCAGTACGGTAGTTAAGCTTCACCAAAATTCTATCAGTGTGATCTAAACAACCTCTAAACGGTTTAGAGGTTGTTTGGCCTAACAAGCCAAATGGCCTCTCTTTTTTTTTCTTTTTTGTCTTTATTCAATTTTTTTTTTTATGTATTTGTTAGTTTTTCGTCAATTTTTTTTTTGTGAATTATTGCTTCATCATGACAAGAGAAATCTAAAAAGTAAAAAATTACGATCAAAATTTATTTTTTTAAATAAAGATGAAAAATGGCTTATTGGCTTATTTTTGTCTTTATTCACAAAATTTAGGTTTCGATCATAATTTTTTATTTTTTAGATTCCTCTCGTCATGACGAAGTAATAATCCATAAAAAAAATTGACGAAAAACTAACAAATGTGAAAATTTTGAATAACGACAAAAAAAAGAAAAGAAGAAGCCATTTGACTTATTAGGCCAAACCACCCCTTAGTATGCAAAGTTCCATGAACACTATATTTGTACGCAAAATTAAGTTAATCTGCAATTTTTTTTTTCAAACGGCGAAAAAAGATTTTGTTAATCAAATGTGATACAGAGATTAAAAGGAGCGAGAGCACGGAAAAATATGTCACTTGAGCACCAAGAGGCTACAAGGATGACAAGAGATCAACCAATGCCAGGGAAAAACGGGAAAATGACGACCCATAACGTATTCCAAGCCAAAAAAAGAGCCTAAACCCCAACCATAGATCCCTGCCTACACAAAACCCGAGGTTAATAATTGAAGGGTTTTTTTTTTTGAACGGCGAAAAAGATATATTTCATTAAAACGAAATGAAGTACATCAATAAAAAGGGCGAGAAAATGTAGCATCACAATGTGAGAGTAACATCCCAACGAGGTTGGCACCCTACCCCATACAAGAAGAGAACCCAGTGAGGCTCACAAAGCAATAAGTGGAAGTTGAAAAACTTCCTAGTAAGATCAGGACAAAATGTCAAAGCAAGATTCCATTGAACCCAATTCGAGATATTCAACTTGGCGGAATCAGCAGATGGGCAGTTTGTAGCCCTTGCATCAGAATGGATTTTCCGAATGGATAATCAAAATGATAGTAGCAGTAGGCTTCTACTAAAGCAAGAGCAGATCAGCAGCAACAGTAGGTATATCAGTAGCAGCAGCAAGTTATGCCAATAATTGAAGTTAATTTGCAATTGATACATGATCTTCAGATTTGCCTTACAGTTCATTTTTAAATTTTATTGATCATTCATTTTTTATAACAATGTCGTTGTCTGACCAAGCTAATTGTGTCTGTTACCCAAAAGGCAACTCAAGAGGGGTGAATTGGGTTACTGATTAAAATACCCAAATAAAAAAAATTGCTTGACTAAATATAATAAAAGAATTAAACAATTAACTAGCAATAGATAAAAATAAAAGAGTCAAGGGAGAGAGATAGCACACAGAGACGTATAGTGGTTCGGTTCAAGCTTTGTCCACTGTTCAGCCTAGTCCACTCGCCTAAGGAGTCGCTGTTTTAATAATCAATCAACTAGCTTCTGGTGCCGATTAAACCTTACAACCGTACCGCTACCTTTCCCGAGGAGTTAGCCAAACCACTAGACTTTATCTACCAAACACTCAAACCACTCACAGAACAAAACCTAGTTCTATAGCCCGTGTACAGAACACTCAAACGCTAGTTTTATTCTATAGAGAAAGTTTTCTTGTTCACAGAACAAAAGGAAAAATGAAAGCTCATTGATCTCTTACTAAGAATAAAATTAGCGTTTGTGCCCGTTTGATGTACGGAATAAAAAAAATTACAATGGTTTTTTTCGGCTCGTGTATCGAACAGGCATAACGTTGATAAAAAGATAGTTTAATATTTTTTTTGATTCCATATTCGATGGACGCTAGCATTGATCTCATTTTATGCCTTAAAAGACATGAGATATAGTTATTCACGACTCCTCCATGAATAAGTTGTTTACACCATCGCTCAATCTCACGCGTCCAAAAGTATTTTGGACAGTCCAAATTTTAAAAATACTCCTCTAGGGAACAAAAGTTTTTTTAAAATTCGGAATCAAGATATACCAGCGCTCAAAAGCGTTGCTGGATGATCTGCAAAGCGCTGGTATAGCCCAACACGACCTATACCAACACTTGGGCAATGCGCAGAGGCGCTTCTATAGCTCTATGCCAACGCTTTTTGTGGGCATTAGTAGTTTTTATATTTGTATTTTATACTATAGGATCTTTTCCAAGCACAACCACCACGACCCCGAAGAATGCATCTAATGGGAATATTGCTTATTCCGACTGAGGCAAAATTTTAGATGCATCCCGACCCCCACTAGAGTCTTTATTGTTTGATCTGAACTGTCTATCTTTTACATATTACAGAGTTCATCATTCCTACCAAGAATGAATTTAACCGGGTATCGCTACACACTTGACAAATCGAAAAACCCATTTTGTTAATGAAATTATGTCTCGAATCTCGATAAAGAAGCTATCTAAACCCAATTTTGACATTTTTTTACGAGAATGATATTATCAACAAACAAAATCAACGGTCTTGATCGTCGTAATTATGTCACGGTTGAATGACTACCGTATGTTCAAGTATAGCACAAGACTTAGTTTTTTAACAATTACATTGAACATATAGAATTAAAAGGTCATTACCAACTCAATTTTTACATTGGTCGATCTGATTCCATCGTGGTCACCGAAATCAGAGATTATCAGATAACGCGCCTGATCAGACAACATTTGATGCATCTCAAGGAGTTAAAGTATTGGATCGCAAGACCTGACCCCACTAGAGTCTTTATTTTTTTATTTGAACCGTCTATCTTTTACATATTACGGAGTTCATCAATCGTAACAAGAATGAAGTTGATCAGGTATCGCTAAACATTTGATCGGACGATAACTATCATCTAAAAAACAAATTGTGTCCTAATCAAGGAGCTTTCTAAACCCGATCAAGTCAATTTTTTATGATAAAGATTTAACCAATACGCACAACGAAATCAACAACCTCAACTGTTAAAATAGTTGTCTTATTAAAATGCGCTAAATAATCAATACCGAAGATTATAAGTAAATGTATAACATATAATATAATTAAAAATTATTCCATTAGTGGCTATTTTTTGTTTGGATCTATTCCAGCGCTTTTCCGAGACCCCTGGAAAATGGGGGCCTATTCCAGCGCTTTTTATGGGCGCTGGTAAATGGGGGGCCTAATCTAGTGCTTTTGGTTGGGCGCTGAAAAAAGATTGGCCTATTCTAGCGTTTTAACTTTGGGCGTTGGGAAATCCCCATTCTAGCAGCGGTTAGAAAAAACGCTGCTATAGACCTCCTATTGTAGTGCTTTTTGTAAGCGCTGGTAGAAAAAGCGCCGGTGTTGATCAAATTTCTTGTAGTGAGTTCTATAGCCCGTGTATAGATGTTCTATAGAGAAAGTTTACTTGTTCACAGAACAAGAGGAAAAATGAAAGCTCATTGATCTCTTACTAAGAATAAACCTAGCGTTTGTGCCCGTTGATATACGGGATAAAAAAAATTACAGTGGTTTTTTTCGGCCCGTGTATCGAACAGGCATAACGCTAGTTGATAAAAAAAAGTTTAATATTTTTTTGATTCCGTATTCGATGGACGCTAGCATTGATCTCATTTTATGCCTTAAAAGACATGAGATGTAGTTATTCACGGTTCCTCCATGAATAAGTGGTTTACACCATCGCTCAATCTTGCTCATCCAAAAGTGTTTTGGACGGTCCGGATTTTAAAAGTACTCCTCTAGGGAACAAAAGTTTTTTTAAAATTCGAACCATCCAAAACACTTTCGGGCCAGAAAATCTGTCCACACAGACATTACATGCACAGATTGTGCATAGATTTTTTTGTGGGGTCCATCACGGATTCCACACAAACGATCTAAGCCGTTCATTAAATGTAAAACACTTTTTCAAGGGTCCCCGTGAAATTCATCTTAATACGATACTTATAGGTATTCGATCCAATTATTTAACTTTTCATTTTCTTGAAATCTCAAAGAAACGTTAGGTGATTGGGTTGAGAACTTATAGGTATCGGATTGAGCTGATTTTTCATAGGGACCCTTGAAAAAGTGTTTTACATTTAATGAACGGCTTAGATCGTTTGTGTGGAACCCGTGATGGGCCCACAAAAAAATCTGTGCACTTTTGTCTGTGTGGGTTGACTGGTTCCTTTTGGGCGCGCAAAAGACCTGTGTGGTGGAAAATTAATTTGGGCACCACGTGACGGTACTCCAAAAGCATAGAATGATTTTTTTTTCTCCATATTCAACAACCCTCACGTCTCTCTCTCCCTCCCTCTCCCACGTTCCTCTCTCTCTCCCTCTCTCTCTCTCTCTAGTTTATAAAAAAAAATTTAAAAAATCTAGGATATTATGATTGAGGAGTTGGACGTTTTAGAAGGCAAAATACATTTGCGACCTCACAAAAACTCTCACAAAGAAAATAATACAATTTGATATCTGAGAGAGAAATGAGAAGGATTTTCTAATTTGATGTAATGCTCTGTAAGAGTCTGTATTGCTCTTATATTGCTGAGTGTGCTACAACTGCTGAACATCTTCCCTTTTTTTCATAGCCAAGGAATCGACCCGTTGGAAATATTTCTGTTGAGACGAAAATCTCTTCTGCTCCAACTTTGTAGCGATTGTATGATGATTTGATATGATTTGTAACGATTAATTGTATGTCTTAATTGCGAAGCTTGAAGGGTCAACAATGGCGGATAGAAATCACATTCCATCGGTTGGCCTCTGAGAGGAACCGGACAACCACTAGTGATAAAATTGGCGTGGTGCATATGCTTTGGTATGTATGGACCGCAGTGGACTAGAAAGCAGCAAAATAGATAAGGCGATCGAAAAGAGCTTAAGGCGATCGAAAAGAGCTTATGTACGTCCAAAAACGTAATATTAATTACTGAAAAAGGGATTAATTCAAGGACCACATTTAAAATGAGTTTTGGGTCAAGGGTCAATACTATTGCTTTTTTAAAGATTCATTTCCAAAACTTTATCAAAATGTGTTGTAGTCCAAAAATCTACATTTCAAAACTTGTGGAAAGGAGTTTTAACAAAGCTTTTCATAAATCAATCTTGCCATAAATTTAATCAAAATCAATTACTGTACTTCTGACAGTGTCAGATCAAGGTGAGAAAAAATTTAATCTCGGTAGAATTTTACCAAGACGCAATAGATCTAGGCCATTGATAATGTCACTTTCCAAGAGAGTGGTGAAATTATGCAATTCCATGCATATAGGAATTGATAATGCCACTCCTCAAATTGGTAACCGCACTCCCCTTTGGGAGGGGCATTATCAATTTGGGGAGTGGCATTATAAATTCCCTAGATCTAGCAATGAATTAACGCACCATGGATCCTTGTTCATAGTCACGTACTCCATCACAATGTCTTGTACAACATGAGAGTGGGCATACGCGATACTTGTACAAGTCGAGTTTACTCACACAATAACGACTTAAGTTTCAGACTTAGGTTAGATTTTTTACACTCTCGTATTACTTTTTGTGCCGTATAAACAACAAAAAGATATAAATTTCACACCAATCAAATTTTGAGTAAAAATTACTTTAATTCATCTCCAGCCCTTTACTCAAGTCATACTCAAATGAGTTATTCTTTTCCTTAACCAATTCAATTCCGATGTCATTCTACCAAAAGTTTCAAACCCAAATAGTTTATATAGTTTATTAACAAGAAAAATCATTTGAATGAATTGTTTATAGCATCTCGAAGATTTAGATTTCAAGTGGTTGGAGAATAGAATGAACTTCACCCCAATCAAATTTTGTGTAAAAACTACTTAAAGTCAATAAGTCATATCTCCAACCCTTTACTCACATGATCACATCATACTCAAATATTGAGTTACTCTATTATTTTCCTTACGTACCCAAATCAAGGGACCTCGATTGCATTTTACCAAAATTTTCAAACCCAAGAAGTTAATATATTAACAATTAAAAATAAATAAAATCATTCTACTGAATTATGGATGGGCTGTAAACGAGAAATAATGGGCATCATAGCATTTCAAACTTGTCTTCATAGTAATATAAGCCAACGAAATGAAATGAAATGACGATGACATTGTTAAGGAGAAATATAATAAGTTCCCTTTCAAGCTTAAGCCAAGCCGAGCTCGTGAGCTGTTCGATTCGGTTACAACCCTAATTCTGGATAGCATCAAGAATATTTAGATTTCAAGTGGCCAAGTTGGAGAGACCAGAAAGAGCTGAAAACATCACTATTAAACTTTCTCTTTCTAGCCTTCAAAAAAAAAAAAAAAAACTCTCTTTCTAGAGTTTAAATCCGGACAAAAAGTCTTCCGTGAGACGGCAAAAGGCAACCACCACTGATGGAAGCAAAATGACATGGACCACCTTCTATCGGTTATTTTGATAGGAAGATGACACAGATATGTATGGCCGTTGTTGTTTAGGATAGGAAGAAGCAGTGGTGTGGAGATGAAGACGAGACGAGACAGCAGGGGAGAGTTTTTTGATGCCACAGTGGAAACCGCAGCAGTTATTAGTACAGGTTTAGAGATTAAGACGGGTGATTGGGATATGGAAGAGTAGTTACATTGCCAGTTGTAAGGGTATTTCCAATATATCGTAGTTTTCATAAATCCTACGCGTATTGTGTCCTTAAAAAACCGATATACATATCTCATCCCGTATCATACTAGCTGTATGCCTCTCTCTATATATTGATTACGAAGACTGTTCAATTCTATTGGCCGGCTAACTAGGCTAAGACTCTCAAGGAAGGATATATACGTAAAGTAGCCAGGGTCAACCGACCGACCTGGTCCATCCCATATCCGGATCCTCCGATTAATTATTGAAGAAAAGTCATACCATATTTTAATAAGCGAAACTCCAAGTGCATTCTAAAATCGTTTCAAACCATTTTCAGAAAATTAAAACTCAGTCCATTAATTAGAGGTCGAATAAAAGAACATATTTCAATCATGTTTTTGCATGAAAACACACGGATTTCAATCTCAATTAGGGTAATCCAAATAGGCCCTTTATATATAAATAAAAAAAATTGTCACAAACAACCAAATTGTTGCTCTCCCTGGCTTTGTATATTACATTAGGTAGGTAAGATTCATTTGTTCTCCTATAATGTTCATGCCACGTTATTTCACGTTTTTGTTCATACCCAACTCTTTATTTTTAAATGAACTGGATAACAACACATCAAGAGGTGACAAACGGGCATAGAAAAACCACTATTCTCAAATTATTGTTTTTTTTTTTTTTTTTTGGGTTGGGGGTTGGTAAGAAAAATTATTTGGTGCTCCAGCCAGTCGATTATTCCCAAGTTATACCCAAGTTATTAGTAATCACTCACTTTATTGAAATAATTGTTGGTCCCTATCTCTCATCCCTCCATTCCTATAACTTGTCTAATCCCAGAATTTGCCTTACACCCCCTCCCCTCTCTCTCTCTCTCTCTCTCTCTCTCTCTCTCTCTCTCTCTCCACACAATTCACCTCTGTTCTTCCTCTGTTACACCATCTCCATCCCAGTACTCTTTCCTCCCTCATACTCCAACCACAACAAACACATAAATGAAGCTTCCTTTTCTCAGGGATTCCACGCAAAAATCCGAAATCCGAAGCAAACCCAAATCGCCTCAACCTCCCAGAACCCACCGATTAAAACCACTCCTATGTCAAGCCTTCGTCTGCGTTGTCATTCTCTCCCAAATCTTCCTCGTCGTCTTTCTCACCCGGGCCCGACCCAAATCCGCCTCCACTCGACCAAATTTTAGTAATTCGGATCCCCGAGAATGTCCGTCTGGATCAGTTTACGTGTACGACCTCCCAGCAATGTTTAACAATGACTTGTTAACCGATTGCGATAAATTAGACCCGCGGACGTCGAAATGCGATGCGGTGTCAAACAACGGGTACGGCCCGAGAGCATTGGCAGAGCTCTCCCGGGTCGTACCCGAGAAGGTCGCCCCGGCATGGTACTGGACCGACCATTACATGGGGGAGATTATATACCACAACAGAATGTTGGACTACAAGTGCAGAACGATGAAGCCGGAATCAGCTACGTCGTTCTACATCCCTTTTTACGTTGGACTTGCGGTGGGAAAGCACGTGTCGCTCAATCACACCGCGAGGGACTGGGATTTGCTCGGTGGGAGGATGTTGAAGTGGGTCCAGGGTCAGAAGTGGTGGAAGAGATCCAGCGGCTCAGATCACTTCATCATGATGGGACGGCTGACCTGGGATTTTCGACGGCTGACAGACTCCGATTCCGAAGGGGGGTCCCGCTTTATCCACATGCCCGGGATGGAAAACGTCCTTCGTTTAACCGTGGAGAAAAGCCTGTCGGACCCCATGGATATCGCTGTGCCTTACCCCACCGAATTCCACCCCAGAACCGTATCGGACGTCAGAGATTGGCAGAGGTTCGTCCGCAGCCGTACCCGCACGAGCCTCTTCACGTTCGTGGAAGCGACACGTGGCACCGTAAAAAACGACTTCACGGGGGTTTTATTGAGCCAGTGCCGGAACGAGTCCGGCTGCCGGCACGTGGACTGCTCCGAGACTCGATGCGTAGACGGGACGGCATCGATTCTCAAGGCTTTTCTGGGCTCGGTCTTCTGTTTGCAGCCGAAAGGGGACGGGTTCACGAGGCGGTCCCTGTTCGACTGCATGCTGGCCGGTTCGATTCCGGTTTTTTTGGGGAAAGAGACCGCGTACAAACAGCAAGAGAAGGGGTGGTTCCTGCCGGGCGAGCCGGAGCATTACTCGGTGTTTATAGAGCAGAATGAGGTTAGAAACGGGATTTCGGTAAGAACAATTTTGGAGGGGTACCATATAGAAGAGGTGTGGAGGATGAGAGAGAGAGTGGTTGAGAATATACCCAAGTTTTTGTATGGGATTCCGAGTGATGGGTTGAGTAGTACGGGATTTAGAGATGCTTTTGATATCGCCATTGATGGGGTTTTGAGGAAAATCAAGGATCGTAAGTACACGGGAAGGAAGGATGATTAAGGGCCTGTTCTGTTTGGTTGATATTCCTTCCTCTGTTCTGTTAAAAGTACTCCTACCAAATATATGGGTGCGGTGAGGTACAGATGTTGTGAATAACGGACCCGAAAATTTTCGAAAACGTTATTAAATTGCATATATAGTATGTGAACATGATACTGTATTAGTTTTATGGGAATTTGTTATTTTGTTCATTATATATGTCAACTACAAGATATACATGTGGAAATGCAGTGGCAGATTTATTGGTAAAACTTATTCATGTGTTTCTTTAGTTTTATTTTTTATTTTTTGAAATGATTGGTTCTTTAGTTCAAATCTTAATTATACTTTCGACTTCTAAGTTTCCTCATCACAAAAAAAAAAAAAAAAAAAAAACACTTTTAGCTGCGAAATCCAAAATTCGTCACCAAATGTACTTTTTGGCTTGAAAATGGTAGTTTGTCTACAAATTGGACCTATTTGGCAAGGAAATGAGACTTCTTTGTCAAATTAATTGCACCTTTTGGCGTGAAACAAAAAATGAAGAAATTGGGCAATGCGACTAAAGTTTTGTTGTCAAAAGCTTTAGTGACTAATTTTGCATTTTCAGAGAAGAATTTTATTCATCGTCAAAGACCGATAGTGTCAAGTGCATGCCGAACGATGTGTTTTTAATTCGATAGCCTCAACTTAGTGTTTATTTTGATATCTAAATTTTATCAGCGAAAAGTAAACTATCCAAGACAATAAAAGATATTGCATTTGTACCATTTTCAAGGGAGAATTTTCTTTCGGATCATTTTCTAGAGCCATAAATTAAGAGAACGGGTCATTTTGTTTACTAATAACATAAATAAATAATAAGTGTGGAACAAAGGAATGATTTATAGGGCAAACATAAGAAAACAGATTTTTTTTTTTTTTAAAAAAAACAGTGATAAAGGGGAGTCACTAATTCGTTCCTTTAATCAAATAGGGAGACCTTCCGAAACTAATACTCCTAGTCTCCTATAAGGGATAAGTGTACGTAATTTTCTCTTTTACGAGTATAAAAATGTCAACGTCAATTATATTTAATTCATAATGATTGACATTTTAAAATTCAATTAAATAATTATGGGTGTATTATTGTGCATATATATTATTATGTAAAACGTGTCGAGACATATGAAGCTTCAATCTCCATATGAAGTTTGAAATCTCAAGCAACAGCGATGGTGCCTAGCAACAACGACTGTACTGGGACGGAGGAGGGATCTGAATCTCTAAGATGCAGATTTATTCTCCAACAATTTCCTATTTTCCTCCAAGCCACATCTATGAGAAGATCTGTCCAACACTGCAGCTGTTTTTTGGCTTCTCTTTCTTTTTTAATTTTTTCAGTTTCATTTTAATTTTGTTTCTTTTTTTCTATTGTTTGGACTTTGTTTGGTTCCTCTGTCTATAACTCTTTCAGACTTACAGGCCGTGTAGCTTGTATCTTATTCTTTTACCAGTATAAACAACATTTTTTGGGCTTCATATTCTCCAAATGCAAACCGGCACATCTTTTCTTTTCTTTTCTTTTTTTTTTTGCATTTTTTTCTAGTCAGGAAAGTTTTTTAAAAGTAGCCCAGGCTACTTTTTGGGGCAAGTAGCCCACTCATTTCTCTAAAAAAGCATTTTTAGCATATTGTGCAGTTGATATCTTCCTTATACTCTCATGCATATAATCAGAGTTCGATTCCCGTAAGTACTCATCTCTCTCTCCAAATCTCTTAAGATAGAGTAGATTAGGATTAACGAATAACCAAAAAATAATATCATAGCACTTTTAACACATTTAGCTTCTTTTTTTTTAAACAACATGACTTCTTCTTTTTTAAAAGACTTTAGCATTTTTAGGAAACAACCCCTCAATCTTTTGAATCCTATGAAGACATATAGGTGTTAACCCCACTAAGACATTGAGAGAGGCCCACTAACAAATCCCCCAGTTGAACTAAGCGATAGATATGGTCCCATTCGTAACTTGAGGTATGGGCCGTATGGCACTAATATGAAGTGTTCTTCCGTCAAAACAAAATGAGATAAAGACAGAATTTAATTTTATATTATATGTCATCTTCAGAGCCCGTCTGGAATAGAAAAAGACACAATTTAATTTTTTGGACAAGTTAAGACTAATGATAGGGGTTTTTTTTTTCCCGTAAATTGTAGCTTTTCTGCGGATAAAAAAATTTGTAGCTTTTAAATTATGCAGAAAATAGATTCTGAAATTATAAAAATGTTTGGATGAAATCAAATAGATTTTGCAATAGATTAGTGTTTCAAACATAATTTGCAGAATAGATTATGTTCTGAGTTTTTTTTTTCCTTCCAATAATTTTCGATTGGAGCCTTTTATTCTTCTTAGCATATGTTGTTTTGCGTACCTTTACTTTACTTTTTCTTCTTCCTTTTCCTTTTCAATTGCCACTCCTTATAAAAATATACTGTATAATTTACGGATCCCATAACATAATTGATAATTGTGTTAAGTTGTTTACAAAAAAATGTATGCATTTTTTCTAGGATTTATGTACTATTCTTCTAAGAAATGTGAGGGTACGGTTAAGTTAGGTACGGTGCCAAGGTTGGCTCTTTCAATGCGTAAATTCCTTCCGTTTGTAGGACCACCAGTTTTGAGTCTTCCGCTATCTTCAGGTGCTTGATTCCTCTTTCTTTTGCAGCTATCAAACCCAAGATCAATACTTCGTATTCTGCTTCATTATTGGAGCAGGGGAAGTTCAATTTGTAGGCCAAATAGACTCTGTCTTCCTCTTCGGTTTGTAACACTATTCTCGCGCCTCCTGTTCCACTACCCGCGGCCCCATCGAAGCTGAGTGTCCAGTGCTATTCATCTGTGCTGGCCGCGAGAGCTTCGAAACCGTCTCCGAATAGACATTCTTTGAGCGGTTCGCACTGTCCGCTTGGGAATTGGGTCAGGAGGTCCGCTAGGGCTTGACATTTGATTGCTTTTGGAGTTGCGCATGAGATATCGAATTCTGCAAGTGTCAACAACCAGCGAGCGACCCGTCCTGTGAGGGCGGGTCGAGACAGGAGATATCTTACCGGGTCACACTTGGTAATTATCTGGATAGGGAACGATAGGAAGTAATGCCGGAGCTTCTGCGCGGTGAAAACGAGGGCTAAACAATGCCTCTCAATAGCGGTGTACCTTTCCTCCGCTCCTTGAACCTTCCTGCTGATGTAGTAGACTGGGTGCTCTGTTCCATCTACCTCTTGCACCAGCAGGGCCCCGATGGATCTCGGGGTGGAAGTCAAGTAGAGAATCAACGGCTTTCCAACGACTGGAGCCACTATTGTCTGGGGCGAGGTCAAAGCCGCTTTGATCCGCTGAAACGCTTGCTGATGTTCTTGCTTCCATTCAAATTTTGCGTTACCTTTTAATAGGTCCGCGAATGGTGCCGCGATTTCCGCCATCGCGGGAATAAAACGTCGTAGGTAAGATACCTTTCCCAAGAATCGCTTGATCGCCTTCTGAGAGTGGGGCGGGGGCATTTCCGTGATGGACTTGATCTTGGCCCCGTCCGCGTCGATCCCGTGGCGATGTACAAGGAAGCCCAAAAATTTGCCCGCGGTGATTCCGAAAGCGCACTTCAGAGGGTTCATTTTAAGGTTGAATTTCCTACATCTGGCGAAGACAGTGGCCAAATCCGCAAGATGGTCCTTCCGCTCCTTGGACTTCACCACCAGGTCATCCACATAATCTTCTATTATCTTGTGCATTAGGTCGTGGAAAATTGTCGTCATAACCCGCTGGTACGTCGCCCCCGCATTCTTGAGGCCGAAAGGCATGACAATGTAGTAGAAATTTCCTAAAGGTGTCCGGAAGACCGTCTTCTCCGCGTCTTCTGGGGCCATCTTGATTTGGTTGTATCCGTTGAAGCCGTCGATGAAGGAGAACATCTGGTGGCCCGAGGTGGCATCCACCAATGTGTCAATGTGCGGTAGCGGGAACTCATCCTTCGGACACGCTTTGTTGAGATCGCGGAAATCGACGCACACCCTGATTTGGCCATTCTTCTTCTTTACGGGGACAATGTTCGCTAGCCATTCGGGGTACTGGATTGGGGGATAAATCATGCTTTCCGTAGCTTTTCGACTTCTTCTTTGATCTGTCCCTCCAGATCGGGGTGATATTTCCGCTGGGATTGCTTCGCCGGCTTAGAATTGGGGAAAGTATCCAAGTGATGCGTTACCAGCTCCGGGTCTAAGTCGGGCATCTCCTCGTAGTGCCACGCGAATACATCCGAATTAGCACGCAATAGTGCTATTAGCTTCTCACGGAACTCTCCGTGCAACTCTTTGCTTATAAACACCGGTTTCCTCGGGCCCATTCCATCACTTAGGTCGACCTCTTCTAATGCTTCTTGCTGTGGCTTGGGCTGGTCCTGCATGCACTCCGGAGCGGGCTCCTGTTTTTGTATTACCTCTTCCTCTATCGCGGCACATGTTCCGCCGGGACCAGCGGTTTCATGATCGGCCGCTGCCCCGGTGGACTGTCATAAATAGTACACCGTTTTGCCCCATTCCTTCGTTTTTGTTATCTTTCTGGGGGCTGTGGCATCTGCCGCGGATGGGTCTCTTTGCCGTGCCTCCGGCTTCTCATCTTTGATATCTTCCCACCTTGGGATCTTGACAGCGCGCGGCTTGGCAGTGATTGCTTGAGACACTTCGCCCAGCTCCGAGAAGTAAACCGCGTCCGAGAGGTGTGCTTCGTGAGTGTCGAACGGGTTTTTCGACGCGCGGATGGTGACTTTCTTTCCCGCCCAAATTCCTTTCAGGCATTGGTGGTAGCTGGAGGGCACGACTGCGTATTTGTGCATCCAGCTCCTGCCGAGAATGATCTGATAATTCGGGTCCGCGTCGATGAGGTGGAATTTGGTAGTTGAACGGATTGCCCCCACTTCCAGATCTACAACAACATATCCCAGAGATTGCTTCCTGTCTCCTCCGAACCCAGTAATAGTGATTGGGGACTCCACTATCCGGTTGTCCTGTATTCCCAGCTTTTGGAATGTTGACATTGGCATGAGGTTTATGGAGGCCCCACCATCTAGAAAGATTCTCTTCAGCTCTGTCCCGTTGACGCGGGATGTAACGTATAGCGGGCGGTTATGGGGGTATGGCACCCTTCGGTCCGCATCTGAAAAAGTGACAGAGTTGGACTCATCGCGGATCGTCCGCGGGACAGACCCCTCCGCGGACATACAAGATTCCTGATGGACCTCCGCAATGTTGACGATTGCCTTGGTGATTTTCAATCTGGCCGCTGGTGTGAAGCCAAAACCATCAAAGAAAGCGCGGAATTTCGCGCTGTTCTGCAACGTCTTGACCGAAGCGTTGGGATCTGGTGTAACCGCGGGGGCTGCACCGTCTCCAAATTCCTCCGTGATCTCATAGCAAGAGACCATGTAGGCACATGCTTCCTCATCTTCTCTTTCCATGTAATAATCGTTGTCGGTTTCTTCTTCATCCTCATACATGAATGGGTAACATTCCGCTATATTTACTTCCCCATTGTTGTTCCCGTGGGCCGGATAAGGTTCGATGCGGATGTCGCGTCATCCTATTCTCAGCTCATTTGCATTTTGCTTTCTTTTGAACAATCTCTTTAGTGACCAACAATCACTTGTTGGGTGCTTGGTATGCCTGTGGTACATGCAGTACCGCGGATGCTCGCGGTCTTCCCGCGTTGGTTCGTACTCCACTGGGGGAAGTTCCAGTTCTCCGTTTTGCACCCACGCATTCACTAAGGCTCGAACTTCATCCATGGTGCAGGGAAAATCCGGTGCTGGCCCCATCTTGCGCTCTCTCCGCTTTCTTCCTCCCGGGGCTTACTGGGTCCGCGGCGCCTCCGCCACAGCTACGGTGGCACCCGTGGCTTTGCCCTTCCAGGTATCTTTCCTGACTGGTTTAACCACGTGGCGAATATTGTACGCGGATTCCAACAGGGCAGAAAATGTTCCCAGCTTCAGGTTGATGAGCAACATCTTGAACTCATCCATCATTCCACCAATGTAGATTTCGACAAGTTGAACTTCCTTCACCGACTCGGTGCAGTCGACTGCACGATCTTGGAATCGCCTGATGTAATCTACCACATCCTCTCCGCTTGTTTGCGTTTCATTTGTCAGACTAATCACCGTTACCTTCTCGCGGACCTGGAAGAACTTAGCATAGAAGCTATTCACCATCTCCTCCCAAGTGGTGATTGAGTAAGGCTCCAAGTTGACATACCACGTGTACGCGCGGGAAGTGAGAGACTTTGAAAACTCGCGGAGGCGCAAATTGGAGTCAGACGCGTGGGCCCCAAGGGATTCTATAAAACGGACCACGTGCTCCTGAGCGCTGCCTTCTTTCCCATTAAATTTGACGAACTTTGGTGGGGTGTACCCCTCCGGGTAAGGTAATGATAAGATTGTCATGGGGTAAGGCGGGCGGATGTCTGGGCTAGGAAGGGAGGGTAAAACTGTCTTTGCTTTTTCCTTAGTAAAGAGGGCCTACACGTCTGCCAGAGTGATGAACTGTCCTGCGGACGGGGTCCCAACTTCAGTAGCGGCTGGTTCCTTTCTGCTTGCCTTACTTGCCTTTTGCTGCGCCAGCAGGGCCTGGACTTCCGCCATGGTGATGTAGGGTCCTGCGGAAGGCGTGCTGGCACCATCGGCGGCAACCTCTTTTTGGCGGTCTCCAGCGTGGTTTCCCGCGATGCCTCCTACAAGCACAGGGCGCAAGTGGTGAGGCACCGTCGGGGGGACCTGAGGCTGCACCGTCTGGCTAGTGCTGCCCCCGGCCTAGTTCTGTGGTGGTTCGTCACTTTGGCCAACCGCCGCCTTTGGGAGCGCCGCTGAGATGAGCTCAGTGAGACTGGTAAAAAGGCCGTGAGCAGCTGTCTCTGCGTCTCGAGAAACTGTCGCTGGCCGTCCTGGAGGGCCCGCAGCGTCTGCGCGGCCGCCCCCCGCACTGTTGGTTTCTTCGACTTCCTCGATAACTGATGCGCCGTTATCTGGTGCCGTCATTGCTCTACGGCGTGGTGGTGGCTGTTTGTTCACCTTCTATCTCGGCTCTCAACGAAAGAGGTTGGAGGGAGAAATGGATTTTGACTTTTGTGGGTGATTTGGGTTCCGCTGGAGGTGCTTACGTGTAGAAATGTGAGCTGGAGAGGTGCGATTGGCTGATGATTAGTATTAAGGAGGAAAGGGGGATGATCTTATGGGGTGAGGGAATGAGCAAGAGGTACGGAAAAGACAAAGGCAACGTGTCTCCTTTGTTCTCCGCGGGGGTGATGTCTGGCCTTCTCTGGAATCGAACAAGTGAGGTCACCTTCTCTCCGTGGAAGAATGTTCTCCTTCTTCAGAAGAATAAGTGATCGTTAATCACAGATTTTTTGGGCTTCATATTCTCAAAATGCAAACCTGCACATCTTGTTTTTTTTTTTTTCCACATTTTTTTCTAGTCAGGGAAGTTTTTTAAAAGTAGCCCAAGCTACTTTTTGGGGCAAGTAGCCCATTCATTTCTCTAAAAAAGCATTTTTAGCATATTGTGCAGTTGGTGTCTCCCTTATACTCTCACACATATAATCAGAGTTCGATTTCCGTAAGCACTCATCTCCCTCTCCAAATCTCTTAAGATAGAGTAGATTAGAATTAACGAATGACCAAAAAATAATATCATAACACTTTTAACAGTTTTTGCATTTTTTTTTAAACATGACTTCTTCTTTTTTAAAAGACTTTAGCATTTTTAGGAAACAACCCCTCAATCTTTTGAATCCTATGAAGACATATAGGTGTTAACCCCACTAAGACATTGAGAGAGGCCCACTAACAAATCCCCCAGTTGAACTAAGCGATAGATATGGTCCCATTCGTAACTTGAGGTATGGGCCGTATGGCACTAATATGAAGTGTTCTTCCGTCAAAACAAAATGAGATAAAGACAGAATTTAATTTTATATTATATGTCATCTTCAGAGCCCGTCTGGAATAGAAAAAGACACAATTTAATTTTTTGGACAAGTTAAGACTAATGATAGGGGTTTTTTTTTCCCGTAAATTGTAGCTTTTCTGCGGATAAAAAAAATTTGTAGCTTTTAAATTATGCAGAAAATAGATTCTGAAATTATAAAAATGTTTGGATGAAATCAAATAGATTTTGCAATAGATTAGTGTTTTAAACATAATTTGCAGAATAGATTATGTTGTTCTGAGTTTTTTTTTTCCTTCCAATAATTTTCGATTGGAGCCTTTTATTCTTCTTAGCATATGTTGTTTTGCGTACCTTTACTTTACTTTTTCTTCTTCCTTTTCCTTTTCAATTGCCACTTCTTATAAAAATATACTGTATAATTTACGGATCCCATAACATAATTGATAATTGTGTTAAGTTGTTTACAAAAAAATGTATGCATTTTTTCTAGGATTTATGTACTATTCTTCTAAGAAATGTGAGGGTACGGTTAAGTTAGTCTTTTGCTTCAAAGGTAATTAAAGAATACGAAATGAAAATTCAGAAAGTTCCTCTAGGGTTTATAGCGAAATGCGTCTCAATTATTCAGTTTTGGAAATTGATAGTAATTTTAGTTTGGTTGTTAGACACTCATACTCACCAACGACAAAATGCAAAATTCAAAAAGTGGGACTTCCGAACAAATTCATCTAGTGTTTGGAAGCCTATCTTTTTTTACATTTTGCATTTTGAATTGTAAAATTTTGAATTATGGTCAAAATAGATTATGGAACTGTAGAGTGTTCAGTGTTGAGAGATATATTTAAAATAGGTTTTGCAACATATTAGTGTTTGAGAGTATAATCATTAATTTGGATTATGAATTCATTTTTTATCAAGTTGCTTTTGGTTATTTACAATGCTATTATTTTTCGTATAGTGGCTAATTTAAAAAAAATCATTTGATCCTTTTGAACAGCAAAAATATTTTTTTATTAACTTTTAAAATTATTACAAAGATTAGCAGGATAAGGAGAGAACATAAAGTCCACAAATAACAAGATCCTTCCACTTAACAGGATCCACACGCTGCTGTAGATCCTTCCACTTCCCATATACTGGTGTACCATATATTTGAAATTTTGCATTATGTTATTTTTGCTAAGTAGAAAGTCTCAAATATAACCTCTAAAATACGTTACTACTACCATTTTAGCATAAAGTGACATCTTTCACGATGGAGATAGAACGATGATATATAACACAACTACACAAGGACAAGGGTTGAACAAAGTTTAGGGCTAATTCGGTTTTTTCGTTAAAGAATGAGAATTGAGAGCGCAAAAATTGAGAGTGGCTGCATGAGATATTTTGAAGAATTATGTGATTAAAGATTTAAATCCATAACTATGAATGACAAATGGGCGGATCGGGGCCAGATTTCACTCCCTCTCTCCTCAAAGTCTAAAATCATTTATACGTCCAAACCGGTGCCCCTTCTTTATTCGTCCGGAAATTTTGTGACCACCGAATTTCGGCTCTTAATTGGGAGAGATCGAGGCTCCAAATGGGTATCAGCCTATAAGGCTTTTCGCCAGCCAAACCCAATTTCTAAAAGCAAGGTGTGGGGGGGTTAATTCCACCTTGAGTCTTTTCCGTCTTTTATCCGAGGTTGAAAGAATGAACAGAGCACTCCTATGTACCTGCAAATCGAAGGGGGGTGTTCCTCCGGGTAGAAGCTCCGACGACCTAGTCAGTAGGTGGAGGAGAAGTAAATGAGAAAGCTTTAGAAAAATATATAGAGAGAGAGAGGATCAGAGAGCAACCTGGTTGGAGGGTAGCCCTCTATTTATATGCGACCTGAGAGTGTAAAAGAAATTAGACCGCCTCCACGTGTCGCGTTGTTCGGCTGACGTCACATGTCAGAGATATTTACGGGCCACCGTCCCACGTGGATGACAAAGTCGTACTATTCAATGTCAGAGCCGTCTTATCGGATAGGGACGTTACTTTGTTCTGACATCATTTGACCGTAGAGCAACCGAAGACGAGCACCTCGACTGCCGAGCCAAGCTATTACCGAAGAGAGACTATCTTCGAGGAACTGGTTTGTCAAAATGTAATGATTGTACCGAAGAGATGATACTCCCGAACGTGAAATCCTCCGAACGTAAAGACGGCTTTTTCCCCGGAGAAAACAGAACTACCAGAGTCGATGAACTAAGTACCCTCGGTTGCCGAACGCGATGCACAGAGCATGAAACAATTAGATTCGTAAGCCTCTGGTTTATACCGTTTTGACCCTTTTGCCCCTTCGGTAATTTCGGCCCACTACACAAGGTAAGCTTTTGGCAATAAGTAATAGTATAAGAAAGACATCAAAATATATAAGAAATATAAACAAAACTTTTGTAATGCACTATTTGATTAAACAAAAATACTCCATCAGTACCATATTTTTCAGATATAAAGATACGAATATGGAATGCAAATATACACCAGATAATATTCCGAAGTATCAAAAAAAAAAAAAAACACAGATTGCGTGAAGCCCGTTTCATTTGTTTTAAATATTTTGTTTTTAAAGATTAATAAAATTCTTTTTTGTTGTTCAAAAAAAATTGTTTTATATATTATTCCAAGGGTCTTTGCAAAAAAAAAATAAAATCAGCTCATTCGAATACGAGTAAGATCTTGATCAATTTCCATTCCCGAATTCATTGGGACAAATGACGATAATTGATCAAGATCTTACAAATATCCGAATGAATTTTTATTTTTTGGACAAAGACTGTTAAAACATATTTTAAGCAAATTAAATGACTTCAATTTATGTGAAACCACGAGGTGTATTCCACAAAGCCGGTGTATATTTGGTGTTCACCCAATGGTGTACCCATAGGGTTTTTTTTTCTTTCCGTTTACGATGTGACACAACTCTACTAGATCCAAAACATTGCTTGCAAGTTTTCAAACAATAAGCGATAAGAACCCGAAAATAGAGGTATAGGTAGCGCAGAATTTATAGATTTGCAATTAAAGACCAACATTAGGCTCATAACCTATGCTTTCTATTCAATATTTTTAGGTATTCTTTAATATGACAGTCTGCCAATGAAACAAAAAAGATCTTGCAAGTGTTTTACGTTTCTGTCAATAATTGAGAAAAAAAAAAAAAAAACAGCGAAAACGAAACCCATGATACCGATTACCGACACTGCGACACAACACCTGCTATTTGTATCCTACGTACGTTCGATCATGCATGTGCAATTAACAATTCATTGATGTTGTTTTCGTAATGCTACGTACAGCTAAGCCTACAGATAGATATATATTAGGGGTGTCAAATGGGCGGGTTTGGGTTAAAATGGGTAAGTTGCAAGTGGGTTGGGTCTTTAATGGGTCATTGACCCACTTAGACCCATTAATTATGAGTCTAATTACCCATACCCAACCCAACCCATTTATTTAAAAGCAAACCCGACCCGCCTATTAGCCCAATTACACACTTTTTTTTTTTTATCCGCAATTACACACTATATACTAAAATTACCATGTACACTAAAATTACCATACTATCCCCTACTACAAAAATGACCAAATTACCCCTGTACACTTAATTACCATATTGGTCGCTCTTGATTATCGAATCGCAATGTATCCAAGTGGCTTTTTTTTTTTTGTCTTTATTTAAATATTTTTCGCATTTGTTAGGCTTTTGACAAATTCTTGAGGATTATTGCTTTGTCATGACGAGAATAATCTAAAAAGTAAAAAATTACGATGGAAATTCATATTTTTTTGAATAAAGATAAAAAAAATTGGCTTATTTTTATCTTTATTCAAAAAATTTAGGTTTCGATAATAATTTTTTACTTTTTAGATTCCTCCTGTCATGTCGAAGCAATAATCCACAAAAAATTAATGACAAACAAACAAATGTGAAAAAAATTGAATAAGGACAAAAAAATAAGCCACGAACAAGCTCGGCTTGGCTCGACTCGTTTGCAGCTGTAGGGAGGGTGTTTAAGAGAGAGAAAGTGTAGACAAAAAAATAAGCCACGAACAAGCTCGGCTCCGGTACGACTTGGTGCCCGCTCGCGCATCCGAGCCGTCCATTTCATTTTTGAACGGCTCAGATTTGGAAAGAGAAAGTGTTGGGGTGAGAGGAGAGAAAGGGTTTAATCCAAGCCGTCTAAAAATGTATCGGACTGCTTGGATGCGCTGAGCGGGTGCCACGTGGGCAATACCCGCTCGGCATTGAAAAATTCCTCGTGTATCTATGTACGTATTCCAACCAGTATACAGAGAGATTGAAAAGTAGAGAGAGAACTCAGAAAAGAGGTGTGGGGGTAATTATACCGTGCTCTTTGGCCACTGCTTCAAGAGATTTTAAAACCAAACATTGTTGTGGGATGACGTGTTCGGCATGAAACTCTCCAGTGATGTGTGGTGAGGATTGTTTGTGGAATTTTAGGCCAGGAGCATGGAATAATTTTTCGAAACAGGGTGGCAGGGAGGTGACACGTGGAGGGAGATGGGTGGAGGAGTGTCTTGGCAGTAGGCGAGAGAGTGGGGAGGTTAGGTTTACAGTTGTTTTTTTCATTTATGTGGTAGTTATTTTTTTTGTTGGGTAATGTTCATGACCCATTGGGCATTTAAGTTGACCCAATTGAAACCCAATTAAGACCCAATAATAAATGGGTTAGATGGGTTTGGACCCATTCTAACCCAACTAATAAATGGGTTGGGTTGGGTCTATTTTTTAATAGGTGGGTTTGGATTTCTTAATGGGTCTGGGTTCAATTTGCCACCCCTAATATATATGGCCAAAACTGGTAGTGCAAATTCACAGTGATTAGCTTATGTTTTTTTAAACGGAGGAACAACCCTATAGTCAAGTCACTTGACTGCGCAAACCTCCGGGGAGCTAGTGAAGTCACACTAGTCACGGCCCCCCACATACTGTAGGGTACTCACCCGGTGGGAAATTGAACCTCAGACGAGTACTCCTAAAATTTGGGCATCCGCACGAACCACTGGGGCAACCCCTGGGTGTGTTGAGTAGCTTATGTTGCTTAACTTGTTAATTTATACTCCATATTACTAGTAATTTTTTTTTTTTGAAAGGCCATATTACTAGAATATACATTCATGATCTACCAGATTCCAGAAACAAGTTCTACAAGAGAGTGGCAACATTTTTTTTGAGGGAATATTTGATATTCGCGCTCTCTTTTTTTATGCACGCGCTTCACTTTCAACGTGAAGTTACTAGTAACTTCATGAATAAAGTGAAGCGCCTGCATAAAAAAAAAAAGGAGCGCGAATATCAATTTTCTTTTTTCAAATCGATATATTTAGTGTATATACTCAATTTGGGGGCGGAGGAGGTAGCCTAGGGCCAGGGCCGGCCCAAGAATTTTTAGTGCCCAAGGCCTAATAAAAAAAAAAGTGTGCCCTTAGAAAAAAAAATTGGAAGCTTAAAATTTTGGTTGCTCCAATCACAAAAAAAAAAAAAACATTGGAAGCTTAAAAAATTAAAAATGAAGAGAGACTTATACAGTTAGTCAGTTACACAATCTGGCTGGTAGTTGTTCCTAGGACCAATGACCTCATCTCTCAAAAAACCAAGACAACAAAGTAAACCCTTGTTCTTCCAATGGTGAACATGGACTGGACGACTGGTGGTGCTGCTGGTGCACTGATGGTGTGGCCGGTGGCCCGTGGTGCCGGGTGTGGTGATGGTGAGCCGATTTAGAAAAAGAGAAGAAAACCCTTCTTAGTTTCATTCAATTTCCAAGCCCTTCTTAGACCCTTCTTCGTTCAATTTTTTTTTCCTTTTTGGGCAAAAACGTGAGAGACTGAGTGATGATTTTGTTTGTTTCGAAAATTGAATGGACCATCTAGATCTCCTATTTACAAAGTGCCACCGAGTTTTTTTTGGGCCCTTCTTTCATTGGATCCCTGTGGGCCTTTATTTTAACTTGAAATTAGCCATTTTTTCCTTCTATTGGGCTAAAAAAGACTTTTACTCAAATCCAAATAGGAAAATTGGTAGAGTGCTCCTAATATTTGGCATTTTTGGGATACCTAAGGCCCAGGCCTCTTGGGCCTTGGGGTTGGGCCGGCCTTGCCTAGGGCAAGTGGAGTCAAGTGACCCGATTGAACTGAAAAATACACTATAGATGAGTGTAATTTTTTCTGTTTATCTATAGTTTTTACCCCACATCTACCAGTCAGTTGCCTTCAGAGACGGATGCACATGTGGTCTTATGGGGGCCACGGCCTCCCGTGGTCCCGAATTTTCATAATTATCTAAGTATTTTTTTGTCTAAACATCAAAATTATACATGGTGGCTCCTCACCGAATAAAAATAGTGGACCAAAAAGGGCTTTTTCAACTACAAATATAGTCAGAACTCTTACTTCGTATGGATGATGAGTTTCTCACAAATGTTTTAATTATATTAATTGAGAATGAACTTACAGCAAAAAAATTAGTTCCAACTCAATCATATATTACTTTCGAATGTAAGGTATCGTTAAATTCTATTTTTATACATGCTTTAGGTATACCGTATAAAGAAACTTTTTTTTTTCAATTTTTAGTTGTTTTTTGTTTATTAAAATCACCTAGATATTGTGTTTGTTAGCTCCAAAAAACCGTTCCCTTTTGGTTGGCAATTTCATAGACAAATCACACATTTTTTATCCCAAATTTATTGAGTATTGGGTATTATTTGGTAGTTTAAATATTTTATATTCTTGATCGAAATTTCAAAATCTTTTTTGTTCATGTGGTGGACAGCCCCCTCATGTATAAAATTCTGGTTCCGTCCCTGGTTGCCTTACAGATTCTCATAAAATATGGGGAAATAAGTTTTTCCCTTCTCATTCACAACATAATTATCTCCCATCCCATATAAAAAGAATACACGGAATCTTTTTGAATTCGAGAAAAATCAAAATAATAGGTTAGATTGTTTGTTTTTTTTTTGAATTTGTATATTCCTTAATTGAGTCAAAGTTTATTTCTATATCGGTAAGTTTTTGGTGTTACGAATATATATCTACTTTTTGTTTAGCATTTGATGTAGTTATTTTATTATCCCATTATGAAGTACAAAAAAATAAGGGAAATTTATAGAAATCGTCCCCCAAGTTTCAACCGAGTCTCATTTTCATCCTCCAAGTATTAATTGCTGCTATTTTGACCTTCAAGTTTGTTTTTTGCTCCAATTTGGTCCAATCGTAAACGTCTGTCAACAAAGATGACGGAAATTGGCAGATTGAGGGTAGCATGGACATTTCCCTCTCTTTTCCTTGGACAAAATGGACATTTCACCCAATTTTCCGCCCAAATCAGGGCAGGGTATAATAAAACCCTAAAACCCTATATTCAAAATATTCCTGCTCCGTCCCATATACTAAATTTCTGGTTGTATCCTAGCTAACCAATAGATACATTTAAGTAGATTCTCATAAATAAAATGGATGAATGATGCACATAAGTGGATTGATCAAACTTTATAAAATTGATTCATTCCCCATAATCTTCCTTATCCAAAACAGCATATAGGTGGCAGAAAAATGGGCAATTCACGGCCCTTTAAGATAGAGTTTTTCATTAATCCATTATCAGGTAGAGGTAAGTTCGTACGATCCGGTGCCATTAAATTCCACAAGTTCTACTTATTCTGCTTTCTACAACCAATTAAATAGAATTCAATACTAGAAGAAAAAAATAAAGCCCAGGTTGGGATTTTTTTTTCCACCAACTCAGTTAAGGAGAGAGAGAGAGAGAACCGGTGTTGGTGGCGGTCGATGGGTGTGAGGGAGCCCTTGGTGGTCGCCGGTGGTGGTGGTGGTGGGAGAGAGAGAGAGAACCGGTGTTGGTGGCGGTCGATGGCGGTGAGGGAGCCCTTGGTGGTCGTCGGTGGTGGTGGGAACTGGGGAGTGGATTCTCTGTTATTGTGAAAGTGGAGAGGAAACGGGAAGGAGAAAGCAGATATACCCTTTTTTTTCCAAGGAAAAGAACATGAAATGTCCTAACTACCCTCAATCCCAAGTTTTCCGTCAGATTTTCTCACATCTGTTATCAATTGGACCAAATTGGAGCAAAAAACAAACTTGAAGGTCAAAATAGTAGCAATTGATACTTGGAGGACGAAAATGAGACTCGGGTAAAACTTGGAGGACGATTTCTATAAATTACTTGATGTACTCTTAAGTATTTGACCCTACTGCCATATTGGCTCTGCCGATACAAAAGCGAGCTTCAATATTATTGCAATCCATGTGATTAAAAAAATTAATTGATCACTACATTGCACCTAATCTTAATTAGGAGTTGATAAAAGAAAGCTTATGATTTAATGGGATAATCTTGATCAACAAACGAACTGAAAACTATTGTTCAACTAATCTCAGAAGTTAAGTTGACTTTTGAGTTATACTCCCGAATTGGGGGAGCATGATGTCCATACTCGGTAATGGACGGCTCAGAGTTCATCTCGGCAATGAACGGATGGATAGCTGAGATCTGTTTGGTCGAGATAAAAGCTGAACCGTTCATTACCGAGCATGAACGATCCGGATGGGACCAACATGCTAAGGGACAGCAGGCTCCCTGTGTCTGTTTTTGCCATAATTAGTTGAACTTACCATACTAGCTAGCCACAGGCCACCCATGAACAAGATCGTATGACGTATGATTCATTAACATAAGCATTTGCTAAATCTCTACGCAGAGTGTACCCGGGTCAGCTTGCGCACACCTCAAGACTAAATCTCTACAGCCCCCACAAGCCTTTGCTAACCCAAAGTGTTTTTACGCATGAGTGGTCCCAAGAGTTTTTTCACAGTGCAACGGAGTCGAACCTGTGACCTCGGAGTGATAAACCCCTCTGTCTTGGCCGATCACCAATAGTGCAATCGGTGAAAAGGTAAAATTACGGTATCTACTGAGAAACAACGGGTGAAATTATCATTCATTTCTCATCATTTAAAAAAAAAAAAAATTTTAGGTAGCAAGTCAACTACAGAGATAGACATTATTCGGTCAATAATTGTATGCTCTGTCCCAAGATTGAATAGACTCTGGTTGAGTTTATAGGTAGCAAGTCAACTACAGAGGTAGACATTATTCTGGATGGTCAGATTATAAAGCAGAGATTTTTTTCATTGAAATAAAACAGAGATAAAGGGAAAGGAATTCATACTTGGATATATGTTGGAACAGTAGTGGTGTGTGGTCATATGTTTTTTTTTAATTATTATTATAAGCGGTAGCAAAATATAAGTATTTGAATAAAATTAAACGGCATAAATCTAACAGATAGATTTATGTATTTATTTTCATCTTTTTAGAGTTTTGTGATATCGGTTTATAAATTTAAATTTACCATCGCTACAAAACGAAAAAGTCAACATACTTTGTCTAAACACTAAAAAATATTCAATACAACCAAAATAAGTCATTTTAAAAATACAATAAATATTTTTGTCAAACTCAAATTAACTTATTTGACAAAAAGCCTGTACGAAGTTTTGCTCTGGTTTTAATTTGGCTCGGCGGTGGGATTGAGCCTTTAGGATTAGTCGAGGTGTGCGTAAGCTGTATTGGACACCTGAATTAGCAAAAGACTTGTTCGGCAAATTGTTACTGAGATTAACCCATCAAACTTTTGCATTTATGACAGTTTTTTGAAATCACAAATACTACAAAACGTAATTAATCAAAAAGTTTGAGCGTATTTTTATCCTTGAAGTTCGTCAATATATCTTTATCCAACTTGTTTGTGTATGCCAAAATTAAAAATGGAGTGCTATTGGTTAAAATTGGAGTGCCAAAATCACATCCCGCTGTATTATCCTTGAAGTTGGTCAATATATCTTAATCCTAACTCGTTAGTGTACGTTATATAAACGACACTGTTGCATGCGTACGAATTAAGAGAAATAGTATTTAAATACAATTATTTTAATTCCTCGCTCTAAACAAATCTCGATCCTATCTAGGTTTATGTATCCCTGCTTTTAATAATGCACTAAATTCTAAAAATTCATGTCTTTAAAAGGAGGAGTTTTTCAGTGCCGAGCGGGATTGCCGACGTGGTACCCGCTCGGCGCATCTGAGCCATCTGATACACTTTTGGACGGTTCGGATTGAAACCCTCTCTCTCCTCTCACCCGAACACTTTCTCTCTTCTTTTACTCTCTCCAAATCTGAGCTGTTCAAACACATAATGGACCGCTCGGATGCCCGAGCGGACACCACGTGGTACCCACTCGGCACTGAAAAATTTTCCCTTTAAAAGTGAGAAAGGAAAAACGGAAAACTTTTATCTCACTCTTTACAAACATGCTCACATGAAAGAAGTGTGAAACGTACATTTGATTTTCGGAAAGGTATCGGATGATTAGTCAATCCCCTTTGACTTGGCAATAACATCTTTCACATGCCATGAATCACTAGCTTACTCAAAAGTTTGGATGTGGGATATTGACTTCGGGCGCTCCGAAAATTACTATCGATCGGCGCTCCAACAAGTGGAGTGTCAAAATCAATTCTTAATAGGGATTGATTTCGGCATTCCAATTTTGGAGCGCCGGCAGTAAATTTTGAAGTGCCAAAATCAAAACCCTTGCATATGTGATGAATGTATCGAAAATACTTGCGACGGAGATGTCTGGCCGCTACAGATTCAAATATAGATTTTCCAAAAATTATTCGATGCGTGTGAAACCCATTTGGATTGTATATAACATCGTGCACTACGTAAATGCCCCTAAACTCATTTTTTATTTGATCTGTTACGAATTATGTGCCCTAGCGATGCTCGATCAATATAGTGGATAGAAATGGTCATTAATTACACTGAGGAGGTCATTAATTACACTGAGGACCCGTTTGTTTAACTTCCTTATGATATGTCTTGTTCATGTAGATAAAAGCTGTACCCAACGAGGGCTGTTGTTTTCCTTTTAGTTAAGTAAAAGGTTTATTCTTTTCTTTTCTTTTTGTCAAAAATGAGAAGATTGTATTGAAAAACGCAAAATATATTTTATTGCAAAAAACAATATAGCCTGCAAAGTTATATTACCAGTCGGTAGAACAAATATTCTAGGGGCATTTGGATGTGCCAATTATTTTTAGATTAAATTGTGGATGGTAGATAATTCAATTTCGAATTATGATGAGAATTCGTAAAAGTGTTCGGTATATTCAAAATAAATTTTGCAGAAAGATTTTGAGAGTAAGATGATAATCTTATTCCGAAAAACTCTTCTAGTTCGTTTTCATAAATCTACTCCCAAACAGCTCAAATTCGAAAATGCAAAATGGCGGCACAACAGAGTACTCTTAATTGGACTGAATTTTTTTTAACACAATTAAGGGTTTTTTTTTTTAAAAAAAATTCACTATGGTCGGGTTTTATGTGGATTAATTTACCTGTATAGTTACTTTTAAGATTTAAATGTATTCCACAACCCTGAAAGTAATCTCAACGTCCAAGATAGAGAGAGATACGTTAGATTGAAATGTTTAACCATAATATTCCTTAAGCTTAAAAGTCAGACTTATACTAACTTCTTTTCCTTTGGAGTTATAGGCCTTGGACAGCTGAAAACAGCTCTCAATTATTGTGCCAGAAAATATTTTTGTAGCTTTGAAAAACTAGAGTAAATAAGAAACCACAACTAGAAGTACTATGTTTGTTAGGGTTGAATTTAGAGCTTTCCAATCGGAGACTAAAAATTTATTCAATGTTTAAATGTTAATTAATTAATGAATGCTCGATCTATACATGCCCCTGAAGCAACAAAAGATTATTCAGTGTTTCTATATAGCAATTCGTCAAGGCCGCTTTCCATCACAAAACAATATGGGATTCTATCCACGTACTTTGTATTAGGAACCAAACCAATATGTGGTGGAAATTTTTTTGGAGCCCGGCCTCTAGTACAATTGGGGGACTCTGCTGCGAGTTGGATCATAGCAAGTCCTGTTGAGCCCTATATGCGGATCTCGTCTCATGCTAAAAAATATGCATGATTCAAATCGTTCATTTTTTTCGTTTTATTTAGTTTGTGATGCTTGCAAAAAATTGAGCTAATCACACATCGGTATCATTATGAATATAATTCAATTGCCTTAAAAAAAAATTATTTCACAAAATCAAACTAGCCGTTAATTTTTTACAAGGCACTTGTTCTGTTAGAGTTGTCATAGATGTCCGATCAACTTCAATTTAATTTGACTGACTTTATGATATTCTCGACGAGCTAAATAAAGTGAACCGTTAGGATCAATTTTTCAGACCCGGGACGGGCTTGCAACAAGGCACTGGAGCCAGTTGTGGTATATATAAGTGGCCTCCAGGATGGCTGAATATGTGTAAAGTAAGAGATCTTGGTGATGATTACAAGTATTTTAGATTTGTCACAATAATTAGAGAAATACAGCAACAACACAACCGACGATAAGTATATTATTAAATTCTTGCGATTGTTGGAGAAATATAGCAACAACACAACCGACGATAAGTATATTATTAAATTCTGGCGATTGTTAGAGAAATATAGCAACAACACAACCGACGATAAGTATATTATTAAATTCTGGCGATTGTTGGAGAAATATACAAGTATATATAGAGCGACAACATAACCAACGATGCCGACAGAACACTTTCTAAATGCGTACAATTAATGTTTTTGTGAATTATATATAGTATGTGACTAACTAGGAATAAAAATACAAATAAATAAAACACTTGTTTATGGTCTTGGTACGCGATTTCATATTGGCTAATGTGCGCCGAAGACTTGGAACAGTCCAGGCACATGGGCCTCTGATGCATGGGGTCCACCTTGATAGTAGCTTTAGTCATATTTTATTATGAGGGGGATTGGAACAAATGGAGTAATAACATTAGAAATAGTGGGTATTTTCGATAACTAATTTCTTTTTCCATTTTTCGTCAAATTATTTAGGATTAAATATTCGTCTCGGCGAGAGGATTTAAACATTCATGTACGGATCGGACTTGAAAAAAACTCAGACACAACAAGCAAAAACTCACTTGCTTTTTTGTTGAAGTTTTCCGTCAAATTATAGTATACGTCCCGAATTTCTTACTGTACTTTTTAAAGTCCCCCGTCAAGAGGGATTATAATAAAAGAAAAATTGACGCGAATCTACCAAAATGAAATTAAGAAAGACAAAAACTAATAAAAAGACATTTTTCATAATTTTGTAATAAAATTAAAAATTAACTTTAATCCGGTAATCTGTAATCGTATTAATAAGACTTCATTTTAACAAAAAAATGAGATTTCATCGTGATTTTTCTTAAAGCAAATATGGTTAATATTTGTCACCACATTAGCTTATCTAAAGACATGTGACGTCATGAGATTATCAAATGGACAGTTTTGATTATCAAATTTATCATGTAATGGGCTCAAAAGCTAGAATATATTATTGAGTGCTCTTGAGTTACCGTCACGCGGTGTTTTAGGTCCCTCCAATGTCATGCATTGATGTGGAATCCAAAGAGCTGGGATAAAAAGCTCACATCCATTAATTGAAGAGCAAGGAATTAGACAAAAAGATTATAAAAAAAAAAAAAAAACAATTCAAGATTGTTGGAAATGGGTTGTTACAAGGCAAAATGTGACCTACATTGCATTAATTAATTAGTTAAAGCAATTCGCATTTGGTTCGATATCCAATTCTTGGACATGTAAATCTGCGCGCAATTTCATTATTGAGAACTTTTATTTTGCACTTTATGGAATGTTTGCATTCGTTTAATCCAAACCAAATCATAGGTTTGCCAGAGTATCTTGTCTAGGGTATATATACCCACACGCACATCCGAGCTTAAAGAATAATTTGCTACGTTGATTTTGAATTAGCTAGCTTGATGACTTGATCACCTGGCGGAAAATCACAAGTTGACTAAATATAGATAATATATACAGTATCTAACTACATATGTTATTGTAAAAATTAATGCACAACATCTATGATTTTGGGTACGCCTTCAAATAAACGTCATCCGTTAAGTTATCGATATCCATTCGATTTATTTTTGAAAAACATATTATACTCACCGAGCTTTAGTCATTCGAATAATAATTGTGAACTCAGGATGAAAGCCTTATTAGGGGTATAGCATGCCGAAAGTCAGGTGAAAGTGAAAGAGATCGATAGCAAACCAAACTAGGGGATGAAGGCCTCGTTTTGCTACAAGTACTTATTTTTTGAGTTAAATGTGATTTATTGTGAGAGAATAACTTGTCTCGTAAAATAAAAAATATAAATCTTAGCGGAACGGAGCCGAATTTCTCTTTCCAACTAACCGCGTTATTGAACCCTACTATATAAGTTTTGTCTGTATCATTTTGCCTTGATTTGTCTTTTCCCAACTTTTCTTACGACTATTTCGGTATCACGACAGCAACACCTTGCTAGTTGCTGCATACAACTGTATGGGGGAGGTGCCTACGCAAGTCATATTCTATCCTTTTTCACTTTTTCTTTATTTATCTCGGCCAATGGTATTTCATCAATAAAAAGCTCACTTTTTTGTTAATTTTGTGTGGCTGCCTTAAGTTAATCTCCTCGTGTACCACACGGTTCCCTGTCGATGTGTTGAACAAACAGATAGTCTAACTGCACAGACAATGTGCACATATTTTGTGAACAGATGATAGTGTGGGATCCACTATGGGTCTACGCAAATGATCCAAGCCGTTTATTAAATGTAAAATATTATTTTCAAGGTTCCCGCGAAAACAGCTCACTTCAATAACTACAGGGACTCGATCCAATCATCTAACTTTTCATTTTTTTGAAATTTGAATGAAAAAGTTTGATGATTTGATTTAGCACTTATAGGTATCGGATTAAGTAAAATTTTTCAAATGTGGACCCTTGAAATAATATTTTATATTTAATAAACGCCTTAGATCGTTTGTGTGGCCAAAATTTGTGCACTTGATCTATGCAGTTAGCAACGCTCTTTTTGAACAAAAGAAAAAGATACTGTAGGTACTGACAGTTGGGTATCGATAGTGTACAGATCGACACGTGAGGCCCAATTCGTGATTCCAAATAGATAATCTGAGCCGTTACTTAATTTGAAAATAATTTTTTTGTGGCTCTTGCAAAAAAATAAGATTAATTGGATAATTGTAAGCACTTAATCATATCTTACAAATTTTCATTCGGACTTTAGAATCTTGAATTCTGAATGAAATGTCGAAAGATTAGATCAAACTTACACTGATACGATTAAACATATTTTTTTGCAATGCAACTTGAAAAATTATTTTGAAACTAACGAACGATTTGAATTATTTGTAGAGACCTTGAAATAGACCCACACGCCGATCTGTATCCCAACGATCAAACCCACGGTCTTTTGTTTTACTCCCTCCATCCCATAAATTTATTTATTTTTAAATATGGAAGGGTAAGAGAGATCCATTCTATAAAGTTAGTTTCCTGCAAAACTAAGTATAATTTTTGAGCTTAAAAATAATGCGTTTAGCGAAATAATTTTTAATACAATATGAATCTTATTTGATAAATAATCTTTCGAACGATATGAAAAATCAAAAATCATTTTAATAAATACATTATTTTAAAATACAAAATTTCACGTAATTTCGTTCGGGGACTAATTCTATGGGACGGTGGAGGATGTATGTTTTTAAACCGACGGTTACCCATAGCCTGAGTAGTGGTCTTTGACTGACTAAAAATTCCCCAGTTTCAAGTTTTCAACTTTCAAGATACATACTACAGTGCATTTATCAGCTGCTTTAAAACCCCGAGACCACCATCACATCTCTCAATATAACGAAACACCATCCCCTCCCCCTCTCTCTCTCTCTCTCTCTCTCTCTCTCCCCTCTACATCCTCTCTCCGTGTCCCATTAACCAAACACATCCCTCCCTCTCTCTACTGGTTCACCAAAACATCAAAAATAGAAAAACAACCCCCGTCTCTCTCTCTCCTCCTCCCGTCCCCCTCTCTCTCCTCTACATGTCCCAATGCTTCTCCCAATTCTCGGCCACCCGTCGGCCGACCACGCTACTGGCCTTAAAGAGCACCCTAAATCCCCAAACCTCAAATCCCTATTAAAATCGTTCCTATCCCGCCTATCCCCAATCCATCGCACCTTCCTCTTCCTCCTTATCCTCTTCCAACTCTTCCTCGTCCTCTACTTCACTCGCACCCCCAATCTCTCCCTATCCCCTCAGCCCACCCCTCAATTACTCACGTCTCAATCCTCCCTACAACAATTCCATTCATCAGAACCGGATCGAGAAGAGATTCAGGCCTCAGATGAGTCGAAATTTGAAGCCACGGAATTGGATCAAGAAAAGTTTCAAGCCTCCGGAGTGGAATCTCAAGCCTCGGAACGAGAGGGGAATCAAATCCAAGCAACGGATTGCGATGGCCGTCGGATATACGTCTACGACATGCCCCCCAGGTTCAATTACGATCTGCAGAAGAAGTGCGACAAATTGGACCCGTGGCACGACAAGTGCGACAAGAATCTGAACGAGGGGTTCGGGCCGGAGGCCAGGGAGCTGGCCGGGATTGTGCCGGAGAGTATTCTGCCGGCTTGGTACTGGACCGACCATTACTGGGGGGAGGTGGTGTACCACAGAAGAATGATGAATTACAAGTGCCGAACCCTAGAGCCGGAATCCGCTGCGGCGTTCTACATTCCGTTTTACGCTGGGCTGGCGGTTGGGGGGTACCTGTGGGGCAATCACAACGCGAGCGAGAGGGATTGGCCTTGCGAGCAAATGATTGAGTGGGTCCAGGGGCAGAAGTGGTGGAAGAGATCCAACGGCTCCGATCACCTCATCATGATCGGGCGGTTGACTTGGGCGTTTCGACGGATGAGAAAAGATCCCGGGTGGGGTTCGAGCTTCATCCACATGCCGGAGATGAAGAACGTTGTCCGTTTGGCCGTCGAGCGGAACGTGTGGGACGATTTGGAGGTCGCCGTGCCCTACCCGACGATATTCCACCCGAGGTCGGCGTCGGATATCGTCGAGTGGCAGCGGTTCGTCAGGGGCCGCCGCCGGGACCACCTATTCGCGCTCGTGGGCGGGGCCCGCGCGTCGATCCGGAACGATTTCCGGGGGGTCCTGCAGGGCCAGTGCCTCGGCGCGGGGGCCGCGTGCCGGCACGTGGACTGCGCCCGGGAGAACTGCCTCGACGGGACGACGGCGATCATGTCAGCGTTCCTCGGCTCCGATTTCTGCCTCCAGCCGAGGGGGGACGGGTTCACGCGGCGGTCGGTCTTCGACTGCATGATGGCCGGTTCAATCCCGGTTTTCTTCTGGAAGCGGACAGCATACTTGCAGTACGAGCGAGAGTGGTTTTTGCCGGGTGAACCGGAGAGTTACTCGGTTTTTATACCACGTGACGATGTGCGTAACGGAACGGATATAAGGAAAGTGTTGGAAGGGTATGGGAGGGAGGAAGTGCAAAGGATGAGAGAGAAAGTAATAGAATATATACCGAGGTTTCTGTATGCAAAATCAAGTAAAGGATTAGAGAGTACAAGAGACGCTTTTGATATTGCTATTGATGGAGTATTGAACAAATACAAGGATCACATGGAGAGTGGTAGAATTGGGAATCGAAATGAAATATGACCACCGATAAAAATATATACATTGTTTCATTTGTATCATAAAATTGTATCCCTTAATTTAATTTAATTTAATTTAATACTACAATTTGAGTTTGATTGTTATTTTTTCATTTGTACTTGTTTCTTTTCAACCGTTGAGGATTTCTTGAGTTGACTTGATAATTATGTTTGTTTTGGTCAATCTAAAATCTCACAAGTGATGTAGGTTTTCGTTGTTAGACATGTTATGCGACGTGTGAAAAATGATACATTACCAAAAAAGAAGAAGATAGAAGATAGCTCAGAAGATATATCTTATTGTACATTGATCTAATGGTTGTCTAAAAGGTTACTACTACAATGTATAAGAGGCATTTGCGGGCCGGTCCACCTGATCCTCAACTCTAATTTCCTTTAGCTTAGCCAAATTTCAAAAAATACGCATGAGGATAGTGTAGTGGGCCAAAATTATCAAGGTTCAAAGTGGTCAAACTTTATAGTACAATGACCTGCGAGCCCTACTAAATCGGCCCATGTCTATCCGCCGAGTGTTGTGATTCTCTTACCGTCGGCACCGAGTAGGTCAACCTATTGACGTCGTCACGTCATATTCTTCGGAAGGCCTATTGACTCTTATCGTTCGGATAGCTTTATGTTCGGAATTGGGATCGTATTCTTCAGAAGGCCATTGAGCTTCCTTCGCTCGGCAAGCCTATCGTTCGGGAACCTTTTTCTTCGGAAACCGTTTGACCCAATGGTCAGGATACTCGTTTATGATCATTCAACGGTCAATGGTGTCAGAACGAAGTGACCGTTCTGTACCGAGATGACGTTTTTGTCTGATGTGACAGTTCTGACATTGACCAACGCGGCTCTGTCATCCTCGTGGGGCGGCATTCATTAAATGCTTCTGACATGTGACGTCAGCCGAACGGAACGACACGTGGAGGTTAGCTTGTTTGATACTCCATAATAGTTGCCTATAAATAGAGAGCTACCCCCTCTAAGGTACACTCTCTGATATTCTCTCTCTCCCCATATTTTCTCCCCAAAAGCTTTCTTTTCCACCGCCTCTTACTAACTAGATCGTCGGGATTTCTTCCCGGAGGAATACCACCCTCCGGTTTGCAGGTACTCAGACTGATTCTGATCGTCTACTCAGTCCAAACCAACAGAAGAGTGGAAGGTTCAAGAGTGGAATTCACACCCCACAGATAGCCCCTATTTTTACGTCGGGAATAAGTCGGACGCCATGCTGTTCTCCTTCTCCTTCAAACGCGTGGGCATACGAAACTCCAATCTCACTTTCCCTTGCTTTCTCACGTCCTATCAGAATATCTATGAAGCGATATGAAACTTTAATTCTTCACCTTCACAACGGAATTCCTACAACAAATTAAAGAAGGCGCTGGAGAGATTTTCCTAAAAAGATTCCATCGGAATTCATTCACTGAAATGTTGAAGATTTGAGGCTCGTGACAATTTAGTATTTGCAAAAATCTATATAAAGAGATATTTGATTCTAGAGGTTTATAATTGAGATATGATTTTCAATTTTTTAGTATGTTTTTGTGTAATTTGACTTGTGTATGTTCTCATAGTTTTAAATTGCATTTGGATTCAATAACTTTAAAATTTGAATCATCTAGATGAATTTAACTCATGTTAGTGTGATATTGCTTCCTTTAGTTTAATCTACATATTAACATATATGCCGCCAGAAATTATACGTTGTTTTTAAAATTTGGAAATCCTAGAAAATATGGACACATACCGTAGTTTTCAATAGCCAAAATCTTTACTCCATTCAAAATGGACGACCAACAAAGTGTTACTACACACACAAAATTTTGTTTTCCTTTGTTTGGATTTATAAATGTAAATGCATGTATCCTATTTTCTTAGGTAAATATCACTCAGACCCCTTCGTCTTTCGCTCGTTATCACTTAACACCCTTCATCTTTAAAACTGATCAACCACACCCCCTCATCTATCACTTAACACCCATCATCCTTGGTTGGAGATGTTGTTTTGGTTTTTTGTAACCTTCATGGATGCTAGAGACTAACCGGGCTGGTAGCAACATCTCTATCAACATACGGAAAATGACGGCCAATGACGTGTTTTGATAATTAATACTTGCTAAGGACATGCTTAGAACATTTGTTAATACTGAAAACACGTCTTGGGTCGTCATTTTCCCATCAACATAAGTTGCACTTGTTTGGTAACCTTTTTATTTTCAGTTTTTGATTTTTATTTTCACTTTTTTGAAAATTAATATAAAAAACTTGTTTGGTAACATATTTTTACTTTTTTGTTTTTATTTTCACTTTTAAGAATTTCTGAAAATTATCAAAACTAGAAAAGGGTGTTTTACCCAGTTTTGAAAACAGAAGTTCGTCTAGTCCAATTGTCGATCCCGATCGTTTCTCTCTCGCGCGATGTTCTGGTACGCTTGCTCCTCCCTCTCGCTCTCTCTCTCCCTCTCTCTCTCTCGTATCTCTCTCTCCATAACTCTCTCGTCTCTCTCTTCCCCTCTCTCCCAGTCTCTTGCAAAACCCTAGATGGATCCCTTTGGGTTTGTGTGTTTGGTCCATTGATATTTGTTCCTCTTTATGAAACTCAAATTCTACAGTTGTATATGTATAATCTATTTTCTTCTTGTAGAATAATTGAAGAATACAAGCTTATTCAACCATTTTGAGGAGAAGGTACGAACTAAACCCTTGATGTTGCTGTTGTTATGTATCTGGTTGATATGAGTTATGTGTCAAACAATGGCCTGGGCTTTCATTGAATTACTTTTTTTTCCAAGTTGAATTGACACAAGTCTCTGTCTGCAACTAATGCTAAGCAACAAGTTGAATTGACACAAGTCTCCGTCTGCAACTAATCAGTTTTCCATTCATGGTAAAGGCATCATAATTAATTTCATACAAAAGCAATCTTTAGACATAGGAAGACCTCTCTGGTCTGAATAGGTGCAAGACTTAAGAGAAGTCATCCCCTTTGATATGCTAGTAATGTGTTCAATCTTGCAATAGGTGATGGGAGTATGAAACAAAATCTCTCCCAAACTGGCGCTGGATGTATACTTTTTATGAAATAATCTTGTCCTTTGTCCGAGCCGTTCGATTTCTATACCATCCCCTATATCTACTGTTTAGATTTGTTTTTATATCATTGTTTGTTTTTTGTTATCAAAAGTAGGAAATGGCAAACAATGAGGTTATGGAGGTTAGTGGAGAAAGTGGTGATGGCCCATGGCCAACTAGAAATGAGAAAATCTTCATTTGACTCATGGACGAGGAGGTTAAATCAAAGAAAAGTAGAGAAACTGGCACTTTCACAGGAGAAGCATGGAAAAGGATTAAGAGTGAGTTGAAAAGGCTAACCGCGCACGATTATACAAACGAACAGGTGAAAAGAAAGTACTTCGCGCTTCGTATTCTATTCAACAGCTTCAACTCATTGAAAGCAAACTCCGGTGTTGGTTGGGATAGCACACTTCTGACCATTACTGCTCTAGACGATGTTTGGGAAAGACTTTTCAAGGTAGGAATTTGTTATCGACGGTTCACTTTAGTCATGATAGAATATACTATTATATTTCAACTCATGTATAATAATGCCATGATAGGTTAATAAAAATGCGAGGAAATTCAAAAAAAAAAGGGGATGCCATACTACCATGAGTTGTGCCGCATATTTGGGGACACGTCTGCCACTAGAGTGCATGCTCACTCTTCAAACAAAGTCCCCTCTGGTAGTGATAGTTCAGATCTAGAATTCAAGATAATCGATGAGCCAGAAGTTGAAAGTGCTGGTGGTTCAAAGACCAAGCCCAAGGCTAAAAAGAAGAAGAGAGATTCCATTGCAGCAAACATTTCAAGTGCCTTAAGCATATTTGCTGAAAACGGAAAGAGGATGGTTGATGTAATGGAAAAGAAATTGCACTACTCCCATCTCGGCTGTAGTGGGGTGAGTGAAAGTATGTCCATAGGGGAAATGGGTATTGGCGCTCTTGCTGTCGGAATGAAAGAGTGCCAAGCATTGCTTAATACTATGGAGGACTTGGGTGAAGATTCGTACAATATGGTTTTGGAGAAGCTGCATGGTGACGTTCTTTGGAGGCAAATGTTCTTGGATATGCCTGAGAAAAGGAGAATCGCTTGGATCAAAAAACTTTAGACAATCTTAAATTCTGAAAAGGACTTGAATTTTTGTTAGGTTTTTCATAAGTTATTATAATTATGTTTTATGCTCCTGTGAGGTTGACGTTTGGATGCTGAAATTGTTTTTTCCTTCTAGAACTGTTTTTGAGCTGAAAGTCTAATTATGTTCTGCATATACCAAGTCATTTGTGTGTTGAAAATATGCTTTGTAACTACTGTGTTTCTGCTACGTTTAAGACTGTTTTTTGAGTGATATTTGTATTATATTTATGCTGTTACATTGCTGAAACAAAAAATTTTGCAATACGGATCTTGTATCTGAATTCGACGACGATTCTGAGGATGAAGAGGTGGTGGTTTTGCTAAGTTTGGCACTATATGAATACTATAACATATACATAGACCATAGACCATGTCGAATATCAATGTTAAGGGGCCATGACTATGTCTTAGAAGTCCTCAATGGTCACGAAGATAGGTGTCATCAAAACTTTAGAATGAAGCCTCAAGTGTTCATTGCCTTTTGTGAGGCGTTGAAATTACATGCAAACTTGAAACATTCGCGATACTTGACACTCCAAGAGCAAGTCTGCATTTTTTTGCTCACAATAGGGCGTAATGAAAGGGATCGTGTAGTGCAAGAGATATTTCAACATTCTGGACACACCATATCTATTTACTTCCTTATTGTGATGCCAGTGGTTGCTACTAACTAGTGACTCTATGTTCAATTTGTAGAACTGGCCACTTATGTTTGGAAGTTAAAGCATATAGGCATTTCTTTGTTTTTTTTTATTTGGTAGTTATTTGGCCAAACTATCACAAAGCACGTAATATCCTTTAGTAAAGTAGCTTTTGATAGTTCACATGCCTCTTTGAAACTAGGATTGTGTTGGAGCGATTGATGGTACCCACATATCGGCAAGTGTTCTAGCATCTGATCAAAAACCATATCGTGGTAAACACACTGTTACGACCCAGAATGTAATGGCGGCTTGCTATTTTGATATGCGGTTCACATATGTATTAAGTGGTTGGGAGGGAACTGCTAATAACTCGAGAGTCTTTTTAGAATGTGTTAATAATCCTGCTATGGGATTTCCCAAGCCTCCAGAAGGTAAACAAGAAACTTGTTACAGCTTAATCTTATATATTATCAATTCATTGCTTAGGCTAATGGATAATATGATTTACAGGTAAATACTATGTCGTGAATTCGGGTTACACTAATATGCCGGGTTTTTTATCACCGTATCGAGGAGAGAGGTACCATTTGAACAATTTTCGTGGGCATGGCCGACGACCAAAAAAGATAGAAGAGTGGTTTAACTTTCGTCATTCGTCTTTACGTAATGTTATCGAGCGATGTTTTGGAGTGCTAAAAGCTCTCTTTCCTATATTGAAGCAAATGCCACCGTATAGTGTTCGAACACAAAAGTATATTCTCACAGCTTGTTGTACGGTTCACAATTAGATTAGGATGCATGATGACAATGATGATCTATTCAGAGAATATAGCCAAGAGAATATGGTGATAAGACAATGTCAAAGAGCTAGCGGGAATAGTTCCCAAAATCCAGTTGAGATTGAAATCACTTGTGGTCAACTCCATCATATGTCCAATGTTCGTGATCGGATTGCCAAACAAATTTGGGCTAGCATGAATCATAGTGGATGATACCACTACAAATGTAACTATCATTATTTAAAACTATGTTACCCTTATTTGAGGTTTGAACTCAAAGTGAACATCATTTGTATGCGATTGATGGATTTGAGTTTTGGTTTAAGTAAACGTCCTTATGCTTTTAGTTGATAGGTGTCTATGCAATTGCTCAAAAAATAAATAAATTAGTTGATGGTCGTAGAAAGTTAATCAGCTAAAAGACCAATCATATTGGTGTTAATTGTTTGTATGTGGAACTTTTTGAAGAATAAAAACAAAAACAAAAATGATACTATCAAACATGTTTGTGTTTTCAGTTTTTGTTGTTTTCAAAAAGATTATTACTAAACATGTTTCTTGTTTTTGTTTTTATGAAAACATAAACCTGTTTCTATTTCTAGTTTTTTAAAAACTAAAAAGGTTAGCAAACGCACCCTAAATAATTACTAATCTTCAAGGGAAAACAATAACCAACCCTCTTTTTAAGGCATCCTCACTCGGGCTCAACAACCTCCTCATATTTAGGCATTCAACCCACCACTTCCTTTGGGCTAAATTCCAACGTTCCATATTCACACAAAGTGAGCCTACCCGTTTTACCCAACCACGCTTTTTGGGCTTATCCACAATCACCTTAACCCATTTAATCAAACCACACGGGCTGAGCTTTAAAGAAGAAAGGAAGAAAATCAACTGGTCTCCTATTCTTTTTGGGCCAATAAGCAAATAAAAACCCAACTCATGGAAGAAGTGGACTTGCAATTTTGTAATCAATCAATTACTACAATATACTAAGTAAATGTGTTGTGCGGTCTCAAGCCTTCAAGCACCCATTCCTAATTTTTTAGATTTTTTATTTTTTGAAATTGAGAGATAGAGAGAGATATTTTGGGGGAGTTGGGGAAAAATTATTCAATGCCCCATGGACATTGTCATGTGATGGCCCTATTTATCTTTCCACCACACATTTGTGTGAATTCCATATGTAAGAATGTAGAGCCCACACAAAATATTTTGTTTGTCCCGTGGATTGAACAGGTACAACGCTTGTATATCATATATGTAAGAATCACACCATGTAAATCAATTAGCTGGAATCACCCTTGATGGAGCTGGTTTCCCTCACACAATAGTTGATACAAATTTTGATACAAAGCTAATCGAAGTTGCACGCAAATGATTGAAATCGTTCAATTAGATTAAAATGTGTTTTTAAGACTTCTTGTAAAAAATCAACTCATTCCAATATCGGTAAGGGCTTGATTGGTTCATTGAGTTTTATACTGTAAAATTTAATAGGAATCAACCGAATGAACCGATACCGATATCCGGATGAGTTAAATTTTTATGGAAACTCTTAAAATATGTTTTAAGCAAATTAAAAGGCTTTGACCTTTTGCGCGGGACTTCGAAATGGGGTCCCTCACAAAATTTTTGCCAAAATTTATGTCAAATTTTGTGTGAGAAAACCCGGCCCCCTTAAATTAATTAGCTAGGAGATTCTCTCTCTTAACAGACTCTCTCCCTCAACACATTCGCTCCTGCGTACCCCAATCCAGGGAGGAAATTTCCTTCATCTCTCCTAGATTTTCCCCAAATAACCGACAGCTATATCTTATTGCCTTGTGAAAACAGTTGGTCAGGACTCTTGAGTCTCCCCACCTGTGTATGAGTGATCTTCCGAGGGTTTTTCCTTTCTTTTTTTGTTTCTACTCTATAATAGACTTATTCTTGTATTGGTTGAGTTGTTGGGCTTGGTTGTCTCGTGTACTCTCACAATTGATGTAGTGTCCCGGATTTGTACTCTGTACTTAATATCTGATATAAAAATGATCTCTTCTACTGATTGGAAAAAAAAAAAAAACACTGGAAAAAAATTGTGAAATTTGTTTTCCATTTACAATGTTTTACATATATAAAAGCTAGGGTTTGATTGATCCCTAACTAATAGGGTTTTTTCAAATTCCACGTTATATTATTGTTTGGACTAGGGGTGGCAAATTAAACCCATACCCATTAACAAATCCAGACCCATCAACTAAAAAATAAACTCAACTCAACCCATTTATTAGTTAGGTAAGAATGGGTCCAAACCCAGCTAACCCATTATTAATTGGGTCTTAATTGGGCATCAATTGGGTCAACTTAAATGACCCAATGGGTCATGGAAGTAACCCACCAAAATTTCCTGTCACTTTACCAAATTTCAAAAGGAAAAGGGGTTGGGATCATTGATGGGCGCCGGGGTTGGGATCAATTTCCGTCTCTCTCTCTCTCTCTTTTATTCAATTCTTCTGTGCGAAATTACACACGTCCAAAAATATTTTAAACGGTCCGGATTAAAAATCAATTGTGACTGATAATAATTATTTTGACCAGTCAAAATTGAAAACACATCTCATCCATCGATTGCGCGAATGGACTGGTGAAATTGCGCTCCGTCGTGAATAAGTTTCTCTCATGGTAGTCCTGCATAGGGTTTGGATTAAAAAACTAAGTGACTTATTTTTTTGTCCTTATTCAATTTTTTTTGCATTTTTTTGTTTTGCGTCAAACTTTTGTGACTTATTGATTCGTTTCGACAAGAGGAATCAGAAAAGTAAAAAAGTTTGATCGAAACTTATATAATTTTTTGAATAAAGACAAAAATAATTCAATAAGACAAAAAAATTTACTTATTCTTGTCTTTTTAAATATATTTATGAGTTTCGATCATAATTTTTTACTTTTCCTATTTTTCTCGATGTGACAAATCACTAAGTCACAAAAGTTTGACGCAAAACTATCAAATATGAAAAAAAAATTGAATAAAGACAAAAAAAGATATATACATCTCGCAGTGGGCTAGTTTTGATTCTGGAAAATTCAACTTATGAATGAAAAGTTGGCTTGTTCGTGGATTATTGCTTCGACATGACAGGAGGAATCTAAAAAGTAAAAAATTATGATCGAAACCTAAATTTTTTAAATGAAGACAAAAATAAGCCAATTTTTTCATCTTTATTCAAAAATGGTGAAATTACATGGAGACCCCCTCATCTATACGTTTTGGACACAAACACCCCATAACCTTTAAAAACGCCCAAAAGCACCCCCTCATGTATTACCGTTAACCAAGTGACACCCTTCCGTTTCAGAACCGTTTGTTGCAAGGGCACATGACATTAGTTTTGGCATTTTTAGACAAAAATGCCCTTAATACATTCTCTCTCTCTCTCTCTCTCTCTCTCTCTCTCTCTCTCTCTCTCTCCTACGGCAGCCATAGAAGCTAGCAACACAAACAAACCCAAAATTCCATAGAAGTTGGCAACACAGACAAACCCAGAATTTTCCCAAACTCTTTCTTGTCTTTCTTCTCCGATTCAACGGCAAAACCATCCCAATCCCTTCAAACGCATACACAGCCACACCCAACCCAAATGAAACGAGAAAATTGCACATTCTGTTGGGTAAACACCTACTCTAATTCGCAATCCAAACATGAAACATGGAACAACCTGTTCTTTTGAAAAGAAATCACTTGTACTCAGTAGCAAGGATAAATTTTCAGATGAAACACACTTTTAGTATAAAATCGCAAAAAGGCAAGGAGAAGCAAAACCAAATTATCCATTTATGATCTTAGAAGCCGAAAAAATTCAACGGCAACCCCAAAAAATTTCCATTGGGCAGTTTCGTCGAACAGTTGAAGACATAAGTCACCAACACAAACTGAAAACAACCCATTGCAGCCCTAATTGACCCTAACCTCAACCGATTACAGCCCGCTGCAACCCGAAATAAGAACACGCTAAGAATTCCGGCAATACATAAAAGAAATCATGCGTAAGAGCTATACGAATTTACTGGAAATCCGAAAACTAAGATCAAATGATAAAAGCATATGCAAGCAAAAGAAGACGGACCACACAACTGGAAACAACAACGCCGGGGAGAGGAAAAACCTAAACCCAGATCACGGGAAACCCACTGGTACTCGGACCGATTGCTCAGGAAACCAGATTTGAGGCGTGAACGGCAAAGGCCGTAGGGGAAGATCGACGCTGAGAGTAATGGTGACGGCAGACCAACGGTGATAGGGGCTCTGATCGACGGAGGAAAACCAGACCAAAACGTCGAAGAGGAAAACAGCGACGAACGACGGACGACTAAAGCTGAAACGATGTAGGGGAGAAGGGCCACGGGGCTCTCAGAACGACGGCGGAAGGGGCTCAGATCATGTCGGTGGGGAAGGGAGAGAGGGAGGGGGCGGCCGGGGGGGGGGGGGGGATTGTGGCGGGGGAGGAGGCGGCAGCCTCCCCCCAACCCTTAACGAAGGTCTCGTTGGTTGTACACAGAGAGAGAGTTTTTCTGATGGAGGGTTTGTGGGTTTAGGTCTTGGGGTTGGAGGAGAGAGGGGGTGGGGTTGGGATTTGGCGAGGAGAGGGGTGGATTCGAGAGGGACGGTGGTTTGGTGGGAGGATGTGGAAACTTCCTTTGAGAAGGACAGGGAGGAAGATGCTCTCTCTGCAAAAAGATAAGGACATGGAGGAAGATGAGATGAGATGAGGGAGATGAGTTTTGCTCCGTGTAATATAAGAAGGGCATATTTGTCATTTCATTCATTCCGTTAACGGCATCCACGATTTTTTAATTTTCAGTAAATGAGGGGGTACTTTTGAGCGTTTTAAAAATATGAATGTCGATCGTAATTTTTTACTTTTTAGATTCTTCTCATCTTTATTCAAAAAATATGTATTTTAGCCATTTTAGTATATAGTATGTAATTGGGCTAATGAGTGGGTCGGGTTTGCTTTTAAATAAATGGGTTGGGTTGGGTATGGGTAATTAGACTCATAATTAATGGGTCTAAATGGGTCAATTACCCATTAAACACCCAACCCATTTGCAACTTACCTATTTTGATCCAAACCCGCCCATTTGACACCCCTAGTTTGGACCAAACAAAAGAACTTTAGTCTAGTACTATTTCATACCTCAACGAATGGGCCCAGACTAATTACCAGGGTACAAGGTGCGTGCTGGGCCTGACAGGGGATTTGTAAGTGGGCCTCTGTCCATATATTTAGTGGGAGCTAAGTAATCTTAATAGGGCTGAGGATATGAAAGCCCATATGAAAGACGAGACAAAATCACCAGATGTGTTTACTCGATTAGAAAAAGAAAAAAAAACACCAGATGTGCTAGTTGCATTTTGATAATTTTTTTCTGCAAGGGTTGCATTTTAAGATAATGAGGCCCAATAATTGATGATTAATATTCTTGTTAATGAACAAATTGAAAAATCACATTTTTCGGCTACATATCCCCTGGCCTTGCACAATGGGCCGTTCATTTTCCCTCTAAAATTGCATAGAGGTTGATGTGAGACTGCTGCGTCTGCCAGTAGTATTGTTGAATCTCGTTAGTATAGTGCTCAGTTCGATTTAGTTAAGTCTCGCTGATGATGTGTTTCGAGAAGTTTATTCCTTTTTGGAGTTTTGGCGAGGAGTGTTTTGCGAAATGATTGCTCTATGGTGTTTGGATTCTAAAGAATTCAAGTCAAGGAGGAGATTTGTTGGAAAGTGACTAGAATTCCTTGTTTCAATCGTTTAGGCTTATTTGACTAGAATTTCGATTCTGCGTCGGTTTGGGCTCAGTTTCAATGCTTTCCTACAAATAGAGACCTTTTGGGATTCCTATGGTTTGTCCTTTTGGGTTTATTAAGAAGAGACTCATTTGGATGATATTGTGGAGTTTTGTTATGGGGGCTTGATATTAAGGTTTTGTGTTGTCTCTTTGGGTCCCACCAAGGTTTTGTACTCCCTTTCGGGTTCCACCAAGGTTTTGTTGTCTCTTTGTGTCCTTGTTATGATTGTTTGTTGGTTTGTTTATTCTCTACTTTGATCGTGGCTATCAGAACAATGATTGATGTATTTCCCTCTAACCCAAACGTCTTTCCTTGAAGCACATTTTGCTGAAAATTCATATTTCTTTAGCAGTATCAAAATGAGATAAAGTGCTAGCCAAGAAAAAAGACAACAAGTACCCAGACAATCAGACGAATTCCAACTAAGTATGTGTTGAGAAACGATTTTCAGAACCCAGTAATGACGCGTATAGATTAGACAATAAAAATTGCAAAACCCTACAAGACGGAATTAGAGTTCTACCTCAACTCCCTGTGATACGAACGCTGGTTGAACTTGTTATAGTACACCTTGCTATAAACCACGAATACTGTTCGACAATACCTTACGATTTTTTATCGTATTCCCTGCACGTATGTCTAGAACACGAACCGAGTGTGGACTCTTTCGTGATCTCTTTGCTCTCCCAATATGTGTATCCAATAATATAAAGAATAGCGAGTCTCTTCAATTTGTTACCGTCGAATGGTAGGTAATCAAAATGCTGTTTTTTGTTTTTGTTTTTTTAAAAATCCAATTTAACGACAGTGCCGAAATGAGAAGATAGATAGTTGAATGCAGGTAGAAAAGGTAGGAGAAAATGAGGTGGACCAAAAAAATAGCCTTTCAAAAAAAGAACTACCTTGAGGCAGTGCCAAAACTTGACAAAAAAGCACTTTTCGATGCCAAATTTTGATAATGTCTGAAAACCATTTTGGAACTACCATTGGAGTTGCTCTATCATCCGAACTTTGAACTCTAGAGTAACTTTGGCTTGATTTCCACATTTCTTTAGAAATCAATACTACAAAATAAACAAATATTAATGGAAGCAAATTTAACCACAAGAAAATTGGTGTGAAAAACCGGACTACACTTGTCAAAATACTACCGACAAAAGCTTCTTTTTGTCATCTATTGACAGAAAAATGTTGACTATATGTACAAGTATGTTGACTAAAAAAATATGGAGGTGTACTTCTCCACTCAGTTCACAAAAACAACTGTTTCTCCACTGGCGCCACCTTGTTTTTCTTGGCCACCGGCATCCACACGCCCGCCTAAACTGCCGAAATCTAAGCTCCTGAGTCCGTGCATGCATGGTGGTCCTAATTACTACTACCACGTACCTTCTTCGTGGAAGCTGCAATACATTTTTTTAATTTTATCTTATGCTCCCAATGTGAGATTAATTATGGCATGAGATAATATAAATAACAAACGAGCTCCATCCCACGATCAAGGTCGTATCTTTTTTTTTTTTATTGGCAAAAAGAAGATTTTATTAATCTTTGAAGATGATTAAAGATTATAAGGATCTCGGGCACACCGGCAAAAATCACTCAAGAACCACACCTAGAGGTTGGCAAAAAACCAACTAAAAACATCACAAGAAGCACAAAAACCTCAGAACAGCTCAACAGCCTAACACTAAAACAGCTACAAACCGAAGGATCAAGGTTGTATCTTAGGAAATATAGATATTTCTTTGGGTAAAATCCACTTTGAACACTTGTAAGAAAAAAAAAAAAATCCACTTTGAACCATAGGGGATGTATTTGCATGCATGGCTCAAACCACAGGGAGTCAAACTGGATTTTGCCCTATTTCTTTCTCAAACTTTTTTTTTTTTTTTGGGATTACGCTTTCTTTCTCAAACTTTAAACATGAATATTTCATTCTCGCTCCCATATGGAAACAATGAAATTTAGAATACATTGCATTGTTGCCAAAAGAAATACGCTGGCCGGTTTCCGTTGATTATTGGAAGTTATTTTTTGGAATACATTTCATTTCATTGAGGAATGCATCTCCTAAATCGAGTTCATGATTCACTACTTTGTCTCTCCGGAAAATCCATCTCTCGCTTTTTGTCTGTTTGACGCCCTAATTAAAATTTTCTTTTCGTGGACAATAAACCCAGGATTAGGCTTTCGATTTCTTAATTTTTGTGTTGAATCTGCTAATAATGTTGTGTCGTAAAAAGATAGGACTGGCGAATGGTTCAAGGTCAACTCATGCTGGTAATTAATATAAGGTTAAATTCATGTATCTTACGGTGGTTTTCGAAATATATAATACGAAACCAATACATAATTCATTAGGGGTTTGGTTTCCAAGAAAAAGACATCAAATAAATTCTATTTAATTAGCATTGTTCGAAGCTTGATCCAGATCTAGATTCATAGTGCTGTTCAAGGAATTTTTTTTTCTTAATGCTAAATCAGTCCTTTTGGATTCATTTGGTGCTGAATGCAATGCGATCCGTCTCCTAAGCTTGTGTAGTATTTAGTGAACTAGTCCTTTTCTTCTTCTTTTTACAAAAAAAAAAATTCCTTACCTCGATCAAGACGTGGAGCTAGTTTTACACGCATCATAATCTCGCAAAAAAGACGACAAAGCCCATATAAATTGGTCTCGCGAGAATAATAGAACCTTGCAGATTTCAAATATGAGATCAAGGAGGGGAAAAACTTCTGAACTAATTGTTACTCCATCCGTCCCCATTTTTTAGGCACACGTTCCATTAATTCTAATTGGATAGTAAATTGGTTATATTATTCAATGGTAACACTTTTTATATGCAATATGAATCTTATTTGATAGCTATCGATCAGTACTATTGAAAATAAGTTTTTGTTTTTTCCTTTTTTTTTTTGCATTTTTAGTTTTGCGCCAATTTTTTGTGGATTATTGATCATCTCGATAAGAGGAATCGGAAAAGTATTTCTTTTTTACTTTTCCTCAAATATTTTGAAAAATAACCACTCTTTAGCAAAATAAGTCGGCTTATTTGGCTAAAAAGTTGTTATTTCCCAAAATATTTGAATAAAATAAAAAAAATTACTTTTTCAATTCTTCTCGTCGAGATGAATCAATACTCCACAAAAATTAAGTACAAAACTAACAAATCCAAAAAAATATCAAATACAGACAAAACAACTTATTTTCAAATAAGTTTAGTAGAAGCCACCCGTAATCAACTAAAGAGAGTTCATTTACGTAGTTGCTTTGCAGATGTCTGGTAATCTGTTAGACAATCGTTACATCAATATACAATAACTTTAATCTTTCAAGCTATCGATCTCTTATATTTTTTATTTTTGTTTTTTTGGCGATCATTGTTCACACATATTTTAACCAACCCCGCCCCTTTGTAAAATATTGTTTGCTTTGACTGCCCAAACTACCTTAAACCTCCCATGTAAGTCACACATCCATTATTGCAGGACGAGCAGGCTCAAGTGTGAACTTTCTAAGGGTGCTTTGGCTTCCTTAATGCTTTAAAATGCTATGTACAAGGTAGGATCATGATTTATTATATACTAGTGTTTGCCCGTGCCTACGGCACTACGCACTTCAGTAGTGCCGTAGGCACGGGCATTTTTATAATATATATATATATACTTTTTTATGCCAATACCAGAAGCCAAACAGTGGATAAAAAGAACCGATCGTATTTTTGTAATATATTTGTAAGAGTGTGGGTGTTTTCTTAAGAGAGTTGGAGAGCACACATCAACCCTTAGATCAAATGAATCTCAGCCCTTAGATCAACTTGTGTTTGTGTGGTCCCCATACCCTTGTGTTTTATTAGGTAAATATATATATATAGTACTAAAATTTGCATTCACTAAGCAATATAAAAGTACCTGGATAACCCATATATACAACAAAAAATATTCTATGCCCATGGCCCCTTCTCCACCATACAAACTGTCAGTGGAGCCCAACAAAAAATGCATGCATCATGTGGTGGAGAAGTGCTAGAGCATGACGTGGCAGTGCTCCAAGAATACTGAATAGTTACTCACCATTTAGATGTCTACAGAAACTCTCTACCAGAGCGCGCTTCCAATCTGGCTATGGGGCTTCACAAATATGATATCAGTTATAAGAAATAAGATTTTTTTTCCCCATAATTAGTTAAAATTATGGAAAAATAATGAAGAGGATGCTACCATGCACAATTAGAGTGAAGAACACCAACATGAGATTTTAGAACTAAAACAAATGTACGTAATCTCAAGTTAAATACTCAAGAAATCTTCAACAATAGAAAAAGAAGTAAATTAATTAAACAAAGAAGAAACAAAAACAAACTCAAATCGTATGTGCTATAAGCTCAAGAACCTATTCATTCCATTCTCATTTTGTTTCATGAAAACAAAAGCCCTACCACCATGGCTTCATGTAGGTTACGAAACTAGCTAGCTAGCTAGGCGAACAAAAAAAATGAAACGAACTAAGAAAACATGCATGACAATTAAGGAGATCGATCGAAGTCCTGAAAAATGATCGAATACATTACATTAATTAATTTTATCATTCTTCATATTTCATTTCGATTCCCAATCCTACTACTCTCCATCTGATCCTTGTATTTCCTCAATACCCCATCAATAGCAATATCGAAAGCGTCTCTTGTATTCTCTGACCCCGTACTTGATTTTGCATACAGAAACCTCGGTATATATTCTATTACTTTCTCTCTCATTCGTTTCACTTCCTCCCTCCCATACCCTCTCAACACTTTCCTTATATCTGTTCCGTTACGCACGTCGTCACGGTGTATGAAAACCGAGTAACTCTCGGTCTCACTCGGCAAGAACAACTCGTACTGCAAGTAAGCTGTCCGTCTCCAGAAAAATACCGGTATCGAACCGGCCAACATGCAATCGAAAACCGACCGCCGTGTGAATCCATCCCCCCTCGGCTGGAGACAAAAATTGGAGTCGAGAAACGCTGCCATGATCACCGTCGTCCCGTCGACGCAGTTTTTCTTCTGGCCGCAATCCACGTGGCGGCATGAGTTTGGCTTGTTGAGGCATTGTTTCCGTAAAATCCCACGGAAATCGTTCTTGATTGATTTGCGAGCGCCGCCGACGAAGGTGAATAGGTGGTTCCGGCGACGGCTCCGGACGAATTTCTGCCACTCGGTAATATCGGATTCTGACCTGGGATGAAATGCGGTGGGGTAGGGTACACCGATTTCAAGGTTTTCCCACATGTTTCGCTCGACGGATAGACGGATGACGTTCTTAATCTCCGGCATATGGAGGAAGCTGGACCCCCAATCGCCATCCGCTTCTCTCAACCGCCGGAAATCCCATGTCATCCGTCCAAGCATGATGAAATGATTGGAGCCTTTCGACCTATTCCACCATTTCTGTTCCTGGACCCACTTAATCAACATCTCACAATGCCGATCGCGTTCTCTACCGGTATAGTTGCCCCACAAGTATTTTGTCACCGCGAGCCCAGCATAAAACGGTATGTAGAAAGCCGTAGCGGATTCCGGCTCTAGGGTTCGGCACTTGTAATTCAGCATCCGATTGTGGTACACCACCTCGCCCCAAAAAAGATCGGTCTGGTACCACGCCGGGAGAATACTCTCCGGTACGATCTTGGCAAGCTCTTTGGCCTCCGGTCCGAAACCGTCGTTCAAACTTGTGTTGCATTTGTTATGCCACGGGTCTAATTCGTTGCAATCGTTCATGAGATCGTAATTGAACATCCGGGGGAGATCATAGACGTAAATCTGACCAGATTCGCAGCCTTTGTTCGGCAAGCTGCCGTAAGTTTTGGACGTGATATTTAGCACGTCTTTGTTTGCCAAGCTGCCGTAAGTGTTGGATGTGATATTCAACACGCCTTCGTTCGGCAAGCTGCCGCGCGTTTCCGAGGAGACATCTAACACTATCCTAGATTCTCCGGCTTGAGATGACGGTGATGGTTTAGGGGATTCGAATCGAGAGAGATGGTAGGTGCGAGTGAGGTATAAACCGAGGAGTACTTGGAAAAGGATTACGACGAAGGCTAAACTGCGACGGATTGGAGTAAGGTGGGAGAGGAATGATCTTACTGTGTATTCAAGGTGTGGGGATTTAGGCTGCTTTTTTAGGGCTTGGAATTCGGTCGGCGGGTCGCCGAAAGTTGGAAGAAACATTGGATTAGATATGGAGAGAGAGAGAGAGAGAGAGAGAGAGAGGATCTGTTTGATGAATGGGGTTGAGGTGTGAAGTAGAATTGGTGTTTTAAGCAGCTAAGTAGTATGTATTTATAGAAATGGGTTACTCATTGGTGTGTACATTTTTGTGAAATTGTGGCATAAATTAAAAGCTTCACAAAAGTATTTTCTATTGAACCTTGCTACTGGTACATAAATCTGTGCACAGATTTTTTTGTGGGGCCCACTATAGGTCCCACACAAGTGATTCAAGCCGTTCATTATGTTTAAAACATTATTTCAAGTACCTCGCGAAAAATCAGCTCAATTCGATACCTATAAGTGCTTGATCTAATCATTTAACTTTTCATTCGGGTTTTTAAAGAATGGAAAGTTAGACAATTAGATCAAGCACTTATAGGTGTCGGATTGAGCTGATTTTTTGCGGAAACACTTGAAAAAATGTTTTAAACATAATGAACGGCTCGGATCACTTGTGTGGGACTCGTAGTGGGCCCCACAAAAAAATCTGTGCACAGATTACTGTACCAGTAGACTTTCGGATTTTCTATTACTGTCCTTATGGAAGAATTTTTTTTAACAATCCATCATTAGTTTAATTCAATTTTCTTTTTTGATAATTGGATGTCCGGACCAATTTGAGCGCACATTGACTAATTTCAGGCTCTGAAGGTAACGACCGGACATAACCCCTATGTAATCCCAAGGTTTGAAATGTTAAAAAAAATAAACTTGTAAGGGCAAGGAGGTGAAATCACTTCATCTCACCTATACCCCACTCTCTAATTAACCCACTATTCATAAGCATACTTGCACACAAGAGTGTATGCCTAACTAACGAGTAGTATATAGAGAAGGGGAGTAGTAATTAGGGATAACTTTGACAAGGGAAGTTTTATACACGATCACAAGGTAACTGGAGCTAGGATTTTGGCCCGAGGGTTTGCCTTCTTATGGGCTTAACTTAAATTTGAAAATTGTTCTTATTTGAATTTTTTCCGCATTTGTTAGTTTTGCACCAAAATTTTGTGGGTTATTGATTCGAATCGAAAAAGTAAAAAAATTTCACTTTTACTCAAATATTTTGAGAAATAACAATTTTTTTAGCGTAAAAAGTCACTTTTTGCTCTAAAAAATGGTTATTTATCAAAATATTTGGGTAAAAGTAAAGAAATTTTACTTTTCCAATTCCTCTTGTTGAGACGAATGAATAGCCGTCAAAATTTTGGCGCAAAACTAATAAAAGCGAAAAAAATTCAAATAAGGACAAAATTCTCAGATTTAAGTTAAGTTCATAAGAACGCAGAGAGTATTTTTATCTAGACATGTTTTTATTTTATCATAACTTTTTTGGTTTCAATATAATAGTACTACCTCTATTCTAATTTATTTGTTATTTTAGGGACTTCGTTCTATCTTCTAATTTATAATCTTTTTGGTAATTTTAAAAATACTGTTTAAAAGAACTAAATGAGATCTGTCAAATGAGTTCCACATTGCATATAAAAAGTATTATCAATTGAAAAATATTACCAATTTTTTATTTGGTTAGGATATGACGAGAGGCTAAAAAATTTGGACGAAAGGGAGAACAAGATTTGTTAAATTGAAACTATTTTAGCCTAATGCGTTAAAATATATGAAGCAAAATAAATACTCCCTCTGTTCCAAATTGAGAGTCCATTATTCTATTTTAGGTTGTTCCAAAATGATCGTCTTTTTTCAAAAATGGAAGGCAAAATTTGGTGATTTTCCAAAAGTGTCATTCAAAGGTGAATATAAGTGTTATAAAATAGGTAGAATATAGGGGTAATGGTAGAAATAATAAGCATTGTAGGTGTAATCATTGCATGTCTCCCTAAATAGTTGAAATTCCCAAAAGGGACTCTCAATTTAAAACGGAGGGAGTAAAAGATTAGTTTGTTTCAGATCTCTCCGAGAACTATGCACGAGAAGGGTGCGATTCATCCCCACCAAAGTCCACACGGACAAAAAAATCAGTTCATCTGCTTATGAAATTAGCGTACGTCAACTTTGCATAACACTCTTGGAATAGTTTAAACGAAAATTTTGAGCAATGAAATAAATATGAAGGAATTTGCATAACCGAAGCACAAATTAATCGATTTCCTGCCTCTTTCAAAGCCTAACACATGGGTGTCAGGGCCTTCGGTAATTCCAGGAGGGGGATGTGATTAGAAAAGTGAACATCGACCCCCGTCCATTGAAGAAGAGACCTACTTGATTGATACCATTCTATACTCAGTACATATGAAGGGGGGGAGGTAACTATTTGAAAATATAAATTTGTCAACGCCAATTGTAAAACCCTATGCGCTATTTATGGGACCTTGCTATGGAAACCGACGCTGGCCAGTTGCAGATATCAAGGGTATTGATCCTACACTGCTTAAACCCAATCATGGACAGTTGCAGATATCAAGGGTATCGATCCTACACTTTGCTCACACCATATCGCTTTGGAGGATAACGTCAAGCCATCTCGACAACCACAACGCTGCTTAAACCCAATCATGAAAGATGTAGTTCGCGCTGAGGGTTCTGAAGTTGTTGGATGTTGGGATCATCTACCCCATCGCTGATAGCAAGTGGGTGAGTCCAATCCAGGTTGTACCGAAGAAATCCGGGGTGACAGTTGTACGGAACGAGGAGAATGAGCTTGTGCCCACTCGAGTTCAGACGGGATGGAGAGTATGTATCGATTACCGGAAACTTAATGCAAGCACCAGAAAAGACCACTTTCCTTTGCCGTTCATCGATCAAATATTGGAAAGGATAGTCGGGCATGCGTTTTACTGCTTCTTGGATGGGTATTCCGGGTATAATCAGATCGAGGTCGCTTTAGAGGATCAAGAGAAGACCACATTCACCTGTCCTTTTGGAACATTTGCTTACCGCCGGATGCCGTTTGGTTTGTGCAACGCTCCGGGAATGTTTTCAAGGTGTATGATGGGTATTTTCAGTGACATGGTTGAAAAGATCGTAGAAGTTTTCATGGACGATTTCTCGGTTTTTGGCGATTCTTTTGAGTCTTGTTTGGCCAATCTCGAGAAGGTTTTGATGAGATGTGAAGAAAAGAATTTGGTACTCAATTGGGAAAAATGTCATTTCATGGTCACTCAAGGGATTGTCTTGGGGCACATTGTTTCTTCCGATGGTATCGCGGTAGATAAGGCAAAGATCGACCTCATTTCCAATCTCCCGACTCCAAAGTGTGTGAAGGATATTCGTTCATTTCTCGGGCATGCCGGATTCTATCGCCGATTCATCAAGGATTTTAGTGCTATCTCTCAGCCCCTTTGCCATCTCCTTTCCAAAGATGTTCCATTTGAGTGGACCCCCGCGTGCGAGCAAGCGTTTGTCAAGTTGAAAGCTAGTCTCACCACTCCTCCAATTGTGCAATCGCTGGATTGGAGTCTCCCGTTTGAGCTTATGTGTGATGCAAATGACTATGCCGTAGGTGCTGTTTTGGGACAAAGGAAGGACAAGCATCCGTACGTGATTCATTATGCAAGCAAGACCTTGAATGATGCTCAAGTCAATTACACTACCACTGAAAAGGAGTTACTTGCTGTGGTGTTTGCTCTCGACAAGTTTCGATCGTACTTGATAGTGTAGACACCCCAATTTGGCCTAACGATTATTTCAAGTCCCACCTTGGGACAATCCCGATGATGAAATGGATACAGTGATTGCTGATTGCTTCCTTGAGGACCTTAGGACTTTCGGTGAGAACTTTGACCACTTAGAGGACCCAATTCAAAGCCATACAGCCTTTCAGACAGAAATACAAAAGCCTAGGAAAATCCATCTGACGGCCGTAACATCGATCCCACGGCCATAACATCAATCCCTCGCCCGAGCAACCTGTTGCCAGCAAAATCTCCCTGAGAGATCAATCCCTCGGCCGCAAGATCTATCCTTCGGCCGAGACATCCATTACACGGCCGCAACATCCATTACTCGGCCGCCAGATCGACCTTTTTCCAGACTCTCGAACGTTCTGTCAGACGTTTGGTTTGATCCAACTACACTACATTTCCGATGCGTTCGGGCTACGCTCAGAGATTACGACGTAGAGTTTGAGATGCATTGCAATTGCAATTGCCATCTCGTGATTTGATTGGCCGGAGTGAGTCATCCCTATGCCTATATAAAGGGGCCTTTGGGTTCCGAAATATACACACAAAGAAATTGAGATACCTACACACTCAATCAAGCCACGAAACTCTGTCAAAATACTCTCTCAATCCCATACTCCAAAAGCCCTAACCTTCCGAAGGTAGCCGTCAATCCGGCGATCAAACCCCGAAGTTCAAACCCTAACTCTAGGGTTCTCGATCAAGCAATCAATCAATCACGCCTAATCCAAAGCAATCAAGCAACTGAGGGATCAAGGTGGTGAGGCCCAACGGCCTCTGGTTTGTTTTATTTCCTGTCAATAATCATGATTTTAGCGTTTTGATTATTTACTAACGTTTCTGTCTGGTGTGAGGAAGAACATCGACCGGGGCTTCGATCCCTCGGCCGATATATCAAACCAGGAGGATCCCTCGGCCGTGACATCCATTCACCGACCGCGAGATCCATTACCCTGGGACAACTTTGTTTGTTTCCTGCTTTCTGATGCATGCTTCAATTACAGTCCTGGCTCACTTTACTTACTGTTTAAAGGATTAATTAAACAGACTATGTGTTAGAATTAAATAAAGCATCTACACGTCTTATGTTGAATGATTATGGGCCAGTCTCGCGACTGGGCAAAGAGGGGTGCCTAACACCTTTCCCTTATTGTACTTTTGGCTCCCGTATCCAGAATCTCTGTCTATTTTCCCAGTTTTAATAAACTGGGTGGCGACTCTGTTTTGATGATAACCGCTATCATGTGGCGATATTCCTAGCCATGGGAATGTCCATGATTTTGGTTTACGAAGCAAGCAACCAATCGAGCAAACAAATGTGATCAACCTGTATGGCGATGCCCCGTTTGGGAGGTGTCTACAGTTTTTGGCGACTCTGCTGGGGATGTGAGAGCCATAACCAAAAAGTTCAACATAAGACTAATACAAGCCTTGTCTAATTCATCTATCATATGCATCGAGCGGGCAACCCGTTGAGTTCACCCGATATCCCGGCATGGCACGAGCTATGTTGGGGGTTCCAGCAAACTCCACAGTCACTCGTACCTAGTGGTATATCAAAAAGGGAATCACCCAATCACCGCCTATGATGGGTTGGAGAGAGGATTGATGCCCTTTGACAACGGAGCACCCTGAAACTACCAAAAACCTTGCATGCTTTAGAAAGCCATAGAACTTATCAAACTAAGACAGGAACCTACAGGTTAGGAACCTACTTGCATTTTCACTTCCAAGTCCTTCCTCACACCTTGTATCATCTGTTGTTGTAAATAACTTTTTCTGTGCAGAAGGGTTGGGATTTTCAGCCTAAATCCTAACCTTACACAAGCCAAGTACTGACTTACAGGTACTCTACTTTTCAAAGCAGACACAATAAGTAAAACAAAGAAGCAACCACAGCCAATTTTATACTCTTACAACACTCGAAGTCACGCCAAACAGAGGTCCTTGCAGCCGTCTCGTCTGTCACCCTCACTGGCCAAAACACCTACACTGCTACGGTCCCAATCACTTTCAGGGACTCCGCGGTCATCTCCTCAACAAACTCAATCATCTACCAAATCCTAAGCTTCGTCAAGCAACCCTTCTACCTTCATGGCAGACAACGACGCCACTATTGCCGAGCTCCAAGCTCAAATCACTGCGCTACTAGCAGAAAAGGCAGCTAGAGATGCTGAGGATGAGGAAAAATCAATGGAAGACGAGAACCCCCATAAAGTGATATTGGCAGAAAGTCCTGAGTTGACCAAACAAGTCAAGGAAATCAAACAAGCCTTGGCTCGTTCGCAAGGGGATCAAATTCTGGATTTCGAGGGACTTTGCCTCTTCCCAGAATCCAAGCTGCCTGAGAATTTCAAGATGCCCAACATTGAGAAGTTCAATGGAACTGGCAACCCTACCAGTCATGTTCGCCATGTTATCAACACCCTGAAGCCGATGGGCTTGAACGACGAGCTCATCGCCCAGTTGTTCCAACGAACCCTCACCGGAAGTGCTCTCGACTGGTTCCTCACTTTGGAGTTTGTACATTATCAAACTTGGCCAGAAATCGCCAATGCTTTCGTCAAGCAATATGCATACAACGTCCAAATTGAACTAACAACTCGAGACTTGGAAATGACCAAACAGGATTCCAATGAGGACTTCGCCACCTTTGTGGCAAGATGGAGGGAAAAGGCTGCCAAGATGAAGAACCGTCCCTCCGAGGAAGACCAAGTGAGGATAGTTGTCAAAAATTTACAACCCAAGTACCTCACGCACATTTGCACTCAGGCTATCACCGATTTCAAGCGCTTGCATGCCACTGGGTTGCAAATCGAAGATGGAATCAAGCTCTACCTAAGAAAACCTCCTCTAGCCGTACATCTCACGCCTCCGTGAATGCCCTTGGCTCTTTGTCTCAAGACCCTTTCCAAACTAGCCCATCCCGAAGTTCAAATCGACCTCGTCGCAACTTTGATCCTCTCTATATGACCTTGTCCCAAGCTTTGACCATCCTTAGCCGTCAAGGGCATCTTAAACCTCTAAACAAGCCACTTCCTCCGCCGCCCTATGGTCCAAACCATGATCTAAACAAGCAATGCGCCTATCACCAACATCCTGGGCACGAAACAGACAATTGTATGCGTCTTCGTCACGACATTCAAGATCTTATTGATAGTCGAACCATAAAACCACCAAAACCTGATGGGCAAGCTAACCCACTCCCTACTCATAATGCCGAACCACCACCTCGAAGCATCAATCTCATAAACCTATCTCACAACCCCACATACAATCCTGGCCAATACATTGTCCAAAACAACCAAGCCAAGCCAACCTTTACCTTCCCAGAGGAAGATGAATGTTTCATGATGGAGGAGGAAGAAAACAATGAGTCCGATCAATCGGAAGTGATCGATCCTAACATGTCTGACAAAAGTAATGAGGAAGAACAAGCAAAGGGGAAAGTGACTTTGATGAAATGGAAGGAGAATGCGATGATCCACTCGATGGAATCTCCTTAACATCACTATTCGGCCAAGGGGAAGTAACTAATGACTGCATAATCAACGAGAAGGAAAAAAGAGGTGATGAAAATCCAGACTGACATTTCCATTTGAGGGACAACTCATGTCTCAAAGAGGTAGCCACCGTGCAAGCCATGAAGATGGATCCAGTACAAAGGCTCTGTTTGGCAAAGAAGAGGGTTGAAAAGAGTATAAAGTTGCGAAAGGCAAAGGTTTTGAAAACGACCTCGAAATGCTATGGTAGCTAAGAAGTCACAACATGGCAAAGAACATTAAACATTGCTTTTATCAAACTAAAACATGTTTTGAGCCCCTGCTTGGGCATTTAATTTCTGCTAAGTGAATTCCTATTTCATCTTCTAGACTATGCTTATTCAATGATTTACTTCCTAAATTGCAATTGCCAAACACTATAGTCTCTTTGCCAAATGAAGGAAACTTCAAGGAACCAAGTTCTTTGTGTCTCTGACAAAAGGGAAGGAAGGGATGAACTTTAGTTACTTAAGAAACTAGGTTTTTGTCAAAACTTAGAAAGAAGACACTATCTCCGCGAGAACACTTAGGGTTAGCTCGCCCATTATGAAGGTACAAACACAAGGGAGATTTAGAAAAGTATCTCCATCAAATTCCTCTCCAAAACGCAGAAACCCTCTTGAGAGAAGTGCTCGTTGGGTAACCTGAAAACCCAAGCAAAAGTAAGAGCAAAGCCTGCTAGGGCAAGAAAATGCAAAAATGCAGCCTAGGCAAAAGTTAAGGCATTCAAAGAAAAGCTCGCTAGGGACTCAACCTCCATTAGGTAACCTAGGCAAAATCAAGAGCATGTGAGAAGAAAAACCAAGAGTGAAAACTCAACCTCAAAGGTAATGATTTTGGAACTACGTAAAAGGCATGATTCCCTGATTGGGATACGTAGGCAATCTCATATCGAGATGCGGCCCAAACATTTGGAGAGAAGGAAAAACATCAACAAATTTGTACTCAATGATAGGCATACCTAACCCTGCGTATTGAGCTCGCAAAAGATGAGTATACTTTTCTCAAAGAATTGGCAACAGCAATAGACACAAGAATTATTGCTCATCCCCTCTAACCTAAAGGTAATTGACACAATGAGCAAGATACCTTGAAAACTCCCGAGTTTGGCAATCGGACTATGGAACATGGCAAAAGCAAAAGGCAAGAAAATCAAAACCAAGCATAAGAAGGAAGAGAAAAGAGGATGCCACTTGGCCAAAACAAAATCTACCTTTGGAAAATCAAAGTAACGGCCGAAGAATCAATACATCGGCCACAATATCAATTCTTTAACCGAGTAATCGATTCTTCGGCCAATATTTCATTTTCACACAAATTGCTATCTATCAGCAAATACTTGTTCAAAAAGCCATGTTCTGACTATCGCATGCAAACTCAAGACATCTAGGGGCATAAAAAGCATTTCTCATTTCATGAACAAAAGCTTGCCTACAAAATCATCACTGTGGTTGTTTTCACTATACAAATACAGTTTCTGCTTCTCTGTTTGCTAACCATGAACAGGAAGGAAAAAGAAAATCCTAAAGCTGGTCGTGACGCCGTCTTCGAGACGATCTCTAAGATGAAGAAGGGGATTACTGGCTATCCTCCCCACTGACAGCTGATGCTCACTCAGCCTCAAAGCTACAAGGAAAAGAATGCAAAACAAGGGGCAAGCACCAAGCGCCTCTTCTCCGTCATCAGAATGGAAGGAGACAAAGGAAAGGGCCCATGGCCAAACCAAAGCAACTGGAGGAACAATAGGTAAAACCAAGGAAAAATGGCAGTACTCCATACAGTCACCTGCCTAAAGAAGGAAACCCGCCTAGTCTCTGATCTGAGCATTCTCCAAGTCTACTTTAGACATCGAAGAAGTAGATCTCATCAACGCCGAAGGAGGAGGAGGAACAAACTGAAGATCCTCAGCACGCAGGCGCCACTGGCTGGCCACCCAATCACATAAGTACCAGGCTTAACAAAAGGGACCCTCGAACAGGCTACGAGTACAATTTGGAACCCTGGAAAGAGGGGTGTCCTCTGATACACCACTCCAAGGGTCGAACCTCGCCTACAAACAAAGTCTAAATCAGCCACAGCACAGAGGAATGGAGATCTAAAAACAAGGAATGCAAGGGGTACCTGGTCAACCATCAATCGGTCCAAAACTCGTTGCCAAGGCTCAAAATTGGCAACCGTGGCTTCAGTTGCCCCACCAACCATCGCTCGTAGCAAGGGAAAAATCACAACTAGAAAAGAAGGAGGATATACCTTAAAGCACTCGGTAGTGACCGCCAAGGATAAAACTCTTGTCCCGCGAACAAGCTCCAAGACCACCGTACAAAGTGGCCAAAGCAGACGAGCCCCAGTCAAACTCTCGAATAGCTCCCAAGTGCTGTAGAGGGGCCAAAAACTGTGTGTGTACCGAACTATCCTTGTTGGCAAACAACGTTTGCCCAAGGAGGTAAAAGAGGAAGGCCCGCGTCAACTACTCAGCGCTCACCTGGGTCAGAATATTAGCCACCGCGAAAGTCTTGCTTAGCCAAGCAAGATCAACGTGACCTCGAGAACGAACAGGGGGCACCTTGCCCAGAAACCACCTCAAAGTACCGTCTCGCTCCCAAAGCCGGGGGTCAACTCGAAGAGCCACTTCGCCTATCCGCAAGCCAGTCAGCAAAGAAAAATCACCCGGAGTGATAGTCATCTCGCCAGCAGCAGGGAATTGGAAGGTATTAGTGGTGTCCCACCACCTCTCAACCAGTGAAGTCATCAGTGACCAATCCATCTTTGGAAGATCGAGGCCCAGAACGAATGCCTCGAAACCCGCAACACGTACTAGTTCCCGAGCCTGCTCTGGTAGCTTCAGGAACCATCTATGCACCTCCTTGCCTCCACCGCGAGCTTCCAGCCTCCTATTCCTCTGCCAAAGACAAAAGGGAGTTAATCTCATGATTGCACAAACAAAGAAAATGCCAAGGGGCGTCAAATTAACATTTAAAAGCATGCATTGCCTGAACAGGGGGCATAGTTATTTTAGTTTCCTTAAACAAAAATAAATTCAACCCGAACATGGGTTCCTCACGTTCACGCTCCTAGCCAAAAGGGATTTTTCGTCCCGCAAGCAAAAAAAAATCTTATTCTAAATACAAGGATTTCCGAAACTCTGAACTAAAGTAAACTTTTTACTTTTTCAGGAAACTCACCGGTACATTCAGAACGCTCAGATGATGCTCAGGCTCTCTGCGAACTATCTCGGCCCATGGGTCACCAACTGGAGGATGGTACTGCAGGAAACCGCCATAACCCAGCCTACGCGAAGGAAGAGCATAGGTAGCAGGATCAAACAAACCGGGCTCCTCAATCGCCTCCTCATCGGAAGACGAATGCTCGCACCTACATGGAGGGTGCGAAGATGAACCTGCAACACCCGAAGATGGCGTGGCCATCACGTCCAGGCCAAGAAAGAAAGAAAACCAACGGTTTCAATGAAACCAAAGCCAGCAGCAACGGCAACAGCAGCGGTAGCCGGAAAAGATGGTCGCCGGAGATGATGGTGGCCGACGGTAGTGGAGGGCGGCGATGTACGACGGTCGTCGAACGAGAGGAACGGGGGAGAATAAGGGAGGAGGAGAGGAAAAGATTAATTGGGCCGTGAGATCGATTTAACTGAACTTGAATCGATTTCCTGGCTTTTGGCGTTCTCACGGCCGAGACATGCATCCTTCGGCCGAGACATCAATTCTTCGGCCGAGAGATCGATCTCCTGGCCCCTTAATCAATTTCCCTCAGCAGCGACATATCATGCTCAGTGCACCAATTCAAGCCACCATGACTTCTGAGTCCTCAAAAGCCTTGGGGGCATCCCCAAGCCAGTGCAACATGATCAAAACCAGCCTTGGGGGCATGCCCAAGCATCGAAAATCTCTCTCCACAAACTACTGGTTAGCAAAACAAGACACTCAGCAGCCCTGAGCTTAAAACTTCAACGGCTCCAAGCCCATTATTGGCAGGCTCTACGCCCATATCAACTCACTCAGCGGCTCTACGCCTTCAACGGCTCTACACTCATTATCTCAACAGGCTCGAAGCCTATATTTATCAACTCAGCGGCTCGAAGCCCATTACTTCCACAGGCTCAAAGCCTATGCCTACCATCTCAATGGCTCCAGGCCCTCGACTTAGCAGCTCTATGCCCGCTGTCACGGCTCTACGCCCATCATCTCACCAAAGCGGCTCTACGCCTTTTTACTCAGCGACTCAAAGCCCATTACCTCAACAGGCTCGAAGCCTACGTCTACTATCACCCAGCGGCTCGAAGCCCTTTATCTCAGCAGCTCTGTGCTCAATATCATGGCAATAGGCTCTACGCCTGTTATCACAACTCAGCGGCTCCAAGCCCACCGTTTCAAATGGCTCAAAGCCGTAAACAACCAATCTCAGCGGCTCAAAGCCTATCATCTCAACTGGCTCAAAGCCGTAAACAAGCAATCTCAGCGGCTCAAAGCCTATCATCTCAACTGGCTCAAAGCCGTAAACAAGCAATCTCAGCGGCTCAAAGCCCATCATCTCAACTGGCTCGAAGCCGTAAACAAGCAACAGGCTCTAAGCCGCCCCAACAATCAAGACATCTATTCTCAGGCTCTACGCCTGAATGTTCAAAAATCTAACATTTTTGAATGCTCAAGCTCTACGCTTGGATGCCCAACCACTTTGTACTGGATGCTCAAGTCATATACTTGAATGCTCAAGCTCTACGCTTGGATGCCCAACCACTGCGTACTGGACGCTCAAAGCCTGTACTTTGAATGCTCGGATTCTGCCATCCGAATGCTCGAGCTCTCCGCTCTGAATGCTCAAGTTCGGAACTTGATAGAAGCTCTAAGCTTAAAACAAACACACATGCACGGGCCCGTGCACATTTGCATTTATCACATCGAGTCTGCATCATCGTATCTGTTCACATCTAACAAACAAAGCATTGCACATATACACTCTGCATATCTCTCATGAAACAGGTCAACCCTGCAATCAACCGGCTCTATGCCTCGGTTTTATTGATCGGCCCAACGCCTCGATCCATTGGCTCCGCGTCAACACCTATGATGAGAAAGCTCCGTGCACAGACCATCAGAATGCAACCAGCTCTATGCTTCGGTTCATATCACGTCAAGCTCTAAGCTCCGACAACTCAGGTCCACGCCTCAATCACTTCAGCTCCATGCCTCAATTCCTTCACCTCATGCCCTTGCCTTATACCGGCTCCGTGCTTCGGTTCCATCAAGCTCTAAGCTTACCTCAGCCTCCGCCTCATAAACCACAGCAGCTCCACGCCTCAAATCTAATCACTTCTGCTCTCGCCTTATGATCAACACCAGCTCCGTGCTTCGGTCCTATCACTCACCTCAAGCTCTCGCCTTATGATCAACACCAGCTCCGTGCTTCGGTCCTATCACTCACCTCAGGCTCCGCCTTATGATCAGCACCAGCTCCGCGCTTCGGTCTTATCAATCCAATCCCCTCAGGCCTTCGCCTTAAGATTGCAACAGGCTCCACGCCTCGACTCCATCACTCCCCAGGCTCTCGCCTCATGACTACAACCGGCTCCGTGCCTCGGTCCCCTCATAGCCAAAGCTCCGTGCTCCAGCTACTGGCCCTGCGCCTCCCCTACATCTCAAAAACAAACCGGCGTCCAATTCATCCCCAGCAGATGGTCTGGATTCCACCCCACTACATCAATTCCTTCCAGCTCATTCGCAAGGATAGGCTACTCTACCGAGCTCCTTTCAGTCAAAGTAAGGATGATCAAGAAAAGCAAACGCACCTGCAGTGTACTGATCTACCCTAAAAATAACTAAGGAAGCTCTCCGCAAAAACTCCCCAGTTAGCCCCGCGCTCCTTCAACTATCTTCCGCCAAAACCCTGGCTCAGTCTAGGTACGTCACACTACGGCTTTTAAAGCCCTAAGGTACGTCTTCTGTCCCTAACCCTCCAAACTTTTTACTTTTCTTTATTGCCCGAACTACGATTGGTCTGAATTTCCCTTGTGGAATACGTAGGCAGCCTCCCGGCCCGACCATAACAAAACCTTTTTCAAAAACCCCTTGGAATAGTGGTTGGACCAAATTGAGTTGCTTTTTACAACTTTGACTCTTACTCAAACATGTCTCGCGATCCGTCTGAGTTCAGTCAAAGAGGGGCATCTGTAGACACCCCAATTTGGCCTAACGATTATTTCAAGTCCCACCTTGGGACAATCCCGATGATGAAATGGATACAGTGATTGCTGATTGCTTCCTTGAGGACCTTAGGACTTTCGGTGAGAACTTTGACCACTTAGAGGACCCAATTCAAAGCCATACAGCCTTTCAGACAGAAATACAAAAGCCTAGGAAAATCCATCTGACGGCCGTAACATCGATCCCACGGCCATAACATCAATCCCTCGCCTGAGTAACCTGTTGCCAGCAAAATCTCCCTGAGAGATCAATCCCTCGGCCGCAAGATCTATCCTTCGGCCGAGACATCCATTACACGGCCGCAACATCCATTACTCGGCCGCCAGATCGACCTTTTTCCAGACTCTCGAACGTTCTGTCAGACGTTTGGTTTGATCCAACTACACTACCTTTCCGATGCGTTCGGGCTACGCTCAGAGATTACGACGTAGAGTTTGAGATGCATTGCAATTGCAATTGCCATCTCGTGATTTGATTGGCCGGAGTGAGTCATCCCTATGCCTATATAAAGGGGCCTTTGGGTTCCAAAATATACACACAAAGAAATTGAGATACCTACACACTCAACCAAGCCACGAAACTCTGTCAAAATACTCTCTCAATCCCATACTCCAAAAGCCCTAACCTTCCGAAGGTAGCCGTCAATCCGGCGATCAAATCCCGAAGTTCAAACCCTAACTCTAGGGTTCTCGATCAAGCAATCAATCAATCACGCCTAATCCAAAGCAATCAAGCAACTGAGGGATCAAGGTGGTGAGGCCCAACGGCCTCTGGTTTGTTTTATTTCCTGTCAATAATCATGATTTTAGCGTTTTGATTATTTACTAACGTTTCTGTCTGGTGTGAGGAAGAACATCGACCGGGGCTTCGATCCCTCGGCCGATATATCAAACCAGGAGGATCTCTCGGCCGTGACATCCATTCACCGACCGCGAGATCCATTACCCTGGGACAGCTTTGTTTGTTTCCTGCTTTCTGATGCATGCTTCAATTACAGTCCTGGCTCACTTTACTTACTGTTTAAAGGATTAATTAAACAGACTATGTGTTAGAATTAAATAAAGCATCTACACGTCTTATGTTGAATGATTATGGGCCAGTCTCGCGACTGGGCAAAGAGGGGTGCCTAACACCTTCCCCTTATTGTACTTTTGGCTCCCGTATCCAGAATCTCTGTCTATTTTCCCAGTTTTAATAAACTGGGTGGCGACTCTGTTTTGATGATAACCGCTATCATGTGGCGATATTCCTAGCCATGGGAATGTCCATGATTTTGGTTTACGAAGCAAGCAACCAATCGAGCAAACAAATGTGATCAACCTGTATGGCGATGCCCCGTTTGGGAGGTGTCTACAGATAGGTGGTGCTCCTATTGTTGTGTTCACGGACCACTCTGCTCTCAAGTACTTACTCACAAATCAAGACGCCAAAGCCCGTTTGATACGATGGATTCTACTTCTCTGTGGGCTACCACAGCCCCGGGTGTTGAGATCGGGGCGGCCCAATTTGGAAAATCGCGCGCCTCGTGCCGTTTTGAAAAATCGTTTGAATTGAAGAGTCGCCACCCGGATTTGTGGTATATCACCCGAGAAACCGTATTGTTTCGAAAACCATTGATTTGAATTGAAAACCAGAGATCATTTGAGGGTCTGGAAGCCATGTTACGAAGGGGGAAGAGTTTTACGGCACCCCCGTCGCCCGATTCGAAATCGGTCTCTACTAAACGTTTGTGGGATCTTTAAAAGGGATTTTGTTTTATTTTAACCAGCTAGCAAGTATCCACAGCAATACCATGTAGGAAGTGCATGCATGTGCATGTGTACAAAGGGGGATGAAATAGCCATGCAAAATGCAAAATGACTGAAAATGCAGCCCTGTCACTGTATTCACTCTCGAGCGCTCGGGAGTGGTCCCTAACGCTTGGGAGTGTTGACACTCTCAACCTGCAAAACTTGTTAGTACAGACAGAATATAATGTAAAGATGGAAACTGAAATGCTGTTGAATACACTACTGGCTCAGCAGAGGATTTGAAAGACTGAGCTAAGCCCTCAATCTTTCAGATCGTGCATCCCTGCCTTGACAAGATCAGATCTACAATTTTAAAGAGCAACAGGCTATGCTTATGCATGCAGAAATCAGAGAACACAGCAGACTAGGAAAATGGAAAGCAATGGCATGCACGCACTCCCGAGCGCTCAGGAATGGTCCAGAGCGCTTGGGAGTAAGATGCATGTCAGCTTTGCTTCAAACTGGAAATGGTACTGACTTGACATGCAAACACCCTTGTTTTGATATTTCCCAAGAGGAAAACATCTTTTAACCTTGGAAAAACCCTATTTTACACAACAACTTGTAAGAAATGCTTCTGTTTTAGTGGAAAATGACTTTCTTGTGCATGCATGCCAAAATAAAACCATTTCACTTAAGTGTGCACCTCATTCCCAACCTACTATGTGACGAAGAACCATGCATGAAATTGGGAACAGTCCCGAGCACTTGGGAGCACTCTCAAGCGATCCAGAGTGTTTCCAGTAAGGGTTTTGATAAAACATTTTTTTTTGTACCCCATTGCTCTTATTTTTACACTAAGGTCTCCCAACCATGCACCCAGTATGGAAGACTGGGTCAGGCTGAGAGACCCCCCTCAGAAGGGAAGAACAGCCTCTTTGTTTGAGATTGAGATAGAAGGATTTTCTACCTTTTGTTGGAACTTTGCTCTTTGAATGGCTTTGAAAAGTGGATAAAGAGAGGAGAGTACAAGAAATCAGAAGCTTAGAGTGTTCTAGATTTCCTGCCTTTTCCTTGATGATTCTTAAAATAACCTTTGAAATTTGAAGTTCAAGTTTGAGTTTGAAGATTTTGCTTTGAACAAGAGAGAGAGAGAGAGAGAGAGAGCAGAGAAGGGGGATTCCTAGAGAGAGAGGAAATTTTGCAGCCCCTGCTCTGAAACCAGGCCCTCCTATTTATAGGCAAAATAACCTATAGTTTTGAAATCAAATGGCTTTTGAATAAAGCATTTTAAAATGGGGAAAATCTGCTGACCTAGTGCTCTCTGACTGAGGTTGAGTGTAGACTCAAGCCTCGGCCAGCTCAAGGTGGCTGCAATGATGGATTGCATGGGTAGTGGGGAGCCCTACCATCCATTGGGCAGTACAGGAGACTCAAGCGCTCGGGAGTAGTCTCGAGCGCTTGGGTCTTCACTCTCAAGCGCTTGAGAGTGAGCTAGACCAGAGGTTTTGGAAAACAGTTTTGAGCGCTCGGGACTGCTCCCGAGCGCTTGAAAATGCTTTTGACCATTTTCTTATTCCCTTTTCAAATCTTTCAAGGAGCAAAGTTTCGATCGATACCAGGCTTGTTTTAATCCAAAGTCATCATCGGGGAGCCTCCGGGCCACAAATCAAGGAAATTTGACAAGTTCAAATTGGGGTGTCTACATTCTCCAAGAGTTCAATTTGACCATTAAAGACAAGAAGGGTGTTGAGAACGTGGTAGCTGACCACTTATCGAGGTTACAGTTTGATGATCCTACTCCGAGTCTTCCTATCGTGGACACGTTTCCGGATGAACAATTGCTGGCCGTTTCGAGTACCCCATGGTTCGCCGACATAGTGAATTATTTGGCTACGGGTCTCTTACCACCGCATTGGTCTCCTCAAGAGCGTCGTCATTTCCTTCATGAAGTACGGATGTTCTCTTATGACGACCCCTATCTTTTCAAGTATTGCCAAGATCAAATAGTGCGCCGTTGCGTTCCGGATTCGGATCAACGGAGAATTCTTGAGTTTTGCCATTCGGAAGCTTGTGGGGGCCACTACTCTTCTAGAAAGACTTCCGCCAAGGTGTTGTAATGTGGATTTTATTGGCCTAACTTGCACAAGGATGCTCATCACTTTTGCGTCGCTTGTGAACGTTGCCAAAAACTTGGGAGTGTGACTCGGAAGGATGAGATGCCACTCACTAACATCCTTATAGTTGAGATTTTTGATTGTTGGGGCATTGACTTTATGGGACCATTCCCTGTTTCTTTTGGGAATTTGTATATCCTTGTGGCGGTTGATTATGTTTCAAAGTGGGTAGAAGCCGTTGCAACACGTACCAATGATGCTAAGGTGGTGGTGGAGTTTCTCAAGGACAACATTCTTTCACGATTTGGGATGCCAAGAGCGATCATAAGTGACCAAGGCACCCACTTTTGTAACCGTACATTTGAGGCCTTGATGAAGAAGTATGGGATCACTCATAAAGTCTCCACCGCTTATCATCCACAGACAAACGGGCAAGCAGAGTTGGCGAATAGGGAAATCAATCACATTTTGGAGAAAACAGTGAACTCGAACCGGAAGGATTGGAGTCTTCGCTTGAATGATGCACTATGGGCTTATCGCACGGCATACAAGACTGTTTTGGGAGCTTCGCCATATCGTTTGGTTTATGGGAAAGCATGTCATCTTCCGGTTGAGCTTGAACATAAGGCATTTTGGGCTATCAAATCATTGAATTATCGTTTATCGGCCGCCGGCAAGCACCGAAAGCTCCAACTCAACGAGCTTGAAGAGATTCGAAGAGATGCTTACGACAACACCGCCATCTACAAAGCAAAAGTCAAGGCCTTCCACGACAAGCGAATTCACCGGAAAGATTTTGAGATTGGACAGAAGGTACTCCTATACAATTCTAAGCTTCATTTGTTTCCCGGTAAATTACATTCTCGATGGGTTGGTCCTTATGTTGTTGAGCATGTTTATCCTCATGGTGCTGTTAATGTTGTGAATCCGATTAATGGTCAATCTTTTAAAGTAAATGGGCAGAGGCTTAAACCATTTCTCGGCAGTTTCGAGGTTGGAGAGCCGGATGAGGAGTTGATCGATTCAATTTACATGGTTGATTATCTTGTTTCTTTATATTTGCACGGGGAGAGAAAGCGTAACCGCTGAACTTAATTGTTTGTCGGACCCGGCCCCCGGGTAGGGGGTACCCACCATCGACTTGGGTATATGTAGCTTCGCACGCCGCTACTAAAAGAAGGATCGTGTGCCCAGCTCCGGTTCGAAGGGCAAATCATTTGATATCAGTGACATAGGGCTTTAATTAGCTTTTCTGATAGGAGTAATTCACAGTAAAACACTCACGTCTTCCAGATTAGCCCCAACGGGGGAGGTATAGATCCTTATGTTAGGCCTTGATATTCCCGTGCTTACGCACTTGGCTCTATCTTGTTGCTTGCCTGGTTACGATCTTAGGGGACGCTGGACTTCATTGTTTGGCGGAGTCGAGCTGTGACTTTGACGCTCCGAGTTCTGATATTGAATTTGTATATACTGTACATATGTGTTTTTCTTTCTTGCTTTTACGTGTTTCTTTTGTTTTTGTTTAGTATGCATGTTTAGGTTTGTGTGGGCTACCTGCCCGAAAAACGAAAACGAAATGTTTGTTTTTGGTGTTTTATATTTTCCCGCCGCTTCGAAGAGAAATACGCCGTTTGAAGAGTCGCCACCCGGATTTGCGGTATATCACCCGAGAAACCGTTTTGTTTTGAAAATGGTTGATTTGAAATTGAAAACCAAAGATCATTTTGAAGGGTCCGGAAGCCATGTTACGAGGGGGGAAGGGTTTTACGGCACCCCCCTCGCCCGATTCGAAATCGGTCTCTACTAAACGTTTGTGGGATTTTTCAAAGGGATTTTGTTTCATTAGATCATTTAGCAAGTATCCACAGTTATAACAGGTAAGAACTGCATGCATGTGCTGGTGTACAGTGGATGATTAAATGAAAGTGAGCAAAATGCATGATCACGGAAATTGAAGATCTGTCACTGGCTTCACTCTCGAGCGCTCGAGAGCCGTCCCGAGCGCTTGGGAGTTCTGATACCCAACCTGCAAGCTTTGTTAGCACAGACAGAATACAATGCTAAAATAGGAACTGAAGTGATATTAAACACACTACTGGTAAAGCAGAGGATTTGGAAGACTGAACTAAGCCTTCAATCTTTCAAGTCATGCATCCCTGCCTTAACAAAGCTAAATCTATGAATTTAAAATAGTAACAGGCCACACTAATGCATGCAGAGACTAGATAACACAGCAGATCGGGAAATGGGAAGCAATAGCATGCATGCACTCCCGAGCGCTTTGGAATGGTTCGGAGCGCTTGGGAGTGAGCTGCATGTCAGCTTTCTCTCAAACAGGAAATGGTACCATCTTGACATGCAAACACCCTTATTTTGATGTTTCCCAAGAGGAGAACATCTCTTAGCTTTGGAAATACCTTACTTTTCATGAAAACTTGAGGGAAATGCTTCTGTTTTGGAGAAAATAATTTTCTGTGCATGCATGCCAAAATGCAACCATTTCTTTTAAGATCACACATCATTTCCAACCCACTGTGTTACGAAGGGCCATGCATGAAACTGGGAACTGTCCCGAGCGCTCAGGAGTACTCTCGAGCGCTTGGGAGTAGTTCCAGTAAGGGTTTTGTGAAAACATTTTCTTGTGCCCCATTGCTCTTGTTTTTACACTAGGGTCTCCCAACCATGCACCCAGTATTGAAGACTGGGTCAGGCTGAGAGACCCCCCCTCAGAAGGGATGAATAGCCCTTTAGTTGTGACCAAAGGTAAAGTTTTATACCTTTTCCTTGAACCTTGCTCCTTGGTGTGCCTTTGAAGTGTGGATGAAGAGAGGAGAGTACAAGAGATCAGAAGAGTATTCTGGATTTCTTGCCCTTTCTCCTTGGTGATTTGCAAAGCCTTTGACGTTTAGAAAGAGAGTTTGGAGGTTTTTGGTTTTGAGCTAGAGAGAGAGAGAGAGAGCAGAGGATGAGAGTTCTGGTGGAGTGAAAATTTTGTGGTCCCTTTTTCTAGCTGAAAAACCAGTCATATTTATAGGCCAAGACCTCAAATGGTTTTTGAAAATCAAATGGTTTTGATAAAACATTTTTTTAAGGGGAAAATCTTTGGCCTGAATATCTTTCACCAGAGGTTGAGTGTGGACCGAGCCATCGGCGGGCTCAAGGTGGTTATAATGATGAGTAGCATGGTGAGTGGGTGATACTTGTAGACACCCCAATCTGGGCTTCCAGATTAGTTTACTTACGGTTTTTGATTCCCCGATGATGAAATGGATCAAGAACACCCCAGGAATGTCGAGTGTTTGAGCTTTGAGTGTTTGAGTAACCCTTGAACCTAACCTAATCTTAAGCCACTTCCAAAAGCCAAAAACCCTATTGATGTGTGCCGGCCCACAATCATCGTGCGCCAGGGCGCAACCATCGCGCGCTGGGGCGCAACGTCGCGCGACGGTTTTACTCCATCGCGCGATGGTCAACCGGAGCATTGACCAGCGCGCCAGGGCTCATTGTTGCGCGATAGTTTTCAACCATCGCGCGACGGTCAGAACCTGTCCCCATCACCTTTATTCAGCTGGGCAGCTTAATCACCAAGTAACCCTCAGCCAGCCTCGTGGCTGGCTGACCTCCATTCTTTGGACCAGACCTGCCTTTCCATTAATGGAAGGTGCTCTCCCTATAAATGCCCCCCCTTTGTTCTCTTTCAAAGGGTTCCAAAAAAGTTCAAAGCACAAAGGTTCTAACCCTAACCCTTTGTTCATCTCTCCTCCATTAGCAAGTGCAACATTTGGTTTCCAACCTAACACCCTAAGAACAAAGCTTGTTCTTCCTCCCCATTTTCACATTCCAATCAAACCCTTCCCCTCTCGTAACCTGGCTCCCGAACCCAGATATGGTTATGACGGACTGGTTCCTTAACTTTTTCAAATAAAGCGCGGCAGGTGCTTCGAAATACGGTTCCTTGGGTGTCGGACCTTCAAAACCCGAGTGGCGACTCTGTATTTTTGAGCGCTTGCCACCTGCGCTCGCGCTCCCTCGATCCGGGCCCTTGCATTTTGGAAACCGGAATTTCCAGGGCATGCTGCCCACAGTGGCGACTCTGCTGGGGATGAATCGAACCAATATTAATCTATACTTAGAGTTTAATACGCTTGGGAACAATCCCTTAAAAGTCTGTCAAAACGGTTAGCTTCGCGCTGCCGAAGGTTGGAACGGTGATTTAACATGACCTCGTGTCCGGCCATTCTAATCTGGGGCTTTTTCGATTGTTCACTTGCGTAGTTTCCTCTAAAGATGGACTAAATAAAGTGAGCCAAAATTTGAAAAGGCATTTTGCGATTTTGCGATTCTTCTTCTCTTAATCAAATTTTAGCATTCTCATTTGCATCGATGTGGGATAAGCCTCGTTGGATCGTTTTGGCAATCCGGCACAGTTTACCGGAGCCCGGGGACCCCGAATGACCGACAACCTTCGACGATGATGGGTCATGCTACCGTTCGACTGTTACTCTGCGAAAAACGCGGGTAACGGGAGGTATATCTCTGGCCCTAGTCCGAGGAACCTGTTACGAACCAAAACCGGCCTTTTGCATATACAAAGCATTAGAACTCTCCAAACTAGGACAGGTACCCACAGGGTAAGATCTATTTGCATCTAACCCCATATACTGTCAATGTGTTACTGCTTTCCCTATCGCATGCACTGTACATACACTGTTTTGCATAGGAGCATGCTTAAGGCTGTTTTGTCTTTCGAGTTTGTCTTACACTATCTAAGACGTTGTTGGACCCGATGAGGAGTCGTTCATTCTGTTGAATGTTCGTTATCAATCGCAAAGTCCTTAGTTCAATGAGACTTTGAGAAATCAAAAATTACTACATCCTTGGCTCATGCCCGTTTAAGGATTCAACCGACAATCTGGAACAACAAAGTGGTGATGTCGTGTCGTTGGCGCCACCCAGGTTGAAGTGCATTGTCACTATACACCGCCGTGTTCAAGGTTAAGGTGCCATGACATCAACACCGAGTTGTTCCAAATTCAAAGTCGAATCTTCAAAAGGGACTAGCCAAAGATTTAGTCTATTTTGACATCTTTTAGGATCTGTCGATCTACTCAGGGACACATCGCCGAAAAGAATTCTGAGGATTCCAGCAACGTCTGAAACTTGTGAGGCAAACTTGTCTCTGGAACTGTGCATGCATACATTCTGTTCTGCGTAGGAGCATGTTTAGGGCGGCTTCTAGGTTGTCTCGCTTCCGAGTCTGTCTTATGCTTATTAGGATGCTGCTATGACCCGATGAAGAGTCGTGCATCTCGATGGTGCATGTTGTTAATTTTTCAAAAGTCCTTAGATCAACGAGACTTAGAGAAATCAAACCTTACTAAATCCTTGGCTCATGCCCGGTTGAGGATTCAACCGAACATAAGGAACCACAAAGTATTGATGTCGTGATATTGATGTCATTTTGGTTATCGTGCTTCGCACGTACACCGCCCCGGCTAAAGCGCATTGTCGCTCACGCCACCCAGGTAAAGGTGTCACGCCATCAACACCGAGTTGTTTCTAATTCAAAGTCGAATTTTCAAAAGGGACTAGCCAAAGTTTTAGTCTGTTTTGACATCTCTTAGGATCAGTTTGATCTTTTCAAAAGATAAACCCTCAAAAAAATATCCGAGGATTCTGGCAGCATCCGAGCATCATGAGACAAGCTTGTCTCTAGTTTAAAGTCTAGAAGGACACTAACGACGATGATCTTTGCATTTTCGTTCTTTCAATTCTTTCAATAAATTGCTGAAAGGGTGTCACTGAGCTTTCACTACTTTACTCTCAAAGCTTCGAGCCATTGCATCATCGGAAAGTACCGAAAAGAAGAGCCAAACCTGCTTAGAAGAGTCTGCCAGGGCTGTTACACCTTTGCTTCCAAGGTCATATCACCTACCTCGCTCATCAATTCGGAATGGCAGTACAAATGGAGCTGGCTGAGCTCAGGAAAGCTATAGAAGAATTGGGTCACAAGATGGACAAACAGATGATTATGGTCCAGGGACTCGTTGGCCTTGTTTCCTCCACAGCCTCGCAACCAGATATGGGACTAGTCAAAGAACCTTCTCAAGCCTACCACCCTTCAACAGTTGGAATCAAGCTGTGCTCAGGAGACATGTTCAAAGACCTGGCTGAGTTTCATGAGGCTAGGACTCACTCAAAGGAGGATGCTGATTCCTTGTTCAAAGCCTTTGCCAAAGGGGAGGACATGTTTAGTGATGAATTCAGCCCTGAAGGCAAAAGAATGCATCCTGTTGATGAGGCAAACAGCCAAGCAAACAAGAGTCCAGCTTTGAACTCTCAATCCACTCGCCGGAACCCACCGAGAACTTTCTCATGCTTCTCTGCGCCTTTGGTCTCAATTTATGAAAAGCTCCTCGATGCTGGTTCCATCAAGCCCCTCGATCCAACTCCTCTACCCAAAAATCCATCACCCAATTTCAAGCATAACCTCTATTGCACCTACCATCAAATGCCTGGCCATTCTACCAATGCCTGTTTTCGGCTTCGACATGCCGTTCAAGATCTTGTCGATTGTGGTATCGTCACAACTCCACCTCCATCAACAGCTGATATCAACCAAATTCGAAGCGCTCAAAGCCTCCGATCTCGAACACAACCCCGGAGTTTCTCTGTCTTAGAGGTATCTCTATCTGCAGTAATGGAGGAACTTGTCAAGTCTGGGCATCTCACACCTTTGACCCCAACTTCTCCACCCAAAGTCTTTCCAGCCAACTACAATACCAACCTTTTCTGTGCCTTCCACCAAATGCCCGGCCATCTCACTGATAGCTGCCTGCGTCTCCGACACGAGATTCAAGATCTTATTGACGATGGCACGATTCAAGTTCCACCAAAGCCCGATGTCATTTCCAACTCCTTGCCTCAACACGGGCCTGACCCTCTGGTTGGTCAGGTATCTATCGCCTCCACTCAAATCAACCCGAGCTCCACCATATTCAACCCTAGCCACTATATCATCCCAGCAAACCAACCCAAACCCGTCGTATTCATCCCGTCCGAACCGGAGGTTAACATGATGGCTATAGGTTGGGCAGTCGAAGCTTTCTCTGCCAACACCTGGATTGACAGTGATGAGGGGCTTACAAAGGAAATGACCGTTCAGCTGAGGTCTAGTGATCAAAAGAGCACCGAGTAGGTTTGGTCGAAGAAGCTGAAAAGGCCAAAGTACTGTTGCTTGGGCCTGACACCTGCTGGATCCTACCACTTTTCGTGGAAGCTATGGGTAGCTTTTTAACAATTGCATTTTCAAAACCACGTCTAGTTTGCATTGGCGTCTTGTCTGAGTCTGACACAGAGTCTTTTGCGTTTGTCTAAGTCTAGCTCTGAGTCGGAGGTTGTGCCTCTTGGCCCTCCACGTCGTAGCTTTTGTTTCAAGTTTCGAGTCTGCTGTACTTGGCAAACCCCGAGGGTTTTTATGATATGCTTTATCTTGCTTCTACATGCTTCGCTGGCTTTTATATAAACTGTGTCAACCCTAACGACGAAGGGATAGATTTCGATGGGATCATTCCCAAGGAAATGTGTTCCCTCACCGAAAGGGAAGACAAAAGGCATGCTCAGCCTATTAAAAGAAGAAGTAATTTCAAATAAACTTGAAAGACAAGTATAACCTCCCGAAAGGTTCATTTGGTTCAAAGCCGCCCCCAGAGGAGCATTGTGCCCAGTCAGACAGGCTTGAAGAATTCGTTGACGTCTTGGCATGGTCTCATCAAGTCACGCCTCGCGTTGATCCTGAGACAAAGGGGCATCAAATCCCCTGTTATCGGGTGCCAATCCAGAAAGCAGAAGCACAGAAGGCTCCGGGCCTTGTACCATGTTCAAAGCAATGATAGTGGCGTTCTGCCAAGCACAAATGAGAAAGTGTACAAAGCGGCCCGGAGCAAGACATTTCCAACCGAAGCACTCTTGACTCTTTGTTGTCAAAGCCATATTATCTGGGGCTACAGCCAAAGGTCTTTGACCTCGACGGCAACAAATTCAATACCATGGTCAAACCTGGATCAATTCAAATGTTGCTTTTCCCTGTGAGAAGCTCGTTGGGCTGAAAACCCCAAGGGTGGGCAGTTCCAAGCAAAAGTTAGAGCAGCCTGCTAGACCAAAACCTATGAAGGAGGTTTAGGCAAAAATGAATAGGCAATATTCAAAAGCTCGCTAGACCAAAGACCCGAATGGGCGGTACTAGGCAAAAGTTAGAGCACAAAAGGAGAGGTAAATATTCGAGAGTTAACCCTTGGCCTGAACTACGTTTTGACCTGATTCCCTAGCTTGGGATACGTAGGCAGTCTTTCTTTGAGACTCGGTCACAATCTATCAATTGGATCCATGGTTGACATTTTGGTACACATCAAAGGTCGAAGAGGTTCGAAGATCAAGACAAGCTTCATTGGAGGAACCAGAAGGGGGAAAACCTTCGTCTTTCAATTTTATTACCAAACTGCTTCTTCAATTTACAGGCTGAGCATAAGTCTTAAAAAAAATAATTGAAGCATCAAAAACAGAACAAAATGCTGGCGAGGCCTTAACAGGCTCACAGTTTATTCTAAGTTCAGCAAAGTCTGGTGTAAGCAACCGCAGTGCATTTGTTCAAAGCGATACGCGTTGGTCTCAAACCTGCGCACTCTTCTTGCAACAGACAGTAGCAGTTGGCTACTACCCTCGAATGTCGTTCCAGGGGCTTTTGCCAAGTCTTGTCATGCTGTGCAAGTCATATTGACTTAATGTGACTGCACGGGGGTGTCGGTTTCAGTCCGGGCCTATACGTGTCATAATCTGCGTCTTATGTCCATTTTTGTGACATTTTTCCAGTTTTTCAATCAATTGTCATTTCGAGGTGTTTTTCTCGATTTTGTTTGTACAGGTCTTTGTACCTTTTGCACCTTTCGTAAGTGTCAGTTTCACTTGTCTAGGGAATGTCGTGAGTTTTGGCACATTAATGCCCAAAATTTCATTATGTTCCGTGTGTCTAAGGGTTCGCATTGTACCCTGGTTCTCTTTCTCCCTTTTCATTTCGAGCTAGGCGAGTTTGTACATATGTGCGCATGTCTGTGTGTCGATTCAAAGCACTTGTCAATGCAAATTAGATATTAGTGGTTAGTTTTTGCATTCTCTTCAACACTTGCAAAAAGAGAGTCAATAAACTGGAAAACGCAATTGTTACATTGCTACCCTAGTATCCGTAATCCGCAAGCAATGGAATCTCTTGAAAGCAGCAGGGGCATGTCAGCCCAAGGCCAAGCAAGGCATCTCTGGGGCACATCCACCCAAGCATCGAAGAGGGGGCATGCAGGCCCAATGTCATTGCTCAAACGTCAATTGGGGCACGCCAGCCCGTTCAGCGTCTTTCTATCTGGGTGCATATCTCAGAAGCACAGACAGTACAGTAATGAGGCTCAGTGGTAGTCCTTAGACGTCGTTGTCCTTCTAGGAACCGCCCTAAGCTTGCATCTGCATTTTCAATATTTTATACATGTCATTGCATATTGTGTGTATATCAAATGTTGAACACAGGAAAAATCCATCAAACGACAAAGCAAGCCTGCCCGGTATCGAAGGCAACAAGTAAACAGCTCAGCAGTTGTCACCAATTTCTCCCCAACTGCAGTCCGCCTTGCTTCTATCCATGATATCCACTGTTTGTGCTACTTGGATCAACACAACGACAGCCGGTCCTGTCCAATCTTCAGTGGCCTGATCGTTCTGCACACTGATATGCCCATTTCTAATCAACGACAGCCGGTCCTGTCCAACCTCAATGGCTCGGTCACTTTTTATAGCGATCCGCCGTCTCCGTCAACGACAGCCGGTTCTGTCCAATTTCCAATGGCTTGGTCACTTTTTATAGTGATCCGCCGTCTCTATCAACGACAGCCGGTCCTGTCCAACCTCAATGGCTCGGTCACTTTTTATAGCGATCCGCCGTCTCCGTCAACGACAGCCGGTTCTGTCCAATTTCCAATGGCTCGGTCACTTTTTATAGTGATCCGCCGTCTCTATCAACGACAGCCGGTCCTGTCCAACCTCAATGGCTCGGTCACTTTTTATAGCGATCCGCCGTCTCCGTCAACGACAGCCGGTTCTGTCCAATTTCCAATGGCTCGGTCACTTTTTATAGTGATCCGCCGTCTCTATCAACGACAGCCGGTCCTGTCCAACCTCAATGGCTCGATCACTTTTTATAGCGATCCGCCGTCTCAATCAACGACAGCCGGTCCTGTCCAACTTCAAACGGCTCGATCACTTTTTATAGCGATCCGCCCTCCCAATTCAACGATGGTCAGCCATATCGGTCATTCAACGGTTTGATCATTTATACTGCTGATCCTCCCATCCAGGCTTCAACGGTTTGATCATTTATACTGATGATCCTTCCATCCAGTTTCTCCAACGGCTTGATCACTCAGCACAATGATCTCCCCGTTCGCTTTCACCGACAGCTGATCCTATCAATTCCCCCAACTGCTTGATCACTCAGCACAATGATCTCCCCGTCCGCTTTCACCGACAGCTGATCCTATCAATTCCCCCAGCGGCTTGATCACTCAGCACAATGATCTCCCCGTCCGCTTTCACCGACAGCTGATCCTGTCAATTCCCCCAACGGCTCGATCATTTATACTGATGATCTGTCCGTTCAAAAATCAAAGCGCGTCGAGGCGTTCAAACCGTCAGTGTTGAGGCATTGGCAAATCAAATCAGCGTCGAGGCATTCAAACCGTCAGTGTTGAGGCATTGGCAAATCAAAATCAGCGTTGAGGCATTCTTCCGTCAGTGTTGAGGCATTGGCAAATCAAATCAGCGTCGAGGCGTTCTTCAGTCAGTGTTGAGGCATTGGCAAATCAAAGCGTGTTGAGGCGTTCTTCAGTCAGTGTTGAGGCATTGGCAAATCAAAGCGTGTTGAGGCGTTCTTCAGTCAGTGTTGAGGCATTGGCAAATCAAAGCGCGTTGAGGCGTTCTTCAGTCGGTGTTGTGGCATTGACAAACTAATCAACGACAGCCGGTCCTGTCAAACCCACAAACAACGACCAGAACATCGTTCGATGGTCCGTTCATCCACAACTGATTGTTCCCCAGGAGAGTCCGTCTTGGCCTATCCCGAACGACAATCACCCTCAGTCTAGCCACAAGTGCATCTTCCAGCAGGCTTATTGCTCTGTCTCGGATGGTCTTTGATAAGGAGATTGGCTCTGATTCCCAACAGATGGAATTCAACCTGCCTGACACGACCTACCCGTGTTTGTTGGAATACTTTGTGCCGAGGATAGCTTGATCCCCAGCAACGACGGCCGGTCCCGTCAACATCTGCAGCGACAGCCTGTCCTGTCCAAATTCAATCAACAAGTGACGGTATGTCCGTCCATTCAACCAATCAGGTTCTGTAAGTATGCTTGTCTACTTTGCTAGTATGTTCTGCTCTGGATTGCCTTGAGGGTGTCTAGAAACCTTTGACGTTACTTATACCAAGTCAATGGTGCTCCAAGTGCCATCAAAGGGGGGCTACTGTAGACACCCCAATCTGGGCTTCCAGATTAGTTTACTTACGGTTTTTGATTCCCCGATGATGAAATGGATCAAGAACACCCCGGGAATGTCGAGTGTTTGAGCTTTGAGTGTTTGAGTAACCCTTGAACCTAACCTAATCTTAAGCCACTTCCAAAAGCCAAAAACCCTATTGATGTGTGCCGGCCCACAATCATCGTGCGCCAGAGCGCAACCATCGCGCGCCGGGGCGCAACGTCGCGCGACGGTTTTACTCCATCGCGCGATGGTCAACCGGAGCATTGACCAGCGCGCCAGGGCTCATTGTTGCGCGACAGTTTTCAACCATCGCGCGACGGTCAGAACCTGTCCCCATCACCTTTATTCAGCTGGGCAGCTTAATCACCAAGTAACCCTCAGCCAGCCTCGTGGCTGGCTGACCTCCATTCTTTGGACCAGACCTGCCTTTCCATTAATGGAAGGTGCTCTCCCTATAAATGCCCCCCCTTTGTTCTCTTTCAAAGGGTTCCAAAAAAGTTCAAAGCACAAAGGTTCTAACCCTAACCCTTTGTTCATCTCTCCTCCATTAGCAAGTGCAACATTTGGTTTCCAACCTAACACCCTAAGAACAAAGCTTGTTCTTCCTCCCCATTTTCACATTCCAATCAAACCTCAAACCCAACCTCAAACTCAAAGCTCAAACACTTTTCAAACCTCAAAATTCAAAGGTATATCTTACCTTTGTTCTGCTCTCTGTTCTGATCCCTGAGGGGGGCTGGCAGGGTCAAGGCTGGTAATCAATACCAGTCCTGGCCCTAAAGCTAGCAAGGTTTCAAAAGCCGTGGCCTAGAACACCCTCGCGCGATGGTCCCGTATACTCGCGCGACAGTCTTGTCTGCATGAGATTGGTCCACGTGGGGAAGGGGTGCTAGCATTTTTCCTGTCTTATTCATGCTCATGGCTGTTATAGTTTTATTTTGATATAGATCACTGTTGATGCATGTAAAAACCAGTTTACTGCTTTTCTTAGAGCTTAAATTGCTAGTTTTACATCTCAATATTCATTTCTGTTCAGTTTGGAATGCCCTTGGGATCCCCTGAATCTGTCACAGGACCCCAAGCATGTAAAGCAATTCCTGGAAGTCCAGTCAGGAGTGTCGCGCGAGGTTTACGCTCTGTCGCGCGACAGTCCTCTGATTTCCATGAATGGCCCTTGCATGGGCAGCTTGGCCCTTGGCCTCTGTTTTGATACCCCCACTGTTTAGGGGTTGTGTTTCATCTTATTTGGCTCCTGCTTGGAGTATTGTGTAATAATTAGCATTTTACAGTCTTCCAATACACTGCTTGGTTTGCTTCCTGGGTGTGCACTGGTCCTTCCAGAGCCCAGAAGGGGATGATTTTGGGACTGTGGTGAGATGACAACACTCGCGCGAGAGTCAGAGTGTCTCGCGTGATGATTGACTTGCATACAGATCTGTTCAGGCATGCAAGTTGATCATCGTGCAGGGCAAATCTGCCCCGAGCCTGGTTTTGGCATCTGATCGCTATTTCAAGATCATTCCGTTTATTATTCATCATGCTACTCATCCATGTCATTATTTGATCACATCCTGCAAACATGTTACAGTTTTAATCCCCGATTAACTGTTCCCCCGCCCTAATTGGCTAAAATTGATTAATAAAAGAAGAATCGCAACGTTTTCAAAATGCCTAAATAGAGACCGATCTCCGGATTGGGCGAGAGGGGTGCCATAAAACCCTTCCCCTCTCGTAACCTGGCTCCCGAACCCAGATATGGTTATGACGGACTGGTTCCTTAACTTTTTCAAATAAAGCGCGGCAGGTGCTTCGAAATACGGTTCCTTGGGTGTCGGACCTTCAAAACCCGAGTGGCGACTCTGTATTTTTGAGCGCTTGCCACCTGCGCTCGCGCTCCCTCGATCCGGGCCCTTGCATTTTGGAAACCGAAATTTCCAGGGCATGCTGCCCACAATACTGCCATCCATTGGGCAATAGAATAGTCTCGAGCGGTTGGGATCACTCCCGAGCGCTTGGGACCTTACTCTTGAGCGCTCGAGAAAGAGCCAGGCCAGAGGTTTTGTGAAACAGTTTTGAGCGCTTGGGATTGCTCCCAAGCGCTTGAAAATATTTTTAACCATTTTTAATCCCTCTTCAAATCTTTCAAGGAGTAAAGTTCTGATCGGTCCCAGGCTTGTTTCAATCCAAAGTCATCATCGGGGAGCCTCCGGGCCACAAATCAAGGATTTTTGAAAAGTCCAAATTGGGGTGTCTACAGTTTGTCATGTTTGTCATGTTTGTCATGTTGTCTTGTTTTGAATAAAGTCTTGGAGACATTTCACATGAAAAGATTTCACCAATGTGTTAGTGTAAAAAGGGCTTTCATTAGTTCTTCTTGGTAATAGTTTATCGTTAATGATCCATGCTCTCCGAATAGGCCCCTATCGGTGGCAACTTAGGTCTATGGGTGAGGTGTGATATTGCCTGGAGTGCACGCTAGGTTGTATTTTATCTTGCTTTGTTTTGATCGTAGGGGATGCTGAACTTCATTGTTTGGTGAGGTCGAGCGATAAATTTTATTACCGGCGCTAGAATAAAAAATTCTTAACGGTCTAGTATAGCCACCCATTGCTTACTCCACCGGTAAGGAATAGGGAGAAAAGTATGACTCGTGTGATCGCGTGATGATCGGGTGGTGCATTGCATTGCATTCTATGTTGCATGTCTTTATTTGCTTTCGCATGTCTTTTGTGTTTTCTTTGTTTTGCTGTCTTTTAAGTTTGGTTTGGTTTGAAGCCGGATAACACGGGTCGGTGTTTCTAATGTCATTTGTCTTGTGGAAAGTCGTTCGCTTAAGTCTTGCAGTGTTTATGAGCTACCACACCAGCCTTGGTGGTTTGGGCCTAAAGCCGGGGTGAGTGAGGCATTCAGGAGCCCTAAGCATGGGTGCGGCTATGCGCCGCGGTTATTAGTCCGATAAAGCTTTGGATATGGCCCAGTGTGACTAGCTGTGGTTTCGAGTTAGCAAAACCGAAAGAGTAAATCCTGGAAGCATCTAATCAGACTGGAGCAAGCAATTGACATGAAATCCTCCTACTTGGTCGAGGTATTTAGGGGTTGACATTCCCCTTGGACGGTACATTCGCTCACTTTCCTCTCTTCGCTCATGTTCTTATTGCTATGAGGGCATAGCATCGCTTTAAGTTGGGGGGAAGGGTTAGCCTTTGTGCTATTTGTTTGCTAGTTGTCAAAATTTTGAAAATTTTGAAAATTCAAAAACAATGAAAATTGCAAAATTCAAAAAAAATGAGAAAATGGAAAATTTCAAAAATAAATAAGGTTTTTGACTTGCAATTCTTTCTTTTGTCATGTTTTTAGTTCTTTTTCATAGCTTGTTGCATGCTCAATAATTGTTAGTTGGCAAGAGTTTGTATCAATCCTAAGAAATTTGGTGCTTCTCAATTTGCATGCTTAGCTAAGAATTGAATGCTCTAGGTTTTGAGTAAAGTTTTTTGAGCAAGTTTTGGCCATATCCCCACCTTTTCAGTTCAATAAAATGCTCGTAGTTAGGTGAATAATCGCATGTCTATCTCTAGTTGTGTTTTAATGTCGATTTTCAATCATTTTGGAATCTAAAGCACTTAAGAGAAGATACAAGGCATTCTTTGCATGATCATACCACATACGTGTCACCTCATCCTATTTTGCAACCTGTTATTTCTCCCGCTCTTTGATTTAACCTAGGCAACCGGTTGTTCGGAGGGTTGTTGGGGTGTGGTTTCATTGGTTAAAGGTGTTTTGGGGGTGTTTTTGGAAGTATTGAAAATCCGGGGACCAAATTGAAGAAAAGGCAAAAATTTTCTGAGTTATTAGTCTCGGCATCGGTAGCAAGTATTTTTCCCATCGGTACCGAGTGGATTTCAGATGCAGTCAACAAGGTCAAGCAGCTTCGGCATCGATGGCGAGAAACAGAGCCATCGGTACCGAGCCTCTTCGGCTCAAATCAACAGTCCAGATCCAGAGAGCAACCAAACCCTCACTCAAACCCTTCCTCTGCAACAGCCGACTCTCTCTCTCCTTTCCTCCATTATTCCATCAAAACCCTAACCCCAATCCTCCATTAAACCACCAAAAACTCCATATTCTTCCATAAATCCTTCAAATCCTCCATCTCCTTCAACAATACTCAAGATTTCTCCACTGATTTCGAGCTTTTGAGCCAAAAACAAGGTAAACCCAAGTACCCTCTTTCAAATTCGAAAATTTTCTTCTTTTTCCACAAAAATCCCTTTCTTTTTCCTATATTTCACTCATAAACCCACTTCCCACCATAAATCCTAACCTACATTCACCATTGTTCACTCAAAAATCAAAACCCTAGAAAAAAAAAAAAACAGCCCAAAAATCCGAAAATTCGAAAAAAAAAAACCCAAAACCCTTTTGCTTTCAATGCCAAAGATCAAGCAAACCGCACACCGGGCTTCCTTTTCGCAACAAGAGATTGAGGAGGAAGAAGATGATTTTGGGGCTGAAATTTAGGATGAAATTCAGCCGGAGGAGGCTGGTGGATCTCGGAGTAGAAAAAGGCGTAGGACTCCGGCTGAAATTGCAGCGGATAAGAGGAAAGAGTGGGAGGGCAGTTTCGATAACAGAAAGTTCAAAAACGATCATCAAGTGAATGCTAGCAAATTCAGCCCTGATCATATAGGCGTCCGCTGCATTATTCAGAAAGGTTTGAAATTCTGGACTGAGCAATTACTTGGGTATAATAAGAATACTGTCATTGATTTTTATAAGTCTATGCAAGTGCCTGAGGGAGATTGGGAAATTGACCCAAATGTGAAAATTAGGTCTCGAGTGGCTGGTATTGATATTGAGATTACCCCTAATGATATTGCTGAGTATTTGGGAATTCAACGGCCTCCTCCTGAATCTGTGAATTACCCTAGGAAGAATGTGACAATTGATTTGCAAGTGGTGAATAGTGTCCTTTATGTTGATCCCTCGAAAGCTTCTGAACCCCATGTGCCTGGAAATTTCAAAGGGAGTGTTAGGTTTTTGAACAAAGTTATTCACTTTAATTTATACCCTCGAGGCTCGGATCACAGACCAAGTAGGAAAAGTGGAGAACTTATGTTTGCTTTCTTGACTGACGGTAGTAGATTGGGCAATGTTTATCTTTACACAGTTGCGAGATTTCAGGGCTAATACATTGATTACTGCCAGCATGCCATTCCCTTGTATGATTACTAGTTTGTGTTGGAAAAAAGGAGTTAAGGGTTGGGGTTATGAAAATTTGGAGGAACTGTCTCCGGGGCCATTTGATGAAGCATTTGATATGAAAAGCTCTTCTCAGACTCATTCCGCTAAGGGTAAGCAGGTGAAAGGGGGGGGATTATTTGACTTCGATGCCATCAAAAAGGGAAAAACAGTCATCTTGGATCAAAAAGCTGTTCTGTCAAGTGGTTGCACTCATGAATTGTCAGAAGAAGGAGAAGGTTGAAAGGAGAATGATGATGAGAGAACAAGAGAGGCAGAGAAAGGAGATAGCATGGCAGACTTCTATTCTAGAACAGCAATCCGGGATGAAGTATGTCCCCGAGCCCATTGAGGAGGGAGAGATTAGTGATGATTTTGCGGGCTATGAGAGTGAGGAGCAGGATGACTGATGGGGTGGTGTGATGACTTGTGATGTTGGTGACGTGACTTGACTTTTGTTAGAGAGTCGGTGGTTAGAAATCCCCTTACTTGGTCGGGGTCTAGGTTGGTTGACATGACATCCACTCTATCCTTTTATTTTGTCTTTTGCATTTTCATTTCGTAGTTTAGTATTGCACATTAGTAGTTTAGTTGGTGGATATTGCTTTAGCCGGTTTGGCTTTGACTTGGTTCATTTTGAGTTGGCGCCGGTCATTCGGGTAGATGACCAGCTAGTAAAAGACCGTCGCCCATTTTTGCTAACCCTTTTCATTGTAACCAAGGTCATTACAATCTTAAAAAGTCCTTAGTTGATCTTTTGCGCGCTTGGATTCCTTTATGATTGACTGTTTGATATTTGCATAATTAGTTGTATAGCTTGCTTTTCTTTCGTTATCCAATAATCATCTGTTAGTTTTCAATTCTGTTGAATAAAGTGCTTTAGTTGTTTGAGACGTAGTATTCCTTTTTCGCTATTGCCTGCCTGTCAAGCACTTTTTTCGGTGGATATGGTATAGTCTGAATTCGCAAGGTTTTGTGTCCCGTATCCTCCCATTGTTCGAGGACACAAACCTTTTTAGCTTGCTCTTAACTTACTTGATACTTAGCTTGTTTGGTTTGATGGTGAAACTGTGAGTTGCAGAAATGAAATAAAAAGCCAGATTGTTTAAACTCTTGTTAGTTTACAAAATTGAGCATGTTCTAAGTTGTGATAGCGGAGGAATTGCAAGTTACTAGTTTTTAAATGTTTTGCGTTTTATTTGCTAGGAATTAGCAAACCTCAAGTTGGGGGGGTGTGATAAGCACCCGATAATGTAATGAAGGGTGCGCTAATATCTAGTTTTAGTTTAGTTTATCGCTTAAATTAGTTGTTTTAATTGATTTTTGCTCGTGAGGTATGTGTAGACACCTCCCAAACGGGGCATCGCCATACAGATTGATCTCATTTGTTTGCTCGATTGGTTGCTTGCTTCGTAAACCAAAATCATGGACATTCCCATGGCTAGGAACATCGCCACATGATAGCGGTTATCATCAAAACAGAGTTGCCACCCAGTTTATTAAAACTGGGAAAATGGATAGAGATTCTGGATACGGGAGCCAAAAGTACAATAAGGGGAAGGTGTTAGGCACCCCTCTTTGCCCAGTCGTGAGACTGGCCCATAATCATTCAACATAAGACATGTAGATGCTTTGTTTAATTCTAACATATAGTCTGTTTATTTATTCCTTTAAACAGTAAGCAAAGTGAGCCAGTGCGATAAATAGCATGCATTCAGAAAGCAGAGAAAGCAACAAAAATGTCCCAGGGAGATGGATCCCGCGGCCGGTGAATGGATGTCACGGCCGAGGGATCCTCCTGGTTTGATATATCGGCCGAGGGATCGAAGCCCCGGTCGATGTTCTTCCTCACACCCGACAGAAAGATTAGCAGATGATCAAAACACTACGGTTAGTCAAAAATTCAGTAAATAAGACAAACCAGAGGCCGTTGGGCCTCACCACCTTGATCCCTCAGTTGCTTGATTGCTTTGGATTGAGCGTGATTGACTGATTGCTTGATTGAAAACCCTAGGGTTAGGGTTTGAACTTTGGGGTTTGATCGCCGGATTGACGGCTGCCTTCGGGAGGTTAGGGCTTTTGAGGAGGGGGATTGGGAGAGTATTTTGGCAGAGTTTCGTGGCTTTAGAGAGTGTATACTCTGATAATTTCGTGTGTATATTTTTGGAGTCCAAAGGCCCTTTATATAGGCAATTGGTGACTCACTCCGGCCAATCAAATCACGAGATGGCAATTGCAATTGCAATGCATCTCTAACTCTACGTCGTAATCTCTGAGCGTAGCCTGAACGCATCGGGAAGGTAGTGTAATCGGATCAAACGTCTGACAGAACACGTTCCAGAGTTTGGGAAAAGGTCGATCTGGCGGCCGAGTAAAGGATATCACGGCCGAGTAATGGATGTCTCGGCCGAAGGATAGATCTTGCGGCCGAGGGATTGATCTCTCAGGGAGATTTTGCTAGCAACAGGTGTAGACACCCTATTTTGGACTTTCCAGAATAGTTTATTTACGGTCTTTGATTCCCCAATGATGATTAAGGTCGAGAACATACCAAGTTGGTTGATGAGTTTGAGCTTTGAGCGTCCCGAACCTCGTCCAAACCCATTTCAAACCCTTGTCGAACCCTCAAGCCAGAGCCAAATGGCCTCAACAAAACCCTGCTGGAGTACGCTGGTGGAAGACTAGCGTGCGCAGGAACCACTGCCACGTGTCAGTCATTACCGCTCTCTGGCGCACGCCACTAAACCAGTGGCGCACGCCAGTAAATACCAATCAAATCAACCTTTTTCAGCCAGCTGGGCGGGAGTCTTTGTAGCCGCCTGACGTCAGCTGACAGCCTCCTGATCATTGCATCGGCCAGAACTGCTCCCCCCTCTCTCCCACATCTTCCATCAACTAGTCCCATGCATTAAATGCATGGGAAGCTCCCTCTCTAACTCAACCAGCCCTTAACCCAACTGATCTCAGCTCTCTTTGCCTATAAATACTCCCCTCTCTCACTCTTGCAAAGGGTTACCAAGTTCAAAGGGTTGGTTAGCACCATTAAAGAGTTCAAGCCCCTTTGTCCTCTTTTTCATTCTCCTTTGCTTCCTTTCTCTTCCATAGAAAGAGCAAGCAAGGGAACATACTCTCCACAGTCCTCAAACCTCACTACATCCACCCTCCATCCATCTTCTTTCAAGCTCAAAGTTCAAACCATCCATCAAACTCACTAGCAAAGGTATAATACTTTTTGCTCCTGCTTTCTGTTCTGACCCCTGAGGGGGGACTGGCAGGGTCAAGGCTGGTAATCTATACAAGCCGTTTGGTATGATCAGGTGGCGCACGCCAGTTACTTGTACCGCACGCCAGTAATGGCTGTATGGTGAAACTGGTGTGGGGATCACCGATCATCCTTATTTTGTCTTATTTACATTCTGATCACCCTGATGCATGCTAAAACAAGTTTACAGCTTTCTGTACTGTAGAACTGTTTAAGCATTGTACTTAGTTTTTCCTTTCTGTTTCTTTGGAATGCCTCTGGGGGCCTTCTGGTCATGTTCCAGAGCCCAGATGGTGCAAAGCCAAGCACTGACTGAGCAGTGTCAACTGGCGTACGGTACCATATACCTGCGTGCGCCAGTCACTCCTTGGCCAGTGGCTGGCCCTTGCATGGCAACTAGGCTCCAGGCCTTTGATCATCATCCCCTCACTGTTTAAGGGGTTTTCTGTCTATTAGGTGGCTTTTAAGCCCTTTAATCTATCTGTAATAGCTTAGTAACCTTTATAAACTGTGTGGTTTGTCCTGGGTGTGCACTGGTCCTTTCCAGAGCCCAGAGGGTTGACAACAGAAGCTGTGGTCTTAGGCTTACCGGCGCACGCCAGTTGTGGTGTGGCGCACGCAGGTCATGACTGCATGCAGTGGCTTGGCCAGTGCATGCAGGCTTGTTCCTGTGTGCACCATCTCACAGTCAGTGTGTTCTAGTCTGCTTAAAACGTTCACAGTAGCTTGTTCTCAATCTATTATATTTGCTTAGATCAAACATCATCATCCATAAACATTTTGTCACATCTTTTGTACATAAATGCAAATGTGTTACAGTTTTAATCCCTATTAACTGTTCCCCCGCCCTAACTGGTTAAAAGAATGATCAAATGAAGAGAGAAGTGCAAATGTTTTATAAAACGCCTGAGTAGAGACCGGTCTCCGGACTGGGCGAGAGGGGTGCCATAAAACCCTTCCCCTCTCGTAATCTGGCTCCCGAACCTCAAGATCGAAGGTGACGACGGTCCAGTCTACAAAAGCCTTTGTCAATTTCGAATCAAATTCAATTCAAGACATTTTCAAAACCACGGTTTCTTGGGTATTCTCCGCAAAACCCGAGTGGCGACTCTCTGATTTGCGAAGCGTTTCGCCGCGCTTTCCAAAAAGGGCGCACCCGGAATTTTCCTGCTTAAACCACGGGATTTTTGGGGCGGGTGCCCACAGTGGCGACTCTCTGATCTGCGAAGCGTTTCGCCGCGCTTTCCAAAAAGGGCGCACCCGGAATTTTCCTGCTTAAAACACGGGATTTTTTGGGGCGGGTGCCCACAGTGGCGACTCTGCTGGGGACATTACATTAATCTACATTTGGAAATTAATACATGAATGAACAATTTTCAAAAGTCTGTCAAAACAGTACGCTCCGCGCTGCTGAAGAACGGAATGGTAACGTAACAGGATTCTACATCCGACCACTCCGAACTGGGGCTTTTACTATTGTTCGCTCGTGTAGTTTTCTCCAAGTGTCGATTAATGAAGTGAGCCAAGCTTCAAAAGGCGTTTTTCAAAAAGCATTGCGTTTCTCTCTCTCGATCATTCTTTTGGCATGCGTTCATTTGCATCGGTGTTCTATCAGCCCCGTTGAGGTGTTTTGGGTAACTGGCACAGTTTACTGGAGCCCGGGGTCCTCGAATGCCCAACAACCTTGGACGATGATGAGACGTATTACCGTTTGACCGTTGCTCTGCTGCACGCATTGCGATGGGAGGTATAAAACATCTCTAGCCTAAGGAACCCCTCTAAGCCAAAACCAGCCTCGCCATGCGTACAAAGCAATAGAACCTTTCAAACTAAGACAGGAACCCACATGGTAGGATTACTTGCATCTAACCCCCATAAACTGTCTATGTGTTACTGCTTTCCATATCGCATGCCTGTACATACATCCATACCGTTCTCCGTAGGAGCATGTTAGGGCGGCTTTTAGGGTTTCTCTCTTTCAAACCCGTTTTATGCCCGCTGAGGCGCTGCCTGGACCAATGACGAGTCGTGCATCGTGATGGTGCACGTTATCAACTTTCCAATTCCTTGGGTCAACGAGACTTTGGGAAATCGAGACTTTCTAAGTCCTTGTCTAAAACCCGATCGAGGTTTCAAACAGAAAACTAGGAACAACGGGAGACATGACATGATGCTCATACCACCCAGGTTAAAAATGCTAAACACTTACACCATTCAAGGCTCCGGCACAGTGCTGCTTACGCCCTCTTGGTTACAGTATCATGTCGTCAACACCAAGTTGTTCCGTTCCAACATTGAAACTTCGAGAGCGGGATAGTCAAAGGCTTAGGCTGTTTTGACATCTCTTAGTGTTAGTCGATTCAAACAAGGATACACTGTCGAAAAGAAATCTGAGGACCTGGGCAGCGTCCGGCTGTCATAAAACGGTTTTGTCTGCTAGTTCTAGAGTTTAGGAGGACACCAACGACAACATGTACATTGCATCCTTTCAAATAAAACTATTGCAGGAACACTTCCTGAGCCTTCGATTGCTTTACTGTCTAGCTTTGGGCGCTGCACTGTCAAAGAAAGTACCAAAAAGAAGAGCCAAACCTGCTTGGGAGCATCTACCGGGGCTATTTCACCGCCATATCACCTTCCTCGATCATCAATTCGGAATGGCAACACAAGCAGAGCTGGCTGAGCTGAAAAGGGCTGTACAAGAAATGAACCAGAAAATGGACAAGCAAATGGTTATGGTCCAGGGGCTGTTTGACCTTTTCACCTCCATCATGTCAAGGCCGGATCTGGGGCTAGTCAAAGAACCTCTTCAGGCCTGTCACACTCCTGCGATCAAAACCGAGTTGTGCTCAAAAGACATGCTCAAAGACCTAGCTGAGTGTCATGAAGCTAGAACTCGCCCGAAGACCGCTGGTTCCTTGTTCAAAGCCAGTGCCGAAAAGGAGGATAAGCGCAACAAAGAAGTCATCCCCAGTGCCGAAAGAGTGCATTCCCTTGACAGCACAATGCTATACAGCGGCGGAGTGAGTAAAAGTTCTGCCAACCCTTAATCCAGTCGCCGGAACCCACCAAGGGTCTTCTCGTGCTTCTCTGCACCTTTGTCCTCAGTCTATGAGAAGCTCCTTGAAGCTAGTATCCTCAGGCCACTCCGTCCGACTCCTCCACCTCGGGCACTCCCGGCGTCTCACAATCCAAATGCCTATTGTGCTTTCCATCAAGCGCCTGGCCATCCCACCGATGCTTGCTACCGCCACCGACATGCCATTCAGAATCTCATCGATAATGGCACTATTCCACCCCCACTCCCATCAAAACCCGACGACAGTTCCATCTCCTCGCTCCAACTCGAGTCTGGCCCTCTGGTTGGTCAGATATCTATCACCTCCACTCAAATCAACCCCATCTCCACTCAAATCAACCCCATCGCCACTCAAATCAACCCGAGCTCCACCATACTCAACCCAACCCTCTGCATTGTCCCAGAAACTCAACCCAAACCAACTGTGTTTATCCCTTCTGAATCCGAGGCTGCAGGGTGCGGAATAGAAGATGGGGCTGAAAACTGGAAAGCACTGGTTGAGGACCGGATCGATCAAGCAAATGAGTGGACTGACAGTCTGAGGTCCTTCACTCAAGGGCATTTGGAGTTGCTGTTCTCCCAAGTGGGTTTGGTCAAAGAAGCTGAGGAGGCTGAAGTGCTGTTGCTTGGGCCTGGCATCCTCTAGATCCCGCCTCTCTGTGAGGAAGCCAAGGGTAACAATAAAAGTTGCATTTTCAAATTGCGTTTAGCTTGCATTGCACACTTTTGAGTCCGAGTCTGACACAGCATCTGTCAAGTCGTCTTAGTCTAGCTCTGAGTCGGAGTTCGTGCCTCTTGACCCTCCATGTCGTAGCTTCTACTCTCAATCGAGTCTTTTGCTATACTTGGCAACCCCGTGGGGCTTTCTTTTTGATATGCACTATCTTGCTGCTCAATACTTTGCTGACTTTTGAATAAACTGTGTCGACCCTGACGACGAAGGGATAGATTTCGATGGGGTCATCCCCAAGGAAATGTGTTCCCTCGCCGAAAGGGAAGACGAAAGGCATGCTCGGCCTATTAAAAGAAGAAGTAGTTTCAATAAACTTGAAAGATAAAGTAGACCCCCGGAGGACTTAAAATTGGCTCAACGCTGTCTCCCAAAGGAGCATTGTGCCCCGGATGGTTCAAAATTGGCTCAACGCTGTCCCCCAAAGGAGCATTGTGCCTGGTCAGACAGGTTCAAAGAATTCAACGACGTTCTGGCATGGTCTCACAAAGACGCGCTTGGCGTCGATCGTGAGATAAAGAAGCTTTACAACCCCTGCCACCGGATGTCAAGCTAGAAAGGAGAAGCTCAGAAAGCTCCAGGCCTTGTGCCATGTTCAAAACAGTGTCAGCAGCATTCCATCGAGCGCACATTAAAAAGGCGCAAAAGTGGCCTGGAGCGATGCATTTTCAACTGAAGCAGTCAGGACCCTGCATTATCAAAAGCCATCTTACCTGGGCCTACAGCCAAAGATCATCGATCTCGAAGACAACAAATTCAACACTCCAGTCAACCTGGATCAATTCAAGAGCCATTTTTCCCTGAGAGAAGCTCGTTGGGCCGAAAACCACAAGGGTGGGCGGTTCCAAGCAAAAGTTAGAGCAGCCTGCTAGACCGAAAACCTAAGGAGGCGGTCTAGGCAAAAATAAATAGGCAAAAAAGTCGAAAGCTCGCTAGGCCGGAAACCTGAGAAGGCGGCACTAGGCAAAAGTTAGAGCGTAAAAAGGAGAGGTAAAACACACGAGTGAACCTTGGCCTGAACTACGTTTTGACCTGATTCCCCAAATGTGGGATACGTAGGCAGTCTCTCTTCAAGACTCGGTCATATTCTATCAATTGGATCCATGGTTGACGTTTTAGTACATATCAAGGGTCAAGAAGGGTCAAGAACAGAACAAGCTTCATCAAAAACAGAAGGGGGAACCCTTTGTCTTTCAATCTTATTTCAAACTACTATTTCAATTTCAAAGCTGAGCAAAAGCCAAAAAAAAGATATAAGCATCAAAAGCAGAACGAAATGCTAGAGGCCCCAACGGGCTCACAGTTTATTCTAAGTTCAGCGAAGTCTAATTTGCGCAGCTTTTCAGTCACGCGCGCTAGTTTGAGACTCACGCACGTTTTCTCAAAGTGACACGCGTTGGTCTCAAACCTGCGCGCGCTTCTTCAATTCTTGCCGCAGGCAGCAGTCGGCAGCCATCACGCCTAACAACGATTTTAACCCCCCCGGTGGGAATTTCAAGTTAAAACCAAGGTTTCGGTGCCTCGAAATTGGTTTTAAGGGCTCTTGCCAAGTTTTCTATGCCGTGCAGGTCATATGTGCCTAATGTGACTGAGCGGGGGTGTCGGTTTCAGTCCGGGCCTATATGAGTCATCCATTTGCGTCTTTTGTTCATCTTTGCGACATTTTTTCTAGTTTTTCGGCCTATTGCCCATTCCGGGGCTTTCTTCTCTGTTTTGTTATTCGTACAGGTCTTTGTACATATTTGACTGTGTGTGAGTGTCAGTTTCACCTGTCTGGGATATTTTGGATTTTGGCCTGTTAATGCCCAAAATTTCATTATTGCCCATGTGTCGGAGAGTCTGCATTGTATCCTAGGACTCTTCTTCCCCATTCTTCCGAGCTAGGCAGTCTATACGTGTGCGTATGTCTGTGTGTCAACTCGATTCGCTCGGCCATGCAAGTTGGATATTAGCGATTGGTTTATACTCTATCTCCAATGAACCGAGAATGATGCAACTTTTACAGCGCCGCTACGGCATCCATAGTCCAAGCAGCAAATCGTCAAGTACAGAGGGGTAAATTGGCCCAACGCAAAAGCAAACCAAGCAAGTCACAGGGTGATCTAACCCGCTCGAAAGTTACCTACCTGGACCTGCAGGCCCGCAACTCAAATCAAAGCAGTGAAGCAAAAGTGTGGCTCAGTGGTAGCCCTCGATCGTCAAAATTGTCCTGGTCGTCGTTTGTGTCGTCCCGTCCTCTAGAAGCCGCCCTAGTCTGCCTTCGCATTTTCAATTTGTACATATGTGTTTAGCATACGTTATCATTGCATATTGTATATCAAATGTCAAAAGCAGAAAAGTGCATCAAATCAAAATCAATCCAAAGCGCATGGGTGATTTCAAATCAAATCAGATCAAACCAGCGTTGAGGCGTTTCTATCGCCAGTGTTGCGGTATTGGCAAACCAAATCAAATCAGCGTTGAGGTCCATTCCCAACAGGCAGCTCATGTTGCCCTGATCCATGCTTTCATCCCGGTTCGCTATTCCCCCAAGCAGAGCCTGTCCAAACTCAAACGACGATCTATCCGTCCAACTCATATCAATGACGATCTATTCGTCCAATTTCAAATCAACGACGATCCATCCGTCCTATTTCAAATCAATGACGATCCATCCGTCCTATTTTCAAATCAAACGACGATCTATCCGTCCTATTTTCAAATCAAACGACGATCTATCCGTCCTATTTCAAATCAACGACGATCTATCCGTCCTATTTCAAATCAAACGACGATCTATCCGTCCTATTTCAAATCAACGACGATCTATCCGTCCAATTCCAAGCAAACGACGATCCATCCGTCCTATTTCAAATCAACGACGATCTATCCGTCCCTATCCAAATCAACGACGATCTATCCGTCCTATTTTCAACGACGATCTATCCGTCCAATTTCAAATCAAACGACGATCCATCCGTCCTATTCCGATCAAACGACGATCCATCCGTCCAATTCAAAATCAACGACGATCTATCCGTCCAATTCCGATCAAACGACGATCCATCCGTCCTATTTCAAATCAACGACGATCTATCCGTCCCTATCCAAATCAACGACGATCTACCCGTCCAATTTCAAATCAACGACGATCTATCCGTCTAACCTCAAACCAGCGACGATATATCCGTTCAATTCAAATCAACGACGGTCTGTCCGTCCAACTTTCGATTCAATTTAGCGCATCTTCCAGTAGTCTTATTGCTCTGTCTCGGATGGTCCTTGATAAGGAGATTGGCTCTGATTCCCAACAGATGGAATTTAACCTACCTGACGCGACCTACCCGTGATTTGTTGGAACTATCCGTGCCATGGTTAGCTTTATCCTCAACAACAGCCAGTCCTGTTCAAATTCAACGATGACCAGCCATGTCATCACCGACGATCAGCCATGTCGTCCATTCAACGATGATCAGCCATGTCATCACCGACGATCGGCCATGTCGTCCATTCAACGTTGATCAGCCATGTCATCACCGACGATCGGCCATGTCGTCCATTCAACGATGATCAGCCATGTCATCACCGACGATCGGCCATGTCGTCCTTTCAACGATGATCAGCCATGTCATCACCGACGATCGGCCATGTCGTCCATTCAACGATGATCAGCCATGTCATCACCGACGATCGGCCATGTCGTCCATTCAACGATGATCAGCCATGTCATCACCGACGATCAGCCATGTCGTCCTTTCAACGATGATCAGCCATGTCATCACCGACGATCGGCCATGTCGTCCATTCAACGATGATCAGCCATGTCATCACCGACGATCCGCCATGTCGTCCATTCAACGATGATCAGCCATGTCATCACCGACGAGCAGCCATGTCGTCCATTCAACGATGATCAGCCATGTCATCACCGACGATCAGCCATGTCGTCCTTTCAACGATGATCAGCCATGTCATCACCGACGACCAGCCATGTCGTCCATTCAACGATGATCAGCCATGTCATCACCGACGATCAGCCATGTCGTCCTCTCAACGATGATCAGCCATGTCATCACCGACGATCAGCCATGTCGTCCTCTCAACGATGATCAGCCATGTCATCACCGACGATCAGCCATGTCGTCCTCTCAACGATGATCAGCCATGTCATCACCGACGATCAGCCATGTCGTCCTCTCAACGATGATCAGCCATGTCATCACCGACGATCAGCCATATCGTCCATCTCAATGATGATCAACCATGTCATCGCCGACGATCAGCCATGTCGTCCATTCAACGATGATCAGCCATGTCATCACCGACGATCAGCCATATCGTCCTCTTAACGATGATCAGCCATGTCATCCCCGACGATCAGCCATGTCGTCCTCTCAACGATGATCAGCCAGGTCATCACCGATGATCAGCCATATCGTCCATCTCAACGATGATCCGCCATGTCATCACCGACGATCAGCCATGTCGTCCCCTCAACGATGATCAGTCATGTCATCACCCCGACCAACGGCGATCAGAATATTGCCCGCGTTCACCCCGAGCAACAGCGATCAGAATATTGCCCGCGTTCACCCCGACCAACGGCGATCAGAATATTGCCCGCGATCACCCCGACCAACGGCGATCAGAATATTGCCCGCGTTCACCCCAACCAACGGCGATCAGAATATTGCCCGCGTTCACCCCGAGCAACGGCGATCAGAATATTGCCCGGGTTCACCCCGATCAACGGCGATCAGAATATTGCCCGCGTTCACCCCGAGCAACGGCGATCAGAATATTGCCCGCGTTCACCCCGAGCAACGGCGATCAGAATATTACCCGCGTTCACCCCGACCAACGGCAATCAGAATATTGCCCGCGTTCACCCCGACCAACGGCGATCAGAATATTGCCCGCGTTCACTCTCTCAACGGCGATCAGAATATCGTCCGATCGATCCACGACGACGGTCTGCCCGTCCAATCAGTCTACAACACCGTTCGCCTATCCTAGTCCACATCGGTCTACAAGTAACGCATCTTCCAGCAGTCTTATTGCTCTGTCTCGGATGGTCCTTGATAAGGAGATTGGCTCTGATTCCCAACAGATGGAATTTAACCTACCCGACGCGACCTACCCGTGATTGTTGGGATTCTTTATGCCAAAGATAGTTCGATCCCCAGCAATGACAGCCCGTCCTGTCCAAATCAACGACGGTCTGTCCGTCCAACCTTCAACTCAAACGACGGTCTGTCCGTCCAACCTTCAACTCAAACGACGGTCTGTCCGTCCAACCTCAAATCAACGACGGTCTGTCCGTCCAACTCCAAATCAACGACGGTCTGTCCATCCAACCTCAAATCAACGACGGTCTGCCCGTCCAACCCCTAATCAACGACGGTCTGTCCGTCCAACCTCAAATCAACGACGGTTTGTCCGTCCAACCTCAAATCAACGACGGTCTGTCCGTCCAAAATCAAGTCAATGACGGTCTGTCCATCCGGCTCAACCGTTAGCGCATCTTCCAGCAGTCTTATTGCTCTGTCTCGGATGGTCCATGATAAGGAGATTGGCTCTGTTTCCAGCAGATGGAATTTAACCTACCCAACGCGACCTACCCGTGATTGTTGGAATTACTTATGCCGAAGAGGGTTTGACCCCTAGCGGCATTAATCTATCCGCAACTGATTATTCCCCAGGAGAGTCCGCCTCAACATTCAATGATGGTCCACCCATCCCTATCTTCCAACAAAGTTCAAACTCTTTTCCAACGATCTTCAGATGGTCCGCCCATCTTCGATCTCTCAATGGACGGTACATTTAAGTACATGTCCGCATTTTCTATTTCTTCTGGATAGCCCTGAGAGGGTGTCTAGAAACCTTTGACGTTACTTGTACCAAAACAATGGTGCTCCAAGTGTCGTCAAAGGGGGGCTACTGTAGACACCCTATTTTGGACTTTCCAGAATAGTTTATTTACGGTCTTTGATTCCCCAATGATGATTAAGGTCGAGAACATACCAAGTTGGTTGATGAGTTTGAGCTTTGAGCGTCCCGAACCTCGTCCAAACCCATTTCAAACCCTTGTCGAACCCTCAAGCCAGAGCCAAATGGCCTCAACAAAACCCTGCTGGAGTACGCTGGTGGAAGACTAGCGTGCGCAGGAACCACTGCCACGTGTCAGTCATTACCGCTCTCTGGTGCACGCCACTAAACCAGTGCCGCACGCCAGTAAATGCCAATCAAATCAACCTTTTTCAGCCAGCTGGGCGGGAGTCTTTGTAGCCGCCTGACGTCAGCTGACAGCCTCCTGATCATTGCATCGGCCAGAACTGCTCCCCCCTCTCTCCTACATCTTGCATCAACTAGTCCCATGCATTAAATGCATGGGAGGCTCCCTCTCTAACTCAACCAGCCCTTAACCCAACTGATCTCAGCCCTCTTTGCCTATAAATACTCCCCTCTCTCACTCTTGCAAAGGGTTACCAAGTTCAAAGGGTTGGTTAGCACCAATAAAGAGTTCAAGCCCCTTTGTCCTCTTTTTCATTCTCCTTTGCTTCCTTTCTCTTCCATAGAAAGAGCAAGCAAGGGAACATACTCTCCACAGTCCTCAAACCTCAGTACATCCACCCTCCATCCATCTTCTTTCAAGCTCAAAGTTCAAACCATCCATCAAACTCACTAGCAAAGGTATAATACTTTTTGCTCCTGCTTTCTGTTCTGACCCCTGAGGGGGGCTGGCAGGGTCAAGGCTGGTAACTATACCAGTCCTGGCCCTAAAGCTGGCAAGGCTTCAAAGCCGTTTGGTATGATCAGGTGGCACACGCCAGTTACTTGTACCGCACGCCAGTAATGGCTGTATGGTGAAACTGGTGTGGGGATCACCGATCATCCTTATTTTGTCTTATTTACATTCTGATCACCCTGATGCATGCTAAAACAAGTTTACAGCTTTCTGTATTGTAGAACTGTTTAAGCATTGTACTTAGTTTTTCCTTTCTGTTTCTTTGGAATGCCTCTGGGGGCCTTCTGGTCATGTTCCAGAGCCCAGATGGTGCAAAGCCAAGCACTGACTGAGCAGTGTCAACTGGCGTACGGTACCATATACCTGCGTGCGCCAGTCACTCCTTGGCCAGTGGCTGGCCCTTGCATGGCAACTAGGCTCCAGGCCTTTGATCATCATCCCCTCACTGTTTAAGGGGTTTTCTGTCTATTAGGTGGCTTTTAAGCCCTTTAATCTACCTGTAATAGCTTAGTAACCTTTATAAACTGTGTGGTTTGTCCTGGGTGTGCACTGGTCCTTTCCAGAGCCCAGAGGGTTGACAACAGAAGCTGTGGTCTTAGGCTTACCGGCGCATGCCAGTTGTGGTGTGGCGCACGCAGGTCATGACTGCATGCAGTGGCTTGGCCAGTGCATGCAGGCTTGTTCCTGTGTGCACCATCTCACAGTCAGTATGTTCTAGTCTGCTTAAAACGTTCACAGTAGCTTGTTCTCAATCTATTATATTTGCTTAGATCAAACATCATCATCCATAAACATTTTGTCACATCTTTTGTACATAAATGCAAATGTGTTACAGTTTTAATCCCTATTAACTGTTCCCCCGCCCTAACTGGTTAAAAGAATGATCAAATGAAGAGAGAAGTGCAAATGTTTTATAAAACGCCTGAGTAGAGACCGGTCTCCGGACTGGGCGAGAGGGGTGCTTTAAAACCCTTCCCCTCTCGTAATCTGGCTCCCGAACCTCAAGATTGAAGGTGACGACGGTCCAGTCTACAAAAGCCTTTGTCAATTTCGAATCAAATTCAATTCAAGACATTTTCAAAACCACGGTTTCTTGGGTATTCTCCGCAAAACCCGAGTGGCGACTCTCTGATTTGCGAAGCGTTTCGCCGCGCTTTCCAAAAAGGGCGCACCCGGAATTTTCCTGCTTAAACCACGGGATTTTTGGGGCGGGTGCCCACAGTGGCGACTCTCTGATCTGCGAAGCGTTTCGCCGCGCTTTCCAAAAAGGGCGCACCCGGAATTTTCCTGCTTAAAACACGGGAATGATGTTAGGGCCGTGGGATCGATGTCACGGCCGACAGATGGATTCTCCTAGGCTTTTGTATTTCTGTCTGAAAGGCTGTATGGCTCTGAATTGGGTCCTCTAAGTGGCTCAAAGTTCTTATCGAAAGTCTAAGGTTCTCAAGGAAGCAATCAGCAATCACTGTATCGGTTTCATCATCGGGATGGTCCCAAGGTGGGATTTGAAATAATCGTTAGGCCAAATTGGGGTGTCTACAGATGCCCCTCTTTGACTGAACTCAGATGGAACGCGAGACATGTTTGAGTAAGAGTCAAAGCTGTAAAAAGCAACTCAATTTGGTCCAACCACTATTCCAAGGGGTTTTCGAAAAAGGTTTTGTTATGGTCGGGCCGGGAGGCTGGCTACGTATTCCACAAGGGAAATTCAGACCAATCGTAGTTCGGGCAATAGAAGAAAAATAAAAGTTTGGAGGGTTAGAGACAGAAGATGTACCTTAGGGCTTAAAAAGCCGTAGTGTGACGTACCTAGACTGAGCCAGGGTTTTGGCGAAGAGTAGTTGAAGGAGCGCGGGGCTGCCAGGGGAGTTTTTGCGGAGAGCTTCCTTAGTATTTTGGGGTAATCAGTACACTGCAGGTGCGTTTGCTTTTCTTGATCATCCTTACTTTGACTGAAAGGAGCTCGGTAGAGTAGCTTATCCTTGCGAATGAGCTGGAAGGAATTGATGTAATGGGGTGGAATCCAAACCATCTGCTGGGATGAGTTGGACGCCGGTTGTTTTTGAGATATGGGGGGCGCAGGGCCAGTAACTGGAGCACGGAGCTTTGCGTAATGAGGGAACCGAGGCACGGAGCCGATTGTAGTCATGAGGCGAGAGCCTGACGTGAGCTTAGAGCTTGATGGAACTGAAGCGCGGAGCTGGTATTGATCATAAGGCGAGAGCATGAGGTGTCAGAGCTTTGAGCTTGACGTGATGAACCGAAGGGCAGAGCTGGTATAAGGCAAGGGCCTGAGGTGAAGGAACTGAGGCGTGGAGCCTGAGGTGATTAGATTGAGGCGTGGAGCCTGCATGCAGTCTTGAGGCGAGGACCTGAGTTGCCGGAGCTTAGAGCTTGACGTGATTTGAACCGAAGCGTAGAGCTGGTTGCATTCTGATGGTCTGTGCACGGAGCTTTTCCATCATAAGTGTTGGCGTGGAGCCAAAGGATCGAGGCACTGAACCGATCAATAAAACCGAGGCATAGAGCCGGTTGATTGCAGGATTGACCTGTTTTATGAGAGATATGCAGGGTGTATATGTGTGATGCTTGTTTATTAGATGTGAACAGATATAAGGATGCAGACTCGATGTGATAATGCAATATGTGCACGGGCCCGTGCGTGTGTGTTTGATTTAAGCTTAGAGCTTCTATCAAGTTTCGAACTTGAGCATTCAGAGCGTAGAGCTCGAGCATTCGGACGGCAGAATCCGAGCATTCAAAGTACAGGCTTTGAGCGTCCAGTACGCAGTGGTTGGGCATCCAAGCGTAGAGTTTGAGCATTCAAGTGTATAACTTGAGCATCCAGTACACAGTGGTTGGGCATCCAAGCGTAGAGCTTGAGCATTCAAAAATGTTAGATTTTTGAGCATTCAGGCGTAGAGCCTGAGAATAGATGTCTTGATTGTTGGGGCGGCGTAGAGGCTGTTGCTTGTTTACGACTTCGAGCCAGTTGAGATAATGGGCTTGGAGCCGCTGAGATAATGGGCTTAGAGTCGCTGAGATTGTTTGTTTACGGCTTTGAGCCAGTTGAGATAATGGGCTTGGAGCCGCTGAGATAATGGGCTTAGAGCCGCTGAGATTGTTTGTTTACGGCTTTGAGCCAGTTGAGACAGTGGGCTTAGAGCCGCTGATTTGTGATAGCGAGCGTAGAGCCGCTGAATGAGTGAATACGGGCGTGGAGCCTGTCGATAATGGGCTTCAAGCCGCTGAGATAGGTTTGTTGTGGTAACGGGCGTAGAGCCACTGAGTGAATGAGTACAGGCGTAGAGCCTGTTGCCGTGATAGCGAACATAGAGCTGCTGAGATAGTAAACATAGGCTTCGAGCCTGTCAAGAACTTGATTGTGTACGGCTTCGAGCCAGCTTGAAACGATGGGCTTGGAGCCACTGAGTCGATAGCTGGGGGTGTAGAGCCGCTGAGTTGATGAGTTGGTGAATTTGGGTGTAGAGCCGTTGAGATAATGGCTTTGAGCCGTTGAAGTGGACTTGGAGTCACGGTGCTTGATAGTGAATGTGGACGTAGAGCCGCTGAGTGTTCTTGCTTTGGCCAGCAGTTTGTGGAGAGAGAATTTCCTCATGCTTGGACTTGCCCCCAAGGCTAGTTTTGACCACATTGTATTGGCTTGGGGATGCCCCCAAGGCTACTTGGTTGGTTGAGGACTTAGAAGTCTGTAGTGGCTTTTTAGTTGGTGCACTGAGCAAGGTCTGATATTGCTGAGGGAAATTGATTGAGGGGGGTCAGGAGATCAATCTCTCGGCCGAGGAATTGAAGTATCGGCCGCCTAATCGTTTGATTTCCAGAGCACTATAAAACCGGCCTTTTGGCGTTTTATTTTCATTTTCCTCTTCTCTCCTCTTCTCCCGTTCTCTTCTGTTGCTGTCGCCTTCTACCGAGGATCCTTCTCCTTTTCTGTCAGGTCCGGATGATGGGCGATATGTGGCCGGCGTTCGCGGAGGGAGACCGCGCTGTTCTTGGTCTTGTCTTGATGCTTGATTAGGGACCCTTGCATGGGTGCCTTGCTTCCGTGACGCGGAACTCCTGGGGTGGTGGCAGTGCGCGGTATGGTGATTTTTCTGGGCCATGTGGTGTCTCTTTTGCACCGTAGTACTCCTCCGGTATACACCGCCCCAGGGGTGTCCTCTTTTTAGTTTCTTTGCAGCAGGCCTCTGGTGTTTAGAGCACCAGAGGGTCCGGCATCCTCTCCTGCTTCCTCTTTTTGTCCTTTTTTCTGTTTCTCTTCCTGCATAGGTTAGTTTGACAGGAAATCGATGTACAGTTTGTTTAGGAAATGTGGGATGATCCACCTTGTGATGTAAAAAGCTTCGTTATATGAAACAAAACCTTTTGCTCTGCTCGTGATTGTGTATGCCATATTTACGTCGTTTGTGTGTAATAGCTTGTTAATCCAACGAAACGAACTGAACCGTGGAAGCAGTCTGTAAAACAGCCGTTCTGGCGGCCGATTGAATGATTACGCGGCCGATGCTTTGATCTGGCGGCCGAAGGATCGTTCTGTTTACCTGGGTTTGACTTGTAGGTCAACCCTGATTTTTGCAGGCCGATGGATGGATCCTACGGCCGTCATATCAAAGTATCGGCCGAGAGACCGATTGAAATTCTGAGGATTAAGAATCTGATTCCGATTCGGACTAAGACTCGACTTAGTTCTATAAGTACGCGTTCTACGAACCCGATAGCATTGTCAGTAGCAATTCCTTTATACATGGCACAACCAGTCCTTGATCAGTGGTTGATTTCCTTCAATGGCCTTGACCGTTTACACTTTAAGTCCTTTGGCGTGGACTTCCTCTTTTCCCTTCGTTAAATCCCTGTGAATTTTGCCTTTCTTAGGGCAGCCGCTAGTTTGTGGGACCCTGATTTTCACGTCTTTCGTTTTAAGAGAGAGGAGTTGTGTCCTACTATCGAGGAATTCGCAGCCATCATGGGTCATTCGGATAGAGAGGGTTTCATTGTCCCTAATCCTTTGTTTAACCGGAGTGATCTCCTGAAGGATTTACTCCAAGTTCAGAAACATGAAGTTAAATTCTTCCTAGTGAAAGGAAGGCTGGAGATTCTGCAACTTATTCAGCGTTTTGGTACAGCTGAGGCTCATCGCCAAGTTTCCCTACAAAAGTCGTGTTTTCATGCGTTGTGCATTTGTCTCCTTCATTACTACTTGCTTGGCCCTTCCTCTGGTCATGCTGATCCTGTATTGCTTAACCTTGCTCAGCAAATTGGAAACCGTGGGGGTTTCGCTGGCTTAGTGTTGGCAGAGACCTTGATGGGTCTAGATGTGATGAAGGGTAGTCCTATAGCTCAGTTCTTAGGTAGTCCCTTGCTATTGCAGGTTCGCTCTTTTATTTGTTTATTTGTTAAGTTTATCTTTTCACTCATCACTCTTTTGTTTTGACTCACGTGTTCTCTCAACTCACAATTTTCCCTTTTTCTCTAGGTGTGGTTGTTTGAGAAGCTAAAGGTGTGGGATGCGCCGGAGCGACTTCCTTATAATCCAGACCAATGCACGGAGCGTCATATGATTAAACAGTTCCCAACTGAGGCTGCTTGGGAAGCATGGATGAAGACTTGCAGAGGTGATTGGGTTCAATGGGTTTGCCCCTGGTATGGTATTGAAAGCATGACTGTGAGTACCATGAACCGTTTTGGTGTAGCAGTGATTGGTACCGCTCGAGTCGTTTTCTACTTTCCTGCTCGCTTTCAAAGGCAGTTTGGGGCTGAACAAACCGCAATCCTAGGTGACCCCGAGTACACCGTTTCTAAGATCCACGATGCCAACTTCCGCCGCAACATGCTGCGTCTTTGGCCAAATAGAGTGATGCAGGAGGTTACTGAGAACTTCGTTGCCAAGCTATCGGGTTCTTACAAACGCTGGTTGGAGAAAAACCTTTTGGAGGACAGTAGTGCAAAGAGAAGGAAGACCTAGAGATTGACACTTTGCTTATGTTTTTCAAAAGATGTTTGTTTGATTCTAGCTTTCATGGATTAAGAATTGTTTAGGTTTGCTTTGTCCTTTCTCTTTGGAAATAATAAAACAGTTGGTCGTTTTTTTTGAAGATGTTATTGCCAGGATTTGATAGCGAACATGCTTTAGGATAGACCTAGAAATTTTGGAAGTGATGATAATAGCAGTGGCCGAATCTCAAACTTGGAGATTGCCTACGTATCCCATGGAGGGAATCAGGCCATAAACGTAGTTCCAACAAAGGGGATTTGTTTTGTTTTTAGTTAGGGTCCACTCGGGTATTTTCCTCTCCTTTTGTGCTCTAAATTTTGCCTAAAACCGCCCTTGCGGGTTTTCGGTCTAGCGAGCGTTTTATTTATGCCTTAGTTTTTGCCTAAGCCGTCCTTGCGGGTTTTCGACCTAGCAGGCTGCTCTAATTTTTGCTTGGATCCGCCCACCCTTGTGGTTTTCGGTCCAACGAGCATCTCTCATGGGTAATACTTCCTCAACTTGTCGATGTTGACCGGTGTTGCGAATTCCATTCCATCCAAGTCTGCAATGTATGCTGCTCCTCCAGAAAGTATGCGTTTGATAAGGTAGGGGCCTCCCCAGTTTGGTCTAAACTTGCCCCTTGGGTCTGAGACGTGGCGACGAATTGCTTTGAGCACCATGTCTCCTACCTTGATGTCCTTAGGTTTCACCTTTTTGTTGAATGCTCGTGCAATGCGGCGTTGATACCCTTGTACATGGTATAAGGCTCTCAGTCTCCTTTCGTCTAGTAGTGCCAACTCGTCGTAGCGGTTTTGAATCCAGTCTTCTTCGATCATTCTAGTCTCAGCTAGAACCCTTAACGAAGGTAACTTCAGTTCGATAGGCAAGACAGCTTCCATTCCATAGACCAGAGAGTAGGGAGTGGCCCCAGTTGAAGTCCTTTCAGTTGTTCGATAACCCCATAGCGCCAGAGGTAGCATTTCTGGCCAGTCTGTGTAAGTGTCGGTAGTCTTCCGCAGAATCCTCTTGATATTCTTGTTTGCAGCCTCAATTGCTCCATTAGTTTGAGGTCGGTAAGTAGATGACCGATGATTCTGTATCCCAAATTCGGCGAAAAGCTTCTTTGTCGCCCCCTTGAAGTGCGATCCATTGTCACAGACGAACTCGTGAGGTACACCATATCGATAGATGATATTAGTGCGAATAAATTTGGCCACATGAGTGGCTTTGAGAGTAGCATAAGAGGCTGCTTCTACCCACTTGGTGAAGTAGTCGATGGCCACCAGAATGAACTGATGTTTGTATTTTCCCTTTGGATTTATGCTTCCAATGACGTCTATCCCCCAAGTGGAGAATGGCCAAGGGGATGTCATGCTATACAATTCCGTAGGGGGAATACGCATACGATCAGCGTGAGTTTGGCATTTGTAACATCGGCGGACATAATCAGTGCAGTCGGCCTCCATTGTAGTCCAGTAATATCCCTGACGTAGGATCTTCTTCGCCATCGTTGCCCCGTTCATATGTGGCCCACAAATTCCTTCGTGTATTTCCTCCATTACCTTGTGACTGTCCTCCGTTGTGATGCAAAGTTGGCTTGGACCCAAGTGTGCCCTTCGATACAATGCTCCTCCACATATTACAAATTGGGCAGCAAACTTCCGCAGAGCTGTTTTGTCTTTTGAGGTGGCCTCGGGTGGGTATTCTCCTTTTTCCAGGAATTCCTTCACGTCTTCGTACCAAGGCTTGCCATTGTCTTCACCTTCCTCGGTAAAGGTACACTCACATGCTGGTTTAACCTTTTGCTCGATCATGAGAGGCCGCATCGTGAATCCCAGGGGTATTTCGACCATAGACGCTAATGTCGCCAGTGCATCTGTAAATCTATTGCTCACTCGAGGAGTGTGTGTGAAGATAACAGAATCGAATTGTGGAATTAGATCTTCTAGCACAGAGTGATATAGCTTCAGTGTATCCTCCTTGACCTTCCAGTCTTTTCTTGCTTGAGATACCACCAGGTTTGAATCCCCAGTGACTTCTACCCTTTTTGCCCCTAGCTCCAGGGCTGCCTCCATTCCAGCAATACAAGCCTCGTATTCAGCTTGGTTGTTAGTGACAGCGGTAGCAGGGTACTGGCCGGCTTTGGCTAGGAGACGGAGACTCCGAGTGCAGTGGAGCCTAGGGGTGAGGAGGAGGCTACAGCCCGAGCGGAGGGTGCCGTTGGTTTGGAGGAGAGGGTTACGGAGACTCACGGTGGTGACAGGCCTGACGGAGCGGAGGTGGTGACAGAGGCCTCCCCTGTGAGAGAGCCCCGGACTGACCTGGGGAAGGGTCCAGTTGTTGCGGAGGAGTTGGTGGAGGAGAGGGAGACGCCGGCTATGTTTGTTGGCAGCGGCGAGGGTACAGGGTCGTCGCGGCCCATAGGTTTAGGCGACTACCTTGAGAAGGCGTCCCTTGAGGACTTGGTTGAGACCTTACGAGGGGTGCCTGGACTGGCTGCGGCTTTACTTGAGGCTCAGGAGAGGGTGCTCCAGGTTGAGCTTGAGACAGGGGCCGCTGGAGGGCCACAGGGAGCAGAGGAGGAGGCTGCTGGAGGTGAGACAACTCCTCGGAGGAGTGTTGTGGAGGAGGCGACGGTGGCCCTGAAGGGGCGCGGACCTTACGTGGCGGAGTCCTACGTGCCCTTTCAGCACGTAATGGTGCTTACACTTTTGGACGCCTACAGACCGGCGCGGCCCATGTATGACGAGGCTCTGGTCTTGAGGGACCCGCAGCAGCACCTTTCTTTGCGCCGAGACGAGGTATGCCTTAAACACTTGCACTTCAAATTCCAATGTATCGTACTTTCATTTCTTTATCTGAATGTTGTATTCGCTTTGAATAGTATACCTGTTTACTGAATGTTATCAACTTATTGCAACAGGCGATCACCATCTCGTGCTACGGTGGTGCGGCCGACGTGCCGACATTCTGGGAGAGACTTCCTGAGGCTGTGAGGGAGATTGTGAGACAGGCGGGCTTCGGGGAGTTTGTGAGCGTGCTGACGAGGGCGAGCAACGATCGCCAGGTGGTTAGGGCACTAGCTGAGAGGTGGTGGGACACGACGAACACGTTCCACTTCCTTTTTGGTGAACTGACGGTGACGCCGCTGGACTTTGCGGCGATCACTAGTCTGAGGGTCGGGGGTGACCCTATCCCCTACGACGCTGTTACGGGGAGGAGTGCGGTGCTCCAGCGAGAGACACTGGGGTACGTGTTGAGGGCGGAGAAGGACGACGCCCAGTACGCTCAGCTGTTGGGGTTTTGGACAGAGGAGCTCCCGACTGACAGGGTGCAGGAGGAGCAGATGGCGCGGTGCTTTCTGTTGTACTTGCTCGGTGCGTCCATGTTTCCCAACAGGCGCAATCGAGTACACCTTTCGCTCCTACCGGCCTTGAGGGACGTCGGGGAGATAGCCCGTTTTGACTGAGGCGGTGCAGCTTTGGGGGCGTGCTACGCCTTCATGGGGTCTCTTTCCCGAGGAGCGGGGAAGAGCCTCGGCAATTACTGGAGGGTCTAGGAGGTACATTTCGAACTTCTCTTGGATTCCATTTGTCTTTCTATTCACTTGTTACGTATCCTGTGCTAATCCTTGATGCTTGATTCTGCAGCTGTGGACGTACGAGGTACTGGATATGTACCCTCCCGAGACCTCCTGCCCTAGCGACACAGTGCTTCCCCGGGCCCTGCGCTGGTCCAAGGAGTTCCGGCGAGTGAAGAAGGGGAAGGGCGATCTGAACGCTTACAGCCTCTTTTTAGACGAGTTTCGTCCTGACCGGGTATGGTTATATCTCGCATGCTTTCACTTGTTTGATAATTCTTATTCAAGTCTCATGCTGATGTCATTCATCTTTGATTGCAGGTTCGCTGGCGTGTGTGGGACCGCTGCGAGCTTCCTTACTTGGTCCGGAGTAGGGAGGTGACGAGGGGGAGAGTGCTGCTTGAGTCTCCTTACGGCTGGCAGTGGTACCTGGGTGACCGGGTGTCACGTCAGTCGTTGAGGTTGGACACATTTAGAGTCCCTGGTCTCCTTCCTGCTCTGGTGCAACGGACGAGCTTGTACACCAGGGGAGAGGTTGAGCGGTTCGTACGACCGGACCTTGAGCTGGAGCCGCTCTTTCAGACGGGCGTGGACTACTCTGAGTACCAGGCTCGGTACTTGATGCCGAGTTTCGAGGTACGGGCTGCTGCTCGGGAGGCGACGCTTCGAGCGCCAGGTGGTAGAAGCGGGCGAGGACGGAGAGGAGGGAGAGGCAGAGGACGCGAGGGTAGCATTGGAGGTCGAGGTGACGGCGCAGGTCCGAGCGGGGCCAGCTTGCCTCGACTCTCCTGGACCGTGGACGTGACGACTGCCCAGGGGGTTTCTAGTGTAGTGGTGGTGCCACGTCCCACGGTTGCAGCTCCAGAGTTCTTTGCTCAGGTATAACTTGCACTTTTTCGCCCATTTGCACTTACTTGTTAGTATCACTGTGCGTTCTAAACAATTGACCTATTGTGCAGGTGACTCCGGAGTACATGAGAGAGATGGCCGAGGCCATGATGGGCCTGGAGCAGCTGGTGAGGCAGTACGCCATGGGGCGTGCCCCAGAGGTGCTTCCTCGTGCTGGCGGGACTATGGTAAAGCTTTCGAACCCTTCGCTTTTATTTCCTATTGCTTATTTCATGATTACAATGCAAATGATGAATACCATGTTATTGCAGGCTGGAGGAGGGGCGTCGAGTGGGCTGCGCAGGAAGTCTGTGCGCATGCAGGTGCCACAGGCTTCCTCTGCAGGTTCGCGGGAGGAGCCTCCGTCGAAGAGGCAGCGGCTTTCTGGGGGGACAGAGGACGAGCCGGTCGACGTCTCTGATGAGACTAAGGAGCCGACAGACGTTGACCTCTCGGACACCTCGGGGAGTACAGTGCCTAGAGCGTCAGGTACTCAGGAGGTAGCCAGTTCTCAGGCAGAGGAGGCCTCTGGGGAGGACGGCGAGGAGGGTGAGGATGACGACGAGGACGAGGATGAGAGTTGAGTTCCCTTTTGTTTTACTTTTGCTTTTTGACTGGAGCCTGCGTGCTTCTTTTGGAAGGGTGCCTGTTTACCCTCAGTAGATAGGATTTTGAGGCTTGCACGCCTTTTGGTACTTCGACTCATGGATATCTTTGGAGATTATATATATAGAGAAGCTTATTTCTGTCATTGTTTTTTTTGTCATTCAACTTCCCTTATTGTCGTTTGCTTAAGAAAGATTGAATAACAGAAACACTAACCAATGCATGCAACTAGTCTTTTGAGCCATAATCTGAAGCGAACTTGAGTTTTATGATGAGCAGTACGTTAGGGCAAATATTTATTGATACTGGAATAGAAATCAAAGAAGATAACTGAAAAAACTGATCCCTCTGTGCAAGACTTTACGAAACTACCCCTGTCGCGGACCCTTGTTTATCAACAATGACCCTGGATACTTGACACGTGATTATGATACTCAAAAACCGAAAACCGCTTGAAAACATGCTTTGAAAAGCAAGAAAACCTTGACTTTGGGGGGTAACATTCTCAGATTTTGACATTAACCACGAAACGGAACTTGGACCAGGTCACCTTTGGCCATTATGACCTGTAGGATCCGAAAGACCAGCTTGAAACGGCTTGAAACAGACTCCGATACCTTGACATGACCTAGGAAATGGGTTTCATTGACTTTTCGGTGTCCTCACGTTGAATTTTGAGAGTTGGCTTGAAGTGGGAGTTCCTTGAAGTCCCAAATACCCATTGAGACGTGTTTTGATGGTTTGTGATGCTTGCGAGTGCCTTGAATAGGTTTCAAACCTTTGCTGTCAAAGTCTGCAGAAATGCAGACTTAGTATGCCGTGCGGGGCTACAAAGAGCCGTGCGTGGCTTCACCTGATTCCACGGCGTATCCGTGTTACGCCGTGGTTTTCTCCTGGTTTCGGTATGCCGTGCGCTACATCTTTACACCGCGCGGCACTTTTTTCCTGACATTCTGCCATTTGCTGCTTCCCAAGACAGATTGCACGAAGGTTGAAGTTTGACCTGTTCTATAACATATCTGGGCCAATGCATGTCTGTTTTGTTCTTTTAGAGCATGACCAAGCTTTTCCCTATGCAAGACTCATGGAAAATCTACACTTTTGGAACCCAAGGCTCTTTTGGAAGTTGAAGTTGTCCCCTCTATCCTTCTATAAATTCAGGCCTTAGGCCTCATATTAACCATATCTTTTCTTCTTCAAATCTTCATCTCCTCCCAATGGCTCTTTCTCTCACCGGTTCGCTACGGCCATGGTCATGGTTGATTTCCATGGAAGGGGTCAATTGGCTCAACTTTCGGGCGCATGGTCTCTACTCTATGAGATACCTTCGTAACATCCGCCTTCGCCCTGAGCTCCTAAAGGCTGCCATAAGTCTTTGGGATCCGGAGGTGCATGTATTCCGCTTTGGTGGACAGGAGCTTTGCCCTACAATCGAGGAGTTTCGCGCCTATCTTGGCGGCTTCGGCTCTGGAGATGTCATTGTCCCTCCCGTGCGCGAGAACATGTCCAAGGTTCTTGCTGCCTCTCTTGGTTTGAATGACGGTGTTGCTCGTTACTTGGTTAGCAATGGTCATCTCAACGTGATGCGCCTCATTGAGATGTTCTCTCCTCTTGGCAACCTAGCGGATGTAACCTACCACTCTCGGCGCATGACCGCTCTTTGTATGTGCTTACTTGCCGCTTACTTCTTGGTTCCCTCCTCTGGTCATGCTAGCTCGGCACTGGTCAGTATTGCAGTGTAGATTGGAGCTCGGAAGGATGTGATTCCAATGGTATTGGCTGAGACATTGATGGGTTTAGACAGGGTTCGTTCTGGAGAGACTGAGACTTTTGGAGGCAGCCCCCTTCTCTTTCAGGTTAGTTTTTGCCTCATCTTCCTGATCCGCACCCAAGATTATACAATCTTGGGGGCTTTTAGCTTATTATTTGCAGCGTTTCGTTCCCTTTTATTCCTTTTTATCTCATTTTGCGCGTAAGGTTTCGCTTTGATGTTTTCAGGTAAAACGTGGTAATTTCGGTGCTTTTGAACGACAAAGATTCCTCTCGGAAGAATTCCAGTATTCAAGGCCACGTGGCACTGGCCCGTCAAGTCCCGTCGGGTGATTTTTGAAGGACCATGGAAGCGTCGGGCCGTTGCCGGGCCGTTGGATCAAGGCAAAGGAAAAATCAGATTTCTGCCAGTCATGAACCGGTACGACCAAAACCATGTACCGGTTCATGGGTCCCAGAACTGGAAGATTGGAAGTTTTACAAAGGCCATGAACTGGTACGACCAAAACCATGTACCGGTTCATGATGTGATTTTTTCTGCCCGAACTTGGCTACTTTTTCACTTTTTGCTTTTGGGATATTTTGTTTTGTCTCTACTTTTGGGATATTTGTAGAGAGAGAAAGACCTCTTTAAGTCTTTCCTTCTCTCTCCCTCCCTCATAACTCCACTTTGTCTCTCTCTCTCTTAATTTTTTTCTAGTCTTTTGTTCTAACTCCATTAGAGCTCTTTCCAAGCTTTGCAAGCTTCCATTTCACTTGTAAGTTGATAGCTTTTGTCTTTTTCTTGTGTATTAAAGTTGTTCGTACGGTTAAGGTTGTTATTAACATCAAGTTTATTTTCTATTCCATCGGTTAAAAGTTATGTTTCATTTTTATGCTTTGTCTTGTACTTTAGCTATGTGTGAGTAGTCGTTAGGCTAAGTCTCGGGATAATCTCTCCCGAGGACTTAGGTTGTTATTTGATTCTCGAGCCATCGGGCTTTAAAGCATGACTTTCCGGAATAGAGCTTTACTTTCATTTTCGGTCTAAACTAGGGGTGTTAACCCCTTGGTAAGGAGCTTAGTCAAACGGTCTTGGCAAGTGACTCATCGAGGCCTCGTGGCCTCCTTTGTGTTCGATAAATATTAAAAACAAGATGGTTCGCCTCCGGTAAATCACATCATTTATTAAACGTAGTCTTTTTAAGTAAAATCTTCCGGGCGTGAGCGCGCGGTCGTGACTCTCGCCTGAGTTATAATCGAGAATCGATAATGGCCTTTGTCAAGGGTTAGAAGACCCCGAGACTTGCCTCTTTAAGTTAATCAAGCGTTATTCTAGTCTTCGTTTTAGTCGTCTCATTTTAAAGCAAAATCTTAGTTGGCCGTCTTGAACGCCACCATCCTACCATATAAAACCTTCAATCCGAATCAAGCTATAATCGAATTCTCTGTGGGAACGATCCCGGACTTCCGGATATTATGCGTACAACGACCTAGCCCTACGCTTCGGGTTTCTATCAACCTCTTATTTGAAGGAGAGGTTATATCGTAAGCATTTTTGGTGCCATTGCCGGGGATTATCTTTTTCTAGCTCATTTGGAGGATCGACAAACCACTGTAAGTATCTAGTTTGTTTATACCTTGTATTTTTGAACTCAAGTTAGCGGAAACCTCTAACCGAGCCACCAATTCGACTTGAGGTGTAACGAAGCTAAATTGAGCGTCATTTACTTTCTATTGTTTTTACGTTATATCCGTGGTGGCGGCATAACCCCACGAGACTGTTTATGAACGAGGCGGCGGCATAGCCCCTCTAGTCTGGATTAGTTAGTCTTGTGCAGGTTTTATGCTCAACGTTTATCGTAGCCCTTTTTCCAATCGGCTACATCGTTCTGCTTCTCCACCAAGGGTCCGTACTATTATTCAGGTATATTGTCCACCGCGTGAGTTATCTCCACCGTTAGGGCAAATGGAAGAACAACCAGTAGCCCGAACGTTGAGGGATTACTTGACTCCGGAAAGAGGACCGCATGTTTCACCAATCGCCATACCAAATTGCACCAACGCCAATGCGTTTGCTTTCAAGCCGGAATATCATCGGGTTATACCGAAATTTCGGGGGCGTGAACTTGAGGATCCGTATACTCACATCCGGGAGTTCGAAACCATTGTCAGCACTTTTGTGACAACTCCGGGGCAATTGGACCAAGCACGGTTGAAGTTGTTTCCGTTTTCTCTTAAGGATAAGGCCAAGCAGTGGTTCCATTCGTTGAAGCCTCAGTCTTTGCATACTTGGAGGGAGGTTCAGGATGTATTTACTCAGAAGTACTTTCCAGTCAGCCGAACCAAGCTTCTTATGGATCAAATTGCGAATTTCAAGCAGAAAGATGGGGAAATCTTTTACAAGTATTGGGAGCGATAGAAGGATCTTCTTGCGGCCGTGCCACACTACAATTATCCAATGTATTTGGTGATTACTTACTTCTATGTGGGATGCAATCAACAAGCCAAGCAACTTCTCGACACTATGGGAAGCGGTGACTTTTTGGGGAAGGATCCGGAAGCTGCATGGGAATTCTTGGATGCATTGGCCGAACGAGCTCAAACTTGAGAATTCATCGACCCGGGGGAACAAGCCATGCGAAATCAAGGACCCGGAGTTTCCGGCAAGTTTTCAGTGAGTGAGCATACTATGTTCGAATCTAAACTAGATGAATTGTCAACTAAGTTGGATAAAATGAAATTGGATGCGGTCCAATCGAAACCGGTGAAGGAGGTGCAGGAGGTGCGTCAAGTTGAAGAAGTGTGTGTCATTTGCGAGACCGTGGGCCATTCGACGGACAATTGTCCTACCATTCCCGCCCTCCGGCTCCATTATAGTCAACTCCCTCAAGAAGAAGTTTGTGCAGTAAACCAACGGTGGGATCCATACTCAAACATTATAATCCGGGATTGAGGTCCAATCCAGCCTTCCGCTGGAATAATCAGAATGAAGCAGGATCGTCTTCGGCTATACAAGCTCCGCCTCCGGCTCAGAATCAAAATTGGCGTCAACCTCAGTTTCAGGGTCCGCCTCGTTTTCCGACAAGCCAAGGACCGTCAGGGTTTATTCCTTCGGGCCAGTTCCAAGGGCAAAATCAGAATCATAACCAGAATAAGTTTCAGCAGCAAGCACCACCGCCTCGGCGAACTTTGGAGGATACCATGAACACCTTTTGTCAAATGCAGATTACGACCAATGAGCAAACCACTCAGGCCATGAACGACATAAGGACTCAGATGGGGAAATTGACGACGGCTATTGGACTATTACAACAAGAGAGAGGGAAACTTCCCACTCAACCTTTGCCTAATCCACAAGGTCAAAACTTGGTTGGTAGCTCTTCGGTGCCTTTCCCCGAGCATGCCAAAGCCATAATTTCTCTACGAAGTGGGAAGACGGTGGATAACGCTCAAGTGGAGCCACCGGTAATTCCTTTATTGGTTCCCTTTCCAACACTGCATAAGCCGACACCGCAAATTAGGGAATCTCCCAAGCAAGCTTCTATTAAGGAGGATAAGGGCAAGGAAAATGAAAGCGATGTCCCACTGACCTTTACCGTTCCCGCCCCATTTCCCAATCGGTTGAGAGCGCCGGCCAAGCCTAATCTCAAGTCGAATATTTATGACGTGCTTAAGCAAGTGACAGCCAATCTTCCTTTACTTGATGCCATCAAGCAGATTCCGTCTTACGCTAAGTTTTTGAAAGATCTTTGTACTCACAAGCGCAAGTTGCAAGTGCAAAAGAAGGTTTTCTTGATTGAGCAAGTGAGCTCGCTTTTCCAATCGGCTCTTCCACCTAAGTATAACGATCCGGGGTGTCCGACAATATCTATCACTATCGGGGGAAAAGTTGTTGAGAAGGCGCTCCTTGATTTGGGTGCAAGTGTCAATCTCTTGCCTTATTCGGTATATGAGCAACTCAGTTTAGGGGAAATGAAGCCAATAAGGGTGACTTTGCAATTGGAGAATCGGAGTATCCGCGTCCCAAAAGGGGTGGTTGAAGACGTTCTTGTACAAGTTGATCAATTCGTCTATCCTGTCGATTTTGTAGTCCTCGATACGTGTCCAGTGCCAGCAGCTCAGTCTTCCGTGCCAATTATTCTCGGGCGTCCTTTCTTGGCAACATCCGATGCCGTGATCCATTGCCGAGATGGCCGGATCAATATGAGTTTTGGGAATATGAAGATGCAGGTCAACATGTTCCATATCGGTAGTCAAATGGGGGACGATGATGATGTATGCGGGGTTAGCTTGATAGATTCGCTTGTCCAAGAGCATGTCGACGAGTTCATTTGCACGAATGAGTTGGAATTAGCACTTACTTCCGCCGAGGCCGATTTTCTTGACGCTTCCGAGGTTGCTTATTTATGTTCTTTACTAGATGAGGAGGATGTTTGTGGTATCAACCCTTGGTTTCCAAAGTTTGAGGAGTTGCCTCCTATTGACAAGCGGGCTGTTCCGTCGTGTGAGGAGCCGCCAAGGCTTGAGCTTAAACCGTTACCGGATAAACTCAAGTATGCCTATCTTGGCGAATGCCAAACGTATCCGGTGGTGATTTCCTCTTCTTTAAGTGAGCCTCAAGAGTTGGAATTACTTGCTTTGCTGCGGGAGCATGCGGGAGCATTCCAAGGCCATCGGGTGGTCTATTGCCGACATCAAGGGTATTGACCCCTCCCTCTGCTCTCATCGCATTTATATGGAAGATGATATCAAGCCATCCCGCCAGCCTCAAAGGCGTCTTAACCCGATTATGAAGGATGTCGTTCGAGCGGAAGTTCTTAAGTTGTTGGATGTTAGAATTATCTACCCAATAGCGGATTCCAAGTGGGTGAGCCCGATTCAAGTGGTGCCGAAAAAGTCTGGGGTGACAGTGGTGCGTAACGACAAAGATGAGCTTATCCCAACCCGAGTGCATACCGGTTGGAGGGTGTGCATTGATTATCGAAAGTTGAATGCAAGTACGAGAAAGGATCACTTTCCTCTACCCTTTATCGATCAGATTTTGGAAAGGGTGGCAGGCCATGAATTCTATTGTTTCCTTGACGGGTACTCCAGGTACAATCAAATTGAGGTAGCGCTGGAGGATCAGGAAAAGACCACGTTCACATGTCCATTTGGGACCTTTGCGTATCGTCGTATGCCGTTCGGGCTTTGCAATGCCCCCGGTACTTTCTCGAGGTGCATTATGGGTTTGTTTAGTGACATGGTGGAGAAGATCATGGAAGTGTTTATGGATGATTTCTCGATTTTTGGGGATTCTTTCGGGGCATGCTTGACCAATTTGGGGCTTGTGCTCACTCGTTGTGAGGAGAAGAACCTAGTTCTAAATTGGGAAAAGTGCCACTTTATGGTGACTGACGGTATCGTACTAGGCCATATTGTTTCTTCGAAGGGAATTGAAGTTGATCGGGCGAAAATTGATTTGATTGGCAATCTCCCAACACCGAAGTGTTTAAAGGATGTGCGGTCTTTCTTAGGGCATGCCGGATTCTATAGGCGGTTTATCAAAGATTTTAGTTCTATTGCCCGGCCGTTGTGTCATTTGCTCGCTAAAGATGTGCCTTTTGAGTGGACTCCGGCTTGTGAAGCCGCCTTTGCTAAGTTAAAGGCTAGCCTCACCTCCCCACCTATTGTACGGACGCCGGATTGGGATTTGCCGTTCGAGCTTATGTGCGATGCCAGTGACTATGCTGTTGGGGCCGTGTTGGGTCAACGCCAGGGGAAGGAGCCGTACGTGATTTATTATGCGAGCAAGACTCTGAACGAAGCTCAAATGAATTATTCGACAACCGAAAAGGAATTGTTGGCGGTAGTCTTTGCGTTAGACAAGTTTCGATCTTATTTGGTGGGTGCTCCGATCACGGTTTATACCGACCATTCGGCGCTCAAGTATCTTTTCACCAAGCAGGATGCCAAGGCAAGATTGATTCGTTGGATTTTACTTCTACAGGAGTTCGATCTTACAATTAAGGATAAAAAGGGTGTTGAAAATGTGGTGGCCAATCACTTGTCCCGTTTGGAGTTTGATGATCACTCGGCTCACATTTCGATCGGTGATTCTTTTCCCGACGAGCAATTGTTCGTTATCTCTTCAGCTCCGTGGTATGCTGATATTGTCAACTACTTGGTTACCGGGATGATGTCGGCTCATTGGAACGTTCAAGAGAAGCGCCGGTTCTTGGCGGAAGTCAAAAGGTTCACCTTCGATGACCCATACCTCTTTAAGTATTGTGCTGATCAATTGGTTCGACATTGTGTGCCCGATTCTGATCAACAGAGCGTGATTAAACTTTGTCATACGGAGGCTTGTGGAGGTCATTTCTCGTTTCGGAAAACCGCGGCGAAGATTTTACAATGTGGGTTTTATTGGCCGAAGTTGTATAAGGATACGTTTGCCTTTTGTCGGGATTGTGCTCGGTGTCAACTGTTGGGATGTGTAACAAAGAGGAATGAGATGCCACTCTCGTCTATTTTGATTATCGAGGTTTTTGACTGCTGGGGTATCGACTTCATGGGGCCATTTCCTACGTCTTTCGGGTACCTCTACATTTTGTTGGCAGTTGACTACGTGAGCAAGTGGGTCGAGGCCATCCCCACTCGTACCAATGATGCGGCGGTTGTGGTTGAATTTCTTCGGGAGTATATTCTGGCACGGTTTGGGATGCCAAGGGCTATTATCAGTGATCAGAGGTCTCATTTTTGCAACCGGTCATTTGCTGCTTTGATGAGAAAGTATTCTATCGTGCACAAGGTTTCCACGACATATCACCCTCAAACCAATGGTCAAGCGGAGTAAGCGAATCGAGAAATTAAGAATATCTTGGAGAAGACGGTTAATCCTACCTGCAAGGATTGGTCAACTCGTTTGGTAGATGCTCTGTGGGCTTACCGTACTACGTACAAGACCATCTTAGGAATGTCTCCGTATCGGCTTGTCTATGGGAAAGCGTGCCACTTGCCGGTGGGGCTCGAGCATAAGGCGTATTGGGCGATCAAAAAGCTAAATTTCAATATGGCGAAAGCCGGTGCTCGTCGCAAGCTGCAGTTGACAGAGGTTGAAGAGTTGAGGTACAATGCTTACGATTATTCTAGTGCTTACAAATCTAAAATCAAAGCTAAGCATGATAAGAAAATTGTGATTAAAAACTTGGTGCCCGGTCAAAAAGTGTTGTTGTATAATTTTCGTTTGCATCTTCATCCTGGTAAATTAAGGTCCCGTTGGGCCGGCCCTTATGTGATACGAACTGTTTTCCCTCATGGGGCAATTGAAATTGAAAGCATGCAAAACGGTTCTACTTTTAAAGTTAACAGCCAGAGACTTAAGCCTTTTCTAGGTGGTTTTGAAGTTGGTGAACCTGATGAAGATTTGGCCGATCCAGTTTACGCGGATGGCCGTTAGTTTAGTTTGTGTGATTTGTATTTGCACGGGGAGCGAAAGCGTAACCGCTGAACTTAACTGTTTGTCGGACCCGGCCCCTTGACTTAATTGTATGGGGTACCCTCCATTGACTTGGGTATATGTAGCTTCGCACGCCGCTACTAAAATAAGGATCGTGTGCCCAGCTCCGGTTCGAAGGGCAATTCTTTTTAATATCAGTGACATAGGGCTTTCATTAGCTCTTCTGATAGGAGTAATTCACCGTGCACCACTCACGTCTACCAGATTAGCCCCATCGGGGGCGGTATGGATCATAGGTTAGGCCTTGGTAATCCCGTGCTCCATAACCGCACTTGGCTCTATCTTGTGCCTGCCTAGTTACGATCTTAGGGGACGCTGGACTTAATTGTTTGGCGGAGTCCAGCGGTGACTTGGACGCTCCGAGTTCTGATATTAACTCTATGCATGTTTGTACATATTGTATATCTTGTATATATTGTATATAGTTCTTTTCTTGTTTGTTTATTTTCTTTGTTTCGGGATTTTATCACTAAGAGATTTCACCAATGCATCATTGCATCGGGCTTTTATTAGCCCTTCCTTGTGGTAGTTTACCGTTAATGATCCGTGCTCTCCGAAATTGTCCCTATCGGTGGCAACTTAGGTCTGTGGGTGAGTTTTGCTTTTGACCTTTTGTCTCACTTTGTTTCGACCAAGGGAACGCTGGGCTTCATTGCTTGGCGAGGTCAAACGGTTGATTTTACCACGGGCATGATGTAACATACTTGACGGTCTAGTATAGCCACCCGAGTTTTATCTCTTCGGTGAGACTCGAGAAGAAAAGTATGACTCGTAAGATTGCGTGAAAATCGGGTGGTCTTCTTTGTTGTTTTTTTTTGTATATATGTTTGTTGGCGCCCGGATAACACGAGCCGGGCGGTTCTAATGTCATTTACCTGCTGGTAGGTCCTTCGTACAATTTCGCTTCTGCAGGGTTAACATGCTACCACACCAGCCTTGGTGGTTTGGGTCTACCGTTGGAGTGATTGAGGCATTCAGGAGCCCTGAGCATGGGTGCGATTACGTGTCGCGATTGTTAGTCCGAAAAGCTTTGACCATGGCCCTGTGTGACTAGCTGGTGGTTCCGGCCGAAGGAGTGAAGCCCTGGAAGCACATAACTCCGGATCGAAGTGGCCAATGGCAAAAATCCTCCAACTTGGTCGAGGTATAAGGGGGTTGACATTCCCCCGTGGGTAACATCTTTTCTCCCTTTCCCTCTCAATACTGTTGTTCTCCATGCTATGAGGGCATAGCATATCTTAAGTTGGGGGGAAGGATATATCTGTGATATATTTTTGTTTTTTCTTGTTTTCTGTATATATTTTTTTCGTTTTTTTTAGTTTGGTAATCCTTCTGTTAATACAAATTTAGTGGATTAAAACAACTTGGCACATGCTTTGTGTTTCTTAATTGGCAAGAGTTCGTGGTACATGTTTCGTGTAGTGCGTCCATTTTAACTCATTGGCATGTTAAGGAATGAGCAATTAGGCGTTAAGTATGTTTTGGACAAGTTTTACCCATATCCCGTTCTTTTTCTTAATTCGTTCGTAGTTTAGGTTATTCATCTTATGTCATGCCTAAGTGTGCTTAATATCATTGTTGAATCGTTTCAGAATCTATGACGTACTTAGGGGATGATACAAGGCATTATTTCTTTGACTAAACCACAAAGTGTCCCCTTGTCCTATCTTGTATCCTAGTCCGTGTCCTACCGTTTATTCAATGAACTTAGGGAACCGGAGTAAGGAGGGTTGTGGGGAATGGTATTCGGATGCTCTGAGGTGTTCGGAGGATGTTTGGAAGGAGTTGGAAATCATCGGGGGTCAAATTGATGAAGTGTACAGAATTTCAGTTTTTACAGTCCATGAACCGGTACGACCAAATCATGAACCGGTTCATGCTCGGCAGAAATTTCAAGAATTCAGGAAAATCTGGGCCATGAACCGGTACGACCAAAACCATGTACCGGTTCATGGAGCCCAGATTTTGAAAATTTCGGGGGTCCCTCTTCTCTCTCCTACTCCACTATATAAACTAAAACTCACCTTTTCACATACCCCACAACCCTCAAAACAGAGCCCTAACCGTTTTCTTCCTTTTTCTCTCTCAAAACCTCACCAAATCAACCCAAATCACTCTCAAACCTTCACTAATCTTCACCATTTCATGGATTCTTGAAGATTCAAGGAGGATTTCAAGGGTTTTCAAGGTTTTCAAGTGTGGGTTTCTCTCTCTCCAATCCAAATTGGTTTTAAGACAAGATATTCCAAAATTTCTCTTTCTTTCATGAACTCTTGGGCTATTCCTTGAGCTAATTCACCAAATTGAAGGGTTTCCAAGTTGCATTGATAGTTTTTGGCAAGTTTTGATCCCTAGATCCCCAAAATCGAAAGGGGATCCGAAAATTTCTCTTTCCTACCCCCAAATCCGAAATTTCCCATAAACCCTAGCCTTAATTTTGAACCTCCTGCTGTGAGGATTGCATTTGGAAGTTCGATTGTGATTAGTGGGGTGTTATTATGCTGTTATTGCCTGCAGGTGGTTGTTTGAATTGTAGTAGGGGGTTGCTCTGTTTTTCTCTGTTTTTACTCTGTTTTGTGGTAGTTGATTTTGATAATGGGGAGAACTAAAAAGGTCTTGGGCGATGCAATGAAATCGACTGATGCTACCGGGAAAACCTTTTATTCCCAACGGCCGGACCCAGAGAAACAGGCCGAGCGGATCGATACCCGAGAGGAGGAGAATAGGAAGAGAAAGAGAGAGAAAAAAGATGAAGCGAGGAAGAAATGGGAGAAGGAATTGAGGGGTCGGAATTGCACCTGCGAGCGGCAGGTGGATCGTGTTAAGATTGGTAATCATCCTATCATCGAGCTCATCATTGAAAGGGGTTTACGGTTTTTCTTTAAACCAGTTCCTGGTTATAGCCGAAGATAGTCTATGAATTTTATTTGAATATGGACATAGATGAGCAAGAACAGAAAATCACTTCTCAAATGGGGAAGAAGACCGTACTCATAACCCCTGACACTATTGCCAAGTACTTGGACAACTACCAGCGACCCCGTTTTGGTACCACTACTTACCCTGCCTTGAATTGGTCTAAACCCGAGGAGGAGATTTGTAATGCTTTGACCGATAAGCCATTGAAAGTTGATCGATTTGTCAATGGGAAACTTTTTGAGAAATACCGGGTGATTAATAAGGTGGTTCATTACAACTTATGTCCCCACGGTTCGGAGAAGAGACCGAGGAAGGAGGATGCGGAGGTGCTTTTTGTTTTTGGATCAAGTGAGGAGGTGGTTGACTGGGCTTTGATGATATGGAAGTCAATGGTGATATTTAGGAAGCGGGCGGCCCCGTACAAGCCTAATTTCCCTTTCCCGGCCATGGTGACAGCTCTTTGTGGTGCTCAGGGGGTTATATCTCCCGAGAGACTCTTTCCCGGAACGCCCGGTCTGATTACGGGTAGTTCTGTCGAGAAGAGTAAGGCTTTGTCTCAGCCACCGTTGGCCAATACTTTTGGTTTTCCCGAGCCTACTGCTAGAACCCCAACGGGGAGGATTGAGGAGTATGTGAGAGGCATGGCTACTCAAATTCAGACTATGGAAGCACGGCAATTGAGGCAGGAGACTCAGTTGCGCCGCACGAGGAGGGACCTTTCGGTTGTTAAGAAGGTAGCATTATGGATTGCAGCGAGATGTGGGAAAGCGGGTGATGTCTATGTGCCTGACGAGGCGGATTTGCGAGAGTCTACCCCCGAAGTGTCGGTGGCTGTACCGGGAGTTGGAACTAGCGGCGATGGTGGTGAGTCTAGTGCGAGACGGAAGGGAAAGGAACATGTAATTGGGGACGACGATGATTATGAGGAGGACGAGGAGGATGAAAGTGAGGACTAGTGTTGGTGGTTTCAGTTTTTGTAAAGCCCTCTACTTGGTCGGGGTGCAAGGTGGTTGACAGCCCACCTGTTCTATCTTGTTTTCAGTTTTTAGAGTCGCTTTGTACATAGTTTTAGGAAGCTTTTGTTGGGGCCGGCATGTGGCCTCTTGACTTGGTAGTTAATGTTGGTGGCGGCCAAGGGTAGATAAACCAAGCTTGGTTTTGGTCGCCACCGTTTTGTTAACCGTTCTTTCTTTAACCAATGTCATTATAAGCCAAGAAAGTCCTTTGTTGATCGTTCGTATGTTTTGATTCCGGTTTGATTCAATTTTTGTTGGTTGGCATGCTTAGTTTGTGGCATATTTCTTTTTTGGTTAATAGTTGGTTTATAGTGTAGCTTTCTTTCTCCGGTGCTCTCCACATATAAGGCTTGGAATTTTTGTTCACCGAGCCTAGATCGAGCACCTCTTTGTGGGATATGGCTGCTTTTGTGTAAGATTTTTGGCCGTGTCGTATCCTCTTTTTGATCCTGGATACGCACGTTGGATACTTGTATTTATGTATTTAGTGTTTAGTTGCTCGTTTTTTTTAACATGCTACAAGATGTTCTGGATTTAAATGGTTAATTTTTGAACTCTTGTAAAATAGGGTTGTTCGAGCATGTGCCGTAGTTGTTTTTCCGGAAGGTTTACTTAGTTTTCTTTTAGTTGGTTGTTTTTGGTTGCTAGGGGCTAGCAACGTTTAAGTTGGGGGGCGTGATCCGCACCCAAGATTGTATAATCTTGGGGGCTTTTAGCTTATTATTTGCAGCGTTTCGTTCCCTTTTATTCCTTTTTATCTTATTTTGCGCGTAAGGTTTCGCTTTGATGTTTTCAGGTAAAACGTGGTAATTTCGGTGCTTTTGAACGACAAAGATTCCTCTCGGAAGAATTCCAGTATTCGAGGCCACGTGGCACTGCCCCGTCAAGTCCCGTCGGGTGATTTTTGAAGGACCAAGGAAGCGTCGGGCCGTTGGATCAAGGCAAAGGAAAAATCAGATTTCTGCCAGTCATGAACCGGTACGACCAAAACCATGTACCGGTTCATGGGTCCCAGAACTGGAAGATTGGAAGTTTTACAAAGGCCATGAACCGATACATGGTACGACCAAAATCATGTACCGGTTCATGATGTGATTTTTTCTGTCCGAATTTGGCTACTTTTTCACTTTTTGCTTTTGGGATATTTTGTTTTGTCTCTACTTTTGGGATATTTGTAGAGAGAGAAAGACCTCTTTAAGTCTTTCCTTCTCTCTCCCTCCCTCATAACTCCACTTTGTCTCTCTCTCTCTTAATTTTTTCTAGTCTTTTGTTCTAACTCCATTAGAGCTCTTTCCAAGCTTCCATTTCACTTGTAAGTTGATAGCTTTTGTCTTTTTCTCGTGTATTAAAGTTGTTCGTACGGTTAAGGTTGTTATTAACATCAAGTTTATTTTCTATTCCATCGGTTAAAAGTTATGTTTCATTTTTATGCTTTGTCTTGTGCTTTAGCTATGTGTGAGTAGTCGTTAGGCTAAGTCTCGGGATAGTCTCTCCCGAGAACTTAGGTTGTTATTTGATTCTCGAGCCATCGGGCTTTAAAGCATGACTTTCCGGAATAGAGCTTTACTTGCATTTTCGGTCTAAACTAGGGGTGTTAACCCCTTGGTAAGGAGCTTAGTCAAACGGTCTTGGCAAGTGACTCACCGAGGCCTCGTGGCCTCCTTTGTGTTCGATAAATATTAAAAACAAGTTGGTTCGCCTCCGGTAAATCACATCATTTATTAAACGTAGTCTTTTTAAGTAAAATCTTCCGGGCGTGAGCGCGCGGTCGTGACTCTCGCCTGAGTTATAATCGAGAATCGATAATGGCCTTTGTCAAGGGTTAGAAGACCCCGAGACTTGCCTCTTTATGTTAATCAAGCGTTATTCTAGTCTTTGTTTTAGTCGTCTCATTTTAAAGCAAAATCTTAGTTGGCCGTCTTGAACGCCACCATCCTACCTTATAAAACCTTCAATCCGAATCAAGCTATAATCGAATTCTCTTTGGGAACGATCCCGGACTTCCGGATATTATGCGTACAACGACCTAGCTCTACGCTTCGGGTTTCTATCAAGCTCTTATTTGAAGGCGAGGTTATATCGTAAGCACTTCCCTCCTTTTAGCTCTTCCTATTTTCTTTAACATTGGGCTTGGCTTTCTATGGTTTCTCACTTGTTTTCTCTCTTTGGCAGATTTGGCTGTGTGACAAGGTGAACATACTGACTCTCCCTCCTGGCAGCTTGGCGTATGGGGCTAGGTTACTTTCCTCTCGGTGCTTTGAATTTGCGGACATGCGAGTTTCCGAGTGGGTCAACTTCTTCAAGCATCAACGGGCTAAGACTATTTCCTGGAAAAGCTCTTGGCTTGATCTTCCGCCCATGACTGTGCATTATATGGGTTCCCAGTGGGTGGTTCTTCCCGGGCTGGAGGCTTTTACCTTCTATATCCCCTATCGGATTCAGCGTCAGCTTGGTTTGAGACAGGAGGTTCCTGCAGAGATCCTGGTGGATGTAGTTCTGCCTTTCTTCCGCCATTCGGTTCTTTGCAACTACCAGCGATTCTGGAGGTCTCGTGAGGTGACCGATGCTCATCCTTACCCTTCTGTTGTAGTGCGTGGGAGTTACAGGAAATGGCTCAAGAGGGACATTGCTGCGAGAGCGGGTGCCCAAGGAAACTGACTCGATCTTACTACCATGATCATTGAATAAATCGTGGTCCTCCTTTTATTGTATTGCCTTTTTATTTTCGAAGATCATGCTCAGCCTTATGTATTAGAAGCAGTTCTCTTAATAAAGTGAGTTATAGAGGGTCTCCCCCTCTCTGATTCTGCCTTTCTGGATTCTGTCAACCTGGATTTTTGTTTTGATTGATCGTGACCGAGTCTCATGGTGAGACTGCCTACGTATCCTTTTTTATGAAGGAATCAGGTCATGACGTAGTTCAAGGATAGGGTTCGCTCTGGTTTTGGCACTCTCCTTTTGCGCTCTAATTTTTGCCTAGTACCGACCTTTCGGGTTTTCGGCCTAGCGAGCTCGTTCATTGTATGCCTTAACTTTTGCCTAAGATGCCCTTGCGGGTTTTCATCCTAGCAGGCCTTTTGCTCTAATTTTTGCCTGGGACTGACTGCCCTTGCAGTTTTCAGCCCAGCGAGCTTCTCTCAGGGGTAGTAGCGCTTGAGTTGATCCAGGTTGACTAGAGTTGAGAATTCATTTCCGTCCAGATCGATGAGTTGCGTAGCTCCTCCAGATAGGATAGTCTTGATGATATACGGCCCAGACCATTTTGGTCGGAACTTCCCTCGTGGATCATAGATTGGTGCTCGTATCTCCTTCAGAATCATGTCGCCTTTTGCCAGGTCCCTGGGCCTCACTTTTTTATTGAATGCGCGTGCAATTCTCCTTTGATATCCTTGAATGTGGTAAAGTGCCCTTAAACGACGTTCATCGAATAACATAAGTTCTTCAAACCGGTTGCTCAGCCAATCTGCCTCTTGTACATTGCATTCAATCATAGTCCGGAGGGATGGAACCTCTAATTCTATGGGGAGTACGGCCTCCATGCCATAAACCAAAGAGTACGGAGTTGCCCCTGTTGGTGTACGCACAGACGTGCGGTATCCCCATAATGCCAAAGGTAGTCGTTCGTGCCAATCCCTTGCAGATTGAATGGTCTTTTCCAGGATGGTTTTGATTGTTTTGTTGGCCGCCTCCACGGCCCCATTGGTCTGCGGTCGATAGGTTGTTGACTTGTGTACTTGGATCTGGAATTCTTCCAAGACTTCCCTTGCTCGACCTTTGAAATGAACCCCATTATCGGATACGAATGCCTGTGGGACCCCGTACCGATAAATGACGTTTTGCTTGATAAAGTGTGCGACTTGAACTATCGTCAGGGTTGCGTACGAGGCTGCTTCTACCCATTTCGTGAAGTAATCGATAGCTACCAGGATGAACTTATGGCCGTTAGAGGCTGCAGGCACAATCCTTCCGATGACATCAATACCCCATGTCGAGAAAGGCCACGGCGAGGTCGTTTTCTGCAACTCGTGTGGTGGAACATGCGTGAGGTTAGCGTGAATTTGGCACTTATGACAACGTCGTACGTATTCCACACATTCCGTCACCATGGTGGACCAGAAGTAGCCTTGTCTCAAAACCTTTTTGGCAAGCATCATGCCGTTCATGTGAGGACCGCATACTCCTTCATGGACTTCCTCCATCACCCTTTTTGCCTCCTCACCATGAATACACAGTTTGTGGGTTCCATAGTGAGACCTTCGGTATAGATTTCCTCCACAAATGATGTACTGAGCTGCCATTCTTCGAAGGGCGATCCTATCTTTCTTGCTTGCTTCAGAGGGGTACTCTCCTCTTTCCACGAATCTCCAGATATCGTAGAACCAAGGGTGACCGTCCTCGGGCTCGTTGACGGTCATGACATGTTGGTATACTGGGGTGTCCCTTTGCTCGATCATAATCGGCCTTAGCTTCACACCGACAGGGATTTCGACCATAGAGGCTAATGTTGCCAAGGCATCAGCGAATTGATTCCTGAGTCTCGGGACATGAGTGAAAGTTACTTTGTTAAAATGGGGAATGAGATCTTCGAGATCTTGATGGTACGGCTTTAACTTCTCTTCCCTGACTTTCCAATCACCGTTTGCTTGAGAAACGACCAAGTTTGAATCTCCCACAACTTCCAATTTTTCTATACCGATTTCAATGGCTGCTTCCATACCAACGATGCAGGCTTCGTATTCCGCTTGATTGTTGATGACTTCGAAGTTAAGCTTAAATGCAAGCGGGATGTGCGACCAATCCGGTGAAATCAATAGCACACCAATTCCGAATCCTCTCTGATTGGCTGTTCCATCGAAATACGACCGCCACATGTCCTCAACTATGGTCATTATGCCTTCATCTGGGAACTCGAATTCGGCATCTTCCTTCCCTTCGACCGGGCAGTCGGCCAAAAATTCAGCGACAGCTCTTCCTTTTACTGACTTTCTGCTGACGTACTTTAATTCAAATTCTGCCAGCATCAATAGCCATCGTGCCATTCTTCCTGTGAGTGCTGGCTTTTCGAATAAGTACTTCAGAGGATCCATTCGGGATATCAATCTTACCGAATAGGCCAGCAGGTAATGTCTTAACTTTCTGGAAGCCCAAACAAGTGCCCAACACGTCTTTTCTAATGGAGTATAACGTTCTTCAGACCCAACCATCTTTTTGTTGAGGTAATAGACAGCCCTTTCACCCCCATCGTCTCCTTCCTGTGCCAGTGTGCACCCCATGGAAGACGGAGTGACTGACAAGTATAGGATCAAAGGTTTTCCTGGTTCCGGCGGCATTAAGACTGGCGGATTCCTTAGATAGGCTTTGATGGCCTCGAAGGCTTGCTGACATCTGCCGTTCCATGCAAATGGTGTTCCTTTCTTGAGCAAGCGGAATATGGGTTCGCATGTTGAAGTCAGTTTTGCGATAAACCGGCTGATGAACTGTATTTTGCTGAGGAAACTCCTCACGTCTTTTTCTGTCCGTGGTGGCTCCATTTCCAGAATGGCCTTAATCTTTGATGGATCGATTTCGATGCCACGAGTGGTGATCATGAATCCGAGCATTTTCCCGGTAGTGACTCCGAACGTACATTTAGCCGGGTTGAGGCGCATCCTGTACTTCCTTATCCTTTCGAAGAACTTTCTTAATGCGGGTAAGTGGCCTCCTCGCTCTTTTGCCTTAATGATCATGTCGTCAACGTAAACCTCCACCTCTCTATGAATCATATCATGCAACAAGGTTATAGCAGCTCGCTGATAGGTGGAACCCGCGTTTTTCAGCCCGAAAGGCATGACCCGATAGCAATAGGTTCCCCACTCAGTAATGAACGTGGTTTTCTCTAGGTCTTCCGGGGCCATGAGAATCTGGTTATATCCTGAGAAGCCATCCATGAAGGAAAGTAAGGCATGTCCCGCGGTGTTATCAACTAGCACGTCAATGTGGGGCAGAGGGAAGTCATCCTTGGGGCTAGCTTTGTTTAAGTCCCTGAAGTCCACACAGACCCTGATTTTGCCATCCTTCTTTGGAACGGGAACGATGTTAGCAACCCATTGAGGGTATTTAGTTACCATTAAGAACCCAGCATTGATTTGTTTAGTTACTTCCTCTTTTATTTTAAGCACCCAATCGGGCCTCATGCGTCTCAGTTTTTGTTTTACTGGTTTCGCGTCAGGGTGAATGGGAATCCGATGTTCCACGATTTCAGGATCAATTCCGGGCATATCAGCGTGCGACCATGCAAAAACATTTTTGAATTCTTTTAACAATTCCACGAGAGCCTGACGCTCTTCCTCTGACAGCGCGGAACCGATCTGGACCATTCGGGGATTCCCTTCATCCCTCAAATTTATTGAAACAACTTCTTCTTTTATAGGCTGAGCATGCCTTTCGTCTTCCCTTTCGATTAGGGACCGAATTTCTTCAGGGATTTCCCCTCGAAATCGATCTCTTCATCATTGGGGTCGACACAATTTATTTCAAAATCAGGGAAATAAGCGGAATCAGGTTCATTTATTTCATCATCAGCAGAGGCCTTGAGGGAATCATACACACGGGTAGACTCAAAACTCAAAATACAGACTCTGAGGAGTTTGGCCAAAAAGCGCCGACTCAGACTCAACAGACTCAGAAGACTCAGAAGACTCGGAAGACTCGAAGGACTCAGAAGACTCGAAGGACTCAGAAGACTTAAAGGACTCAGCTTCAGATTCAGACTCATGACTGGTCGCACTTGGTATAAAAGTCTAATTCTTATAATCTCCAGCGGCATCCATGATGAGTGAAGTTGGATCTTCGGGGGCCTCCTGCCCCAGCATTTGCACTTCTGCTTCCACGACTATACCCAATGGTTCGTCCTCCTCGAATAAGGTCGCCAGGCTACCCATGGCAAGAGTTTCAACCCAATCTGTCGCATTCACTGGTTTGATCACCGCTTCTAGCTCTTCATCACTTTCAGGCCAGACATCATTGGCGAATATCTCAAACCCTGGTAGGAAGGTTTTGGTTTCTTTGTCCCAGAATGGTTCCGGCTGCCCTTGATAAATCTGCTTTGCCTTTTCTTTGACAAAATAATCTTCCAACCTATCTCTTTTCTTCTCCTTCCTATCCTCGGAAGGGTGGTATCCCACACCTGTTACGCGGGTTAAAGTTCATGGTTCTTCAAACTGTGCTGGCCCTGAAGATTCTTTCCCAGCCCCAATCCTGGCATGTAGGACTTTTTCTTCATTATCTTTATGGCAACATTACTAACGACGAAGTCGTCATCAATCTTGACAGTGAAAACTGAACGAAAAGTGTCAAGAGAGAAGCCGCCCAGGGCAACGTCCTCTTCCCCATGTTGTATCTCCAAAAGCAGGGCATTGTCTTCCACAGGAGCACGAATCCCGGAGTCGCCATGAATGGTGAGCATCCCAGTTTCTAGTCCCAGTCTAACTTTCTGGTGGAGCGTTGAAGGAACTGCCATGATGTCAGGTCGATGCATCCAAGGTCTACCCAGCAGTAGGTTGAAGGACGCGGGAATGTTTACCACATGGAACTCCACATCCGTTTGGTAGGGCCCAAAAGTCATAGGAAGCACGAGGGTGCCAGTCACATCCCGACGGGTGTTGTCATATGCCCGAACTTTGACTTCTGATGGGGAGAAATCACTATTTTTGTATCCCAGGCAATAAGCAACACATAGTGGGCAGACATTGATTGCTGACCCGTTGTCAATCAGGATTACCGGTACCCATTTTCCGTGGCATTTCAGAGTGATATGGAGTGGCCGATTGTGATCAGTTCCATCAGCGGGCAAATCTCGATCAGTGATGGTGATAGCATGTTTGACGGGTATGGTTTTGATGAGTGCCACAAGTTCGTCAGGGGTTATGGCGGAAAGGACTTTTAGGTGAGAGAGAGCTTGGATGAATCCTTCGCGATGGCGGGTGGAATGAACAAGCACGTCCCAAACAGACATTTTGGCTGGAGTCTGTTCAAGCTGGCGCTTGATCATTCTTTCTGGGTCTTTCTCAGGGCGTGAAGGTTCTTTAACCGGTGGGGCAAAGGGTTGGAAAGTATCTTTGATTGGGGTAACGAATGGGTTAGAAGGTTCTTTGGTCAGTGGAGCTGAAGGGTTGGAAGATTCTCCGATCTGAAGATTAGGGGGTTGATATATTCGACCACTCCTGGTTAATTGACCAATCTGTTGGTACTTGGACTCTTCATTCCACAAATCCGCAAGGGCCTTGCGCTTGTTTCCAATGGTAGTGTCTTGGAGGTTGGCAGCCAAGTTAGTGACAACCAGGTCTTCCCACAGATGCTTGGGCTTCCATTTCTCAGCTTCTGCTACTGTCCTATTTACAGTCCATTCTTCGTTCCCCACCTTTATGTTGATGATTTCCGTATTACCCCACAGGTTTGTCTTAGCACCTGGTTCATCTTCCCACAAGTTCATCATGGCAACATCAGCATCTTTTGATGAACTTATGGAAAAGTGACAGATGACTCCGACTTAACTTCATCGACCAGGTAGTCCATTGGGTTGAACTCATTACTAGCCACATCTTCTTCGGGACCCGGCGGTTCTGGGTATGGAGCAAGACCCACGTTGTTGTATGGGTCGTTAGCTATGAGATCGTGGAGGTAGGAGGAGAGGTCTGGTCAAAACGGAACAGGTTCAGACCAGTCGTAGATCACCGTCGGTGGTTGGTATTCTTCTGCAAACAACATGGGTATAGAGAAGGTATCTAAAGGATCATTCCAGGCCAAGAGTTGGTATTCATCTGGAATTGGATTCCACTCCCATTCAGGCATTTCCGGCAAGTTGAACATCATATTCAAAGAAAATCCGTCAAGAGGGTCAGCATAAATGTTTTGCCAATCAACTTCCCATCCTGGCTCAAAGAACGGATTTACATCTTCTTGGAAATTAGCGACTTCAAACTCTTTCCAATCGGCAATCAAGTCTCCCCAATCCCAAAGGTAACAGAGGGCAATTTCTTCGGGAATTTCCACAACAGGCTCTGGTTCGGTATCAGGGATGATGAAAGAGGTGGGATCAAAGTCTCGGCTTTTGTCTTGGGTGATTTGGTTGATATGGAATGGGGTATTATGCTGTGGCAAGGGATTTGTCATGGTGTTTGGTTTGTCAGAAGGAGGGTATCAATGACTTTATTGTCAATGAGGTTTTGAATCTCATGACGGAGACGGATACAGTTATCAGTGGTATGGCCATGCATTTGGTGGAAATCGCAGTAGACGTTTTGGTTTAGGTTGGGTGGAATGTTCTGTGGTAGCTGAAGGGGATTCAGCACTCCTACTTCAGTAAGCTTTTTTAGCAAGGCGGATCTAGGAGTGCTGAATTGGGTAAAGGCTCTTTGTTGGGATTTTGGTTTTTCCGAAATTTGGTTCAATTCTGCCGGTTTGGCGGATGAGGTTCCAGCCTGATTGGAATTCCCGAAGAGAACATTGCTGTTCCCTGAGTATATCCTTTTGGGCTTTGTTGATGATTCCTTTCTTTCCAATGTTCCGTCTCGCAGTGCTTCCTCTACAGCCAGGCCCGAGTCGTAGAAAGTTTCGAAATTCGGGGCTGCCTGGGAGAGAACCATATATGGGGCAAAAGAGTTTGGCAGATTCTTGGTGATGATCCTTATTTGTTCTTTTAAGTCTGGTTTGCTTTGCATCTGAGTGGCTTTAGCCCTCCAACGTTTCACAAAGTCGGCGAAGCCTTCTTTCTCACCCATCTTGGTGCTTTCGAGTTCCCTCGTGGTCATCTTTAGATCGACATTGAAATCGTATTGAGCCACAAATGCCGTCCCAATATCTTCCCAAGTCCTTTTCTTAGAGGGTTCCAGGGTAAGAAACCATTGCAAAGCGGGCCCTGACAAAGATTCGTGGAATAGTTGGGCCATGGCTTCCTTCTCGATTCCTCTCATGGTGAGTGAACCAACATACCCTTGGAGGTGAGCTTTTGGATCTCCGATACCATCAAACTTTGCGAAATCCACACCCTTAAACTTTTCAGGTAACTTCGCGTTGGGGAACAAGCACAATTTGTTCATGTCAACCTCTCCTCTCCCTAATCGCTTGTTTTCTTGCATCGATTCTTCCAACTTCCCAATTTTAACCATAAGGGCGGCTAGATTGGGATCAATTGCCGGCGTGTCCTTAGCTGGCGTTTCCTCCTTGGGTATGTCAGTCTTAACCAAAAGCTTGTCACAGACCTCCTGCATAGACTCCATTATCATATTCATGTCGCCTTTCATGGATGCAACCGAGGCTTTGAGTTGCGTATCCATCCCAGCAAGGTACTGCCTAAACTGAGCATCCATGGTAGCCAAGTTCTGCCTAAGCTCTTCTACCCCGTTTCCTTGGTCGGCCATTGGTAAGAGATTTTCAAGTGACGGAGGCTCCTGTATTGTCGGGCTTAGCGAAACTGCTAATGACGACTGGCCTTCCTGTTCTATGTGGACCTCAACCAGTTGGGTTTCTTCCAGGGTATCTATGGGAACCAATCTTCGAGACGGACAAAACCAATTGGGTAAAGCCTCTTCTTTTTGTAGGTGTCCAATGTTTCTGAACTTGTAGCAAAGCAAAAGGGAACAACTCAAAATCCGCCCCGAGTGTCTATCCTACCTTCTACGTGCCTTCTAGGTCCTAGAACCTACCGTGACTTGAGTTTCACTTGGGGCATCTGTACAGAAGATTTCTGACGATCCGGGTAGGTGCTGTCAGGCAGGTTAAATTCCAATCGTTTTCGGAACCATAGCCAATCTCCTTATCTTGACCATCCGAGACAGAGCAATGTGACCGTCAGAATCCAAATACGCACACCTCCAAGGTTAATCCCATGTCAAGGGAGCCGTTCGGGCACGGCAAACACCGGAGGTATCGCAACCTCCATGGATTTATAGTCTCCTAGACTGACCGAAAAGTCCTAAAGAATTCTAAGGGAGCCTAATCCTCTAGCCTGCAGGATGCAATGATGCGTGAATGATATGTATGTACAAAGAAATACACATAAACAGGATATATCACATAAGTCCTAGCCATGGGTTCCTGTCCTAGTTGGGAAAGTTCTATGGTTATGTACAAGTGCAAAGGCCGGTTTTGGTTTGAGAGGGGTTCCCCGGACTAGAGCCAAGATGTACTACCCCATGTCGAGTGTATTGCAAGACAATGGTCGAACAGCACGATGGCCCATCATAGTAGAGGGTTGCTAGGCATTCCGGGAGAGCTTGTCACCGGTAAACCGGGCAAGATAGCCAAAACACGCTAACGCGGCTTGTGCGGTGCATAGTGTAAAAGAAAGTTAAGTTCTCCAAATTGCATTAAGTCCCCCAAGTAAAATGCCTTTCAAGTTTGGCCCTCTTGATTATTCAACACTTCTTTATGTATTTTTTTTTTTAAAACAAAAAAGAAGTTTTGAATAAAAGTCCCCAGCAGAGTCGCCACTGTGGGCTCCCGCGCCCGTAGTGCGATTTAGACAGAGTCGCCACCCGGATTTTTGAGATGGATGATCCGAGAAACCGAGGGGGTTTTGTTTTGAAAAGAAAAAGGCCTTTTGACCTAGCGAAACTGTTTGAGATTTTGGATCCGGGAGCCAGGTTACGAACGGGGAAGGTTTTGTTGAAAAAAGCACCCCGCTCGCCTGGTGAAAACCGGTCTCTACTAAGCATTTTAAATGGGGGATTAATGCGATTCGGAAAACCTTAAAAACACATAAAGGGGAAAGGGGAACAAGATAAATCATAACACATTGCCGTGCTAGTGGTGCTTGCTGTACAGAGATGATAAAGATGGCATGGCGATGATATAAACAAGAAAGATATTCAAATGGACTGTCTGAATCACTATCCTCCGTCAGGCGGCACATCGGCTTACAACGCGCGGCTTACTGGTATGCCGTGCGTGGTTCCGATCTGGATACCAAAATTTTATAGTTTTGTAAAGCTTCGTACGACATACCCATTCCATCGCACGGTGTTATTTTAAAATCTTCAGACAACTCACAGCCGTCAGATCATCTCAGATCTGCACCATTCTTTCAAGCCATGAAGAGAAAGCCATTTTTGATACGTTTGCTTGTTTTGAAAAGATCTATGGAGTTTAAAACATGGCTTGTAGAAATGGTCTCATTCTGAGACGGCTTTTTGGTATACAGAAAAGACCCAACAGACGATCGCGATCCAAACAGTTTGATCAAGAAAACAGTATCCTTTCGAAATGCCGTGCGTGCAAGTTTACTACGCTGTGCGACGCTCCAAAGCGCCGCGCGGTGTAGCACACTTTTGCACAGAACACTGGTTTTGTTTTGTAAAAGAGGTTTTGGGTCAGATCTTAACCAAAAGGGTTAAGCCTGAAAACAAAAAGGTCCCCTCAGGGCCAGGACAGAGCCTATGTCACGCCCTCGATTTTTAACGTAAATAATTAATCCATTTTAAATAAAAGCCTCTCGCATAACATAGATAATACCCAAAAGAGCCTTCCACCTTTTTACTTTACAAATCAAGTCCCCAAGATTAAATGAAGTCCAACTTGGCACACTGGCCCAAGATTAAATTTAAGTACAAATACGAACAAGTTATTGGATTACAATCGGTTTGGTCAAAGAAATTCATAAGTTTTTAGTTACAAAGCCATCTTTAACAAAAGGGGAACCATTACAAAAAATGGTTAAGTAACTAATGAAGCCAACTTCTAAAAAGTATTCTTCTTCATCCAAGCACTTGATGTATGCGAGCTATTGACCGGAATTTGAACCTGAAAAGAAGGATTTTGTTGAGCTACACTAGCCCAGTAAGAAAATCTCTAACAACTCTATATGCTTATGGGAAGATGAGTGCGAAGGAAAAACATTTTAATAAAACCATAACAGCCTGACTAGAAGAGCTATACGTGACTCAATCTCAACTTTTATACAAAAGCTTACATAGCATTTTATCTCATACATATTAACTTTATTAACCACGCACATACACCTTTCAATTAGACCTTGATTTGCCATCATCAATATTGGCTCTTATTATTACCTTCTCATTTCAATGACTTAGAAACGTTCTGAATCCGTAACGATCATTTTCTCTTTCTTATTTCACTTCACTAACCCACGTTTCATCTAAGTATACACACTAAGTGTGAGAAGGAGGAGTGTAAAGCAAACTAAGACTCTTCGAACTAAACCTCACGACAACATCAAAGAATCCACAAGGCTACATGGTTCAATCTCTTAAGTCTCATGTTAATGCTTATCGTATCCTCCCTCGTGTCCCCTTCATCACGCTTTCTTATTAGTGCCGACTTACCAATATTCATACCAAACAAATTTCTCCGTAACTATCTATTTTAATCCCTCATCTTTACCCTTACTATCATACGTTCCACTTCAACATCAACCTAACATGAGTAACTTACAATCACACGTATACACATCTTTCATCCAAACCGGCATCAAGACAACGAACCCAATGACCGAAAGTCTATGAAATACCAACTCAAGTTCAAAATTCATTATCCTTCATCGAATATTTATTTATGTCTCAATCCCACATTATTGGTTAATAAACCATTTCCATATAAAATCATCCATTTTTTTTTATAGCAAAGTGGTGTAGAGGTACACAAAACCAGTACAAGTCAAGCTCTGTGGATTCGAGCTTGAATACCGGAGTCCGTTGATTTGTGCCCAAATACCGGAATCCGTTGATTCGCTCAAGAACGCCAGAGGATTTTGTTTTTTTTTAAAAAATCCTTTTCTTTTCCTTCCTTTTTAATCAAGAAACTTCGATTGTTTTTTCTCGACATTAGCTAGTCACAATCACATGGGTCACCCCGGGTCTTTTCCCTCGAGCGTTAGGGTCATCCCGAGTCTTTTCCCATAATCAAAATCACTTGGGTCACCCCGGGTCTTTTCCCTCGAGCATTAGGGTCACCCCGAGTCTATTCCCTCCATCACATAACTTGGGTCACCTCAGGTCTTTTCCCTCAAGCGTAGGGTCACCCTGAGTCTATTCCCTCAATCACAATAACTTGGGTCACCTCAGGTCTTTTCCCTCGAGCGTAGGGTCACCCTGAGTCTATTCCCTCAATCACAACCAATCATTATTCTTACTAGTTTTCGTATCACAATAGGTTGACAAGCATATCTCATTTATCGTAGCACACTTGTCTAACAAATATCCCAACCGATGCATACACATCAAAGCAACCCAATATAAGTGAATCAACAATTTCGACATCATGGAACTCACACGCCCACATCTCCAATCTATTGGTTGTTCCACGAAGCATCAACTAGTCTTTCAATAGCTCAACGACATGCAAATAATTAGAAACACTTTCACCTTTCAATTTATTGTTCAATAGAAACGAATAATAGTTGTACCACACATTACCATTTCATAAACTGAGTGAGTCATCATCATTCAAGTACTCCCATTTAAATCCTAATACACAATCGCCCCTTGCACCACAAATTTCTCCTACGTGTCAACGAACATTCTCCCAATCATAGTGGCATACCACCAAAACCTTGTTAGACCATTCAAATACTTAAACGAACATAGGAGCATCCGTATCTCACTCAAGTGAATCTAAAGGAAAAAGGATGCCAAATGTATACCAAAGTATCCACCACAAAGACCTAGAAGTGTATTAAATCATTCGTGAGGTTCAAACATAACCTAACCCCCAAAGTTAACATGAAATCTTATAACAACCGATCTTATTTTGGCCATAACATTTTATTGGTTTAGGATTTGACTACGAGACCACCACCGTTAGAAAGTAGACCTTCCGTACATCAATTTCGATATAAAATTTGTCCAAAACCGAGTTCGGATGAAAAAGTTATGCCCGTTCGAAGTTTTTCCAAAAATGCTGATTTTTGAATGCCTACCGGTAGACATTCAATGTCTACCGGTAGAAGACCAAAATTTCACAAAAATGACAGATTTTTGAATACCTACCGGTAGACAGACCAAAATTTCACAAAAGTGGCACTACTGGACAGCGTTTCTACCGGTAGATTTCAAACTCCTACCGGTAGGACTTGATTTTTCAGCGCACGAATTCTAGTTCCAGACAGATTTCTCCCAACAACAAATACGGACATTTAAACACTCTTAAACACATCAAACCAACTCATAAACACATAAAGGAGGAGAGAAATCCTTACCGAAAGGGTTTTGAGCAAAACCCTCAAATTCCAAACAAGCCCTAGCTCCGAAAACCTTGAATCAACCAAATACTCCTCTCCGAGCTAAACCAACGAAAAGCAAGCTCAATATCGCGTGCGGAAGGTGAGATGGAGGTTGAATCTCATGGGTTTTGAGTGAGAAAGAGGAGGGGGAGGGATATCGGAGAGAGAGAGCGAGGGAGCCAAGAGAGGGAGAGAGAGCCGTGAGAGTTGGAAAATGGGAATTATTTTCCCCTGGCACACACATATACACACATGCACCAAATTACACCAACACCCATATTTTCCCAACCTTTGCACACTTAACCTCCACATTCGCATTCACGTCATTTTCCACCCTTTTTCCTCAATTACAAACATTAAAATTTTATAAAGAAATTTACGGATCTCTACAGCCTAGCCCAAGGAAACTTGGTTTTTACCTTGGATCTGGAGCTTGAATGAGCTTTGATGAAGGCGGATGGACGTCGGAAGGTTGAAAAAGAGAGTAAAAGTATGGATGTGTGTAATAGATGGGTATATTGGGTAGTTGGGACCTCAAAGTTAGTAAGGAACTAACTTCAATGGTAAAGAGAAAAATGGAGTAAAATGCCTAGAGAATGTCTTTTGAGAACAACATTCTCAAGGCTTGGAAATGGGAAAGTGGGTGTGAAAGCAAGAAGAGAGAGAAAGGGTATAATGGTGATCAAGGGCCCTTTTCCCTTGAGTGGAGGGGTGTATTTATAGGCAAGAGCCTTGGATTTTGAATTTCAAAAGTTGGAGGTATTTTCTGGGCGGGCCAGAAGTGTGCTTTCGGCTGAGCCGTATTGCAGCTGTGGCTCAAATAGGCGTGGCCGACAACTTTTTGAGTCAGTCAGAACTTTATTCAAAATGCCGTGCGGTTAACCTCATGACTGCGTGCGGCGTATTAAATTTCGATACGCCGCGCGGTGTAGAAGTTTCACACGCGGTACTTCAGGTTTGGTCCAGGGCTTTTTGGGCTTTCTCTGGGCTTTTGGGTTTTTTGGATTTTTCTGGGCTGATGGTTGGTTTGGGCTGTGGATGTTGGAGGAATACTTCATTCAAGCTCGCAAAGGCTTTGTTTCCTTTATTTCATCATCGGGGCGGTCAAAGACCCTTCGAGGTCCGGATTGGGGTGTCTACACTATTTACAAAATCCTCCAAGTCTGTAGTGTCGTCACAGGCCTGAATGTGTGTAATCTTCATCACCATCACCCTGATTCACATCTCCATCTCCATCACCTTGATTCACATCTCCATCTCCATTCCCATCCTCCTCCTCAATGACTACTGTAGTACTTAGGTGTTGGTTTTCATTAGGAAAGTTACAATGATTTTCTATGTACACCTCAATGATTTTGCTTAATTTGATCCACCTAACCATTTCAATGCAATCACTATCATCTTTTAAGTGCCTAAACCCATGGTATAGATCCCTGGCAAGAACTTTATAGTGATAACTCATTGAGCCAAATAAATTCAACTCCTTAACCATGTCTTCCAGTTCTATCATTTCCATGTAATCAGCATCTACCAAGTCAAAGAAAGCTACTTTACGCCCGACATATCTCCTAGTATTCACACCAACCGTACCATAAGCTTTCCATAATAATGCATCTTTATGGTACATCGTCATTTTTTTCTGTCATCATTTTTTCCTGTCATATATGCATAAAATTGCCATGGTCAACAACATGCAGACAAGGTGGGGACTGGGGGACCATAATGCATTATCATATGCATAAAAAGTGTCGATCAAAAATAAAAAAAGAGCATATAAATCTAAAAAAGAGTAAATAATGCAAAAGCACCAAAATTTAGTCTTTGCAAACAATATTAAATGCACCATCAAACAATATTAAATGTAATTTTTTTCGGTACTACTATATTAAATACAAACTTACCATAAACTGGTGCATCTTTTCCAACCCTAATAATGGCCATGGTGAAAACCCTTCTTCCAAAGCTGGGTTGTTCTCTGCTCCCTATGATTCCCCATTGTAAAGAGGGTCCCCTTTTGGCCTTCTATAAGAGAGGAAAGTAGGGTTTTGGCACCACTTTTAGGGCACCAAGTTTCCCCTTGTCTGATTTGGCGGGATTTCAAATCTTTTTTCTTGGACAAAATGGTCCAAGAAAAAGGATTGGAAATGTCCAAACTGCCCTCAGGGCGCAATTTTTCGTCAGAATTTGTCACGGACGTTATCAATTGGATTTAAATGGAACAAAAAACAAACTTGAAGGTCAAAGTAGTTGCAATTGATACTTGGAGGACGAAACTGAGAATCGGATGAAACTTGGAGGATCATTTCTGTAAATTTCTTAGTTTTAATAAAACCGTCAGTGAGAGGGACCAAATTGAGACAAAATATATACTATAGGGTTACAAATGACAAACTATAAACTATAGGGACAAAATTGATATTGTGTGCAAACTAGAGGGATTATTTCTAAAATTAACCCAATAATAAAGATAAATTGCCCATTTTGAAAAACAAAAAAATTCAATTTTTAATACTCTTATCAATGTCCGATCAAGTTCATCTTTTGCGTGGATACATTATTATATGGGATTTACAAGATAAACGGTTCAGATTAACAATTAACATGCGATATGATCGAAAAAGGCGGTGGTGAAAAACCCCACTTTTCTACCAGCGGTGGAAAGAATTTATTCTCAATCGAAATTACGCTATTTTGTTTCGAACTATTACTGTTCATCAATGTTGGGTTTTTGAAATAAGGATGCTTATATTACAGTTACCCCCGACAGGTTTTCGAGTGTGTTACTCGGCCCTAAGGGTAATAAAATACATAGTTATTGTTCAATTAGAGTAAAGGCCCAAAGTTATTAGAGTTGTAACATATAGAAATATATATATTTTTTGAAAATGCATGGTTCTCGTAAGGGTCATTTAAATTGGGACAGAGGGAGTAGTTTTCTATTATTATTATTATTATTATTATTATTATTATTATTATTATTATTATTATTATTATTATAATGCTAGGTATTAAATTAATGTTTAGTATTGAAAAATGTTTTATGATTATATCATGTTAAGTATAATGTTGTAAAAGTACTAATAAGAGACTTATTATTATTATTTTAATATGATAACGTATGTGAAATACATTAAACTAGTTTATAATGTTTCAAGAAATTTAATAATATAGGGAAGTATATAATTATTTTAAGATTAAATAATAAAAACCCTAATAATACTATTAAGGATGTTGGTGAGGTTGTTATAAACAAAGAGTTAAAGTGAATGATTTTAATTTAGTGAAATCTTCAAGTCAAATGATTATGTTTAATAAATTACTTATATGTATTATCTTCTTTAGTGAGAAAAACTAAAATGTCCTTTAAGCACAAATTATTATTTTACCCCTATTTATTACAGAGTATAATAAAGGGAGTCATTTATAAAATTACTATATTACGCATTAGAAGGTTATGAATGTGGAATTACTTGATTACGTTAGAATTTGTTTAAATATGGTTACATTAAATATTGTTGTATTGCACATATCAAATGCTATGCTTTTATCCTGATGATTATGCTATGAACTGTTGAATTATAAATGTTACGAATGTACATGTTAGTTTGGACTTAGAATTATGAGATGGTTTGTGAATAGAAAGTACATCGATGTTAAAGAGATAAATGGGATAATAAGGAATTTAGTGAGGAGATTAATTGTTGGGGATGTCTTGGGCCGTGCTATGTCTTGGTCCCTGTTGTCTTGGGCTGTGGTCTCGTTCTGGAGTCGGCGTGGCGAATGGGAGCAGAGTGGATGGGAACATAGTGGATGGGAGCATCAGCCTTTTATTGGGAGAGTATCATGTTAGTATTGAGATGCATGAGTGCTAACAGGGGCTCGGTATTATGAATGGGTGCTAATAGGGGCCCATAAAGAGAATTAAGAAACTTTGGAATTGACGTAAATAAATCCTAGAAAAGAAACAGATTGATTTGTTACTTCCATTGTGCTCTTTACTATCATTGAAGTACTAGTATATATTATATGTAAAGTAAGGGTTCGTAGGGTGGGAATTATCTACCAAGTATCATTACTCACGGTATTACGTTACCATGACATTCCACACTAGGTACTGAGGGAGAAATCGGAGAATAGTACACTCAACCCAACGATCAATAGCTCGTTGAAGACTTCCCAGTCTGGTCAGGAAGGAGAGTTTATCGAGTAGTGGGTGTCATACTAGAAGTCACTTTGATTTACTTTAAGTACTATATTTTCAATTTCAAGAAATATAATCTTACAAGATTAACTTCGTACTTTTTGTAAAACTTAATTTATGTTTATGTTTATTTTGAATTTTAAGACTTCCGCGAACTCTGTTTCAAAAGTTATTTTCATTATAAAGTTATTAAATCATTTGCAAAGATTTATATAACGTTTCTAAAAAATTGGGGCGTTACAAGAGTACTTGTCAGAATTTAGTTCGAAGAATGCGTGAGGTAGTCTGAAACGCCCCGTGTCAATACTAAAATTTGTGCAAGATAATATTGAGGAAAGTATTTAATTTTTTGGTTGTCTATTGACAAAAATGGTTGACTACAAATATGGACTAATTAATGTTTCGGCACGGGCAGCCTCACGCCTAAACTGCCGAAATCCATGCTCCGCTATGTGTGGTGGTGCTAATTAGTAATTACCATGCACGTGGCTTCCCTTGATAATTGTAAGGTACTATTTAATTAATCTCATCACGCTAAAAACTAGTAATTAAAAAATATACCTCCTAAATCAACTTGATTCACTACTTTATCTCAGGCTTCGATTGTTGGTAGGGATGTTCAAGAAAACCGTCCGAATCGTAAAATCGGACCGAACCATCCTATTTGGTCCGGTTCTGCGGTTCTACGGTCAAGTTATGGTTCCAAAAAAAAAAATCCGTTAATTTTGGTTCGGTTACTGGTTCTCAATTAATGAACCGTGGTTAGAACCGAACCGGACCGTTTAAAACTAAAATAAATATAGAAATACATATGTGTGTAATTAAATATGTATTTGAATTTGGTAGGTTAATCTTTTACTTATTGAACTTAATTTATTTAGAGATGAAATCTCATTTGTTAGGAAGGCTTTTACTCCATTTTTTTCATTGCTTTCCTATTCCAGCAGAGTATTTTCTTATTTCTATAATAAGTGTTTGGATGCTTATTGGATAGAACCGGAACCGAACCAAAGCCGGACCGGTCTTGCGATTTGGTTCTGGTTAGGTTCCATGCATATATTGGTTAGGTTCTGGTTCCCAATTTTTTAGAACCATTTGAAATGGTCCGGTTACTGATTTTCTAGAGAACCGGATCAATCCGTACCGTGTACACCCCTAATTGTTGGGGCTTTCAATAATGTGTTGATTTTCTATATAATAATTAGGGGGTTTTTTAATTAAAAAACTATCTTTAAATCTTATAAACATAGACTGAAATTAAAATTGCATTAGCTTGATTGCGAATTTTTTTTGTTTTGTTTTAAAGTTAGGACAGTCTATTTTGGGAAAGACTATACGTCTTTTTGTCTTCTATATAAACTATTTTTGACTTTGATTTGTATTTCTCTACCTTTTCAATTTCCTTGGTCGAGTCGAGTCGAATGATGGGACGTACAAATTATATCTAAATATGGTAGAAATTAAGAGGATACAAAGGAAAAGACCATGCTAGAATCCCACTAGATTAGAATCCACCAGGTTTTTAGGATTTCAAAAATAATATCCCTGAAATCACGCATAGGGATATTTGTTTTAGTCCCAAAATCCATTGCTATATATATAAGGGCAAATATGGGTTTATGAGAAAATCGGGATGTATACTTAACCATTCAAAACGTCCAGGATGGAAACAAAAGTCAGCAAGGTGCGGAGGATGAATATTTAAGTCTCCCCTAAAATAAATCTTATTGTAAATTTAACTCAATAAATTGTCAACAATATAAACTAATACATTAATTAAGAAACTGTGGGCTACCACAGGCCCAGGTGGATCGGGGCGGCCCGAAAAACAATGTTTTGATTTGAAAAATTGAGGAGTCGCCACCTAAAAAACCGTTTTGATTGAAAATGATTATTTGAATTGAAAATCAGAGATTCGTTTGAGGGTTCGGAAGCCATGTTACGAGGGAGAAAGGGTTTTACGGCACCCCTTTGCTCGATACGAGATCGGTCTGTACTAAATGTTTATGGGGTTTTGACAATATTTTGTTTCATGGAAAGTATCTAGCATGTAGTTACAGGAATAACAAATAACAGTATGTACAAATGATTGTGAGCATGATATGGCAATGGAGTATGCAGTAATAACATAACTGAAAATTTGGCTACTACAACCACTCTTGAGCGCTCAACAAAAGTTTCGAGCGCTCAGGAGTACCTTCCTGCAACCCTGCAATTTTATTTAGCCTTAAACACATCTAGAAACTGGAAAATAGAAAAACTAAACTTATAACATACAACATTGCTCAGCAAAAGGCTTAAACAGCTAAGTACTGGTCCTAACCATCCAAATCTTGCTTCTTTGCAACTGAAAGTAAACCTAACTGGGCTCTGGAAGGACCAGTGCACACCCAGTACTCAGAAAATTGCATGAATAGCAACATAGGGAGAGGAATGAGTTGCAGCAAAATAACAGTACTCCTGATCGCTCAGGAGTGATTCCAGTGTACTGAAAAACTTTTTATAACCTTTTGCTCTTGTTGTTAAACCAAGATCAGGTGGCTCACAACCAGTATGCGGAACTGGTATGAGCCACTAATCTCCCTCAGACAGGGGAAAATAGTAGGCTTCTAAGTATAAAATCAAATTTTATACCTTTTGTGCTTGAACTATACTTCTTGGATAGATGTGGTAGCTTGAATGAAGGCTGAAAAATAGTAGAGAAAATGAAGTCTAAGACTTCAAATGCTTTTGTGAAGTTTGGATTTTCTTTGAAAATTATTTGATGATGGAAATTGAAAAATGTTTGAGTGTGTTTGATGACTAGAGCTTTCTGAAAATAGGAGAGTGAGAGAGTGAAATTTCGTGGCCCCCCTCCAAGGTAGAACATTTGGGGTATTTATAGGGGTGGAGAAAATATGTTTGAATTTTGAAAAATAAAAGAAAATAAAATAAAAAATGATTTTGGAGGGAAAAATGACATGATTATTCTTCTGCCCCATCTCAGTACTCAGGCAGGACCAGATTGAACGTTGAATGGACTGAAAAAGGTTTGAAAAAGCCATGGTCAATGGTCAAGCTCATCACATGCTGTGACAAAGCTCCTGAGCGCTCAGAAGTGGTCCCGAGCGCTCAGGAGTGGTCCCGAGCGCTCAAGAGTGTCTGCCCAACTTCAGAAGGGCGCCACGGACACTTTCGAACTCGGTTTTGGGTGTTTTTTGAAGCGTTGGAAAGCTCGTTGAGTCCTCTTTCTAACCCAATTGGTTTCATTCAAAGGTATTTTTTATGCTGAAATGTGTGCCCATGTTACCCTCAGGGTGTCGGGAAAAAAAGGATCACTACAAGAAATTAGTCTTTCTGCGAGGAAATTTTTAGCGAGGATGTTTATTTCCTCACTAAAGGAACAGTTTTTGCGAGGAAATTATTGTTTCCTCGCTAATGGTGTTTTTTTGCGTGGAAGACATATTTTCCTCGCTATTTAGTTGTCGCTAAAGAGTATTTGCGACGAAGTTTTAAAATTCCTCGCTAATTGTTGTTGCAAAAAACGTGGCGGGAATTTTTTATGTAGGCGGGAAAAATGAATTTGCGAGGAAATACAAAATTTTGTCGCCAAAAGGCTGTAGTGTTTTTTTTGTGTGAAACAGTTTTGGACGTTAAAGTTGTAGACATTTTGCAAGGAATTATGTTTCTTGCAAAAATATTAGTTATTTGCGACGAAATAAAGAGTCGGTCACTAAAGGCATATACTTACTTTTCGAGAGGAATTATGTTCCTCGCTAACTTACTTTTTGAGGGGAATTGTGTTCCTCGCTAAAAATGAAGTTACTTTTTAAGTCCTACAAACCCACATCCATGGACACCTGAGTAGCTTCATAACTGGGAAACTACCCCTTAAAAGGAAATGCATTTTCGACTCCCTAGTTTCTAGACAACCAAACCAAATAAAGCAAGTCAGAGGATCATTTATATGCTACATCAGGCTAAATTGACAGAAAAATGGTAGAAAATAAAGGGGAAAAACAAGGGTACTCTGCGATTAAAAAGCAATCTTTGAATCAAAATTGAGTTCCGGGGGAAACCAAATAGATGAAGAGGAATCACACAGAAATAATAAGATAAGAAAAAAAAGGGTTTCTTTTCACTGCCAAATCCGAAAAATTCAGCCCTAAATTGCAAGTTCTAAGCATCAATTGCAAGGATTTAAGTTGGGTTTGTTCAAAATTCCAGCCATTGGCCGAAATCTCCACTGTCAAGAAACCAAGGGAACTCCTCCACTCTCTCTTGCACCGAACTCTGCCATCTCCCTCTCTTTTCTCACCTCTTCTACATCACCCAATCGTTAAACCACCCATCTCTCACAAAACCCTCATCCCACTGCCCTAACCAGTCCAGAAATCAAACCCTAACCCCCTTCCAAAATCTGTCCGAAACCAGCACCCCATGGCTCGTTTTGCATCTTTCCTCAGCGAAACCACCGAAAACCCTACTACCTAGGGCTTATCGATCTACTCCCTCTCCAGAGACCTGGAACATAGTGTATGGCACCTCTCCCTCTCTCTCCTCCCTTCGATTTCTCCCCGTATTCCATTGTTTGTAGCTATGTGTTTTACAATATATTATAGTATACTTTTTTAAAAAATACGTTTTCTATACAAATTAGCAAAATCTAGTAAATTAATACTTGATCTTCTTGGTTTCTGTTAGTTGACAGCAAAGAAAAGACAAAAAGTAAGAGCAAAAGCACTTGACTGGTACTCTCTCTCTCTGTCTCCGTCATTGAGTTCATAGCAAGCCCTAAGTAGAGTCCTCATTGTAGTCTAGCTTCAGGAATTCAATTTAATTTAGGGCTTTTGACTCCTGTTACCCATTAATTTATAGCTCTAATTGGCAATTGGTTCTGTAAAATAAAAAGAAACATACTAATAGGAAAAAAAAAATCCTAGTGGAAGTCAAGTTTTTAGTTTAAAATTAATCACACTTTGTATATAGAATTACCTACTTATTTATTTCTTAGTTTATTCGGTGATTTCTTTTGAAACCCAAAGCAATTCCGTTGGATCCCAGTTATTTGGTGCTTTCACATGCTCAACATGATATTTCACGTGTTTTTCCTTGATTAGTAGTCTTATCCTTGGATTGTCATTCCCAATATAGAATAATAGTGGGCCTTTCTTAATTACCAGGTCCACATTATGTATTGCACATATTTAACGACCATCCCTTTACACAAAGTCTAAAATATGGACTCTTAATAAAGAGGTTAATAAAGTAGTTTTAACTTTCCACATGTTTTTTGGGGGGGCTAGATGGGTTTATGAGGCTCTGAGTTTCTGAAGCAGTTTGGTTGGGTTTTCATGAGCTTTTGGTAATGAATTTGGTTCTTTTTTTTGGCTAGTAGGTTGCTGTGGTTGGCTATCTTTTTGGAGGTTTTCTTATTGATATTGTAGTTTTCTTTCAGTTCATAAGGACTTAAGATGGATAGGAGTTGGATGGATATTCGTAATAGAAGGCACCCTTTGTACATTGAAGGAGTCAAAGAATTTATCAAATTTGCGATTGATCATATGCCACCTAGTGAAACTCTCATTTGGTGTCCATGTATAAGATGCAACAATTTCAACAAGATGACTCCTGATGAAGCTGAAGAACATATGTATGCGTGGGGGGTAGTGGTGGCGTATAATCGATGGGTTTATCATGGGGAAGAATTTGATCAAGAAAACAATGGTCATGGTAATACTAACATTGAAGAAGAGGGCATCACTGTGGATGCAATGCAAGAAATACTAGATGATGTACGTGCAGAACAATTCACAAATGATTGGTCAGGTTCCTCTGCTACAGGCCATGGTCCCGACATGCCTAATGACTTACAAGGGAAAGGGAACAAATTTGCAAGGTTAATGAGGGATGCAGAGAAGGAACTTTACCCTGGTTGTGAAAAGTTTTCAGTTTTGTCTTTCATTATGATGTTGCTCCATATAAAGTTAATTAGTAAGTGGAGTAACAACTCATTTGATATGTTACTCAAACTACTAAGTGATGCATTTCCTCCTGGAGCTACAATCCCAAGAACTTACAAAGAGGCAAAGAAAGTGATTCGAGTCTTGGGCCTTACCTATAAGAAGATACATGTTTGTAAGAATGATTGCATACTCTTTTGGAAGGATTATGAATTTGAAGACACATGTCCTTCTTGTCAGACACCAAGGTACAAGGAGGTCCAGAAGGGAAAGAGTAAACGGGTTCCTCACAAGGTATTAAGGTATTTTCCTGTCAAACAAAAATTAAGGAGATTCTTTGGGTCAAGAAAGATAGCTGAGGATATGACATGGCATAAGGACAAGCGAGTTGAGGAGGAAGGAGTGATGTAACATCCTGCTGATTCTTTAACATGGAAAGATTTTGACCAGAAACATGAGTCATTTGCTAGTGATCCACGCAATGTAAGGCTTGGGTTGGCAAGCGACGGTTTTAATCCATTTGGAAGTATGAGTAATTCCTATAGTGTGTGGCCTGTAATTCTTGTCCCATATAATTTGCCACCATGGAAATGCATGAAGGATCCATTTTTCATGTTGACTCTTCTAATTCCTGGGCGTAAGTCTCCTGGAGTGGACATCGATGTGTTTTTAAGGCCATTAATAGATGATTTAAAAGAGCTTTGGAGTATAGGTGTTGATACATATGATGCTGTTACAAAGTAAATTTTTTAGTTGCGTGCTGCATTGTTATGGACCATCAATGACTTACCTGCCTATGCTAATTTGTCTAGTTGGAGCACCAAAGGAAAGCTAGCTTGCCCTAATTGCAACGAGGATGCATCTCATCAATACTTGCATAATGGAAGAAAGACTTGTTACATGGGACATAGTCGATTCTTACCAACGGACCACCCAATGCGTAAAAGTAATCATACTTTTGACGGTAAAGCCGAGCATAGGCCAAAACCAAAATTCTTATCCGGAGAAGATGTGGTTGCTCAATTGAATCGTCTAGTGCAAACAATTTTCGGAAAAGTAGATGAACGGGGAAAGAAAAGAAAACGTTCTCCTAGTTACTTGAACTGGTCAAAGAGGAGTATTTTCTTTGAATTGCCTTATTGGGAAACCTTATTGCTCCGCCACAATCTTGATGTCATGCATATAGTGACAATTGGAATAAGGTGTTGTTTAGTGTTTTGTAGCTCAATTGGCATGATTGAATTGTTTGGGAAGAAAGTTAGGAATTCAGCCCACTTAATGAAGATGCTGATTGAGATGTAGTACGTGTGCCCCTAAACTTTAATTGAAGGAGGTGTGCAATTCAGAATTCCTGAACTAATACCTCAAAGGCTCAAATAGGTTGGTGTTTGTCGGGGACAGCGCTAAGAAGTCTTTGATTTAGTATGAGTTCCGCTGTACGTAGAAGAGAATGAGCAAGCCATGAAAAGGAATATTGGGATATTCCGAACTGAAATGTGCCGCTAAATATTTATTGGTATGATGAATTAGGATATCATAGATGGACATTAGGCATAATGAGTTCTTTTATGAGACTATACAGAGTGAAATTTAGCCGTGTACGCTATCTCACTACTTGTTTGCTTTTCATGAAAGAGTCAAAATAGTATTTATTGTTTCAATATGCTTCCTGCAAAGACTTCAACTACTTAACCAATTGGCTGACTACAACTAAAACTAGTTCTCATACAATCTCTAAACTCTATTTATTTCACATTCACAAGAATAAGTTATCATAATTTTTTCAGTTTGATGCTTTCAAGTTCAGCCTTTTCTTTGCTCGGGATTGTATTTGACAACAATTAGGTGTTATTGATTTTGTGCATCTTGGATGTATTTGATGGTGGTCTATTCTTATTTTTTGTCGTCTTATAGATACGCAAAGATGTCTACTAGAGGTGGAGGACGAGGAGGACGAGGAGGGCGAGGAGGTCGTGGAATGACAGGTCATGGAATCACTCCTCATGGTGTGACTACAAGATCAGTGCATACTCTTGCTGTGCAATTTACGCCAAATATTGGTGTGACTACTAGATCAGCGATTACTCCTGTTGTGCAATCTACGCCAAATAATGATCCAGAGCAAAACTCATCTGCCGCTCTGCACATATCTGAGTCTGAGCAACCAAATGAATCCTTGACACCTAGTACTTGTTAAAGAATGCATTTTTCACTTACAATTTATACAATGCAGTTTCATACAAATCTATATTTCCATTTTTTAGAAGATGCACATGTAACTAAGCAAGTACGTGGGAGAACTAAAGGGTTAGCACTAGCTAAAATTCGAAGGCGTGGAGAGAAGGTTAAGTTGGGATTTTCTAGAATGCTGGGACAACCAACGAGTGACATCGAGGATGACTTGACTAGGTACACCACAGAGTTAGGTATTATTGTTCGGCAATTTGCTCCTTTACAGGCCAAAAGCTGGAAGGTGGTGCCCCAAGATGCAAAGGAAATGTGTATTGCACACATTCGTGTAAGTATTAGTAGCATTCTGATGTACTTTTGATAGTTTGATGAAAAATATCGCACATAAGAAAGATAATGTGAATCATTTTACTTGACATCAAATTTGCTGTCTCTATATATGCATTTGTCTGGATGAATTTGTGGGACAAATAGGAAAAATTTGATCTTCCTGAAGCAACTTATGTAGACAAAGCTATACTGCAAAGTATGGGTAAGCGATATTGTGATAGCCGATCCCGCCTCAAGAAGGAGTTCGACAAAGGAGCTGTCGATTGCCCTGCACACATAGAGGGGGCAGATTGGGGATATTTGTCTAACTTATGGCAAGACAATGACTATCAGGTATGTAGTACTAATTTGCTATAGTTAAGATTTGGTAATATCTTCACGACCCCAACTCTTACTATAAATTCTAACATATAGATATTGTGGTACTCCTAATTGGTTATTGAAAATGTAGGAAAAATGAGGCAAGTACAAGGATAGTCGATCTAAGCCCAGGAATCACCATGTTGCTGGATCAAAGGCTTTCTACAAGGTCAAAGATCATTTGGTATGTCCTCTTTTATTTCCTTACAGGTTTCAATATTTGTTGAGTACAAAAAAAAAGTATGATTTTTTTTTTCACGAACCTAATTCACCTGAAAAAGAAAAACAAAGGCGTGAATCCTGACCTTCCTGAGACTTGGAAGGAGACTCATTACAGCGAAAAGAGAAAATGTTGGACAGATGGTTCAGAAACCGTATATGTAAGTGAAAAACATCTCATAATGTATAAGTTTATCTTCTAGAAAAATTTGTTTTCATTGTCAAGGCATAATTTACTGTGATATTTGCAGAAAAAGTTAAAAGATGTTCAAGATCAAGCAATGGCAAATGGATCTGTTCCTTTGACAGATGAGGAGCTCTCATGTACAGTCTTTGGGCCCAAACCAGGATACATACGTGGTTTAGGACATGGTCCCAAGCCTAGCTTAACAAAATCTGGCCAAACTTCTCAGGCACAACTTATGAGAGATGCTGAAGAGGCTAGAGAAGAAACTACAGCAGTGCAGAAGAAGTGTGAGGAGGCTCTAGTTGAAGCAGCACAGGCTCGTAAAAATACAGAGCAACTAGCAGAAACCATTGCTACTATGCAATCCCAATTAAATTTCTTGTTACAGCAAAATGGTCGTAACATGCCTTCCAATGATGCTAGTGAGTATCTATTCCTCGCTTTTTTTATTTTTACTTTTATAGACTTGTAGTTGGGCAAAAAAATAGTGACGACATAGTTTTATTTGCGCTATAGTTGAACGTCTAATAACATTGCATACTAGACTGAGACTTAGGTTTGTATCATATGGTTTTTGGTTTAGGAGGTTCGAGTATTACTCAAGGAGTTTCCACATAGTGAATGCAAGTCAAAATTTTTGGACAAATGCTACATGGAGATGTATTTTTCTGAATTTTCTAGTAATCCACTGTTAGGCGGATGTACGTTTTTTTTTTACTTTATAGATGCTTTGTTTCCTGCGCGAAATTTTTTGTATAAATCTGGAGAAACTTGATGGTTGGGCCTTTGTTCTTAGAGGTGTCAAACGTGCGTGCCGTGCCGTGCCATTCAACTTCCGTGCCAACCGTGTTACGTGCCGTGTCGTGCCATGCCCATTTACTTAAATCGTGTCGTGCCGTGCCGTGCCATTTTCAATCGTGTCGTACCGTACCGTGCCCATTTACTTAAATCGTGTCGTGTCGTGCCGTGTCATTTTTCAATCGTGTCGGGCCGGGCCGGACCCATTTACTTAAATCGTGTCGTGTCGGGCCGTGCCTTTTTTAAATCGTGTCGTGTCGGGCCGTGCCCGATTAATTAATCGTGCCCCGTCGTGCCGTGCCTATTTTGTCGGGTCGTGCCGTGCCTTTTTGACGGGTCGTGCCGTGCCGTGCCCTTTTTGTCGGGTCGGGCTTGTCGGGTTGTGTCGTGCTGTGCTTTTTTTGTCGTGCCGTGCCGGTCCTTATTCGTGTGTCGTGCCGTGGGTTTTACGTCCGACGGAAACAAATGGAAGACTCAAACAAGCAGCTGCCACTTTTTCCTTCACTTAACATAACTTAACAAATAAAAGACAAATCTGCAAGACTGCAAATTGTACAATTTCATCTGCAAGACAGCTCTTGGTCTCCTCTTGAACCATCTACGCTTTAAGAGACAAAGAGAGAAACCAAAGATCTACACGCGTGCACGACGTTCATCGTCTTCTCTCTCTGTGTCTTTGGTGTTCCTTAGAAATTTTAATCTGCCAAATCTGCTTGAACAGTCCGAAGCCAAATCTGCCTTGGCTGCTTCAGGTCACTGAGTTACAAGCTGCCCTAGCTGCCAACAAAAGGAACAGCCAGTGGCATATAGAGCCAGCTTTAATTTCTCCTAATCTGGACACACCACTCACACCCAACATGATTCAGTCCTAGGTGATGGAAACAAGAGAGCAAAAGTTTCCAGCACATGACAGAGAATAAAAGAGCAGTAGCCGAAGTAGCAGCCGGAGCAGCAACAAACAGCAGCAGCCATAGCAGCTAACTGCTGCCATTAACAGGAAAACCAAGTTCATAAAAAACTCAACTCTAAATTAGGTAAAAGCCAGAACTTAAAGAAATAGGTAATGTTAGAATTAGGAAAAAGCCACAGACTGATCAACCCTATTTTTGAGCAAAACATACCAACCTTTTTGGGATTAGCCAAAACACTACCTCTTTCTACCACCTTTTAGTTAAAAATACAGAAAACCCACTAAAACAAAAAAAAAACATTTGGTAGAGCAAAAAACATAAAAAAGAAGAAGTTACTTTATAGTAAAATGTTACTATAAAGTAAAATGTTAATATAAAGTAATACATTTAGCGGTTGGACGGCGAGGGTAAGATTTGCCCTCTCCCTTATCCTTAATAGTAAAATGTTACTTTTGCCGGTAAAAAAAAAACAAACAAAAAACATTCCAACAGTATCAATGGAAAAAATCTCAGACCATTTGCTTTTTCTCGGAATCTCAGAACATTTGGTAGAGCAAATACCCAAGCAAATAATGGGGTGCTGAACATGAACAATCACCTGAGAAGGAGAAGATGAAACTGTTACAGAACTAAACGGAAAATCATGTGTACCAGCTTGAACACTTGTTATAGAGCAAAGTTGCTTTTGAATAATTGAGTATCCTGTGTGACAAACTCAACGAACTTTGAGATTTCGAAAATAACTGACAAGACAAACAACAAATCTATGTTTTGATAACTCAGTATCTAGCCTAATTCAGTCCAGTGGGACAAATGATGAAACTAAGTAAATAATCATGAAGTACAGCCCAGCTTTCGAATAATGCTGAGCATCATAAAACATAAATCGCTGTCTACTTAAAGAAGGCAACTGGATGGATTATACTGAAGGGCCGCCTAAAACATAACACATTTTCAAAGGAAAAAACTGTTGTCTACATAAAACATAATGATAAGTTTACTCTGGCAGTCTGGCTGCAAGCAATTTGGTGCAAAAAATATTTGCTTCAAACTTAAGGACAAAGGCTTCATCTAATTGAGCGACAAACTAAGTCACATAATCCTTCAGTAGGGCCATTTGCATTGCTCTCAATCCTCAGTCTCGTGAATTTTAGTAGTTTGGGATGTTTTCGAAAGTTACTTTCATGCTCACGTACACGGATTATGTGACTATGGTTGCAAACACCTAAAAATCCTTCAGACCATCGAAACCTTTCAAATTCCATGGCGAATGCTTACTTCAATTTAATCCACCATATCTTGGATAGAACACGTCAAGCACAATCAAATTTAAGTAATATTCCCAAAAATTTGGAAGCTTTTTCGTCACTTCAACATGGGGGTTGAAAAAAAAATCTCAAAACCAGCAAATTGATAACTATTCATTTGCCCAATCTGGATGGAGTGCAAATAACGACCTTAATTCACATGGATGGAAACAATGAAGAACCAGAAAGATATTCAAAATGATAATATTCCACAAGCTGCCATCAAACCATGCGGGGTGGAAAACAATGCAGAAAAACCCAAACCCATTTTCAGAAATTAGACCTAATAAAACACTTCTAGAATCACACAAGGGAAAGCAAAATAGCATCCAAATCAAAGCAATCCAACAATACCCAGATCGTTTTGCAAATAAAAACTTGAAAATGGGTGATATTTGTACATGGGAATCAGCTTGAACGGAAGACAGAGCTAGCTACAGAGGAGAGTCTTGGGGTTCTTGATAGGGAGAAAGAGAGAGAGGCGTTGAAAGAGTCAGACAGACGTTGAGATGAGAGTGAGTCAGTGAGACTGTGAGAGAGAGACCGAGAGAAGAGAGTGGGCTGCTAGGGCTCTCGCCCCTCGTCTCTTTCTATTTATACTAGTGCGTGATCATGTGCAACAGTCGCACCATAATCCATATGCACTCAATGAAGAAAAATTCTCGTAAAGTCCTACAATGCACCACTCGAGGGCCGCCCGAGGTGTTTTTTGAAAATCAAAACCGTCTACCTTTTATATGAGAGTGATTATATCATTCGTGCAAAAAATAAAGTAAATTAGTTATCGTTATATACTTGATCGCACATAAGGAAAAAAATTCTATTAATGAATCTACGTCCCGATGAAAGGGCTTCCAAAACCCAATAGACCCGAAATTTTGCGAGAGTGATTAAAACACCAATAACAACAAAATGAACGGTATGGATTGTCATAGTTGTGTCACAATCGTGTGGCTAGCGTACATTGGACTATAGCGGAATACATTGGTTTAGAACCAAATAAGTTGGCTGTATAGATTTGAAAGGTAGCTGCAAACTCATTTTTTCGAATGTTTGATCTAAACCGTTACGATTTCAGATCTTATGAAATTTATCATTCTCTCCTAAATAGGAGATAATCGGATGTCGGAAACCATGTGATCGGAACACATTCGGTGTTTCCAAAGGTGTTAAAGTCCTATAATGCATCACTTGAGGGCCGCCCGAGCTATTTTTTGAAAATCAAAACCGTCTACCTTTTACGTGTGAGTGATTATATCACTCATGCAAAACATGAAGTAAATTGGTTATCGTTATATACTTGATCGCACATAACAAAAAATTTCATATTAATGAATCTACATCCCGATGTTGTGTCGTGCCATGCCCGTCCTACTTTCGTGCTCGTGCCCGTGCCATGCCGTTCCTGGCTAGAACCGTGTAGTGCCGTGTCGTGACAAGGGCCGGCCCCGGGGTAAGCCCCGCAAGCTCTCGGGCTTGGGCAACCCTCCGGCTTGTGGCAACCAAAAACAAAAACAAAAACAAAAAAAAAATAAATTAAGATAGATGATAAGTATAAAAAAGTTTCCCAAAGTTGTACAAGTCATCCTTCTGGTTCAGTGGTCATTGAAGTAGTTATAGCCTCCTCTGGGCAGAGTTCGACCCCCAGCCACGCCCAATTCTCTTGGTTTTTTGGTTTCTCCATCTTTTGTTTTCCTCCTCTTTTTGTTTTCCTTTTTTTTTTTTATCATTCTTTTTGTTTTCCTTTCAACCCACAATTTTTGTTCTACCTCTTTTTGTTTCCCTCCCAATCCATAACATTACAAAAATTAAATTACTTTGTTGAAATTTCTAGACTTAACAAACAAAACAAGAATGTATGAATAATGATTAAAAAAATGTCATAGTTAAAGTAAATCGAGCGAGCTAACTCCCACCCACCCCCCTCCCGCCCGCCTTTTTATATCTTCGAACTATCATTTCGCAAGAGTGATTAAAGCACTATAATCGGGGTTTTTGTTTTGATATTGTTTTTTTTTTAATGTTATTGCAGCTAAAAAACGTAAATTTTAATTTTTTTTTAATAATTAAAAAAAGTCATTTGGCTTATTTAATTTTTTTTTCCTATGCCCGTGTCGTGCCCGTGCCCGACTAGAACCGTGTCGTGTCGTGCCGTTCCCGTCCACATTCCGTGCCTGTGTCGTGTTGTGTTGTACCAGGCCAAATTTTCATGCCGTGCCCGTGCCCGTCAAACCCGTGTCGTGTCGTGTCGTGCCCGTCAAACCCGTGTCGTGCCGTGCCGTGCCCGTTCAACTACCGTGTCGTGCCCGTGCCCAGCTAAAACCGTGCCGTGTCGTGCCGTGCCAGGCCAACTTCCGTGTCGTGCCCGTGCCGTGCCCGGCCAAGACCGTACCCGTGCCCGTCCACGTGCTCACTAAGACCGTGTCGTATCGTGCCATGCCAGGGGCATGACCGTGCCCTTGCCCGTGCCGTGCCACATTTAACCGTGTCGTGCCCGTGCGTGCCGTGCCGACCCGGCCCGTTTGACACCTCTATTTGTTCTCTAGTGCTCCAACAAATTATGAATGTCGTTTTGTAATAAGCTAAGAAAACTGGTTGCTGCCATTTCTGTTTTGAAAAGAAAAGAAGAACAAACTCCTAATTGTAGGGTTTTCAATGAGGGGTTTTTTGAGTTGTTGAATTGATGATTAAATATGAAGACGAGGTAGAAGGCTCAACGGAAGGTAGAAAGCCATGCTACTTGCTAAAGCCTAAGGGTTTGTCAAAGTACCATGATATCAGAAAAGTCTACATCTGTAGTGAGTATGAACTCCATTAGGTGGCTAATCTTTCTTGGTGCAAATTTAGAGGAGGTCGATATGGATAATCCACCTGATTTATCATTTCTTACAACTAACAGAAAAGGATGCAAAGCTTAATACAACCCTTATGAGTTAAGGCAATCCACTAGAGCCTGTTTGATTAAGTTTTTCAAAGCTATACAGGATGTAGCTGCAGCCATATATAGTGGAAATGAAAAGGCTAACGTTTGATGGTACATTATTTTCCTAAGAACTCCTGATATAAATATTGGTTAGATTGTGGTTGCAGGCGATGATATAGAGTTATGCAATGAATAAAGACTTAAACTGGCTGAATTGTTTGAGATAACAGATTTCGAGAGAGATCTGTTTTAGGAAATGAAGTTGCTTTGTCTAGGATGATTCTTGACCTATTGACGGAGGCAAGAGTGGTGGGCTATGTAGCACGGACACGGACACGGACACCGACACTCCGACACGTAAATTTTCAGAAAATGGGGGACACTACTCGTTTGGGGACATGTCTATGTATGTATATATCAAGAATAAAAAAAATTCAGGAGTGAGAGGTGAGAGAAAGATGAGCACAGGAGAGATAAAGGCGAGAGAGAGAGAGGCGAACTACCTGGATTGAGTTGTCGTCGATCAATCCACTTCTCTATATTGCGTCGTCGATCAGACTTCTTCGTCTCTGTATTGCGTCGTCCGAGAGTGTAACGTACTACGTTATCTTTTTAAGGCTGGGATAGTTTTAATTACACTTAGATCCATTTTAAAAGCTCTCATATTTGTATTTTTACCCCTGAAGTGTCCCAAAAGTGTCTGTCAAGTGTCTGGAAAGTGTCGGACTCCAAATATTGCCCAAAATAACAGGACACTTCTGGAGAAGTGTCCAACACGTGTCCGACACTGGTACGTCACCCTCGGTGGAGTGTCGGTGCTACAAAGGTGGTTGGTTGTGAACCTGTTGATAACTTGTTAAGTATGAAGTCAAACCGATTCAAATGTGGTCGGAATTTGATATCTGGCTTCATATCAGCGTGACAGGAATAGTTCATTGGCTATATAAGTGAGCTTTCATCCACCAACTGTAACGGCATTGTCCACTTTGGGCTAGGGCAGCTAGGCTCTCTTGGCTTCAAAGTGTGTTACCACTCGGAAGTGCTATGAACTTTCTTATTATACCCCAAGAACTTTTCCTACCTAGTTGATGTGGGATGGGGTGTTAAGGATAGCTATTTCAGTAGTCTTATGTTAAGCATAAGCCTTAAATGGAAATGAAATACCCCTTTGCTCCCATCCGCGAAATGAATCAAAAGCCAAGGCCAATAAGCATTTTTAACTCAAGTCTGAACATGAGTTGTATACTTATTACTGGCAGCAAGGTTTTTTTTTAACTCAAGTCATCTATATGACGGCAATAGCTTCCTGTGGAGATATCCTTTTAGCAGTTGGGATCATGTTTAGTAGTGATGGTTTATTGTAATCAAATGGTAATCCAAGACTAGAATTTGTAAACCTTTTCATTGTGTTATATTTATGCAGATTGCTCAACAAACGATGGTGACCGTTTGGTGGATGAAGATGCAATGGAGTACTAGATGGGAAACCAATGATATCTTTTGGTCGATGAAGATGCAATGGAGTACTAGATGGAAACCAATGATGTTATCTTTTGGTGGATGAAGATGCAATGAAGTGTTATCTTTTGGCCGCTTCTTGCCTTCTGTTTTTTGGGACATCTAGATGGAAGAAGGATATTGGAAGGATGCAACTAGTTTTTGGTACATAACAGTACATAATATCGTACTTCATTGTGGTTTTTGTAAAGATACTCGATACATGATAATATATTTTGGGGATTGAGGTACCAGGTTCTGACATTTGTGAAATTGTTTTAATGTTCATGCTATTAACTTTTAGTTTGATGGATTGTGTTATTTCAATTATATTGCAAATTATTGTATGACAGGAAGTAAAGAGAGTTATTTGTGAGGATGAGTTTCCTTGCAAAATGTATTCCCTGTTATGGGACAAAACTTATTTCCTAGCCAAAAAGTCAATTGTTTGCAAGGGAATTTGGTTTGTTGACACTGAGTGCACCATTTTGTGAGGAAATGTTCTGTCGCTAAACATGTATATTTTGCGAGGGAATTTGGGTCATTGCTATTGAGTACACCATTTTGAGAGGAAATGCTTTGTCGCTAAACATGTATGTTTTGCGAGGAAATTTGGGTTGTCGCTATTGAGTACACCATTTTGCGAGGAAATGCTTTGTCGTTAAACATGTATGTTTTTCGAGGAAATTTGGGTTGTTGCTATTGAGTACACCATTTTGCGAAGGAATACTTTGTCGCTACAACATGTATATTTTGCGAGGAAATTTGGGTCGTTGCTATTGAGTATACCATTTTGCGAGGAAAAGCTTTGTCGCTAAAAATGTATATTTTGTGAGGAAATTTGGGTCGTTGCTATTGAGTATACCATTTTGCGAGGAAATGCTTTGTCGCTAAAAATGTATATTTTGCGAGGAAATTTGGGTCGTTGCTATTGAGTATAACATTTTGCGAGGAAATGCTTTGTCGCCAAACATGCATATTTGGCGAGGAACGGAGTATTTATAGCGACAAATTTGTTTTACATCAGCGTCAAATGAATTTCCTCGCAAAATGGTTCACTCAATAGCAACGAACCAAATTTCCTTGCAAAAAATAACTTTTTGGCGAGGAAAATTATTTTTGTTGCAAAAAAGAATCGGAGACTACCCATTTGCGAGGAACGGACGACGAATTAAATTTCCTCGCAAAAGGCTTGATTTCTTGTAGTGGATGGTTTTGGTTTGTAAATGTCCAAGAGGCATTGTTCAAGCTAGCCAAATCCTGTTTTGATTCCGTTTCATCATCGGGGAGCCTCGAGGGCACAAATTAAGGATAATTAATAGGTCCAAATTGGGGTGTCTACAGAAACAAAAACAAATTGTATTTGTTAAAAGCTCCTATACCATGTTAGAAAAGTAAATTGTTAGAGAATCTAATTTCAAACATTTCATGAAAACATTGCCCTATCATGCCTTCATATAGCCTCGAGGTGAGCGCAGGTCAGGCCGGGTTGTTTTTTCCCTCGCCCCGCCACTTGAACTGATGCCTCAGGTTCACAAAAACATCACCCGCAACTGACCGGTATATTCATCGAAATCGCTGATTTTAGGTCGGACGTCGGATGTCGGATGTCGATTGGTTGCAACGGGTTGAGATCTACCCATCGTACTAATTTCTTCAAATATAATGGAGAAGAGAAGAGACGCCTTGGACTACAATAAAGAAAGGGCTTCGTGAATCTTTCAGGGAAGGGAGATGGAGGGCGTCACAGTGATTATGGTGGTCGCGTGTTACATTTTTTTTCACATTTGCAAGTGGTCACGTGTCAGATCAGAGCATCTCCTATAGGCTCAACTGTTGTCCCAAAAATGAAATTGAGAATATGACAAATCAATAAGCGATAAACGAGACACAAGGATTTACGTGGTTTTCCAAGATAGCTACATTCACAGGCGAGAAGAGAGAGAGAATTCACTATAAACAAAGAGCCGGCTATACCCGTAACTCTCAATATTTGAAGCATCCAATAGATATCTAGGGATAAAGTCTCACAAATACGATAGAGATGACACCAAAACCCTAATATCTAATCTTCAATCATAAAGAACTCTAAAGTTCTACATATGAGGCCACTAGGAGCCTTTCAAATGGATTCACTTAAGAAGTTCAAAATCTAATGAAGAGAATAAGGCTATATTTATAGCAGAAAGTCTACACACACATACAATTTGTGTACAAATTGTGCACAGATTTTGTTGTGGGGCCCACCACGGGTCCCACACAACTCATCCGAGTCGTTCATTAAATGTAAAACATTTGTTCAAGAGTCCCGGTAAAAAAAAAGCTCAATCCGATGCCTATAGGTGCTCGATCCAATCATATAACTTTTCATTATCCAAAAATCTGAATGAAAAGTTAGATGGTTAGATGAAACACATATGGGTATCAGATTGAGCTTATTTTTTACGGAAACCCTTAAAAAAATATTTTACATTTAATGAACGGTTCGGATGATTTGTGTGGGATCCGTGGTGGGGCCCACAACAAAATCTGTGCACAATCTGTGCACAGATTGTTGGTGTGTGTAGCAGGACTCTATTTATAGCCACATATCCTTACCCAACGAGTTAGAACCATATTGGGCTTTGAAGACCCAAAAACAGAGTCAAACCGCATAACCGCGCATCAATAGATCGCTCAAGCCAGTTAATTAGACTGCTTGAGCGAGGTCCTTTCCTGCACGAGATTCAGAGACCTTCATTAGGTCGCTCAAGCCAGCTAATCAGAATTCCAGAAACTTTAATTCAAGGCAAATTCCAACATCAACAAATATTGCTTACTGTCGCCATAATTACCAAGCGGCACTTACTTTTGGTTTCCAACCCACACGGCAAATCAAGAGGCAAAATGCCTCGTGCCACTCCCGCACGGCACATGTAGAGAGCGAAATAATACAACTCAACAAATAATACGGTTGGATTTTTATTTGAGATCCTATAGAGCAGAAATTTAATTATAAGTTATAGAGACAAAAATTAATTATGAATCTTTAGGATAAAAATGATAAAATAAAATAAAATTTTCGCACCGGTTCAAACGGATTAAAAATTGGAGCACTTAATTTTTTTAGTCAGTTTATATATTAAAAAATATGATTAAAAAAATTAAGCACTCCTATTTTGCATCTAGCTAGGAAACCGATGACCGACTGAATCCTTGATTGAAACCGTCCGCATGCCTTCGGGTCTAGTCGGGCCATTCGGTTCTTTGCACACCCATAATATAGCCTACAAAATTTGGTAACCAAAAAACCTGAATGAACTAAAAAAAAAAGGTGCATAACAAGAAAAACAAGATTAATTAGAAAACATAATCTCATTGTGTAGATTTTATCATTCATATTTCATTCAAATTCCCAATCCTACCCTTCTCAATGTGAGCCTTGTATTTGCTCAACATGGCCTCAACAGTAATATCAAAAGCATCTTTAATTTTCTCCAACCCTTGACTCGGTTCCGTATACACAAATCTGGGTAGATATTCTATTACTTTGTTTCTCATTGTTTCCACTTCCATTCTCCCATACCCTTCCAACACTTTCTTTACATCCGTTCCGTTCCGCACATCATTATGATTTATAAAAACCGAGTAACTCTCAGGCTCAACCGGCATGAATAACTCGTACTGAAAGTAAGCCGTCTCTCTCGAGAAAAAAACCGGTATCGAACCAGCAACCATGCAGTCGAAAACCAATCGTCCCGTAAACCCCTCCTCCCCCCTGGGTTGAAGACAGAAATCGGAGTCAAGAAATGCTGCTATAACCGTCGTCTTCCCATCGATGTAGTTTTTCGGGCCGCAGTCCACGTGGTGGCACACGGTTGACTCGTTGAGGCATTGTTTCTGTAGTATCCCTTGGAAATCATTCTGGATTGGTTCGCGGGCTTCACCGACGAAGGAGAAGAGGTGGTTCCGACGACGGCTCCGGATGAAGCGCTGCCACTCGATGATATCGAAATTTGACCTGGGGTGGAACAGGGAGGGGTAGGGTACAGAGATTTCTAGTTTGTCCCACATGTGTCCCTGGACGGATAGACGGATGACGTTCTTCATCGCTGGCATATTGATGAAGCTGGACCCCCAGTCGCCATCAACCTCTCTGGACCGTCGGAAATCCCATGACACCCGTCCAAGCATGATGAAATGATCAGAGCCGTTGGATCTATTCCACCATTTTTGTTGCTGGACCCACTTAATCAACATCTCACTATGCCAATCGCGTTCTCTCCAGGTATTGTTGCCGCCCAAGGATTTTGTTAGAGCGAGCCCAGCATAAAAAGGTATGTAGAACGCGGTAGCTGATTCGGGCTCCATGGTTCGGCACTTGTAATTGAGCATCCGACGGTGGTACGCTACCTCGCCCGAAAGAAGATCAGTCCAATACCACGCCGAGAGAATACTCTCGGGTACGATTCCGGTGAACTCCTTTGCTGCCCGTCCGAAGCCGTCGTTCAAATTTATGTTGGAACTGTTCACGAGCTCGTAATTGAATATCGGGGGGAGATCGTAGACGTAAATCCGACGGGAATGGCAGGCTTCGTACGGCAAGCTGCCGTACGTTTTGGATGAGACATTTAAAAAGGACAGAGCGAGATTGTGGGTACGAGTAAGGTTTAAAACGAGGAATACATGGAAAAGGATTACCACCAAGACTAGAGTGCGACGGATTGGAGTAAGGTCGAATGGGGATGATTTCACTCTGGATTTAAGGTTTGTACGGCCTTCGAGTTCGGCCGATGGGTTGCCGGAAATTGGAAGCAACATTATAATATATATATATATATATATATCTACAGAGAGAGAGAGAGAGAGAGAGAGTAATCACATCGAGTTTTGATGTAGACTCGGGCTATTGAGCAGCTAAGTATGTATACGCAAAGGGGGGGAATTAGTAATAGGGTAAAACTTTGACAGGGAAGCGTCCCATGATACACGAGGAGATTAATGAAAGGGAAACCACTAGCTAAGTGGCTGGCTAGTGGTTTTATTTTACTGATAAAACACGGTTGGACCAAGCTGTAATTAATCTAATATGAGTATCAATTTCTTTACTCAAAACCAGATCAGAGAAGTAAATGCATCCTGATATGGAGATTAGTTTACTTGTTTATGAAAATAGGGTGGACCTTGCATACCGCTCTTGCGCGCGATAGCCGGACCGGGAGCAATATTTTTATGAGGAGTAAAATGCAGAAAAAAGTTGAGCTGTATATATAGAGAGCTAGTAAATTAAGAAGGTTCCACCATGCGTGAGGGATGGTCTTGCTGGATCCGGGGACACTATCGAACACTAGCTGCCAAGCGCCCAAAACGATGCCGTTTTGACCAAAAAAAGGGGCGCCATACCAATATGCAAAACTTCGTCATTTTGAGCCCAAGTGCCCTGCCAAATGCACGAGGGTTAGTCTTGGTGGATCCGAGGAAACTACCAAGCGCTAGCTATGAAGTGCCCAAAACGATGCCGTTTTGACCAAAAAAGTGGCTCCACACTAATATGCAAAACTATGTTGTTTTGAGCCCAAGTGTCCTGCCCAAAGCTACGATGTCTCCCATTCGTGCGCCTATTGCATGGACTGTCTAGGGTTTTTTACCAGAGCTCCTCCATGCTTCAACCTTCCCCACTTCTCATCCGCGACCTCGTCACCAGGTCGCCGGAAGACTCATCCCAAATATCTACTACCACCAGGTTTGGAATCTTTTCATTTTGTCCAAATAGGGTCCCTTCGGTTAATACGATCAGATTGAGCAGCACTTGATTTTTTATTTACCTATTTGTCAGATTGAGCTCCTCTCATTTCGAGGGCAGAGGTTAATTAATTTTATTAACATTAAAATAGATTATCTAAGTACCTAAATTATTACAAATTCCAAAGCGAGGCTTACAGTTTTTTGCCTTTTTGAAACAAAAAAGGCAAGAGAAGCAAAAAACATAAGAGAAGACTTATAAAAAAAAATAAAAACAAGAAGGCAACGTATTTGTTTTTGAAAAAAAGAACCAAAAAGGTATATAAACTAACGGACTTGTGGGCTTATGAAATGTACAAAATGGACATTATTAACAAGAGGCCAATAGGTCATCCATCCCTTGAGCACTGTTGCCCACTATTATCGCACTGTTGCCCACTATTATCCATGGAGGAGATTATCGCCTCAATATATAATAGATCCAACTGCCTCGTCGTTACCAGGTTTGATCCAAGAGTTTACCATTCATTTGGTGCACTGCCCTGCGGTCTTGGGGCGCACTAGTTGAGTAATGCTAGGAACACAATACTTTATCACAACTGCACCAATATTTATAATCTCGTGCATGTCACATTAGAATTAATAATGAGAAAACAACCACTTTGAAACTACTTTGCAACCATCAATTATACATGCAGTGCCACGATGTTGTGGTACTAGGAATTGTTGCCTAGAAGCAAAAACAAACTGTATATAACAACAAAACCTATCATGCCTTCATATATCCTACAAAATTTGGTGATCAGAAACCTGAACGAACTAAAAAAATGTACATAATAAGAAAACCTACACTAATTGAAAAACATAATACGGAGTATCTAATTGTGTAGATTTTATCATTCATGTTCCATTAAAATTTCCAATCCTACCCCTCTCCATGTGAGCTTTGTATTTGCTCAACATCCCCTCAATAGCAATATCAAAAGCATCTTTAATTTTCTCCAACCCTTGACTCGGTGTCGTATACACAAATCTTGGTAGATACTCTACTACTTTTTTTCTCATTGTTTCCACCTCCATTCTACCATACCCTTCCAACACTTTCCTTACATCCGTTCCGTTTCGCACATCATCAGAATTTATAAAAACCGAGTAACTCTCATGTTCAACTGGCATGAATAACTCGTATTCAAAGTAAACCGTCTCTCTCCAGAAAAAAACCGGTATTGAACCGGCAACCATGCAGTCGAATATCAACCGTCGTGTAAACCCCTCGTCCCCCCTCGGTTGAAGACAGAAATCGGAGTCAAGCAATGCTGCTATAACCGTTGTCTTCCCATCGATGTAGTTTTCCGGGCCGCAGTCCATGTGGCGGCACATCGTTGACTCGGTGAGGCATTGTTCCTGTAAAAGCCCTTGGAAATCGTCCTGGATTGGTTCGCGAGCGTCGCCGACGAAGGCGAAAAGGTGGTTCCGACGACGGCTCCGGACGAAGCGCTGCCACTCGTTGATATCGGAATTTGACCTGGGGTGGAACGTGGAGGGGTAGGGTACAGAGATTTCTAGTTTGTCCCACATGTCTCCCTCGACGGATAGACGGATGACGTTCTGCATCGCTGGCATATTGATGAAGCTGGACCCCCAGTCGCCATCAACCCCTCTGAACCGTCGAAAATCCCACGTCACCCGTCCAAGCATGATGAAATGATCAGAGCCGTTGGATCTACTCCACCATTTCTGTTGCTGGACCCACTTAATCAACATCTCACAATGCCAATCCCGTTCTCTCCATGTATGGTTGCCCCATAAATATTGTGACAGAGCGAGCCCAGCGTAAAAAGGTATGTAGAACGCTGTAGCTGATTCGGGTTCCATGGTTCGGCACTTGTAATTGAGCATCCGACGGTGGTACACCACCTCGCCCGAAAGAATATCGGTCCAGTACCATGCCGGGAGAATTCTCTCCGGTACGATTCCGGCAAACTCGTTGGCCGCCGGTCCGAAGCCGTAGTTCACATTCTTGTCGGAACTGTTCATGAGCTCGTAGTTGAACATCGGGGGGAGGTCGTAGACGTAAATCCGACGGGAATCGCAGGCTAATTTGTTTGGCAAGCTGCCGTAAGTTTTCGAAGAGATACTTAAAAAGGATAGAGCGAGATTGTGGGTACGAGTAAGGTATGAAACGAGGAATACGTGGAAAAGGATTACGACGGAAAATAAAGTGCGACGGAATGGAGTACTAAGGTAGGATAGGAATATTGACTTTACTCTGGATACAAGGTTTGTAGGACCTTCGAGCTCGGTCGACGGGTTGCCGGAAATCAGAAGCGACATTGTATTACATTTAGAGATTAATCAGATCGAGTTCTGATGTAGACTCGGGCTATATATTGAGCAGCTAAGTATGTGTGTACAAAGGAAGGAGTTAGCAATAGGGTAAAACTTTGACAGGGAAGCGTCTCATCTCATGATACACAAGGATATTAATGAAGGGAAAACACTAAACTAGTTACTACTCATGATAAAACACTGTTGGACCACCTGTTTGTACCATATATTCACAGCCTGTCGATTATCGACCGGAAGGTGGCGATTATGAGAATGCTTCCTATTTTATTATTTCGTATTAATAATATAACTAGTTTTTATTTCTTTTATTTGTTTGTATTTGCATGTAGGACACTTGTCATCGTGCTACACACTTTGAAGTTGAAGATAAGTTATTTGGACAAGTGGCATGCTCCTACACACTTTGGAATTTGTGGAAAGTTATTTGGACACTTGGAATATGATGAAGAGTAGTGAGAAGTTATGAAGTTATTTTCTGCACATTTTCTCTATAAATAGCCTCTTTTGGCTTCATTGTAAACTCATTCAACGAAATCAAAGTCTTAACTTTGTTAATTTTTGTCTTCTTAACCCACTTCTGGGTTATAATTAGGATTATGATCCATATTCTAAGAATAACTTAGAATATTCGATGTGTCGCTCGTGTCGATAGATCGATTCATTGGAAAAATAACAAAGTCCATTTGTTATTTTTCTTCCGTTTCACCCCATTTCACCAAACCACCAATCCATTCCGCCCAATCGATGGGTCGATTCCATTCTTGAAGATTGGCGGGTGACGATCTTCTTTTACGAGTCGATTCATCACTAAAATAGCATTTGATTCATTCGCCATTTCTCTTCCGGTGAAGTCCTGAAAACACGGCGAGGAACCTCAAATTCGTTTGTGGAGACAAGCCGCATTCGCCTATTCTTTTTGTTGTTGGTTTGTTGCTTTTGTTTTCGTTCTCCGTCGATTCGCTCCGGAGAACGAAAAAATTGGTAAACACCACCCCATACGTAAGAATTCTTTAGGGTAGCAAAGACTGGTGAGGGCTAGAGAGATTAGTCATGTGGTCGCACAAGCTGACCTGGAGAACACTTTTTATTAAAAAAGAAAAGAAAAAAAGAATCACGTACGTTGGACCAAGTAAATCTGATATTACTTTACTCAAAACCAGATCAGAGAAGTAAATGCGTCCTGATATGAAGATTAGTTTACTTGTTTATGAAAGTAGGGTGGGCTTTGCATATTGCTCTTAGAATAATAGTCGGAAGGAATTTTTTATTAGCAGTAAAATACATAAAAAGAAGAGTTGGATAGAGCTATTATGAAGAAGGTTCCTGCCATGTGCATGAGGGATCGATATATAGTCTTGTTTGTCCTATAACAGATGCAGAAATTAAGGTTCTGTTTGGAACTTAAAGAAAAGAAAAAAATATCCCTTCCATGGTTTAGTTGGAAGAGAAAGAAAGAGAAAAATAAAAATTTCAAATTCAATGAATAGTAAATTTTGGTTGCTGATTTTGTCACTTCTTTTTTTGTTAACGTCACTCACCCCAAAAATACACTTGCAGGGAAGTGGCGTTAACAAAAAAAAAGAGTGGCAAAATCATTTTCCTAAATTTTTCTTCCTATTTTCTTCTCATTTTCTACCAATTTTCTTTTCCTTTACTTTCTTTTCTTTCCTAATTAGGTTCCAAACAGAGCCTAAGTGTGCTTTTTCCTAAAAAGGCTCCGGCGGCCGGAGGCACAGGGCTCTCTTTTTTTTTTTCGTTTACTGTAACAACAATTGTTTATTATAATTATATAATTAACCACCTTGTTTTTGAGTGTATTACTCTTCGCCACTGGCAGGCACACGCCTAAAGTGCCGAAATCTAAGCTCCGCTGTGTGTGTTGGGAATTGGGAGGGGCCGTAGTGCGGTTGCCGCACAACATCGTGTAGTGTGACTGATCCAACCGTCCATACTGATATGGACGGTTCAAATTTAATCTGAGCCGTTGATTGTTTGGATCTCAATCCGAGCCGTCCATTGCTCCCAATGTGAGATTATTACTTCAATCAACCGCAAAAAAAAATTGTCAAATATAATACAGTGCGTTTTCGCTAGTTCTATAATGTGTTTTATCGAATAATTATTGATTAAGTGTTGTTGAAATGATCATTGAAACTACATGGTTTTTTTAAAAAATAATTTCTCATATGTGAGGAGGTTTCTGTCATTAAGACAAACTTGGCGTCAATGACGTTTACCTTAAAACCTTATAAACATAGGCTGGAAAATTGCTTACCCTTAAATCTTTCGCAAGTTATTTTTCGAAATGAACCCCCGCCTTCTATTGCAATTGTCACTACTCAATTTTCTCGATCGTCATCCACGTCCAATTCCTCTCTGTCTCTCTCCTGAATTGAATTCTACCGTGTTAGAACTGTGGCTCATATGTTAAGTATGAAAAGATACTAAAGAGTTTTAGAAATATGCCAGTTGCCTGAAAGGAGCGGAGAGAAGCGAAGCGCAACGAGGCCAAATACCGGATTAGGGTTAGAATAGAGTAGGTATAAATAACTTATATAGTAAACCCTGTTTCATATTGTGATAATAAGAATAACAGCCGCTCTCTCGCTTCCGTAAACGTACCCGATTTTGGGGAATCACGTATATATATTCTCTGTGTTGATTTCTTTACTGTTTTGATACTCGCATATCGTGTATGTGTGTGTTTTAGTCCTGCATACCGTTAAGTCCTCTCTCTCTCTCTATACTATTTTTTTGATTTCTAAAAATACTTTTCATATGCGAACCAAATTCCAGAAAATAAAAATTTAAAGTTTATTTTCTAATTTACATCGAAAAAAATAGAGCTGACATATGGTACCGGTTGATACATCGTCGATGAGGGATTTTTGAGATTTTTTAAACAGGGTGACAAATTGTTTAGAAGTGCATGTAAACATAGTCATTGAGCTTTGAAGTTCATGGTCAACTCATGCTGGTAAAATATATGTTTAATAACTCACGTATCATACGGTTTGTTTTTGAAATATACTCCTAAAAAACAAAAGCATTACGCAATTAATTGGATGTCAGAAATCTCACCATTCACATTGAACAAGCAATTATACGGCGTGATTTCCTACAAAACGTACCAAATCAATTAAATTTATACTCCTATTTAGCATCGTTCAAAGCTAGATTTAGATTTAGTGCAGTTCAAGATTTGTTTATGCTTAATCAAAAGTTCCTTTTTTGGGTACAAACAAAGTCAAAACACAAACAGAGTCATTGAATACCATTTTTTTTTTAATCGGCAAAAGTAATATTTTATTAGGGAAAGGGGAATGGAATCCAACCAAAGGTTGAAAAATACAGCCAAAGGGAAAAATCCTTAACACCTAAGGGCCTAAAAAGCCCGAATAAACAATAAACAGCGCACAAACACCTGAGAGGCCTAAAAGCCTAGATCAAAAAATACATAGCTAACAAAACTGGAAACCAGGCCCACCAAGGTGGGCAAGGCCCCACCCCAAAGAAAACTATGGGCTCTCGCGCCCGGCGTGTTCGAAGAGTCGTCACCCGAATTTTTGAGATGGATGATCCGAGAAATCGAGAGTTGGTTTTGAAAAGAAAGACTTTTGATCTAGCGAAACCATCGAGATTTTGGTCCGGGGGCCACGTTACGAGCGGGGAAGGTTTTGTTGAAAAAGCATCCCGCTCGCCCGGCGAAAACCGGTCTCTACTAAACATTCTAAGTGGGGGATTTAATGCCATTTGGAAAACCTAGAAAACACATACGGGAGAGGGGAACAAGATGGAGTATATCACGTTGTCGTGCAAGTGGTGCTTACTGTACAGAAATGATGAAAGATGATGCGACGAAAATATAGATAAGGAATGTCGTTAAACAAGCTGTCTGGATCATCATCTGACGCATGGCATAACATTATACGACGCACGGCCATATGCTATGTCGCATGTTGTTCTGATCTCATCCTCGGACTGCCAATGATTTTCAAAACCTTGCGCGGTATACCTAGTTTGACGCACGGTGTTACTTTTAAAGTTTCAGAAAGCTCACAGCCGTCAGATCATCTCAGAACTGTACATCTATGTAGACACCCCAATCCGGACCTCGAAGGGTCTTTGTTCACCCCGATGATGAAATAAAGGAAACGGAACCTTTGCGAGCTTGAATGAAGAACTCCCTTAAACCCAAACAGATCGTCAGCCCAAATGAACCAGCAGCCCAAAAGCCCAGAGAAAGTCCGAAAGCCCTAGAACAAGCCTGTAATGCCGCGCGTGACATCTCTACACCGCACGACGTATCGAAATTTAATACGCCGCATGTGGTCATGAGCTTAGCCGCACGGCATTTTAAGTAAAGTTCTGACTGGCTCAGAAAACTGTCGGCCACGCCTATTTGAGCCACAGCTGCAATACGGCTCAGCCGAAAGCACACTTTTGGCCCGCCCAGAAAATACCTTCAACTTTTGAAATTCAAAATCCAAGGCTCTTGCCTATAAATACACCCCTCCACTCAAGGGAAAAGGGCCCTTGATCACTATTATACCATTTCTCTCTCTTCTTGCTTTCACACCCACTTTCCCATTTTCAAGCCTTGAGAATGTTATTCTCAAAAGACATTCTCTAGGCCTTTTACTCCATTTTTCTCTTCACCATTGAAGATAGTTCCTTACTAACTTTGAGACCTCAACCACCCAATATACTCATCTACTACACACATCCAGACTTCTACTCTCTTTTTCAACCTTCTGACGTCCATCCGCCTTCATCAATACCCATTCAAGCTCAAGATCAAAGGTAAAAATCAAGTTTCCTTGGGCTAGGCTCTGTCCTGGCCCTGAGGGGACCTTTCTGTCTTCAGGCTTAACCCTTTTGGTCAGGATCTGACCCAAAACCTCTTTTATAAAACAAAATCAGTGTTCTGTGCTACGCCGCGCGGCGCTTTGAAGCGTCGCACGGCGTAGTAGACTCACACGCACGGCATTTCAAAACAATATTGTTTTCTTGTTCAAACTGTCTGGATCATGATCGCCTGTTGTTGGATCTTTTCTGTATACCAAAAAGCAGTCCCAAAATGAGACCACATCTACAAGCCATGTCGTAAACTCCATAAATCTTTTCAAAACAAGCAAACGTATCAAAAATGGTTTTCTTTTCATGGCTTGAAAGAATGGTGCAGATCCGAGATGATCTGACGACTGTGAGCTGCCTGAAGTTTTAAAATAACACCGTGCGATGTAATGGGTACACCGTGCGAAGCCTTACAAAACAATGAAAGTTTGGCATCAAGATCGGAACCACGCACGGCGTATCATTAAGCCGCGCGTTATAGAGCGATATGCCACCTGACGGGAGATGGTGATTCAAACAGCCTGTTTGTATATCTTTCTTTATTTATATTATCGCCATGCCATCTTTATCATCTCTGTACAGCAAGCACCACTAGCACGGCAACGTGTCATGATTCATCTTCTTCCCTTTTCCCTTTATGTGTTTTTAAGGTTTTCCGAATGGTATTAATCCCCCCCATTTAAAATGCTTAGTAGAGACCGGTTTTCACCGGACGAGCGAGGTGCTTTTCAATAAAATCTTCCCCGCTCGTAACCTGGCTCCCGGATCCAAAATCTCAACGGTTTCGCTAGACCAAAAGGCCTTTCTTTTCAAAACAAAACCCCTTGGTTCCTCGGATCATTCAACTCAAAAAATTCGGGTGGCGACTCTGTCTAAATCGCGCTTCAGGCGCGGGAGCCCACAGTGGCGACTCTGCTGGGGATTATTTATTCAAAACTTCTTTTTTAAAAAAAACAAAATACATAAAGAAGTGTTGAATAATCAAGAGGGCCAAACTTGAAAGGTATTTTACTTGGGGGACTTGATGCAATTTGGAGAACTTAACTTTCTTTTACACTTTGCACCGCACAAGCCGCGCTAGCGTGTTCTGGCTATCTTGCCCGGTTTACCGGTGACAAGCTCTCCCGGAATGCCTAGCAACCCTCGACTATGATGGGCCATCGTGCTGTTCGACCATTGTCTTGCAATACACTTGACATGGGGTAGTACATCTTGGCTCTAGTCCGGGGAACCCCTCTCAAACCAAAACCGGCCTTTGCACCTGTACATAACCATAGAACCTTCCCAACTAGGACAGGAACTCATGGCTAGGACTTATTTGATATATCATGTTTATGTGTATTTCTTTTCTGTACATACATATCATTCACGCATCATTGCATCCTGCGGGCTAGAGGATTGGGCTCCCTTAGAATTCTTTAGGACTTTTCCGTCAGTCTAGTACACTATAAATCCATGGGGGTTGTGATACCTCCGGTGTTTGCCGTGCCCGAACGGCTCCCTTGACGTGGGATTAACCTTGGAGGTGTGCGTATTTGGATTCTGACGGTCACATTGCTCTGTCTCGGATGGTCAAGATAAGGAGATTGGCTCTGGTTCCGAAACGATCGGAATTTAACCTGCCTGACAGTACCTACCCGGACCGCCAGAAATCTTCTGTACAAATGCCCCAAGTAAAACTTAAGTCACAGTAGGTTTTAGGACCTAAGAGGCACGTAGAATGTAGGACAGACACTCGGGACGGATTTTGAGTTGTTCCCTTTTGCCTTGTTACAAGTTCAGAAACATTGGACACCTGCAAAAAGAAGAGGCTTTACCCAATTGGTTTCGTCTGTCTCGAAGATTGGTTCGCATAGATACCCTGGAAGAAACCCAACTGGTTGAGGTCCACATAGAACAGGAAAGCCAGTCGTCGTTTGCAGTTTCGCCAAGCCCGACAATACAGGAGCCTCTGTCACCTGAAAATTCCTTACCAATGGCTGACCAAGGAAACGGGGTAGAAGAGCTTAGGCAGAACATGGCCACCATGTATGCTCAGTTTAGGCAATCCCTTGCTGGGATGGATACGCAACTCAAAACCTCGGTTGCATCCATGAAAGGCGACATGAATATGATAATGGAGTCTATGCAGGAGGTTTGTGACAAGCTTTTGGTTAAAACAGACATATCCAAGGAGGAGACGCCAGTCAAGGACACGCCAGCAATCGATCCCAATTTAGCCGCCCTTATGGTTAAAATTTTTAAGTTGGAAGAATCTATGCAAGAAAATAAGCGATTAGGGAGAGGAGAGATTGACATGAACAAATTGTGCTTGTTCCCCAACGCTAAGTTACCAGAAAAATTTAAGGGCGTGGATTTCGCAAAGTTTGACGGTACCGGAGATCCAAAAGCTCACCTCCAAGGGTATGTGGGTTCACTCACCATGAGGGGAATCAAAAAGGAAGCCATGGCCCAGCTATTTCACGAATCCTTGTCAGGGCCAGCCTTGCAATGGTTTCTTACCCTGGAACCCTCTAAGAAAAGGACTTGGGAAGACAATGGGACGGCATTTGTGGCTCAATACGATTTCAATGTCGATCTAAAGATGACCACGAGGGAACTAGAGAGCACCAAGATGGGTGAGAAAGAAGGCTTCGCTGACTTTGTGAAACGTTGGAGGGCTAAAGCCACTCAAATGCAAAGCAAACCGGACTTAAAAGAACAAATAAGAATCATCACCAAGAACCTGCCAAACTCTTTTGCCCCATACATGGTTCTCTCCCAGGCAGCCCCAAATTTCGAAACTTTCTACGACTCGGGCCTGGCTGTAGAGGAGGCACTGCGAGACGGAACATTGGAAAAGAAGGAATCAGGAGTAAAGCCCAAAAGGGTGTATTCAGGGAACAGCAATGTCCTCTTCGGGAATTCCAACCAGGTTGGAACTTCATCCACCAAACCAGCAGAAGTAAACCAAATTTTGGAAAAACCAAAGTCCCAACAAAGAGTCTTTACCCAATTTAGCACTCCTAGATCCGCCTTGCTCAAAAAGCTTATTGAAGTAGGAGTGCTGAATCCTCTTCAACCATCACAGAACATTCCACCCAACCTAAACCAGAACGTCTACTGTGATTTTCACCAAATGCATGGCCATACCACTGACAACTGTATCCGTCTCCGTCATGAGATTCAAAACCTCATCAACAATAAAGTCATTGATACCCCTCCTTCTGACAAACCAAACACCATGACAAATCCATTGCCACAACACAATACCCCCTTCCATATCAACCAAATCACCCAAGCCAAAAGCCAAAACTTTGATCCTATCTCTTTCATCATCCCTGACACCGAACCAAAGCCTGTTGTGGAAATTCCCGAAGAAACTGCCCTCTGTTACCTTTGGGATTGGGGAGATTTGATTGCCGATTGGAAGGAGTTTGAAGTCGCCAATTTCCAAGAAGACGTGAATCCGTTCTTTGAGCCAGAATGGGAGGTTGATTGGCAAAACATTCATGCTGACCCTCTGGATGGGTTTTCTCTATACATGATGTTCGAAAGTCAAAATGGGAACTTGCCGGAGATGCCTGAATGGGAATGGAATCCAATTCCGGATGAATACCAACTCTTGGCCTGGAATGATCCTTTAGATACATTCTCTATACCCATGCTGTTTGCAGAAGAATATCAACCACCGACGGTGATCTACAACTGGCCTGAACCTGTTCCATTTCGACCAAACCTCTCCTCCTACCTCCACGATCTCACAGCTAACGACCCATACAACAACGTGGGTCTTGCTCCATACCCAGAACCGCCAGGTCCCGAAGAAGATATGGCTAGTAATGAGTTCAACCCAATGGACTACCTGGCCGATGAAGTTAAGTCGGAGTCATCTGTCACTTTCCCAAAAGATGCTGATGTTGCCATGATGAATTTGTGGGAAGATGAACCAGGAGCTAAGACAAATCTGTGGGGTAATACAGAAATCATTAACATAAAGGTAGGAAATGAAGAATGGACCGTAAATAGGGCAGTAGCAGAAGCTGAAAAATGGAAGCCCGAGGATCTATGGGAAGACTTGGTTGTCGCTGACTTGGCTGCCAACCTCCAAGACACCACCATTGGAAACAAGCGCAAGGCCCTTGCGGATTTGTGGAATGAAGAGTCCAAGTACCAACAGATTGGTCAATTGACCAGGAGTGGTCGAATATATCAACCCCCTAATCTTCAAATCGGAGAATCTTCCAACCCTTCAGCTCCACTGACCAAAGAACCTTCTAACCCGTTCGTTACCCCAATCAAAGATACTTTCCGACCCTTTGCCCCACCAGTTAAAGAGCCTTCACGCCCTGAGAAAAACCCAGAAGGAATGATCAAGCGCCAGCTTAAACAGACTCCGGCCAAAATGTCTGTTTGGGACGTGCTTGTTCACTCCACCCGCCATCGCGAAGGATTCATCCAAGCTCTCTCTCACCTAAAAGTTCTTTCCGCCATAACCCCTGACGAACTTGTGGCACTCATCAAAACCATACCCGTCAAACATGCTATCACCTTCACTGATCGAGATTTGCCCGCTGAAGGAACTGATCACAATCGACCACTCCATATCACTCTGAAATGCCATGGAAAATGGGTACCGGTAATTTTGATTGACAACAGGTCAGCAATCAATGTCTGTCCACTTCGTGTTGCTTATTGCCTGGGATACAAAAATAGTGATTTCTCTCCATCAGAAGTCAAAGTTCGGGCATATGACAACACCCGTCGGGATGTGACTGGGACCCTCATGCTTCCTATGACTTTCGGGCCTTACCAAACGGATGTGGAGTTCCATGTGGTAAACATTCCCGCATCCTTTAACCTACTGCTGGGTAGACCTTGGATGCATCGACATGACATCATGGCAGTTCCTTCAACGCTCCACCAGAAAGTTAGACTGGGACTGGAGACTGGGGATGCTCACCATTCATGGCGACTCTGGGATTCGTGCTCCTGTGGAAGACAATGCCCCACTTTTGGAGATACAACATGGGGAAGAGGACGTTGCCCTGGGCGGCTTCTCTCTTGACACCTCTCGTTCTGTTTTCACTGTCAAGATTGATGACGACTTCATCGTTAGTAATGTTGCCATAAAGATAATGAAGAAGATGTCCTACATGCCAGGTTTGGGGCTGGGAAAGAATCTTCAGGGGCCAGCACAGTTTGAAGAACCAGGAACTTTAACCAGCGTAACAGGTGTGGGATACCACCCTTCAGAGGATAAGAAAGAAAAGAAGGGAGATAGATTGGAAGATTATTTTGTTAAAGAGAAGGCAAAGCAGATTTATCAAAGACAGCCAGAACCATTCTGGGACAAAGAAACCAATACCTTCCTACCAGGGTTTGAGATATTCGCTAATGATGTCTGGCCTGAAAGTGATGAAGAACTAGAAGCGGTGATCAAACCAGCAAAGACGACAGATTGGGTTGAAACTCTTGCCATGGGTAGCCTAGCGACCTTATTCGAGGAGGATGAACCGTTGGGTATAGCCGTGGAAGCAGAAGTGCAGATGCTGGGGCAGGAGGCCCCTGAAGATCCAACTTCACTCATCATGGATGCCGCTGGAAATTATAAGAATTGGACTTTCATACCAAGTGCAACCAGTCATGAGTCTGAATCTGAAGCTGAGTCCTTTGAGTCTTCTGAGTCTTCTGAGTCCTCTGAGTCTGTTGAGTCTGAGTCGGTGCCTCTTGGCCCAACTCCTCAGAGTCTGTATTTTGAGTTTGAGTCTATCCGTGTGTATGGTGCCCTCGAGGCCTCTGCTAATGATGAAATAAATGAACCTGATTCCGCTTACTTCCCTGATTTTGAAATAAATTGTGTCGACCCCAATGATGAAGAGATCGATTTCGAGGGGGAAATCCCTGAAGAAATTCGGTCCCTAATCGAAAGGGAAGACGAAAGGCATGCTCAGCCTGTAAAAGAAGAAGTTGTTTCAATAAATTTGAGGGATGAAGGGAATCCCCGAATGGTTTAGATCGGTTCCGCGCTGTCAGAAGAAGAGCGCCAGGCTCTTGTAGAATTGTTAAAAGAATTCGAAGATGTTTTTGCATGGTCACACGCTGATATGCCCGGAATCGATCCTGAAATCGTGGAACATCGGATTCCCCTTCACCCTGACGCAAAACCAGTAAAATAGAAACTGAGACGTATGAGGCCTGAATGGGCGCTTAAAATAAAAGAGGAGGTAACTAAACAGATCAATGTTGGGTTCTTAATGGTAACTAAATACCCTCAGTGGGTCGCCAACATCGTTCCCGTTCCAAAGAAGGATGGCAAAATCAGGATCTGTGTGGACTTCAGGGACTTAAACAAAGCTAGCCCCAAGGATGACTTCCCTCTGCCCCACATTGACGTGCTGGTTGATAACACCGCGGGACATGCCTTACTTTCTTTCATGGATGGTTTCTCGGGATATAACCAGATTCTCATGGCTCCGGAAGACCGAGAGAAGACCACATTCATCACAGAATGGGGAACTTATTGCTATCGGGTCATGCCTTTCGGGCTGAAAAACGCTGGCTCCACCTATCAGCGAGTTGCTATAACCTTGTTGCATGATATGATTCATAGGGAGGTAGAGGTTTACGTTGATGACATGATCGTTAAGGCAAAAGAGCGAGAAGGCCACTTACCCGCGTTGAGGAAGTTCTTCGAAAGGATAAGGAAGTACAGGATGCGCCTCAACCCGGCTAAATGCACGTTCGGAGTCACTACAGGGAAAATGCTAGGGTTCATGATCACCACTCGCGGCATCGAAATGGATCCATCAAAGATTAAGGCCATTCTGGAAATGGAACCACCACGGACAGAAAAAGATGTTAGGAGTTTCCTTGGCAAAATACAGTTCATCAGCCGGTTTATTGCGAAACTGACTTCAACATGTGAACCCATATTTCGCTTGCACAAGAAAGGAACACCGTTTGCGTGGAATGACAGATGTCAGCAAGCCTTCGAGGCCATCAAAGCCTATCTAAGGAATCCGCCAGTCTTGATGCCGCCGGAACCAGGAAAACCTTTGATCCTATACTTGTCAGTCACTCCGTCTTCCATGGGGTGTATGCTGGCACAGGAAGGAGACGATGGGGTTGAAAGGGCTATCTACTACCTCAGTAAAAAAATGGTCGGATCCGAGGAACGCTACACTCCTCTAGAAAAGACGTGTTGGGCACTCGTTTGGGCTTCCAAAAAGTTAAGACATTACATGCTGGCCTATTCGGTAAGATTAATATCCCGAATGGATCCTCTAAAGTACTTGTTCGAAAAGCCAGCACTCACAGGAAGAATGACACGATGGCTATTGATGTTGGCAGAATTTGAATTGAAATATGTCAGCAGAAAGTCAGTGAAAGGAAGAGCTGTCGCTGAATTTTTGGCCGACTGCCCAATCGAAGGAAAGGAAGATGCCGAAGTCGAGTTCCTGGATGAAGGCATAATGACCATAGTCGAAGACGTGTGGCGGTTGTATTTCGATGGAGCGGCCAATCAGAAAGGATTTGGAATTGGCGTGCTATTGATTTCGCCGGATGGGTCGCATATCCCACATTCATTCAAGCTTAACTTCGAAGTCACCAACAATCAAGCGGAATACGAAGCTTGCATTGTTGGCATGGAAGCAGCCATTGAAATCGGTATAGAAAAATTGGAGGTTGTGGGAGATTCAAACTTGGTCGTTTCTCAAGCAAACGGTGATTGGAAGGTCAGGGAAGAGAAGTTAAAGCCGTACCATCAAGATCTCGAAGATCTTATTCCCCATTTTAACAAAGTAACTTTCACTCATGTCCCGAGACTCAGGAATCAATTCGTTGATGCCTTGGCAACATTAGCCTCTATGGTCAAAATCTCTGTCGGTGTGAAGCTAAGGCCAATTATGATCGAGCAAAGGAACACCCCAGTATACCAACATGTCATGGCCATCAACGAGTCCGAAGACGGTCACCCTTGGTTCTACGATATCTGGAGATTCGTGGAAAGAGGAGAGTACCCCTCTGAAGCAAGCAAGAAAGACAGGATCGCCCTTCGGAGAATGGCAGCTTAGTACATCATTTGTGGAGGAAATCTATACCGAAGGTCCCACTATGGAACCCACAAGCTGTGTATTCATGGTGAGGAGGCAAAAAGGGTAATGGAGGAAGTCCACGAAGGAGTATGCGGTCCTCACATGAATGGTATGATGCTTGCCAAAAAGGTTTTGAGACAAGGCTACTTCTGGTCTACCATGGAGACGGAATGTGTGGAATACGTACGACGTTGTCATAAGTGCCAAATTCACGCTAACCTCACGCATGTTCCACCGCATGAGCTGCAGCAAACGACCTCACCGTGGCCTTTCTCGACATGGGGTATTGATGCCATCGGAAGGATTGTGCCCGCAGCCTCTAATGGCCATAAGTTCATCCTGGTGGCTATCGATTACTTCACAAAGTGGGTGGAAGTAGCCTCGTATGCAACCCTGACGGCAGTTCAAGTCGCGCACTTTATCAAGCAAAACGTCATTTATCGGTATGGGGTCCCACAGGCATTCGTATCCGATAATGGGGTTCATTTCAAAGGCCGAGCAAGGGAAGTCTTGGAGGAGTTCCAGATCCAAATACACAAGTCAACAACCTACCGACCGCAGACCAATGGGGCCGTGGAAGCGGCCAACAAAACAATCAAAACCATCCTGGAAAAGACCATTCAATCTGTAAGGGATTGGCACGAATGACTACCTTTGGCATTGTGGGGATACCGCATGTCTGTGCGTACACCAACAGGGGCAACTCCGTACTCTTTGGTTTATGGCATGGAGGCCGTACTCCCCATAGAATTAGAGGTTCCATCCCTCTGAACCATTATCGAATGTAATGTCCAAGAGGCAGATTGGCTGAGCAACCGGTTTGAAGAACTTATGTTGTTTGATGAACGCCGCTTAAGGGCACTTTACCACATTCAAGGATATCAAAGGAGAATCGCGCGTGCATTCAATAAAAAGGTGAAGCCCAGGGACTTGGTGGAAGGCGACATGATTCTGAAGGAAATACGAGCACCAATCTATGATCCACGAGGAAAGTTCCGACCAAAATGGTCTAGGCCTTATATCATCAAGACTATCCTATCTGGAGGAGCTACGCAACTCATCGACCTGGACGGAAATGAGTTCTCAACCTTAGTCAACCTGGATCAACACAAGCGCTACTACCCCTGAGAGAAGCTCGCTGGACTGAAAACTGCAAGGGCAGCCATTTCCAGGCAAAAATTAGAGCTGTAGACACCCCAATCTGGGTCTCCCAATCGTTTTACTTTATTTTACGATTTTCTTGTTTCCCCGATGATGAAATCGGATCAAACAGAGCTTGGATTGGGAATGGATCAGGTTTGGAACACTTAGAACCCTGTTTGAAACCTTTTGAACCTTTCAGAACCTTCAGTCAAACCCTAGAGCTAGAGTTGACCCTCGCGCGAGCCTTTGTGTCCCTCGTGCGACACTTAGCTTGCCAGGTGTAGTCAAAGTCAAACTGTTGACTGCTGACCCTCGCGCGACACTCCCGGACACTCGCGCGACAGTTTCCTCCTGTCCCTATCACAGAATCCAGCTGGACTTGTGATGATTGCTTGGCACATGGGTCCCCATGGGCTGGAACCCCGTTTTCCTCAGCTGAACAGGGTTCGGGCAGTTTGTAGCCCATACAATCCTCCCAACCAACCACCCACCTTGTTGGCTAGCCTCACAACCAAGTTGTGACCAGCCTTGTTGACTGGTCCCAAGGCCTTGTTTGGCCCCTAACTAGCCCTTACACTCCTCCTATAAATACCCCCCTTCATCTTCCATGTTAAGGGTTCCAAAAATTAATTAAGAAGTTCATTGGTTATTTTGTAAGGCAAACACTAGCTAGCACAAAGTTGTTAACCCCAAAACCACCTCCTAATCTTCTGAACTTAGTGTGTTCATACACACTTGGTAGCAAGGCCACACCAATCAATCCAATCCATTCCCAAACCCTTTCCAAGCAAAGGTATAATGTTTAACCTGTTTCTGTTTTGATCCCTGAGGGGGGCTGACAGGACCAAGGCTGGTAATCAATACCACGTCCTGGTCCTAAAGCCAGCAAAGTTACAAGAATTCGTGGCAGCTACACCCTCGCGCGACGGACCCATATGCTCGCGCGACACTTGTGTCAGCAAGAGAATGGACCTCGTGGGGAAGGGAGGCAAGCCCTTTTCTGTTGTGCAATATATTCATGCCTGTTGCACATCACTTTGATTTTTAGATCACTGTTATGCATGCAAAAACAAAATATAGTAGCTAGTTTATTTGCTCTAAATAGTTTGGAATGCCCTTGGGATCCCCTGAATCTGTCTCAGGACCCCAAGCATGCAAAGCAATTCCTGGAAGTCCAGTCAGGAATGTCGCGCGAGACTCAGTCTCCGTCGCGCGACAGTCCTGTGATCTCCATGAATAGCCCTTGCATGGGTAACTAGGCCCTTGGCCTCTGTTTTGATATCCCCACTGTTTAGGGGTTGTGTTTCAATTCATTTGGCTCCTGCTTGGAGTATCATGTAATAATTAGTATTTTACAGTCTTTCAATAAACTGCTTGGCTTGCTTCTTGGGTGTGCACTGGTCCTTCCAGAGCCCAGAAGGGGATGATTTTGGGACTGTGGTGAGGTGACAACACTCGCGCGAGGGTCAGTGTGTCTCGCGCGATGGTTGACTTGCATGCAGATCTGTTCATGCATGCAAGTTGGTCATCGTGCCGGGCAAATCTGCCCCAAGCCTGGTTTGGCATCTGATCGCCGTTTCAAGTTCATTCCGTTCATTATTTATCATGCTATCCATCCATGCTATCATCTGATCATCCTGCAAACTGTTACAATCCCCGATTAACTGTTCCCCCGCCCTAATTGGCTAAAATTAATTAAAAGAAGAAGAATCACAAAAGTTTTCATAAAAATGCCTAAGTAGAGACCGATCTCCGGATTGGGCGAGAGGGGTGCCATAAAACCCTTCCCCTCTCGTAACCTGGCTCCTGAACCCAGATATGGTTATGACGGACTGGTTTCCTTCACTTTTTCAAATCAAACAGTGCGGCAGGTGCTTCGAAATACGGTTCCTTGAGTGTCGGACCTTCAAAACTCAAGTGGCGACTCTGTATTTTTGAGCGCTTGCCACCGGCGCTCGCGCTCCCTCGATTTTTCAAGAGAAAAAGGGCCGCAAAACGGCAGGGGAAGGAACGAAATCCTTTTCCCTCCGGAGGGCATGCTGCCCACAAGAGCAAAAAGGCATGCTATGATGAAAACCCGCAAGGGCATCTTAGGCAAAAGTTAAGGCATACAATAAACAAGCTCGCTAGGCCGAAAACCCGAAAGGGCGGTACTAGGCAAAAATTAGAGCGCAAAAGGAGAGTGTCAAAACCAGAGCGAACCCTATCCTTGAACTACGTCATGACCTGATTCCTTCATCCAAAAAGGATACGTAGGCAGTCTCGCTGTGGGACTCGGTCGCAATCAATCAGAACAAAAATCCAGGTTGACAGAATCCAGAAGGGCAGAATCAGGGAGGGGGAGACCCTCTGTAACTCACTTTATTAAAATAACTGCTTCTAATACATAAGGCTGAGCATGATCTTCGAAAATAAAAGTGCAATACAATAAAAAGGAGGTCCATGATTTATTCAATGATCAGGGTAGTAAGATCGAGTCAGTCTCCTTGGGCACCTGCCCTCGCAGCAATGTCCCTCTTGAGCCATTTCCTGTAACTACCGCGCACTGCAACAGACGGGTAAGGATGAGTATCGGTCACCTCGCGAGACCTCCAGAATCGCTGGTAGTTACAAAGAACTGAATGGCAGAAGAAAGGCAGAACTACATCCACCAGGATCTCTGCACGAACCTCCTGTCTCAAACCAAACTGGCGCTGAATCCGATAGGGGATGTAGAAGGTAAAAGCCTCCAGCCCAGGAAGAACCACCCACTGGGAACCCATATAATGCACAGTCATGGGCGGAAAATCAAGCCAAGAGCATTTCCAAGAAATAGTCTCAGTCCGCTGACGTTTGAAGAAGTCGACCCACTCGGAAACTCGCCTATCCACAAATTCAAAGCACTGAGAGGACAATAACCTAGCCCCATATGCCAAGTTGCCAGGAGGGAGAGTCAGTACGTTCACCTTGTCACTCCACTGGTCATGCTAGCTCGGCATTGGTCAGCATTGCAGTGCAGATTGGAGCTCGGAAGGACGTGATTCCAATGGTATTGGCTGAGACACTGATGGGTTTAGACAAGGTTCGTTCTGGAGAGACTGAGACTTTTGGAGGCAGCCCCCTTCTCTTACAGGTTAGTTTTCGCCTCATCTTTCCTCTTCCAAGCTTTTCCTATTTTCTTTAACGTTGGGCTTGGCTTTCTACGGTTTCTCACTTGTTTTTCCTCTTTGGCAGATTTGGTTGACCAAGAAGTAAGCAGCAAGTAAGCACATACAAAGAGCGGTCATGCGCCGAGTATGGTAGGTTGCGTCCGCTAGGTTACCAAGAGGAGAGAACATCTCAATGAGGTGCATCACGTTGAGATGACCATTGCTAACCAAGTAATGGGCAACACCGTCATTCAGACCTAGAGAGGCAGCAAGAACCTTGGACATGTTCTCGCGCACGGGAGGAACAATGACATCTCCAGAGCCGAAGCTGCCAAGATAGGCGCGAAACTCCTCGATTGTAGGGCAAAGCTCCTGTTCACCAAAGTGGAATACGTGCACCTCCGGATCCCAAAGACTTATGGCAGCCTTTAGGAGCTCGAGACGAAGGCGGATGTTACGAAGGTATCTCATAGAGTAGAGATCATGCGCCCGAAAGTTGAGCCAATCGACCCCCTCCATGGAAATCAACCACGACCGTAGTGAACCGGTGAGAGAAAGAGCCATTGGGAGGAGATGAAGATTTGAGGAAGAAAGATATGGTTAGTATGAGGCCTAAGGACTGAATTTATAGAGAAATAGAGGAGACAACTTCAACTTTCACAAGAGCCTTGGGTTCCAAAAGTGTAGATTTTCCATGAGTCTTGCATGGGGAAAAGTTTGGTCATGCTCTAAAAGAACAAAGTAGACATGCATTGGCCCGGAAATGTTATTGAACAGGTCAAACTTCAACCTTCGTGCAATCTGTCTTGGGAAGCAGCAAATGGCAGAATGTCAGGAAAATAGTGCCGCGCGGCATAAGGAGGTAACGCACGGCATAACAAATCCAGGGGAAAACCACGGCATAGCACGGATACGCCGTGGGATCATATGAAGCCACGCACGGCACTTTGTAGCCCCGCACGGCATATTAAGTCTGCATTTCTGCAGACTTTGACAGCAGAGGTTTGAAACCAATTCGAGGCGCTCGCAAGCATCACCAACCCTCAGAACACATTTCAATGGGTATTTGGGACTTCGGGGAACTCCCACTTCGAGTCAACTCTCAAAATTCGACGTGAGGACACCAAAAAGTCGATAAAACCCATTTCCTAGGTCATGTCAAGGTATCGGAGTCCGTTTCAAGCCATTTCAAGTTGATCTTTCAAGTTCTGCAGGTCATAATGGCCAAAAGTGACCTGGTCCAAGTTCCGTTTCGCAGTCAATGTCAAAATCTGAGAATGTCACCCTCCAAAGTCAAGGTTTTCTTGCTTTTCAGGCATATTTTCAAGCGGTTTTCAGTTTTCAAAAGAGAGCTTGAGTTTTATAGTCATGTGTCAAATATCAAAGGTCATCGTTGATAAACAAAAGTCCGCAACATGGGTATTTTTGTAAAGTCTTGCACAAAGGGATCAGTTTTTCAGAGTTATTCATTTATCTTTTTTGATTTCTATTCCAGCGCCGATAAATCTTTGCCCCAACATACTGCTCATCATAAAGCTCGAGTTCGCTTCAGATTATGGCCGAAAGGACTAGTTGCATGCATTGGTTAGTGTTTCTGTTATTCAATCTTTCTTAGACAAACGACAATAAGGGAAGTTGAATGGCGTAAACAATGAAAGAAATAAGCTTTTCTATATATATAATCTCCAAAATATCCATGAGCCGAAGTACAAAAAGGCGTGCAAGTCCCAAAATCCTATCTACTGAGGGTAAATAGGTACCCTTCCAAAAGAAGCACGCAGGCTCCACCAAAAGGCAAAAGCAAAACAAAAGTGAACTCAACTCTCATCCTCGTCCTCGTCCTCACCCTCCTTGCCGTCCTCCCCAGAGGCCTCCTCCGCCTGAGAACCGGCTGCCTCCTGAGTACCTGATACCCTAGGCACCGTACTCCCCGAGGTGTCCGCGAGGTCGACGTCCGTCGGCTCCTCAGTCTCGTCAGAGACGTCGACCGGCTCGTCCTCTGTCCCCCCAGAAAACCGCCGCCTCTTCGACGGAGGCTCTTCCCGAGAGCCAGCAGAGGAAACCTGTGGCACTTGCATGCACACAGACTTCCTACGCAACCCGCGAGAAGCCCCTCCTCCAGCCTGCAATAACATGGTATTCATCATTTGCATTGTAATCATAGTATGAGCAATAGGAAATAAAAGTAAAGGGTTCGAAAGCTTTACCATAGTCCCACCAGCACGAAGAAGCACCTCTGGGGCGTGGCCCATGGCGTACTGCCTCACCAGCTGCTCTAGGCCCATCATGGCCCCGGCCATCTCTCTCACGTACTCCGGAGTCGCCTGCACAATAGGTCAATTGATTAGAACGTACAGTGACACTAACAAGCGAGTGCAAATGGGCGAAAGAGTGCAAGTTATACCTGAGCAAGGAACTCCGGAGCTGCGACCGTGGGACGTGGCACCACCACTACACCAGAAACCCCCTGGGCAGTCGTCACGTCCACGGTCCAGGAGAGTCGAGGCAAGCTGGCCCCGCTCGGACCTGCACTGTCACCTCGACCACCATCGTTACCCTCGCGTCCTCTTCCTCTCCCTCCTCTTCGTCCTCGTCCGCCTCTACCACCTGCACCACCTGGCGCTCGAAGCGTCACCTCCCAAGCAGCAGCCCGCACCCCGAAACTCGGCATCAAGTACCGAGCCTAGTACTCAGAGTAGTCCACGCCCGCCTGGAAGAGCGGCTCCAGCTTAGGGTCCGGTCGTACGAACCGCTCAACCTCCCCCCTGGTGTACAAGCTCGTCCTCTGTACCAGAGCAGGAAGGGGACCAGGGACTCTAAAAGCGTCCAGCCTCAACGATTGACGTGACACCCGGTCACCCAGGTACCACTTCCAGCCGTAAGGGGACTCGAGCAGCACTCTCCCCCTTGTCACCTCCCTACTCCGGACCAAGTAAGGAAGCTCGCAGCGGTCCCACACACGCCAGCGAATCTGCAATCAAAGATGAATAACATCAGCATGGGATTTGAATAGGAACTATCGATAAATGAAAGCATGAGAGGTGTAGTCATACCCTGTCAGGACGGAGCTCGTCTAGAAAGAGGCGGTAGGCGTTCAAGTCGCCCTTCCCCTTCTTCACTCCCCATAACTCCTTGGACCAACGTAGGGCCTGGGGAAGCGCTGTGTCACTAGGGTAGAAGGTCTCGGGAGGGTACATGTCCAGTACCTCGTACGTTCACAGCTGTAGAATCAAACATCAAGGATTAGCACAGGATATGCAATAAGTGAATAGAAAGACAAATAAAATACGAGAGAAGTTCGAAATGTACCTCCCAGACCCTCCAGTAACCACCGAGGCTCTTCCCCGGTCCTCGGGAAAGAGACCCCATGAAGGCGTAGCACGCCCCCAAAGCTGCACCGCCCCAGTCAAAGCGGGCTATCTCCCCGACATCCCTCAAGGCCGGTAGGAGCGAAAGGTGTACTCGGTTGCGCCTGTTAGGAAACAGGGACGCACCGAGCAAGTACAACAGAAAGCACCGCGTCATCTGCTCCTCCTGCACCCTGTCAGTCGGGAGCTCCTCCGTCCAAAACCCCAACAGCTGCGCGTACTGAGCGTCCTCCTTCTCCGCCCCTAGCACGTACCCCAGCACCTCCCGCTGGAACACCGCACTCCTCCCCGTAACGGCGTCGTAGGGGATGGGGTCGCCTCCAACCCTCAGACCGGTGATCGCCGCGAAGTCCAACGGCGTCACCGTCAGCTCGCCGAAAAGGAAGTGGAACGTGTTCGTCGTGTCCCACCACCTCTCATCTAGTGCCCTCACCACCTGGCGATCGTTGCTCGCCCTCGTCAGCACGCTCACAAACTCCCCGAAGCCCGTCTGCCTCACAATCTCCCTCACAGCCTCGGGGAGTCTCTCCCAGAACGTCGGTATGTCGGCCGCACCACCGTAGCACGAGATGGTGATCGCCTGTTGCAATAAGTTGATAACATTCAGTAAACAGGTATACTATTCAAAGCGAATACAGCATTCAGATAAAGAAATGAAAGTACGATACGTTGAAATTTGAAATGCAAGTGTTTAAGGTATACCTCGTCTCGGCGCAAGGAGAGGTGCTGCTGCGGGTCCCTCAGAACCAGAGCCTCGTCGTACGTGGGCCGCGCCGGTCTGTAGGCGTCCAAAAGAGTAGGGACCACCACGTGCTGAAAAGGCACGTAGGACTCCGCCACGTAAGCTCTGCGCCCTTTTAGGGCCACCGTCGCCTCCTCCACAACACTCCTCCGAGGGCCTGTCTCACCACCAGCGGCCTCCTCCTCTACTCCCTGCGGCCCTCCAGCGGCCTCCGTCTCGAGCTCAACCTGGAGCACCCTCTCCTGAGCCTCAAGTAAAGCCGCCGCCGCCAGTCCAGGCACCCCCCGTAAGGTCTCAACCAGGCCCTCAAGAGACGCCTCCTCAAGGTAGTCACCTAAACCTATAGGCCGCGACGACCCTGCACCCTCGCCGCTACCAACAAACATAGCCGGCGTCTCCCTCTCCTCCACCAACTCCTCCTCAACAACAGGCCCTTTCCCCAGGTCAGTCCGGGGCTCCCTCACAGGGGAAGCCTCTGTCTCCACCTCCGCTCCGTCAGACCCGTCACCACCGTAAGTCTCCGTAACCCTCTCCTCCAAACCAACTACACCCTCCGCTCGGGCTGTAGTCTCCTCCTCACCCCTGGACTCCACTGCACCCGGAGTCTCCGCCTCCTGGCCAAAGCCGGTCAGCACCCTGCTACCACTGTCGCCACCGTCAACACCAGCCGTCCCGGCTGTCTCCTCGGCCAATGCCGCTTGGGCCGAGACCCCCACAGTCTCCGGCCCCTCTCCGACCGTCCCACCGCTCTCCGGGGCCACCATGGCCGGTACAACCTCGACCCGCGGGGGGTGATCACCCCCGGGTACATCCGTGCTATCCATGGTTGTAGGTGGAGAAAAACAGATGGTACCTAGAACAGTGCTGAAACTCCTTCCTTCACGTGCTGTCCAACCGGAACCCTAATACCTTCGCCGGAACCCTAACCTGTAAAACAGACAAAGGGTGAGCGCACCTCTGCCTCTCGTGGCAAAGGCCCTCCGATGCCTAAGTTAGTATCTCGTATTGTATCAAAACCCTAATTATCAGTAGGAAAGTGTAGAATGAGTGCAACTTATTGCGTACCTAGCTTTTTTCTCCATGTTTACCTCGTATTTATAGATATGAGCATGCTTGCTTTCCAAGCACCCTTGTTGCCCAGGTCTCCTGCCTCGCGTAGGAACCCTGGCTCTCTTGGGGATCTCTTGCCCAATCAACCGAGATCCCCTCCTCATAGGGTCTCTTCTTACCATAGAACTCGTCCCTTGATAGGACTGTTTCTTTACTTATCTTTACCGTATATCGGGTTCGTTAGGCCAAATTGGGGTGTCTACACTCTTAAGACAACGTTTCATCAAGTAACTCCATCTGTTCGGCATATGCCCCTACCGAACAGACTGCATAAGTGAATGACTTCTCATGTCATTGGCTCACTTTAGCCGAACAGACTGTCTTAACTAATGACTTCTCATGTCGTTAGTCCCTTTCAGCCGAACAGACAATCTAATCTAGTGCCTTCTCATAACACCGAAATCTTACCGCCGCCGTTCATCTTATATGGAGTCCCATATCACTTTTCTCATTACACGGATCTGGCACATCACGTGTTCGGCCATTAATTGTACCTATTTGGGAACACCTCCCTACAATTGCTCCCCAACTTTTGCTCATTACCACTGTTCGAAGATGATGAGTAAAGCTCAAAGAATGAACTTGAGGCCAAACAGATCAGACCCCGTGCAGATATAGTCATTGGGTTCCCATTAGGGGTGTAAACGAGCCGAGCCGAGTTTTGACGAGCTCGAGCTCGGCTCGTTTACTTAACGAGCCCAAAACTCGAGCTCGAGCTCGACTCGAGCCTTAACGAGCCGAGCTCTTAACGAGCCGAGCTTAGTCATTTACTAAACGAGCCTTCCTTAACGAGCCGAGCCTCCCTTAACGAGCCGAGCTTTTGTCGAACGAGCCGAGTTTCACTCGGCTCGTTTAGTTAACGAGCCGAGTCGAGCCGAGCCTTAACGAGCCGAACCGAGCCGAGCCGAGCTCGCGAGTAGCTCGGCTCACTTACAGCCCTAGTTCCCATTGATGTCTTTTGGCAGTTTAGTCATGATTTTCTCGAAATAATGACTCCACGTGGCGCACTTCGTACACCTTGCATTAAATTCGAACTGACGTTCCAATTCAATGGCGTTAGGATGGCATCCATTAGACCTTAGTCTGACCGTTACTTTTCATGTAACGGCGTAACCGGGGACGCTTCGTCTCCGTCTCTTGCTTTTAATCCCAAAAAGGGATCTTTTTGGGTTCCGCCACCCAAAACTTCGAATTTCTCTTCCTCTCTCTCCAAAACCAGGCGAAAACACTTAGCTTCCATCTGCCATTGCCATCGTCTTCGAGCTCGATTTCATCCCAGGAAATCTTCCCAATACTCGTGTAAGACTCTCATTCTTACTTCTTTTTCCGTTTCAATCTGAGATTCTCGTTTCCCATTCTCTCCTGCGCCTAGGGTTTCGATCTCACCCCCAGACTTCATTTCGTCTTTGGTGGTTTTTTCAAACTCATCCATGGCAGATGATAATAATGATCCCAAACCAGGGAAGTTTAGGAAGCTGTGTGAAACTCTGGCTGCAATGGCAGCTTTTCGGAAAGATTACAACATCCCAGATACCGTGGGTTTAGAACTCGCCCCTCTAGGGGCGGTTAGGAATGCCTGTAAATGGGATAGAACATGTATCCCAATCGTGGCTATTGTTGAGGGCGGAGTTCGCTTCCCCCTTGACCCACTACTTCGTCGAGCCCTCAACTGGTATAGACTCAATCCCATGCAAGTATCTACTAATTTTTTCAGATTAGTTATGGGGGTTGTAGCTCTAAACAAAATTCTCGGGACCAATTTAGGAATCTGGGATATCCAGTGGTGGTATAGCATTGTATTGAATCGAGAATACAATACTTACTATCTAAAAGTGAGAAAGGCAGAGAAGCGTTTCGTGCTTAACCTGCCAGACTCTGCTCGGGACCACGAGATGGACTTCCTCTACGTAACTGGAGCTTTCGAGCCCATGGGGGAAGATGGTCAAGTGGTGGGTGTCCACGTTCCCCACGTACGCTTCTACTTTCTGCTCTTTTAAGTTCTGTCATTTTTTCCTTTTATACTGAAGCTGCCCCCACTAAGGGTTTCATTTGTTTTGTTGTTTCAGCCGAAAACGCCAACAAACGTCCATCCAGGGAACCCAGCTACATCCAAAACGGGGACATCAACACAGTTCTAAAGTACAAAGGGGTTCCAGGTACACGCACTGCTGGACGGGGGTGTGACGCAAGTGTCTTACTAGGCTACGATCCAGCCTACAGGGGATTCATTGATAGGAGACTTGCGAACCCAAGTACCAGCGGTGCATCCACCTCGACTGCTCCCCCATCCAGGAGTTCGAGGCCAGGTGCTGGGGTAACAGTTGCCGGACAGCCAGGAGAGGTTCCAATCTCTGAAGGGATCCATCTTCCTCGCTTAATTCTAAGAAGATCCTCTCGTCATCAGGAGTCCATCCAGCAACAGCCCGAACAATCAGTCTTACAACAAGACACCAGTCAATCATCCTCAGGAGGATACTCTCCATCCCCACCAGTTTCAGGTACCATGTCTCATCAACCCCTTAATCTTAGCACCCTGCTCACCATCTCTCCTCGGGGACGCGGTGCCCCGGGCAGGGTGGCCTCTACTGGCCTTGCCCCTCCAGCACCTCGTCGTACCAGAGGGCCTGGACCTCGATCATTCTCCTCTCTTCGGGAACAAGATGGTTCCCTTGGGGCTTCTGATGCCCATCGGGACAAACGCCCAAGGCATCAGGAACAAGCCGGGGCTTCTGACACACAAACTCCTGCACCAACTCCGGAGACTCCCTCATCGGTCACCCAGGTTGTCCACGAGGCCTGGGCCCCTCGACTCGTGAGGGGGGACCACCCAGTGAATGTTGGGGATAGTGCGAGCTCGTCGGAGACCGCATTGGCCCTTGCTCAAAGTTTGCTGCTCCCCGTGGATATGCAGAAGGAGTCCTCATCTGCTTCTAACCGGCTTGTTTCCACTGGTCTTGTTAGTGGAATTAAGGTATTTCTTCCAACTCTTGTTGCACCATTTTCGAGGTACATAAATTCTTATCTGCTTACTAAAGAATTTTTTGGCTGTCCTCTTAGTTTATCCAAAAGATGGTTACCTTGGGACAAAGGTTCCAGGAAGCAGATGCTGAAAGAATCAGACTGATGAATGAGAACACACGTCTGATTCGATCAGTCACAAGGGTGGAAAGGGAGAGAGACAAAGCCAAGCTGGAAGCTGATGAGATGAACGGGAAGCTGGGTGCTGCCGAAGAAAACCTTCGCCAGGCGCTATCCGAAATTGACAGCACAAAAAAGGCAGCTCATGAAGACGGGTTTAAGAAAGGGTTTGATGCTGCCACAGCAAGCTATGTGGAGCAGATGCCTGGCATTCAGGACCAGATTTGGAGCGTGTGCTGGGAGACATGCCTGACAAAGGTGGGAGCCCCTGAAGATTCCAACCTCTGGACAGACAACGATCTGCCCAGCAGGCGTCTCCAGCAGTCTCTTGATTCCGAGGAGCCCCCTCTTGATGACATTGAGGAGCAGATTGACGACTTTGCTGACGCAGATGAGGAGATACAGATGGAGTCTCAAAACGTCCCGGTTGAGTCTCATGATGCTAATCCTGAGCAACAACATATTGAGGAGGCATCAATTGATCCCATCAACCTGGAGGAGCAGACAACTGGGGGTGATACTACTACGGATGTTCCGAGCAATATTTCCCAGAGATCTAGAATCTGGACTGAGCTTGGTAATCCTTTCCAAACTCTCTGACTAATAATTGCAACAGCTTTACTTTTTTTGGAGGTCCTGCGTGGCCATGATTCTCAGTCCTGCGTGGCATCAGTACTCTTTAACATACTTTTAACACAGGTATTTGGCCCTTCGTGGCATTACACTGGTTTGTTCGGCCCTTTCGTGGCGTTTTTGAATTTACAAGTGGCCCCTCGTGGCCAGACGTTCATTTCCATTTGCTAAGTCTTTCATACTTAGTCAATTTCTCGTACAGGTCAGGTGTTTGATTTGTCATGTACTTGGTAATATTCCTAAGTTTATTCATACTTAGATAAGTCTACATACTTTCGTATGCTCCCTAGTTTCCAAAAACTCCCAAGTGTATTCGTTATGTTGCTTCTTAGTAAATCGTGTAAGCATTTCGTACTTAAGTATTTCGTACTTTAATTGGGTTCCATAATTTTACTGTTAAGTGTTTTCGGACTTGGAAAAGAGACAAGTTTATCGTTCTTGCTCGTAATTTTGAGTTTTATCATACTCAAAAGGAATCCATGTATCTGATAAATAACATGTTTAGACAAAATTTCGTTATATCTTATTCCCCAAGTGTTTCGTACTTTGGAATTCATTTAAGTTTCTCATGCTTAAATGGGAAATTAAGTTTCTCGTACTTCGTTAAGTTTTCTCGTACTTAAAAAGATCGTTGAAGTTTCTCGTACTTAAAAGTACCGTTAAGTTTCTCGTACTTATTGATTCATGCATACCAGTTTCTTTTGTATGCTATAAGGTATTTCGTACCTATTCTAAGTTTTTCGTACTTTGAAACAGATTGTTAAGTTTTATCGTACTTAGCAATTTGTTTAAACAAGTATTTCGTACTTTATTCAAGTTTCTCGTACTTGAAACAGATTTTTTAAGTTTTATCGTACTTATATTGTTAGCACGTATTTTCGTACGTCTAAAACATTCATACCAATTACCTACTCCCCAATACGAAGGAGGGACAGTTTGGCAATTATTCGGATTCATAAGTCAAAAAACAGCCATATATCGGAGGAAACAAAATTTCTGAAAAATCAAATATGTTATGAAAACATAATTTTTTATTCATAATTCTCAAACTCAATGGGTCATTAGGCGTACTCCTTGCAACTAAAAAACAAAGGGATTTTCTTCGTAATCCCCACACAATAACATAATCCTAAAACAGAATTTAAAAAAACAAAGGAATTATCTTCGTAATCCCACGCAACCATAATCCAAAAATAGAATTAAAATAAAGGAATTTTCTTCGTAATCTCCACACAATAACATAATCCTAAAACAGAATTAAAAACAAATCAAGTCCTTTAAACAAAGAACTTTATCAAATTGTGGACATTCCAAGGCCTTGGCACCGGGTTCCCGTCCAGGTCTGCCAACCTATAAGCTCCAATGCCCACAATTTCAGTCACTCGATATGGACCTTCCCAATTAGCTCCAAGCTTTCCCTCATTAGCCACTTTGGTATTGCCAAGTACTTTTCGAAGCACAAGGTCTCCAATGCCAAACTCTCGAGGGTGGACATGTTTGTTGTAGCCTCTCATTAGCTGTTCCTGGTTCGAGGCCAGGTGGACCAGGGCCCTTTCTCTCCTCTCTTCGGCCAGATCAAGCTCAATTTCTAAGGCCCTGTCATTCCCCCCACTTTCAACCAATGCAGTCCTATTGGTTGGAAGTCCAACTTCCAGGGGTATGACTGCCTCTGTACCATACGCTAATGAATAAGGGGTCTCTCCCGTAGACCTTCTAGGCATTGTTCGGTGGGCCCACAACACCAGGGGCAGTTCATCGGGCCACTTGCCTATTGCCTTGTCTAGCCTCTTTTTGATCCCATCAAGAATGGTTTTGTTGGAAGCTTCTGCTTGCCCATTGCTTTGAGGGTAAGCAGGGGTTGAGTAATAGTTCCTTATCCTATACTGGGAACAGAATGTTTTGAACTTTTTCTGGAACTGTGCCCCATTATCTGTGATCAAAGAGTAAGGAACTCCAAATCGAGTGATAATACTCTTCCACACAAACCTTTCTATCATAGGTTCAGTGATTTTAGCCGAGGGTTCTGCTTCAATCCACTTGGTGAAGTAATCAGTAGCCACTAACAGGAATTTTCGATTTCCTGTTGCTTTATGGAGTGGACCCACGATGTCCATTCCCCACTAGGCAAATGGCCAAGGGCTAGTTAAGGGTACCAGATCCTCGGCCGGTGTCTTTATCATAGGTGATAACTTCTGGCATTTCTCACAAATCTTAACATAGACCTTGGCATCCTCCTGCATGTGCGGCCACCAATAACCTTGGGTAATTGCTCGGTGGGCAATAGATCTGCCCCCAGCATGGCTTCCACATGTTCCCTCGTGTATCTCGTGGAGGAATTTCTGCACCATCTCGGGGTGTACGCAAAGCAGATACAGCCCAGTGAAGGATTTTTTATATAGCTTCCCGTCAGGGGACAGTTAAAACCCTGCATACTTGGTTTTGATCTTGTGTGCTTCCTTTTTATCTAAAGGGAGTTTTTCATCTCGTAAAAACTCTATGATTGGATCCATCCAACTTGGTCCTTGGTTCACGTCCAGAATCAAGTCCACACTTCTGCCGATGCTCGGCTCGGCCAAGTAGTCAACTGCTACTTTTCATTTAAATTCAGTTGGGACAGCTGCAGCCAACCAAGCCAAAGAATCTGCATGAGAATTCTGCCCAGAGCTTATCTGTTCTATACATACTCTTTCGAAGGTGTTTAGCAAACCTCTGGCCGCCTCCACGTAGGCTGCCATCTTCTCATTTCGAGCTTCATACTCGCCGGACAGTTGGTTTACCACCAATTGCGAATCACAATAATTAAACCCTGATTCTCTTAACCTTCAGAGTTTTTGCACTGTTCAAACCAACCAAGAGAGCCTCGTACTCTGCTACATTATTCGATGCACTAAAGCCAAGCCGAACAGACTGTTCCAACATAACCCCTCCGGGAGGGAACAAAACAATACCAATACCTGACCCAGTGTTGCAAGCAGAACCGTCAACAAACAGTTTCCACTCCAAAGGGTCCTGTTCGGCAGGCGCCTTTCCTTTCCTCTTCGATAGTTCGACTTTTTGCTCCTGTCTTGCAGGGGGCTGGGGTGCTACTGTTGATGAGAATTCTGCTACAAAATCTGCCAACACTTGGCCTTTTATTGCAGTGCGCGGCTGAAAGTCAATATCGTATTGACTTAACTCAACAGACCAGGTTGAGATCCGCCCAGAGAAATCTGCCTTTCGTAGCAGTGACCTTAATGGAAACTCAGTATAAACCACGACCTTATGGCTTTGGAAATAATGAGGCAATTTTCGTGTTGCTGTCCTTAAGGCAAGGACCAGCTTTTCAAGGGGCAGATACCTCGTTTCTGCGTCTAGAAGTGTTTTACTCACATAATAAACCGGGATCTATTCGGGTCCCTTGTCCCTTAACAGAACCGCACTCACAGCATGTTCAGAAACTGCTAGATATAAAATCAAAATCTCACCTGGGTCTGGAGTCGACAAAAGGGGGGCTTGAGCCAAATATTTCTTCAAGTCCTAGAATGCCTGCTCACATTCTGCTCCCCATTCGAACCCTTCTCTTTTCTTGAGCAACTGGAAGAAAGGCCTACACTTATCACTTGAACGGCTAATGAACCTGTTTAGGGCCGCAGCCATCCCAGTCAGCCTCTGGACTTCTTTCGTAGTCTTAGGACTTTGGAGCTTCTGTAAGGCCGTTATCTGATCAGGATTTGCCTCGATTCCTCTCAGAGTCACCGGGTGGCCCAGGAATTTTCCAGAGCCGACCCCAAACGCACATTTCGAGGCGTTGAGTTTCAACTTGTATTTCCTCAAAATTCCAAAAGCTTTTTTCAAGTCCAGAATGTGCCCTTGCCGGGGCTTGCTTTTGACCACCATGTCGTCATGTATACCTCCATAGTTTGGCCAAGAAGTTTCTTGAACATTATTGTTGCCAGCCTCTGGTAAGTTGCTCCTGCGTTCCTCAGCCCAAAAGGCATAACACTGTAACAGTACAACCCTCGTGGTGTAATGAAAGAAGTCTTTTCTTGATCCGGCCCAAACATGGCAATCTGATGATATCCTCGATATGCGTCGAGGAAACTCATCTGCTCATACCCAGCAGTGGCATCAACCAATTGATCAATCCTTGGGAGAGGGAAGCTATCCTTAGGACAAGCTTTATTCAAGTCTGTGAAGTCTACACAGACACGCCATTTCCCATTCTTCTTCTTCACGACCACAGTGTTGGACAGCCACTCTGGGTAATAGACTTCCTGTATTGCTTTGGCCTCTAGCAAACGATCCACCTCTTCGATAACAGCGTCGACATGCTGTACTGCTACCCTTCTTTTCTTCTAAATAACGGGCTTATGCTGCGGGTCAACATTCAGGTGGTGGCAGATCACATCTGCATCCACTCCAGGCATCTCCTCTGGTACCCATGCAAATACATCAACATGTTCTTTTAAGAACCCTACCAATTCGGACTCTTCCTCATCCGGCAGTGACTCCCTAATTAGAAAATACCTTTCGGGATCAGTTTCGTTGATCTGTATTTTCTTTAGGCCTTCCACTACTTTTTTCTGATGGATCTCTTCCAACATCCTCAATAGTTGGTTGATATGGTACCTCTACTGTATGAACTTGATGGGCCTTTGGAACTTTCTTGATGATGGAAATCAAGCACTGTTGTGCTGACTTCTGATTTCCCTTTATCTTCTCGATCCCGTCGGACCCTGGGAATTTCACCATCTGGTGATATGTAGAGGAAACAGCCCTCATCTTATGTAACCAAGTCCTTCCTATAATTGCATTATAGGAGGATGGTACGTCCACGACTAAGAAGTCTGTCCTTAGGACCACTGTCCCCGTCCGAACAGGCAGCGTCACTTTTCCGAGGGGCCATACTGCACTTGCACCAAATCCAACCAAAGGTGTGATAGATTGTTCCAAATCTGTCTGCTTCAACCCCAACCTTTTGAATGCGTCGTAGTACAACACCTCTGTACAGCTCCCTGAGTCTACCAGGATTCTCTCAATGTCATATTCCCCAATTCATAGGTTATGACTAATGCATCGTTGTGGGGCACCTGAACCTCTCCCAGATCCTCATCTGTAAAGACTATAACATCGTTGGGCATGTCATTATCTTGCCCTCTTTTGTTCCCCACACGCATAACATAATGGTCATGCTTGACCTACCTCTGCAGCAGTCTCACCTCATTCCTCGTATAAGGTGTGGCCAATCCATGTATCATATGGATTACCCCCCTTGGATTCTGCTCGTAATCCAACTCCATTGTTTTCCCTTTATCTTTGGGATCCTCCTGAATGAATTCCTTAAGATAACCACGAGAGACCAAATCGTTGAGATGTCTCTTGTACATCTCACAATCCTCTGTCATATGACCCCAATCCTTGTGGTAACTGCAGTGCTGATTTGTAGCACGTTTTGCTTCCTTATCTCCACCTAGACTTGGGGGCCATTTGAAGAAAGGTTGATTCTTTATTCGATAAAGAATCCTATAGATTGGTTCTTTCCAAACCGTGGTTATTGAAAAGAACGACTTAGGATCAGGTGCCTGCTTTTCCTTGTAAGGCTCTTTCTTAGCCTGCCCATATTCTTTCCTATAGGTCTTGGGCTCTGGCTTATCCGCCTTCTTTACTGGAGTTTTTGGCTGTTCGGCAACAACTCTGCCTTCCTCCCGGAGTATGTCATCCTCCATTCTTGCGTGTTGTTCGATACGCTCCATTAGCCTTGCCAATGATGCCACAGGATGTTTATTCAGTGACCGGCGTAACTCGCCCCGAACAGGCAGGCCAATTTTGAAGGTAGCAATCGCATACTCCTCACTGCAACTGTCTATCTCATTGAAGGTCTCCCAGTATTTCTTTGCGTAGTCTCTGATCGGCTCATTGTCCTCCTGCTTCATCATTGAGAGACTTTCGAATGTCTTGGGAGCCTTTCTACTCGTCAAGAACCGAGCAGTGAACTCTTCTGCTAACTGCGTCCATCCTCGTATGGAACGTGGTTCCAACTTATGGAACCACGATAAAGCTACTTTTCCCAAGCTTGAAGGGAACATCTTGCACATAATGGCGTCATCTCCATCATGCATGAACATTGCCTGTTGGTAATGTTGTACGTGAGCAACGGGATCCGCATTTGTCTCGTAAAGTACGAACGTCCCATGCTTCACTCTGCTCGGCAGGCGCACATCCTGTAGCCTTTTTGAAAAAGGTGATGCTGCTATATTACTCAGGGCCCGCCTCGCTGCCTCTCGTGCAGTCATAGACCCATCTTCTTGCTTTTTGGATTCGTGAGTCACTGCCCTGTTCCAATCGTTATCAGGTCTCTCATACCTGTCCCTGTGGTGTTTTCTTACGCCTTCCTCGGGTGAGGAGCTTCGGCTCCTGCTTCCCCTGTAACGTAGGGGAGTTCTTTGCTTGCTCGGACTCCTGCTCCTTCTTTTTTGTGAAGAAACTCTTTTCTTAGGAGGAGTGGGGCTTTTGGACTTGCTCCTTCTTCTTCGTGAAGGGGCCTTTGTGTACTGCACCATGACCAGTCCGTCTCCCCTGGATCTCCTTCCTGATAACCCAGAATCCTCATGATGTTCTCGGATCCGCTCTAACTCTCGGATCTCGTGTTCCCTTTTCTGAATTAGTCGAGCATATTCCTCGACTTCCTGCCTCTTTTTGTCGAGGATATCCTCGTTGCTATGCACACTTTTCGAATGCGCAACCGATTCTCCCCTGTGATGGGATTTGCTCCTTCGCGTGGAGGTTGTAGCCGTTCTGCCCTCCCTATTCTTGGAGTTGTCGTGGATGGTAAGAGGATCCTTGCTTGTTGTCCTCTTATCATGCCCGCTGGTTGGCTTTCTCGGAGCACCTGGTGGGGATTTATATCCTGCCCCACCAGCCTGGTTTTTATCGGTGATCGGTGTGACTGGATCTACCTCCACCATGGTCGTATTTCAAAAGGGAACTCTTTCGTTTCCCACAGACGGCGCCAATTGTAGGTGGAGAAAAACAGATGGTACCTAGAACAGTGCTGAAACTCCTTCCTTCACGTGCTGTCCAACCGGAACCCTAATACCTTCGTCGGAACCCTAACCTGTAAAACAGACAAAGGGTGAGCGCACCTCTGCCTCTCGTGGCAAAGGCCCTCCGATGCCTAAGTTAGTATCTCGTACTGTATCAAAACCCTAATTATCAGTAGGAAAGTGTAGAATGAGTGCAACTTATTGCATACCTTGTTTTCTCCATGTTTACCTCGTATTTATAGATATGAGCATGCTTGCTTTCCAAGCACCCTTGTTGCCCAGGTCTCCTGCCTCGTGTAGGAACCCTGGATTTCTTGGGGATCTCTTGCCCAATCAACCGAGATCCCCTCCTCAAAGGGTCTCTTCTTACCATAGAACTCGTCCCATGATAGGACTGTTTCTTTACTTATCTTTACCGTATATCGGGTTCGTCTTACAGAACACCCCTATTGCCTTATCTCTTAAGACAACGTTTCATCAAGTAACTCCATCTGTTCGGCATATGCCCCTACCGAACAGACTGCATAAGTGAATGACTTCTCATGTCATTGGCTCACTTTAGCCGAACAGACTGTCTTAACTAATGACTTCTCATGTCGTTAGTCCCTTTCAGCCGAACAGACAATCTAATCTGGTGCCTTCTCATAACACCGGAATCTTACCGCCGGCGTTCATCTTATATGGAGTCCCATATCACTTTCCTCATTACACGGATCTGGCACATCACGTGTTCGGCCATTAATTGTACCTGTTTGGGAACACCTCCCTACAATGGTCTGAGAGAAAGAGAGAGAACCGAGAAAGAGAGAGAGAGCAGGGAGAGTCGAGAGAGAGAGAGCAGTGAGAGAGCAGTGAGAGCGAGAGAGAGCAGTGAGAGAGAGAGATGAGCGAGAGAGAGAGATGATCGGGAGAGAGAGAGAGAATCGAGAAAGAGAGAGAGAGAGAGCAGGGAGAGTCGAGAGAGAGAGAGAGTAGTGAGAGACGAGAGAGAGAGAACAGTGAGAGAGAGAGAGCAGCGAGAGAGAGAGATGGGCGAGAGAGAGAGATGATCGGGAGAGAGAGAGAGACGAGAGAGAGAGAGAGGAGGGAATTTTCGAACGGGAGCGTACTGTGTACGCCCCGTGTATATATATATATCCCCTAAACCGGTTCGTCTGGAATTTAAATGGACCGGGTTTGAAGAGAGGTGTACCACACGGCATACTGGAGAGAAGCGCGCGGCGTAATAGCCTGACTGAATGAGATTTCACGAGTTTCCACGACGCACGGCATTATCCATACTGCGCACGGCATACCGGGTTAATTCGACAGTTTAGATTCTGAGGGCAGTTTCTGGCAATGGTATTCGCATTCGATTTCGTTCGTGTACAGTATAAGCAGAAAAAGCAGACAAGCAATGGCAAGAAAATGGGATTTTTCATTCCATGAAGCCCAAGGTAATCCCCCGGGATTTTCATTACATCGTTCAAAAAAAAGAGAGAAAATCCAAAACAGAAAAAAGTCCTACTGCCCCTCTTTCTTCTTCCTCAATCCTCATCCTTAGTCGCTCCCTCCGCCGGACGCACCGTCCCCTTCGCCAGAACGGTCGTTCGAGCCATTCGGATTCCCTTCCGAGTCCTCTGCAGCCTCGTCCGAATCACGCCCCGGCGCATACTCCGGGTTGTGTTTGTTGTCCATTTGATCAAAAGCGAAGTCCTGAAGGTTGGACACCGCGCGACGAAGAGTGCGGATCGTTGATATGAGCCTCGCGATTTGACGGTTCAGTTGCTCGATCTCTTCACGATAAAAGCCCATCTCTGCTTCCAAAGAGACCACCCGCGCTGCCAAGTCGCCTTCCGCCATGTCTTGAGAGTAATCTATGAACCAAGGTATCTAGAGAGACTTAGGAGAATGATGCATAGAATGAGGCACCACCATCCCTTTAAAAGAGGTCTTGACCGACGAAAGGGCACGCTTGTATTAATGGGCACCCTTAAAACCAGCCAACTGATCTCGGAAATCGAAGAGGTGCATGGGAATTAGAAATGCCGCGCGCCGTAATGAAGGCCCACACGGCATTATGGCTTCAGAGGAATAAATGTGTTCTCTCGGAAATTGAACATTCTAGCCACCAAAATCATCTCGGAAACCAAAAGCTCCAGCCGTTTTGCAGCAGAAATCCTTTGGAATAGCGTGCATTAATGATAGGATTATTTGATCCTAGTCCCCCGGGACTTGCAAAAATTTCCCCGTCCCCCGAGGACTGGTCGTATTCACATTTGCTCGCAGTATTTGCTAGATTCGCTCTCCCCGTCTCAGTCTCGAATCGGTTTCAAATCAAATTTCGCCTCCCGAAGGCTCGTCTCAAAATCAAGTCTCAATTTCAAATCAGTCTCAAATCAAAAATCAAATTTCGCCTCCCGAAGGCTCGTCTCAAAATCAAGTCTCAATTTCAAATCCGTCTCAAATCAAATTTCGCCTCCCGAAGGCTCGTCTCAAAATCAAGTCTCAATTTCAAATCAACTTCAAATCAAATTTCGCCTCCCGAAGGCTCGTCTCAAAATCAAGTCTCAATTTCAAATCAGTCTCAAATCAAATTTCGCCTCCCGAAGGCTCGTCTCAAATCAAGTCTCAAATCGAATTTCGCCTCCCGAGGGCTCGTCTCAAAATCAAGTCTCAATTTCAAATCAGTGTCAAATTTCAAATTTCGCCTCCCGAAGGCTCGTCTCAAAATCAAGTCTCAAATCAAGTTTCAAATCGAATTTCGCCTCCCGAAGGCTCGTCTCAAATCAAATTTCAAATCGAATTTTGCCTCCCGAGGGCTCGTCTCAAATCAAGTCTCAATTCAAGTCTCAAAATCAAATTTCAAATTTCGCCTCCCGAGGGCTCGTCTCAAATCAAGCCTAAAATCAAGTCTCAATTCAAGTCTCAAAATCAAATTTCAAATTTCGCCTCCCGAAGGCTCGTCTCAAATCAAGTCTCAAAATCAAATTTCAAATTTCACCTCCCGAAGGCTCGTCTAAAATCTCGTCTCAAATCAAGTCTCAATTCAAGTCTCAAAATCAAATTTCAAATTTTGCCTCCCGAGGGCTCGTCTCAAATCAAGTCTCAAAATCAAATTTCAAATTTCGCCTCCCGAAGGCTCGTCTCAAATCAAGTCTCAAATCAAATTTCAAATTGCGCCTCCCGAAGGCTCATCTCGAATTTTCAAAAAGCTTACTTCGAACTTTTTCTTTGCATTGTTTGCTGCAATTGCATTGTCCCAATTGAACTACGTTGGTCTGATCCCTACAAACGGGGTACGTAGGCAGTTCCACGAGCGCGACCACCATTGCTATTTACTTGCATTTTTGAGTATTTTGCCTCTGTTCAAAGACTTTAGAGCAACGGATCGGGATGCCTATTCTTTAAGCGTCACTCGTATCAAAACAATGATATCCGAGTTACGTTAAAGAGGGACTACTGTAGACACCCCAATCCGGACCTCGAAGGGTCTTTGTTCACCCCGATGATGAAATAAAGGAAACGGAACCTTTGCGAGCTTGAATGAAGGACTCCCTTAAACCCAAACAGATCCTCACCCCAAATGAACCAGCAGCCCAAAAGCCCAGAGAAAGCCCGAAAGCCCTGGAGCAAGCCTGTAATGCCGCGCGTGACATCTCTACACCGCACGACGTATCGAAATTTAATACGCCGCACGTGGTCATGAGCTTAGCTGCACGACATTTTAGGTAAAGTTCTGACTGGCTCAGAAAGCTGTCGGCCACGCCTATTTGAGCCACAGCTGCAATACGGCTCAACCGAAAGCACACTTCTGGCCCGCCCAGAAAATACCTCCAACTTTTGAAATTCAAAATCCAAGGCTCTTGCCTATAAATACACCCCTCCACTCAAGGGAAAAGGGCCTTTGATCACTATTATACCCTTTCTCTCTCTTCTTGCTTTCACACCAACTTTCCCATTTCCAAGCCTTGAGAATGTTGTTCTCAAAAGAAATTCTCTAGGCCTTTTACTCCATTTTTCTCTTCACCATTGAAGTTAGTTCCTTACTAACTTTGAGACCTCAACCACCCAATATACTCATCTACTACACACATCCAGACTTCTACTCTCTTTTTCAACCTTCCGACGTCCATCCGCCTTCATCAATACCCATTCAAGCTCAAGATCAAAGGTAAAAACCAAGTTTCCTTGGGCTAGGCTCTGTCCTGGCCCTGAGGGGACCTTTTTGTCTTCAGACTTAACCCTTTTGGTCAGGATCTGACCCAAAACCTCTTTTATAAAACAAAACCAGTGTTCTGTGCAGAAGTGTGCTACGCCGCACGGCGCTTTGAAGCGTCGCACGGCGTAGTAGACTCACACGCACGGAATTTCAAAACAATATTGTTTTCTTGTTCAAACTGTCTGGATCACGATCACCTGTTGTTGGATCTTTTCTGTATACCAAAAAGCAGTCCCAAAATGAGACCACATCTACAAGCCATGTCTTAAACTCCGTAGATCTTTTCAAAACAAGCAAACGTATCAAAAATAGTTTTCTTTTCATGGCTTGAAAGAATGGTGCAGATCCGAGATGATCTGACGACTGTGAGCTGCCTGAAGTTTTAAAATAACATCGTGAGATGTAATGGGTACACCGTACGAAGCTTTACAAAATAATGAAAGTTTGGTATCAAGATCGGAACCACACACGGCGTATCATTAAGCCTCGCGTTATAGAGCGATATGCCGCCTGACGGGAGATGGTGATTCAGACAGTCCGTTTGTATATCTTTCTTTGTTTATATTATCGCCATGCCATCTTTATCATCTCTGTACAGCAAGCACCACTAGCACGGCAACGTGTCATGATTCATCTTGTTCCCCTTTCCCTTTATGTGTTTTTAAGGTTTTCCGAATGGTATTAATCCCCCCCCCCCCAATTTAAAATGCTTAGTAGAGACCGGTTTTCACCGGACGAGCGAGGTGCTTTTCAACAAAACCTTCCCCGCTCGTAACTTGGCTCCCGGATCCAAAATCTCAATGGTTTCGCTAGACCAAAAGGCCTTTCTTTTCAAAACAAAACCCCTCGGTTCCTCGGATCATCCATCTCAAAAAATCCGGGTGGCGACTCTGTCTAAATCGCGCTTCGGGCGCGGGAGCCCACACTCTCCTTCAAGCCATAAGTAGAAAAACACTTTTAAATGCATTTGTTTATTCAGAATGACTATGAAAGTTCATTTGTGATAATGAAATATGGCTTGTAGATATGGTCTCATTCCGCAACTACAGATGACAAATAGGAACAGATCCAGTGAAGACGATCATGATCCAGACAGTTTGAACAAGAAAACAGCATTTAACTGAAATGCCGCACGTGTGAGTCTACTATGCCGTGCGACGCTTCAAAGCGCCGCGCGGCATAGCTTACCCAACACAGAGGGCTTGTTTTGCTTTATAAATATGATTTTCAGGCCAGATCTTAACCGAAAGGGGTTAAGCCTGACGATAGAAGGGTCCCCTCAGGGCCAGGGCAGAGCCCAGCCCAAGGAAACTTGGTTTTTACCTTTGATCTTGAGCTTGGATGAAGATTGACGATGGTGGATGGACGTCGGCGAGGTTGGTAAAGAAAAGAGAAGTATGGGTGTGTGTAGTAGATGGGTGGGTGGTTGGGGTCTCAAAGTTAGTAAAGGACTAACTTTAATGGTGAGTAGAAAAATGGAGCAAAATGCCTAGAGAATGTACGTCTTTTGATAGCAACATTCTCAAGACTTAGAAATGGGGAATGGGTATAAAAGCAAGAAGAGAGAGAAATGGTATAATGGTGATTAAGGGCCCTTTTCTCTTGAGTGGAGGGGTGTATTTATAGGCAAGAGTCATGGATTTTGAATTTCAAATGTTGGAGGTATTTTCTGGGCGGGCTAGAAGTGTGCTTTCGGATGAGCCGTTTTGTAGCTGTGGCTCAAATAGGCGTGGCCGACAGCTTTCTGAGCCAGTCAGAACTTTTCATGAAATGTCGTGCGGCTAACCTCATGATCGCGTGCGGCGTATTGATTTTTGATATGCCGTGCGGTGTAGAGGTGTCACGTGCAGCGTTCCAGGTCCAGTCCAGGGTTTTCGGGCTTTCTCTAGGCTTTTGGGCTTTTGGTTTACTTGGGCTGAGGATTTGTTTGGGGCCAAAGGAATCCTTCATTCAAGCTCGCAAAGGCTCTGTTTCCTTTATTTCATCATCGGGGTGGCCAAAGACCCTTCGAGGTTCGGATTGGGGTGTCTACAAAAACCCTAAACCTAATATACTCGACTGCAGAATTTCAAACGTCACTGTTCGCCCACCGCAGTCACAAGATTCAGGCAGCCACCAACCAAGCCACACCGCCAATCCGCAATCTTCAAACAACCAAGGACCACCACCAGCCAAACCCCAAAGATTAACGAAATTGACGGCCAAAACACCCTGATAGCCGCGGATGCTCACCTAAGCCGTTAGGCAAAAATCGTGGCGCCCAACAACGACACACGGTGGGAGACCATGCCAAAACCTGCCTCCCACCACCGCAAGACCACCATACCGCTAAGCAAACTCCGATTAACCCAACAGAAAAACCAGACGGGGAAAAACGGGAAGGGAAAAGCAAGATCGAGAACCGAGGACAACAAAAGGGATGGTTAAGAGTGAAATTTCACAGAGAAGTAGAGGAGGGGGTCAAGAAAAAAGAGAGGAGAGGGAGATAGAGAAAGGAACTGAGAGAAACGTTACCGAGGTTGACCCCGTCGCCGTCCGGAATCCCCAAAAACGACTGCCGAGAAACCGCCGATTCGGCCCCCATACATTGAATACCAATTTTTCTAGTATGCTTCCAACTGCAGTGCCGGAGCCAGAATTTTGGCCCGAGGGAGGCCGATATAAAAGAAGTATTTTTCATGCAAAAATGTACTCAATATATAGTGTAGCTTTGTGGTACATTAATATATCGAATGTATGGTGTAGGTTTGTAGCTTTGCGATTATTTTCTTCTATGAAATAATTTGAGAAAATTTTACTTAACAATGGAAAATAACTTCAAATTTTAGCTAGATCAAATCAAAATATTTCATAATTTTAGAGATTGCTATATTAATTATATACATAATAACCATATTACATGTAATATTAGTAAAATACTATAAATGTTGGGAGGGGCCAAGGCCACCCCGGACCCTTATATACCTCTTCCAGTGCTCCCAAGTAGTATGGGAGCATGATGCTCACATTAAATTCAGACCCTTATATTTAAAATGCAATGCAGTACTCTGTCCTCAACTCGTGGAGTGTTAGTCAACGTTTTTTCCCCCCTCTTAAAACCTAGCTCTTCGAGTTTGGGATAAAAAAAAAATGCATTGGTTTTTAAAATTTAAAATACAAAGTTACTACTTGATTCTAAAGGATATCGGAGCCTTAATTTCGATAAGAGTGTGTAACAATTTGAAATAAATGATGTAACATGCATGTTCCTTAGAAATAGAGAGTTGACATGCTCAAACTCAAATTAAGAGAGAGCCTTCCAAAACTGGTCATAATTGGTATTGCAGCCCATTCCTTATATCAAGAACAGCTTGGGTAGTGGGGACGGAAAATTGTCCCTAAGGAAGTATCCCGAGAGCTTACTTAATTCAGAGCTAAAGTCCTAACCTATTCTCAAGACAACTTTATATCTCTTAGTCATGATCATCACATATTTCGTGCCATTCCTGCAAGGCAAAAAGAATTGTAGAATTAAATATTTTAGCAATATGGTAAAGCCAAGCTCTGAGAACGAAAAACATATATTCTATTTTTTGGGAACGTCATATTTTTTAAATATAATGTTCTCTTGTAAAACGAATTTCATCGAAGTGAAGAATGATTCCTTTTTTTGAAAATGATTCCTTTTGAATAAATGGTTTTTTGCACTTTTTTTTAGATGGTTCTTTTTTATTATCGTCTCCTATCTTGCAAAAATAGAAACAAACTTTGGTAAGTACTTAAAAAAATATGCATAAATCATAGATAAAATGACTGGTTAGTACTAGCACACAAGAAATTTGGGATCTCCCAATGGTTTTTTTAGTAATGCTTGGAAAAACTATCACTATAAATGGTGTGTAGCGACGGTTTGCAAAATGTTACTAGAAACAGGACTATAGCGACGGTTTTTAATAACCGTTACTAAAAACTGGACTATAGCGACGGTTTCCAAAAACAGTTAGTATAAACCGGACTATAGCGACGGTTTTTAATAACCGTTACTAAAAAATTAGATTAAGAAAAATCTGTTTATAATATAGTATAAATATTAGTAGGTGCTTCATTTTACACAAGTGCTAGCTGGTTCGCGCGCGCGCGGACGAGAATGTGAGGTCATGCGTTCGATTCCTAGGTGGAGCAAAATTTGTTGCACACTGCCACGCGGGTGCCACGTACGCACCAAGCGGGCGACATGTGGATGCCACATCAACGCCACACGGGCGACACGGAGTTTACACGTCAGCACCACGCGGGTGACATGTGGGTGCCACGTCAGCACCACGTGGAGGACACGTGGTCATTACGTCCCACAATGGTGATTTATCAAAAAAAATTATTTTGTCTTTAGAAACGGTTATCAGCGTCGCTAAAGAAACCGTTACTAAAAAAAATCTGTACTAACGCTCGTCAAAACCGTCGCTATACCTCTACAGTGACGGATATCTTACGACGGTTGGTGAACCGTTGGTATAGCCTTTAGCGATGCTTTTTGTGTTCTTTAGTGACGCTTTTGACCGTTGCTAGATCCCAATTTTCTTGTAATGTAGGCACCATACGTCTTTTCAAAGAAATATATGAAAGCATGATCAAATAACATTGAAATAAAATCTGTGCAAGCACAAATGTAGATAATGTCGAAATAATGCACATATATCTGAGTGTGTTTCTCCTAAATGTTAGCAAAAAAAATTTCGTGAGATCTAAACAGATAAAAACTTGGATTGAACATGAGATATATTGTATGAAATGTGTGAAAGCATGATCAAATAACTTTGAAATAAATAAAAGACAACAAATATAGGAGTATAATATTATGATACAAATGAAAACTGCGTACACATTTTTATCAAATTCATATTTCATCCCGGCCGATTCGCAGTCCTACCCCTCTCCATGTGAGACTTGTATTTGCTCAATACCCCATCAATACCAAAATCAAAAGCATCTCTCGTTTTCAAGAATCGTTGATTCGGTTTCGCATACACAAATCTCGGTATATATTCTATTACTTTTTCTCTCAACCTCTCCACTTCCGCTCTCCCAAACCCTTCCAAGACTCTCCCGATATCCGTTCCGTTGCGCACATCGTTACGGTGTATAAAAACAGAGTAACTCTCGGGTTCACTCGGCAAGAATAACTCGTATTGCATGTAAGCGGTCCGCTCCCAGAAAAAAACCGGTATTGAACCGGCCAACATGCACTCGAAAACCGACTGTCCCGTGAATCCCGCCCCCCTCGGCTGGAGACAGAAATCGGAGTCGAGAAACGCTTCCATGACCGCCGTCTTCCCGTCGATACAGTTTTCCTGGCCGCAGTCAACGTGGCGGCACGCGGTTGACTCCTTGAGGCACTTGTTCTTTAAAACACCTCGGAAATCGTTCTCGATCCATTCGCGAGCGTCGCCGACGAAGGCGAAGAGGTGGTTCCGGCGGCGGCTCCGGACGAATCCCTGCCACCCGGCGATATCGGATTCTGACCTGGGGTGGAATGCGGTAGGGTAGGGTACAGCGATTTCCAAGTTGTCCCAAACGTTTCGCTCGATAGCCAGACGGACGACGTTTTCCATCGCCGGCAGATTGAGCAAGCTGGACCCCCACTCGGTGTCCGAAGCCTCTCTCGACCGTCGAAAATCCCATGTAATCCGTCCAAGCATGATGATATGATCGGAGCCCTTGGATCTCTTCCACCATTTCTGTTCCTGGAGCCACTTATTCAACTTCTCAGGATGCCAACCTCGGTCCGTCGCATTATAGCTGCCCCACGAGTACATTCTCAGAGCGATCCCAGCATAAAAGGGTATGTAGAACGCCGTAGCGGATTCTGGCTCTAGTGTTCGGCACTTGTAGTTCAGCATCAGGTTGTGGTACACCACCTCGCCCCAAGAAAGGTCGGTCCAGTACCACGCCGGGAGAATACTCTCCGGTACGATCCCGGCTAGCTCTCTGGCCGGAAGTCCGAAGCTGTTGTTTAAATTTGTCTTGGAACTGGTCAAGAGGTCGTTGTTGAATGTCGGGGGGAGATCGTAGACGTAGATGCGACGGGAATCGCAGGATTTGCGCGGCAATCTGCCGTAAGTGTTCGATGAGACATTTGAAAAGGATGGAGAGGGATTGTGGGTACGAGTAAGGTATAAGACGAGGGATACATGGAAAAGGATTACGAGCAAGAGTAAAGTGCGACGGATTGGAGTAAGGTTGGATAGGGATGATTTTACTCTGGATTTAAGGCTTCGGGATTTATTAGGCCGCTTTGTAGGGCTTTCGAGTTCGGTCGACTGGTTGCCGGAAACTGGAAGCAACATTGTACTGTATTATATATGGAGAGAGAGAGAGAGAGAGAGAGAGAGAGAGAGTGTTCTGAATCTTCTGATGGAGACTCGGTGAATGTATAGATGGAAAGGTGGTAATGTTTAAAGGAAAACTTCTATGATGCTCCCAAGTGGTATGGGAGCATCATACTCCCAATGAATTATAGCCATTGGATCGAAATTAGATAAATTCCAGCCCTTGGATTGAAATCCAAAACCAAAACTAGGGTGGTTTTGTTGAAAACGAAGTGGTTTTGACCAAAAAAACCGAGGATTACTTACCACAGAACATGAAACTTATACCATTTACTAAGGCAACACTTACCATTGTATAAGCTAACACTTACCACACAAACAGGCAACGCTTACTATAACCGGTTGGTCAGGTAACAAGTTGACATTGAGTAAAAAAAAAAAGGTATCTGATTTTTTGGCGGGAAAATTTGCAGATTTTAGGGATTTTTATATTAGAAGAATTATCTAAAAAATAGTGTTCATTTATAAATCTAGTTTAAAATTTTAATTGGTTATGAAAATATAAAATTTTGGAAAATATTTTCCATAATTTCCAAATGACATTATAAATGTATTTAATTGATTAATTTTTAAATAATCCTCTATTATAGATATATTTAAGTAACTTAGTTTTAAATATTATGGAAAAAAATAAGATAATTATTAATATTTTGATAGCTTACAAATTTAGTTAATATATATTATAAAATGACGCCACAAGTTGATTGTTACAACAACATTGTACGATAAATATATATTTTTTAGTAGTGATTGAATAATTGTGTAGAATTCTCTAGTATTTAATGAAAATAGGCCATTCAAATTCATTAATATAGTTTATAGTGATCAATATGATATATTTTACAAATCTAACAACTAATAGTGTTGATACTAATATATTTGGCAACGATCAATTAACGAGAATTGATTCATTTATAATTGATTGATCTGGTTATATGTTCAACCAATTGATCAAACAATTTGAATCGAAGTGGTAGTTAACAATGATGTTGAATGATAGTGATTAGTGAAAATTAATATAATTGGCTAAAGTAGGTTGACTAATGGTTATTTGATGGTTAACATTGATCCCTTAACAAATGAAGGAGTAAAAGTCTTTGAGGTTAACATTGATCACTTTGCTAATGTAAGAATAACCACTAGTGAACCAACAAATTGAAATATCTCATTTATTTGATCCTTTTTTCAAAGTAAATTTATTAATATGGTTGCTTTTATTTAATTTATCATAAAAGTAATACAATATATCCAAATAAAATTTAATGTGGTTGGTAATAAGACATTAATGGGTAATAAGACATTAATGGTGATATACATTAATGTATATCTACCCGTCATTAATGTCATACTTACTATAGAATAAAGATTACTTACCAAAGAATATGGCTAGAGATACCACAAAAACTGAATTTTTACGACGAACTAATATTCGTTGATAAAACTTACCATGTGGTTGACAATACTTACCATGAAATAAGGAAACAAAGACTATATCCTTAGACCAGTTTTACCACATAAACTTGTTGATGTTTTGTCAATTACCTTGTTTACCTACCACCAATTATGACATTAATGGTACTTGGTTTCTCCACACCTACCTTAAACCCTGCAAACTTATCCACTTTAACTCCTCTAACTCCCAGTCATCTCTCCTCTTGTCCAAAAAGCTCACATTCATCTCTTCTCTTGTCCAAAAAAAATGAAGATTTAAGAAGAACCTCCATAACAAGTTGAAGAAGCTCATCAAGTAAGTTTTTTTGAAGAATAAACTGAAATTAGTTATGATGATTACCTCATACCAACTTACCAAATGATCTTAAGTTGAAAAATCTCGAATAAGTGTTTCACAAAAATCTAATGAAGCTTCCCAAATGTTTATGTTTTTTATGGTTATACTTACCATTTTGTATGGCTTTTTATATATACCTCTTTTTATGGTATTTTTAATACGGATGAAAACCGTATTTAGGAAGTATCAGGATAATTTGTCCATTTACTAATTTTCAAACTTGAACTTTGTAGTCTGCTAACTGGTCAAGAAATCCCGAGAGTGTGCAAGCCCAGTTCCATGGCAGCAACGTTGGAGGATGGGAAGATAATTTCGGACAAGGATTGTGAAGGACAAATGTAACCTTTATTTGTATTAAGGCATTGAGTAGGGACAAAAAGTTTATTGTAATCTTTTAATTCAGTAAAACTAAGGCAATGATCTGGACAACAACTTATGTCAGTACAATTATTGAAATGGTAACAATGCCTAGATTCTAGTAAGCACACCCTGTATAAATGATAAGTAATGCTATGGAAATGAGAAGAGTGCCCAGATTTTTTTAAGTACTGTCATTGAAATGGTAAGAATTCCCAAATTTTAGTAAGCACGCCCTGTATAAATGGTAAGTAATGCTATGGAAATGAGAAGTACGCCCAGAAGATTTTTGTAAGTCTTGTTATTGAAATGGTAAAAATTCCCAGATTTTAGTAAGCACACCATGTATAAATGGTAAGTAATGCTGTGAAAATGAGAAGCACACCTAGATTTTTTGTAATTACGGTTTTGAGAGCATAACAATCTGTAGCTTAAACCAAAGCATAGCAGCCAGCAGCACAACACCTGGACAGCAGCAGCAGTTCAATAACAGTTAGCAAACAACAGCAGCAATAGAAAACTATGAGCATAGCAACAGCAACAGAAAACTGTCCAAAACAGTCCAGATCACCATAACAGCTGGCCATTTGATTAGATAACAGCAGCAAACAAGGAGCATAACAGTCAGCTGCTACTATTACAACGAGTTGTTACCATTACAATAGAATGATCTAAAGTGAAGGCAGTATTTGCCATATCAAGTTTACAACAAAAGCCACAAAGGCACCTCACATTCATCAAGTTTACATATGATTGAAATCAAGTTTACAACAAAAGCCACAAAGGCGCCGTGGTATCAAATTATCCTTCTAGTGTCGCGGTATTTTTCTTGAGCCTTTTGGATGACTTCATTCCTGATTACGTTCTCCCCACAAAGGATCAAGTCCAAAATCAAGTCGTTCCTACCCTCTTCAGAAGTGAATCTCAACTACATTTAACAAAATAACCAAATATTAGAAATAATGAGTGGTCCAAACGAATTGTAACTGTAAGATAAATAAAAAGACTAATTTTATACCTTAGCGGCTTCTTGCTCATTAAATTGCTCAAAATCAAAGTACTTCACAGTGTGCACACCACAATCATCGCTACCTGGGCTTTCCAATTGTCTCCCAAGGCTTTCCAATTGTCTCCCAAGGCTCATTAAATTGCTCAAAATCAAAGTACTTCAAATTGTCTCCCAAGGCTTTCCATTTTGCATGAATTTTGCTCATTGACTAAAATTATTTGAAAGAGTGCAAATCCTAGTTAGATATATTGACAATCCACATGTGGGTAACACAACTATAGAAAAATTTGTAGTTATCATTCGTTTTGATGAACTCTTCTTAGTCATCTTCGACTGTTCTTGGCTACAAAAAAATATTGTACATCAAATTGAATATCAAAAACACTAGGTTGCTAGAAGAACATAAACATTGATAATGATAACAAATAATGATAACATAAACTGTTCTTGTTTTGATGCATGAATTGGGTGTTCTTGAAGTAGCTCATCTATATCTATGAGGTTGACCTTGATTAGTGAGGTTTGATGTGAGTTACAAGTAGTTTGGAAGGATTCAAAAGTTTAAAATCGCAGGAAGAACAGGAGATGAAATTTCTGGAAAATCTGCAGGTTTGAGAAACCTTCTCTCTGACTTGTTTTTGGGGAATTTTTTTGAGGCAGTTCCTGAGCTCTGAAAATTATGAGATTTTTATTGAGAGTTCCTCTATGAGTTCTTTATCTATGGTAAAACTTTCGGGATCAGATTCGAAGTATTAAATTCTATAGAAATTCGTAACCTCACCGCGCGCAGTTTCGGAACTGTGCTGACTGTACAAACACGTGTTGGGGGAACGGCCATAATTTTTAGCTCGAGCGATGAAATTGTGATCCGATTTCTGATTTTCAAACTAGACTCGTAGACCTAAAAAAATGCATAAAGATTGTGTCCTAGTTATTCTTGTGCAAAGTCAGTTTTTGCGTTAAAGTTTATAGAACTGTAGATTCTGTGACTGTTTTCTTGAGACTAGTTATCTAACTTCTTTAAATCGTTTTCAAATGTGTTTAGGACCGCCATGGTTTCACTCACCCCATGGTTTAAATCGTTTCCTGACGAGGTACGCTGAAATTATCTGCCATGGTTTCACTCACCCCAACCCAAAACAGGAAACCCAACCCAATGTCTCGCACTCTAAAATTTTCTCTGCTACACTTGTATCAGTTCATAGATTACATATCTATACTTAATTGTGAGGCGAAGAAGCCAGATTGAGATTGGATATCCCTATAACAACCCACCACAAGGCTACGGTTACGGTGGCCCCCTGCCGTCCCAGCAATCCTAATCCGGCGGCCCCCCGCAATCCCAGCAAACCTACTCCTCCGCCCCATACGGCGCCCCACAACCACCCCCACCCACCCAAAACCCCTACACACCCCCACCGTCATCCACCCCCTACGCCGCCCCATCCGCTGAAGATAACTGATTAGAGTTTGAGAAAATAGAAGAAAAAAGAAGGGTTTGGCAATTCACAAAAGAGAAGAAAAAAGAAGGGTTTGGCAGTTCACAAAACCCAATCACTGTTACTATGGAAGCATAAAAAAAATTGCAATTTCTCTGCCTCCTACATTACGGTTTCAGAGAGAGAGAGAGAGAGAGAGTTACCTCGTCGTGGGCTGTGGAGGTCAAGAGGAGTAGGAGCTGTGGAGGAGGGGCGTGGAGGAGCTGCAGGCGTGGAGGATCTGCGGGCGCGGAGGTCAGGAGGCAGAAGGGGCGCGGAGGTCAGGAGGCGGAAGGGGGCGAGTTTTACTCTGGCGGAGGGGGGCGAGTTTGCATCGACAGAGAGAGGAGGGGGGAAAAGTTAGGCCTGGGTTTCACGTTTTTCCCTTTTCAGTGTAACCGGAGTAGGAGGTAGTGAGAGAAAGAGAGAAGAGAGACGATTTGATTTGATGAATGGCCAGGATTAAAAGGGATCACATCCTAGGGTTCAGAATTGATGGGAGTATCATGCTCCCAAAACCAGTGATTTTTGATGGGAGCATCATAGCCTGACCTTGTTTAAAGACTTTGACACGGTCACACGGAAACCTATGGTCCATGTGGAGATTAATTAATTAATTAAAGAGGCACTGCTAAACAAGTCGCTTATTTTTTATTGGTAAAAACTAAAAACACTGTTGGAAGAAATGATTACAATAGTAGTTTATTTCAAACCAGATCAGAGAATTAATTCAATGCAAGAGAAGGGTGTTATTGATCCTAACGAAATATTGACGGCTTATTTACCTTTTTGGTCTCCAAAGTATTAGCGAACTTCCAATTTGGTCCCCAATGTAAACATTTAACCAATTTAATCCCCAACGTTTGAAATTTGTGTCAAATTGGTCTTCCTCTCCAACGCCGTTTAGGCTCTCCGTCAAAAGTGGGGGCATTCTTGGTATTTCACCCCCTTGTGACCTCTGCCACCCTAAAAAACGTGAAACGTTTCATTACACCCCCCCCCCCCCCCAAGTCATTACAGCAGCCTTAATTCGTGATTCCTCATCCGTTCCGTAATCGCGATCCGTAATCTCGATATCTCTGACCACAAATTTCAAAATCTGGGGAAGCTTTGCATGAATCTACTACTCGATCAGCACTGAATATGGAACATCAAGAGTGGAATGAACAATGCCGAGGTATGCATCTCGATATCTCTTACCGTTGTAGAATTTGTGCAAAGCTTTTTCTTTGGTCGATTAAGTTATGGAGTGCGGTTTAGGCCCCATTGATGGCTTTATGTATATAAATCTGTGTAAAGCTATATAAATATAGGGGTGTGTGCTCAGTGTATAATATATGCATGTAGTGTATGTATATTTATGTCGAAATTTATATGGGTTTGTCCAGTTTACACGGATTTGGAAAAAGAATACAGTTTTTTAAAGGGTTTTACCTGTACCAAATTTTTTTGGGACGCATTAATTCTAGAGGTGTGGACCACCATTTTTGTTCTGTTTTAGGTATGATTTTGTGTTGTTAAATGGATGTACTTGGGCTTTTGTGTAGGGCCTTGTAGGGACCCTCCTTGTTATGCAATGGAATTCCACCATGGGGGTACATTTAGTTTTAGGCCCAAGAGGGTTTACACTGGGGGTAGAATTGACACAGTCCATGGGCTAGACCCTGACTATATTTCTTTGCTTGAGCTTAAAAGGTTGGGCCAAGGAGCTTGGATACCATTCTGGTGTGGGCTTTTACTATCAGATGCCTAGCCTTGATTTGGACAAAGGGCTTGTACCCTTGACCAATGACAAAGATGTTTACAAAATGTTGGACTATTTGGACAAGGGAAGGATTGCTATAGTGTATGTGGAGCACATAGGAGGACTGGAGTGTCATGATAGTGTAGCCCAAGAAACTGAAAATGTAACCCAAGAAACTGACCCAAATATGCAAAACAACTATGATTTTGGGTCCTTTAATTTTGATCCAGATAGTGAATTAGACTGTATTGAGCTTGATAAGCACCCAATATTGTAGATATTTGGTGCGCCTAGTCCCGTTTTATGTCCTTTGTTTTCTGTTTAGCTGCCTTTTGTAGTGTTTTTGCGCGTAAGATTTTCTATTGAGCATTTCAGGTTTACGCGAATAAGTGGGCTTGTTTTGATAATTGGACAAACCTTGAGGGTAAGCAAGTAGGCGGTGCCTTGAAGGATTCTTCCGTCGGGTGTCAAGACAAGGCAGAAGGGCTTGAGCTGCCTGAAGAAGACACGGTATCGATACGGCAATCAGCGTATCGATACGGTTTGAAATCAGAAGGAATTCCAAGCTTCAGCATATCGATACGGAAATCAGCGTATCGATACGGTTCGAAAACAGAGCCATTCCCGGGCTTCAGCGTATCGATACGGTTCATCTACGGAGAAACTTGGATTTTGAAACAAGACAGCTCGGTATCGATACGGGATTGGAGTTTCGATACGGGAGAAGACCGACTTACGTTTTTGACAGCTGTTAACTTTCTTTAAGTGGCAAGTTACCACTTTATGCGTAGAAAAGATATTTCTGAGGAGAGAGAGAGTCTCTTGTATATAAATAGGACCACCTTTCTCCCTCATTTGTATCTAGCTAATTACTTTCCTTAAATTTTCGTCCATTAATGTCTTGTTGAGTTTCAAAGCTTTTCTAGCCTAAATTCCTTAAGAACCTTGGTAAGTTTGAATTGTTTGTTAATTTTCCAAGTAATAAAGTTGTTGCTACGGTTTAGATCCTTAATAATATCTAGTTCGTTTTCAATTCTATCGGTTTAATATGTTTATCTTTCCTAGCATAATTTCTAGTCTTTTCAATATGTGTGAGTAGTCGTTTGGCTAAGTCTTGGGCTAATCTATCCCAAGGACTTAGGTAGTTATTCGATTCTCAAATCTTCGGGCTTAAAATCATGGGTTTCGGAATAGAGCCTAACTTGTATTTTTGGTCTAAACTAGGGGTGTAAACTACTTGGTAAGGTGTTTAGTCAAGCGGTCTTGGCAAGCGGCTTACCAAGGGATTGTGGCCTCCTATGTGTTTGATAAAAGTCTTCAATCAAGTTGGTTCGCCTCCGGCCAATCTCATCTTGTGACAAACGTAGTTTTAAAGTTAAATCTTCCGGGCAAGAGCGCGCGGTCGTGACTCTTGCTTGAGTTATCATTGGGAATCGGTAACGGCCTTAGTCACGGGAGAGAAGATCCCTAGACTTGCCTTTTTAAGTTCATTAAAACTCATTTCTAGTCTTTCGTTTTAGTTTTTACTCCGCTCAAAGGAAAAACTCAGTTGGCCGTCTCAAACGCCACCATCCATTACATAAACCTTCAATCCAATCTAAGCTGAATTCGATTCCTTGTGGGTACGATCCCGGACTTCCGGATATTATGCTTCCAACGACTTAGTCCTACGCTTGGGGTTTAAAACCTTATCGAAGGCAAGGTTTACGGAGCTAAGCATTTTTGGCGCCGTTGCCAGGGATTCTTATTATAGCTTATTTTGGAGGATCGACAAACCATTGTAAGTACTCCGTTTATTTTCTTTTCTTTTGTGTGTTGAACTCAACATAGCGGATACCTCTAACTGAGCCATCAATTCGACTTGAGGTTTAACGAAGCTAAGTTGAGCGTCAATTGCCCTTTTTATTGCTTTACTTTTTAGTTGTTGAACGTGGCGGTGGCATAACCCCACCGAATTTTGTGTTAAGAACGAGGCGGCGGCATAGCCCCTCTAGTCTGTTTAATTAGTTTGTGCAAGGTGTATGCTCAACGTTTATCGTAGTCCTTTATCGAAACGGTTGCATCGCTCTGTTTCTCCTCCGAGGGTTCGTAATATCACTCAGGCATACTCTCCACCACGTGAGTTATCACCTCTGTTAAGGCCAATGGCAGATCAACCACCAGCCCGTACGTTGATCAACCACCAGCCCGTACGTTGCGTGATTACGTTGCGTGATTACCTAACACCGGAAAGAGGTCCGCATGTGTCACCTATAGCTATTCCGAATTGTACCGCTGCCAATGCATTTGCTTTCAAGCCAGAATATCACCGGGTTATACCAGAGTTTCGGGGCCGTGAACTTGAGGATCCTTATGCTCATATTCGGGAATTCGAGACCATTGTTAGCACATTCGTGACGGGGCCGGGACAGCTTGACCAAGCCCGTTTGAAATTGTTTCCTTTCTCACTCAAAGACAAGGCCAAGCAATGGTTCCATTCCTTGAAGCCTCGCTCCTTGCTAACTTGGTCTGAGGTTCAGGATGTGTTTACAACTAAGTTTTTTCCGGTTAGCCGAACCAAGCTTCTTATGGACCAAATTCAGAATTTCAAGCAGAAGGATGGGGAGGTCTTTTACAAGCTTTGGAAAGGAACAAGGATTTGCTCGCGGTCATTCCACACCACAATCTTCCCATGTACTTAGTGATCAACCATTTCTATTTGGGTTGTGATCAGCAGGCCAAACAACTTCTTGATACGATGGGAAGCGGTGACTTTATGGGGAAGAATCCCGATGCCGCTTGGGAGTTCTTAGATGCTTTGGCGGAAAGGGCTCAAACTTGGCAATACATAGATCCGGGTGATCAAGCTATGAGGAATCAAGGACCGGGTGGCTCCGGCAAGTTCTCGGTGAACGAGCATAATGTTTTTGAGACAAAACTAGATGAGCTATCGACAAAATTGGATAAGATGAAGTTGGACGCGGTTCACGTCAAGGAAGTGAAAAAGGTTCGACAAATGGAGGAAGTGTGTGTGATTTGCGAGACCATGAGCCATTCTACCAATAATTGCCTTACCATTCCCGCCCTTCGGCACCATTTTAGTCAACTCCCTCCGGAAGAAGCATGTGCATTGAACCAACGTTGGGATCCGTATTCCAATACTTACAATCCGGGGTTGCGGTCTAATCCGACTTTCCATTGGAATAATCAGAATGAAGCGGGTTCTTCATCAACTTCACAAGCACCTCCTCCCGCTCAAAATCAGAATTGGCGACCACCCCAACTCCAAGGTCCACCACGGTTTCCTGCAATTCAAGGTCCCCCCGGTTTTCAACCCCCGGGACAATTTCAAGGGCAAAATCAGTTTCAACAACCACAACCATTTCCTCCGCGGCGATCTTTGGAGGATACTATGAATACGTTCTGTCAGATGCGAATAACCACCAACGAGCAAACCACTCAAGCAATGAATGACTTTTGGAATCAAATGGGTAAATTGACTACGGCCATTGGTGTTTTACAACAAGAGAGAGGAAAACTCCCTACTCAACCTGTGGCCAATCCACAAGGCCAACACTTCGCGCAAGGCTCTTCGGTGCCTTTCCCCGAGCAAGCGAAGGCCATTATCTCTTTGAGGAGTGGGAAGACGGTGGACAATGCTCAAGTGGAGCCGCCGGTCGCTCCTAGTTTCCTACCTTCTCCGACACCGTCAAAGCCAACTATACCAAGTGAGGAACCTCCCAAGCAAGCTCCTTCGGAAGAAGAGAAAGGAAAGTCAAAGGAGGGAGATGTCCCACAAGCTTTCACTGTTCCCGCCCCTTATCCCAACCGCTTAAGGACGCCGGCAAAGCCAAATCTCAATACCAATATCTATGATGTGTTAAAGCAAGTAACCGTCAACCTCCCTTTGATCGATGCTATCAAGCAAATTCCGTCCTATGCCAATGGAAGCTCCAAGTGCAAAAGAAGGTGTTTTTGACTGAGCAAGTTAGTTCACTTTTCGAATCAACCCTTCCACCCAAGTATAATGATCCGGGGTGTCCTACTATTTCCATCACTATAGGGGCAAGGTTGTTGAGAAAGCTTTCCTTGATTTGGGGGCGAGCGTTAATCTTTTACCATTCTCGGTTTATGAACAACTTGGATTGGGTGAGATGAAGCCAACTCGGGTGACTTTACAATTGGCGGATAGGAGTATTCGAATTCCCAAGGGGATGGTCGAAGATGTGCTAGTTCAAGTCGACCAATTTGTATATCCGGTTGACTTTGTGGTTCTAGACACTTGTCCGGTACCGGCGGCTCAATCATCCGTTCCAATAATTCTTGGACGACCTTTCTTAGCAACATCCGATGCCGTGATTCATTGCCGGGATGGTCGACTCAACATGAGTTTTGGTAATATGAAGATGCAAGTTAATATGTTCCATGTCGGGAGCCACATGGGGGATGATGAGGATGTTTATGGAGTGAGCATGATCGATTCACTTGTCCAGGACCATGTCAATGAGTTCATTTGCAAAGACGAGTTGGAAATAGCACTCACATCCGCCGAGGTCGATTTTCTTGATGCACCCGAAGTGGCGTATATGTGCTCCTTACTAGATGAGGAGGAGGTGTGCGGGATTACCCCGTGGATTCCGAAATTTGAGGAGTTACCCCCTATTGAGAAGCGAGCCGTCCCGTCTAATGTGGAACCACCAACGCTCGAGCTAAAGCCGCTTCCGGATACACTCAAGTATGCCTATCTTGGCGATGGCCAAACATACCTGGTTGTGGTATCCTCTGCTCTAAGCAAACTTCAAGAGTTGGAATTGCTTGTTTTGTTGCGGAAGCATTCTAAGGCAATCGGATGGTCTATAGCCAACATTAAGGGTATCGAAGCATCCCTTTGCTCCCACCATATTTACCTAGAGGATGATGTCAAGCCATCTCGCCAACCTCAACGGCGATTGAACCCAATATTGAAGGACGTCGTGCGAGCGGAGGTGCTCAAACTCTTGAACGTCGGCATAATTTATCCGATTGCGGATTCTAAGTGGGTTAGCCCAATACAAGTGGTACCAAAGAAGTCCGGGGTGACGGTAGTGAGAAATGACAAGGATGAACTTATCCCAACGCGTGTCCAAACCGGTTGGAGAGTGTGTATAGACTACCGAAAGTTGAACGCAAGTACAAGAAAGGACCACTTTCCTCTTCCCTTCATAGATCAAATCTTGGAGAGGGTGACCGGCCACAAGTTCTATTGCTTTTTAGACGGGTACTCCTGTTATAATCAAATAGAGGTGGCTTTGGAGGACCAAGAGAAGACAACGTTTACGTGTCCATTCGGGACCTTTGCTTATCGTCGTATGCCGTTCGGGCTTTGCAATGCCCCCGGTACCTTCTCAAGGTGTATTATGGGCCTATTTAGCGACATGGTGGAGAAGATCATGGAAGTGTTCATGGACGGCTTCTCCGTTTTTGGTGATTCCTTCGAAGCTTATCTTACCAACTTGGGGCTCGTATTGGCCCGGTGTGAGGAAAAGAACTTGGTCTTGAATTGGGAAAAATGTCACTTCATGGTGACCGAAGGCATCGTGCTTGGCCATATTGTGTCATCTAAAGGGATTGAAGTAGATCGGGCCAAGATTGACTTAATTGGGAACCTTCCGACGGACATCCGATCCTTTTTGGGGCATGCCGGGTTCTATCGCAGGTTCATAAAGGATTTTAGTTCCATTGCTCGACCATTGTGCCATTTGCTCATGAAGGATGTGCCATTTGAGTGGACACCGGCGTGTGAGGCCGCGTTCGCCAAACTCAAGTCAAGTCTTACCTCGCCACCTATCGTGCGGTCTCCAGATTGGGAGTTACCATTTGAACTTATGTGTGACGCGAGCGACTATGCCGTAGGAGCGGTGTTGGGACAACGCCAAGGGAAGGAGCCATATGTCATTTATTACGCTAGCAAGACTTTGAATTAGGCCCAAATGAATTATTCGATTACCGAGAAGGAGTTGTTAGCTATAGTCTTCGCACTTGACAAGTTCCGTTCTTACCTAGTTGGAGCCCCGATCACCGTGTACACCGATCATTCCGCCCTTAAATACCTTTTCACGAAGCAAGATGCTAAGACGAGATTGATTAGATGGATTTTACTCCTACAAGAGTTTGACCTTACCATTAAAGACAAGAAGGGTGTCGAGAATGTGGTAGCTGACCACTTGTCTCGATTGGAGTTCGAAGACCACACTTCTCACATTCCTATCGGTGACTCTTTTCCCGATGAGCAACTTTTTGCAATCTCCATAACCCCGTGGTACGCCGATATTGTGAATTACTTGGTTACCGGCTTGATGCCTGCTCATTGGAATGTACAAGCGAGGCGTCGATTTTTAGCGGAAGTGAAGCGTTTCTCTTTTGACGATCCGTATCTGTTTAAGTATTATGCGGATCAAATCATCTGGAGGTGCGTTCCCGACTCCGAACATCGGAGTACCATGAACTTTTGCCACACGGAGGCTTGTGGCGGCCATTTCTCTTTCAAGAAAACTTCAGCTAAAGTTTTGCAATGCGGTTTCTATTGGCCTTCCTTGTTTAAGGACACGTTCGAGTTTGTTAGGACTTGTGAACGGTGTCAAGCCTTGGGGAAGATCACTCGGCGCAACGAGATGCCCCAAAATCCCATCCTAATCATTGAAGTTTTCGATTGCTGGGGCATAGATTTTATGGGGCCCTTTCCTACATCATTTGGCTTCCTTTACATTGTGCTTGCCGTTGATTATGTTAGCAAGTGGGTAGAGGCGATCCCAACTTGCACCAATGATGCCCAAGTCGTAGTTGACTTTCTCCGGGAGTACATATTGGCACGGTTTGGGATGCCAAGAGCAATCATTAGTGACCAGGGCACGCATTTCTGCAATCGGTCATTCGCTGCCTTAATGAAGAAGTATGCAATTGTGCACAAGGTCTCAACGGCTTATCATCCTCAGACTAACGGACAGGCCGAGCTAGCCAATCGGGAGATAAAAGGAATTCTGGAGAAAACGGTTAATCCTACCCGCAAAGATTGGTCCCTTCGGTTGACCGACGCCTTGTGGGCTTACCGTACTGCTTATAAAACGGTGTTGGGAATGTCGCCTTATCGTGTCATTTATGGAAAGCCTTGCCATCTTCTGGTGGAATTGGAGCACAAAGCTTATTGAGCGATAAAGAAGATGAACGCCTCCATTCCGCTTGCCGGTGCTAAGAGGAAGCTTCAACTCAATGAACTTGAGGAGCTAAGGTATGATGCTTATGATCGCTCTAGTTCATATAAAGCCAAAGTCAAGGCCATGCATGATAAAAACATTCTTAGAAAGGATTTTGTGATAAGCCAAAAAGTGCTTTTGTACAATTCTAGATTGCATGTGTTTGCTGGCAAGTTAAGGTCCCGTTGGGCCGGTCCTTATGTTGTTAAATTTGTCGCTCCTCACGGAGCCATAGAAATTGAGAATGAGTCCAATGGGAATGTGTTTAAAGTGAATGGACAACGGCTTAAGTCATTTCTTGGTTATATTGAAGTTGGGGAGCCCGATGAGGAATTGGGCACTCCCGTTTATTCCGATGCTCTTGTTTTTTAGGTTGGTTTAAACTATGTTTGCACGGGGAGCGAAAGCGTAACCGCTGAACTTAACTGTTTGTTGGACCCGGCCCCCGGGTAGGGGGTACCCACCATTGACTTGGGTATTTGTAGCTTCGCACGCCGCTACTAAAACAAGGATCGTGTGCCCAGCTCGGTTAGTAAGGGCAATGTTTAGTTTTTGTACATATTAGCTTGTTTACCTCGTTCTGGGATTTTTACACTATGAGATTTCACTAATGCATCATTGTTAGGGCTTTAATAAGTTTACCGTTAATGATCCATGCTTTCTAGATATGTCCCTATCGGGGGTAGTTTAGGTCTGTGGGTGAGGTTTGATATTCCCGTGCTTTGGCGCTAGGCTCTGTCTTGTCTCACCTTGTTTAGATCATAGGGAACGCAGGGCTTAACTGCTTGGCGAGGTCAAGCGGTGAATTTTACTTCAGGCATGATGTAACAAACTTGACGGTCTAGTATAGCCACCCGTGTCTTACCTCGCCGGTGAGACTCGGGAAGAAAAGTATGACTCGTAAGATTGCGTGAAAATCGGGTGGTGTCCTTTTTGTTTACTTTTGGTTGTTGGCGCCCGGATAACACGAGCCGGGCGGTTCTAATGTCCATTGTCTTGTGGAAGGTCTTTCTCTTAAGTCTTGTAGGGTTTATGTGCTACCACGCCAGCCTTGGTAGCTTGGGTCTAACACTGGGGTGAATGAGGCATTCAGGAGCCCTAAGCATGGGTGTGGCTTTGCGCCGCGGTTGTAAGGCCGATAAAGCTTTGGATATGGCCCAGCGTGACTAGCTGTGGTTCCGAGTGGTTCTGGAAGCATCAAACCTGACTGGAACGGGCAATTGACATCAAAGCCTCCAACTTGGTCGAGGTATCAGGGGGTTGACATTCCCCCGTAGGTAACATCTTTTGTTCCCTCTCCATGCGTTATTTTTCATGCTATGGGGGCATAGCATATCTTAAGTTGGGGGGAGGGTTATATATATGCTATATATGTTTTTTTGTTTTTCGGTTAACTTTTTTCATTTTTAGTAGAACAATCCTTCCGTTATTACAAAATTAGTGGATTAAAACAACTTGGCACATGCTCATGAAGTGTTGTTTTGCAAGAGTTCGTTAACGCAAATTTTGTATACCACAACTTGCATGAATGGACTAAGGTGGAATTCACGACGTTCGAGTATGTTTTGATTAAGTTTGGCTCATATCCCATTTTTGTTATTCTTGCATTCATAGTTAGATAAATAATCTCATGTTCATGCCTAGATACGTGTGTTGTCTAATTTGAATCGAATTTGGAATCTATAGCGCATTTAGGATATGATACAAGGCATTTTTTTTTGTATGATCGAGCCACATATGAGTCTCATTTGTCCTTTTGAATAAGCCAAGTCCGAGTCGTTCCTACTTTTAACCTTAGGAAACCGGATGTTTGGTTGGATTTGATTGCTTCTCGGTGGCTGAATTACTGGTTTCTCGTGGTTTCAACAATGCTTTGGGTGTTTGTGAGTTGCATATGGGCGTTGGAATGAGCTAAAAGGGTTAGAAAATGAGGAGTGCAGGGGAAGCAGAACCGTATCGATACGGTGTTCTGAGTATCGATACTCCATCACAACAGAAGGTTTTTGAGGCTTCAGCGTATCGATACGGTTTTCTGCGTATCGATACGGGTCATCTACGAGTTGCAGGGGAAGCAGTCTCAGTATCGATACTGTGTGAGCGTATCGATACGGTTCAATAATCTGGGTTTTTAAAACAGATCGGGGCTTGACCTTTGTCATTCCAAACACCTCTCTCTCTTTCTAAACCTCCATAGCCGCCGCCCCTCTCACCAACCCTAACCCCAAAACCTCCAATCCACCACCAAATCTCACAAATCCTTCACCAAAGTCACTCCAAATCACCTTCTCTTCAAGATTCAAGCAAGGAATCGAGGGTTTCAAGCACTATTCACCAAAAATCAAGGTATTTCGAAACCCCTCTCTCTCTCTCTCTTCATTTTTCCTTGTACCAACCACCAAAAACCCACAATACTTCTATATTTCTACCTTATAAACCACCTACAACCAATTCCTACCACCAATTTCACCCCCACTTACCAAAAGTCCGAAACCATAACTTCCCCTGTCCAAGTTCCGAAATTTTCAAGGAAATTTTGACAATGCCGAGGCTTAAGAGGGCTGCTAATAAACCTCTAAGGGTCCCGGTTGCCAATGTGGCATCCTCCTCTCGCCAAACCAAAATTCAGGAGGAGGATGAGGTTCTTCGAGATTTTGAGGAGGAGGAAGAGATGATGGCTAATCCAGAGTAGAACCAGGTTGGTTCAAGGAGGAAACGGACCTCGGATGAGGTAAAGGCTGACAAACAAGCAAGGTGGGAAAAGAGTTTCGTAAAGCGGGGGGTGAAGAACGAACGGCATGTCGATGTGCAAAGCCTTGGGCCGAATCATATCTGTGTTCGGAGGATCACCGAACAAGGTTTGGCTTACTTCTTTCGTCAAAATCCGGGTTATATTAAGGGAATGGTGACTGATTTCTATAAAAATGTGAAAGTCCCTGAGTTGGGGAAGATGTTTGATAAGGGTGCCCGGATCACTTCTAAAATAGGTCGGGTTACCGTTGTGGTAGACCCTAATATCATTGCTAGGGCTATAGATTATATACGACCCCCTGCTGCGTCTATTAATTTGCCGAGGGAAGATTATGCCTCGAGGAATGAAGTGAATCAGGCTTTGTACACAAACCCGGCGGAAGCTAAACGGCCCCATGTTCCGGGAAAATTTAAAGAGGAATACCGTCTGATTAACCAATTTGTGCATTATAACTTGAACCCAAGGGGCACCGAGAACAAGCCGGCGAAGTCCGAGGGTGAGATGCTTTACTCTTTTATGGATCCTGGAACCGTGAAGGATTGGTCTAAATACATTTTCCGTCAAATGGTGGAGTTTAAGTCCAATGCGCCAACTTACACGAGGATGCCATACCCGTGCATGATAACCAAAATTTGTACGGAAAAGGGTGTTCCGAGATAGAATTATGAGGAGTGGGGAAAACTTGAGCCAGGGATTCTGAATAGCACTAGTTTGACAAAGAGTGTGTCACAGACAAGGGGAGCTGGAGGAGCTGAGGGTGTGCTAGGTGGGAGTTACCTTACTACAATGCCTCCCAAACGTGCCAAGCAATCAGTGTGGCAAAAGCTGCTGTTCTGCCAGGGAGTGGCAACAATGAATAGCCACCGCAAGCTGAAAAAGGAAATCCGGGAGAATGCTAGGAGGCAGGAGAGGATCGACCACAAGTTGGATTACATGTTGTCAAGGCAAGAGGGGTCTACTAGTGAGCCATATGCACCGCCACCGGTTGTGTATGCCGAGGACAGTGATGATTTTGGAGAAGAGGAGTCGGAGTCAGGAGATGAGGGGTAGTTGGAGGTTCTTGTTAAAAGCCCTAAACTTGGTCGGGGTGCGTGGTGGTTGACAGCCCACCTATCCTATCTTGTTTTTACTTTCATTAGTTTAGTTCGTATCTAGTAGTTTTAGGAAGCTTTTGTTGACGCCTGTATGTGGCCATTGACTGGGTGTTTTGTAGTCGGTGATGGCCAAGGGTAGTTAAACCAAGCAAGCATATGGCCGTCACCCGTTGTTTGCTAACCTTTCTTTTGTTCATCCAAGGTCAATATTAGCTAATGAAGTCCTTCGTTGATCTATAGTGCGCTTTCATTCCGTTTTGATTCAACTATTGACAATTTGCATATTTAGTGTGTGGCATGCTTCCCTTTCGTACTTTAGCTTTAGGCTTTGTGTCACGGAATCTGTTTAAAGGTGCTCTCCTCATATAAGGCATGGTTTTTGTTTTTCTCCATTGCCTAGCTTCGAGCCCTTTTTCCTTGGGGATATGTTTTGTAGCGTGCAAATGCATATGTGTTGACCGTATCCCCCTTTTTGATAAGGATACGGATTTTCGTACTTGGTTTGGAACGTGCTCATTGCTTAGTTATCCATCTAAGTTTTCAGCTGTTAGTTGCGAAGGTTAAATAAATTTGCTTTTGGAACTTTTGCTAGTTGGATACGGAATGCGCATGTGATGAGTTGTTTTATCGGAAGGATTGATTAGTTAGTTTAATAGTAAGTTTTTGTTGCTCGGGACTAGCAACGCTCAAGTTGGGGGGTGTGATAAGCACCCAATATTGTAGATATTTGGTGCGCCTAGTCCCATTTTATGTCCTTTGTTTTCTGTTTAGCTGCCTTTTGTAGTGTTTTTGCGCGTAAGATTTTCTATTGAGCATTTCAGGTTTACGCGAATAAGTGGGCTTGTTTTGATAATTGGACAAACCTTGAGGGTAAGCAAGTAGGCGGTGCCTTGAAGGATTCCTCCGTCGGGTGTCAAGACAAGGCACAAGGGCTTGAGCTGCCTGAAGAAGACACGGTATCGATACGGCAATCAGCGTATCGATACGGTTTGAAATCAGAAGGAATTCCAAGCTTCAGCGTATCGATACGGAAATCAGCGTATCGATACGGTTCGAAAACAGAGCCATTCTCGGGCTTCAGCGTATAGATACGGTTCTCTGCGTATCGATACGGTTCATCTACGGAGAAACTTGGATTTTGAAACAAGACAGCTCGGTATCGATACGGGATTGGAGTATCGATACGGGAGAAGACTGACTTACGTTTTTGACAGCTGTTAACTTTCTTTAAGTGGCAAGTTACCACTTTATGCGTAGAAAAGATATTTCTGAGGAGAGAGAGTGTCTCTTGTATATAAATAGGACCACCTTTCTCCCTCATTTGTATCTAGCTAATTACTTTCCTTAAATTTTCCTCCATTAATGTCTTGTTGAGTTTCAAAGCTTTTCTAGCCTAAATTCCTTAAGAACCTTGGTAAGTTTGAGTTGTTTGTTAATTTTCCAAGTACTAAAGTTGTTGCTACGGTTTAGATCCTTAATAATATCTAGTTCGTTTTCAATTCTATCGGTTTAATATGTTTATCTTTCCTAGCATAATTTCTAGTCTTTTCAATATGTGTGAGTAGTCGTTTGGCTAAGTCTTGGGCTAATCTATCCCAAGGACTTAGGTAGTTATTCGATTCTCAAATCTTCGGGCTTAAAATCATGGGTTTCGGAATAGAGCCTAACTTGTATTTTTGGTCTAAACTAGGGGTGTAAACTACTTGGTAAGGTGTTTAGTCAAGCGGTCTTGGCAAGCGGCTTACCAAGGGATTGTGGCCTCCTATGTGTTTGATAAAAGTCTTCAATCAAGTTGGTTTGCCTCCGGTCAATCTCATCTTGTGACAAACGTAGTTTTAAAGTTAAATCTTCCGGGCAAGAGCGCGCGGTCGTGACTCTTGCTTGAGTTATCATTGGGAATCGGTAACGGCCTTAGTCACGGGAGAGAAGATCCCTAGACTTGCCTTTTTAAGTTCATTAAAATTCATTTCTAGTCTTTCGTTTTAGTTTTTACTCCGCTCAAAGGAAAAACTCAGTTGGCCGTCTCAAACGCCACCATCCATTACATAAACCTTCTATCCAATCTAAGCTGAATTTGATTCTTTGTGGGTACGATCCCGGACTTCCGGATATTATGCTTCCAATGACTTAGCCCTACGCTTGGGGTTTAAAACCTTATCGAAGGCAAGGTTTACGGAGCTAAGCAGAGCTACAAGATGTTAACTTAGAATCTGGTGGGGATGCTTTGGGGAATTTTGATATTGACATTCCAGATGTGAATGTTGATGACATTGGATTTAATTTTCAACCTGACGTAGATGGAGTGCCAAAGGATTGTGTTAATGATGTTGAGATCATAGATGGAGAAGATTACAGTGATTCATCAAGTGATGATGTATATTACAGTGACCATTCCTACGAAGAAGAAGATGATGATGGATTATATGAGACATATGTTGATCAGAATGAAGAATTTATGGGGTTAAAGGTCACTGCAGAAGAAGAAATTGGGTTTGATGGGAATGGTGATGGGTTTGATGGGAATGGGAATGAGATTTTGCTCAGTGATGATGATTCCAAATATGGTTCAGAAAATAGTTATTACACCTCGAGTGATGAAGAAAATAGTCATAGGAGGAAACACCACTTGAAGAACTTTAGGCCTGAAACTGATATGGAAGATCCCCAATTCAAGGTTGGGATGTTTTTCAGTACCCCTCAGGAGTTCAAAGCAGCTGTTAAACAACATGCAATTAAGCACCAAAGGCAAGTGAAGATGGTCAAGAATGATAAGAGGAGGATTAGAGCCAAGTGTTTTGGTTCAATTGATCCAGAGAATCCATGTAAATGGGTGGTATATGCAGCTAAAGTTATGACTGAATCTACTTACCAGGTCAGAACCTACAAGCCCATACACAAATGTGGGAAAACCTACTCCAACAGGAATGTTACCTCAATTGTCATTGCTAAGAGGTATATGGATGATTTAAGGATAAATCCAGGGATGCCTATTGCTGCCTTTAAAGAGAGAGTGAGAAAGGAACTCAAAGTTGATGTTTCTAGGAACCAATTGTACAAGGCAAAGAGAAAAGCTGGTAAGCTCATATATGGTAATGATGTGGAACAGTATGGGAGACTGTGGGACTATTGTGAGGAGATAAGGAGGTCCAATCCAGGCTCAACTGTGGTAATGGATGCACCATTAGATGAAGTGACTGGCCAACCAAGGTTCAACAAGTTGTACATTTTCTTAGCAGCTGTGAAGAGTGGGTATCTAGGAGGTTGCAGAAAGATAATAGGTGTAGATGGCTGTCATTTGAAAGGGGAATACAGTGGACAGCTCCTCACAGTAGTTGGTGTGGATCCAAACAATGCAATGTATCCTATGGCATGGTGTGTGGTGGAGATTGAGAACAAGGACACATGGACATGGTTTCTTACACTTCTGAAGATGGACCTCAATATTACAGAAGCCAATGAACATGAATGGACATTCATCAATGATAGACAGAAGGTAATCTGACTCCTGATTTTTTGAATTTCATATTTGGTAGTTTTCAGTATTGTTGGATACTTATGTCATAAATACTATTTGCAGGGATTGTTGCCAGCAATTAATGAAACCATGGTCAGAGCAGAGCAGAGGTATTGTGCTAAGCACATACTAAGCAACTTTCAGAAGCAATTCAGAGGTCTATCCCTTGAAAACAAGTTCTGGGAATGTGCAAAGGCATCCCATGTAGCAAGATTTCATGATGCAATGCAGAATTTGAAGGAAGAAGACCCTGCAGCTTATGAATGGTTAGCCAAAATACCCTCAAGTCATTGGAGCAGATCACATTTCAGGGAAATAGTGAAATGTGACATGGTGTGCAACAACTTGTGTGAAGCATTCAACAGAGCTATATTGGAAGCTAGGGATAAGCCAATCATAGAAATGTTGGAGTGGATTAGGTGTTATTTGAGCAAAAGGATGGTGATTAGAAGAGAGTGGATCAAAAAATTCAGTGATGAGCTCTTGCCTAACTGTTATAGCAGGTTGGAGGCATTGAAGGATAAGGCAGCACCTTGTCAAGCTGAATGGTTTGGTGATTTCCAATTCCAAGTCAGATGTGGTGAAGGGGATCAATACACTGTGTTTCTAGATTTACAGTCTTGTAGTTGTAGAAGGTGGGACTTGACTGGGATACCTTGTGTCCATGCCATTGCAGCAATCCAGGGGAGACATGAGAGAGAAGAAGAATTTATACATTCTTGTTATTCCAAGTCCAGTTACAGGAAGGCATACCAACCATTGATCAACCCTATTAATGGCCATAAAATGTGGCCTAAAATAGGTCACACACCAGTTATGCCTCCTGAGGGAAGGAGAAAACATGGCAGACCAAAGAAGAAAAGAATTAGGGCCCCAGAGGAATATCTGAATCCAAATGACAACACCAAGTTGAGGAAAATAGGACAGAATTCAGTCCACTGTAAAAGGTGTGGGTGTAGACACCCCAATTTGGCCTAACGATTATTTCAAGTCCCACCTTGGGACAATCCCGATGATGAAACGGATACAGTGATTGCTGATTGCTTCCTTGAGAACTTTAGGACTTTCGGTAAGAACTTTGAGCCACTTAGAGGACCCAATTCAGAGCCATACAGCCTTTTAGACAGAAACACAGAAGCCTAGGAGAATCCATCTGTCGGCCGTGACATCGATCCCACGGCCCTAACATCATTTCCTCACCCGAGCAACCTGTTGCTAGCAAAATCTCCCTGAGAGATCAATCCCTCGGCCGCAAGATCTATCCTTCGGCCGTGACATCCATTACTCGGCCGTGATATCCTTTACTCGGTCGCCAGATCGACCTTTTCCCAGACTTTGGAACGTGTTCTGTCAGATGTTTGATCTGATTACACTACCTTCCCGATGCGTTCGGGCTACGCTCAGGGATTACGACGTAGAGTTAGAGATGCATTGCAATTGCAATTGCCATCTCGTGATTTGATTGGCCGGAGTGAGTCACCAATTGCCTATATAAAGGGCCTTTGGACTCCGAAAATACACACACGAAATTATCAGAGTATACACTCTCTCAAGCCTCGAAACTCTGCACAAATACTCTCTCAATCCCCCTCTTCAAAAGCCCTAACCTTCCGAAGGCAGCCGTCAATCCGGCGATCAAACCCCGAAGTTCAAACCCTAACCCTAGGGTTTTCAATCAAGCAATCAGTCAACCACGCCCAATCCAAAGCAATCAAGCAACTGAGGGATCAAGGTGGTGAGGCCCAACGGCCTCTGGTTTACCTTATTTACTATCCTTTTTTACTAATCGTAGCGTTTTGATTACCTGTTAATCTTTCTGTCTGGTGTGAGGAAGAACACCGACCGGGGTTTCGATCCCTCGGCCGGTACATCAAACCAGGAGGATCCCTCGGCCGTGACATCCATTCACCGGCCACGGGATCCATCTCCCTGGGATATTTTGTTTGCTTTTCTGCTTTCTGATGCATGCTTCAATTATCGCATTGGCTCACCTTGCTTACTGTTTAAAGGAATAAATAAACAGACTATGTGTTGGAATTAAACAAAGCATCTACATGTCTTATGTTGAACGATTATGGGCCAGTCTCACGACTGGGCAAAGAGGGGTGCCTAACACCTTCCCCTTATTGTACTTTTGGCTCCCGTATCCAGAATCTCTAACTAATTTCCCAATTTTAATAAACTGGGTGGCGACTCTATTTTGATGATAACCGCTATCATGTGGCGATGTTCCTAGCCATGGGAATGTCCATGATTTTGGTTTACGAAGCAAGCAACCAATCGAGCAAACAAATGTGATCCAATCTGTATGGTGATGCCCCGTTTGGGAGGTGTCTACAGTGGGAACCATGGGCATAACAGCAGAACTTGCACCACACCCTTACCTGAAGCTAGTGAAACCATTGAATGTGCAAGGGGGAGAGGAACTCCTGAATGTGCAAGGGGTAGGGATAATGTGCAGCCAAGTGGCATGACAAGTAGTGGGAGAGGAACTAGTGGGCAACCAAGAGGCAGGGGAACAAGTGCAAGGGGTAGGGATAATGTGCAGCAAAGTGGCATGACAAGTAGTGGGAGAGGAACTAGTGTGCAACCAAGAGGCAAGGGCAGTAGTGTGCAACCAAGAGGCTGGGGCAGTAGTGTGCAACCAAGAGGCAGAGGAACAAGTGCAAGGGGTAGGGGATCTGGTGTGAAGACAAGAGGTGGAAGAGTTCTAGTGCAACCAGTAGGTAGGGGATCTGGTGTGAAGATAAGGGGTGGGGGAGTTGTATTGCAACCAGTGGGAAGGGGAAGTGGTGTGAAGACAAGGGGTGGGGGAGTTGTAGTGCAACCAGTGGGCAGGGGGAGTGGTGTGAAGATAAGAGGTGGGGGGGTTGGACTGCAGGTCAGGGGCAGGGGCAGGGGGAATGGTGTCAAGTTTAGGGGTGGAGGAGTTGGCATGCAGCCAAAGGGCAGCAGCATTAAGGTATAATACAAACCTTGTACACATTTAGGTTCATTGTTGAACAAATCTTGTAAACAATGGAAAGTAAATGTCATTTTACTTGACCTTGCAGGTTAATGTCCCTTCTAACTATGCACAGGCCACACAGGGATCACAACTTTCAAATGTCACTACTGTTACAACTCGTTCAAGCAGGTTTGGCAAAACCAACACAAAGTGCATAGACTGAAGTAGATGGTCGTAACTGGTTTTCTTTTTTTGGACAGAACTGGTAGTGACTAGTGGACATATATGACTAGTGGTGCAACTTTTTGTTACTGCCTTGCTTTTTGTGACTAAGAATTGCCTGGTTATGGTTTATTTTTTGTGCTTACAACATGTAATGGCTTAGTTTTTGTGCTTACATGTAATGGTTTAGTTTTTCTGAACTTCTACCTGGTTTAGTTCAGTAGTAGTGAACTTATGGCTAGTATATGCATTTGCTTACTTATGGCATTGTAAAGTTGGATATGGTTTAATGCAATGGCAGGTGTTGTGCACCTTTTATACCAGTTGGTTTGGTGATTTTTTGGTTTCTTATTCAGTTTCAAGTCATTACAGTTTGTTATATACAGTTTTCGGTGTTTGGTGTGCTATGGAAATTGGAATTGGACAGTGGAATACAATCATATAAGAGAAAACAGGGCCAGTGGGGCATTATATTACACCATAACTTAGTTTGGCCTGCAAGCCATTACAAAACAAAACCCATCTTGCTGGGTAAAGACCACAAAACACCATTCATACATTTCACCACTACCCTAAACCTTACATTTAGAAAGCAAACTACCCCAAAACCTAGACCTACAGCCCTACACTTCATAACCCCCCATTTTGTTAGTTAGAATGTCCTACTTGATTCTCCAAAGCCCTTCATTTGTTTAGCCACACCATCAGAGCACAAGGAACAAACAAGCACCAAGTTGCAACCAGTGCAGCAAACAGGACATTGTTCATATTTCTCAGCCTTTTGATTTCAGCATCATCCCTTGTCTTCTCAGTTTCATGCCTCCCTAACGACCGCAGCAGTCCAGGTATGACCACTTTAGCTCTGTCGCACATTGGGGGATCAAACCAAATGAAATAGCCACAAGCACCTGGTTGCTGCAAAATGAACAGATTCAGAGAAATGAACAGATTTAGAGAAAAGATACATGGTCAAGAAAAGAAGCAAGAAAAGATACATGGTCAAGAAAAGAAGCAATGCAATGGGGTTACAAGCTGTGTTCATAGTTTCGTACCCCGTAGCGCTCACATCCAATGAACCTCCTTCCTGGGTTGGAATCAGTCCACGAAGTCGTCATCTTGCCCACCTTCCTACAGTAGCAAATGTCAGGTGGGGGTGCCTCCATGTTCTTTCTTTCTTCAGTTTTTCTTTCTGGTCTACTCTAGCTCTCTCTCTCTCTCTCTCTTCGTGTGCTCTGTTTTCTTCTAGAGTGTGTATATGTGTGTATTGTATATATACACTCATGCAAGGGATGGCATTTGGCGGGAATAAATCCCTCCATAAAACATCATTTCACGTTTTTAGGGTGGCAGAGGTGCAGAGGTCACAAGGGGGTGAAATACCAAGAATGCCCCCACTTTTGACGGAGAGCCTAAACTGCGTTGGAGAGGAGGACCAATTTGACACAAATTTCAAACGTTGGGGATTAAATTGGTTAAATGTTTACATTGGGGACCAAATTGAAAGTTCGCTAATACTTTGGGGACCAAAAAGGTAAATAAGCCAAATATTGACAGACCAATGAAAGGCTTTCTTAAGATTCTTATATACATTCAAATGGTGGTTACTATTTCTCTAAAAATCTTTAAACCCTAGCCGCACAATAAGCCTTCTCCTCCCCCTTCTGCGACAGCGGGAGGGGAGGGATAGGGATAGAGATCCTTCTCCCGATCCCCTTCCGATTTTCCCCCCACTGACAAACCGTCTTCAGTCTAAATCTTGCAACTAAAGTTTGTGCGTCAATTGGAAACTTTTTAGCCAAATTGTTTTTCGGCAATGTTTCGGGGCTTCGGTATCAGTGATTGTGAGTAAGATGTTGTCTACCACCGTTCTTAGCCTCCATCTTCTCAAATCTGTGACATAACGACATCTACCACGTTTGCTGGGCGACCACCTCTCAACGATGTATTCCTATTTTGTGAAACAGAGGTGGTGGTTGCGAGTTCATCAAGGTGGTTGCGAAAAAGTGACGGCAGATGTCTTGGCGGTGCTTCTTTTATTCTATTATTTATTTTAATAATGACTTCTCTTTATGGGGTTTTGTCCTCTTTTGAGGATTTTTTCTCATTCTGTAGGGCGGCGCATCTATTCGCTTATACGCTCTTTTTGTTGAAATGTCCGATCTGTGGACTCTCAACCTTTCCCCGTCGGGATCTTTTGATGAACACCGTTTCAACTTTTGGCAAAAAAAAAAAAAAAATTCCTAACGGATAATTCAAAATCTAGAATAGAGTAGATTAGATTTAAAAATAAAAATTAAAAAAAAAACTGAAGCCCACAATAATTCGTATATATTAACGTGAAAAGGTAATCGACCAAGAGAATTCCTGTTGCAAAATACTAGTAAACTTTGAGACAAGCAAAAAGTCTAACTAGGTATACAATAATTCAAACAAAACATCAAACACAACCCCTCATACAGTGGCGGACTAAGGAATTTATGTTAATGAGGACACATATTTTTTATAATGGTAAACAAGAATTTCATCAAAAAGAGATAGAAAATTTCCTCCATCACTTTTAATTAATATGTTACTAGTATAAATTCCGTGCTATGCATAGAGTATATTTAAAGACTCGAACAATTAAAAAATCACACTCTGTTTTTTTTTTTTTGCTCGGCAAAAATCACACTCTGTTTGTTCACAAATTTATTTAGTAATCTAAAAAACAAACAAATCTAAAATGCTTTAGCGTAGTTTACAATTAAAAAATATTTGCATGTAAACGAACAACAATTATTATATGTATGTTTTAAAAAATATTTAGGGAGGGTAAGGAAACTAACATTTGACGTAGGCGCAAATTCACATACGCGGATTCTTCTTGCATTTGATATTAACAATGACATCGGCTAGGAGCCCAAATTGATATACATATCACGCTAGTCTACAAAATTCTTGGAACTCAAATTGATATTCATATCACGTACGTTAGTCAACAAATTTGTAAGAACCTAAATTGATAATCCTATTACACCAATTACTTCTTGGAAATTTGAACGTATGTTGATACTTTCTATAATATTCTGAAATTTTTAATAAAATAAAATTCCATAATATTAATTCCATAATAAAAAATTTGAAAAAAGATAGCTTTTGTTTGTCTTGTTAGTCCATACTTGCCTATTTTTCCTAAATCTTCTCGTCGAGACAAATCTTTAATCCGAAATGTTTTTAATAATAAAAAAAAACAATTGTCAAATCTAAAAACTACGTATCGAGTAATTTTAAGAATATGCAATTTATTTCAAGTTCTTAGAATATGAACACTTGTTACTACTACCAAAGTTGACCACATCATTGGGCAATCTGTCCATTTCTTTCCCCGCTTACCAAAAATCATAAAGAAGTGTGTTTCTGATTCCTAGACACCTAATTAAAGAAAGTTTTAGCATCACATGCATTTAGATATATAATTTTAGTATGATATTTAATTTTGAAAGCATTAAACGCTTCATTATGCAACACTACTAATTAAACATGTTCATCTCATTACGCAATGAACGTGACCAAAGATAGGACAGAGAAAAGGCTGGATTATTTTTGTCGGTTTATCAAACTAGTTTTTATTTAGGTTCCACAATTTATCGGACTAGACTTATTTTGAGATCTAATAAAGCTTCCACACCAATGAATTTGAAATAAAATGTTACAGGTTTGACTTTAAGGAATATTAGTAACGATTGATGGCTTCGAGTTGAGATCATTATTTTAATGGCCGTATATATGAAACTAAAACATAACTTTGCTGGAAATTTAATTAAAAAGTTGAGTGGTGCCATGGCCACCCTGCGAATCCCCCTCCCTTCGTCCCTGCCTATCTTTTTAAAACACAACATAATTAGCAGATTCAATAAAAAAAAAAATTGAGAAACCAAAACCCTAATCATGGGTTGGTTATCAGAGAGGAAGGCGATTTCATGAGAGATAGAGTAGTGAATCAACTTGATCTAGAAGCTGCATTTGCTATGTATTTTTGAGTTTTATTAGAGTGAGTGGTTTGGTTTAACTTTCAATTATGAAGCTAGGTATCAAAACTTTTCCTCTTCTCTCTCTCTAAAACTTTTCCTCGACTAGGGCTTTTCCTCGGCAGCGGCGGCGCCGCCGGGGGGAGGCGCCTCCCTCCCTCCTCCCCCGGGCTCCTTTTTCCTCCTCTCTCTCCTTCCTCTACTCTCCTGATCGAGACCTCCTATCGTTTTTCCCTCTTTCCGCCAGTGGTGTCTTGGGCACCGCCCTCTCTTGCGGGGACGGCGTGGCGGCTGTGTGTGATGCACTCCGCCACCGACTGGAGGTTTCCTTGGCTACCTCCGGAGGCCTAGCTGCGCTGGTTGCTTTGGTTGTTCGGTGGTCGTGGGCGGCGGCGTGGTGGGTTGATTCGGTCTGTTGTGGGAGGAGGCGACGAGCGGTGATGTGGTGGAGGTGGTGGTGTAGCTAGTGCTTTTTAATCTGTGTTTTTGCAGGTTTTTTCAAAAATCAATTGGCATTTAGATGGCGATCAAATCTGGTTCAGTTTCCCTCCAGCGGTGACGAGGTGGTTGCGGTTCCCATGGATGGGTTGCTCTTGGTCATCTTTGTGTGCCAAAGTCCGGCCGGCGGCCTTTCTGAGATCTCATTCAGGCGAGGGACCGACAGTTCATTCTTCTCTGGTTTGAGGCTGCTGCTATTGAAGATCGTGAAGCTTGGAGGGGTTTTGTTGGGTTTTCGTTTGTTGTTGTTGGTAGTTGGTTTGGTACCCTTGCCCTGGCTGCTTTGGCAGTCTTTTTCGTAGGCTGGATTCTAGCCGCCGGTTGCTACTTCTGGGAGTGGCCGGATTGGCTTAACGGCGAGGCTGGATTTTTCCGGTGGTTTGTACGGCAGGGGTTGCCGTTGTGGTTAGGGTTTTGGGGATTGACTTGGGGGGGGGGGGGGGCGGGGGCGGGGGTGGTGCTAGTTTAGGGTTGGGCCGGTATTTGGGTGTTTGGGCTTTATTGTATTATTTGGATGTTGGGTTGGGCTCTATTGTTTCTATTGTTGTGAACCCTTGTAGACCATTGGGCGGCTGGGTCTTTGCCTTTTAGAAGTGTTTTTTAACTTTTTGTTGGATCCCCTTTTCCCGATTTTAATAAAATTTCATCTTTTGCCGATAAAAAAAAAAAAATTTATGAAGGGAAGCTAGTGCAATTCTTTTGGGGCATAAATGAAATACTTCCCAAGTTCTATGGTCCAAGTGTACACCGGTCAATGTGAATGAAAATTTCTCTTCAATTTTAACTTAGGAGGATGAACTCTAAGTTTTGACAATTCTTTAAGATGAATAATTTTTGCTCTTCACTTTTTTTTAGATGGACTCTGAAATATATATTCTAGCGTAGCGCGCATGCTTTGACAATTCTGCCGTGTAATCAGGAACGATAAAAAATAATAATAATAATAAGAACGATAAATTCGAATTTGCGTATATCGGTATATGCATGGTAAGGTCCAGTGTGAAATTCAATTTTCTATTCTTTATTGTATTTTGCTGACAAGTTAAATGCAACAGTAGTAATTGCAGGTAAGTATATAAACCCAAAGGGTTTGGCCAAGTCGTTGTAATTAAGAAAGTAATAATTGCTTTCAAACATTCAAAATTTTGGGGTTACTACGGGTTATACCCGGTCGTTACCTTCAGGACCCCGAAATTAGTCGAAGTGCGCGTAAATTGGCCCGAACATCCAGTTATTAAAAAAAATTATTGCAAGTAAAGTATCAATCTTATGCCATAATCTCACATTGGGTACATACTAATATATTAATCAATTTTGATTTATTTAATTAATTAAGCCACGTTTGGACCATACACCAGGCACGGCGTAGCTTCGATTTCGACAGTCGAGGCGGGTGACTGCCCGATGGTGTGAAGAAAAATAGGAGTAATTAAAGAAATAACACTACAACAAAATACACAATTCCCGACTAAATTTTCTCGATTAAAAAATGTTTAGTCGGCATATATAAGCCAATCACCGACTAAATAATTTGTAGTTGGTAAAATAGAAAATAGTTGCCGACTAAATTATTTTTGTCGGCCAAAACATATATTTTGCTGACTAAATTTAAATTTAGTCATGAAATATCATTTTTCGAATTTAATAAAATAGAAAATTAATTCCGACTAAACTAAATTTAGTAGGTAATTTACCTTTTTGCTGACTAAACTTAAATTTAGTCGTGAAATATCATTTTTTCAAATTTAATAAAATAGAAAATTAATTCCGACTAAACTAAATTTAGTCAGTAATTTATGTTGCAATTTTGTGGATGTAATGAAAATGGAGGGAAAATAAAATTTAAAGGGCAGCTCAAATTTATAGGGAATGAATGGAGAAAAAATTTGTAGAAAATTATGGGATATTGACCAATTGGTACGGGCAATAAGTACATTCCCCGACTACCATTTGGTCGCCAATAGGGTACTAATTTGTTGAATTGTACACACATTTCCCGACTAAAACTTTAGTCGGCAAATATGCATACATTCCCCCGACTTAAAATTTAGTCAGCAAATATGGATACATTTCCCCGACTAAACATTTAGTCGGCCAATATGTACACATTCCCCGACTAAACATTTAGTCGGCCAATGGTTAAACATTCCCCAACTAAACAATTAGTCGGCCAATAATAAAACATTTGCCGACTAAAAAGTTAGTCGGCAAATGTATATACTTTAGCCGACTAAACTTTTTTTAGTCGGCAACAACCTTTGCCGACCCTCTTCCACCGACTAATGTGCCGACCAAAATTTTTTGTCGGGGAAGGCTTTTGCCGACTAAAATGGCTACAATTGCCGACTAAACCGTTAGTCGGGAATGGTGTTTTTTCTTGTAGTGTAAAAAGGGTGGTGCCAGTTATGAAACACACACGACGTCCAGGCATACGCAATGTATGCGCAAACACAAAGACTTACCAAGTTGTTCAGGCACGTGTTGTTGGTCTCTTTAATTAGGCGTCGTATGACACGACGCAAATTTTCTCACTATACAATTGGTATTGTTTAATTCCACAGGAGGGTTGATGACTCTCCATGAAAAGGAGGACAAGCCCATCCACAACCAAAGAGCGGTAAAAAAAGCACCATAGGGACAAATACGATAGATCTGATTCTGAGCGAGAGCGAGAAAAAAACAAGGGGAGGTCAGTAAAGCAGGATTGTAGGGACCAAAAATTAAATTCCTTAACATTTACGTGTAATTCAATATGTGATTGAGCTTGTTGGTGTGGGTAATGTTGTGGGATCATTGTGTAAGTGCATGTTTAGTGTGGGACTTGATGAAGTGCTTAAGTGGTTTAGGGTTGTGTTGTGTAATTTACAATATCTATTTATCCTCTCCTCTTATATAAGAACCAGTTTCGCTTGCCATTTTATGGATGGACAACTTTGCCCTTTTAGTGTTGGCCTCTTGTTGTTTGTTTGTTGGGTGAAATCGTAATTTAACTTCTTGGATTGCTGGGCTACGTGTTTGTTTGTTGGTTCTTACTGGGTTACGTGGCAAAAATATAGGAGGTGAATATTTGTGTTTGGGTGGAGCTGAAAGAGGAGGAGGATACGATGCGAGAAAAGAGAGAGAGCGAGGGTTTGTTAGAGAGAGGTTTTTGGGCGAGCCGCACCTCTCTGTAATCGCCTTCAATATGGAAAAAAACCCACTTTGCATCTCTTTTGTAGCCCAAGAGTTTCAAGCGATTTCGAATTTGACGGCTGATGAGCACCCAATATTGTACATATTTGGTGCGACTAGTCCCGTTTTATGTTGTTTTAACTTGTGTTTATTTAGTTGTTATAATGATTTTGCACGTAAGGTTCCTTTAAGGATGTTTCAGGTTTTACGCCCTAACAAGGGTGATTTTGATGCCATGGACATGCGTCAGGGGAGTCCAAGCTTCCAAGGCCATGTGGCGAAGTGCCACCGTTCTCCAATGATCAAGATACGAAGCATCGGGTGAAGTTCGGAAGCATCAGGTGCCAAGGCTTGAAGCTAAAGCCAAATTCTGCAGTTAGCAAGGCTGTATCCATACAACCATTTTGGTTGTATCGATACAGTGGCCTTATCTTTTGGACAGGTTACAGCGTATCCATACAACTGTTTTTGTTGTATCCCTACAGCTCAGCTACGGAGAACTTCCAACGCAAGCTTAACAGCTCGGTATCCATACAACCGTTTTGGTTGTATGGATACAGTTTGCTTACTGACAGCTTTTTACAGCTTTTCAACCTTCCATATTTGGAAACTTGCTACTTGTAGTAACCTTTTGAGATATTTTGAGAGAGGAAGTTGGTTTTTGTATAAATATCCTTCTCCTCTCTCCTAGGTGAAAGTTAATTAGTTTAGGTTAGTCTTTTGCTTTAAGTTCCATTGTTGTCTTCTCCAAGCTTTCTCTTTTGTAATTTCCTTAAGAACTCAAGTAAGTATTTGGCTTTGACTAATTTGTCGTTTATTAAAGTTGTTCGTACAGACTAGATTCTCCTTTAAATCAAGTTTATTTCCGTTTCTTTCGGTTAATCATGTTTACCTTTCCTAGCATAATTTCTAGTCTTTTCAATATGTGTGAGTAATCAATTAGGCTTGGCCATGGGGTGAATAACACCTTGTGATTTAGGTTAATTTTGCTCTTCTCAACTTAAGACTTGAGGTTTGGTTTGTAAATGTGCGTGGTTCGCCTTTTATGTAACAAAACTTGTCGATGTTAACCTCCGGTGATCATGTGCTTGCTCACATGGTTCCGTGAGCTATGTCTCGCCTCGTGTTTGCCAAAAGAACCAAAGAACTTGCTCGCTTTCCAAACTACGCTTCTTGTTCATGACTTTGATATTTAGTTTGAATACAAGTCTTGGCGTTGTTAATCTCCGGTGATCATGTGCTTGCTCACATGGTTCCGGGAGCGATGTCACGCCTTGTGTTTAGCTTGTTATTCAAACTCTTTATCAAGTCTAACCATTTTCACCGCTAAATCTTTCGGTTGATAACCTATGCCGTGTGATTCAACCGTGTTTTCGTTGAGAAAAGTTAATTGGCTTAAGTTACGGGTGTCATGAACTTCTATGCCTCGCCGCTTTTAATTCTTAGTTAAAACTCATTTCTAGTCTTTTCCATAAGAGTTTTCATCACTTTTCAAAGCAAACCGAAAGTTGGCCGTCTAAACGCTGGAAACCCTTACATCTACAAATCCTAATTAGCTATAGAGATTATCTCTATGGGTACGATCCTGGACTTTCCGGTATTTATGCTGACAACGACCTAGCCCTACGCTCGGGGTAATTCAACCTCATTTCGAAGGCAAAGTTGAGGCGAAGCAACGGCGATGGAGTTTCAGAAGGTTTTGGACTTCGCCGCCGAAGATTCGGTCAGAGGGGGTCATTGGGAAGATTTGGGTCTCACAGATTTGATGAAGGTTGTTAAGCTACATACGACATTTATGGCGCATCCTTCATCTGTAAGATATTTGGGTTCTGACATTTCAATAGATGATTTTCGTTCACCTCTGCTTTTACTGAGTGCTTTGAGTTGTTTGGTTCAGTATGTTGTACGGCGCTTTGTTCTTTGGGTATTCTGAGTTTGTAGTTTTTGTGTTTGATTTGTGTTTGGAGGCTTATGCAGCCCTGTGTTTTTAATTTTTCGTCTCTTTTCCGGATTCGATTCGAGTTCCATGTGTACTTTTGTAACTTTAAGATGGGTCGGCATGTTCTCTAACATGTGTTCTTTATGAATTAATTACTGTCTTTCTTTTGTAGCTTGATTTCTCTTAATTTATCGATTCAAAATGCTCGTATAGTTGGTGTAAAGAGTAAATATTGATTTGGTTTTGTTATCCCCTTGACAGCGGAAGGGTTAGTGAAAGGTGGTCTCATTATCCTACCCACAGTCAAAGGATAGGATGTAAGAAAGAGCCAATTTCATTACTGGGGCTCTCCTCAAAAACCGTTGGGATGCGAAAGATGTAATATTCGGTATTGCCTTTCTTCTCTTTATAGTTTTTTAGTGTACAATTGGAGCTTCAACTCTATAAGCATTGAAACCGTAGTTTTCTATGTATACTTGTAGACACCTCCCAAACGGGGCATCGCCATACAGATTGATCACGTTGTTTGTTCGATTGGTTGCTCACATCATAAACCAAAATCATGGACATTCCCATGGCTAGGAACATCGCCACATGATAACGGTTATCATCAAATAGAGTCGCCACCCAGTTTATTAAAACTGGGAAAACAGATAGAGATTCTGGATACGGGAGCCAAAAGTACAATAAGGGGAAGGTGTTAGGCACCCCTCTTTGCCCGGTCGTGAGACTGGCCCATAATCATTCAACATAAGACGTATAGATACTTTGTTTAATTCCAACACATAGTCTGTTTATTTATTCCTTTAAACAGTAAGCAAAGTGAGCCAGTGCGATAATTGAAGCATGCATTCAGAAAGCAGGAAACCAACAAAACTGTCCTAGGGAAATGGATCCCGCGGCCGATGAATTGATCTCACGGCCGAGGGATCCTCCTGGTTTTATTTATCGGCCGAGGGATCGAAACCCCGGTCGATGTTCTTCCTCACACCAGACAGAAAAGTTAGCAAACGATTAAATGCTACGGTTAGTCATAAACGCGATAAGTAAAACAAACCAGAGGCCGTTGGGCCTCACCACCTTGATCCCTCAGTTGCTTGATTTCTTTGGATTGGGCGTGATTGATTGATTGCTTGATCGAGAACCCTAGAGCTAGGGTTTGAACTTCGGGGTTTGATCGCCGGATTGACGGCTGCCTTCGGAAGGTTAGGGCTTTTGGAGTATGGGATTGAGGGAGTATTTGTGCAGAGTTTCGAGATTTGATTGAGTGTGTAGGTATCTCAATTTCTGTGTGTTAAATTCGGAGCCCAAAGGCCCCTTTATATAGGCATAGGGATGACTCACTCCGGCCAATCAAATCACGAGATGGCAATTGCAATTGCAATGCATCTCTAACTCTACGTCGTAATCTCCGAACGTAGCCCGAACGCATCGGAAAGGTAGTGTAGTTGGATCAAGCCAAACGTCTGACAGAACGTTCCAGAGTCTGGAAAAAGGTCGATCTGGTGGCCGAGCAAAGGATGTCGCGGCCGTGGAATGGATGTCTCGGCCGAAGGATGGATCTCGCGGCCGAGGGATTGATCTCTCAGGGAGATTTTGCTGGCAACAGGTTGCTCGGGTGAGGGATTGATGTTGTGGCCGTGGGATCGATGTCACTGCCGTCAGATGGATTCTCCTAGGCTTCTGTATTTCTGTCTGAAAGGCTGTATGGCTTTGAATTGGGTCCTCTAAGTGGTCAAAGTTCTCACCGAAAGTCCTAAGGTCCTCAAAGAAGCAATCAGCAATCATTGTATCCATTTCATCATCGGGATTGTCCCAAGGTGGGACTTGAAATAATCGTTAGGCCAAATTGGGGTGTCTACAGATGCCCCTCTTTGACTGAACTCAGACGGATCGCGAGACAAGTTAGAGTCAAAGCTGTAAAAAAAGCAACTCAATTTGTTCCAACCACTATTACAAGGGGTTATCGAAAAAGGTTTTGTTATGGTCGGGCCGGGAGGCTGCCTACGTACTCCACAAGGGAAATTCCGACCACTCGTAGTTCGGGCAATAACGAATAGTAAAAGTTTGGACGGGAGGCTGCCTACGTATTCCACAGGGGAAATTCAGACCAATCGTAGTTCGGGCAATAAAGAAAAGTAAAAGTTTGGAGGGTTAGAGACAGAAGACGTACCTTATGGCTTTAAAAGCCGTAGTGTGACGTACCTAGACTGAGCCAGGGTTTTGGCGAAGAGTAGTTGAAGGAGCGCGGGGCTACCTGGGGAGTTTCTTTGCGGAGAGCTTCCTTAGTATTTTGGGGTAGATCAGTACACTGCAGGTGCGTTTGCTTTTCTTGATCGTCCTTACTTTGACTGAAAGGAGCTCGGTAGAGTAGCCTATCCTTGTGAATGAGCTGGAAGAGATTTGGTGTAGTGGGGTGGAATCCAAACCATCTGCGGGGGATGATTCAGACACCGTTTTGTTTTTGAGATGTAGGGGAGGCGCAGGGCCAGTAGCTGGAGCACGGAGCTTTGGCGATGAGGGGACCGAGGCACGGAGCCAGTTGTAGTCATGAGGCGAGAGCCTGGAGAGTGATTAATAGGACCGAAGCACGGAGCTGGTGTTGATCATAAGGCGAGAGCCTGAGGTGATTGATAGGACCGAAGCGCGGAGCTGGTGTTGATCATAAGGCGAGAGCCTGAGGTGATTGATTGAGGCGTGGAGCCTGCTGTGGTTTATGAGGCGGAGACCTGAGGAGATTGGATAGGACCGAAGCGCGGAGCTGGTATTGATCAGGATGAGAGTCTGTGGTGTCAGAGCTTTGAGCTTGACGTGATGAACCGAAGCACGGAACTGGTATAAGGCAAGGGCCTGAGATGAAGAAACTGAGGCGTGGAGCCTGCTGCAGTCTTGAGGCGAGGGCCTGAGTTGTCGGAGCTTAGAGCTTGACGTGATATGAACCGAAGCGTAGAGCTGGTTGCATTCTGATGGTCTGCGCACGGAGCTTTTCCATCATAAGTGTTGGCATGGAGCCAAAGGATCGAGGCGCTGGATCGATCAATAAAACCGAGGCATAGAGCCGGTTGATTTGTAGGATTGACCTGTTTCATGAGAGATATGCAGAGTGTATATGTGCAATGCTTGTTCGTTAGATGTGAACAGATACGATGATGCAGACTCGATGTGAGAATGTTGATGCAATATGTGCACGGGCCCGTGCGTGTGTGTTTGTTTTTAAGCTTAGAGCTTCTATCAAGTTCTGGACTTGAGCATTCAGAGCGTAGAGCTCGAGCATTCGGACGGCAGAATCCGAGCATTCAAAGTACAGGCTTTGAGCGTCCAGTACTCAGTGGTTGGGCATCCAAGCGTAGAGCTTGGGCATTCAAGTATATGACTTGAGCATCCAGTACACAGTGGTTGGGCATCCAAGCGTAGAGCTTGAGCATTCAAAAATGTTAGATTTTTGAGCATCCAGGCGTAGAGCCTGAGAATAGATGTCTTGATTGTTGGGGTGGCTTAGAGCCTGTTGCTTGTTTACGGCTTCGAGCCAGTTGAGATGTTGGGCTTTGAGCCGCTGAGTTTATGGCTTCGAGCCATTTCAGAGGGTAGATACAGGCTTTGAGCCTATTAGAGTAATGGGCTTGGAGCCGCCGAGGTGGTAGATATAGGCTTCGAGCCTGTTGAGATAATGGGCTTTGAGCCGCTGAGGTAATAGTCATAGGCTTTGAGCCTATTAAGAGCTTGATTGTGTACGGCTTCGAGCCAGTTGAGACAATGGGCTTGGAGCCGCCAAATTGAGTGATAACAGGCGTAGAGTCTGTTGTTGTGATAGCGAGCACAGAGCTGCTGATTCGAGGGCTTCGAGCCGCTGGGTGATAGTAGACGTAGAGTCTGTTGAGATAGGCTTCGAGCCTATTTGAGGTGATGGCTTGGAGCCATTTGAGATAATAGGCTTTGAGCCGCTAAGTTGTGATAAAGGGCGTAGAGCCTGTCGATAATGGGCTTAGAGCCGCCAAGATGGTTGTTATGGGTTCGAGCTAGTTGAGATAGCGGGCTAGGAGCCGCTGAGTCGTGTAAGGATGATGGGCTTTGAGCCTGTCAGGATAGTGGGCGTAGACTCTGTTGAGAACTTGATTGTTTATGGCTTGGAGCCAGTTGAAACGGTGGGCTTGGAGCCGCTGAGTTGATAGGTGGGGGCGTAGAGCCGCTGAGTTGATGAGTAGAGCCGCTGAGTTGGTAGAGATGAAGCTGCTGGAGTGGCAAGCGTAGAGTTGCTGAGATGGTGGGCTTGGTTTTGATAATCCTTAGTGGGAGCTCCGGTCAGTAGTTTGTGGAGAGAGATTTTCCTCATACTTGGGCATGCCCCCAAGGCTGGTTTTGATCATGTTGCATTGGCTTGGGGATGCCCCCAAGGCTACTTGGTTGGTTGAGGACTTAGAAGTCTGTAATGGCTCGAATTAGTGCACTGAGCAAAATCTGCTTCTCGTTGAAGGAAATTGATTTGGAGGGCCAGGAGATCGATCTCCCGGCCGAGGGATTGATGTATCGACCGGGGAACCGATGTCTCGGCCGCTTAATCGATTCATTTCCAGGGGCCTATAAAAGGCCACGGCCTCAGCCGTTTGTTTCACTTTCCTTTCTTCCCTCTCCGTTCCTTCCGTCCGAGGCTTCCACCGAAGACCCCCTCCACTTCTCCTTGTTTCCGACAGCTCCGGGCCGTGGGTGATATGCTGATGCGGCTAGTGTGCGCGGAGGGAGACCGCGTTTGCTTTTGGTCCTGTCTTGACGCTTGATTATGGATCCTCGCATGAGTATGCTTGATTAGGGGCCCTCGCATGGGTGACTTGCTTCCGCGACACGGAGCTCTGGCGTGGCGGTGGTACGCGGTGTGGTGGTTTTTCCGGGCCATGTGGTGATTCTTTTGAGCCATGTGGTGTCCCTTCGCACCGTAGTATTCCTTTGGTATACATCGCCCCAGGGGTCTCTTTTTTGCAACTGGTCTCTTTTGTTCGGACCACCGGAGGGTTCGACATCCTCTCCTGCTTCCTCTTTTTTGTTTTTTCTTTGTTTCTCTTCTGCATAGGTTAGTTCGACAGAAATCGATGTATAGTTTGTTAGGAAATGTGGGATGATCCACCTTGTGATGTAAAAAGCTTTTGATATATGAAACAAAAACCTTTTGCTCTGCGATTGTGATTGTACATGCTGTTGTTTCTACGTTGTTTACGTGTGACATTCTCGTTAATCCAACGAAACGAACTGAACCGTGGGAACAGTCTGCAAAATAGCCGTTCTGGCGGCCGAGCTAGTGATTATACGGCCGAAGCTTCGATCTGGCGGCCGAGGGATCGTTTGGTTTGCCTGGGTTTGACTTGTAGGTCAACCCTATTATCTACGGGCCGGTGGATTGATCCCACGGCCGTCTTATCGAAGTGCCGGCCGAGAGACCGACTAAATTTCCGAGGATTAAGAATCCGATTCCGATTCGAACTAAGACTCGACCTAGTCCTATAAGTACGCGTTCTACGAACCCGATAGCATTGTCAGCAGCAATTCTTTGCATATGGCACAACCAGTCCTTGATCAGTGGTTGGATTCCTTTAATGGCCTTGACCGTCTGCACTTTAAGTCCTTTGGCATGGACTTCCTCTTTTCTCTTCGTCACATTCCCGTGAATTTTGCCTTCCTTAGGGCAGCCGCTAGTTTGTGGGACACTGATTTTCACGTCTTTCGCTTTAAGAGAGAGGAGTTGTGTCCTACTATCGAGGAATTTGCGGCCATTATGGGCCATTCAGACAGGGAAGGTTTTGTTATCCCTAATCCTTTGTTCAACCGAAGTGATCTCCTGAAGGATTTACTCCGAGTCCAGAAACATGAAGTTAAATTCTTCTTAGTGAAAGGAAGGCTGGAGATTCTGTAACTTATTCAGCGTTTTGGTACAGCTGAGGCCCATCGCCAAGTTTCCCTACAGAAGTCGTGCTTTCATGCATTGTGCATTTGTCTCCTTCATTACTACTTGCTTGGCCCTTCCTCTGGTCATGCTGATCCTGTATTGCTTAACCTTGCTCAACAAATTGGAATCCGTGTGGGTTTCGCTGGCTTAGTGTTGGCAGAGACCTTGATGGGTCTAGATGTGATGAAGGGTAGTCCTACAGCCCAATTCTCAGGCGGTCCCTTGCTATTGCAGGTTCGCTCCTTTATTTGTTTATTTTGTCAAGTTTATCTTTTCACTCATCTCTCTTTTGTTTTGACTCACGTGTTCTCTCAACTCACAATTTTCCCTTTTTCTCTAGGTGTGGTTGTTTGAGAAGCTAAAGGTGTGGGATGCGCCGGAGCGACTTCCTTATAATCCAGACCAATGCACGGAGCGTCACATGATTAAGCAATTCCCAACTGAGGCTGCTTGGGAAGCATGGATGAGGACCTGAAGGGTGATTGGATTCAATGGGTTTGCCCCTGGTATGGTATCGAGAGCATGACCGTGAGTACCATGAACCACTTTGGTGTAGCAGTGATTGGCATTACTCGAGTCGTTTTCTACTTCCCTGTTCGCTTTCAAAGGCAGTTTGGGGCTGAACAAGCCGCAATCTTAGGTGACCCTGAGTACACCATCTCTAAGATCCATGATGCCAACTTCCGTCGCAATATGCTGCGTTTTTGGCCAAATCGAGTGATGCAGGAGGTTGCTGAGAACTTCGTTGCCAAGCTATCGGGTTCTTACAAACGCTGGTTGAAGAAAAACCTTTTGGAGGATAGTAGTGCAAAGAGAAGGAAGACCTAGAGAGCGACGCTTTGCTTATGTTTTTCAAAAGATGTTTGTTTGATTCTAGCTTTCATGGATTAAGAATTGTTTAGGTTTGCTTTGTCCTTTCTCTTTGGAAATAATAAAATATTTGGTCGTTTTATTTGAAGATGTTATTGCCATAATTTGATAGCGAACATGCTTTAGGATAGACCTAGAAATCTTGGAAGTGATGATGATAGCAGTGGCCGAATCTCAAACTTAGAGATTGCCTACGTATCCCATGGAGGGAATCAGGCCATAAACGTAGTTCCAACAAAGGGGATTTGTTTTAGTTAAGGTCCACTCGAGTATTTTCCTCTCCTTTTGTGCTCTAAATTTTGCCTGAGAACCGCCCTTGCGGGTTTTCGGTCTAGCGAGCGTTTTATTTATGCCTTAGTTTTTGCCTAAGCCGCCCTTGCGGGTTTTCGACCCAGCAGGCTCTAATTTTTGCTTGGATCCGCCCACCCTTGTGGTTTTCGGTCCAACGAGCATCTCTCATGGGTAATACTTCCTCAATTTATCGATGTTGACTGGTGTTGCGAATTCCATTCCATCCAAGTCTGCAATGTATGTTGCTCCTCCGGAGAGTATGCGTTTGATAAGGTAGGGGCCTCCCCAGTTTGGTCTAAACTTGCCCCTTGGGTCTGAGACGTGGCGACGAATTGCTTTGAGCACCATGTCTCCTACCTTGACGTCCCTAGGTTTCACCTTTTTGTTGAATGCTCGTGCAATGCGGCGTTGATACCCTTGTACATGGTATAAAGCCCTCAGTCTCCTTTCGTCTAGTAGTGCCAACTCGTCGTAGCGGTTTTGAACCCAGTCTTCCTCGATCATCCCAGTCTCAGCTAGAACCCTCAACGAAGGTAATTCCAATTCGATAGGCAAGACAGCTTCCATTCCATAGACCAGAGAGTAGGGAGTGGCCCCAGTTGAAGTCCTTTCAGTTGTTCGATATCCCCATAGTGCCAGAGGTAGCATTTCTGGCCAGTCCGTGTAAGTGTCGGTAGTCTTCCGCAGAATCCTCTTGACATTCTTGTTCGCAGCTTCAACTGCTCCATTAGTTTGAGGTCGGTAAGTAGATGACCGATGATTTTGTATCCCAAATTCGGCGAAAAGCTTCTTTGTCGCCCCCTTGAAGTGCGATCCATTATCACAGACAAACTCGTGAGGTACACCATATCGATAGATGATATTAGTGCGGATGAATTTGGCCACATGAGTGGCTTTGAGAGTAGCATAAGAAGCCGCTTCTACCCATTTGGTGAAGTAGTCGATAGCCACTAGGATGAACTGATGTTTGTATTTTCCCTTTGGATTTATACTTCCAATGACGTCTATCCCCCAAGTGGAGAATGGCCAGGGGGATGTCATGCTGTACAATTCCGTAGGGGGAATACGCATACGATCAGCGTGAGTTTGGCATTTGTAACATCGATGGACATAATCAGCACAGTCGGCTTCCATTGTAGTCCAGTAATATCCCTGACGTAGGATCTTCTTTGCCATCGTTGCCCCATTCATGTGTGGCCCACAAATTCCTTCATGTATTTCCTCCATTACCCTGCGGCCGTCCTCTGTCGTGACGCAAAGTTGACTTGGACCCAAGTGTGCCCTTCGGTATATTGCTCCTCCACAGATTACAAACCGGGCAGCAAACTTCCGTAGAGCTGTTTTGTCCTTCGAGGTGGCCTCGGATGGGTATTCCCCTTTTTCCAGGAATTCTTTCACGTCTTCGTACCATGGCTTGCCATCGTCTTCACCTTCCTCGGTAAAGGTACACTCACATGCTGGTTTAACCTTTTGTTCGATCATGAGAGGTCGCATTGTGAATCCCATGGGTATTTCGACCATAGACGCCAATGTCGCCAGTGCATCTGCAAATCTATTGCTCACTCGAGGAGTGTGTGTGAAGATAACAGAATCGAATTGTGGAATTAGATTTTCCAGCACAGAGTGATATAGCTTCAGTGTATCCTCCTTGACCTTCCAGTCTCCTCTTGCTTGAGATACCACCAGGTTTGAATCCCCAGTGACTTCTACCCTTTTTGCTCCTAGCTCCAGGGCTGCCTCCATTCCAGCAATACAAGCCTCATATTCAGCTTGGTTGTTAGTGACTTCAAACCTTAGCTTATATGACAAAGGGATGTGAGAGTCGTTTGGGGAAACTAGCAATACCCCTATGCCATATCCACATTGGTTTGATGCTCCATCAAAGTAAAGTTGCCAGGTGTCGTCTAAGAGACATAAGATATCCTCGTCGGGGAACATGAAGTCCTCTGCCTCGGCCTCTGTCACAGGGTGATCTGCCAAGAATTCTGCCACAGCTCTTCCTTTTACTGATTTCCTTGTCATGTATTTGAGGTCGAACTCCGCTAGCAGCAATAACCACCTAGCTAGCTTTCCGATAAGTGCTTGCTTTTCGAAAAGATACTTGATTGGGTCTAAACGAGAGACCAGCACCACCGGATGTGCTAACAGGTAGTGCCTCAGTTTCTTTGTGGCCCATACTAGCCCCCAACAGGTTTTCTCGAGGGGAGTGTACCTTGTCTCACAATCCATCATTTTCTTGCTGAGGTAGTATATGGCGCACTCTACTTTGGCGTCGTTTTCTTGTGCTAGCATACATCCCATGGACGTGTCTGTTACTGAGAGATACAGAATCAATGGCTTCCCAGGGATGGGTGGCGATAGTACAGGTGGATTCTGAAGGTATTCTTTGATTGCCTCGAATGCTTGCTTACAGTCTTGGCTCCATTCAAAATCCGTACCTTTCTTCAGTAGTTTGAAAAGAGGTTCACAGGTGGTTGTGAGCTTGGAAATGAACCTGCTGATGAACTGTACCTTCCCTAAGAAGCTCCTTACTTCCTTTTCTGTCCTAGGTGGTGATATCTCCATGATAGCCTGTATCTTGGAAGGATCTACCTCAATTCCTCTTTGAGTGATGAGGAAACCTAACATCTTTCCAGCTGTTACCCCAAAAGTGCATTTTTGAGGGTTAAGACGCAACTTATAATTCCTAATCCTCTCAAAGAACTTTTGGAGTGCTCCATAGTGTCCTTCCCTTTCCTTTGATTTGACTATCATATCGTCGACATACACCTCGACCTCTTTGTGCATCATGTCGTGCAGCAGTGTTGTGGCCATCCTCTGGTAAGTGGCTCTAGCATTCTTCAACCCAAATGGCATTACTCGGTAGCAGTAAGTTCCCCAAGGCGTAGTGAAGGTGGTTTTCTCTCTATCCTCAGGAGACATAATGATTTGGTTATACCCAGAAAATCCATCCATGAAGGATAGTAATGCATGGCCTGCGGTGTTATCCCCTAGCTCGTCTATGTGAGGTAATGGGAAGTCATCTTTCGGATTGGCTTTGTTGAGATCTCGGAAATCTACGCACAACACTGATTCCTCCAGTTTTCTTTGGTACGGGAACGATGTTTGCTACCCATTGTGGATATTCGGTGACTATGAGAAAACCGGCGTTGATTTGCTTAGTGACTTCTTCTTTTATCTTTAGGACCCAATCAGGGCGCATTCGTCTCAGCTTTTGCTTAACTGGTTTTGCATCAGAATGAAGAGGAATTTTATGTTGAACAATTTCAGGGTCTATTCCAGGCATATCCTCGTAAGACCAGGCAAAAACATCTTTGTATTCTTTTAGCAAAAAGATTAGTTTTTCACTTTCTTGAGGGGATAGTGCGGCACCAATTTTAACCATTTTGGGCTCGTTTTCAGAGCCTATGTTTGCTGTGATTATCTCCTCAGAAAAAGGTTTAGCGTGCCTTTCCTCTTCTCTCTTGATGAATTCTAGAATTTCTTTTGGAATTTCTTCCTCAAAATTTGGTTTGTCGAAATCCACATAATTGATCATAGGCAAAGTGAAATACTCTAAATCTTCCTTCTCATTGCTAAGTTTATCAAAAGACATTTCGGAGTCGAACTCAAAGTAAATGCTATGCCTTGGTGCTTTGACCAGGTTTTCCTCACTAGACTTAGTAGTTTCAAAGGATGAAAAGTTTGACTCGGACTGAGTCGACTCGGAGTCGGAATCGGAATCAGAACTAAGATCAGAATTAGTGCTTTTCATTTTGTATTTTAGAGTGTGTTCCACGGTCCAGTTAGGGTAAGCCCCTTTTTCAGCATCCACAATCAGCTCAGAGCAGTCTTTTTCATCACCAAGGTCGATCATCAATACTTCACTGTCACCTTGATTCGCACTTTCATTATTGTCACCTTGCAAGTCTTGGAGGGCCATTTGATTTGCTATTGCTGTTATTTCCTCCAATTGAGCTTCAATTTCGGCTTCGTCACTGTTGTCGACCCATCGTGTGCCAACAAAGCCCCACCAATTACCAAAGCTGTCTATGATGGGGTGGATCACCCTTATTTCATTGTTGGTGACCCCCTCATCAAAGAGTAGGTTTAGTGATATTTCGTCCAGTGGGTCATTGTCGACAGCCTCTTCTTCCTTTGCCTCTTCGTCTCGAGGTTGTTGACCTCGTCTATTGGCCAATAATCATCGGTAGGTGCATAAGGGTCATAAAAGTAGATTGGAACCTGCGAAGCCCTTCTTCTTCAATCAGGTCTTCTACATCTTCCTCATAAACTGTTCCGGCGAACATGACATGGTTGTCTTCAATGATAGCCACCATAGGCTTTGGTTGATTTCTTTGGAGTGATGTATTCGGAGGGGTTGAAATCTTCAACGGCAGAGTGGAGCGGGCCAGACGGCTTGGTGACAACTTGAAAGTGCAAATCGAACATGAACAGTGAGCGGTCATTTTTCCTGAAAAAGTTTTTATGCTTTAGTTAGATTGATTAATCTTACCTCTTGTTCATTTGACTTAGAGAGATTCCTACGGTTTAACCTGGCAAAAGAGAAACTTTACAACATACACATACATGGGTGTGAGGAAGAACTTGGAAGTAAAAATGCAAGTAGGTTCCTAGCCCGTAGGTTTCTGTCTTAGTTTGATAAATTCTATGGCTTTCTAAAGCATGCAAGGTTTTGGTAGTCTCGGGGTGCTCCGTTGTCAAAGGGCACCAATCCTCTCACCACCCATTATAGGCGGCGATTGGGTGATTTCCTTTTGATATACCACTAGGTACGAGTGATTGTGGAGTTTGCTGGAACCCCAACATAGCCCGTGTCATGCCGGGATATCGTGAACTCAACGGGTTGCCCGCTCGATGCATATGATAAATGAATTAGACAAGGCATGTATTAGTCTTATGTTGAACTTTTTGGTTATGGCTCTCATATTCCCCAGCAGAGTCCAGGTGTAGACACCTCCCAAACGGGGCATCGCCATACAGATTGATCACGTTGTTTGTTCGATTGGTTGCTCACATCATAAACCAAAATCATGGACATTCTCATGGCTAGGAACATCGCCACATGATAACGGTTATCATCAAATAGAGTCGCCACCCAGACTTTATTAAAACTGGGAAAACAGATAGAGATTCTGGATACGGGAGCCAAAAGTACAATAAGGGGAAGGTGTTAGGCACCCCTCTTTGCCCAGTCGTGAGACTGGCCCATAATCATTCAACATAAGACGTATAGATACTTTGTTTAATTCCAACACATAGTCTGTTTATTTATTCCTTTAAACAGTAAGCAAAGTGAGCCAGTGCGATAATTGAAGCATGCATTCGAAAGCAGAAAAGCAAACAAAATGTCCCAGGAGATCGATTACTCGGCCGGTGAATTGATCTCACGGCCGAGGGATCCTCCTGGTTTTATTTATCGGTCGAGGATCGAAACCCCGGTCGATGTTCTTCCTCACACCAGACAGAAAAGTTAGCAAACGATTAAATGCTACGGTTAGTCATAAACGCGATAAGTAAAACAAACCAGAGGCCGTTGGGCCTCATCACCTTGATCCCTCAGTTGCTTGATTGCTTTGGATTGGGCGTGATTGATTGATTGCTTGATCGAGAACCCTAGAGCTAGGGTTTGAACTTCGGGGTTTGATCGCCGGATTGACGGCTGCCTTCGGAAGGTTAGGGCTTTTGGAGTATGGGATTGAGGGAGTATTTGTGCAGAGTTTCGAGATTTGATTGAGTGTGTAGGTATCTCAATTTCTATGTGTTAAATTCGGAGCCCAAAGGCCCCTTTATATAGGCATAGGGATGACTCACTCCGGCCAATCAAATCACGAGATGGCAATTGCAATTGCAATGCATCTCTAACTCTACGTCGTAATCTCCGAACGTAGCCCGAACGCATCGGAAAGGTAGTGTAGTTGGATCAAGCCAAACGTCTGACAGAACGTTCCAGAGTCTGGAAAAAGGTCGATCTGGCGGCCGAGCAAAGGATGTCGCGGCCGTGGAATGGATGTCTCAGCCGAAGGATGGATCTCGCGGCCGAGGGATTGATCTCTCAGGGAGATTTTGCTGGCAACAGGTTGCTCGGGTGAGGGATTGATGTTGTGGCCGTGGGATCGATGTCACGGCCGTCAGATGGATTCTCCTAGGCTTCTGTATTTCTGTCTGAAAGGCTGTATGGCTTTGAATTGGGTCCTCTAAGTGGTCAAAGTTCTCACCGAAAGTCCTAAGGTCCTCAAAGAAGCAATCAGCAATCATTGTATCCATTTCATCATCGGGATTGTCCCAAGGTAGGACTTAAAATAATCGTTAGGCCAAATTGGGGTGTCTACAATACTGCTTAAATTGTAGTTGGTACTCAGAGTAAATGACTTGTGTCATTCTCGGATTGCTTTGTTCCTTTCACATATCATAGAGGTTATCAGTTTGGCTTATTTGAAGATTATGTCCTTAATGTGTTACATGTCTTATGCAATAATCCCTCCACTAGAGTATATTCTACTTTTAAATCAATCTGATCATGTAGAGAAATATTCATCACAACACTTTTGGCTTGGCTCAACACTTTTGAAGGGGTAAATCTTCTACCCCGAAAAAACAATTAGAATATATTTTAAAAAATGGCTTACTGTGTCCCCATGTGTGTACATGGCATGTCCCTCCTGGCATGTCCCATGTGCTTCATAGTTTGTTGATATTTCAATGCACCACAATTATGTCGAGTTGTTAAGATCAGCAAGAAAACACAAAAAACTTCGCGCTCTCATAAATAGTTGTTGCTATTAAGACAGAGCTATATATGCTTCCAAGCAAAATTTGTTCATAAGATCAGTTTGGTGTCATAGGCTTATATTTGGGTGATATAATGGCTTTTAGAACAGAACTTGGACTATAGATGATGGCAGTCTTAGAAATATTCGGTCGTTGTTATTTGTTTCCGAACTACAAGTTCATGTCTATTGTGCACTTTCTGATCCACACGGTACCTTTCAGACACAAACAAGGACACAGTTCTCTTACAAGACACGAGTCTTGCAGTTTGTAGACCCTGTGTGGATCAGACCCCTCATGAGAATGTGCGAAATTGTAATGTGCTTATAAGAAAACTAAAACAACCTTATGCATGTAGAAATCTTTTGTATAACAAACTTATGCAGACAACTTAGGCATATCAAACTTCTCCAGTCAATTTCTGTTCCACTCACCTTCGTTTATGATTTCGAAAACCTTTCTCCACAACGGGACAAAGTGGAGAATACATACGTATAAGAGGACTTAAATGGAACAAAGTGGACTGAGAGCCTAATAATTATGTAAGGAGAAAGCTACTTATGAGTATGATCGAGAAAGCGTGATTAGAGGAGTGCCACTATTTCAACCAATAAGAAGTAGAATAATGTTCACCCTCTTAAGTGAAGGGTGAGCAAATTTAAATTTTGATTAGAGTCTCCACATCTCACCTCCATGGCTTCAAATTAGAATGCTGTGGAAGTTTTTCTGAAGGTTTCTTTTCGAAGGCCCATGCATGATTTTGTTCATTTTTGGGCAATAATTTGGAAGTAGATTATGAGTCTGAAGAAAATGCTCAAGTTGTCCGCACGGCATTGGTTGTCGATAAGGAGGTTTTGCTTCGTGATGCTCCAATTCCTACCAATTTTCTTGTTTTAAAACTTCTTTAGTTAGATGACGCTAAATGTTCTGTTCATCTACAGTTGCAGCAGGACAAAGTGAAAAGGCAGATGTCGGTATCTAATGGCAAGCTCTCTGCGTGAGTTCTCTTTATCTTATTAGAGTTGCAGTTTTGTGCATCTATCCTAGAAGAGTACATCCTGGTTATCTACCACCAGTTGTTTGACCTTTTATCCTCCTATTTTGCAGGCATTTTGAAGCTGTTGAAGCAAGATTTCTTCGCGCATCCTTATGCAGCCTATGCTTTCAAAAATATTCAACACGGTTCAATTCAATGGGCATGATGAACGTGCCTTGCATGTTGGGATGTACCTAGTATATCAAATAATCAAATATAATGGGGGGGGGGGGGGGGGGGGGTGTGTTTGGATGCTTTGCTTGAGAGTTGATTTAGGGCCGATTTAGGAAAATTCCCGCTCTTTGCTAACTGTGCTTGTTTATTTTTGTCCTTCTTGTTTTTATTTTTTTGCTTAAAAACATAAAATTTTGAGAGGCAAGAGGTAGGTTGAGAATTTGCGAGTGACAGTAATAGGAAGGCATTGAACGCTCTCCGTGGCTCTCTCAATTCTTTTCTTTTATTATTTTTATGAATTTCATTTTTTTTATCCTCGTGATGAATGCATTTTTTTTTTGCTAATAAAAAAGAAACAACGTAGCAAACTTGTTCGTGAGGGAAAGGGGAAGGGGAGCAAAGCTTGCACTTCGAACCCCAAAAATTAATTAAAAATTTAGGAGCACCAAATTTTAAGGATGTTATAATAGGTATAAAAAAGAAATCATTAGGATAAAAAAAGAAGAAGAAAAAGAAGAAGAAAAACTATAAGCCCGTTACAAAAACTCAAAAGGCCCCTAGGTTCCGAAAAAAACCCCCAAAGGGCCAATTTATTTTTTTAGTATTGAAACAAAAGGGTTTTCGCCTTGTAAACCCTTGTGCCGAACACGCCAATATGAAATAAAAAAGAATATGTATATCCAGAGGTGAACACAGGGGTGCAAGCGGGGTCTGGGTCCCCCGCAAATGTCCCAATTATTACAGTATTTCTATTATGTTTTAGGTTTTATATGTAAAAAATTACTCCTATAAAGAAATGTCTTATCAAAATTGTGTTATTGATATATGAGTAAGATATTTTGTTGTTAATTTATGAATACATGTGATTCGGTCCCCCACGTCAAGGATTTTGCATCTGCCACCGTGTATATCCGCGATGCTCTATTGATTCTTCTGATTCAATTCACAAAGCAATTCTTTCCTCTTCCAAAGCAAACCCATTTGATTCTCTTCGCAATTATTCGAGTTCTTTTCTTTATTCGGGTTAAAAATTGATTTTCCGTGTGGGTCTTCGTGCTTTTTATTTTTTTTGTACGTCGAAAATTTCTTCACGCTTTCAAATGCATGGATTGCATATCGATTTCCAATGTCTATTCAATTCCCATTACGGCATTAGAATTGCTTACCGGGGAAATGAGCTTTTCAAAACTGAATTGAACAAAATTTATCTTCGCTCAACCATGTCACAAGAATACTTGAAAGGGTTAGTTACACTATCCGTTGAAAAGGAGAAGTAGAGAGGGAACGATTGATTATGCTAGCGTAATTTTTACTTTTGTCGCTAAAAATGCAAGAAGAGTGATATATCGTAATATTCCGAAATTTTTAATAAAATAAAAATTCCGTAATATTAGCCTTTCTTTAAATTTTTGTTTTAATTAATTACATTTCGATTTAATTAGTTAAGGACCGCTTAAAAACAAATCGAGTTTTCGAAAATTTACAAAAATATTTTCTATGGTCATCGAGATTACTTTTTCACTAAGCAAAACCATGGTTAGCATCGAAATGATTTTGCGACGTTACAATTAAATTCTTAGAATTTTTTTTTTGAAATAAAAAACCGAACGATCAAACACTGCAAGGCTTGTTTCTGCGTATAACTGTACTAATTTCCCACTAGCACCATCACATGTACGAATCTATTATGTCACGCCCTCGATTTTAAACATAAATAATAATAACGCTTGAAATACAAAACCCTCACAATCGTATTTACATAAACCCAAAATACATAAACCCAAAATACAATACAGTTTCCAATTCTTCAAACTGGTCTACAAATACAAGCTTCCAAGTTACAAATTTCATAACAAACGGTTCACTTTACAAGAATAAAAAATACTCTTCAAAATAGCTTTACTTGATAATGCCTGCATGCACACCGAACGTTCCATGACCAAGACCTGCAATGAACCTAAAATGGTAGGTTGAGCAAACACGTGCCCAGTAGAGAAATCTATACACAAGTTATAGGAAAACATGCCGAGTGATGCATCTAGAGTGAATGAGAAATGACAGATATTCCCAAGATTTATATGACTATCAACAGGCAACTCACAACGGCCAAAGGATTCTAGACAATCCTATGTACAATACTTATCACCTCACACGCCATACCAATGTCACTAACATTCCCATCTCAAACACAATTAACCAATCTTTAGTTTATCAATCGATACTTCGCATCACATCTATCTCAACATTCATTCTCATTTCACAATCTCTCACATTTCTCATTTCATAACTAAATCCCATTTCTTATTAAAAGATCATTTTTCCTTTCCTTTCTTTTAGTCGGATATCTCCCATCGATAATCACTAGGGTCACCTCGGGTCTAGTTCCCTCGAGCGTAGGGTCACCCCGAGTCTGTTCCCTTTATAACAATAATAATCACTTGGGTCACCTCGGGTCTATTCCCTCGAGCGTAGGGTCACCCCGAGTCTTTTCCCTCAATAACAATAATCATTTGGGTCACCTCGGGTCGATCCCCTCGAGCGTAGGGTCACCCCGAGTCTATTCCCTCAACAACGACCCCTTGGGTCATCTCTCACACTTTTCACATTCGTCATCATCTCATAATCAATTTCATCTTCAATCTATCGGTCATTACTTAACTCTACAGACATACATGCTCGTGTCCTTTCATTAGTTTACAAATCCACATCCTACATAACGTATTAAGCCTATACGTATAATCCCACAATACTCTACTTATTTGCTTTCTACGCTTGAACCTCATAGGGCGAGTCAAAAGGACTCAAGTTATAATATCATCCCAAACAATTCTTCACAACCTCGATTTCACTTTGAGCATCCTAGATAATCTACCAATCCACCACATTGGTTACATTTCAAACGTTCCAAATCGTCAACCATAACACTACTTCAACTAATAAAGTAATACACGCCATCCCCTTGAATTATACCCCAAGTAACGTACGAACCCGTCACCATCCTACGACATACCCCTCACTAACACCGACACCTAAACCTCATGGGAAGAGTATCAAAGGAATTAAAAAGGAAACCTCAAACGGATCATGAGAACATGGCTTTCGATATTACCTTTCAAATCACTAGACGAACACTTATCTACCCAATCATACTTACCACAAGACCTTGCATAACCTACGACTTCCCTAAACGATCATACGATACATCCTCCGTTACTACGACACTAAGACATCGATTAATGAGTGTCTAAGACATGGAATCGAGCAACAAGTCGTTGGAGGACGAAGAACCAAGTATTAGGATGGTTTAATGGTGCATAAAAGGTATTAGAAGTGATCGGGGGGTCAAACAATCAAAGTTCGGGCAAAAGCTGAAAAATAGTCCATTACGAACGGGTATCGATACAGCAAAACGCTGTATCGATACGGGATTCAAATCAGAGGTTCCTGAAGCTTCTGTTTTCAACGGGTATCGATACAGCAAAAACTTGTATCGATACGGAGTGGTTACGAACAGATTTTCTGCAGATTTACAATAACGAAACCCCAACCAAAAACCAACATTCTAGAGCACGATCCATATGCAAAACCAACACATAAACATATAACAAGTGCAAGAAATCCCTACCTCGATTATCAAAGCCGAAGCCACGAGATTCTCCGAGCCCTAGACTCCAAAATTGACACCGAGAGCAAAACACCTCCTCCGAGCCCTAGCCAACGAAGCACGAGCCCCAAAACACGCGTAGATGAAGGATTGGAGGTTGATTGCTATTGGGTTTTGAGTTTGGAGGTTGAATTTTGGTGGAGGAGCATGAGAGAGGGAGAGAAGCCGAGAGAGGGAGAACCGGACGGGAGGAGAGAGAGAGAGAAGGCTTGGGATTTTTAATCCCCTACACTCACACCTCTCTATATATGCTCACATACCCACTAATTTACACAAGCACTCCCTCCAATTGCAATTCTATCATTCGAACCCCAAATCAAATAACTCCACGAATTTTACATTTTCCTCAATTTCTAATATCAAATAACCCTTTAAATAATTTCCAAAAAATACGGGTCCTTACACCCTTCCCTCCTTAAAGAAATTTCGTCCTCAAAATTTGCCAAACCAAGTCCAACCAACACACACCATTCAGAGACACATTAGCCATAACACGGTTCATCATGCAACAATTCTATAATCATGAAAATCTACAGCTCAACTCATGTCAATAAAATCGAAACAAACGCAAGCATTTCTTTCTAACCTTGTCCTCCTTTTCCCACGTAAATTCACACTAACGACATCATCTTACCCCCTCAAAACTTAATCACGTAAATCTAGGATACGTATCGGGTTCTCACCATGGGACACGTCAGCTTCCAACTCAAATTCGGGCTTCTCTAACACATGCAATAGATTCGGCTCGTACCTCCTCAATATTCATACGTATGTCTAGCAAAACACAAATGCTCAAAAACTTTCGGCGACCCTTCTAAACGGTACTTATTTCTATATACGTACGATTATCAATCTTGGCACTGAGATCTTATCTCTAAATACGACCGGATATTCCAATTGACTTCCTGAGACCTCCACCTAGAAGAAGCGGTGATCAAGCGCCCTTTCTAACTGGATTTCATCGGTTGTCGCTTGGTTATCCGAAAGACACGCGCCGTATCCGGCACTTAACCAATCTTTCTAGCGATCACAGCTTCATTTTCCACCCATGACGAGACAAACTCCAACACGGAAAACACATGACTTCCATCTTTCAAATAACATTAGGTGACGACGACGGTCCACACGATCCTTTGGTCAGCCGTAAGCGGTTAGCAATCTTTGGCTACTTTTACCCTTCTCTTTTCGGTCATTCTCCCTCGAGCTTCCAATTATCGTTGGCGAATAGATTTAATCATACCTCTTAATACTGGATCCAGCAGATCCATAACACAAGCCAATTCTTCTAGAAGTCGCACCAAATTTTTGCTCCAAGTTGGGTCATTCTAGGTTACGAGAAGAATTTGATTTGCTATCTTAAGCGAAACGAGCAAGTTTCAAACTCAAGCAACGTCAATCAAGAACTTAAAGAACGGTAACGAGACATCCAAAATCCAAAGAACACGTGAAATCTTTAAAGCGATTAGGCAACGAACTCAAAGTACATTTTTATGATAACCCAAGGAATTCAAAATGACCGATTATAACTCTCTTATTACTCTACAAGCCAAAGGAGTCAGCGGATAACGTCTTGACAAATGAAAGATTTCGATATTAAAGATAAGCACAAAGTAATGAGACTGATCTCTAGTAAACTAACTGATCCGAAATCAGAAATCGCACAGTACTGGAAATGAGTTATACTTCCCAACAATTTGAGACTAAGCATTACAGGATGAATCATGTGCCTCCAAAGTTGAGGAACCATAACAGAGTTGAACGATACTGAGAGGAACTATAACAAGTGAATTCGGATTAAACGACATCAACAAATGGGTACCAATAAATATGTCACCACGAGATTCGACTCCAATTACGACATGAGAACTTGAGCAGAGCAACAATTTCCAACAAATAGACGAGCATTTGCAATGATGAATTCCACACCAACCAAATATGTCTAGGCAAGCTAACAGCTACAAGGCTAGTACAAGTTCAAATCACATGACTCCATAATCAAGAAATCAGAATAGTTGGAGGCACCAAAGCAGGTAATAATAGCATCAAGGTCCGAATTGAATGCACTAACGAATTTGTATAACACCAAGGATGTGACCACGGATCGGGTTTTATAGGTCGAATTGCAACATAAGAACTTGTGCAGAACAACAGTGATGGACGAACAAACTAATAGTCACAACACAGGGATCTCAACCGACCAATGAAAACTTATCTCAAGCAGGATGATGTCAAAACAAAACTCCGAATGGAATACGAGGAACATTCGTCAACATTAATAGCAACCGTGTCATAGGATACTTCACCACAAGAGTTCAAATATCCCCAAGAAAAGCTAGGAAAGGATTGCTTAACAATTATAACGGATCAACTACACAACAGATTTCACGGAAAAGTAGTTTACGATACAATTCTAACAATATTCAGCTAGGCCAATGAAAGAGGATAATAAAGGTAACAACTCTTACAAAATCACGTTCGGAATATCACCAACCATCATGGTTACAACCAATCCCTGTCCAGATCAGATCAAATCTCGCTATAAGCAAATTAAAGAAGTCAAAGGCAGTACTTCAATACGAAACGATTAACCTCTAGTCTCGACATATATGATCTATTGATGCTTCTCAATGCGCAAGGACTAAGATTTCTTAATGGATGAAATGCTTCTGAATCAAAAGTATTGTAACGAACGAATCGAACGACAAAGAGGAGAAGATGCCTCAAACAACTAATATTCTGAGAGCTAAAGAGTAGAAGGAAATGGTTTAGCTACGGAACTGCATCTGTTGTTTTGGTGTACGTTTATACTGCTGCACGGAGCTCGATTCACCATGTACTCCCAATTTCCGAGGACAATTCCTTGCCATGTGGCCAAGTTCGCCGCAAGAGTAACACGATCCCCCACGCCGTGGACATTGAGAACGAATATGACCAGACTGATGACATCGATAACACACGGTCTGACGCTTGAGAAGAACTCCCGGAGTCTTGGAATAAGGAGGTGGCTTAAGGCCCTGCTGATCCTGAATGGAGGGATTTGATACCCTAGGTTTCTTCCTTTCTGAACTCTCAACACTCTCTGAGGATGACCTCGCACTAACGACTCGACATTTAGTTTCCTCCACATTCACACCAATCTGCGTACCCTCCAGAATCTCAACACCCTTCGCACACTCAACGATCTCAGGAAACATCGCTTCATCCCTAGCACATTGACTCGCCTCATTCCTTCCATATACACTACAACCCTGGTACTCACGATCCTCGATCTCACCACACTTATCTCTAAGCTTCGAAAACATTTTAATATGAAAGGAAAAGAAAGAAAAATCATCAACATTAATCACATTGCTATACGATGCAGGTCTACAACCTTTCCAACATGACGACAACCCTACGCCACTCTATCTTAATACCAATGCAATGACATAACAATGGACTAACATCATTCATGCAAGCACACGTGTGATTTTGTAAAAAGATCCAGCGATTTTTGAACCCATGAGACTAAAAGTCTCCCCACGATCTCGAGGTATTCTAGACCTATGCTCTGATACCAAGTTGTCACGCCCTCGATTTTAAACATAAATATTAATAACGCTTGAAATACAAAACCCTCACAATCGTATTTACATAAACCCAAAATACAATACAGTTTCCAATTCTTCAAACTGGTCTACAAATACAAGCTTCCAAGTTACAAATTTCATAACAAGCGGTTCACTTTACAAGAATAAAAAATACTCTTCAAAATAGCTTTACTTGATAATGCCTGCATGCACACCGAACGTTCCATGACCAAGACCTGCAATGAACCTAAAATGGTAGGTTGAGCAAACACGTGCCCAGTAGAGAAATCTATACACAAGTTATAGGAACATGCCGAGTGATGCATCTAGAGTGAATGAGAAATGACAGATATTCCCAAGGTTTATATGACTATCAACAGGCAACTCACAACGGCCAAAGGATTCTAGACAATCCTATGTACAATACTTATCACCTCACACGCCATACCAATGTCACTAACATTCCCATCTCAAACACAATTAACCAATCTTTAGTTTATCAGTCGATACTTCGCATCACATCTATCTCAACATTCATTCTCATTTCACAATCTCTCACATTTCTCATTTCATAACTAAATCCCATTTCTTATTAAAAGATCCTTTTTCCTTTCCTTTCTTTTAGTTGGATATCTCCCATCGATAATCACTAGGGTCACCTCGGGTCTAGTTCCCTCGAGCGTAGGGTCACCCCGAGTCTGTTCCCTTTATAACAATAATAATCACTTGGGTCACCTCGGGTCTATTCCCTCGAGCGTAGGGTCACCCCGAGTCTTTTCCCTCAATAACAATAATCATTTGGGTCACCTCGGGTCGATCCCCTCGAGCGTAGGGTCACCCCGAGTCTATTCCCTCAACAACGACCCCTTGGGTCATCTCTCACACTTTTCACATTCGTCATCATCTCATAATCAATTTCATCTTCAATCTATCGGTCATTACTTAACTCTACAGACATACATGCTCGTGTCTTTTCATTAGTTTACAAATCCACATCCTACATAACGTATTAAGCCTATACGTATAATCCCACAATACTCTACTTATTTGCTTTCTACGCTTGAACCTCATAGGACGAGTCAAAAGGACTCAAGTTATAATATCATCCCAAACAATTCTTCACAACCTCGATTTCACTTTGAGCATCCTAGATAATCTACCAATCCACCACATTGGTTACATTTCAAACGTTCCAAATCGTCAACCATAACACTACTTCAACTAATAAAGTAATACACGCCATCCCCTTGAATTATACCCCAAGTAACGTACGAACCCGTCACCATCCTACGACATACCCCTCACTAACACCGACACCTAAACCTCATGGGAAGAGTATCAAAGGAATTAAAAAGGAAACCTCAAACGGATCATGAGAACATGGCTGATATTACATTTCAAATCACTAGACGAACACTTATCTACCCAATCATACTTACCACAAGACCTTGCATAACCTACGACTTCCCTAAACGATCATACGATACATCCTCCGTTACTACGACACTAAGACATCGATTAATGAGTGTCTAAGACATGGAATCGAGCAACAAGTCATTGGAGGACGAAGAACCAAGTATTAGGATGGTTTAATGGTGCATAAAAGGTATTAGAAGTGATCGGGGGGGTCAAACAATCAAAGTTCGGGCAAAAGCTGAAAAACAGTCCATTACGAACGGGTATCGATACAGCAAAACGCTGTATCGATACGGGATTCAAATCAGAGGTTCCTGAAGCTTCTGTTTTCAACGGGTATCGATACAGCACAAACTTGTATCGATACGAAGTGGTTACGAACAGATTTTCTGCAGATTTACAATAACGAAACCCCAACCAAAAACCAACATTCTAGAGCACGATCCATATGCAAAACCAACACATAAACATATAACAAGTGCAAGAAATCCCTACCTCGATTATCAAAGCCGAACCCACGAGATTCTCCGAGCCCTAGACTCTAAAATTGACACCGAGAGCAAAACACCTCCTCCGAGCCCTAGCCAACGAAGCACGAGCCCCAAAACATGCGTAGATGAAGGATTGGAGGTTGATTGCTATTGGGTTTTGAGTTTGGAGGTTGAATTTTGGTGGAGGAGCATGAGAGAGGGAGAGGAGCCGAGAGAGGGAGAACCGGACGGGAGGAGAGAGAGAGAAGGCTTGGGATTTTTAATCCCCTACACTCACACCTCTCTATATATACTCACATACCCACTAATTTACACAAGCACTCCCTCCAATTGCAATTCTATCATTCGAACCCCAAATCAAATAACTCCACGAATTTTACATTTTCCTCAATTTCTAATATCAAATAACCCTTTAAATAATTTCCAAAAAATACGGGTCCTTACATATTAATCCTAGAAGCCTAGCAAAGATTTACCTTCTCCTCATTTAAAACCTAAGATATCTGGTACTTCATGATTTTTCTCTTATCCTCCAAATCTACCAAAAACTAGGAAATCATTCAAGAATGAACAGTGGGAGAGCTAGGGATAAAATTCAGAGGGAGAGATTTTATTGCAAGATTTCTTATTTACATAAGATCTTGTACTACTAAGATATGCTTACATAAACCTATCTCTTACAATTAAGACCCTAACTCTAGACCCATTAGATTTTAAAGAATCAAATCCCTTCAAATCTTGTACTTGAGATTCAAGAATCCTAGGCTATTATATACACATGTGTGAGAATGAATTTGAGAATGAATTTCATGGCCGAGAGTGAGGTGGGAAAGATATCATTTCCTTGTACCTCTAAATCTCACTCTAGATTTGGACTTAAAACTCTAGGATTTGCCATAGATATTCTTGTAGATTTTCATCAAGACTTGTACTTCCACAATCTCCTAAATCTAGGAAATTTAATGAGACAGAGAGAGAGTTGCGTGGGAGAGGAGAGAGAGGAGGAAGAAACTTGGCCTAAAAATACCCATGCACTCTCATTCCTCACGCCACACCTCACTTCCTACTTTACTTCTTGCTTCCAAATTACTATTAGCTTTAGAGAAAGAAAGCAAAGAGAGAAAGAGAGAGAGGTGGGTTTTGCTCTTGCACCACCACCAGATACCCCAGAACCGAGCCCAACCATCGCCCTCCGGTCATCTTCTCTGTCGAACCAAAAATTTCAAAATCTTCGTTTTAAGCTTAATCGATCGGAAGAGAGGTAGATATCCTTTCCACCATTAATTCTAAGTATAAATAAGTAGTTTTGGCCTTTGGAGAGGGTTGGAATCGACCCCAAAGCATCAAAACTTAGTTTCAGACGAAAACTGTCAAAAAAAAAAACCAGAACTGACCTCGTGGCCGCAAGGTCGAACCTTGCGAACCACCAACTTTTTGGCCGTCGGAGTTTGCGACAGCATACTTTTAAAAAAAACAGATTATTAATTTTTTTTCGAGATTAAAATTCTGGTATTTTTAGTTTATTAAAATTTCGTTCCGTTAGATAATTATGCTTATTCAAAGTTCGTGGTTATTGTTTTGATTATTGAAATGATTTAAAGGATTATTGTTATGATAGTGGAATTTGGAGCCAAAGGAGTTGTATTGGGAATAAAAGGTGTTATCAAAAGGAAAAGAAAAAAGAAATTATTAATTAATTAATAATAACTTACATTTAGTAATCTAAAAAAAAAGGGGAAATTAGTAGATTAAACAAATTGATAATTTTACTTTAAAGTGGTAATAAAACATTTCTTAATTTAAATTTCGTTAAGGGTAAATATTGGATTAATAAACGTTGTTAGCTAATAATAGAACTTTCAAAGAAAGAAAAAGAAAGATCCAAAACCCTACTAAACTTTAAAATTTTGTACAAAAAGCAAAAGAAGATATTTCTCTATTTATATTATGTAAAATTAAGGTAGTCAACATCATTAAGGAAAATGATAATATTTAGAGTATTAAAGATTAAAATTTTCTAACAAAAAAAAAAACACACTTCCCATGGAATATATTTTTAAGGAGAAACTTAATTTAATAAAGAAAACTATTAGTAATAATTTGATTATTTGTAAAATAGTAAATTATACTAAGTTATCATTATAGTTAATGAATTAGTGATAAACGCTAATAATAAATAATCTATTAAAGAGTTATAACAAAAAGGATGGCTTAATAAATTAAAAAATAACAAAACAGTATATATGTGTATTACTTGGGAACATTTCTGAAATCTCGATAAGTTTTTGCATTATTGTTAATTGACTATTTCATGAACGTAGAAACTGGACAATAGGTACCCCGAGTGGTATTCATATGTTGGAATAAATTGATTAGACATTAAATTCCTAAGGAAAGTGAATTTTGTTGTTACGGTCAGGAGATAGCCAGAGTGGCCGATGACCATGGGTTTCCTGAAAGAATGGTCGTCTGTATCGACACTTGTGGTTAAAGACCGGTGAAACATCATCTTGCGAACCCTGAACATGGCACTGTTGGATTTATCTTCCGGATATTCCGGGGGTGGATTTATTGGATGAAACCGGAGTATGGTTATCATTTCTCACGGTTTGGTTGGTTATCATTCGCTTCTGGTGATGGTACAACCGAGTTTAACTCGACATATAGTTTGGTCTTATTCGTCTGGGACCCCAGGCTGGGCAAGCGAGGAGAGGGTAAATCGGCAGAGTTGCCATAGTTCAAAGGTTGATTGGGAGGATTATTTCTCATGGTAGAGAAAACTAGAAATCACCTAAAGACAAGATAATTCATAATATGCTCCTTGTTACTGTAACTTTATTCTTTCTGTTCATTATTATATTATTGCTTGTATTTTATGAATTATTGGGTTATGGATATCTACTGGGTGAGTCTTATCACTCATGGCACAGAGTACCCTGGCTCCGCGCCAGATTTTGCAGAGAAACCATCAGATGAATAGGACCCCAGTTTGGAGCAGTGTATCATCGGAGAGATTCTAGGGATGGAGACTGAGCAAGGGTTAGCTTGGGATCCGTATCAGAATTAGAGTCACTCTGAGTCCTTGCTCTGTGACGTCATGTCACCCAAGGGCCTCCTTACATGTGGGGTAGAGCATATTAATTTCGACATGCTATTATTTCAAGTTCTAACTTAAGCTGTAATAAGAGATATTGTTCCGTGGTTTGTAATAAAAAGGATATTATTTATGCTAAGTATAATCTATTGATGCTTCTGAAATTCCTTGGAAAATCGGGGCGTTACAACGTAGTATCAGAGCATAGGTTCAACCCCTCAGACTTGGGTTGATCACATCCGAGAGCGTGAACTCGATCTTATACGTTACATATGTATTTCTCTAAATCTATCAGTACTATATAATCAAGAACGTACGGTGAGAAAATATAGGTCTGACTTCTTAATTGGTTGCATGCCTTGTCAATAGTTCGTACATTTCCAAAATAGTTTTGACCTATATAGACCCCCTTTTGACTAAAGTTTCGAACACTTAAAGATGGTAAACATTCGCTCGGGAAATGGAACCTTTGACAACGGAAACGACCCTCATCGTGCCAATACGAGTGGCGAAAACAATGGCAACAACCCTAACGGAAACCTCGGGGGACTTGACGTGGCACAATTGGCACAGGTGATAGCCGCTGCAGTGGCAGCAGCCTTGCCACAGGTGAATGGGGCCCGTCAACCGGTGCCGCAGCAAGGCCGTTAGGTCAGAAATAGAGACCAGCTATTGGATGCCTTTTGCAAACGCCGTCCACCTGTCTGGGATGGGGAAGGTGACCCCACAGTCGCTGAGACCTGGCTGAAATAGATTGCCAAATTTTTGGATACGATGAACATAAAAAATGCAAAGGACCGCATCGCTCAAGCTACCTTTCAACTGCAAGGAGAAACTGACCATTGGTGGGATCTGATCAAGGCCACCAACACTGTCAAGACTATGACGTGGCGGCAATTTGAGAATCCTTTCAACAAGAAGTACTTTCCAGAGCCAATCAGTGATGCGAAGCTACAAGAATTTATTGATCTAAAGTAGGGGACAATGAATGTCTCCTAATACATCACGTGCTTTGAAAGTTTAGCGCGTCATGCTACCAGCTTAGTAGCAACTCCTGCAGCGCGGGCAAAAAGGTTTGTGTGGGGACTTCACCCTAGCATCCGGAAGAGTGTGGTGTCTCAGAAATTATGCACTTATGCCGAGGCTATTGAGTGTGCCCTCATAATGGAGCATGAGAATGCTGACTCCAAGGTGGTATGGAACAACATCAAGAAAGGAGGATTATCGTGTGGAGGGCCGATTCGCAACAACAACGAAGGGTATGCCAATCAAAAGCCGCACTCCCAGAACAGCAATAACCGGCCGCAACAACATCAGATGCAACCATGGAGGAACCAGGGATCCAGGGCAGGGACAGAGTCAGTTCCAAAAATCCGGACCAGTCCGCTGCTTTCACTGCTATGAAGAAGGGCATTTCAGAATCAATGTCCTAAACTGCAAAACAATAATTTTGGGAATCAGCCAAAGTTTCCACCAAGACCTGCTCAACCCCAAAACAACCAGAATAGGATCGGGTGGAATCAAAATAATCAGAACCCGCCAAGAATTGGGTGGCACCATAATCAAACACAAATTTAGCAGCAGAACCACATGCACTAGAGCAATGCAGCTGGTAAAGCACCAGTAAGGAACAACCAGGCAAACGGAGCTGGCAGGATCTTTGCACTACAGGCGGAAGAGGAACATAATGATCCCTCTATGATACAATGTACACTTATACTATTCAACACATGTGTACAAGCATAATTTAATTGATTCTGGAGCATCTCACTTGTTCATTTCTACTGGATGTATGAAATCACTTGGACTAGACACAAAACCCCTAGGAGCGACGATGCAGGTTACTTCACCACTGGGAGTAAGATATCTGTTGGATTAGTCTGTAAATGGTGCGAAATAGAAGTCTCTGGACTGCGGATAACTTGTGATCTCAGGGTTATAGACATGGTGGAATTTCATGTGATCTTGGGAATGGATTGGCTTTCTTCTTATCAAGCTGTCATAGATTGCCATTGCAAGATGGTGACGGCTTATTCGAAAGATGGGACGTGCTTCAAATTTAAGGGGGATAGGCAAGATCTCGTCTCCACTTCATCAGCACACAAACTACAAAACCAACTGTTGGGATGGCTAGCTAGTCTGTCACTTCAAGAGAATGATCGGATGGACCTAGACCTACTTCGAATTGTGTGTGAATACGAAGATGTGTTTCCAGAAGAACTGCCTGGACTACCTCCGAAAAGGGAAATAGATTTCACTATTGAACTTCAACCGGGTACTGCACCAATATCCATAGCATCGTACAGAATGGCGCCAGCAGAATTGATGGAGCTAAAGATTCAATTGCAGGAATTACTGGACAAGGGTTTTATTCAGCCAAGTACATCACCCTGGGGTGCTCCAGCTCTCTTTGTCAATAAGAAGGAACGTTGCTGTAGAGACTCGCAAACTTGTTTTAATTTCGGAAATCGTTTATTTTGTTACGTGGTTGTATTGTTAGTAAAATCGCTCGTATGTTGCGGGGTGTACGGAGGTACGTATCCGGGTGTGTATCGGACTCTCGGAGGATGGTAAAATGTTAGTCTTGATGTTGTATTGATGTTTGAAAGTGTTGGAACCAAGTCAGGTTCGTTACGGTGTCCGTTGAAAAAAAATTCCTTTTTCTGCCCCGCATGAACCGGTACGCACTTTTCCCCGTATCGGTACATGGTGTCCAGAAGTTGTATTTTTTGACAGTTTGAAGGTTCATGAACCGGTACGCACTTTTCCCCGTACCGGCACATGCTCTATTTTCTGCACTTTTTCAGCACGCTTTTTGGACCACTATAAATACCTCCTTTTTGTCATTTCTCATTCCAAACCCACGAAAAACACTTGGAAACACCCCCTCTCACCCACCTCACTCCAATCTCACCCAAACCTCTTGATTTCAAGTTCAAATCTTCAAGATCCAAGGGTTTCCAACCTCAAATCTCACTTGAATCTTGCTTTTGGAGAACAAGAGGTAAGTTTGTGTTCTCACTCTTGTCTTGGGGCTCTCACCCACGTTTTTCTCTCTCTCCTCTCGATTATTGGTTGATCTTTGTTTGTTCTTCGTGTTTTTGGACTTTATTCACTCTAGATCTTGTACTCAAACTTGGGTGAAGCTCGTTTTTGAAGGATTCAAGTGTTTGGCTCTCGATAGACCTAGGGTTTTGCTCAAAACCCACTTGGGTAGGGATTTCTCTCTCTCTCTCTCTCTCTCTCTCTCTCTCTACATGTTTTATGGTGATTAAGAGTGATATTGGTGATTGATTGCTATTTATGTTCGAATGGGGTGCTTGTGGCTTGGTAATTGCTTATTTTATCAAAAAGGGGTATAATGGTCATGATTGTTATAGTTCATGGGTTACGTGTAATGTGTGTGAAAATGTTCGTACGTGTAACATGTGGTTGGAGCATCGGAAATGATCATGGAAATAGTGGATTTGTTGTGATGAAGTGAATGCGGTGTTTATTGTGACGCAAGGGGTGGAAACACAAAACTCGCAAGGGGTAGAGTATGTTGTGACGCAAGGGGTGGAAATGGGTTGGAGGAAGTGTGTGTGAGTGTGTGTGTGTGTGTGTGTGTGAGAATTGGTATGTTACTTGAAATAGTATTGACTTGCGTTGTTGGACTTTGTCATGTAATTCAATTTACCACATTCATGCTTATCATCTTATTGCATATAGATTTGTAGAGAATTTCCTACTGGGCTCTAGTAGCTCAACAAAATCCTTCTTTTCAGGTTTAAACACCGGTCAGTAGCGAGCATGCCTCGAGTATAGTGTTATGAAGACCTTTTGGAAGCTAAATATATCTTAGTTACGTAACCATCTTTGTAATGACTTCTTTTGATTAAAGATGGCTCTGTAACTAATTTTTTGCACTTGTGTTATCTTTTGGTAACGGTTTGTAATATCCTAAACGTTCCGTACTTGTAATTAACTTAATTAGGGTCTCGGTGCCAAGGTTGTATTTCTTTTAAACTCGGGGACTTGTTTTGTAATTAAACAGGTGGGAACTCTCTTTTGGGGTATGATTTACTTAATGCGAGGATCTTTTATTGAAATGGTTTATTTATTTATGTTAGAAATCGAGGGCGTGACAAATTGGTATCAGAGCGTCTAGGTTTGAATACTTTGAGACCGTGGGGAGACTTCTAGTCTCATGGGTTCAAAAGTCACGCCATTTGCATAACATAGGTGTGTTTATGTGCATTGATGGTTACCCGGCTTACGAGGCATTGCATTTAAAACATGATAGAGGGGTGTTGAGTTGATTTGGCCCTTATTGGGATAGTCGGGGGTTTTAAACCTCATTAAGTGATGTTGTTGTTGATGAGTTCCTTTTTCTTATGCCTTGTAGCTAGATGACACCGAGAACGCGTGCTAGAGCAGGTGAGGCCGAAAGTAGGGGTGGTCGTGGTCGTGGTCGTGGCCGAGGGGTGCCTATTGAGGATGAGATTAGTCAGCATGGGGAGAATCCGAGTGGGAATTCGGGGGAAGGGGCCGAGCATGGTCGGGGAGAGGAAGCACCGGTTATCCAAAATCCTTTTGCTAGGGACTTTGTTGCGGCTCTTGCGGCCGCTAACCTTCTAAACCCCGCGCCGAGGGAAGGTGCCGAAAGTCGTGCTTTGTCAGCTATGAGGGAATTTAGCCGTAGGAATCCACCAACGTTCGACGGGTCGAGTAGTAACCCTCTTGTAGCCGACCATTAGCTAGCTCAAATTCGAAAGCTTTTCAGGGCTCTGGGGATTACGGAGGATGACTTACGGGTAAACATCGTGGCCGTTCAACTTACTAGGGAAGCGAATGAGTGGTGGGAGTCGGTGTTGGAATCGAGAAAGGATGCGAGGAGGGCGGCGAGGACCGCGGCTCAAGCAAATGAGCCGGATGTGGAGAACTTAACTTGGGCCGAGTTCGAAATGCTCTTCGAGGAGCAATACTTTTCGGAGACTAGCCGTGACCGATTGAGAGAGGAATTTGAGAAATTAGAACAGGGGAATTTGACCGTGTCGGAGTACGCTTTAAAGTTCCAATCCTTATCCCGTTTTGCGCCGGAATTGGTGGCGATTGAAGAAAGAAAATGTAGGCGGTTCGAGAGGGGTTTACACGAGACTGGGAAGAAGTTTGTGATGGCACAACGCAAGGGGAAGTTTTCCGAGGTTGTGGAGTGTGCGAGGAGTATCGAGGCTCCGAGGGAAGCGCCGAGAAATTCGAAGGCTTGGGAACCGAGGCAACCGGTTGGGGCCGTGAGCTCTTCTTCGGGGAGTTTTGGTAGTCAGGGGAGGAAGAGGCAACGAGATCAATTTTCGGCTTCACAGGGTCCGTCAAACTTTAGACCTCCATCTTCTTCGTCATTTGGGACCCGGGAAAATTCGAATAGGCCTCCGATTGTGTGTCACGAGTGTGGTCAAGCGGGGCACATCCGAGCTCAGTGTCCGCGGTTATTGGGTATGTGATTTACTTGTGGGAAGACCGGTCATTTTGCTAGGAATTGTCCGCTTGGGGAGGGGACACGAAGCGAATCGGGTTCGGTGCAGCAACCGAGGGGTGGTCAGAGTTCAGGTGGGCAATCGTTTCGGGGTAATCAGAGGCAGCAACAGTCTCACTTCCGTCAGACCACGTCCGCTCAGGGATCTCAGGCTGAGAGAGGGGCGAGTTCGTCAGCACCTACTCAGGGTTCTGGTCAGCGGGGTGGACACGTTCAGGGTCAGATGGCTCAGGGAAGGGCTTTTGCTATCACTTCAGCCATTCCGCCACCACCACCTGTCACTTCTCAGACCCCAGAGGCTTCGGTCGTAAGGGGTACATTTCTATTGTTTAATTCCTTTGTTATAGTATTATTTGATTCTGGAGCATCACATTTGTTCATTGCTGCATCTTTCGCTTGTGCTTTGGAGTTGGAATTTGAGAGTATTAGTCCTCCGTTGTTCGTTGAGACACCTATAGGAGGTAGGTCGCCGTTAGATCGTATTTGTCGGGATTGCGAACTCATCATTCAAGATCGTCGTTTTACCTTTGACTTCATTGTGTTTAATATGTCGAGTTTCGATCTCATATTGGGAATGGATTGGTTGTCTACGTTTCATGCTACTATTGACTGCTTCAAGCGTCGGGTCCATATTTGTCTGCCTGGGGGTCCTTGTTTCGAGTTCTTCGGGGAACGTCGGGAACCGTTAGAACCATATCTGTGTGGGTCTCGGAAACATGAGTCAATGTATGCGCTATTAGCAAGTTTGGCCTTAGATGAGGACGTATCCGCGCGTGGGGAGTTACCCCTTGTTGTTTGTGACTTTTCGGACGTGTTTCCAAAGGAGTTACCTGGTTTGCCACCCGAAAGGAAAATCGAATTCTCTATTGACTTGCTTCCTGGTACTGCTCCCATTTCTGTACCTCCTTATCGTTTCACGCCCGCCGAGTTGAGGGAATTGAAGACTCAATTGCAAGAATTGGAGGGTTTGGGGTTTATCCGTCCAAATACGTCGCCATGGGGAGCACCGGCCTTGTTTGCTCAGAAGAAAGATGGGTCACTTCGTTTGTGCATCGATTATCGTAAGTTGAACCGTGTCACTATTAAGAATAAGTACCCAATGCCTAGAATCGACGACTTGTTTGACCAGCTTCGAGGTGCAACTTGTTTCTCTAAGATTGATTTGAGGTCCGGTAATCATCAAGTAAGGGTTCGGAGGGAAGACATTCCTAAGACCGCTTTTCGTACTCGTTATGGCCACTACGAATTCGTTGTTATGCCTTTTGGGTTGACAAATGCACCGGCAACTTTCATGGATTTGATGAACCGCATCTTTCGTGCCTATCTTGATCGTTTCGTGGTCGTTTTTGTAGACGATATCCTTATCTACTCACCTTCGGAGGAGGAACACCAATCTCATCTTTCTATCGTCCTTGAACTCTTAAGAGAGAACCAATTGTACGCCAAACTTAGCAAGTGTGAATTTTGGTTGTCCGAGGTTAAGTTTTTGGGTCACGTTGTATCGAAGGATGGGGTGTCCGTTGATCCGGGAAAGATAGAGTCCGTGATGAATTGGCAACGACCGAAGAGTGTTTTTGAAATCCGTAGCTTTTTGGGCTTGGCCGGATACTATCGTCGTTTCGTCCTTGATTTCTCCCGTCTAGCGGCTCTGATGACTAGACTAACTCGTAAAGGAACTCGTTTTATTTGGAATGACGCGTGTGAGAAAGCCTTCAAAGAGTTGAAGAAAAGATTGACTACCGCACCGGTTTTGGTTGTGCCTGAACGAGGAGTCGGTTACTCGGTGTATTGTGATGCTTCGAAAGAAGGGTTAGGGTGCGTATTGATGCAATTGGGGCGAGTGGTAGCGTACGGATCGCGGCAATTGAAAACACACGAGCGGAATTACCCTACCCATGACTTAGAACTTGCGGCCATCGTCTTTGCTTTGAAGAGTTGGCGTCATTATTTGTACGGTGAGAGATTCGAGGTGTTTTCCGATCACAAAAGCCTTAAGTACTTGTTTTCTCAAAAGGAACTCAATCTACGTCAACGCCCTTGGATGGAACACCTAGAAGACTACGACTTTGAGTTGTAATATCACCCGAGAAAGGCAAATGTTGTAGCGGACGCATTAAGTAGGAAATCAACTCATCTTGCTAGTTTAGCTATCCATGAGTGGAAAACGATGAACGACTTGGGTTCGTACGCATTGCATTTTGAGGAGATTCGAGAGGGAGTCACCTTATGTAACTTAACCGTTAAATCAACCTTGTCGACCCGAGTAATTGAGGCCCAACAACAAGATGAAGAAGCGGGAGAGTTTCGCGCCAAGTTTATTAGTGGAAATGCTCGAGAGGGGTGGATGATTCATGCCAATCAAGGTTTACGATACCAAGGAAAATTGTTCGTACCCGTTTCGTGTCGGGAGGAAGTCTTGCGAGAATTTCACCATTCGCCTTTAGCCGTGCATCCGGGGGGAACGAAAATGTATCATGACTTGCGTAGATAGTTTTGGTGGCCGGGAATGAAGAGAGACGTTGTCGTTTTCGTATCCAAATGCCTTACGTGCCAGCAAGTCAAAGCTGAACATTAACGACCCGCCAAGGAGTTGCAACCGTTGCCAGTGGCCGAGTGGAAGTGGGAGAACGTGACTATGGACTTTGTTACCGGTTTGCCGAGGTCGCCGAGGGGGCATGATGCCATATGGGTGATAGTTGATCGATTGATCAAGTCAGCGCATTTATTACCTATCCAGGTTTCGGATTCGATTGATACGCTTAGTCGATTATATATCCGTGAGATTATCCGCCTTCATGGGATTCCCATTTCTATTGTGTCGGATCGAGATCCAAGGTTTACCGCGCGCTTTTGGCAAAGTCTGCAGGCCGCTCTTGGCACCAATCTTTTATTTAGCACCGCGTATTATCCTCAAACGGATGGGCAATCCGAGAGAACGATTCAAATTTTGGAGGATATGCTTCGGGCTTGCGTTATGGATTTCCGGGGAAGTTGGGAAGATCACCTACCGTTAGTCGAATTCGCGTACAATAATAGTTACCAATCTAGTATCAAGATGGCACCGTATGAGGCTTTGTATGGGAGACCGTGTCGATCACCCGTTTGTTGGACCGAGTTGGGCGAGGCTACATTGGTTGGGCCGGAATTGATTCAAGAGACTTTCGAAAGCATGAGAGCGATTCGTCTACGTCTTCTTGAAGCACAAAAGAGAACCACCGAGCAAGTCAAAGTGATTCGTCAACGATTGTTAACCGCACAAAGTAGGCAAAAGAGTTACGCTGATCGCCGTCGCCGACCGTTATCTTTTGAAGTGGGGGATCACGTGTTTCTTAAGGTATCGCCACGTCGGGGACTATCTCGTTTTGGGCAAAAAGGAAAGCTTTCACCGCGTTTCATCGGACCGTTTGACATTATCGAGAAGATTGGGGAAGTTGCGTATCGATTGGCCTTGCCACCGAGGTTATCGGGAGTTCACGACGTATTTCATGTATCAATGTTGCGAAAGTACGAACCGGATCCATCTCATGTCTTAGAGTGGTCCAAATTAGAGTTGGAAGCTGATGCATCTTATGAGGAGGAGCCGATACGTATTCTAGATTCACGTGACCAAGTATTGAGGGGCAAGACTATTCCGTTAGTGCGAGTTCTATGGAGTCATCTCGGGAAGGAAGAGTCGACATGGGAGAGGGAAGACGAGGTTAGGGAGAAGTATCCGCATCTATTTTCAAGTTGAATCAATGTAAATCCCGCATTTTGGTTTTGTGAATGTTAGTTTGATCGTTACATGACATGTGTTGCGGTATAGGCATGATTACTTGATGCATAAGTATGTTTGACTTGAATGGTAAATTTCGGGACGAAATTTCTTTAAGGAGGATAGATTGTAGAGACTCAAAAACTTGTTTTAATTTCGGAAATAGTTTATTTCGTTAAGTGGTTGTATTGTTAGTAAAATCGCTCGTATGTTGCGGGGTGTACGGAGGTACGTATCCGGGTGTGTATCGGACTCTCGGAGGATGGTAAAATGTTAGTCTTGATGTTGTATTGATGTTTGAAAGTGTTGGTACCAAGTCGGGTTCGTTACGGTGGCCGTTGAAAAAAAATTCCTTTTTCTGTCCCGCATGAACCGGTACGCACTTTTCCCCGTACCGGTACATGGTGTCCAAAAGTTGTATTTTTTGACAGTTTGAAGGTTCATGAACCGGTACGCACTTTTCCCCGTACCGGTACATGCTCTATTTTCTGCACTTTTTCAGCACGCTTTTTGGACCACTATAAATACCTCCTTTTTGTCATTTCTCACTCCAAACCCACGAAAAACACTTGGAAACACCCCCTCTCACCCACCTCACTCTAATCTCACCCAAACCTCTTGATTTCAAGTTCAAATCTTCAAGATCCAAGGGTTTCCAACCTCAAATCTCACTTGAATCTTGCTTTTGGAGAACAAGAGGTAAGTTTGTGTTCTCACTCTTATCTTGGGGCTCTCACCCACGTTTTTCTCTTTCTCCTCTCGATTATTGGTTGATCTTTGTTTGTTCTTCGTGTTTTTGGACTTTATTCACTCTAGATCTTGTACTCAAACTTGGGTGAAGCTTGTTTTTGAAGGATTCAAGTGTTTGGCTCTCGATAGACCTAGGGTTTTGCTCAAAACCCACTTGGGTAGGGATTTCTCTCTCTCTCTCTCTCTCTACATGTTTTATGGTGATTAAGAGTGATATTGGTGATTGATTGCTATTTATGTTCGAATGGGGTGCTTGTGGCTTGGTAATTGCTTATTTTATCAAAAAGGGGTATAATGGTCATGATTGTTATAGTTCATGGGTTACGTGTAATGTGTGTGAAAATGTTCGTACGTGTAACATGTGGTTGGAGCATCGGAAATGATCATGGAAATAGTGGATTTGTTGTGATGAAGTGAATGTGGTGTTTATTGTGACGCAAGGGGTGGAAACACAAAACTCGCAAGGGGTGGAGTATGTTGTGACGCAAGGGGTGGAAATGGGTTGGAGGAAGTGTGTGTGAGTGTGTGTGTGTGTGAGAGAGAATTGGTATGTTACTTGAAATAGTATTGACTTGCGTTGTTGGACTTTGTCATGTAATTCAATTTACCACATTCATGCTTATCATCTTATTGCATATAGATTTATAGAGAATTTACTACTGGGCTCTAGTAGCTCAACAAAATCCTTCTTTTCATGTTTAAACGCCGGTCAGTAGCGAGCATGCCTCGTGTATAGTGTTATGAAGACCTTTTGGAAGCTAAATATATCTTAGTTACGTAACCATCTTTGTAATTACTTTTTTTTATTAAAGATGGCTCTGTAACTAATTTTTTGCACTTGTGTTATCTTTTGGTAACGGTTTGTAATATCCTAAACGTTCCGTACTTGTAATTAACTTAATTAGGGTCTCGGTGCCAAAGTTGTATTTCTTTTAAACTCGGGGACTTGTTTTGTAATTAAACAGGTGGGAACTCTCTTTTGGGGTATTATTTACTTAATGCGAGGATCTTTTATTGAAATAGTTTATTTATTTATGTTAGAAATCGAGGGCGTGATAGTTGCAGTTATGCATCGACTATAGACAATTGAATCGCGTAACGATAAGAACAGATACCCACTACTGAGAATCAATGACTTGTTTAACCAACTGAAAGGGTCAACTTGTTTCTCGAAGATCAATCTGAGGTCCGGATATCACCAATTGCGTATTAGGGATAGCGATATTCCTATGACCGCATTCCAGACTCGATAAGGTCATTATGAATTCTTGGTGATGCTGTTTGGGTTGACCAATGCACCAGCAGTATTCATGTGCCTGATGAACAAGGTCTTTCAGCCGTATTTGGACAAATTTGTGGTGGTCTTCATCAACGATATTTTGGTTTACTTGCCCTCAAAGAAAGCACATGAAGAACATCTGAGAATTGTACTACAAACCCTTAGAGACAATCAACAGTATGCTAAGGCTAGCAAGTGCGAGTTTTGGATGAAAGAGGTAAAATTTCTGAGATACGTTGTGTCAGATAAAGGAATCTCTGTCGACGACAACAAAGTTGATGCCGTTCTGAATTGGAAGCGACCGACGACAGTGTTTGAGACTCAAAGCTTTCTAGGACTAGCTGGATACTACAGAAGGTTTATTCAAGATTTCTCCGCTTTATCCAAGCCCATGTTCCGACTGACTCAGAAAGGAGTCAAGTTCGTATGGGATGGAGCCTGCGAGAAGTCATTCCTGGAGCTGAAAAGGAGATTGACCAGTGGGCCGATACTTATCATTCCTGAGAGAAATGTGGGATATTCAGTATACTATGACACCTCAAGAGATGGACTTGGAAGCGTGCTCGTGTAGAATGGGAAAGTTATAGAATACGGCTCACGTCAACTGAAGCCGCACAAAAGGAACTATCCCACGCACGATCTGGAATTAGCAGCAGTGATATTCTCCCTCAAGTCATGGCGTTATTACTTATACGGGGAAGAATTCGAGGTATTCAATGATCATAAGAGTCTGAAATATCTATTCGATCACCCAGAAGGAGCTGAATCTGCGCCAACTACGATGGATGAAATACATGGAGGACTACAATCTGAATTTGTCGTATCATCTAGGCAAAGCCAATGTAGTTGCTGATGCCCTTAGCCGCAAGGTCAGAGGACAAGAGGCAAGTATGGCGGTCAGAGAATAGAAGATGATGGATGAGATCAATGACTTTAGACTTCAGCCATCACTAGAATCCAATAGCGCATGCTTAATCGCCATGATTGCTACACCAGCGTTGCACAGAGAAATCCTACTCGCCCAGACTTTCGATCAGGAGTGTGACTTTATTTGATATCAGATGACGGCTACCGAATGGGCAGTTCAACCAGACAAGAGTTTGAGATTCAGAGACATGATATTCATACCAGATATAGGGACCCTTAGAGAAGCAATCCTGAAAGAGTTCCATCAATCTAACTTCGCTGTACATCCAGGAGGCAACAAGATGTATCATAACTTGCGCCGCCAGTATTGGTGGAGCGGAATGAAGGATGATGTGGCTAAGTACGTCTCCACATGCCTCACATTCCAACAAGTGAAGGCCGAGCACAAGAAACTAGGAGGACAGCTACAGTGTCTTTCCTATTCTAGGATGGAAATGGGAGCACATCCCATGGACTTTGTCACAGGATTGCTTAGATCTGTCAACAACAATAATGCTATCTGGGTAATCGTCGATCGTCTAACAAAGTCTACTCACTTCTTACCTGTGCGAGTGACAGACTCCATGGACACTCTCAGCCGATTGTACATTAAGGAGATTATTAGATTACACGAAGTACCAGTATCGATCGTGTCAGATCGGGAGCCATGATTCACTTCGGTGTTCTGGTAAGGTTTACAAAAAATGTTGGGAACAGATCTAAGGATGAGCACCGCCTTTCACCCTCAGACAAATGGACAGTTCAAAAGGGCGATTTAGGCCCTAAAGGACATGCTCTGAGCCTGTGTGTTGGATTTCAAGGGAAGCTGGGAGCGACACCTACCCTTGGTGGAGTTCGCTTACAATAACAGTTATCAAGCAAGCATAGAAATGGCTCCATTCGAGGCACTCTATGGACGCCCTTGCAGATCACCGGTATGCTGGACCGAAGTAGGAGTGATGAAGCAGTTTTGAATCCGGCACAGACCTGATCCTACAAAACAAAGCTGAAGCAAAAGTCACCGGTGTGGTGGCGTGCCAACCACCCTCCGATGCCTAAGTCAGTATTGAGCTTGCTATATGGTAGGAGAATTAAGATTCTCGGTTGTGAATGGAGCGTACCTTTGTTGGAGTTCTACTGTCGCTTTTATAGGCATTTGATAGGAGGTTGAGTCCTAGTAGGACTGCATTCCGGGGATATCTGGATTGCTTTAACGAGGTGAGTGGAGTCCTGCCTTAGCTGGAACTCCACGAGCACCCTGCTTTAGCATGGAATCCATATCTGATGTTATCGATGATTAGGATAAGCATAAATGTGCTTATCTTACCGGTTCTTCTTCCTTTATCCCATAGGATTTGGGTTAATTGTGTGGTATAATAGTGTGTATATTCGGTGGGTACTATCTATCCTAGACCAGCTTTGTGTCATAGCTGGTCCTCAGACCTTGTTCCAGCTCCACCCATTAGGCGTAGCTGGCACCATCTTACCTTGTTGTAGGTATTGCTCTCCTGGGGAGCTTGGGCGAAGCTGACACCTACTCCCCAGGTCAGCACTTCTCACTGAGCTGGCCTTACCAGATTTTATCCTACTTATCAGGTACTCCCCTGTTTCCAAGCTCCAGCTCTCAGCTGGAGGTTATAAACATAGTCCAGACCTGAATGGCGGTTGCCGCTTTTTCTCTTCCTTTGAGGTTTTAAATGCACGTTGCATCGTGGGACAGGTTTCGATATCTTTGCTATTTTGGTGTTCAAAGGTGGACGACGAAGATCCAGGAGCGTTTATTGAGATTGGTGCTCGTGGCGCTTAAGCTTACTCTCGCTTTGATCAAGATTTTCTCAGTCTGTATTCAGATCATCCCAGGCGATTTTACTGCACGAAACCCTTCTTCCTCGCTCTTCCTTCGTCGTCGTGTTAGAGCCCGTCTCCCGCAGGTACATTCTCTCCTTCTTGCTGTTCTTGTCTTCTTTTCATTATAGATTCCCCTTTTCCTGGTATAGAAATTCCAAGCCCAGGGTGGGCTACTCTAGGGAAGTTCGTTTGCGCTAGATTAGCTTATTTTGCCTCTTCCAACCCTAGTCCTGCTGTTATAGAAGATTTCGCCCCATACTCTGTTGTTCTCCAAAATAGGGTTTTCCGTGATCTTTTTGGTTCATTGGCTCCCCTACGCCCACGATCATCCACTATAAGGCTAATGTCAGGGGATACCATCGATTTTTTCTCAATTCTTCGGCGGAAGAGTCGTCGGTAGATGAAGGGGTCCCATTGCGTCGTAGCAATGTAGCCAGGGCCTTGTCGCATGTGGGTTATTCTGGCGGTGTTAAGCCCTCATCTCCTCCGTCGTCCTCGAAGGGCCCCCGTAGGGTTCCCAATTTTTCTACTTCCTCCATTCCTTCGACGATTACGAACGAAGAGCTAGCCGTCCTTAGGGTTAGATTTTCGATCCCATCCTCCGTAACCTTTAGGAAGCCTTTAGGGTCTGAGCGAGCCTGTTCCTTTGTTGAGAACGAAACATGCGTTTACGTTGGGGCTTTAGAAGGGGGGCTTCCTTTGCCCTTCCCTGCCGTGGCTAGGGAGGTGTTGAGTTTCTTGGGTTTGGCTCCTGGCCAAATTGTTCCCAATTCTTGGCGTTTACTGATTGGCTATGCTGCTCTTTGGGGAGCCATGTCGGATGGTCTTACGCCACTGACAAAAGGGCCTTTTCTAATCCAGTTCCAAGTAAAAGAGGCTCCTGGTGGCGTGGGATGGTATTACTTTACCAAGAGACCCGGCGGAGGAGAATTGGTCACTGATCTTCCCAACGTTCATAAAAATTGGAAAGACAAGTTTTTCTTTGTTAGGGGAGGCGGAAGGGAGATTTCGGACTGGGAGGTTGGGTCATACATGCAGCATGCTCCCAATAGATGGGGGGAACCCATTGCCAGTTGTAAGCCATGGCTTTCTTTTATTTTCTTAAATTTTGCTTAGTATTCCTTTATTTCTTAAAGGTCTCTGTTTTATGCTTTTGTGCAGCTCGTGCCTCATATCCTTCGACCCCAGCTATAGAAGCAGAACTGAAGTTAGCCCGGAGCTACGAGATCCATAGCTGGGGTTTGCTTGTGACTCCGGAGTCTTTGGCCACTTACCTGGTGGGTCCAGAAACATCTCGTGAGGCTTTAGCTCTTTCGAGAGGTATTTCCAGTTTCTGTTTAGGTATTGAATTGCTCGCTGACTTTTCTTATTGTTCTCCTTTCATTCCTTTTCAGAGGAAGAAGGAGAAGATACGGAAATGGCACCAAAGATGGACAAAAACTTGCTGGCTCAACTAAAGGCTGAGAGAGTGAAGCAATCATCTGGAGGCGTGGCTTCAAAAAGGAAGAGCTCTCGTCTCCAGAAGGAGCTAAATGTTGAAAGTTTCTTGGATGCTGACCTCTCGAAGGATCCTGCTCTTGACTTAGTGGTTGACCCGCTTGAGGCGGGTGGTGCTGAGATTTTAAAGAGAAAGGCAAAGGGTATGGCTGTGGAGGAGGGTACCCCTGCCTCTAAGAAGACAAAAGTTGCTGCTGGTCCTTCCACATTGGCCAATTTCCAGGAAGCCTTAGAGCGTGCTTCCGGGTTACTTTGTGCAGCTGACAAGGATTCAATGGCGGAGATGTCTCTCCAAGCAGTGGGGGAGCTTATGTTGGTCGAGTTGGCCATGGTGGGTTTTCCTCTTCTGTTACCTTTTTTGTCAACTTGCTTTTCCAAGTGCTTCTTTGTTAATTCTGTCTTTTTATTGCAGGCTACGGCTCGTGGCTGATTTCTGGTTTCCCAAAGCCTTGGTTTGGGGAAACAAATGGCTACACTTTCGGAGACCAATGTAAAGCTTGCTAAGCAAAGTGCTACCATGGCTGCGGAGCTTCGGAAGGTGACAACCGAGAGAGACACCGCCCTGAAGTCAAAGAGAGGTTTGGAGGAGGAGAGAGATACCGCTGTGGCGACTACTCAAAGTTTGGAGCTGAAAATTCTTGACTAGGATAGGGAGATGGAGAAGTGTAAGGCCACAAGCTTGGGGATGATAGAAAAGGTGAAGAATGCTCGTAGAGATGCCATCGAACTCTTCCTGCAATCCCCTGAGTATCGTCAAGACGTCACCCAACAATACTTTGATGGGTTTGAAGCTATGAGGAGCCGGGCAGCTTTGGCCTTCCCAAACTTGGATTTCTCAAAGTTTAAGGTTGATGATGAAGAGGGGCCCTCATGCCTTGATGGGGGACAGAAGGGGGAAGAGGAAGGTGATGAAGTGGCATCCAAAGATGCATCTATCCCGAGCTCTTCGATTGCATCCCTTCTCCAAACTTCAGAAAAAGTCTCTCTTCCTCTTAAAACTCCAACTCTAGCGGTAACACCTCCTGGCCCATCATCTGGTGATGGGCAGGCTATTGACAGTTCCACCCCGAGCCTTTGAATGGCTCTTGAAAATTTTAATTCATTTGGGTCTGTAAACACTTTTGAATACTCTCGTATTTTGGCATACTTTCGTACTTTGGCTGATGAACGCTTTTCTCGATGGTTGATGAGGATGATCTTTAAGGAGATCATATTTTGGGGCCTTTTAAAGGCTGTTATGACAGGTACAGGTGCGGTTTGAAAATGAAATAATAATTTCACTTCATGCTATGGCATTTTTCAATAGTCTTTTGCGTATGTAGACATTTTGATTTTGCCAACTCCTGCCCTTATTATAGCTGGACCAAGCACTAGTATTTTTTGCAAGTGGCGCACCCTTTGTTGTACCAAATTGCATAGCTAGAATGTTATTCTGAGCTTGTTTGATTTTGGTAGACATGCTACGTCTAATCTGGGAATTTTAATTTAATTTTATCCTTCCCTTGTTGTATCTTTTCTTGCATAGTTATACTACGTCTCTTATTCCCCTAAGTGTGTTAAATGCTTGCATCTAAGCATTTAAGACACTTATTTTACCCTTAGGTTTTTATTGGGCGTGTTACATTGCATAGCTGTGCTATGTCTTTTTGAGCTTGGAAATTTTTCGAAGCTGCTAAATTAATGCATAGCTGTGCTACGTCTTTTGAGCTTGGAAATTTTTCGAAGCTGTTTAATTAGTGCATAACTGTGCTACGTCTTTTGAGCTTGGAAATTTTTCGAAGCTGCTAAATTAATGCATAGCTGTGCTACGTCTTTTTGAGCTTGGAAATTTTTCTAAGCTGTTTAATTAATGCATTGCTGTGCTACGTCTTTTTGTTGTTCGTGTCCGAACAATTAATATGCTTATTTCATTTACCCCGTAGGATATCTCTCAAATCTATTGATTACTTCCTTAGAGTATCATAATTTCCCATGATGTGAGAGGTTAGATTGCAGAGTTCAAGCCGTCTGCATTTAATTGTAAGCTATCGTTTCAACTGCTCGAGGTAGTGGGGTTTGTAACTTCCCATTATCCCAAGCGGTTGAGGTGGCGGTTTTAATTGCAAATTCGATTGTGATCGTGCCGATTGTCTTATCAAGCAGTTAGTGAACCGTCCAACTTGGCTATAAATATCAGTGGATGTTTAGGGATTACTCCCCATTCCATAATCAAATTCAAACTACTAATGGCAAGTAGTGATCGTATCACCGAGTTGTACCAGGAGCTACAGAGCCTGAAGGCAGCCATTACTGGGCTGACTTTGAAGATGGACACCATGGCGGATTCTATTTCCGTCATGGAGAAGACGGTCCGCATGGTGCTGATAGCCAACTAGGACCAGTTGGAGGCTTTCCGAGGGCAACCGGCGCCACCAGTTCCTTCCCTTCCAAGGGAGGGGGGTAGTGATTAGGTTGCAACTTTGTGGGTTTACCCACAAAGTTTTTATGTAAAAGCTGTCCACATCCCTTGGGGTGTGGATTAATTAATAAAATTTTTGATAATTTTATCTTTTTGTTGTCTCTCTATTTCATGCTTACAGGAAAATTAAATCACATCATGTGCATTGGAAATTCGAAACAACATCCCTCGTGAAGAATTTTATTGGCCACTTGGGCTGGCAAACGGAAAGAACACGTGGTTCTAACTAAAACAACTTGATTGCTAAAGTTTTATTGAAAACAAAGAGTTTCCTAAAAACAGAAATAAACTTCCTAGAAATGGAAATAAATTCGGGCTGGAAGTACCTACTTGTAGTACTTCTTTGGATGTTCTGCATTCCATGAATTTGGTAGCTCTTTTCCCCTTAGGGTTGCGAGTCTATATGCACCAGCTTTGATATGGTGCAAAACCTGGTAGGGTCCTTCCCAATTTGGGCCTAGTTTGCCCACCTTCTTTCCCGTAGGATCAACTTTTCTTAGGACCAGATCACCAGCTCGAAAGTCCCCTTGGCCTAACTGATAGGCGCGCAATATCCTAGATATAAGCGCCTAAGTAGGGCGTTTTAGCGCGTTAGAGGCGCGGTTTATTCCCCTTTTCGCTTGATGTCGTGCTTTGTCTTGTTTTTGTATTTTTGTTAGTTTTGCAGGAAATAAGGTGGTTTTTGCGCTGAGTTTGGATTGAGAGGTATTCGGAAAGGCCATGGAGACTAAGTGTTGAAGTGAAGGATTCGTGAGCGCTACATGGGAAGTGGTCTAGCGCTCAGAAGTGAATAGCAAGGCCCTCGAGGAGATCAGAGAGTTTGCGAGCGCTACACCCTTTTGGGTATAGCGCTACCTAAAAGCTTAAGGAAGTCAACGGTCAACGTCAGCGGTCAACAGAAGTCAACACGCCCTTAAGGGGTTAGGTAGCGCTACACCCTTTTTGGTGTAGCGCTACCGAGAGCTTATCATGCCTTGAAACGGCGCCGTTTTGGGTCGTTTAGGGTCCGATTCCGATTTATTTTAGGATTTTAATTGTTTATTGAAGGGGATTACTATATAAACCCCGTTTTAACTCGTAATTAGGGTTACACGTTATATAGTTTTACGTTCGTTTAACTTTTGGCTGCTGTTTTCTAAGTTCATTATTGCAGATTCAAGTTTTAATTGAAGTTCTTCAAGTTTTCCAGCTTTTAATTCCTGTTCTTCTTCGGTAATCGAATCCGTTGCTCTTCCGTAAGTCTGCGGAATCGTGTTCTTATTTCTATTTCGATTGTTCGAAGCATGTTTAGATCTAGGGTTTTAATTATTACTGCGTTTAATAGAATCATGAGTGAGTAGTTCTGTAGAGTGCGGCCACGGGGCAAAGGCGTCTCGTGGCTAGTTTAATTAATGTTTTACCTCGGGATCGAATTAATTTAATCTTTAAGCTGTTTTAGAAGACCGAAAACTCTTCTAACAAACAAAACCCAGGCATCGCCGGAATTCGAATGCGCACGGATACTGGTGACAGGTGGTGCGTATTTGTTAGGGATCCTTTTTCCTATTCTAAAATCAACAAAGTGAATAATTGTGGCCCGAGTAAACATTGGTTAGGCTAGTTGCGGACGCTGAGTTCCCACGGCTGTACTCTCCTTTTTAAATCCTTATTTAATTAATTCAGTTTGGTAATTTAGTTAGTAAATCAATCTCATTGAACAAGGGGTGGCTACCTAAGAGCCAAGATAAACTGTGAACCCGTCATCTTTGAATCCTGCACACGTTCGTCCGTCTCTGTGGTTCGACTCCGGTACTTTCGGATATTATGCTACATCGGTCGAGAGTCCTACGCTTGGGACGCGTCTTTATTTTAATACACCCGACAGGTCAAGCATTTTTGGCGCCGTTGCCGGGGACGGCAACGTGTGTTCTAAGAAGTCGGGTCGGGTTAGTATCTTTGTGTTTTTATCTGAGTCAATAAACAAAAAAAAAAGTGTCTTTTGTTGTTAGCATCTTTTTGTTTCTAGGTTGAGTCATCTGGAGTCAGTCGAGTGGTAGTGTTTTGTGGCTTGAGAAAAAAACTAACTGATGGGCCTTCTTGATAACCCTGGGGAGTTAGAGCAACACCATAGTATGCTGTTGCGTAAATTAGCACAAATTAATGAACCCTATTGGAATTTTGAGAGCCAAGTAGGTATTCCTTCGAGTAAATCTGCACAAATACAAAATTTTACTTGGGGTTACGAGAATATCCCTTCAAGTCAACCGGGTACCTTTGAGTCCTCTTGGGATCACGAGCATTATTCAGACATTTTTTTGAGTCAATTGGCACAAATTCCTGAACCCTTTTGGGACTATGAGACCCGCATGGCTATCCTAAGGAGTCATTTGGCAGAGAGTGAAATTCGAAGATTTGCTGAAAAAGAGAATGAGTCTTTTAGTGAATGTTGGGAAAGGTTCAAGGGTTTTCTCAAAAACGTCACACATCATGTCTATGAGTATCCTGAAATAGTTTGTTATTTTTACAGAGGACTTTCTCAAAAGAGTCAACAATATCTGGACGTGATGAGTGACGGGGGTTTTTGGGACAAACCACATGCTGAAGCTTTACAGTTTTATGATCTTTTGGCCCAGATTCCGAAAAATGAATATTGTGCTTTAAATTCTAAAAGTGCCAATTCCCTGCCAAAGGAAGAGGTAACTGAGTCACGTCATTTTATGGAGGATTTTGATTCGTGGTCTGAAAGCTCCTCCGAGTTTGGAGGGAGTGAAGAGTTTACTCCTAGGGAAGAGGAAGTAGGTTTGGTTAACGATGTTGAGGAGGTTGACTTGGTCTTACCACAGTCCTCTGAATTTGGAAGGGATGAGAAGTTTACTGCTAGGGACGAGAGAGAAGAGGAAGTTGACCCACTTATCATTGAGGGTGGGGTTGATGATGGTTTGGTGGAACCTTCTGAGTCAAGAGCGAACGCGGGGCTAACTGCCCAATGTTCCCCCCTTGAGTCTAATGTAAAGGTCGAACCCCCTCTCATGTATCTCCCACTGTTGATCCGCGCTGCCTACGTTTTCCTTTTGCGCTCCTATGAGCGTAGAGAACGAGGAGCTCACTGCCCTCCGTATGATGGTCCGATCGAAAAATCTCCCACTGCTGAGGAGTGGGACGCTGAGATTGATTATTTGCAGTCCTTAATGGACGAGCAAGATAGGAAGTATGGATTTGAGAGTGAGTCTCTTATTTTTGGGGACCAAGACTTTGTTGAGAAGGAATTAGTTGAGAAACTAAACTTGGCGGAGGTGGTTTTGGTAGAAGAACCGAAGTCGGGGGTAGTGGAACGTATTGATTTTTTGGGTGTTGATGATGTTGATCTTGTTTACCATCCTTATATTGCAGATTTTGTCAACACCAAGAAATTTGATTTAGTTCCGCTTGTGCACTTTGAGGCTTTCAAATTTTTTAACAAAACTCGGCCATTGCTTTACTCGAAATATCTTTTCTTGTGGTCTGGCCGAATTCAATTTTTAGTGCAAAGCTTAGAGTGGAGTGGTGCATTCTTGGGAGTTGCTTTTGTGCGTTTGATTAACTTTCGGATTTTACGTTGGAAAGATCTCTCTCTCTCTCTCTCTCTCTCTCTCTCTCTCTCTTAAACTCATAAATCAATAAAAATCAGAAAATTGAAAACACAAAAAAAAAATTCAAAGAATTCAAAAAACCAAAAAGATTTTCTTTTTAGTTTTGGGCTTTTAATTTGTGGGTCTTGTATAGCCACCCGTTTCTCGCTCATCCACTTGACACGGGGAGAAAAGTATGACACGTGAGACTGCGTGAATGTCTGGTGGTGTTCTTTTATTTTCATTATTTTTTTTTGTTGTGGCCCGGCTTCTACTAGCGGGCGGTACTAATATCATTTGTTGCCTAGTAGGTAGTTGGTTCTTAAGTCTTTTGCAGGACGAGCATGCTACCACATCAGCCTTGGTAGTTTGGGCCTCTCCGCCGGAGTGAATGAGGCATTCAGGAGCCTCGAGCAGGGGTGCCCCTAAGTGTGGCGGTTGTAAGTCCAATAAAGCTTTGGCGCGGCTCTGTGTGACTAGCTGTGGACCTCATGAGGTCCGAAGGAGCGGATTCTGAAAGCGGTTCTGATGATGAAACGCAACGGTGACAGCAAAATTCCCCATACATCGGCCGGGGTCATGATGGTTGGCTGCCATCCGTCGGTCCATTTCTCTTTCTTGTTCTTTATTTTCTTATTGTCTTCATGCTCTGAGGACATAGCATGTTCTAAGTTGGGGGGAAGGTGTACTTCGTACATGTTTTTCAAAAAAACAAAGGAATTTGGATGCTTGGGTGTAACTATTCTTGGTTGATGGCTTCTAATTAGCACTATAGGTTTTGTTGTGCGAGTTGGAGTCTCGATATGATTTTATGGATAAACTTAAGCTCGTGAACATGATGTTGAAGAAGCACTTGGTTAGCCGGTATCATCTATAGTTGGATAGCGTTTGGTCACTTGAAAACATGCTCTCACACACACACTGTCCCACATGAGTATTTACCGGTCTAGAGTTTGGTTCACATGTTTTTGGTATTTCGGTATAAGCTTGTTTGATGGGATTTTTTGTGGAACTCTTTATAAAAAAAAGTAAGAAAATAAGTTATGAGTGCTATATTGTTAATGCTTATCCGGGCGTCCATTGAGTAGTAACCGGGCAATCGGGGTATGCTCCCACCGTGTTGTTTGCGTCAAAAGATGGATAGACTTTGTGAAAGTATCGTTAAATGTGGTTAGCTTGGATCTCAATATAAAGCCTTTTTGACTTGAGCAATTAAGTCCGTAGGGGTCTCTTAAAACCTGGTGCTCTAAAGTCGTTTGGCTTAGGGATAGCCGACCCAAAGCTCGCTAAAGAGTCAACTAGAAAGCCCGAGAGATCCGGGCATTGCACGACCATGAGAAGAACACAAAAGGAAAAAAAATAGAAAGAGGAAAAATACAAAAAGGGAAGGAGTGCGCTTAAGAAATATTGGGCTATCAACGGTGTGTGAACTGTTCTCGAGGCTGGTAAATTTCTCTATGTGGTTTTTCCATACACGCATGCCATTTGAAAATTCTCTATCCGATCGTAGGTGAGACGATTAATTTTTGTGCTATGTTTGGTACGAAGTTCACTTGTTTAGTTCTATCCATGGATGAAATATCTTGCCTTTGACTTGTCTGATAGTCATTGTAGTGTTTTTAAAGGTTATTGATTGGGTTGAGTTGCATTCGAAGTGTCCGAATCCTTTGTGTTTTGTGGGTGATCACTACTGAAAACCCTCACGAGACTTCACTCGTCCTACCGGGGCCGCCCGGGGGTTTAAAAGATCTATCCTTTTATTTATTTGTTTTATTCTTCTTGTTGCTAGGGACTAGCAACCTTCAAGTTGGGGGGTGTGATAGGCGCGCAATATCCTAGATATAAGCGCCTAAGTAGGGCGTTTTAGCGCGTTAGAGGCGCGGTTTATTCCCCTTTCCGCTTGATGTCGTGCTTTGTCTTGTTTTTGTATTTTTGTTAGTTTTGCAGGAAATAAGGTGGTTTTTGCGCTGAGTTTGGATTGAGAGGTATTCGGAAAGGCCATGGAGACTAAGTGTTGAAGTGAAGGATTCGTGAGCGCTACATGGGAAGTGGTCTAGCGCTCAAAAGTGAATAGCAAGGCCCTCGAGGAGATCAGAGAGTTTGCGAGCGCTACACCCTTTTGGGTATAGCGCTACCTAAAAGCTTAAGGAAGTCAACGGTCAACGTCAGCGGTCAACAGAAGTCAACACGCCCTTAAGGGGTTAGGTAGCGCTACACCCTTTTTGGTGTAGCGCTACCGAGAGCTTATCATGCCTTGAAACGGCGCCGTTTTGGGTCGTTTAGGGTCCGATTCCGATTTATTTTAGGATTTTAATTGTTTATTGAAGGGGATTACTATATAAACCCCGTTTTAACTCGTAATTAGGGTTACACGTTATATAGTTTTACGTTCGTTTAACTTTTGGCTGCTGTTTTCTAAGTTCATTATTGCAGATTCAAGTTTTAATTGAAGTTCTTCAAGTTTTCTAGCTTTTAATTCCTGTTCTTCTTCGGTAATCGAATCCGTTGCTCTTCCGTAAGTCTGCGGAATCGTGTTCTTATTTCTATTTCGATTGTTCGAAGCATGTTTAGATCTAGGGTTTTAATTATTACTGCGTTTAATAGAATCATGAGTGAGTAGTTCTGTAGAGTGCGGCCACGGGGCAAAGGCGTCTCGTGGCTAGTTTAATTAATGTTTTACCTCGGGATCGAATTAATTTAATCTTTAAGCTGTTTTAGAAGACCGAAAACTCTTCTAACAAACAAAACCCAGGCATCGCCGGAATTCGAATGCGCACGGATACTGGTGACAGGTGGTGCGTATTTGTTAGGGATCCTTTTTCCTATTCTAAAATCAACAAAGTGAATAATTGTGGCCCGAGTAAACATTGGTTAGGCTAGTTGCGGACGCTGAGTTCCCACGGCTGTACTCTCCTTTTTAAATCCTTATTTAATTAATTCAGTTTGGTAATTTAGTTAGTAAATCAATCTCATTGAACAAGGGGTGGCTACCTAAGAGCCAAGATAAACTGTGAACCCGTCATCTTTGAATCCTGCACACGTTCGTCCGTCTCTGTGGTTCGACTCCGGTACTTCCGGATATTATGCTACATCGGTCGAGAGTCCTACGCTTGGGACGCGTCTTTATTTTAATACACCCGACAGGTCAAGCACTAACCTGTGCCTCGTGATATTTGACCATTCTCTGTTGGTAGAGGGCCAGCTTGGCCATGGATGTTTCCCTTGTTTCTTCCAAAAGGTCTAGCTTTGCCCTGAGATCTTCTTGGTTCTCCTGGGGGTCTGTGCTTACAGTCCTGTAGTTGAGGAGTTCGACTTCGATTGGGACTACTGCTTCGGCCCCAAATGCAAGAGAATATGGAGTTTTTCCAGTTGCTGTTCGGGGCGTTGTACGATATGCCCACAGCACATTGTAAAGCTCGTCTGGCCAAGCTCCCTTGGCCTCTCGAAGCCTTTTCTTGATTCCTTTATTGATGGTCCGATTTGTAACTTCCACCTAGCCATTTGCCTTTGGGTGAGCCTTGGAGGTGTAATGTACATGTATTCCCTTGGAAATACAGTATTCTTTGAGCTGGGCGTTGTCAAATTGCTTCCCTCGATATGTGACTATCACTCGTGGCAATCCAAATCGGCTTATGATGAATTTCCACAAGAAGTCGATCGCAACCTCTGTTGTGATTGTGGCCAGTGCCTTAGCTTCGACCCACTTCGTAAAGTAATCCACAGCTACAATGGCATGCTGGACCTTGCCTGCTGCCATTGGGAGTGGACCAATTAGGTGTACTCCCCACTGGGCAAATGGCCAGGGTCCTTTCATAGGAGTTAAGATTGTAGGTGGCCCATGAATGATATTTGCAAAACGCTGGCACTTCTCACATGTTTGGACCATGGACTTGCAATCCTTCTGCATACTTGGCCAATAATATCCCAGCCTAAGGAGTTTGTAGGATAACATGCGGCCACCTTAGTGATCCCCACATACTCCTTGGTGGACTTCTTCCATAGCCCTTGTAGACTCTGGTGGGATTAAGCACCTAAGGTATGGTAGTGAGAAGCTCCTTCTGTAGAGCACGTCTCCCATCATCAGGTACTTTGCAGCTCTGATTTTAAGTTGCCTAGCTTTGACATTGTCATCTGGTAGTGTCCCATTCACTATGTAGTCGGCTATGGGGCCTATCCGTGAGTTGTTGTAGTCAATAGCTTGTACCTGTCTGTCTATGGCAAAGATGCTAGGTAACTCCAAGTATCGTATCGGTGCATTTGGCGGGATAGCACCCTCTTTGGCCGTGGCCAGCTTTGACAAGTAGTCAGCTTCGATGTTCTCCTCCCTTGGGATTCGGACAATGCTAAAGCTTTGCAGCTTTGCAAATCGGGCTTTTACCTTATCCAAGTACTTCTGCATTACTTCCTCCTTCACGGTATATTCCCCTAGGACTTGTCCTACTACCAGCTGTGAATCACTTTTTACCAACACATGGTTAGCACCGACGGCCCTTGCCAGGTCCAAACCAACCACGAGAGCTTCATATTCGGCCTCTTTGTTGGTTGCTTTGAACTCAAACCTGAGCGCATAGCTTAGGCGTTGCCCCTTTGGGGAAGTTAACACTAAACCAGCTCCGCTTGCTTCTCTGGTTGTTGATCCATCCACCTGTAGGATCCATGGTTTATGTTCTTCCTTGGGGAGCTCCTCTGGTTCAGGATATGTGTATTCCGCAAGGAAATCTGCAAGTACTTGAGCCTTAATGGCGATCCGGGGCTTGTATTCTATATCAAATTCACCAAGCTCTATCGACCATTGAATTAGCCGGCCTGAAGTTTCTGGGCAGTGGAGAATCCTTCGGAGTGGCTGATCTGTTAGTACCTTGATTGAATGAGCTTGAAAGTATGGCCGTAGCCTCCTAGCAGCTATTACCATAGCAAATGCTATTTATTCAGCTCTGGGGTATCTCAGCTCTGTTCCTCGCAATGCCCTGCTAATGTAGTATACCGGGAGCTGTGTCCCCTGCTCCTCCCTTAACAAGACTGCGCTGACAGCGTGGGGGGAGACAGCAAGGTACAGGAATAGGGTCTCTCCTTCTTGGGTCCTGCTAAGCAAGGGCGGGGACGTCAAGTATTCCTTCAGCTGGTTGAATGCTGCTTCTTCCGTGGTGGTCCGCTCAAAGGCCTTTCTCAAGACCTTAAAGAACGTCTGGCACTTATCAGTTGCCCGGGAGATGAATCTGCTTAAAGCTTCAACTCGTCCGTTAGCTTCTGGACCTCTTTGATGTTCTGGGGTGACTTCATGGTGAGTATGGCCTGAATCTTCTCAGGGTTTGTTTCGATTCCTCTTTGAGAGACCATAAAACCCAAGAATTTCCCTGAGGAGATTCCGAAAGCACATTTCGTTGAGTTGAGCTTCATTTTGTATCTTCTAAGGACATGAAAAGTCTCTTCCAAATCTGCTATGTGATCTCGTGCCTTGGCACTTTTGACCAGCATGTCATCCACATATACTTCCACGTTACACCCGATCTATTGCTTGAACATCTTATTGACCAGCCTTTGGTAGGTTGCCCCTGCGTTCTTAAGACCGAAGGGCATCACTTTGTAGCAATATAGTCCTCGATCGGTGATAAACGAAGTTTTCTCCTGGTCTTCTTCATGCATTTGGATTTGATTGTATCCTGAAAATGCATCCATGAAGGTGAGGAGTTCGTGCCCAGCTATAGTTCACCAAGGAATCAATCCTTGGCAGGGGAAAGCTATCCTTTGGACATGCTTTATTGAGGTCCGTAAAGTCTACACATATTCTCCATTTGCCATTGGTCTTCTTAACCATAACCACGTTGGCTAGCCAATCGGGATAGAGAACTTCGCGGACGGATTTCGCTTGTACGAGCTTTTCTACTTCTTTGGCTGCGGCCTCGTTTTGGTCTGGAGCAAAAGTTCTCTTCTTCTGCTTGACAGGGCGAATGGTGGGATCCGCGTTGAGCTTGTGAGATATGACCCTTGGGTCAATCCCAGGTATGTCCTCGTGGGACCATGCAAAGACATCTCTGTTCTTTCTCAGGAACTGCAATAGCTCCGTTCTTGCTACTGAGCTCAACCCTGTTCCGACCCTTACCGTTTTTTCGGGTTTCCCTGGTTCTAGGAGCTCCTCCGCTAGTTCTTCTACTGGCTCTCCGTGTTGGAGCTTCTCTTCATCTCGAGTATCTAGACTTTCTATGTTCATGGTGATGTTAGCTCCCCTGAATGAGGTGACATAACATTCCCGTGCTGCCTTCTGGTCTCCTCTGATGCTAGCAACTCCTTCTGGTGTTAGGAACTTTATCATCAAATGATGTGTGGAGATTATCGCTCCGATTTTATTCAAAGTTGTTCTCCCCAGTATTGCATTGTATGCTGAAGGGCAGTCAACCACTATGAAATCCACCATGCGTGTGATTTGACTTCCTTCTTCTCCCATGGTAATAGGAAGGGCTATTTGACCAGCTGGATAAACGGGCGTACCTGCAAATCCGACTAGTGGGGATGTCATGGGCCTTAGCCTCTCTCGCCCCACTTTCAGTTGGTCATACGCATGGAGGTAAAGTATGTCAGCCGAGCTTCCACTGTCAATCAATACCCTACGTGTATGGTAGTTTGCTATGACAATGGTGATAACCAGTGGGTCATCGTGAGGAATCTAGACGCCCTTGATGTCTTCTTCTGAGAAAATGATGGGTATTTCCTCCTTTTTTCTGGAATTTACTCGGGCGGCCAACCGTGTTGACCTCCAAGTATTCCTCCGTTCTTAGTTTTCTGAGGTGCACTTTTCTATCATTGCTAGATTCGCCTCCTCCCGCAAATCCTCCGTGGATGACCTTGATCTCTCCAATGTGACCTGACCGGGGTGCTGTGCTATTTCTGCCTTCTTTGCTGGCATCTTCTCTTCTGGGTGGTTTTTGGTGCTTCTTCGTTACAAAACGTTGAAGCCTCCCTCTTTGAATTAGGTCTTCGATTTGCTGTTTTAGGTCAATACAATCGTCGGTATTGTGACCATGGTCTTTGTGAAATCTGTAGTATTTGTCCTTAGCTCTCCTATTGGGATCAGTCCTCAGCTTCCCGGGCCACTTGAGGTCCGGGTCATCCTGTAGGTTGCTAAGGATTTGCTTTGCCGTAGCTATGAGCAGTGTGAACTGTTTGTACTAGCCTTGAGGTGGTCCTCCCGCTCCTCCTCGTTTCGGGGAGGATCTTGAGTCCACTTTTTTGTTCTTTGGTTCCCCTCTGATTTTGCGAGTGGATTCTCTCCTCTTCCTGTCGGGGGGAGGAAATTCACCAACCTGTGATGGCCCTGCTTGGGGATCAAAGCCATCACGTGTGCGTCTTGAGTAAACGGCCTCCTCTGCATTCATATGTTTCTGTACTCTGAGCATAAGTTCTGCCAAAGTTTTGGGTGGCTCTTGAGATAAGAGGTATAAAAACTGTCCTGAATATAGTCCAGCTATATACGCAGTTATGCTCACGCTGTCATCAGCTTCGTCAATCTGGACTACCTCTTTGTTGAATCTGGTGGTGTATTCTCTTAACGATTCCCATCTTCCTTGTTTCACCGTCAAGAGATGTGTCGCTGGTTTGCCGTAGCGTTGACCAGCAATGAAGTAGCTTACGAAGCTCATGCTAAGCTCTTTAAAACTACTGATGCTTCCCGGTGGGAGTTTATTAAACCATGCTCGAGCACTTCCTTTAAGAGTGACAGGGAATGCCCGACACATCACTTCGTCTGGTACTGCTTGCAAATGCATCAGGGATTTATAGGTCTCTAGATGATCCAATGGGTCCGTGGAACCGTTGAATGTTTCTAGATGGGGCATCGTGAATTTCCTGGGGAGTGGTAGCCCCATGACATCAGATGTAAAAGGTGAATCCGTGTTCTTTACCAACTCTTCCATCGTAGCGGGAGTTTGTGCTTTGATATGTTTCATTAACCCCTCAATCTGGTCTTGCATCTTGTGTAAAGCCTCTTGGTCATGGGGGGTCCTTTCTGTGGGCGGCTTGCCACCCTTCCTTCGATTTTGGCTTTCCTTTTCGTTGGATTTGCCTTTTTCTTCGTCATCCTCTTCATCCGGTTGATTGTGTCATGAATTTAAGATGCTTGGTTCGAAGATTTGCCTTCGCAAGTCCGCGTTTTCCTGCATCGCAGTTTGCAACCCTTGGGTTAACGTCTTTATTTGCTCCTGCATCTGAGCAAACGCCTCGGGGGTCATCTGATCAGCCCCAATTCTAAGTGTTGCGGCGGCCTTGGCTGCTTCTGCCGCCTTGGCGGCTTTGTCGGCGGCTAGGGCAGTCTTGGCAGCTTTCGCGGCCTCGGCCGTTTCGGCTGCCTTGGCTGCGGCGGCGGTCTTGGCGGCATCGTCGACGCCCGGTTGTGGGGGGTCTGAAGCCATCGTCGTTTTGTTCGATCGAGTCTCTACTATACAAAACTGTTCACCGTAAGGAAAAAGTCGTTTCCCACAGACGGCGCCAGCTGATGAAGCAGTTTTGAATCCGGGACAGACCTGATTCTGCAAAACAAAGCTGAAGTAAAAGTCACCGGTGTGGTGGCGTGCCAACCACTCTCCGATGCCTAAGTCAGTATTGAGCTTGCTATATGGTAGGAGAATTAAGATTCTCGGTTGTGAATGGAGCGTACCTTTGTTGGAGTTCTACTGTCGCTTTTATAGGCATTTGATAGGAGGTTGAGTCCTAGTAGGACTGCATTCCGGGGATATCTGGATTGCTTTAACGAGGTGAGTGGAGTCTTGCCTTAGCTGGAACTCCACGAGCACCCTGCTTTAGCATGGAATCCTTATCCGATGTTATCGATGATTAGGATAAGCATAAATGTGCATATCTTACAGGTTCTTCTTCCCTTATCCCGTAGGATTTAGGTTAATTGTGTGGTATAATAGCGTGTATATTCGGTGGGTACTATCTATCCTGGACCAGCATTGTGTCATAGCTGGTCCTCAGACCTTGTTCCAGCTCCACCCATTAGGCGTAGCTGGCACCCTCTTACCTTGTTGTAGGTATTGCTCTCCTGGGGAGCTTGGGCGAAGCTGACACCTACTCCCCAGGTCCGCACTTCTCACTGAGTTAGCCTTACCAGATTTTATCCTACTTATCAAGGAGCGATGCACCTACGTGGACCAGATCTTGTCAAAGAGACAAATGAGAACATCAAAATTATCACTCAGCGGATCAAAACAGCACAGAGCCGCCAAAAGAGTTATGCTGACAAGAGAACGCGACCCTTAGAATTTACCGTTGGTGACCACGTCTTCCTCAAGATCAGACCTAAACGTGGGGTCATCAGGTTCAGAAAGAAAGAGAAGTTGTCGCCTTGCTACATAGGACCGTTTGAGAATCTCGAACGGATTGGAGGAGTTGCGTACAGGCTAGCACTGCCGCCGCAGCTTGACAAAGTGCACAATGTCTTCCATGTCTCCATGCTAAGGAAGTACATGGCCCACCATTCCCACGTCATCAACTGGGAAGACGTCACAGTTGACGAAGACACGACATTCGAAGAGAGACCCGTGTGGAATAGAAGAAAGTATTTGGGAAAGAGAAGATGCAATGAGAGAGAATTACAAAGAGCTATTCCCTACAGAGAATACACCTTAAATTTCGAGGACGAAAATTTGTTAAGGGGGATAGGTTCTAATATTCCAAAATTTTTAATAAAATAAAAATTCCATAATATTAGCCTTTCTTTAAATTTTTGTTTTACTTAATTAAATTTCGATTTAATTAGTTAAGGACCGCTTAAAAACAAATCGAGTAATTGAAAATTTACAAAAATATTTTCTATGATCATCGAGATTACTTTTTCACTAAGCAAGATCACGATTAGCATCGAAATGATTTTGCAACGTTACAATTAAACACTACGAGGCTTGTTTCTGCGTATAACTGTACTAATTTCCCACTAGCACCATTACATGTAACCATTACATGTACACATCTATTAATCCTATAAGCCTAGCAAAGATTTACCTTCTCCTCATTTAAAACCTAAGATATCTTGTACTTCATGATTTTTCTCTTATCCTCCAAATCTACCAAATCTTAGGAAATCATTCAAGAATCGAACAAGTGGGAGAGCTAGGGATAAGATTCGGAGGGAGAGATTTTATTGCAAGATTTCTCATTTACATAAGATCTTGTACTATTAAGATGCTTACATAAACCTATCTCTTACCTAGACCCATTATGTAACACCCCGACTTTTAAGAAAAATACGAATAAGACAATAAAAATGATACAAATAAAATAAGAAAAGGTTAGCATTTAGTGGGTCGTTTACCTTTAGATTTTAGATAAAAATATATATTATTTTCTGTGTATGTTTTTTTTTAGAGAATTTTAGATATCATACCAACCTTGCTAACGGCGCACCATAGCGTTAGATTGTGGCTCGAGTCGCCAGGAAATGTAGTGTCGTGGGGTTTTAAGAAGCAGAATCCGGAGAAAGAATATTCTAGGTATCCCTAGATTTTATACTAGTATCAAAAGAATATTCTCGGCATCAAATCCTAGATTTTATTACTGTAAGAATCTTCTCGATATCAAACCCCTAGATTTTATTATTCTAGGAATATGCTTTGGCACAAAAAAATATCCTTAGAATTATTCCACTTGAGATTAATTAAGGAAGGAATATGCTTGGGTTATTCTCTTAACCCTCTACTATAAATACCACATCACATCAACACACACCTCACACAACACAATACACACACGGCACACACCACCACTAGCAAGTAAATAGAAGGAAAAAGAGAAGGAAGGAGAGGAGGAGAGGGGGAAGAGAAATAGGGGAGAGAGAAAGAAAAAAAAAGAGGAAGGGAATTGCAAGGAGGACCGGTACGACTCAATAGATCTTACGGTTAATTTCGGAATCTTTGAGGTGAGTTATGAATTATCCCTGTTACATGAATTTTCGTAAAATTTATATTATTGACTAACAAAAGTATGTTATTTAACATTTGAATTCTTTTGTAGCAAATATACCATGGAGTTATGATATTTTGAACAGTTTATGAAAAAGTATTATCGATACATCCGAACGATGTCCCTGGAATCTAGGAGACGGTAAAGATACTAGTCGGAACGGTGTTATAAGGGCGGAAAGAAAGGGGGCACAACCGAGTGTCCAATTGAATTGATCAATTCATTGTATGTTTGTTGGGGGTCGCTCCCTCGATACCAGCGGTAATCATTGGATGGTATATCGTATATACGGTTTTGTTTATGATATTGGTTACAGTTTAAGCTATGAAAAATTGAAGTTATGATTTTGGGTTACAGTTCAAGCCTTGAAAAAACTGAAGTTATGTTCCTTGTGTTTATTTGATCATAAAAAGAATTTTAAAGATTCCATGGTACGTCATGTAACTCTGATAATTCATAAACTCACACAAGTAGTGGCTTATGTAGTTGAAATCTTTCCTTTTTCAGGTAATCAGGATTAGAAGGGCAGGGCGAGTAACAGTGCTATTAAGCTTTATGTTATGATTATGTAATGAATAAGAGAAGAGTGTAGCCATGTTGATCTTAGCATAATGAATAAATAGTAATTGTTGATTATTAGAGAAGGCTTTCGTAAATGTTATGGTTATTTCTTTTTAAAAAAAGGGTTAATAGAGGCCTTTGGTGAGACGGACTCACTGGCCGGTCACGATATTCAAATCCGCTAGATTTGGGTCGTGACACATTAGATTTTAAAGAATCAAATCCCTTCAAATCTTGTACTTGAGATTCAAGAATCCTAGGTGTAGACACCCCAATTTGGACTTTCAAAATTCCTTGACTCGTGGCCCGGAGGCTCCCCGATGATGACTTTGGATTGAAACAAGTCTGATATCGATCGGAACATTGCTCCTTGGAAGATTGAAGAAGGATTAAAAATGGTAAAAGGGCATTTTCAAGCGCTTGGGAGCAATCCCAAGCGCTCAAAACTGTTTCACAAAACCTCTGGCCTGGCTCTTTCTCGAGCGCTCGAGAGTGAGGTCCCAAGCGCTCGGGAGTGATCCCAAGCGCTCGAGACTTTTCTGTTGCCCAATGGATGGCAGTATCACCCACTCACATTGCAAAATCATCATTACAGCCACCTTGGGCTCGCCGATGGCTCAGTCCACACTCAACCTCTGGTAGGAAGATTTTCAGGCCAAAGATTTACCTATTTAAAAAATGTTTTATCAAAACCATTTGATTTTCAAAAACCATTTGATGTTTTGCCTATAAATATGGCTGGTCTTCAGCTAGAAAGGGACCACGAAATTTTCACTCTACCAGACCACCCATCCTCTGCTCTCTCACTCTCTCTCTCTAGCTCAAGACCAAAAATCTCCAAACTATTCTTCTAAACTTCAAAGGCTTTGCAAATTACCAAGGAAAAGGGCAAGAAATCCAGAATACCCTTCTGATCTCTTGCACTCTCCTCTCTTCATCCACATTTCAAAGCTACACCAAGGAGCAAGGTTCAAGGAAAAGGTAAAACTTTACCTTTGGTCACAACTAAAGGGCTGTTCATCCCTCTCTGAGGGGGGTCTCTCAGCCTGACCCAGTCTTCAATACTGGGTGCATGGTTGGGAGACCCTAGTGTAAAAACAAGAGCAATGGGACACAAAAATGCTTTCATAAAACCCTTATTGGATACACTCCCAAGCGCTCGAGAGTCTTCTGGAGCGCTCGGGACTGGTCCAGGTCTCATGCTTGCCCCTTTGTCACATGGCAGGTTGGGAACGAGGCGTAATATAAAAAGAATTGGTTTCATTTTGGCATGCATGCACAGAAAATGGTTTTCCCCTAAGAACAGAAACATTTCCTCACAGGTTTTCATGTGTGAACAAGACTGCCTTCTTTCAAAATTAAAAGATGTTCTCCTCTTGGGAAACATCAAAACAAGGGTATTTTTCATGCCAAATCAGAACCATTTCCTGTTTGAGAGCAAGCTGACATGCAGCTCACTCCCAAGCGCTACGAACCGTTCCAGAGCGCTCGGGAGTGCATGCATGCCATTGCCTCCCATTTCCCAGTCTGCTGTGTTATCTGGTCTCTGCAAGCATTTGTGTGGCCTGTTGCTCTTTTAAATTCGTAGATTTAGCCTTGTTAAGGCAGGGATGCAAGATCTGAAAGGTTGAGGGTTCATCCCACCCTTTCAAATCCTCTGCTGAGCCAGTAATGTATGTAGAAGCTCTTCAGTTTCCAGTTTTTAGCATTGTATCCTGTCTGTGCTAACAAATTTTGCAGGTTCAGAGTGTCGGAACTCCCAAGCGCTCGGGACTGTTCCCGAGCACTCGAGAGTGAAGTCAGTGGCAGTCTCCAATTTTCTGTCATTAGTGCATTTGCTCACCGTCACTCCATCATTTCACTTCCCCTTGTACAAAATGCACGTGCATGCACTTCTTACCTGTTATAAACTGTGGATACTTGCTAAATGATCTAATGAAACAAAACCCCTTTGAAAAATCCCACAAACGTTTAGTAGAGACCGATTTCGAATCGGGCGAGGGGGGTGCCGTAAAACCCTTCCCCCCTCGTAACGTGGCTTCCGAACCCTTGAAACTGATCTCTGGTTTTCAAATTCAAATCAAACGGTTTTCCAAACAAAACGGTTTCTCGGGTGATATACCGCAAATCCGGGTGGCGACTCTTCAAACTCTTCAAACGGTATTTTCTCTTCAAACGCGGCGGAAAAACACCGAAAACAATCACCCTTTTTGTTTTTTTTTCGGGCAGGTGGCCCACAGTGGCGACTCTGCTGGGGAGCGGGTTTAATTAATACTTGAGAAAAAAATGGGTTGTTGATAAAATGGCCTGTTTTCCTTGATTATCAATTAAACTTGTGAGCCAAGCTTGAAAAAAAACGTTTGTGGGATTTTCAAAAGGGATTTTGTTTCATTGTCTATTTCTTGTATATATATCTTGTGCAACCTCGCTGTTGTGTTTCGGCAATCCTACCCGGCTTGCCGGTGATGGGGAATCCCGGAATGCTCAGCAACCCTCGACCGTGATGAGTCATCTCTACCGTTTGTACCATTATTGGGTGTACGCTCAATAGTGGGAGGTATACTTTGACTCTAGTCCGGGGAACCCTCTTCAAAGCCGAAACCAGCCTCTATACGTGTTTAGAAAGCAATAGAACCTTCCAAACTAGGACAGGGACCTGCAGGGTAGGATTACATGCTATATCCTGCCTACATGTTATCGCTTTCTGCATCTCACCATGCGTCTCATCCATGTCATGCCGTCATGCTGTCCGTTCATTTTGAGTCTTGCGCTTTTAATCTCACTCGCACGGTCTGTAGAAGGTTGCCGAGGCCCGATGATGAGTCGTGCACTCTAGTGTACGTTGTTTAACTACATGAGTCCTTAGAACAAGGAGACTTCGGGAAATCAGGATGTTACTAAGTCCTTGACTAATGCCTAATCGAAATTTCAATGGAAGATAAGGAATGACAAAGGAACCGACGCCGTGATGCCACTTTACTTACACCACCTTGGCTAATGACACAGTGTCACTGACACCACGATGGTTGGGGTATCACGCCGTCTATACTAAGTTATTCCGAGTTCAAAATTGAGACTTCGAATGAGGACTAGTTGAATACTTAGTTCATTTTGACATCTCTTAGAATTTATCGTTCTAAACGAAGGATACACCCTAAAAGAAATTCTGAGGAATCAGGCAACCTTCGAAAGACCGTAATCTTATCACCCTTGCACATCGCACCTTGCATCTTACGCTTGCTTTCGTGTCTCATATAGAACTCTTAGACTCGCTCGCGCGGCTTGTTTAGGATTGCCTGGACCAATGATGAGTCGTGCTTTTTAAAGGCACGTTGTTGAAATTAATTAGTCCTTGGAATGACGAGGTTTTGGGGATATCAAAGTTCATTAAGTCTGCATTAACAAAACAATTAGGCTACAATGTCGTGATACCCACACCACCCAGGTTATAGTGCGAAGTCACTTTACACTGCTTAGGCTAATGGCGCCATGCCACTTACGCCGCCCCGGTTACGGTATCATGTCATTTACGCTAAACGGTTTTTGAAACCAAAACAGAAATTTTGAGTGAAAAATGTTGAAGGCTTAATTTCTCTTGATGTCTCTCAAGTCTTGTCATTCCTAATCAAAGGATACACATTCAAAACAATCTCTGAGGACTAGGGCAATCCTTCATAGGATGTTATTTCTTGAGTCAGGGTCTAGGAGACCATAAATCCATGGAGTTTGGGATACCTCTGGTGTTCGCCGTGCCCGAACGGCTCCCTCTAGTTTAGCCTTAGGTTCATCTTCCAGCAATCTTATTGCTCTGTCTCGGATGGTCTTAGATAAGGAGATTGGCTCTGATTCCCAACGTGCGGAATTTAACCTGCCTGACACCGACTTACCCGTGACTGTTGGAACTTTCCGTAAAGTGCGATCCCTTGAGTCGACGATGACAACATGTCAATTACAACTCTTTTATTCAATACAGATTTTTTTCAATAAATCATAACAGGGGCACATTCTGAGTTCGCTTTTTGCTTTACTGTCAGCATTGGGCCACCCATCCTACAACGAAACCATACCCTCATAAACTCAGAATTTGTGGGAAGATATGGAGCAGCCGGTGGAAAATTTGAATGAGGAACATCTGAACGGGGAACAGCCAGCAGGGATTCTGAACGAGTTGGATCAAATTCGGACCTCTATCCGACAGATGGGTGAACGAACAGACAACCAGATTACCCAATTGATGCTTATGATAATCGGGGTTGCCAGACGACTTCCACCTCCACAAAACCCAGAAACACCCCTCGAAAATAATCATGAACCACCCTCTGAACCAAACTCCCAAAGCCCAGAAATGGCCACCATCGAAGCCAAATTATCCCAACTTGAGCTGTCCTTAGCCAGAAGCGAAAGAATCACCTCAATTGGTTTCGACTTCGACGAGCTCTGCCTTTTCCCGAATGCCAAACTACCCTGGAAATTCAAGCCAATCGACTTCGTTAAGTTTGACGGAACCGGTGATCCAAAAGCACACTTGACCAGTTACATTGGGGCACTTTCCATGTGGGGCTTGGAGAAGGACGCCATGGCCCAAATGTTTTCTCAAACACTGGTTGGACATGCCTTGCGCTGGTTCACTGCCTTGGAAGTGGCAAAGAAGAAATCTTGGGAAGACATCTGTGAGGCTTTCGTAGCCCAGTTTGATTATAACATCCAACTTGAGGTCACCACTCGAGAGTTGGAATCAATAAAGATGGAACCGAAGGAGTCTTTTATGGATTTTGTTCGAAGATGGAGAGCAAAGGCTGTTCAGATGAAGGATAAACCCTTGGAGAAAGATCAAATTCGGATGATTGTCCGAAACCTCCAGCCCGCACTTGCCAGACACATGATCCTAGCTCAAGCCTCTTCCAACTTCAAGACATTCTTCGAAACAGGCCTGGCCGTCGAAGAAGCTGTTCAGTTGGGCATCCTCGAAAATGCTGATTCCTTCCTAGAGACAGAAAATGTAGACCCCGACAGCAGCAACATGTTGTATGGTTACACCGACTTGCCATCTGACCCTACACGTACCGACCATGTCCGGACCGAGCCCGTTAGCCAGATCGCTGCTCAAGCCACCAAGCCTAAACAACCTCGTCTCTTTTCCCAGTTTCCCGTTCCACTATCCATGGTATTCGAAAGACTGGTCGAAAGCAGAACCATCAAGCCACTCCTGTCAACTCCCCTACCTCAAAAGCTCCCACACTACCACAACCCAAACGCCTTCTGCGCCTTCCATCAAATGCCCGGTCACGCTACCAATGACTGTCACCGTCTCCGTCACAAGATCCAAGACTTAATCGACGACGGAACCATCCCAGTACCGGACCTCAGATCTGGAGGAGGATTTTGAGTGCAGTCCGTGAATGAAATTTCTCACGAGTTTGGAAAGCTTTTAGTCGAGTCTTTGCCTTTCAATTTCGAGTCAGTTTGTGCTTTGCGTCTTTCATGCTTTCGAATCTGTAGTCAGAAAAGAAAAACCAAAAAGAGAGTCAGTTTCGTAGGTCTGAACTACGTTATGACCTGATTCCTTTGCAAGAAGGATACGTAGGCAGCCTTATCCTGAGGCCCGGTCATGTTCTTGTGAGTCAATCCCGAAATTCAGTCACAATCTTTCGAGTCAATCTATTGACGGTTTGTCCTGTCTTTTGATGACGGACCTCTTGAGTCGAAATTGTGATAATAAACTTGTGTTTTGTGATAATCCCACAACTTGGAATTGTTTTTCACTATCATTTGAGAAATTCAAAACACGAGGTATTTTGCCCTTACGAGAAGAAGAATTTCAGGGGACCATTCCCTGGCGCCGTAAAGAAGCAACATCTTGGCCCAAGTAAAAAGCTCGCTAGATCAAAACATCAAAATATAATCTAGGCAAAAGTTAGAGCACACAAATCTCTCAAACTGCAGCTAGGATCCAGTTATCAAGTTGTGCAATTCAAAATGAAGAAAGGCATTGTTTTCTTTTATCACACGCTTGAAGATATATATCCGTTGATAACCCCCTTTGGGCCTAAATCAATTTCTTTGAAAGAACCTAGCTAGGCAGCTATCCCCCACACTGGGGAGAAACAAAGGAGACGAAAGTGCCAAGCACCTGACCATCATCGGCGCGTCAGAATTCAAAGCGCAAAGGTGCCAAATGCATACGCGCATTTGAGATGCAAAACATTGAGGAAAAATTAGAGAAAATTCAAAAATCAACTAAAGTGCCAAGCACATCGGCACGACAAAAGGCGAAGCAAAGCAAATGAAAGAAGGCGCCCATCAAAAGCAAAAAGGGCACAAAAATATTCAAGATGGCTGCTAGCTCTCGAAACCCCAAGAAAATGAAAATTTTGAGCCTATTATCCTTTCTTTGTTAAGCCAAAACCTTGGCCACGTTACAACCCGAATAAAGTCCTGTCAGATTGAAAAACACAACTTGATAACAAAAATCCTGGACAGCAGGGGAAAACAAGAAGGGGCGCCAAGGCGTTTTGAGAATATTGCAAAAATCTCAACCTGGGGCATGATTCTTGATAAACGTCCTCGTGTTTTGCTAAAACAATTTCAAAACCAAATGGGAAAATCATCAAAACATGATTTTATCATGACAATTTCAAACATTAAATTCTCAAATAAATCAAGCTCCTCGTCCGGTCGCATCAAAACTCCTCGTCCAGTCAAGATCTTCGTTAAGAGTCAGTCTTCTGATAATGGATCTTTCTTATCCTTTGAGTCGTCTAGACCTTGTCCAAATTCATGCAAGGTCATTTCCGGTCGTCGTTAAAGTCCCAACTCGTGAGAGAAGTTCCAATACATGGAACAACCTGCACTTTTGATCATGACGGATCTGGTCGCCGAAAACTATCAGTGGAATCAAAGAAAAGGATTAGAACTAAGGTCCGTCACTCACTGGGGCACATCGGTCCAATGTCATCAGTCATAGCAAGCATACAGCCGACTTCAAGACTGGGGCATGCATGCTCAAAGCTCAAGCCCTGATCAAAGTCAACCTCAAACCAGCTTCAACACAAGCCCTGGCTCCAGCTCAAACCCAATTTCCATCCAAAGACGAACTCCATCCCAAATCCCAAGGTCCTGAAGATACCGGTCCGCTGGCCAAAAACAGTAAAGCAGAAAGGGTACTCGGACATGTCCATTGTTGTTTTTCAAAACTAAAAATCATCAGTGTTGTCAAAAGTCGAAACACGGGTCTCACTTTCTAACCTCGACCCCCCACGGTCGCCTTCTTCCTTCATATTCGTCAACATGACTGCACATCTCCTGCCATAGATTTGGCATTGTCCTGAGGGACACCCTTCAATCATCCGCTGCCATAGATTTGGCATCTTTCATATTCTGCCATAGATTTGGCGCTATCCTGAGAGACACCCTTTAATTTCAGATTCAAGCTTCCTTCAAAATTCAAGCTTCTTCCAAAAATTCAAGCTTTTCAAATTCAAGCTTTTCAGATTCAAGCTTCTTCCAAAAATTCAAGCTTCTTTTAAAAATTCAAGCTTTTCAGATTCAAGCTTCCTTCGCCACCCTTCTGCCGCCGCCATAGATTTGGCGCTGTCCTGAAGGACATCTTTCTATCATTTGCTTGCATGTCTGCATGTCTGCATGTTTGCATTTGCCCCAAAGAACTACGCTGGTCTGATCCTTGCATAAAAGGGTACGTAGGCAGTCTGAAAAGATGCGACCACATGCATCAAATGTTTGTGTCTTACTTGCATTTGATTTTGAATTGAGGATTTGATCTGGCTCGAATTGGGCTGTCTCAATCTTTGGACGGCACTCGTATCTAGATATGATGCTGAGCGTCGCCCAAAGAGGGGCAACTGTAGACACCCCAATTTGGACTTTTCAAAATTCCTTGACTCGTGGCCCGGAGGCTCCCCGATGATGACTTTGGATTGAAACAAGCCTGGTATCGATCGAAACATTGCTCCTTGGAAGATTGAAGAAGGATTAAAAATGGTAAAAGGGCATTTTCAAGCGCTTGGGAGCAATCCCAAGCGCTCAAAACTGTTTCACAAAACCTCTGGCCTGGCTCTTTCTCGAGCGCTCTAGAGTGAGGTCCCAAGCGCTCGGGAGTGATCCCAAGCGCTCGAGACTTTTCTGTTGCCCAATGGATGGCAGTATCACCCACTCACATTGCAAAATCATCATTACAGCCACCTTGGGCTCGCCGATGGCTCAGTCCACACTCAACCTCTGGTAGGAAGATTTTCAGGCCAAAGATTTACCTATTTAAAAAATGTTTTATCAAAACCATTTGATTTTCAAAAACCATTTGATGTTTTGCCTATAAATATGGCTGGTCTTCAGCTAGAAAGGGACCACAAAATTTTCACTCTACCAGACCACCCATCCTCTGCTCTCTCACTCTCTCTCTCTCTCTAGCTCAAGACCAAAAATCTCCAAACTATTCTTCTAAACTTCAAAGGCTTTGCAAATTACCAAGGAAAAGGGCAAGAAATCCAGAATACCCTTCTGATCTCTTGCACTCTCCTCTCTTCATCCACATTTCAAAGCTACACCAAGGAGCAAGGTTCAAGGAAAAGGTAAAACTTTACCTTTGGTCACAACTAAAGGGCTGTTCATCCCTCTCTGAGGGGGGTCTCTCAGCCTGACCCAGTCTTCAATACTGGGTGCATGGTTGGGAGACCCTAGTGTAAAAACAAGAGCAATGGGACACAAAAATGCTTTCATAAAACCCTTACTGGACACACTCCCAAGCGCTCGAGAGTCTTCTGGAGCGCTCGGGACTGGTCCAGGTCTCATGCTTGCCCCTTTGTCACATGGCAGGTTGGGAACGAGGCGTAATATAAAAAGAATTGGTTTCATTTTGGCATGCATGCACAGAAAATGATTTTCCCCTAAGAACAGAAACATTTCCTCACAGGTTTTCATGTGTGAACAAGACTGCCTTCTTTCAAAATTAAAAGATGTTCTCCTCTTGGGAAACATCAAAACAAGGGTATTTTTCATGCCAAATCAGAACCATTTCCTGTTTGAGAGCAAGCTGACATGCAGCTCACTCCCAAGCGCTCCGAACCGTTCCAGAGCGCTCGGGAGTGCATGCATGCCATTGCTTCCCATTTCCCAGTCTGCTGTTTTATCTGGTCTCTGCATGCATTGGTGTGGCCTGTTGCTATTTTAAGTTCGTAGATTTAGTCTTGTTAAGGCAGGGATGCAAGATCTGAAAGGTTGAGGGTTCATCCCACCCTTTCAAATCCTCTGCTGAGCCAGTAATGTATGTAGAAGCTCTTCAGTTTCCAGTTTTTAGCATTGTATCCTGTCTGTGCTAACAAATTTTGCAGGTTCAGAGTGTCGGAACTCCCAAGCGCTCGGGACTGTTCCCGAGCGCTCGAGAGTGAAGTCAGTGGCAGTCTCCAATTTTCTGTCATTAGTGCATTTGCTCACCGTCACTCCATCATTTCACTTCCCCTTGTACAAAATGCACGTGCATGCACTTCTTACCTGTTATAAACTGTGGATACTTGCTAAATGATCTAATGAAACAAAACCCCTTTGAAAAATCCCACAAACGTTTAGTAGAGACCGATTTCGAATCGGGCGAGGGGGGTGCCGTAAAACCCTTCCCCCCTCGTAACGTGGCTTCCGAACCCTTGAAACTGATCTCTGGTTTTCAAATTCAAATCAAACGGTTTTCCAAACAAAACAGTTTCTCGGGTGATATACCTCAAATCCGGGTGGCGACTCTTCAAACGGTATTTTCTCTTCAAACGCGGCGGAAAAACACCGAAAACAATGCCCCTTTTTGTTTTTTTTTCGGGCAGGTAGCCCACACTAGGCTATTATATACATATGTGTGAGAATGAATTTCATGGCCGAGAGTGAGGTGGGAAAGAGATCATTTCCTTGTACCTTTAAATCTCACTTTAGATTTGGACTTAAAACTCTAAGATTTGCCATAGATACTCTTGTAGATTTTCATCAAGACTTATACTTCCACAATCTCCTAAATCTAGGAAATTTAATGAAACAAAGAGAGAGTTGCATGGGAGAGGAGAAAGAAGAGGAAGAAACTTGGCCTATAAATAACCATGCACACTCATTCCTCACGCCACACCTCACTTCCTACTTTACTTCTTGCTTCCAAATTACTATTAGCTTTAGAGAGAGAAAGAGAGAGAGGTGGGTTTTGCTCTTGCACCACCACCCAATACTCCAGAATCGAGCCCAATCGTCTCCCTCTGGTCATCTTCTCCGTCAAACCAGAAATTTCAAAAATCTTCGTTTTAAGCTTAGTCGATCGGAGGAGAGGTAGATATCCTTTCCACCATTAATTCTAAGTATAAATAAGTAGTTTTGGCCTTTGGAGAGGGTTGGAATTGACCCCAAAGCATCAAAACTCAGTTTTGGACGAAACTGTCAAAAAAAACCAAAACTGAACTCGCGGCCGCAAGGTTGAACCTTGCAAGGTCGAACCTTGCGAACCGCCAACTTTTTGGGCGTCGGAGTTTGTGGCCACAAACTTTAAAAAAAAAAAAAGCCAGATTATTAATTTTTTTTTTAGATTAAAATTCTGGTATTTTTAGTTTATTAAAATTTCGTTCCGTTAGATAATTATGCTTATTCGAAGTTTGTGGTTATTGTTTTGATTATTGAAATGATTTAAAGGATTATTGTTGTGATAGTGGAATTTGGAGCCAAATGAGTTGTATTGGGAATAAAAGGTGTTATCAAAAGGAAAAGAAAAATATATATATATATAATTATTATTATTTAATTAATAATAACTTGCATTTAGTAATCTAAAAAAAAGGGAAATTAGTAGATTAGAGGAATTGATAATTTTACTTTAAAGTGGTAATAAAATATTTCTTTAAATTTCGTTAAGGGTAAATATTGGATTTGTAACACTACGTCCCACATCGGAAGTCTACATAGATGATCTTGGACATATAACAAACCTTGTGGGCTATTATTAGTACCTTGTGCTTAAGCTTTTGGGCAATGAGGTGTGGCTTGTGGATCAAAATCAAGGTATTGAGCCAAAAGTCTGCTTGGGGCGTTACAGGTGGTATCAAAGCCATCCATGTACATGACCATGGGGCCTTTGGAGTTTGGTTGGATTTGGTTATTGGTTTGATTAATATCGGTGATTATAGTGCTCAACCCCTCGCGAGGGCACGAGGCTATAAAGTTGGGGAGATTGTAACACTCTGTCCCGCATCGGAAGTCTACATGGATGATCTTAGGCATATAACAAACCTTGTGGGCTACTACTAGTACCTTGTACTTAAGCTTTTGGGCCATGTGGTGTAGTTTGTGGATCAAAATCAACGTATTGGGCTAGTAGTCTGCTTGGGGCGTTACAGGTGGTATCAGAGCCATCCATGTACACAACCATGTAGGCCTTGGCGTTTGGTTGGATTTAGTTATTGGTTTGACTAGTATTGGTGATTATAGTGCTCAACCCCTCGCGAGGGCGCGAGGCTATAAAGTTGGGGAGATTGTAACACTCCGTCCCACATCGAAAGTCTACATGGATGATCTTGGGCATATAACAATCCTTGTGGGCTACTACTAGTACCTTGTGCTTAAGCTTTTGGGCCATGTGGTGTGGCTTGTGGATCAAAATCAAGGTATTAAGCCAGTAGTCTGCTTGGGGCGTTACAGGATTAATAAACCTTGTTAGCTAATAATAGAACTTTCAAAGAAAGAAAAATAAAGATCCAAAACCCTACTAAACTTTAAAATTTTGTACAAAAAGCAAAAGAAGATATTTCTCTATTTATATTATGTAAAATTAAGGTAGTCAATATCATAAAGGAAAATGATAATATTTAGAGTATTAAAGATTAAAATTTTCTAACAAAAAAAAAAAACACACTTCCCATGGAATATATTTTTAAGGAGAAACTTAATTTAATAAAGAAAACCATTAGTAATAATTGGATTATTTGTAAAATAGTAAATTATACTAAGTTATCATTATAGTTAATGAATTAGTGATAAACGCTAATAATAAATAATCTATTAAAGAGTTATAACAAAAAGGATGGCTTGATAAATTAAAAAATAACAAAACAGTATATACTTGTATTACTTGGGAACATTTCTGAAATCTCGATAAATTGTTGCATTATTGTTATTGCCTTATTGACTATTTCGTGAATGTAGAAACTGGACAATGGTACCCCGGGTGGTATTCGTACGTTGAAATAAATTGATTAGACATTAAATTCCTAGGGAAAGTGAAAATTTTGTTGTTACAGTCATAAGATAGCCAGAGTGGCCGTCGGTATTGGCACTTGTGGTTAAAGACCGGTAAATCATCATCTTGCGAACCCTAAACATGGCACTGTTGGATTTATCTTCCGGATATTCCGAGGGTGGATTTATTGGATGAAACCGAAGTATGGGTATCATTTCTCACGGTTGGTTGGTTATCATTCGCTCCTTGTGATGGTACATCCGAGTTTGACTCGACATATAGTTTGGTCTTATTCGTCTGGGACCCCAGGCTAGGCAAGCAATGAGAGGGTAAATCGGCAGAGTCGCCATAATTCAGAGGTTGATTGGGAGGATTATTTCTCATGGTAGAGAAATCTAGAAATCACCTAAAGACAAAATAATTCATAATATGCTCCTTGTTGCTGTAACTTTATTCTTTCTGTTCATTAATATATTATTACTTGTATTTTATGAATTATTGGGTGAATCTCATCACTCACGGTACAGAGTACCCTGGCTCCGCGCCAGGTTTTGCAGAGAAACCAGCAGATGAATAGGACCACAGTTTGGAGCAGTGTATCACCGGAGAGATTCCAGGGATGGAGACTGAGCAAGGGTTAGCTTGGGATCCGTATCAGAATTAGAGTCGCTCTGAGTCTTTGCTCTGTGGCGTCATGTCATCCAAGGGCCTTCGTACATGTGGGGTAGAGCATATTAATTTCGACCTGCTGTTATTTCAAGTTCTAACTTAAGCTGTAATAAGAGATATTGTTCCATGGTTTGTAATAAAAAGGATATTATTTATGCTAAGTATAATCTATTAATGCTTCTGAAATTCCTTGAAAAATCGGGGCGTTACATATATAAATGATACGTGTAAGTTCTTGTAATAACTGCTACTTCAGAAATTTAATCTACTTTATTATATATACTTTTTTCAAAATTTTATGATTGATTTTATGTTTATTTTTTTTGGTCTTATCAGTACTTCAAGGCCGCTACCTTGAAGTTTACCTCGGGCCCCTAAATTGTCAGGGACGGCCTTGCGACATAGATCACTATTTCAACAAGGTTAAGACATTAAGTGTGGTTTGTATTTTAATAAATGAAAAATTCTAATCTCAGTCTTAAGAGTAGAGGATAATATGTAAAAGGTGCATCGATATCCGGAAAAAAAAAATCATAATTTCTGCAAAAATAAATTAATATCGATGAGATATATATATATTGAAATCCAAACTTTTTTTGACATTTTTTACATATTGTCCTGCGCCTACTGGCCGGTCAAAGGTTTGAAGGACCCTTAATAAATAAACTACTACTAACAGGATATAGTAGCTGCACAAACATTCTAAATTAACTGGCGCAGATACATATAGGGGTCATCATACTACCAGTCAAGCATCTAGATTCAGAAGGTTTGATGAAAACAAGATAGGGTCAATTACAAATGAAATTAGTTGTAATAAATACGTAATATAACTCAATTAATTATTTCTCAATTAGTATTTCATTGTATTTGTTTCGAATATAAATTTTTGAAGGAAATAATGTATGTCATAGGTAATTGACTCCAATAAATCATAGTTTTGCCCCTGCATAAAATCAAAACAAATTAAATGACCATGAGAATACTTTGGTAAAACATCAAAGCGTCGATATTATTTTTTAATTGGTACTTAACTCTCAAAGCATATTCTGGGATTACGGATTTTGAGATAAACAAGAATCCTGACTCTTTTTCTAAAACAAAAAAAGGTTCTTCGATACGTTTTTCGGCAGTTGTGCTTTTAGAAGTCATGAACGTACTTGGGTTTAGACGCATTAGTAATTGATGAGCACCCAATTTTGTAGATATTTGGTGCGACTAGTCCCATTTTATGTTGTTTTAACTTGCATTTATTTAGTTTTTATAGTGATATTGCACGTAAGGTGTGTTTTTAGTGTTTTCAGATAAAACGTGCAAATAAGGCGCATTTCAACGCCATGGATGGCCCAAGTGCTCCTAAGTACCCGAAGACCTTGTCGGCTCCTTAAAATCTGTCTAAGTATGAAAAAATGACTTTCTGGAAAAATTTTAGTTTTTGATATTAAAAATGGCTGTAATTGATCCTTGAATTTTTTTAAGAATAACTACAAAGTTGTAAGGTTTTATTTGAAGCGCAAGGTCTTGTCTGGAGCCATTTTCCTCCTGTGAAAAATGTGCAGTTTTCTGTTTTGTACTAAAAGTGGGGGGTTGACATTTTGATATAATTGGAATCTTGAAATTCTGGTAAATACCATTGTTTTCAAATTGGGGGTATTTTCTTATCTTCATTCCCTAAACTTAAGTAACATTTTAAACCTTTCTTTTACCTTTTTCTTTACTTTAATTTATTTAATGAAAATAAATTAAGTTTAGGGAATGAAAATAAGATGCTGTAGAGCTGTGGAAGCTGCTGGGAGCTGCCTGCTGAGGCTGGCCTAGGAATCTGTGGGAAGGCAGGTTTTGTTGTATCGATACGGGAGCACTTCGGGGAAATTGGCATTCTCAGCTTAGCAGCGTGGTATCGATACTTTCCATAATAAGTATCGATACCACGAGCCTTCGGCCAGATATTTGTTACTTTTTGGGCTTTCCATTTATGGAATAGGTGCTACTTTTGGTATGTTTTTAGGATATTTTGTAGAGAGGGATTTGTTTGTATAAATAGGTTGGAAGTCTTTCTCTCACATATAGGTAATTTTTAGGCTTTAGTTTAGTTCTTTCTAGGAGAAGTCTCCATTGTTGTTCAAGCTTAATTTCTTAAGAACTCAAGTAAGTATTTGGTTTCGTTTAATTTGTCGTGTATTAATGTTGTAGCTACGGACTAGATTCTCCTTAATATCAAGTTTATTTTCGTTTTTGTCGGTTAAATAGGTTTGTCATTTCTAGCTTTATGCTTAATCTTTCTAGTATGGTTGAGTAGTTGATTGGCTAAGTCTTGGGTTAATCTTTCCCAAAGACTTAGGTTGTTGTTGGTTCTTGAACCCTCGGGTTTAAAATCATGATTTTCGGAATTGGATTAACCTAGCCATTTTGGTCTAAACGAGGGGTGTTAAGTTGTTAACTCCTTAGTATGTTGTTTAGTCAAGCGGTCTTGGCAAGCGACATACCGAGGGCTCGTGGCCTCCTACGTGTTAGATACATTAGCAAAAATAAGTTGGTTTGGTTCCGATTAATCACATCTTTTGTTAACGTAGTCATTAAAGCTAAATCTTCCGAGCGTGAGCACGTGGTCGTGACTCTCGTTTGAGTTAGAATTGAGAACCAGTGACGACCTTTGTCAAGGAATAGACGATCCGTAGACTTGCCTCCTTTTAGTTCTTAAAGCACATTTCTAGTCTTTTTATTAGCATTTTCACTATTCCGTTTAAAGCAAAACCAAGTTGGCCGTCTTAAACGCTACAATCCATTACATAAAACCTTCAATCTGATTTAAGCTATAATCGATTCTCTGTGGGTAAGATCCCGGACTTCCGATTATTATGCTATCGACGATCTAGCCCTATGCTAGGGTTTTCAACCTTTTTTGAAGGCAAGGTTGTGGCGTAAGCAGTAATTTTAAAAATGAAGATTAAAATTTAAAACACACATTAAAATTTTTGGTATCTCTTATTTTCGTGACATACAAATTGACAAAAACATAAATTGAGCATGACATGATGCAAAAGCATAGTGAAATAACACCAGTTGAAATAAATAAACCAATCGAAACAATAAATGCATATCATTTTTTTCTAAGCAAAAAGAATTTATTAATCTTTATAAAAGATTACAAAGACTAAAAGGATAAAAGGCTCACCGGCACTAAGCCATCCGAGACCTAAAAGAAGGCAAAATGGCAACTGAACACCGAAAAATCTCAAAGACCAACAAAAAACATCCAAAAACCAAAGCGAACCTCAAACTCTACACACAAACCATCATCAAACAGCTAGAGAGCCAAACAGACAAAGAGACAGAACCACCGAGACCTAGAAGGAAGCGCCATCCCTCCTGACAGAAAAAAAAAAACCTTCACCTACTCCTGCAAAAGACTACACTGCTATCTCTCCAAGACAACGAAACACCTCGACCAAAAGAACAATGTGTACATTTAATCACTCATATTTCGTTCCAATTAGTTCCAATCCTACCACTCTCCATGTGATCCTTGTATTTTCTCAACACCCCATCAATAGCAATATCAAAAGCATCTCTTGTTTTTTCCTGCCCCCGACTCGGTCTTGCATACATAAATCTCGGTATATACTCTATCACTTTCTCTCTCATCCTTTCGATTTCTTCCCTCCCATACCTTACTAACACTCTCCTAATATCCAGAAGAAAACCGAGTAACTCTCCGGTTCATCTGGCATGATCGAGAACTCGTACTGCAAGTAAGCCGTCTCTCTCCAGAAGAAAACCGGGATCGATCCGGTGACCATGCAATCGAAAACCGACTTCCTCCCCAGCCCGTCCCCCCTCGGCTGGAGACAGAAATCGGAGTCAAGGAATGCCGCCATGACCTCTGTCTTCCCGTCGACGCAGTTATTCAAGTAGCAGTCGACGTGGCGGCACAGGGTTGACTCGTTGAGGCACTTGTTCTTTAAAACAGCTCGGAAATCGTTCTTGATCTTAGAGCGACCACCGCCGACGAAGGTGAAAAGGTGGTTCCGACGGCGGCTCCTGACGAACTCTTGCCACTCGATGATATCGGATTCTGACCTAGGATGGAATATTGACGGGTAGGGTACAGCGATTTCTAGGTCGTCCCAAATGCTACGCTCGACGGATACACGGATGACGTTCTGCATCGCCGGCATGAGGAGGAATCTGGTCCCCCAGTCGGCATCACCGTCTCCCATCCGCCGGAAATCCCATGTCATCCGTCCAAACATGATGAAATGGTCGAAGCCGTTGGATCTCTTCCACCATTTCTGTTCCTGGAGCCACTTGACCGGCATCTCAGGATGCCAATCGCGCTCTCCTGCGGTGTGATTGTCAAACAAGTATTTTCTCAGACGGAGCCCAGCATAAAAAGGTATGTAGAACGCGGTAGCGGATTCCGGCTCTGGCGTTCGGCACTTGTGATTCAGCATCCGATTGTGGAATATCACCTCGCCCCAATACATGTCCGTCCAGTAAAACGCAGGGATAATACTCTCCGGTAGCATTCCGGCAAACTCTCTCGCCACCGGTACGAGACCGTGGTTCAAATTCTTGTCACATTTGTCGGCCGGCGGCTCTATTTCGGTGCAATTGTTCATGATATCGTAGTTGAACATCGTGGGGAGATCGTAGACGTAAACCCGACCAGAATCACAGCCTTTGTTTGGCAAGCTGCCATAGGTTGTCGAGGAGATATTTAACACGCCTTCCTTTGCCAAGCTGCCGTGAGTTTCCGGTGAGGTATTTAATACGCCTTTTTTTGTAAAGCTGCCGTGATCAGTTGCCGGTGAGACATTTGAAACGCCTTTGTTTGGCAAGCTGCCGTAAATTTTCGATGGGATATTTGATTTGCCTTTATTTGGTAAGCGGCCGTAAGTTTTCAACGGGATATTTACTACTATCCTAGATTCTCCGGCTTGAAATTTCGGCGGTGCTCGAGGGGATAGAGATAGGGAGAGATTGTGGGCATAGTAAGGGTAAGGTACCAGATGAGGAACACTTGGAAAAGGATTACGACGAAGACTAGAGTTCGACGGATTGGAGTAAGGTTGGATAGGAATGATTTTATTCTGGTTTTAAGGTTTCTGGATTTCTTATGCCCCTTTGTTGGGCCTTCGAGTTCGGTCGACTGGTGGCTGAAAATTGGAAGCAACTTTGTAAGAGAGAGAGAGAGAGAGAGGGAGAGAGAGGGGATGTGTTTGGTAAATCAACATCAGCTTAGCAATACAAGATTTTTTAAGGTATTTTATCTAATGAAACCTCAAAAATCATGGTGTAGCAGCTTAGCTACTGAGGTAGTTATTCTACATTTATCTACAATTCTTGTCTATAAATAGCTAAGCACTATTCACCATCTACAAACTTTTTTATTATTTTCCTAGCAATTCTCTCTCTCCCTCTCTCTTTTGCTTTTTCTCTCTCTTCAGTCATATAGGGTAATTTATAATATTTTAATGGAATGGAGAAGATTATGGAGAGCATTGGTGTAGCATGAAAGTTAAAAGGAGCTAGCAAAAATACAATTTGGCACTGTTTAATGATTAGTTTTCCTAACCATTGGTGTACTTGCTCTAAGGATACATCAAAGGGGGAAATTATTTATCAGATCGAGCCACGAAGTAGTTTTTTTTTTTTTTTAAATTAATGATAAAATACTGATGGAGGAATAGTACAGAAAGACTAGGACCACCTCAAAGGTCCATCGCCCCACGGCTAGTGGGGTCCACAAAATATATACAAGTACTCATAAATTTTAGAATAGTTTTTTATAGGACCAAATAAAAAATCAACTTCAACTGATATTGATAGATATGTTTTTTGAATTCGTAAAGGCAAGACTATTCGGCTACTCAATTCGTAAAATCAACTTCACTTGATGGCGAAGGTGGACTCCTCCTAGAGGTCGACGACGATGATACGGCGCTGGGCATTGGCAGGGGGATGAGAAGTCGGAGCAATTTATGGGAGAGACCGAGAGAGGCATTTGGGTTTTGGGGTTAAAATGTTATTACATTCTATTACCGAGCCTATAGCTTTGGAGGAAAAAATTTAGGGTTGGGATAGAACTGAATCTAAAAACATGGGGCCAGCCTCTAATTTTCTAAGGATATTTTGTTGTTAATTAATGAATATATGTGATTCGGTCCTCCGATGTCAAGAATTCTGCGTCCACCACCGTGTATATCCTCGATGCCCAATTCATTCTTCTGATTCAATTCACAAAGCAATTCTTTCCTCTTCCAAAGCAAACCCATTTGATTCTCTTCGCAATTCTTCGAGTTCTTTTCTTTATTCGGGTTAAAAATTGATTTTCCTGTGGGTCTTCGTGCTTTTTTTTTTTTTTTTACGTCTGTTTACATCCTAAAATATGCCACCCAACAAGAAAATTACACGTGGCACCAAACAGTGTATCAACCAATCAAAACACGTTAAGGTTATGCCTAAGATGTAGAGGATCAAGGGGTTTAATGACGACATTATTTTAGTACTATATGGTATCGTTTAGATTAGAAACGAACGTCTAAACGACCACGTTTGGATATCGAATGACTAGAATTAAGATGATAATTAAACATAATTGCTGATTAACACTTAAAACCATCGAACGGTGCCATTAGAACCTGTTTCATGAAGGAAATCAGTTATGTTTGTAGTGAATCATCCGAATAATCTATGTTGAAGCATTAATCCATATTGCATGAAAACAGGAACCCATTACCCAGAAATAAACCACGATCAATATCAACAAAACGTGGAAGGGGAAGAGTTCTAAGAAGACCAAGTCAAGCAACCGTTCAAAGACCCTTTGCAACCGTTTTTGGAGGGAAAGAAGGATATTTCAAATCAAATTTGAATGAAGACGTGGGCATCAAATGAAGATTGAAGACAGACTCATCATCTATAAATAGAAGAAGAAGCCCCCGACAAAAATTCATCATCTGACAACTCATACAAAATGATTGCATAGAGATCTATCGTAGTTTAGGACTTAGAATAATTTAGTTAGTATTTTGCAATTTTGAAGACTTATTTGCATATAAGTTTACTTTCGATTAAATTTAAGTTATCTTATTTCTTTCTGTCTTTTCTTGCCAAAGAGTAGTCGATTATAGGCTTGCTTTCGATTAAATTCAAGTGTGCCTACTTTCTTGTATTACTCTTGTCGAAATCTTAAGAGTAATTATATATAAACTTACCTTTGATTAAATTCAAGTTTGTTTATGTTCAGTTATCTTTTCTGATTGAAGAACGTCAATTTATTATTTGATTGATACCTTTAGAAAAATCCTCTTAATTGAGGAAATCGAACAGATAACACAATTGTCTGATTAAATTAGTTGTTTTGAGTTAATCTGAAAAGGATAATTTCTATTCTTTTCTGGCACGCCTGTACACAATCATTTTGCCAGAGATTGAGCTAATTAAGCCCAAACAACATCAGAAATTTCTTCATGCTTTCAAATGCATGGATTGCATATCGATTTCCATTGTCTATTCCCATTACGACATTACAATTGCTTACCGGGGAAATGAGCTTTTCAAAATTGAATTGAACAAAACTTATCTTCGCTCAACCATGTCACAAGAATACTTGAATGGGTTAGCTACACTATCCGTTTAAAAGGAGGTGTAGAGAGGGAACGATTGATTATGCTAGCATAATTTTTACTTTTGTCGCTAAAAATGCAAGAAGAGTGATATATAAATGATACGTGTAAGTTCTTGTAGTAACTGCTACATTAGAAATTTAATCTACTTTATTATATATATTTTTTCCAAATTTTATGATTGATTTTATGTTTATTTTTTTGGTCGTATCAGTACTTTAGGGCCGCTACCTTGAAGTTTACCTCAAGCCCCCAAATTGTTAGGGATGGCCTTGCGACATAGATCACTATTGCAACACCAAAGTTAAGACGTTAAGTGTGGTTTGTATTTTAATAAATGAAAAATGATAACCTCAGTCTTAAGAGTAGAGGATAATATGTAAAAGGTCCATCGATATCCGAAAAAAAAATTTATGATATTTGCAAAAATAAAATTAATATCGGTGAGATATATATTGAAATCCAAACTTTTTTGGCATTATTTGCATTGTACTGCGCCTACTGGTCAAAGGTTTGAAGGACCCTTAATAAATAAACTACTGCTAATAGGATATTGTAGCTGCACACACATTCTAAATTAACTGGCGCAGATGCATAAGGGGTCAAGTGGGGTCACTTGACCCCACTGAGGTGGCCACTCACTCTAGCTCTATCAACGATAAGAGATGAAGACAAAGGGAAAAAAAGGAAAAAGAAGAAAGAAGAAAGAACTAAGAAACAGTTTTATGTACCTCTATTGCTTGCCATTGAAGAGTACTACCAGTCAAGCATCTAGATTAAGAAGGTTTGAGGAAAACAAGATAGGGTCAATTACAAATGAAATTAGTTGTAATAAATACGTTAAATAATTCAATTAATTATTTTTCATTTAGTATTTCATTGTATTTGTTTCAAATATCAATTTTTAAAAGAAATAATGTATTCATAGGTAATTGGCTCCAATAAATCATAGTTTTGCCCCTGCATAAAACCAAAACAAATTAAATGACCATGAGAATACTTTGGAAAAACAACAAAGCTTCGATATTATTTTTTTAATTGGTACTTAACTCACAAAGCATTTTTTGGGATTACGGATTTTGAGATAAACAAGAATCCTGACTCTTTTTCTAAAACAAAAAAAGGTTCTTCGATACGTTTTTCGGCAGTTGTGCTTTTAAAAGTCATGAACGTACTTGGGTTTAGACGCATTAGTAATTTTAAAAATGAAGATTAAATTTTAAAACACACATTAAAATTTTTGGTATCTCTTATTTTCGTGACATACAAATTGACAAAAACATAAATTGAGCATGACATGATGCAAAAGCATAGTGAAATAACACCGGTTGAAATAAATAAACCAATTGAAACAATAAATTCATATCATTTTTTTCTAAGCAAAAAGAATTTATTAATCTTTATAAAGGATTACAAAGATTAAAAAGATCAAGGGCACACCGGCACTAAGCCATCCGAGACCTAAAAGAAGGCAAAATGGCAACTGAACACCAAAAAACCACAAAGACCAACAAAAAACATCCAAAAACCAAAGCAAATGTCAGACTCTACACACAAACCATCATCAAACAGCCAGAGAGCCAAACAGACAAAGAGACAGAACCACTGAGACCTAGAAGGAAGCATCATCCCTCCTGACAGGAAAAAAAAACTTCACCTAATCCCGCAAAAGACTACCCTGCTATCTCTCCAAGACAACGAAACACCTCGACCAAAAGAAGCGCTCAAACCGAAACCAACCAAGCAAAGCCAAAAGAAGCAAAACACCCCAAAACTCGAAATCAAAAGGCCAGAGAGAGAGAGAGAGACATCATCCTTGAGATCAACATCACTTATAAGATTTAAGAGTAAGATTTTTTTGACAATTAATAAATTTATTGAAAAGTCGTAAAGAGGATGCTATCCTGTACAATTTAGAGCCAAGAACAATAACATGAGATTTAGGACCACTAAAACAAATGCGCGTAGTTATCAAGTTAAGTACTCAAGAAACCTTCAACAATGAAAAAGAAGTAAAACAATGAAGAAACAAAAACAAACTCAAATTGTACTAGCTAGAAGCTCTCATACAATATTAGAAAAGTCAATTGTCAAGAACCTAATTAACTCTCATCCAATTTCTTTCTTGTTTTTGGTACTTCGAAAAAACTTAGCCTTCTTCTGCTTCATAAAAACAAAGCCTTAGCATGCCTTTATGCAGGCTATAAATTTTGACAAACAAAAAATATAAACAAACTAAGAAAACATGCATAACAATGAGATACAAGTAATGAACCATGTGTACATTTTTAATCACTCATATTTCGTTCCAATCCTACCACTCTCCATGTGATCCTTGTATTTTCTCAACACCCCATCAATAGCAATATCAAAAGCATCTCTTGTTTTTTCCAGCCCCCGACTCGGTTTTCCATACATAAATCTCGGTATATATTCTATCACTTTCTCTCTCATCCTTTCGATTTCCTCCCTCCCATACCTTTCTAACACTCTCCTTATATCCGTGCCGTTACGCACGTTGTCGTGATCTATAAAAACCGAGTAACTCTCCGGTTCATCCGGCATGATCGAGAACTCGTACTGCAAGTAAGCCGTCCCTCTCCAGAAGAAAACCGGGATCGATCCGGTGACCATGCAATCGAAAACCGACCGCCTCGTCAGCCCGTCCCCCTTCGGCTGGAGACAGAAATCGGAGTCGAGGAATGCCGCCATGACCTCCGTTTTCCCGTCGACGCAGTTATTCAAGGAGCAGTCGACGTGGCGGCACACGGTTGACTCGTTGAGGCACATGTTCTTTAAAACCGCTCGGAAATCGTTCTTGATCTTAGAGCGACCACCGCCGACGAAAGTGAAAAGGTGGTTCCGACGGCGGCTCCTGACGAACTCTTGCCACTCGATGATATCGGATTCTGACCTAGGATGGAATATTGACGGGTAGGGTACAGCGATTTCTAGGTCGTCCCAAATGCTACGCTCGACGGATACATGGATGACGTTCTGCATCGCCGGCATGAGGAGGAGTCTGGTCCCCCAGTCGGCATCACCGTCTCCCATCCGCCGGAAATCCCATGTCATCCGTCCAAACATGATGAAATGGTCGGAGCCGTTGGATCTCTTCCACCATTTCTGTTCCTGGAGCCACTTGACCAGCATCTCAGGATGCCAATCGCGCTCTCCTGCGGTGTGATTGTCAAACAAGTATTTTCTCCGACGGAGCCCAGCATAAAAAGGTATGTAGAACGCCGTAGCGGATTCCGGCTCTAGCGTTCGGCACTTGTGATTCAGCATCCGATTGTGGAATATCACCTCGCCCCAATACATGTCCGTCCAGTAAAACGCAGGGATAATACTCTCCGGTAGCATTCCGGCGAACTCTCTCGCCACCGGTCCGAGACCGTGGTTCAAATTCTTGTCACATTTGTCGGCCGGCGGCTCTATTTCGGTACAATTGTTCATGATATCGTAGTTGAACATCGTGGGGAGATCGTAGACGTAAACCCGACCAGAATCACAGCCTTTGTTTGGCAAGCTGCCATAGGTTGTCGAGGAGATATTTAACACGCCTTCCTTTCCCAAGCTGCCGTGAGTTTCCGGTGAGATATTTAATTGTACGCCTTTGTTTGACAAGCTGCCGTGAGTTGTCGAGGAGATATTTGACACGCCTTCCTTTGCCAAGCTGCCGTGAGTTTCCGGTGAGGTATTTAATACGCCTTTTTTTGTCAAGCTGCCGTGATCAGTTGCCGGTAAGACATTTGAAACGCCTTTGTTTGGCAAGCTGCCGTAAATTTTCGATGGGATATTTGATTTCCCTTTATTTGGTAAGCGGCCGTAATTTTTCGACGGGATATTTACTACTATCCTAGATTCTCCGTCTTGAAATTTCGGCGGTGCTCGAGGGGATATAGACAGGGGGAGATTGTGGGCAATAGTAAGGGTAAGGTACCAGAGGAGGAATACATGGAAAAGGATTACGACGAAGACTAGAGTTCGACGGATTGGAGTAAGGTTGGATAGGAATGATTTTATTCTGGTTTTAAGGTTTCTGGATTTCTTATGCCCCTTTGTTGGGCCTTCGAGTTCGGTCGACTGGTGGCCGAAAATTGGAAGAAACATTGTAATAGAGAGAGAGAGAGAGGGGATGTGTTTGGTAAATCGGATAAGGTCTGGGGTAGACTCAGGGTATTTTAAGCAGCTAAGAGCATCAACATCAGAGGAGTTAAAATGATTTTTTTTGCTATTTTATCGAAGAATAGCAGAAAAAAGAGGTGCATCAGATGAGCAAAACAGGGGAGGTAAAATGGCTTTTCAAAACTGGTTCGGTAATAATACCTCACTACTGTTCACTAGGAATTCTATTTTTTTGATTATTTAACTCTCTCTCTCCCTCTCTCTCCCCCTCTCTCTCATATTATAATAATAGAATAAGGAAAAAGATTGTATATTTTAATAGAGAATAGGTTAAATAGAAAGTGTTGGTGTAGTGTTGAAAGAAATATGAGTAGGTAAAATGAAAAATGTGCACTGTTCATAAGTCTTTTTTGCTAATAACTGGTAAACTTGCTCTAAGGATACATCAAAGGGGGAAATTATTTATCAGATCGAGCCACGAAGTAGTTTTTTTTTTTTTAAATTAATGATAAAATACTGATGGAGGAATAGTACGGAAAGACTAGGACCACCTCAAAGGTCCGAGTCCGGCTATGATGCTCCCATAAAAAATCACTGGTTTTGGGAGCATGATACTCCCATCAATTCTGAACCTTAGGATGTGATCCCTTTTAATCCTGGCCATTCATCAAATCAATTCGTCTCTCTCCTCTCTTTCTCTCACTACCTCCTACTCCGGTTACACTGGTTACACTGAAAAACATGAAAGCCCTAACTTTTCCCCCCTCCTCTCTCTGTCGATGCAAAACTCGCCCCCCTCCGCCAGAGTAAAACTCGCCCCCCTCCGCCTCCTGACCTCCGCGCCCGCAGATCCTCCACGCCTGCAGCTCCTCCACGCCCCTCCTCCACAGCTCCTACTCCTCTTGACCTCCACAGCCCACGACGAGGTAACTCTCTCTCCCTCTCTCTCTCTCTCTCTTTCTCTCTCTCTCTGAAACCGTAATGTAGGAGGCAGAGAAATTGCAATTTTTTTATGCTTCCATTGTGATTAAAAGAACCCTACGGGTTCGTTTTTAGTACCAGTGATTGGATTTTTTGAACTGCCAAACCCTTATTTTTTTCTTCTCTTTTGTGAACTGCTAAACCCTTCTTTTTTTTTCTTCTATTTTCTCAAACTCTAATCAGTTATCTTCAGCGGATGGGGCGGTGTAGGGGGTGGATGACGGTGGAGGTGTGTAGGGGTTTTGGGTGGGTGGGTGGAGGTGGTTGTGGGGCGCCGTCTGGGGCAGAGGAGTAGGTTTGCTGGGATGGTAACTACAATTTTTTCTATAGTTGTGTTTACCCACATGTTACAATTCGTTTGGACCACTCATTATTTCTAATATTTGGTTATTTTGTTAAATGTAGTTGAGATTCACTTCTGAAGAGGGTAAGAACAACTTGATTTTGGACTTGATCCTTTGTGGGGAGAACGTAATCAGGAATGAAGTCATCCGAAAGGCTCAAGAAAAATACCGCAACACTAGAAGGATAATTTGATACCACGGCGCCTTTGTGGCTTTTGTTGTAAACTTGATTTCAATCATATTGTAAACTTGATGAATGTGAGGTGCCTTTGTGACTTTTGTTGTAAACTTGATATGGCAAATATTGCCTTCACTTTAGATCATTCTATTGTTCTGTTGATATTGTAATGGTAACAGCTCGTTGTAATAGTAGCAGCTGACTGTTATGCTCCTTGTTTGCTGTTGTTGTCTAATCAAATGGCCAGCTGTTATGGTGATCTGTTCTGTTATAGGACTGTTTTGGACAGTTTTTTGTTGCTATTGCTGTTGCTATGCTGACAGTTTTCTGTTGCTGCTATTGTTGCTATGCTGATAGTTTTCTGTTGCTGCTGTTGTTTGCTGACTGTTATTGAACTGCTGTTGCTGTCCAGGTGTTGTTTAAGCTATAGATTGTAAACTTGATGAATGTGAGGTGCCTTTGTTGCTGTTATGCTTTGGTTTAAGTTACAAATTGTTATGCTCTCAAAATCGTAATTACAAAAAATCTGGGCGTGCTTCTCATTTTCATAGCATTACTTACCATTTATACAGGGTGTGCTTTACTAAAATCTGGGAATTCTTACCATTTCAATAACAAGACTTACAAAAATCTTCTGGGCGTACTTCTCATTTCCATAGCATTACTTACCATTTATACAGAGTGTGCTTACTAAAATCTGGGAATTCTTACCATTTCAATAACAAAACTTACAAAAATCTTCTGGGCGTACTTCTCATTTCCATAGTATTACTTACCATTTATACAGGGTGTGCTTTACTAAAATCTGGGAATTCAAACCATTTCAATGACAGTACTTAAAAAAATCTGGGCGCTCTTCTCATTTCCATAGCATTACTTACCATTTATACAGGGTGTGCTTACTAAAATCTGGGCATTGTTACCATTTCAATAATCGTACTGACAGCCTTACCATGACTACACATAAGTTCTTGTCCAGATCATTGCCTTAGTTTTACTGAATTAAAAGATTACAATAAACTTCTTGTCCCTACTCAATGCCTTAATACAAATAAAGGTTACATTTATCCTTCACAATCCTTATCCGAAATCATCTTCCCATCCTCCAACGTTGCTGCCATGGAACTGGGCTTGCACACTCTCGGAATTTCTTGACCAGTTAGCAGTCTACAAAGTTCAAGTTTGAAAATTAGTAAATGGACAAATTAATAATAGTCTATCAACTAACTAGATAGCAAGAGGCTTACCAAATTAGGGTTGACACTGGATTCACAACCATTGCTTGTGTAATCAGTGTGCATAAACCATGGATGATATATCGACGAGTCTCGCACGGTAATCAATGTGCACCTTCCGCATCACCATCCGCAACCTCTATATTGCGCTGAGCTGTAAAATGATTGTAAAGATCTTTTTGCGTGTATCCGACAGCCTCATATCCACCTACCATTTCCATAATCAGAGTTACCATAACAAAAGGGTGTTTTACTAAATTCTGGATATACTTACCAGGAATATAGAGAACTTATTCTCTTGATACTTCCTAAATACGGTTTTCATCTGTCACGCCCTCGATTTTCAACATAAATAAATAAACCATTTCAATAAAAGATTCTCGCTTTAAGTAAATATTACCCCAAAAGGGAGTTTCCACCTGTTTAATTACAAATCAAGTCCCCAAGTTTACATAAATAACAACCTTGGCTCCGAGGCCCAAATTAAACTAATTATAAGTACGGAACGTTTAGAATATTACAAACTGTTACCAAAAGATATTACAAGTGCAAAATTAGTTACAGAGCCATCTTTAATCAAAAGGAGTCATTACTAGGATGGTTACGTAACTAAGAGATTTTTAGCTTCCAAAAGGGTCTTCATATCACTATACTCGAGGCATGCTCGCTATTGACCTGCATTTAAACCTGAAAAGAAGGATTTTGTTGAGCTACTAGAGCCCAGTAGGAAATTCTCTACAGATTCTATATGCAATAAGATGATAAGCATGAATGTGGCAAATTGAATTACATGACAAGGTCCAACAACGCAAGTCAATGCTATTTCATGTAACATACCAATTCTCACACACACACACACACACTCACACACACTTCCTCCAACCCATTTCCACCCCTTGCGAGTTGTGTTTCCACCCCTTGCGTCACAATATAATCCACCCCTTGCGATTCTTGTGTTTCCACCCCTTGCGTCACAATATACACCACATTCACTTCATCACAACAAATCCGCTATTTCCATGATCATTTCCGATGCTCCAACCACATGTTACACGTACGAACATTATCACACACATTACACGTAACCCATGAACTATAACAATCATGACCATTATACCCCTTTTTGATAAAATAAGCAACTACCAAGCCACAAGCACCCCATTCGAACATAAATAGCAATCAATCACCAATATCACTCTTAATCACCATAAAACATGTAGAGAGAGAGAGAGAGAAATCCCTACCAAAGTGGGTTTTGAGCAAAACCCTAGGTCTACCGAGAGCCAAACACTTGAATCCTTCGAAAATGAGCTTCACCCAAGCTTAGGTACAAGATCTAGAGTGAATACGACCCAAAACATGATAAACAAACGAGGATCAACAAGTGATTGAGAGGAGAGAGAGAAAAAACGTGGGTGAGAGCCCCAAGACAAGAGTGAGAACGCAAACTTACCTCTTGTTCTCCAAAAGCAAGATTCAAGTGAGATTTGAGGTTGGAAACCCTTGAATCTTGAAGATTTGATCTTGAAATCAAGGATATTGGGTGAGATTGGAGTGAGGTGGGTGAGAGGGGGGTGTTTCCAAGTGTTTTTCGTGGGATTGGAGTGAGAAAAGCCAAAAAGGAGGTATTTATAGTGGTTCAAAAAGCGTGCTGAAAAAGTGCAGAAAACAGGGCATGTACCGGTACGGGTAAAAGCTGTACCGGTTCATGAACCTTCAAACTGTCAGAAGACACAACTTCTGGACACCATGTACCGGTACGGGGAAAAGCTGTACCGGTTCATAAAGGGCAGAAAAAAAAGAATTTTTCAACGGACACCGAAACAAACCCGACTTAGTACCAACACTTTTAAACATCAATACAACATCAAAACTAACATTTTACCATCCTCCAAGAGTTCGATACACACCCGAATACGTATCTCCGTACACCCCGCAACATACGAGCGATTTTACTAACAATACAATTACTTAACAAAATAAACGATTTTCTGAAATTGTAACAAATTTGCGAGTCTCTACATCATCCGTAGTATAAATACCATAAAAAGAGGTATAAAAGGCCATAGTAAATGGTAAGTATAACCATAAAAAACATAAAAATTTGGGAAGCTTCATTAGATTATTGTGAAACACTTATTCGAGATTTTTCAACTTATGATCATTTGGTAAGTTGGTATGAGGTAATCATCACAACTAATTTCAGTTTATTCTTCAAAAAAACTTACTTGGTGAGCTTCTTCAACTTGTTATGGAGGTTCTTCTTAAATCTTCATTTTTTTTTGGACAAGAGAAGAGATGAATGTGAGCTTTTTGGACAAGAGGAGAGATGACTGGGAGCTAGAGGAGTTAGAGTGGATAAGTTTGCAGGGTTTAAGGTAGGTGTGGAAAAATCAAGTACCATTAATGTCATAATTAGTGGTAGGTAAACAAGGTGATTGACAAAACGTGAACAAGTGTGTGTGGTAAAACTGGTCTAAGGATATAGTCGTTGTTCCCTTATTTCATGGTAAGTATTGTCAACCACATGGTAAGTTTTATCAACGAATATTAGTTCGTCGTAAAAATTCAGTTTTTGTGGTATTTTTAGCCATATTCTTTGGTAAATAATCTTTATTCTATAGTAAGTATGACATTAATGACGGGTAGGTATACATTAATGTATATCACCATTAATGTCTTATTACCCATTAATGTCTTATTACCTACCACATTAAAATTTTTTTGGATATATTGTATTACTTTTATGATAAATTAAATAAAAGCAGCCATATTAATAAATTTACTTTTAAAAAAGGATCAAATAAATGAGATATTTCAATTTGCTGGTTCACTACTGGTTATTCTTACATTAGCAAAGTGATCAATGTTAACCTCAAAGACTTTTACTCCTTCATTTGTTAAGTGATCAATGTTCACCATCAAATAACCATTAGTCAACCTATTTTAGCCAATTATATTAATTTTCACTAATCACTAACATTCAACATTATTGTTAACTACCACATCTGTCAAATATGATCTTAATCGATTCAAATTGTTTGATCAATTGCCTGAACATATAACCAGATCAATCAATTACAAATGAATCAATTCTCGTTGATTGATCGCTGCCAAATATATTAGTATCAACACTATTAGTTGTTAGATTTGTAAAACATATCATATTGATCACTATAAACTATATTAATGAATTTGAATGGCCTAATTTCATTAAATACTAGAGAATTCTACAAAATTATTCAATCACTATCAAACAAAAATATATTTATCGTACAATGTTGTTGTAACAATCAACTTGTGGCGTCATTTTATAATATATATTAACTAAATTTGTAAGCTATCAAAATATTAATAAATATCTTGTTTTTTTCATAATATTTAAAAATAAGTTACTTAAATATATCTATAATAAAGGATTATTTAAAAATTAATCAATTAAATACATTTATAATGTCATTTGGAAATTATGGAAAATATTTTCCAAATTTTTATATTTTCATAACCAATTAAAATTTTAAACTAGATTTATAAATGAACACTATTTTTTAGATAATTTTTCTAATATAAAAATTCCTAAAATCTGCAAATTTTCCCGCCAAAAAATCAGATACTTTTTTTTTTTTTTACTTAATGACAACTTGTTACCTGACCAACCGGTTATAGTAAGCGTTGCCTGTTTGTGTGGTAAGTATTAGCTTATACAATGATAAGTTTTTCCTTAGTAAATGGTATAAGTTGCCTGTTCTGTGATAAGTAATCCTCCGTTTTTTTGGTCAAAACCACCTCGTTTTCAACAAAACTACCCTAGTTTTAGTTTTGGGTTTCAATCCAAGGGCTGGAATTTATCTGATTTCAATCCAATGGCTATAATTCATGGGAGTATGATGCTCCCGTACCACTTGGGAGCATCATAGAAGTTTTGCAAAGGTCCATCGCCCCACGGCTAGTGGGGTCCAGAAAATATAGTGAAGTACTCATAAATTTTCGAATAATTTTTAATGGGACCTATTAAAAAAACAACTTTGATATTGGAAGGTATATTTTTTGAATTCGTAAAGGCGAAACTACTCAGCTACTCAATTTCACCCATACAGATTTTTAAAACATAACTGCCGATATTTATTGGAGCTGATGTTTTATAGATCCTCATAAGAATTATTTTAATTTAAAATTTATGAATATTGGATATATTTTTTTGTATTTTGTGTAACCATGGATGGGCCCCACTAACCATGCAGTGGACATATGCAGTGGCTGTGTGCGGTGGTCCTATACTTTTTGTAATAGTTACATTACAAGAAATTTGCGATCTCCCAACGGTTTTTTTAGCAACGGTTCAAAAAACCGTCGGTATAGATGGTGTGTAGCAACGATTTACAAAACGTTACTAGAAACAGGACTATAGCAATGGTTTTCATGCAACCGTTACTAGATTACAAGACTATAGCAACGGTTTTCGATAACCATTGCTAAAAACCGGACTATAGCAACGGTTTTCCATAACCTTTACTAAAAACCGGACTATAGCAACGGTTTCCAATAACCGTTACTAAAAATTATTTTTTGAAAATTTGTTAGAAGCCGTTTTTAAAAAAAAAAAAAAAACAATTTTTGTGTTAAAAAACAGTTTTTTTTTTTTGAAAAATTGTTAGAAGCCGTTTTAAAAAAAAACAATTTTTTTGTGTTTAAACACTTTAAAAAAAAGTTTTTTGTAAATACTGTTTTTTAAAAAGTTTTTGGAAAAAAAAATAATTTTTAAAAATAATTTTCTGGAAACATTGTTGAGAAAGAGAAAAAGTTTTTATGTAATGATGGATGTATTTGATTGAAAAAACGTGGAAACCATTAGATTTGATTATTACAATATGAGCACTTTTTTGAGCAAATATTGCTAACTTTAACAACCTTTTAGTTTTGATTATTACATTGTGGATGCTCTAATGACAGTTCGCATAATATAAATATTAGTAGTCCCTTAATACTACACAAGTGCTGGGCTAGCCCAGTTTATTTGCACTCACGCGCGCATACGCGAGGTCTTGGGTTCGATTCCCAGGAGGAGCAAAATTGAGTTGCCTTCCATGCGCCACGCGGCGACAGGTGGCGTCCACATCAGTGACACGTGGATGACAACGTGGCTGCCACGCAGGCGTCATGGCAACATGTGGAGGCCAGCGTTGCTAAAGAAACCGTTACTAAAAAAAAATCTGTATCAACGCTTGTCAAAACCGTTGCTATACCTCTACACCAACGGTTTGGCCAACGGTTGGTGAACCGTTGGTATTGCTTTTAGCAACGCTTTTTGTGTTTTCTAGTAATGCTTTTGACCGTTGTTAGATCCCGATTTTCTTGTAATTATGAGGATTGTTACAATTCAGGACATCTGGACCATTAAAGTGTCCATAAAAATAAATGAATGTCCCAGATTCACATGAGCACTATGAATTTAGATCCTTCATTTACTGGCATGGATACTTTAATGGTCCGTATGTCATGAATCCTATTATTTTTGAATAGTTATTTTATTTCCGATCAGAACCAAGGAATGAATATATATTGAATATCGAACCGCCCAACCAATGATACGCTTGTTTCAAAACTTTCCATTTTTAGATGTCCAGATTACCATTTTACCCCTCATTTAAGGAGAGAGATCCTCCCTCTCAAATTCAAATTTTAAACATGGTTAAAGAAATTGGAGCAAATGGCCGGCAACACATTGAACTTGGTGCCATTCTCTTCATGACATGACAAGAGAGTGAATTTGGTGAGTTCAATTATTTTTTTAAACAAAATTTTAGTAATATTTTCTTAAAAGGGTAAAATGGTAAAATTAATCAAAAGTCAATATAAGTACAATGTTTTCTTAAATTTTGTGAAAGTCAAAGTAGGCGGAACAAATTGGGACGGAGGGAGTAGTTTATTTGCTTATATGAAATTAGTATCATTGACTTTCCAATAGGTGACATAAATTTTTCAGTAAAAAAATGCAGGCTGACTTCTTCACGTAGTACGCGTTATTAATCTAAAGAATATAGAAATCATTAGAAGCTTCAAAGAATATTACTGGAGTACTAGCGTAACTAGCGTTATTAGGCTTAACTCGATTTTTAATCCCTAAAGCTATAGTTAAGTATCAATTTGGTCATTAAAAATTTTAAATATCTCAGTTTTATCCTTTTAGTTATTTATAGGTTTTAACTTAACAATCCTTATCTAGTGAGGGATCCCGCACGGTTTTACCATGTGGACCTCACTTTTCTGATCAAATTTCGATGATCCAAGCCGTTCAAAATGATCATAACGTTTTAAACTTGTACTAGCAACTTGGTCTTAACTACTACTTCGTAAAACAGTTGTTAAGACTGATCCGCAGGGACAGTATGACTAAGTTACTATAGTTTCGATTGATTTATAGATTAATTCAAAGGAAAAGGATTTGAGTTGTTTAATTTCAGAAAATATTTAACTAAGAAAATCACTAATTAATTGATTAGAAAATTGATGAGAAAGAGATCTAGGGTTTCGAATCTACCCGACTGCGCAACAACGATATGCATAGGCTAGGTTTAACATTTGAACCATTAAATACTATGGTTAGGGCTTGCAATCCCTTCCGACAATCATCAAGCTAATATATTGAGTTGCCAACCGGCATGGACTATCCCATAGCACAGACCATCTCACTAGCCCGGTTTAGCCGTCTAATGGCACGATCCGTCTTACGAGCATAATCCATCTCAATCACCCAAACTCAATCAAAAAATACAATTATCTAACTCCGTATTTGAAAACCGCGGTATAAATACGAAACAGATTGAAAGTATTAAAATTATTCCATAAAATTGAAATGAGTTCTAGTTAAACAATCGATTCGAATATTAAAACCTAAACCAATACATATACGAAGTTATCAGGGTTTCATCTTCCCCAAGAATGGAGTTAGCCAGCCATGGGCTAATGGCGTTTGCAAGCTTCTCGTCTGCGTGGTAGTCTCATGTTCCGTCGTCCTAAACTGATCTCTCCCCCACGGGGTTAACCCTACTGCCATTTTATAAACGTATTGCACCAATCATCTTCCAATTTGCCTTGGCTCAGAAGTCTAGTCAAATCCCACTAGCCAATTACTCCAACCTTGCCCAAGCCGAGAAGCCTTGACTGCCAATGGGACCCACCAATTACTATAATTGTATTGTTTCATGGCATAAAAATTCCGTACAACCTTCCAATTTGCACGTTTTCGCAGCCATTGGTCTCCAAGACCTACAAACACCACAAAACACTAAAATATGGAGTATCAAGTAACGCTGTAAACAGACCGGTAAAACGTAGATAAGACGGATTAAATAGGTACTTTTCAGCACCTATCAGTATGAAAAGCCCAGTTGAACGATGACAAAAGCCTATTGTTGGAGTACCTTTCAAAACACCTTTCTGAGCATTTCGCACCTCTGTCTTCTTCCATCATTGTGACAATCACTTTGTCCGTCGCTACTTAGCCTTCGGTCTGGAACCACAAACGCTGCTTTCAATTCTGTCTATATATCGCAAGACGCCAGTATCTGCAACATGTGTTTCAAACCTACTCGATAGTGAAGTAGATATCCTCTTACTCATTCAAATTCTCCACGTTTTGAGTTTTCTCTTTTTTCCCGTTGGGAAAGATCAATCAAATGTCATTAAATCCTTACTATAGCCCACCTAATCGGGCAACTATATTTGCTTAAATCCTAATTACATTCCTCCCAATTAGCCAACAATATTTACACTTTAATATTTTTTTGTTGTCAAAAGTGAGACGATTGTAGGGAAAATGACGGCCAATGACGTGTTTTGATAATTAATATCCGTTAAGGACATTTTCAGTATTAACAAATATTCTTAGCATGTCCTTGACGGGTATTAATTATCAAAACACGTCATAGGCCGTCATTTTTCCTAGATTGTATTGATAAACGCCCAACGACACTTACAAAACAGAGATCATTACAAAGAACTTGGACAAAGCCAAACTAATCGTCTAACAAATACGAAACAAGTAAATCACAAGGCAATCGATATTTTTCATCCTAACCCAGGCATGGCCTGACGCAAGAGCGACACTTTTTAACTGCCTAACATCTAATTAGGAGTTGCAAACGAGAAAAAATACAAAGTTAAGGACAAAAGACATCGAATACCCAGACGATCAGATGCACTCTTAGTAAGGATAAATGTACCAATGAACTCCCAAGAACTACAGATCGATCTGCCAAGCCGCTATGAGTTGTCCCGCCAAAGACATCTTGTAGGGATGGAACACGGAAGCACAAATACCGTTGTGAAGCAACCTCGATTGAGAGAACCTGATTTATAGACAAAATTCGTCACTAACAATTCTCGTAAAACGAGAGACAAAACTCTCACAGATCAGACGGCAAATCTTTGATCTGGAAAGATGGAAGAAAAAAGAAAAAAGCAAAGAAAGAGAATCAAAATAGTACCATGGCCTTCCTTTCCCGCCGCCGCACACGGATATGGAACCCATGGGGGAGAGGGGAAGGGAGAGGAGGAGTTGTGGTGGCTAGGATTGAAAGAGAGGGAGAGAGAAAGACAGGGTCGGCTAAAGAGAAATAAGATATGGCCATCACACTTTAACATAAGTATCACTAAATATGGGTACACCGTACACATAGTATTTCATGAATAAATTAAAAGGGTTGAAAACATAATAATATATCGGTTCCAGGAATTTGTGATAGGGTGTTCAGAATTTATCTTAACTCTACCAGCTGATATATTAACCAATAATATATGTACAGAATCTCATACAGTTGTATAAATAGTATGGTAAAAAAAACATGACCTCTATTCTAAAAAAAAAAGAACTACGAGGCAAAATAAGTTCTTAAAAATATATACTATTTTTTTTTAAAGTTTTACGTATTTTATAATAGACAGTGTTTCAAGAATGGAAGGGGTAAAATTTTATAGTTGTCCTAAATGAATTTTCATATTTTGTACCAACGTTTAACCAGCTTATTAATCTATTAAAACCTTTTTGAAAGAAATTGTAGCGAGTACGTTGGGGTTGACCTTCTCAAAAATATGTCGGCCTTGTTCGTGTCCCATCTGTACTTTGTTTTCCAATCATTACCCTATATCTTTCTCCAATCATTATCTTATTTCTCCAATTATTAATTTCATTTCTCTCTCTACTCATTACCCATCTCTCCAATCATTACCCTATTTCTCTCTCCACCCACTACCAAAACTAAAATACCCAAAGTTACCAAATGAATAAGGCCGTTGTTCTATAGAAAAACATGATGAGATTTTCTATCGTAATCTTAAATTCGAATGAATATTATTCAAGTTAACGGGATTGCAATAATGTAGTTGATTTTTTTAAAGCTTTGTCTGTAATTTTATAAGTTAACTAGATTAAAAAAAATAGTTATTGTCATGAACGCAAAATTAACACATATAGACCATTGACAAAAAGATGGAGAAAGAACACAGAGCATAATATTTACACCAATAGATTCTTCTTTTCACTTTCTTTTTACAATTTTTTTGAACACCGAAAAACCAAAGCGAATCTCAGACTCTACACACAAACCATCATCAAACAGCCGGAGAGCCAAACAGACAAAGAGACAGAACCACCGAGACCTAGAAGGAAGCGTCATCCCTCCTGACAGGAAAAAAAACTTCACCTAATCCCGCAAAAGACTACCCTGCTATCTCTCCAAGACAACGAAACACCTCGACCAAAAGAAGCGCTCAAACCGAAACCAACCAAGCAAAGCCAAAAGAAGCAAAACACCCCAAAACTCGAAATCAAAAGGCCAGAGAGAGAGAGACATCATCCTTGAGATCAACATCACTTATAAGATTTAAGAGTAAGATTTTTTTGACAATTAATAAATTTATTGAAAAGTCGTAAAGAGGATGCTATCCTGTACAATTTAGAGCCAAGAACAATAACATGAGATTTAGGACCACTAAAACAAATGCGCGTAGTTATCAAGTTAAGTACTCAAGAAACCTTCAACAATGAAAAAGAAGTAAAACAATGAAGAAACAAAAACAAACTCAAATTGTACTAGCTAGAAGCTCTCATACAATATTAGAAAAGTCAATTGTCAAGAACCTAATTAACTCTCATCCAATTTCTTTCTTGTTTTTGGTACTTCGAAAAAACTTAGCCTTCTTCTGCTTCATAAAAACAAAGCCTTAGCATGCCTTTATGCAGGCTATAAATTTTGACAAACAAAAAATATAAACAAACTAAGAAAACATGCATAACAATGAGATACAAGTAATGAACCATGTGTACATTTTTAATCACTCATATTTCGTTCCAATCCTACCACTCTCCATGTGATCCTTGTATTTTCTCAACACCCCATCAATAGCAATATCAAAAGCATCTCTTGTTTTTTCCAGCCCCCGACTCGGTTTTCCATACATAAATCTCGGTATATATTCTATCACTTTCTCTCTCATCCTTTCGATTTCCTCCCTCCCATACCTTTCTAACACTCTCCTTATATCCGTGCCGTTACGCACGTTGTCGTGATCTATAAAAACCGAGTAACTCTCCGGTTCATCCGGCATGATCGAGAACTCGTACTGCAAGTAAGCCGTCCCTCTCCAGAAGAAAACCGGGATCGATCCGGTGACCATGCAATCGAAAACCGACCGCCTCGTCAGCCCGTCCCCCTTCGGCTGGAGACAGAAATCGGAGTCGAGGAATGCCGCCATGACCTCCGTTTTCCCGTCGACGCAGTTATTCAAGGAGCAGTCGACGTGGCGGCACACGGTTGACTCGTTGAGGCACATGTTCTTTAAAACCGCTCGGAAATCGTTCTTGATCTTAGAGCGACCACCGCCGACGAAAGTGAAAAGGTGGTTCCGACGGCGGCTCCTGACGAACTCTTGCCACTCGATGATATCGGATTCTGACCTAGGATGGAATATTGACGGGTAGGGTACAGCGATTTCTAGGTCGTCCCAAATGCTACGCTCGACGGATACATGGATGACGTTCTGCATCGCCGGCATGAGGAGGAATCTGGTCCCCCAGTCGGCATCACCGTCTCCCATCCGCCGGAAATCCCATGTCATCCGTCCAAACATGATGAAATGGTCGGAGCCGTTGGATCTCTTCCACCATTTCTGTTCCTGGAGCCACTTGACCAGCATCTCAGGATGCCAATCGCGCTCTCCTGCGGTGTGATTGTCAAACAAGTATTTTCTCAGACGGAGCCCAGCATAAAAAGGTATGTAGAACGCCGTAGCGGATTCCGGCTCTAGCGTTCGGCACTTGTGATTCAGCATCCGATTGTGGAATATCACCTCGCCCCAATACATGTCCGTCCAGTAAAACGCAGGGATAATACTCTCCGGTAGTATTCCGGCAAACTCTCTCGCCACCGGTCCGAGACCGTGGTTCAAATTCTTGTCACATTTGTCGGCCGGCGGTTCTATTTCGGTGCAATTGTTCATGATATCGTAGTTGAACATCGTGGGGAGATCGTAGACGTAAACCCGACCAGAATCACAGCCTTTGTTTGGCAAGCTGCCATAGGTTGTCGAGGAGATATTTAACACGCCTTCCTTTCCCAAGCTGCCGTGAGTTTCCGGTGAGATATTTAATACGCCTTTGTTTGACAAGCTGCCGTGAGTTGTCGAGGAGATATTTGATACGCCTTCCTTTGCCAAGCTGCCGTGAGTTTCCGGTGAGGTATTTAATACGCCTTTTTTTGTCAAGCTGCCGTGATCAGTTGCCGGTGAGACATTTGAAACGCCTTTGTTTGGCAAGCTGCCGTAAATTTTCGATGGGATATTTGATTTCCCTTTATTTGGTAAGCGGCCGTAAGTTTTCGACGGGATATTTACTACTATCCTAGATTCTCCGTCTTGAAATTTCGGCGGTGCTCGAGGGGATATAGACAGGGGGAGATTGTGGGCAATAGTAAGGGTAAGGTACCAGAGGAGGAATACATGGAAAAGGATTACGACGAAGACTAGAGTTCGACGGATTGGAGTAAGGTTGGATAGGAATGATTTTATTCTGGTTTTAAGGTTTCTGGATTTCTTATGCCCCTTTGTTGGGCCTTCGAGTTCGGTCGACTGGTGACCGAAAATTGGAAGCAACATTGTAATAGAGAGAGAGAGAGAGAGAGAGAGAGAGAGAGAGGGGGAGGTCTGGGGTAGACTCGGGGTATTAAGCAGCTAAGGATACATCAAAGGGGAAATTATTTATCAGATCGAGCCACGAAGCACGTACTCCCTCCGTTCCAAATTAATAGTCCGGTTCGGTCTCTAATGCATTTTTTAAATTGTTAATATCTTTCAATCTATAATGAATTTTATGTGCAATATGGATCTCATATGATAGATCTCAATTAGTTCTATTATACAAAATTTTTAAAATCATTAAAGACATTATAGATTGAAAGATATTAACAACCGGACTATTAATTTGGAACGGAGGGAGTAGTTTTTTTTTTTTTTTTAAATTAATGATAAAATACTGATGGAGGAATAGTAGGGAAAGACTAGGACCATCTCAAAGGTCCATCGCCCCACGGCTAGTGGGGTCCAGAAAATATAGAGAAGTACTCATAAATTTTAGAATAATTTTTTATGTGACCTAATAAAAAATCAACTTCAACTGATATTGGAAGGTGTATTTTTTGAATTCGTAAAAGCGAAACTACTCAGCTACTCAAATTTGCCCATACAAATTTTTAAAACATAACTGCCGATATTTATTGGAGCTGATGTTTTATACTCATAAGAATTATTTTAATTTAAAATTTATGAATATTGGATATATTTTTTTGTATTTTGTGTCACCATGGATGGGCCCCACTAACCATGCAGTAGACATATGCAGTGGCTGTGTGCGATGGTCTTATACTTTTTGTAATAGTTATGAGGATTGCTACAATTCATGACATTCGGACTATTATAGTGTCCATAAAAATAAATGAATGTCCCAGATTCACATGAGCACTATGAATCTAAATCTTTCATTTACTTGCATCACTACAACAATAAACCATAAAGATCACAATTATTGACTGTGATTGTAAGTTTTTCATCACGCTCCTACTACTGTGGTGGATTTGGGGGTGATTGTAAGTCACTCTCTTTTATCACGGTTATAAGCCGTGGTTATTTCTCTTGGACATGATCGCTTCTCTTTTCTGGGTGTGATTGTAAGTCACTTTAGATCACGATCTATAACCGTGATTGAAAGTTTAAAATAATCACACCACAAACTGAGATGGAAAACCATTACGCGTGATCTTTTCTTTATATCTACTAGACCATCTTTTCTTGTCATTGCCAAGTTTCAAACCCACGTGCCATTGGTTGATTTCCCAAGCCCTTACTACTAAGCTAGCCAAGAACTTCTGTTACATCAGGAAAACAAAAATATTTATACTTACTTCCTAAAGTGAGAAAACTTTTTTTATAGCATCCCGTTTATTATTTGTTTGATCAAATTTTCACAAAAATATACAAAATTCGACTTGCACAAGTACGCATCGCGTGTGCTCTGCCCCCTTTTGAATAATTTTGGGCCTCTCATCTGGCCTCCCTGAGGCCTCCATGGGAAGAGAAGGTGACCAATAGCCACCGTAGTCAAGTCTATGCGAGCCCAGAAAATTAATGGTGATAATTGATTGAAAACTCCCGGTTCTTCCCAATGCTATGTAGTAGGAGTAATAATTTTTATATATTCCATGTTTATTGGCTGCACATGGCCATTGATACCGATCAATTTTGGCAACTTCTGCAAATCATTATCATTAATCATCCTCTTTATGGTCCAGACAACTGTAGAATTTCAGTACATGTTGGGTTGTGACTAGGACCCGAGCCCAACGTCAAGTCTACCCCTCCATGTACGATAACTTTTGGAAGCCTTAACGTGTGATGGAAATCTCATTGTACGCATTCAATTGATCTAAAGCTCGTGACTTCTTCTTCTTCTTTTTTTTTGGTCAATCAATAGAAGAGATCATTTTTACATCAGATATGAAGTACAGAGTACAAATCCGAGACACTACATCAATTGTAAGAATCCACGAGACAACCAAGCGCATAATTTAATATCTAAAGTTAGGTTTTAATTAACTTAAACCCCCGATTTCCGACAAGCGTAACTTGTGTATGTACTATCATCCAAATATCCCAACCAGATAGGGACACACATAAGTTTTCCCAAGAAACTTAAAAGGTGAGTAAAACAAAACATATAAGTTCACAGTTTTATATCTCTTAGACTAGTTGTTTAAAAAAATTAAAAATTTCAAAGTATCTAAAAAATTTAGGCTTCAATATTTTATTTCCCCACAAGAGTCAGTTTTTTATTACGCCACAAAAGTGAGATCATTTTTAGACTTTAGTCTTTTATCTCGCCGAAAGAGTCAGTCTTTTATCACGCCGCAATAGTGAGGTATTTTTTAGGCTTCACTCTTTTATCTCGCCATAAGAGCGAGGCCTTTTATCTTGCTTTTTTCGCACGTCAGTGTTTTATCACGCTACAAGAGTGAGATCTTTTTTAGGCTTCGGTCTTTTATCTCGCCAAAAGAGCAAGGTCTTTTATCTCGCTCTTTTTCGCATGCCAATCTTTTATCACACCGCAAGAGTGATATCTTTTTAAGGTGTCAATCTTTTATCTCACCACAAGAGCTATGTCTTTTATCTACAATCACAGTTTTTAAAAAACTGAGATAAAATATATTAAGCGCCACTTTTTATCTCAGCTTTTGACTTAAACTGAGATTAAATGTTTAGCTTACAATTTATTATCACACTTTTACTAAAACTGTGATATTTGTGAACCTCCTTTGTGTGACCTTTATCTATTATTGTAGTAGTGCATGGACACTTTAATGGTCTGGATGTCATGAATCTTACTCCCTCCGTCCCTTTTTAAGTGTCCTGCTTCGTAATTTCAACTTATTAAAAAGACATCATCATTATATCTTTCACATCAACTTTTTCCTTCACTTTCCCTACTTACCCATCATCATTACACTTTTACTCACTAACTTTTCAAAATTGAATCTACTTTTAGGGGCAAAATGGAAAATTCATCAAGTTTTACCCATTAACTTTACAAAATAGACACTTATTAAGGGACAGCCCAAAATGAAATACCGGACTCTAAAAAAGGGACGGAGGGAGTATTATTTTTGAATAGTTATTTTATTTCAGATCAGAACGAAGGAATGAATATATATTGAACATCGAACCGCCCAACCGATGTGAAAATTAGTAGTTTATTTGCTTATATGAAATTAGTATCATTGACTTTCTAACAGGTGACAGAAATTTTTCAGTAAAAAAATGCAGGCTGACTTCTTCACGTAGTACGCGTTATTAATCTAAAGAATATAGAAATCATTAGAAGCTTCAAAGAATATTACTAGCGTTATTAGGCTTAACTAGATTTTTAATCCCTAAAGCTATAGTTAAGTATCAATTAAGTCCTTAAAAATTTTAAATATCTCAGTTTTATCCTTTTAGTTATTTATAGGTTTTAACTTAACAATCCTTATCTAGTGAGGGATTCCGCACGGTTTTACCGTGTGGACCTCACTTTCCCGATCAAATTTCAATGATCCGAACCGCTCAAAGTAATTAGAACGTGATTTTAAGGGTACTCACGAAAAATCGGTAAAAAAATGACCAGGAAGGGCTTTGATCAGAGCAGTTTTTCATTGAACGTTTTAATAAAAAAACTGCTCAAATTAAGTCATTCCCGGTCTTTTTTTATGATTTCTTGCAAGTACTTTTAAAATCACGTTCTGCACACTTTCACTACAACACGAAAGGGCTATAGCGAGGAAATATGGCGAGGAAAATGAATTTCCTTGCTAAAAGTATATTATTTGCGAGGAAATTCAATTTCGTCGCCTTTTCTAGTGAGGAAACAAATTTCCTCGCCAAAAAGCCTTTTCTAGCAAGGAAAATAGTTTTCCTCGCCAAATGTAACTTTTTGATGAGAAAATATTTCGTTACCTTTTTTAGGATTCATTCTTTTTTTATACATAAGTTATTATTAATTATATTCCTATGTATTTTGTAATATTACGACGGTATGACATAATAAACTATACCATTATGAAATTTATTAAAATTAAAAAGTGTTAAAAGGGAACAAATAGTTTTCATCACCAATCGCATTGAATTGGCGAAAAAACCTCATATTTGTCACTTTTCTTATTCTAATTAGCAATGAAAGATATCTTGAAGTGTCGGTATCGATGATTTTTTCCATAAGAGTGAAAAACTCAACAGAAGATAAAGTTAAAAACATCTTAAAGTACTGATGTCATATTTAAAATATCTCAAAATTGGATCATCACAATTCTATTTTCAGAACATCTACATAAAAATGCACTATTTCACAAAAAAATACACTATTTCATATGTATTGTGCATTCATGCTGTAATTTTTTTTTCCCGTAAACAGTTTATTGATTTTTATTTAAACCAACTTAGGTGATTCTAATGGTATTCATTTATAACCAGATAAATATGTTAAGTATTAATTTCAAATGCAATTTTGTAAGTATCATGGATACTTTTATTTATACATATACATATTGTGTGTGTGTGTGTGAGAGAGAGAGAGAGAGAGAGAGAGAGAGAGAGAGAGAGAGAGAGAGAGAGAGAGAGAGAGAGAGAGAGAGAGAGAGAGAGAGAGAGAGAGAGAGAGAGAGGGGGGGCAATTTAAAATTTTAAAAAATTTGTTAAAGATTAAAAAATTAAAAAAGTATTGTCTTTAGTGCTTTTAGAATGATCTTATATGAATATTTATAAATTTTGTTCATATTATTATAACGGTGATGAAAAAATTACGAGTCTATATTACCCTTTGTATTTGGCAAAAAAGAAGGTCAAACTCACTTTTAAAATTAGAAAATGGGGGTGATGCCTCTTGTTATTCATAATCTGATATTAAAATATTAGTACTAGGTACAAAGAAAACATACCCCGAAAAAAAGCAATTAGTGGTTGAGATTCACTTTGATATATAGGGTCCCACACATCAAATTGATTCTCAATCACTAGTTGCTCTTTTCGGGGCACTCTGAGGTAAATTTTCTTTGTCCCTAACTTTTTCGTTGAAATATATCTCAAGTTTATGACGAAAAAAATCTCATTCCATAAAAGCTAGGATTATCCCATCAAAAAATGAGAATAATAACACATACTATTAGTCCTTCAAAAGTTGTTAGTTAGATAAAATTGTTGTGCTAGCAAAAAATTAACTTGTTCAAATAAAGTTCAGACACTATAAGACTACAAAAAGTAGAAAGGCCAAAATTAATGTCGAAAAAAATTAATTTGGAGTGGTGAAAGAGATAATATATAAATAAAGTTTCACCAATATCACAGAAAGTATAATGTAGTGTGGTTGGTAGTTGCTTTGCGTCTTATGGGAGAGGACCAAGGTTCGAATACTAGGAGTTGCAAAAAATGCGGAGAGATAGTTTCTATTTTGGGATTCTTTTTGTTTAGCGAGGAAAAAATTTCCTCGCCTATTGTGTGTAGTAATAAATTCATAGCCTATTTGACGACAAATGGTATTTGCGAGGAAAACATTTAGCGAGGAAAAAATTCCTCGCAACACGTCAAAATAGGCGAGGGATTTTTTTTCCTTGCTAATACTTTTTGCGACAAGGTTTTAGCGACGAAAACTAGCGACGAAAATTTTCCTCGCTAATACATTTTGCAAGGAAACTAAATCCTCGCTATAGCCCTTTCGTGTTGTAGTGTTTGAGCGGCTCGGATCATTGAAATTTGCTCGAAAAATGGGAGGTCCGCACGGTAGGACCGTAAGGAATCCCTCACAAGATAATTTGTCTTTAATTTAATCCTTATGTTTACAAATGTTTCAATTTCGTCCGAAAGATTACTGGTTTGTCTCAAAAAAAAATAATCTATAATTACAAAGTTGTTTTTCAAGTTTATATACATATATTATGTCACTAAAGTTTATAAAGTTGTATTTACTTCTATAAGTTTGGTTTTTGGGTGTCAAAATGTTTGTTAAAGTGTGCATTAGGATAAAAATGGGTCTCAGAAGTGTGTGTTAGACATTGTTAACATAGGAGTGTGTTAGAGCATCCACAATGAGTTTGATATATTTGGGTATTAAAATGTGTATTACGATAAAAATGTATTCCACAAGTGTGTATTAGGAATAGTGGGCATTTATATTTTATGTTTGATGTTTGTATTTATAGAGATCAGACTCACTTATTGTTTGCTAGTTTCTTTGCTAAACTTGGCGCACATTCTAACACACTATTAGATTTAACACACTCTAGCACACAAACTAATACAAGCATTGTAGTTCAAAAAATATATTTTTGTTTGCTAAGTCTTAATACACACAATTAAAACACTAATTACTAAATCTATTGTGGATGCTCTTAGCACTATAGGGTTCGTGTTATGGGTTGGAGTGTGGTCCTCATCACAACTAGTACTAAATAGTTATTTAGATGCTACATAGTAAATCTTAATATTCTTGATGATATATTTGCAATAGTGTTGTGAAATTAATGGCTGACAAAATGTAAGTAATGATGAGAGCCATAAGTTTCAGCGGATTAAGTTTACAGAAAATGCAATTGTAACAGGCGTATTAAGTACACGTTTGTAACTTGTAATCTTTGGCTCCTACAAAGACAGAATGGAAATTGCAATGAAAACTACGAATCAGAAGTATCCGATTGATCCCGTTGATCAATTGTGTTTATGATAGTTCCAGAATAACTATACTTAACAATATGTTGTGTTATTATTGTCCTTATTTTATATTCTGTTATTTTGCTATTACCTTAATTTTATATCACGTTATCAACACGAGTTTCTACCCGACTGAGAAGGTAATGGGTTACATCTCACATTGATATTTATCTCTATTTATGTTTGTCTAACACATGCATATATAGATATAGAGAATAAGCTTCTAATTAATGCGGACCTCCACATCCAAGTAAAGTGCGGACCTCCCCTTTTCCGATCGAATTTCGAGGATTCGAGCCGCTCAATATGTTCAAAACATGATTTTAAGGTTACCCGCAAAAAATCAGCAAAAAAAAAGACCGGGAAGGGCTTCATCCGAGCAGTTTTTGTTTATTTTTTATTGAACGGTTCAAATAAAAATTGCTCAAATCAAACCCTTCCCGGTCATTTTTTTGCCGATTTCTCGCGGGTACCCTTAAAATCACGTTCTGAACACATTGAACGGCTTGGATCATAAAAATTCAATCGGGAAAGGGGAGAAATGGGGTGGTCCGCACTTTGCTTGGATGCGGAGGTTCGCATTAGAAGCTTACTATAGATATAGATATGTAAATTACAAGTAAATTATTGACAAAAAAAATGTTCTACCTGGAGTAGTTCCAGAGCTTGTTGAATAATTTTTATAGATTTTGTAATTTCACCAATTCGTACCGGATGAAGTATGACAGAGCACAAATCCAATATTAACCTCTTAGCCCTTCAAAACATCAGAGTTGAAAAGAGGAAACTATCAGGCATCACTCCTAAAAGTCGAAACAGTATAGGTATGGAGGCATAAATACCTTTTAGCCCTCCAAGATTAGGAATTGAAAAGAAGTAGACAAGGAGAAATAGGATAAAATCCTTCAATAGCAGAGTGCAAATCCAAAAAAGATCCCCAACAGACAGAGGGACAGGGGATAAATAGACAGGGCCAACCAACAAGACAGACAACAGACTCAAAAGACCAGCCAAAGACAGCAGACTAGAGAACCAGACACCTAGACAAAACAAACCACTCATACAACAAAAGACACAACACTACCTAAGACACAAAAGACAAGAAACCCACAAAAACCAAAGAAAAACCTCCCAAACAAAAACAAAGCCCCCACAAACCCAAAAAGAAACAAAAACCAAGCTGAAAACAAAACAAGACTAAACATTCCCAAAGACCAAAGACAAGCCCAAGACACCCCAGAACCAACAACCTACCCACACACTCGACCACTCTACACTGCAATTAATCCTCCTAATTCCATCCAAATTTCTCTTGAACTCATCAGCAGAATAATCCTTTAAATTGACTTTAATCTTCACCCACTAAGCCACTCTTGTTTTTACAAAGTCAGAAATTTCTTCCACGTTCCAATTTTTGTTATTGAAGACTAACTCATTCCTGTTAATCCACAAGGTCCACACCACAGCATATAAAGTAAACTTCATTTTTTTTGGGTAATGCAGGGTGTCCCGGGTCAGCTTGCACGCATCTCGGACTAATTATCGCAACCGTTTCACACGCATACACGTGAGGGTGAGGTGGCCCCAGTAGTTGTTGGCAAGGAAAATCGAACCTGAGACCTTAGGATGGAGCAAACAATTAAGTCTCAAGCTAAGACTATTAGTAATTTATTTTAATCAATGGGTATCTGTAATCTTAATGTGGGGAGATAAATAAGTATTTAATATCATGGAGCTCGTAATATAATTGAGATAAAGACGGGAGTGCAATTATAATTCTGTAGTGTGGTGAATTATAATTAGTGAAATAAGAAATAGAATTCTGGTGGGATTAAGGTTTCTTATTTACACTGGGAGCCCTGACTTATTACTCCTTAGGTCCCTATCGTAACCCTATAAATACACGTTATGCTCTATAGGTCAATTTACACGTTTCTATTATTCACAGAAATAGAGGCAGATTTAGAGAGAGCAAACAGACCACGAAAGAGTCCACACTCGGTTCGTGTTTTAGACGTGCAGGGAATACGATAGAAGATCGTAAGGTGCAGTCGAGCAGTATACATGGCTTATAGCAAGACATGCTATGACAAGTTCAACCAGCGCTCGTGTTTGCAGGGAGTTGAGGGGTAAAACCCTAATTCCGCCTTGTAGGATTTTGCGATTTTCTTGTTGTCTAATCTGTACGCGTCATTACTGGGTTTTGGGAATCGTTTCCCAAAAGTGGTATCAGAGCAGACTATAATCACGCGTATGGATTAAACAGGCCATGTTGTCCGTAGGTTATAAGGGTAGAACGTAGAACTGTGTTAACCCTTATTTTGCAACGTTCTTACCCAGCTATTATGGTCACATGATTTTTTGTTGATTTTGTGTGATTGGATCTCACGATAATTTTTTCGTGGTTATTATTATTTATTGGGTACCACGATTATTTTTCGTGGTTGTAATAATTAACGTAGCATGTGTTATTTATTGAGTGCCACGACTATTTTTCGTGGTTGTAATAATTAACGTGGCATGCGAACTCCAATGGAGGCATAAGATCGATGTATGTATGTTTCTTCGATTGTAATAGCATTCGACGGTTATTCGGAGATCGAAGATGGTAGATACAGAAGATACAAGTTGTTTGGCTCGCAACAGTTTTTTCCCAGATTCGCAGGGTCTGATTGCAGGGCTATTTCGACCCAGTAAACGTTGGAATTAGAAAATCTATTCTTCACAGAAGTTGTAGATAATTGAATTTCGAATCCAACCCATTTGAATCACTTCAATCGGAGGTCGGATGAGGAAGATATGGCCAAAATACTGAAGGCTGTGTAGTTTACGCGGGAATATATCAAATCCAAATTTTCTTGCCTAAGTATGGTTGGATTTTGGTTTCCTTGATTGATTCAAATTATCTAAGTCTTTCACACAAGTATTGCTGAATGATTTCAAGTTTTGGAAGGATTGCTTAAGGATTTCAAGTTTGGAAGGACTCCTTATTGCTTAAGGATTTTAAGTTTGGAAGGATTCCTTGTTGCTCAAAAATTGCATCTTTGACCATAATAGCTGGATTCTTTATCTTGTGTTCCTTATTATTTGTGTTTCCTGATTGTTTGCATATGTGATAGTTTACCATATTGGGACAACGTGGTAATATTTGGCTTTTGACCTAGATCACATGGTTTTGCAAACTCGAAAATTTTGATAACTCTCAGAAATTATTTTTTTAAATAACTAAGTGGGAGAGGGAGTTTATTTTTATAAATCCCATGGTCTCCATTACTAGTATGTAGATGATGTAATTAATTATGTGTGATGATTTTAGAACCTTCCCCCCCATCGGGCAAAATTAGTTGTGGCATGATCGGTACAAACTTCCTAAAGGGATAGCTCTAAGATAATTGTTGTGTGAATTACTTCTCTATCTGAGCAATTCATAACGGAACAATGGGTCGTGGGGCTAGGTAATGGTATACACTTAGCTGTAAATAATAATATCCTCACCATCTGAGTCACTATTATTATTTATAGGACCGAAGCTATATTGGCTATTTAATTTTGCTTGGCAAGGTATAGTGTCTGGATAGTAAAATTAGAAGGTTGTGCCTATCTACACGAATGATGAAGAGTAGACGACCTTCCCATCGAGGCATGCTCTTCACGGTGTGTAGGGTTGCCAATATTTTTCTTTTAACACGTGGTTAAGGGAACCAATATTAAAATGAAATTCAAGGTTTTAAAACCATATTATATTGACTGGAATAGGAATTTGGATATTGTGTTAACTGCTGAGGGGCACAATTTTGTGTTTGTCTGAGGTGTGTCTTCCTAAACCTGATAAGAATGCCACAGAACAGAAAACCTAAACCTGATGAGAATGCCACATAACAGAAAACAAAACTTTATAAAAATTGGTGAATATCACCTATGTTGAAGGGACCCCGATTAAAGATCATGTTTTGAAGATGATAGCTCATCTTAATAAACTAGAGATTCTTGGAGTTGAAATTGATGGGAAAACGCAGATCGATTTCATTCTTAACTCATTACAGTATGAGAGTTTTAAGTAATTTCGCCTAACTATTATATAAACAAAATGCATTTATCTTTGGCGAAACTTCTTAAGGAACTCCAAGCAGCTGAGGGTCTTGTGGTTGTGAAGAAATCACCATCAGTGTTAGTGGCTGAGAAGGCTTCTACTTCTAAGTCAAAAGGCAAGAAGAAGCAGAACAAGTCTCAGGAAAAGGTTGTGAAGGCAGTTCATGCGCTTCAAGGTGGAGTGAAAAAGCCTGCGGGCAAGTGTTTTCATTGTAAGCAGAAAGGACACTGGAAGAAGGAATGTCCTATTTTTCTCAATAAAATGAACAAATAAGGTAAATCTCTTTCACTAGTTGTTGAATCATGTTTAGCGGTGTTATCTACCAGTACCTGGTGTGTAGATATAGGAGCCACTAATCATGTTTGTAATTTGTTGCATGGGTTCCAAGAAACCAGAAGACTCAATGATGGAGAGATTTATCTATATATGGGAAATGCTATGAGAGTGGCAACAGTTGCAGTAGGAAATGTCTTTTCAAATTTTAGTAGTAATATGAGTTTAATTTTGAGAGATTGCCTTTATGTCCGCTCTATTAGAAGAAACTTGGTTTCAGTTTCTAAGTTGATCAATGATGGATATTGGTGGATAATTTCTACATTATTAATCCTATATTTCCTACAGTGCAACTGCATGAATTGAATAACACAAATAATTTACCATGTAAGAGAAAAGAACCTTCTAAATTGAACCAAATGTATCTTTGGCACTTACATCTTTGTCATATTAATCTGAATAGGATTTCTAGACTGGTTAGAGATGGACATTTAGGTTCATTAGAAGTTAAGGAACTTCCGGTCTGTGAATCCTGTTTGGAAGGTAAGATAACCAAAAGGCTTTTTTCAACAAAAGAATATAGAGTCAAAGAGCCGTTGGAATTGGTTCATTCTGATTTGTGTGGGCCTATGAATGTCCAAGCTAGAGGTGGTTTTGAGTACTTTGTCACTTTTATTGACGAACTCAAGGTATGGATACATTTATTTGATGCGCCGTAAGTCCGAATGCTTTGAGAAATTCAGGGAGTATAGGGCGAAAACGGAAAAGCGTTTGGGTAAATGTCTCATGACACTGCGATCTGATCGTGGTGGAGAATATCTCTTGGGAGAGTTTAGGGACTACTTGTCAGCTGAAAGGATTACATCCCAGTTGTCAGCTCCATGTATGCCACAACAAAATGGTGTAGCAGAGAGAAGGAATAGGACTCTTGATATGGTAAGATCAATGATGAGTTATTCAGATTTACCAATTTCGTTTTAGGGACATACACTAGAAACAGCAGCGTATATTCTAAACTTGGTACCATCTAAGTCAGTACCATCTACACCCACAGAACTATGGACTGGGCGTAAACCTAGTCTGCAGCATGTTCGGGTTTGGAGTAGTCCAGCACATGTGCTGAATGGGAACGCAGATAAATTAGAATCAATGACAGAAGTTTGTTTGTTTGTAGGGTACCCTAAAGGAACGAGAGGTGGACTATTTTATAATCTTACGGATAAAAATGTCATTGTTAGCACTAATGCCCGGTTCTTAGAAGAGGACTATGTGATAGACCATAAGCCCAGAAGTCAAATTGTTCTAGAGGAATTGAGAGGAGAGATACCGGCACAAATTTCTTTACCACCAGTAGTGCAGGAGGAAACACCACAAGTGACATCTGTAAAGGCACGTATTGACACACCAGTACCACGTCGTAGTGGGAGGGTTATTGTTTCACCCAGTCGGTATACGTTGTTGGGAGAGTCTTTTGAAATGATCCCTGATGATCAACATGCCGAACCCTATAACTACAATGAGGCACTTCAAGATAAAGATGTGGAATTTTGGCAAAAGGCTATGAAATCAGAGATGGAGTCTATGTACTCTAATCAGGTCCGCATTACTTAATGGAAATCTGGATGAGTGCATCTATACGGTGCAACCAGATGGATTCATAGCAAAAGGTCAAGAGCACATGTTGTGTGCAAGCTTAAGAAGCCTATTTATGGGCTTAAGTTGGCATCTAGATTTTGGACCATCCGTTTTGATCAAGCAATCAAGTTTTTTGGTTTTGATCAATGTCCGGATGAGTCATGTGTGTATAAGAAGCGCAACGGAAAAGTGGTAGTGTTTCTAGTACTATGTGTCGATGATATCCTGCTCATCGGAAACGATGTGGGAGTGTTGTCTTCAGTGAAAGTGTGGTTATCTAACTAATTCGAAATGGACTTGGGAAAAGCCAGTCACATCTTTGGGATTAAGCTTATGCGAGATCGCAAGAACAAGATGTTAGGCTTATCACAAGTTACTTATATCGATGTCATTCTTGCCCATTTTAGCATGCTAGATTCCAAGAAAGGGTTCCTCCCTTTTAGATATGGAATAAACCTATTCAAGGATCAGTGTCCTAAAACATCTGAGGAGATGGACAAAATGAAGGCAGTTCCCTATGCCTCGGCAGTAGGAAGCCTTATGTATGCTATGTTGTATACTAGACCTGATATTTGCTTTGCCGTTGGCATGGTTAGCAGATTTCAGTCTAATCCAGGAGTCTAATCTAGGACAAGAACATTGGACTGCAGTGAAACATATACTCAAGTATCTGAAAAGAACTAGAGATCATATGTTGGTGTTCCAGTCAGATAGTCTGGTACCTTATGGGTACACAGACTCAAATTTTATGTCAAATAGGGATTACAGAAAGTCTAACTCGGGATATGTGTTTACCTTGGGAGGTGGAGCCATAAGTTGGAGGAGTATCAAGCAATCTTGCATTGCTGATTCTACCATGGAGACTGAGTATGTGGCAGCTTCTGAAGCAGCCAAGGAGGCTGTTTGGCTCAAAAACTTCTTGTTGGATATGGAAGTGGTCCCTTCAGTGCAATCAGCCATTACACTCTATTGTGACAATAGCGGTGCAGTTGCTAATTCGAAGGAGCCAAGAACCCGCAAGAAGAGTAAACACATCGAGCGTAAGTATCATCTGATTCGAGAGATTGTACAGAGAGGTGATGTTGCTGTTACCAAGATTGCATCGGCGAACAACCTAGCAGATCCTTTTACAAAGAGCTTACCTGTCATGCCCTCGATTTTCAACATAAGTAATGATAGCTTTTCATAGATAAAACTCCTCACATTATCATATAAAATACCCAAAAGAGTTCACCATGTCCTAGCCATTAAATTACAGTCCCAACTCCAAGAGTTTGAATATAATACATCATTAAAAGAAATAGAGTTATGGTTCTATTACAATCCGAAAATGGGTTTCACCAAAATGTCCATGAGTCTCCTTTACGAATTCTTCTGAAAATATGCACTAGAATGCATGCACCGTACTCCATGCTACTGCTCCGGGGTCACACCTGAAAAATGATAGGTTGAGCTACACTAGCCCAGTAGAGAAATCTACGCAACCATTATATGCAAATGGGAGGACAGGCTGAATGAATAAAGTAGGTATACTATGTCTCAAGTTTAAAACGGAATGGAAAGTAACAGATATCTCACCGTCGTTCATGATAATACAACACCAAGGTTATAGGCTAACCACAATATCCTATTCTGAATACTCTATCCGCTTGATAAGCACCCAATATTGTAGATATTTGGTGCGCCTAGTCCCGTGTTATGTCTTTTGTTTTCAATTTAGTTGCCTTTTGTAGTGTTTTTGCGCGTAAGATTTTCTATTGAGCATTTCAGGTTTACGCGAATAAGTGGGCTTGTTTTGATGATTGGACAAACCTTGAGGGTAAGCAAGAAGGCGGTGCCTTGAAGGATTCATCCGTCGGGTGTCAAGACAAGGCACAAGGGCTTGAGCTGCATGAAGAAGACACGGTATCGATACGGCGATCAGCGTATCGATACGTTTCGAAAACAGAACCATTCCCGGGCTTCAGCGTATCGATACGGTTTTCTGCGTATCGATACGGGTCATCTACGAAGGAACTTGGATTTTGAAGCAAGCCAGCTCGGTATCGATACGGGATTTGACCGACTTACGTTTTTGACAGCTGTTAACTTTCTTTAATTGGCAAGTTACCTCTTTATGCGTGAAAAAGATATTTTCTGAGGAGAGAGAGTGTCTCTTGTATATAAATAGGACCACCTTTCTCCCTCATTGTATCTAGTTAATTACTTCCCTTAAACTTTCCTCCATTAATGTCTTGTTGAGTTTCAAAGCTTTTCTGGCCTAAATTCCTTAAGAACCTTGGTAAGTTTACGTTTGTTTGTTAATTTTCCAAGTACTAAAGTTGTTGCTACGGTTTAAATCCTTAATAATATCTAGTTCGTTTTCAATTTTATCGGTTTAATATGTTTACCTTTCCTAGCATAATTTCTAGTCTTTTCAATATGTGTGAGTAGTCATTTGGCTAAGTCTTGGGCTAATCTATCCCAAGGACTTAGGTAGTTATTTGATTCTCGAATCTTCGGGCTTAAACTCATGGGTTTCGGAGTAGAGCCTAACTTGTATTTTTTTTGGTCTAAACTAGGGGTGTAAACTACTTGGTAAGGTGTTTAGCCAAGCGGTCTTGGCAAGCGGCTTACCAAGGGATTGTGGCCTCCTATGTGTTTGATAAAAGTTTTCAACCAAGTTGGTTCGCCTCCGGTCAATCTCATCTTGTGACAAACTTAGTTTTAAAGTTAAATCTTCCGGGCAAGAGCGCGCGGTCGTGACTCTTGCTTGAGTTATCATTGGGAATCGGTAATGGCCTTAGTCACGGGATAGAAGATCCCTAGACTTGCCTTTTTAAGTTCATTAAAACTCATTTCTAAGTCTTTCGTTTTAGTTTTTACTTTGCTCAAAGGAAAAACTCAGTTGGCCGTCTCAAACGCCACCATCCATTACATAAACCTTTAATCCAATCTAAGCTGAATTCGATTCCTTATGGGTACGATCCCGGACTTCCGGATATTATGCTTCCAACGACTTAGCCCTACGCTTGGGGTTTAAAACCTTATCGAAGGCAAGGTTTACGGAGCTAAGCATTTTTGGCGCCGTTGCCGGAGATTCTTATTATAGCTTATTTTGGAGGATCGACAAACCATTGTGAGTACTCTGTTTATTTTCTTTTCTTTTGTGTGTTGAACTCAAACTAGCAGATACCTCTAACTGAGCCATCAATTCGACTTGAGGTTTAACGAAGCTAAGTTGAACGTCAATTGCCCTTTTTATTGCTTTACTTTTTCGTTGTTGAACGTGGCGGTGGCATAACCCCACGGAATATTTTGTTGTTGAGAACGAGGCGGCGGCATAGCCCCTCTAGTCTGTTTAATTAGTTTGTGCAAGGTGTATGCTCAACGTTTATCGTAGTCCTTTATCGAAACGGTTGCATCGCTCTGCTTCTCCTCCGAGGGTTCGTAATATCACTCAGGCATACTCTCCACCACGTGAGTTATCACCTCTGTTAAGGCCAATGGCAGATCAACCACCAGCCCGTACGTTACGTGATTACCTAACACCGGAAAGAGGTCCGCATGTGTCACCTATAGCTATTCCGAATTGTACCGCTGCCAATGCATTTGCTTTCAAGCCAGAATATCACCGGGTTATACCAGAGTTTCGGGACCGTGAACTTGAGGATCCTTATGCTCATATTCGGGAATTCGAGACCATTGTTAGCACATTCGTGACAGGGCCGGGACAGCTTGACCAAGCCCGTTTGAAATTGTTTCCTTTCTCACTCAAGGACAAGGCCAAGCAATGGTTCCATTCCTTGAAGCCTCGCTCCTTGCTAACTTGGTCCGAGGTTCAGGATGTGTTTACAATTAAGTTTTTTCCTGTTAGCCGAACCAAGCTTCTTATGGACCAAATTCAGAATTTCAAGCAGAAGGATGGGGAGATCTTTTACAAACTTTGGGAAAGGTACAAGGATTTGCTCGCAGCCATTCCACACCACAATCTTCCCATGTACTTAGTGATCAACCATTTCTACTTGGGTTGTGATCAGCAGTCCAAGCAACTTCTTGATACGATGGGAAGCGGTGACTTTATGGGGAAGAATCCCGATGCCGCTTGGGAGTTCTTAGATGCTTTGGCAGAAAGGGCTCAAACTTGGCAGTACATAGATCCGGGTGATCAAGCTATGAGGAATCAAGGACCAGGTGGCTCCGGCAAGTTCTCGGTGAACGAGCATAATGTTTTTGAGACAAAACTAGATGAGCTATCGACAAAATTGGATAAGATGAAGTTGGACGCGGTTCACATCAAGGAAGTGAAAGAGGTTCGACAAATGGAGGAAGTGTGTGTGATTTGCGAGACTATGGGCCATTCTACCGATAATTGCCCTACCATTCCCGCCATTCGGCACCATTTTAGTCAACTCCCTCCGGAAGAAGCATGTGCATTGAACCAACGTTGGGATCCGTATTCCAATACTTACAATCCGGGGTTGCGGTCTAATCCGGCTTTCCGTTGGAATAATCAGAATGAGGCGGGTTCTTCATCAACTTCACAAGCACCTCCTCCCGCTCAGAATCAGAATTGGCGACAACCCCAACTCCAAGGTCCACCACGGTTTCCTGCAATTCAAGGTCCGCCCGGTTTTCAACCCCCGGGACAATTTCAAGGACAAAATCAGTTTCAACAACTACAACCATTTCCTCCGCGACGATCTTTGGTGGACACTATGAATACATTCTGTCAGATGCAAATAACCACCAACGAGCAAACCACTCAAGCAATGCATGACATTCGGAATCAAATGGGTAAATTGACTACGGCCATTGGTGTTTTACAACAAGAGAGAGGAAAACTCCCTACTCAACCTGTGGCCAATCCACAAGGCCAACACTTCGCGCAAGGCTCTTCGGTGCCTTTCCCCGAGCAAGCGAAGGCCATTATCTCTTTGAGGAGTGGGAAGACGGTGGACAATGCTCAAGTGGAGCCGCCGGTCGCTTCTAGTTTCCTACCTTGTCCGACACCGTCAAAGCCAACTATACCTAGTGCGGAACCTCCCAAGCAAGCTCCTTCGGAAGAAGAGAAAGGAAAGTAAAAGGAGGGGGATGTTCCACAAGCTTTCACTGTTCCCGCACCGTATCCCAACCGCTTAAGGACGCCGGCCAAGCCAAATCTCAATACCGATATCTATGATGTGTTAAAGCAAGTGACTGTCAACCTCCCTTTGATCGATGCTATCAAGCAAATTCCGTCTTATGCCAAGTTCTTGAAGGACTTGTGTACTCACAAACGGAAGCTCCAAGTGCAAAAAAAGGTGTTTTTGACCGAGCAAGTTAGTTCACTTTTCGAGTCAACCCTTCCGCCCAAGTATAATGATCCGGGGTGTCCTACTATTTCCATCACTATAGGGGGCAAGGTTGTTGAGAAAGCTCTCCTTGATTTGGGGGCGAGCGTTAATCTTTTACCATTCTCGGTTTATGAACAACTTGGATTGGGCGAGATGAAGCCAACTCGGGTGACTTTACAATTGGCGGATAGGAGTATTCGAATTCCCCAGGGGATGGTCGAAGATGTGCTAGTTCAAGTCGACCAATTTGTATACCCGGTTGACTTTGTGGTTCTAGACACTTGTCCGGTACCGGCGGCTCAATCATCCGTTCCAATTATTCTCGGACGACCTTTCTTAGCAACATCCGATGCCGTGATTCATTGCCAGGATGGTCGACTCAACATGAGTTTTGGTAATATGAAGATGCAAGTTAATATGTTCCATGTCGGGAGCCACATGGGGGATGATGAGGATGTTTATGGAGTGAGCATGATCGATTCACTTGTCCAGGACCATGTCAATGAGTTCATTTGCAAAGACGAGTTGGAAATAGCACTCACATCCGCCGAGGTCAATTTTCTTGATGCACCCGAAGTGGCGTATATGTGCTCCTTACTAGATGAGGAAGAGGTGTGTGGGATTACCCCGTGGATTTCGAAGTTTGAGGAGTTACCCCCTATTAAGAAGCGAGCCGTCCCGTCGAGTGTGGAACCACCAACGCTCGAGCTAAAGCCGCTTCTGGATACACTCAAGTATGCCTATCTTGGCGATGGCCAAACATACCCGGTTGTGGTATCCTCTGCTCTAAGCGAACTTCAAGAGTTGGAATTGCTTGTTTTGTTGCGGAAGCATTCCAAGGCAATCTGATGGTCTATAGCCGACATTAAGGGTATCGAAGCATCCCTTTGCTCCCACCATATTTACCTAGAGGATGATGTCAAGCCATCTCGCCAACCTCAACGGCGATTGAACCCAATAATGAATGACGTCGTGCGAGCGGAAGTGCTCAAACTTTTGGACGTCGGCATAATTTACCCGATTGCGGATTCTAAGTGGGTTAGCCCAATACAAGTGGTACCAAAGAAGTCCGGGGTGACGGTAGTGCGGAATGACAAGGATGAACTTATCCCAACGCGTGTCCAAACCGGTTGGAGAGTGTGTATAGACTACCGGAAGTTGAACGCAAGTACAAGAAAAGACCACTTTCCTCTTCCCTTCATAGATCAAATCTTGGAGAGGGTGGCCGGCCACAAGTTCTATTGCTTTTTGGACGGGTACTCTGGTTATAATCAAATAGAGGTGGCTTTGGAGGACCAAGAGAAGACAACGTTTACGTGTCCATTCGGGACCTTTGCTTATCGTCGTATGCCGTTCGGGCTTTGCAACGCCCCCGGTACCTTCTCAAGGTGTATTATGGGCCTATTTAGCGACATGGTGGAGAAGATCATGGAAGTATTCATGGATGACTTCTCCGTTTTTGGTGATTCCTTCGAAGTTTGTCTTACCAACTTGGGGCTCGTGTTGGCCCGGTGTGAGGAAAAGAACTTGGTCTTGAATTGGGAAAAATGTCACTTCATGGTGACCGAAGGCATCGTGCTTGGCCATATTGTGTCATCTAAAGGGATTGAAGTAGATCGGGCCAAGATTGACTAAATTGGGAATCTTCCGACACCGAAGTGCTTAAAGGACATCCGATCCTTCTTGGGGCATGCCGGGTTCTATCGCCGGTTCATAAAAGATTTTAGTTCCATTGCTCGACCGTTGTGCCATTTGCTCGCAAAGGATGTGCCGTTGGAGTGGACACCGGCGTGTGAGGCCGCTTTCGCCAAGCTCAAGTCATGTCTTACCTCGCCACCTATCATGCGGTCTCCAGATTGGGAGTTACCATTTGAACTTATGTGCGACGCGAGCGACTATGCCGTAGGAGCGGTGTTGGGACAACGTCAAGGGAAGAAGCTGTATGTCATTTATTACGCTAGCAAGACTTTGAATGAGGCCCAAATGAATTATTCGACTACCAAGAAGGAGTTGTTAGCTATAGTCTTTGCACTTGACAAGTTCCGTTCTTACCTAGTTGGAGCCCCGATCACCGTGTACACCGATCATTCCGCCCTTAAATACCTTTTCACGAAGCAAGATGCTAAGGCGAGATTGATTAGATGGATTTTACTCCTACAAGAGTTTGACCTTACCATTAAAGACAAAAAGGGTGTCGAGAATGTGGTAGCTGACCACTTGTCTCGATTGGAGTTCGAAGACCACACCTCTCACATCCCTATCGGTGACTCCTTTCCCGATGAGCAACTTTTTGCAATCTCCACAACCCCGTGGTACGCCGATATTGTGAACTACTTGGTTACCGGCTTGATGCCTACTCATTGGAATGTACAAGCAAGGCGTCGGTTTTTAGCGGAAGTGAAGCGTTTCTCTTTTAACGATCCGTATCTGTTTAAGTATTGTGCGGATCAAATCATCCGGAGGTGCGTTCCCGACTCCGAACATCGGAGTATCATGAACTTTTGCCACACGGAGGCTTGTGGCGGCCATTTCTCTTTCAAGAAGACTGCAACTAAAGTTTTGCAATGCGGTTTCTATTGGCCTTCCTTGTATAAGGACACGTTCGAGTTTGTTAGGACTTGTGAACGGTGTCAAGCCTTGGGAAAGATCACTCGGCGCAACGAGATGCCCCAAAATCCCATCCTAATCATTGAAGTTTTCGATTGCTGGGGCATAGATTTTATGGGGCCCTTTCCTACATCATTTGGCTTCCTTTACATTTTGCTTGCCGTTGATTATGTTAGCAAGTGGGTAGAGGCGATCCCAACTCACACCAATGATGCCTAAGTCGTAGTTGAGTTTCTCCGGGAGTACATATTGGCACGGTTTGGGATGCCAAGAGCAATCATTAGTGACCAAGGCACGCATTTCTGCAATCGGTCATTCGCAGCCGTAATGAAGAAGTATGGAATTGTGCACAAGGTCTCAACGGCTTATCATCCTTAGACTAACGGACAGGCCGAGCTAGCCAATTGGGAGATAAAGGGCATTCTGGAGAAAACGGTTAATCCTACCCGCAAAGATTGGTCCCTTCGGTTGACCGACGCCTTGTGGGCTTACCGTACTGCTTATAAAACGGTGTTGGGAATGTCGCCTTATCGTCTCGTCTATGGAAAGCCTTGCCATCTTCCGGTGGAATTGGAGCACAAAGCTTATTGGGCGATAAAGAAGATGAACGCCTCCATTCCGCTTGCCAGTGCTAGGAGGAAGCTTTAACTCAATGAACTTGAGGAGCTAAGGTATGATGCTTATGATCGCTCTAGTTCATATAAAGCCAAAGTCAAGGCCATGCATGATAAAAACATTCTTAGAAAGGATTTTGTGATGGGCCAAAAAGTGCTTTTGTACAATTCTAGATTGCATGTGTTTGCTGGCAAGTTAAGGTCCCGTTGGGCCGGTCCTTTTGTTGTTAAATCTGTCGCTCCTCACGGAGCCATAGAAATTGAGAATGAGTCCAATGGGAATGTGTTTAAAGTGAATGGACAACGGCTTAAGCCATTTCTTGGTTATATTGAAGTTGGGGAGCCCGATGAGGAATTGGGCACTCCCGTTTATTCCGATGCTCTTGTTTCTTAGGTTGGTTTAAACTATATTTACACGGGGAGCGAAAGCGTAACCGCTGAACTTAACTGTTTGTCGGACCCGGCCCCTGGGTAGGGGGTACCCACCATTGACTTGGGTATTTGTAGCTTCGCACGCCGCTACTAAAATAAGGATCGTGTGCCCAGCCCCGGTTAGTAAGGGCAATGTTTAGTTTTGTACATATTAGCTTGTTTACTTAGTTCTGGGATTTTCACACTATAAGATTTCACTAATGCATCATTGTTAGGGCTTTAATTAGTTCTTCTTTGTAGTAGTTTACCGTTAATGATCCATGCTTTCCAGATATGTCCCTATCGGAGGCAGTTTAGGTCTGTGGGTGAGATTGGATATTCCCGTGCTTTGGCGCTAGGCTCTGTCTTGTCTCACCTTGTTTAGATCATAGGGAACGCTGGGCTTACTTGCTTGGCGAGGTCAAGCGGTGAATTTTACTTTAGGCATGATGTAACAAACTTGACGGTCTAGTATAGCCACCCATGTCTTACCTCGCCGGTGAGACTCGGGAAGAAAAGTATGACTCGTAAGATTGCGTGAAAATCGGGTGGTGTACTTTTTTGTTCCTTTTTGTTTACTTTTGGTTGTTGGCACCCGGATAACACGAGCCGGGCGGTTCTAATGTCAATTGTCTTGTGGAAGGTCTTTCTCTTAAGTCTTGCAAGGTTTATGTGCTACCACGCCAGCCTTGGTAGCTTGGGTCTAACGCAGGGGTGAATGAGGCATTCAGGAGCCCTAAACATGGGTGCGGCTTTGCGCCGCGGTTGTAAGGCCGATAAAGCTTTGGATATGGCCCAGCGTGACTAGCTGTGGTTCCGAGTGGGCAGAACCGATGGAGTAAGCCCTGGAAGCATCAAACCTGACTGGACCGGGCAATTGGCATCAAAGCCTCCAACTTGGTCGAGGTATCCGGGGGTTGACATTCCCCCGTAGGTAACATCTTTTGTTCCCTCTCCATGCGTTATTTTTCATGCTATGGGGCCATAGCATATCTTAAGTTGGGGGGAGGGTTATATATATATGCTACATATATATGTTTTTTTTGTTTTTCGGTTAACTTTTTTCATTTTTAGTAGAACAATCCTTCCGTTATTACAAAATTAGTGGATTAAAACAACTTGGCACATGCTCATGAAGTGTTGTTTTGCAAGAGTTCGTTAACGCAAATTTTGTATACCACAACTTGCATGAATGGACTAAAGTGGTATTCACGACGTTCGAGTATGTTTTGATCAAGTTTGGCTCATATCCCATTTTTGTTCTTCTTGCTTTCATAGTTAGATAAATAATCTCATGTTCATGCCTAGATACGTGTGTTGTCTAATTTGAATCGAATTAGAATCTATAGCGCACTTAGGATATGATACAAGGCATTTTTTGTATGATCGAGCCACATATAAGTCTCATTTGTCCTTTTGAATAAGCCAAGTCCGAGTCGTTCCTACTTTTAACCTTAGGGAACCGGATGTTTGGTTGGATTTGATTGCTTCTGAACGGCTGAATTATTGGTTTCTCATGGTTTCGACAATGTTTTGAGAGTTTGGGAGCTGCATATGGGCTTTGGGAAATGAGTTAAAAGGTTGAATTTGAGGAGTGCAGGGGAAGTGGAACCGTATCGATACTGTGGGTTGCGTATCGATGCGGTTTGAAAACAGAAGGTTTTTGAGAGTTCAGCGTATCGATACGGTTTTCTGCGTATCGATACGGGTCATCTACGGGTTGCAGGGGAAGACGTCTCGATATCGATACGGGATGAGCGTATCGATACGGCTTGTTAATCTGGGTTTTTAAAATCAGATCGGGGTCGACCCTTTCATTTTCCAAACACCTCTCCCTCTCTCTAAACCTCCATAACCGCCACCCCTCTCACAAACCCTAACCCCAAAACCTTCAATCCACCACCAAATCTCACAAATTCTTCACCAAAGTCACTCCAAATCACCTTCTCTACAAGATTCAAGCAAGGAATCGAGGGTTTCAAGCACTTTTCACCAAAAATCAAGGTATTTCAAAACCCCTCTCTCTCTCTCTTCGTTTTTCCTTGTTCCCACCACGTAAAACCCACAAAACCTCTATATTCCCACCATATAAACCACCTACAACCAATTCCTACTACCAATTTCATCCCCACTTACCAAAAATCCGAACCCCTAACTTCCCCTGTCCAAGTTCCGAAATTTTTTTGAAAAATTTGACAATGCCAAGGCTTAAGAGGGCTGCTAATAAACCCCTAAGGGTCCCGGTTGCCAATGTGGCATCATCCTCTTGCCAACCCGAAATTCAAGAGGAGGATGAAGTTCTTCGAGATTTTGAGGAGGAGGAAGAGATGATGGCTAATCCAGAGCAGGCCCAAGTTGGTTCAAGGAGGAAACGGACCTCGGATGAGGTAAAGGCTGACAAACAAGCGAGGTGGGAGAAGAGCTTTGTGAAAAGGGGGGTGAAGAACGAGCGGCATGTCGATGTGCAAAGCCTTGGGCCGAATCACATATGTGTCCGCCGGATCACCGAACAAGGTTTGGCTTACTATTTTCGCGAAAATCCTGGTTATGTTAAGGGAATAGTAGCTGATTTTTATAGAAATATGAAAGTCCCCGAGCAGGGGAAGATGTTTGACAAGGGAGCCCGGATTACTTCTAAGATAGGTCGGGTCACTGTTGTGGTAGACCCTGATATCATTGCCAAGGCTTTGGATTATCCCAAACCCCCTGCTGCGTCTATTAATGTACCAAGGGAGAATGTTGCCTCAAGAAATGAAGTTGACCAAGCCTTGTACACTAACCCGGCAAATGCTAAACGTCCTCATGTCCCGGGAAAGTTTAAAGAAGAGTACCGTCTGATCAATCAATTTGTGCACCATAACCTGAATCCAAGGGGTACCGAGAATAAGCCGGCAACGGCTAAGGGAAGGGCCCTTTATTTGTTCATGGAGCTGGGGACTGTGTGTGATTGGGCGAAGTACATTTTCCGTCAGATGGTTGAATTCAGGTCCGATGTGCCAACTTATACGAGAATGCCTTATCCGTGCATGGTCACCAAGATTTGTTTGCAAAAGGGTGTGCCGAGAGAGAACTATGAGGAGTGGGGAAAACTTGAGCCGGGGATTCTGAATAGCAGCGTTTTGACAAGTGTGTCACAGACTAAGGGAGCTGGAGGAGAAGAGGGTGTGCTGGGCGGTAGTTACCTTACTACAATGCCGCTCAGGCGTGCCAAGCAATCAGTGTGGCAAAAGCTGTTGTTCTGCCAGGGAGTGGCAACAATGAATAGCCACCGCAAGCTGAAAAAGGAAATCCGGGAGAATGCTAGGAGGCAGGAGAGGACCGACCACAAGCTGGATTACATGTTGTCAAGGCTAGAGGGGTCTACTAGTGAGCCGTATGCGCCACCACCAGTTGTGGATGCCAAGGACAGTGATGATTTTGGAGAAGAGGAGCCGGAGTCAGGAGATGAGGAGTAGTTGGAGTTCTTGTTAAAATCCCTAAACTTGGTCGGGGTGCGTGGTGGTTGACAGCCCACCTATCCTATCTTGTTTTTACTTTCATTAGTTTAGTTCGTATCTAGTAGTTGTAGGAAGCTTTTGTTGAGGCATGTATGTGGCCAGTGACTAGGTGTTTTGTAGTCGGTGATGGCCAAGGGTAGTTAAACCAAGCAAGCATATGGCCGTCACCCGTTATTTGCTAACCGTTCTTTTGTTCATCCAAGGTCAATATTAGCTAATGAAGTCCTTCGTTGATCTATAGTGCGTTTTCATTCCGTTTTGATTCAACTATTGACAATTTGCATATTTAGTGTGTGGCATGCTTCCCTTTCGTACTTTAGCTTTAGACTTTGTGTCACGGAATCTGTTTAAAGGTGCTTTCCTCATATAAGGCATGGTTTTTGTTTTTCTCCATTGCCTAGCTTCGAGCCCTTTTTCCTTGGGGATATGTTTTGTAGCGTGCAAATGCATATGTGTTGACCGTATCCCCCTTTTTTGATAAGGATACGGATTTTCGTACTTGGTTTGGAACATGCTAAATGCTTAGTTATCCATCTAAGTTTTCAGCTGTTAGTTGCGAAGGTTAAATAAATTTGCTCTTTGGAACTCTTGCTAGTTGTATACGGAATGCGCATGTGATGAATTGTTTTATCGGAAGGATTGTATAGTTAGTTTAATAGTATGTTTCTGTTGCTCGGGTAGCAACGCTCAAGTTGGGGGGTGTGATAAGCACCCAATATTGTAGATATTTGGTGCGCCTAGTCCCGTGTTATGTCTTTTGTTTTCTATTTAGTTGCCTTATGTAGTGTTTTTGCGCGTAAGATTTTCTATTGAGCATTTCAGGTTTACGCGAATAAGTGGGCTTGTTTTGATGATTGGACAAACCTTGAGGGTAAGCAAGAAGGCGGTGCCTTGAAGGATTCATCCGTCGGGTGTCAAGACAAGGCACAAGGGCTTGAGCTGCATGAAGAAGACACGGTATCGATACGGCGATCAGCGTATCGATACGGTTCGAAAACAGAACCATTCCCGGGCTTCAGCGTATCGATACGGTTTTCTGCGTATCGATACGGGTCATCTACGGAGGAACTTGGATTTTGAAGCAAGCCAGCTCGGTATCGATATAGGATTGGAGTATCGATACGGGATTTGACCGACTTACGTTTTTGACAGCTGTTAACTTTCTTTAATTGGCAAGTTACCTCTTTATGCGTGAAAAAGATATTTTCTGAGGAGAGAGAGTGTCTCTTGTATATAAATAGGACCACCTTTCTCCCTCATTGTATCTAGTTAATTACTTCCCTTAAACTTTCCTCCATTAATGTCTTGTTGAGTTTCAAAGCTTTTCTGGCCTAAATTCCTTAAGAACCTTGGTAAGTTTACGTTGTTTGTTAATTTTCCAAGTACTAAAGTTGTTGCTACGGTTTAAATCCTTAATAATATCTAGTTCGTTTTCAATTTTATCGGTTTAATATGTTTACCTTTCCTAGCATAATTTCTAGTCTTTTCAATATGTGTGAGTAGTCGTTTGGCTAAGTCTTGGGCTAATCTATCCCATGGACTTAGGTAGTTATTCGATTCTCGAATCTTCGGGCTTAAACTCTTGGGTTTCGGAATAGAGCCTAACTTGTATTTTTTTTGGTCTAAACTAGGGGTGTAAACTACTTGGTAAGGTGTTTAGCCAAGCGGTCTTGGCAAGCGGCTTACCAAGGGATTGTGGCCTCCTATGTGTTTGATAAAAGTTTTCAACCAAGTTGGTTCGCCTCCGGTCAATCTCATCTTGTGACAAACGTAGTTTTAAAGTTAGATCTTCCGGGCAAGAGCGCGCGGTCGTGACTCTTGCTTGAGTTATCATTGGGAATCGGTAATGGCCTTAGTCACGGGATAGAAGATCCCTAGACTTGCCTTTTTAAGTTCATTAAGACTCATTTCTAAGTCTTTCGTTTTAGTTTTTACTTCGCTCAAAGGAAAAACTCAGTTGGCCGTCTCAAACGCCACCATCCATTACATAAACCTTCAATCCAATCTAAGCTGAATTCGATTCCTTGTGGGTACGATCCCGGACTTCCGGATATTATGCTTCCAACGACTTAGCCCTACGCTTGGGGTTTAAAACCTTATCGAAGGCAAGGTTTACGGAGCTAAGCACCGCTCCTCGATTTCACTTTAGTCATAACGACACACATTCAAAGAAAAGGACCTGTCGATACACGGCTCTATGGTGTTGTTTTGACAACCAATCATTTCTCTTGTATATTCATCAAACAAACCCTTACGTTTACTCACATACATCACCGTTGCAAACCCACATCATACGTCATAAGTGAGTGCTCTTTCCGGGCCGTTTATGTAGTCCCATTACTCCCTACAAGTACCTCCCTCACTACCGGAACTGAGTCACATCTCATAGTATAGGTTACCATATCACAATTCCTCCAATACACTTCACGACTCAACCATTCATCTCAATCACATGTAATGAATTCACAACGAAGATTTATTCACATAGAAGTAGTATGGATAATCTCATCTCAATCAACTTGCTATCATTACGTTATTAGTTTCTCATCACCATACAAGCGCTCACATTTCAAGGTACATTCTCTCACAACAATTCATGAATTTTCACCTTGCCACTCATAAGACCGTACATGTTACGCAAGAAATGTATCACATATCAAACATAAGGAAAATGTCTCATGTATTCACGCCTAGCATTGTTTAACTCAAAAGAGTGATCTGCGTATTTATTTCCCACATCGCATGTCAACACATACAAACTTCGCCCACCTATATTCTTTATGTTCTCTAAACCCTCATTTCTGTGTCAAAGGACTCATACGGAACCCAACAACCACTACAAACCCTTGTATACCACTAGCCTCGTCTAACAACTCAATTATGTACTCAAGCGAACCTAAGAACATCCATGTCTCCCCCAAACGATCCTAAAAAAAAAGGATTTCCCAACATATACGAACATATCTATCTTATTTCGGCTACCAAACCTTATCGGTTAAGAATTGAGAGATGAGGCCACCACCATTGGAAAATAGACCTTCCGTACATGAATTTCGATATAAAATTTGCCCAAAACGGAGTTCGGATGAAAAAGTTATGCCCTGTAGACACCTCCCAAACGGGGCATCGCCATACAGATTGATCACGTTTGTTTGCTCGATTGGTTGCTTGCTTCGTAAACCAAAATCATGGACATTCCCATGGCTAGGAACATCGCCACATGATAGCGGTTATCATCAAAACAGAGTCGCCGCCCAGTTTATTAAAACTGGGAAAATAGATAGAGATTCTGGGCACAGGAGCCAAAAGTACAATAAGGGGAAGGTGTTAGGCACCCCTCTTTGCCCAGTCGTGAGACTGGCCCATAATCATTCAACATAAGACATAAACGCACTTTGTTTAATTCTAACACATAGTTTGTTTTTAACCTTTAAGCAGTAAAGGGTGAGCCAATACGATAAATAAAGCATGCATCAGGAAAGCAGAACAAAACAAATTGTCCCAGGAAGATGGATCCCGCGGCCAGTGAATGGATGTCACGGCCGAGGGATCCTCCTGGTTTGATGTACCGGCCGAGGGATCGAAACCCCGGTCGGTGTTCTTCCTCACACCAGACTATACGATTAACAGATAATCAAAAAGTTATGATTAAGCGTAAGAATGATAAATAAAACAAACCAGAGGCCGTTGGGCCTCACCACCTTGATCCCTCAGTTGCTTGATTGCTTTGGATTGGATTATGATTGACTGATTGCTCGATCGAGAACCCTAGGGTTAGGGTTTGAACTTCGGGGTTTGATCGCCGGATTGATAGCTGCCTTCGAGAGGTTAGGGCTTTTGAAGTGTGGGATTGAGGGATTATTTGTGCAGAGCTTTGAGGCTTGATTGAGTGTGTAGGTCTATCAATTTCTGTGTGTTTATTTCGGAGCCCAAAGGCTCCTTTATATAGGCATAGGGATGACTCACTCCGGCCAATCAAATCATGAGATGGCAATTGCAATTGCAATGCATCTCTAACTCTACGTCGTAATCTCTGAGCGTAGCCCGAACGCATCGGGAAGGTAGTGTAGTTGTATCAAACCAAACGTCTGACAGAACGTTCCAGAGTCTGGAAAAAGGTCGATCTGGCGGCCGAGTAAAGGATCTTGCGGCCGTGGAATGGATGTCTCGGCCGAAGGATAGATCTTGCGGCCGAGGAATTGATCTCTCAGGGAGATTTTGCTGGCAACAGGTTGCTCGGGTGAGGAATTGATGTTTTGGCCGTTAGATCGATGTTACGGCCGTCAGATGGATTCTCCTAGGCTTCTGTATTTCTGTCTGAAAGGCTGTATGGCTCTGAATTGGGTCCTCTAAGTGGTTCAAAGTTCTCACCGAAAGTCCTAAGGTCCTCAAGGAAGCAATCAGCAATCATTGTATCCATTTCATCATCGGGATGGTCCCAAGGTGGGACTTGAAATAATCGTTAGGCCAAATTGGGGTGTCTACAGATGCCCCTCTTTGACTGAACTCAGACGGATTGCGAGACATGTTTGAGTAAGAGTCAAAGCTGTAAAAAGCAACTCAATTTGGTCCAACCACTATTCCAAGGGGTTTTCGAAAAAGGTTTTGTTATGGTCGGGCCGGGAGGCTGCCTACGTATTCCATAAGGGAAATTCAGACCAATCGTAGTTCGGGCAGAAAAGAAAAATAAAAGTTTGGAGGGTTAGGGACAGAAGACGTACCTTAGGGCTTAAAAAGCCGTAGTGTGACGTACCTAGACTGAGCCAGGGTTTTGGCGAAGAGTAGTTGAAGGAGCGCGGGGCTGCCGGGGGAGTTTTTACGGAGAGCTTCCTTAGTTATTTTGGGGTAGATCAGTACACTGCAGGTGCGTTTGCTTTTCTTGATCATCCTTACTTTGACTGAAAGGAGCTCGGTAGAGTAGCCTATCCTTGCGAATGAGCTGGAAGGAATTGATGTAATGGGGTGGAATCCAAACCATCTGCTGGGATGAGTTGGACGCCGTTTGCTTTTGAGATGTAGGGGGCGCAGGGCCAGTAACATAGAGCACGGAGCTTTTGGAGATGAGAGAACCGAGGCACGGAGCCGGTTGTAGTCATAAGGCGAGAGCCTGGAGAGTGATAGAATCGAGGTGTGGAGCCTGTTGCAATCTTGAGGCGAAGGCCTGAGGTGAGCTTAGAGCTTGATGAGACCGAAGCGCGGAGCTGGTATTGATCAGGATGAGAGCCTGTGGTGTCAGAGCTTTGAGCTTGACGTAATGAACCGAAGCGCGGAGCTGGTTGTATTCTGATGGTCTGTGCACGGAGCTTTCTCATCATAAGTGTTGGCGTGGAGCCAAAGGATCGAGGCGCTGAACCGATCAATAAAATCGAGGCATAGTGCCGGTTGATTGCAGGGTTGACCTGTTTCATGAGAGATATGCAGAGTGTATATGTGTGATGATGGTTGTTAGATGTGAACAGATATGATGATGCAGACTCGATGTGATAATGTTGATGCAATATGTGCACGGGCCCATGCGTGTGTGTTTGTTTTAAGCTTAGAGCTTCTATCAAGTTCCGAACTTGAGCATTCAGAGCGTAGAGCTCGAGCATTCGGACGGCAGAATCCGAGCATTCAAAGTACAGGCTTTGAGCGTCCAGTACGCAGTGGTTGGGCATCCAAGCGTAGAGCTTGAGCATTCAAGTGTATAACTTGAGCATCCAGTACACAGTGGTTGGGCATCCAAGCGTAGAGCTTGAGCATTCAAAAAATGTTAGATTTTTGAGCATTCAGGCGTAGAGCTTGAGAATAGATGTCTTGATTGTTGGGGCGGCTTAGAGCCTGTTGCTTGCTTACGGCTTTGAGCCAGTTGAGATAATGGGCTTGGAGCCGCTGAGATTGTTTGTTACGGCTTCGAGCCAGTTGAGATGATGAACACAGGCTTCGAGCCTGTTAAGAACTTGATTGTGTACGGCTTCGAGCCAGTTGAGACAATGGGCTTAGAGCCGCTGAGTTGGTTGTTACGGCTTCGAGCCAGTTGAGATAGTAGATACAGGCTTCGAGCCTGTTGAGGTGATGGTTACGGCTTGGAGCCATTTGAGATAGTAGATACAGGCTTCGAGCCTGTTGAGGTGATGGGCTTGTAGAACTGCTGAGCTGTTGAGTATTCCATCTTCCATCTTCCACGGGGTTTGATTGGTTCCTTATGCTTGGGATGTTTCCAAGGCTAGTTTTGTGTATGCTCGGGATTGCCCCAAGGCTAGATTTCACATGCTCGGGACTGTCCCCAATGCTAGATTCCACATGCTCGGGATTGTCCCCAAGGCTAGTTCTGAGTATGCTCGGGATTGCCCCCAAGGCTAGTCCTTGACCATATTCCAGTTTGTTAGGGAGATTTCCATTACCTCCACTGCCGGCAGTGCCTTCCGGAGGCCAAACGCCTTCTAGCGACTCAAATGTCTTCTGGTGGCTAAATGCTTTCTGCAAGCTGGCAACATAAACGCTTTCTGGAAGCTAGCAATATAAACGCCTTCTGGAGGGTGCATTGAATGGAAGCCACAGGATTGTTTTGCTGGCCTGCTGAGCGCGAGGTTGTGCACATAGCGTGGCATAGGGCTGTAGAGCCGGTGAGCAGCACTTGAGCGTCCTCAATGTTTCGATAAGCTTCCTGAAAAGTAAAAGGTTTACTTTAGTTCGGAGTTTTAATTTGTATGATTTAAGAGTGAGTTTTTTTGTTTTGATTTGCGGGATGAGATCCCTCTTAGCCAGGGGCGTGAATGAGAAGGACCCGTGGTTGGGTCGAAGTTGTTTTGTTCAAAGAAGCTAAGATAACTGTGCCCCCTGTTTAGGCAATACATGCTTTTTAAACGTCGATTTGATGCCCCTAGCTTTTTATTAGTTTATGCAATCGTGAGATTAACTCCCTTTTTGTCCTTGGCAGAGAAACAGGAGACTGGAGGCTTGCGGTGGAGGCCTTTAGTGCACAAATGGTATGTGATGTTGTCGGAGTAGACTCGGGAGTTAGTACATGCTGCTGATCTTGAGCCGTTTGTTTTGGGCCTCAATCTTCCGAAGATGGATTGGTCGTTGATGACCTCGCTGGTCGTTGATGACCTCGCTGGTCGAAAGGTGGTGGGATACTCCCAACACGTTCCGCTTTCCTTCTGTTGGCGAGATGACGATCACGCCAGGTGATTTTTCTTTGCTTACTGGCCTATGAGTAGGTGGAGCTCCTCTTTGGGTTAACCCTAGGCTTTGGGAGCGAGTAGGGGATTTGGAGTGGTTCTTGGGCAAGGTGCCCCCTCTTTGCTCGCGTGGTCATGTTGACGTCTCTTGGCTGATCAAGACTTTTATGAAGGTTGATATCTTGACTCAGGTGAGTGTTGAGTAGTTGACACGGGCCTTTCTTCTCAACCTCGTTGTTTGTCAACAAGGATAGTTCAGTGCATAGGCAGTCTCTAGCCCCTTTGCAGTATTTGGAGGCTGTTTGGGAGCTTGATTGGAGAGCATCTGCCTTGGCCACCTTGTATGGCCTCCTTAGGGCTTGTTCACGGGACAGGAGTCCCATTCTTGGCGATCACTACCGGGTACTTGAGGTATATCCTTCTTCTTTTCTCGTTGTGATTCTTCCCTTGCTACGAGCGATGGTTGGTGGGGCAACGGAAGCCACGGTCGCCAATTTTGAGCCTTGGCGACGAGTTTTGGACCGATTGACGGTTGACCAGGTACCCCTTGCATTCTTTGTCTTTAGATCTCCATTCCTCTGTGCTGTGGCTAATTTAGACTTTGTTTGTAGGCGAGGTTCGACCCTCGGAGTGGTGTATCAGAGGACACCCCTCTTGCACGTTCCAAGGTTCCAGATTGTACTCGTAGCCTGTTCGAGGGTCCCTTTTGTTAAGCCTGGTACTTATGTGATCGGGTGGCCAGCCAGTGGCGCTCGCGTGCTGAGGATCTTCAGTTTGTTCCTCCTCCTCCTCCAGCGTTGACGAGATCTACTTCTTCGATGTCATTTTTCCTTGATTTTGCCTGCTGTTCCTTCAGTTGCTCCTGTTTGGCCACGGGCCCTTTTCTTTGTCTCCTTCCACTCTGATGACGGAGAAGAGGCGCTTGGTGCTTGCCCTTTGTTTTGCATTCTTTACCTTGTAGCTTGAGGCTGAGTGAGCACCAGCTGTCAGTGGGGAGGATAGCCAGCAATCCCCTTCTTCATCTCAGAGATCGTCTTGAAGACGGCGTCACGACCAGCTTTAGGATTTTCTTTTTCCTTCCTGTTCATGGTTAGCAAAGAGAGAAGCAGAAACTGTATTTGTATAGTGAAAACAACCACAGTGATGATTTTGTAGGCAAGCTTTTGTTCATGTAATGAGAAATGCTTTTTATGCCCCTAGATGTCTTGAGTTTGCATACGATAGTCAGGACATGGCTTTTTGAACAAGTATTTGCTTATAGACAGTAATTTGTGTGAAAATGAAATACTGGCCGAAGAATCGATTACTCGGCTAAAGAATCGATGTTGCGGCCGATGTATCAATTCTTCGGCTGTTACTTCGATTTTCCAAAGGTAGATTTTGTTTTGGCCAAGTGGCATCCCCTTTTCTCTTCCTTCATATGCTTGGTCTTGATTTTCTGCCCTTTGCTTTTGCCATGTTCCATAGTCTGATTGCCAAACTTGAGAGTTTTCGAGGTATCCTACTCATTGTGTTAATGACCTTCAGGTTAGAGGGGATGAACAATGATTCTCATGTCTTTTGTTGTTGTCAATTCCTTGAGAAAAGCATACTCATCTTTTGCGAGCTCAATACGCAAGGTTAGCTATGCCTATCATTGAGTACAAATCTGTTGATGTTTTTCCTTCTCTCCGAATGCTTGGGCCGCATCTCTATGTGAGATTGCCTACGTATCCCAATCAGGGAATCAGGCCTTTTACGTAGTTCTGAAATCATCATCTTTGAGGTTGGGTTTTCACTCTTGGTTTTTCTTCTCACATGCTTTTGATTTTGCTTAGGTTACCTAATGGAGGTTGAGTCCCTAGCGAGCTTTTCTTTGAATGCCTTAACTTTTGCCTAGGCTGTGTTTTTGCATTTTCTTGCCCTAGCAGGCTTTGCTCTTACTTTTGCTTGGGTTTTCAGGTTACCCAACGAGCACTTCTCTCAAAAGGGTTTCTGCGTTTCGGAGAGGAATTTGATGGAGATATTTTTCTAAATCTCTCTTGTGTTTGTACCTTCATAATGGGCAAGCTAACCTTAAGTGTTCTCACGGAGATAGTGTCTTCTTTCTAAGTTTTGACAAAAACCTAGTTTCTTAAGCAACTAGAGTTCATCCTTTCCTTCCTTTTTTTCAGTGACACAAGAAACTTGATTCCTTGAAATTTCCTTTGTTTGGCAAAGAGACTATAGTGTTTGGCAATTGCAATTTAGGAAATAAATCATTGAATAAGCATGGTCTAGAGGATGAAACAGGAATTCACTTGGTAGAAATTAAATGCCCAAGCAGGGGCTCAAAACATGTTTTAGCTTGATAAAAGCAATGTTTAATGTTCTTTGCCATGTTGTGACTTCTTAGCTATTGTAGCATTTCGAGGTCGTTTCCAAAACCTTTGCCTTTCGCAACTTTATACTCTTTTCCACCCTCTTCTTTGCCAAACAGGGCCTTTGAACTGGATCCATCTTCACTGGTGGCTACTTCTTTGAGCCATGAGCAGTCCCCAAATGGAAGTGTTGGTCTAGGTTTTCATCACCCTTTCTTCCTCCTTATTGATTGTGTAGTCGTCAGCTATTTCCACTTGATTGAATAGTGATGCTAAGGAGATTCCATCGAGTGGATCATTGTATTTTCCTTCCATTTCGTCAAAGTCATTTTCCCCTTTGCTTGTTCTTCTTCATTACTTTTGTCAGACATGTCGGGATCGATCACTTCCGATTGATCGGACTCATTGTTTTCTTCCTCCTCCATCATGAAACATTCATCCTCCTCTGGGAAGGTAAAGGTTGGCTTGGCTTGATTGTTTTAGACAATGTGTTAGCCAGGATTGTATGTGGGGTTGTGAGATAGGTTTATGAGATCAATGTTTCGGGGTGGTGGTTCGGCATTGTGAGTAGAAAGTGGATTGGCTTGCACATCAGGTTTTGGAAGTTTTATAGTTCGGCTATCAATGCGATCTTGCATGCGGTTATCTGTTTCATGCCTAGGGTGTTGGTGGTAGGCGCACTGTTTGTTAGGATCATGGTTTGGGCCATAGAGTGGCTGAGGAAGTGGTCTGTTTAAAGGTTTGAGATTTCCCTAACGGCTCAGAATGGCTGAGGCTTGAGATGAGGTCATATAGAGAGGGTCAAAGTTGCGACCGGGGCAATTTAAGCTTTGGGATGAGCTAATTTGAAAAGGGTCTTATGGTAAGATTGAGTTAAGGGTGTTGACGGAGGCAGAAGATGTACGGGTTGGGAAGGTTTTCTTGGGTGGAGGAGTTTCTTCTTTCCCAATGAGGCCTAGCTTGATCCCCTCTTCAATCTGCAGCCCAGTAGCATGCAGGCGCTTGAAATCAGTGATAGCCTGAGTGTAAATGTGTGTGAGGTACTTGGGCTGCAAACTCTTGACAACTATTCTCACTTGATCTTCCTCAGAGGGGCGATTCTTCATCTTGGCGGCTTTTTCTCTCTATCTAGCCACAAAGGTTGCAAAGTCCTTGTTTGACTCCTGCTTAGTCATTTCCAAATCTCGAGTTGTTAACTCAATTTGGACGTGGTATGCATATTGCTTGACAAAAGCATTGGCAATTTCTGGCCAAGTATGATAGTGCACAAACTTCAAAGTGAGAAGCCAATCGAGAGCGCTTTCAGTAAGAGCCCTTTGAAATAACTGAACAATGAGATCATCATTCAATCCATTGGCTTCAGAGTGTTGATGATCTGGCGGACATGGTTAGTGGGCAGTTCCATTGAACTTCTCAGGTAGTTGAGAATCTGGAAAAAGGCAGAGTCCTTCAAAATCCAGAATTTGGTCCCCTTGTGAACGGGCCAGAGCATGTTTGAACTCCTTGACTTGTTTGGCCAATTCGGGGTTTTCTGCCAATACCACTTCTTGAGGATTCTCATCTTCCACTGATTTCTCTTCGTCCTCAGCATCTCTTGCTGCTTTCTCTACCAGTAAGGTAGCGACTTTGAGCTTGGTGATCAGCAAAAATGGCGTCGTTATCTGCCATGAGAATGGGAGGATTACTTGATGAAGCTTAGGATTTGGTAGATGATTGAGTTTGTTGAGGAGATGACCGCGAAGTCCCTGAAAGTGATTGGGACCGTTGCAGTGCAGGTGTTTTGGCCGGTGAGGGTGACAGACGGGATGGCTACAAAGACCTCTGTTTGGCGTAACTTCAGGTGTTGTAAGAGTATAAAATTGGCTGTGGTTACTTCTTTGTTTTACTTATTGTGTCTGCTTTGAAAAGTAGAGTACCTGTAAGTCAGTACTTGGCTTGTGTAGGATTAGGATTTGGGCTAAAAATCCCAACCCTTCTGCACAGAAAAAAAGTTATTTACAACAACAGATGATACAAGGTGTGAGGAAGAACTTTGGAAGTGAAAATGCAAGTAGGTTCCTAACCTGTAGGTTCCTGTCTTAGTTTGATAAGTTTTATGGCTTTCTAAAACATGCAAGGTTTTGGTAGTCTCAGGGTGCTCCGTTGTCAAAGGGCACCAATCCTTTCACCAGCCCATCATAGGCGGCGATTGGGTGATTCCCTTTTTGATATACCACTAGGTACGAGTGACTGTGGAGTTTGCTGGAACCCCCAACATAGCCCGTGTCATGCCGGGATATCAGGTGAACTCAACGGGTTGCCCGCTCGATGCATATGATAGATGAATTAAACAAGGCATGTATAAGTCTTATGTTGAACTTTCTGGTTATGGCTCTCATGTTCCCCAGCAGAGTCGCCAAAAACTGTAGACACCTCCCAAACGGGGCATCGCCATACAGATTGATCACGTTAGTTTACTCGATTGGTTGCCTGCTTCGTAAACCAAAATCATGGACATTCCCATGGCTAGGAACATCGCCACATGATAGCGGTTATCATCAAAACAGAGTCGCCACCCAGTTTATTAAAACTGGGAAAATAGATAGAGATTCTGGGCATGGGAGCCAAAAGTACAATAAGGGGAAGGTGTTAGGCACCCCTCTTTGCCCAGTCGTGAGACTGGCCCATAATCATTCAACATAAGACATAAACGCACTTTGTTTAATTCTAACACATAGTTTGTTTTTAACCTTTAAGCAGTAAAGGGTGAGCCAATACGATAAATAAAGCATGCATCAGGAAAGCAGAACAAAACAAATTGTCCCAGAGAGATGGATCCCGTGGCCGGTGAATGGATATCACGGCCGAGGGATCCTCCTGGTTTGATGTACCGGCCGAGGGATCGAAACCCCAGTCGGTGTTCTTCCTCACACCAGATTATACGATTAACAGATAATCAGAAAGTTATGATTAAGCGTAAGAACGATAAATAAAACAAACCAGAGGCCATTGGGCCTCACCACCTTGATTCCTCAGTTGCTTGATTGCTTTGGATTGGATTGTGATTGACTGATTGCTCGATCGAGAACCCTAGGGTTAGGGTTTGAACTTCGGGGTTTGATCGCCGGATTGACGGCTGCCTTCGGGAGGTTAGGGCTTTTGAAGTGTGGGATTGAGGGATTATTTGTGCAGAGCTTTGAGGCTTGATTGAGTGTGTAGGTCTATCAATTTCTGTGTGTTTATTTCGGAGCCCAAAGGCTCCTTTATATAGGCATAGAGATGACTCACTCCAGCCAATCAAATCATGAGATGGCAATTGCAATTGCAATGCATCTCTAACTCTACGTCGTAATCTCTGAGCGTAGCCCGAACGCATCGGGAAGGTAGTGTAGTTGTATCAAACCAAACGTCTGACAGAACGTTCCAGAGTCTGGAAAAAGGTCGATCTGGCGGCCGAGTAAAGGATCTTGCGGCCGTGGAATGGATGTCTCGGCCGAAGGATAGATCTTGCGGCCGAGGAATTGATCTCTCAGGGAGATTTTGCTGGCAACAGGTTGCTCGGGTGAGGAATTGATGTTTTGGCCGTTAGATCGATGTTACGGCCGTCAGATGGATTCTCCTAGGCTTCTGTATTTCTGTCTGAAATGCTGTATGGCTCTGAATTGGGTCCTCTAAGTGGTTCAAAGTTCTCACCGAAAGTCCTAAGGTCCTCAAGGAAGCAATCAGCAATCATTGTATCCATTTCATCATCGGGATGGTCCCAAGGTGGGACTTGAAATAATCGTTAGGCCAAATTGGGGTGTCTACATGCCCGTTCAAAATTTTTCAAAAAATGCTGATTTTTCAATACCTACCGGTAGACATTAATCTCCTACCGGTAGAAGACCAAAATTTCACAAAATGACACTACTGGACAGCGTTTCTACCGGTAGGTCCAAAACTTCTACCGGTAGGACTTGGATTTTCAGTGCACGACTTTCAGATTTCACCAGAACGATTCCAACAACGAAACCAAAGATCTAGGGCACGATTCAAACACCAAATCAACACATAAACACATAATAGAAGTGAGAAATCCCGACCGAACGAGTTTTGAGCAAAACCCCCAACTCCCAAGCAAGCCCTAGCTTCCAAACCCGAATCTCACCACAAAACTCCTCCTCCGAACTTCACCCACGCGATCTATGAGTCGAGAACACTTCAATACGATAGGGTGGGGGTGGATCTTTTAGCATTTAAGGGGTATTACAAGGTTTTTATGGAGGGAGAGAGTGAGAGAGAGGCGTCGGCTGGGAGAGGGAGAACCGAGAGAGAGAGACGTGAGTGGGAGAGTGGGAGAATTATTCTCTACCACTCACTCTCACCTATTTATACCACAACACAAACCAATTACAAGTTTCACCCCAAACTTCCAAATTCTATCACATTCAACCCAAATCACATATTCAAATCTCATTTTCTCCTTACCTTAATATTCTAATTTTATTCTAACGTTAAAATTATTGAAATTTAAGCACGGGTCTCTACATTACCGACTAAGACTTTTGATAGTCATGTAGAGGGAATGGGAGTGAGATGCATGGCAGTATGGGTTTGAGGTTTTTAGTGGAAATTTGTTAGGAGGTTATGTAAAAGTTATGTTTTTATATGATGGATTAATTTTTAATTATTAATTAGATTTATCCCTTTTTTATGAGAATCTTTTATGGGCAATATTTGCATAATATTTTTATATGTTGTGCATGTGTATCTTTTATTCTACATAGTAAATAATCCAGTGTGTAGAGTACGGCTTACACACAGAAGATTGGATCATCGATTCTTATGGAATATAAGAGATAGTTCACAGTCTTAGATGGAATTTGACACACCATCGGTAGGACTGTACCACAATATTTTAGTAGGTCTGTCTTGACTACAGGGAATGGTACTAATTCCAACTCATTGTGCTAGTATAGTTTGTGTGTATTGAACGGGACCGTTTTGAAGTAATTGTCTTTGTACTAACTTCATAAGACAATTGGAACCTCATGGTTATTATGAGTGCTTATGCTCTTAATCCAAAGATGATTATTAGAGGTATGTATTTAATGTTGTTGATTTTGATTCATTAAAGGGTGAGGTCTTTTATATGGTCAATAGTCTCGGTGAGTTGGGTCCCAACATTATGTATATGACAGCTATTAATTATTGATGGAATCCACGTCCCAGTAGGGATTGATGATACCCCGTTGAGTAAGCTTATAAGTTTCGAATATGTCAAACCCTGCAGGTGGATTTTGTATCCGACATATCGAATAAGTTAAGTGGATAGTCTCAAGGTTAAGATGTTGATTAAGTAGGAGATTGTTAGTAATTTATTTTAATCAACGGGTATCTGTAATCTTAACGTGGGGAGATAAATATGTATTTAATATCATGGAGCTCGTAATATAATTGAGATAATTAAATACAGGAGTGCAATTATAATTCTGTAGTGGGGTTCTGTAGTGGGGTGAATTATAATTAGTGAAATAAGAAATAGAATCCTGGTGGGATTAAGGTTTCTTATTTACACTGGGAGCCCTGACTTATTACTCCTTAGGTCCCTATTGTAGCCCTATATATACACGTTATGCTCTCTAGGTCAGTTTACACGTTTCTATTATTCACAGAAATAGAGGCAGATTTAGAGAAAGCAAACAGACCACGAAAGAGTCCACACTCGGTTCATGTTCTAGACGTGCAGGGAATACGATAGAAGATCGTAAGGTGCAGTCAGCAGTATACGTGGCTTATAGCAAGACATGCTATAACAAGTTCAACCAGCGCTCGTGTTCGCAGGGAGTTGATGTAAAAACCTAATTCCGCCTTGTAGGATTTTGCGATTTTCTTGTTATATAATCTGTACGCGTCATTACTGGGTTCTGGAAATCGTTTCCCAACAAAGACCACTTGTTCAACCCTTTGGAGTTAAGTGAACTTTATTGTTGAAGGCTACCTCATTCCTAGTAATCCACAAGGTCCACACCACAGCATAAAAAGTTACTTGCCAGCATATCCCTTCCAAGTTTTTAAACCTTGAACTATCCCAAAACAAGAACATGTCGTTTATAACCCAAGTCAGATGCCACCATATAAAAATATCTTCCCATACCCTCCTAGCCACATTGCACAAGAGTAGGATGCGATCAGGAGTTTCTCCCATTGAATGACATAGAGGGCAGATGTCAAGATTTCTAGCTAATATTCCTCTTCTCACAAGAATTGACCTAGCTGCTATGCAATTTTGTTGGATATCATAAGTTAACCGACAACTTGTGCTTAGAAAACTTCTTTTGTTCAAAGAAATAAAATCAGCCAATTACGATGCATGACCCATGCAATGATTGTAAGAAAGTTAAGAATCACGATGCATAACCGAACATAAAACTAATCAACGAACATGAACAAGTCTCTATCGAGATCCATTGAGGGTTTCACGTAATTAACAAGTTATCAATGATCGATAACAAATAATTCAAGGTAAACGCTCACAGGAGTCACGGGATTAAATAGGTCAAAAAGTGCAAAAAAAAAGGTAAGATTGTCGTGTCTGTGGAATTAACCTTAGTAGTATTTAAGCCATAACTTTTACTAACTCAATTCCCCGACTGACGTGATTCAAGCGGAGTTGATATATAATAAGCTCATTTAAGTACCTAAAATTTTGTGTGATCCCAATTCGAATATTTACTAGGTCAAAACAGGCTCACAAACAGAATCTAACGTGCATATTTCCGAAATGGTAGTCCTGACGGAGTGAGTGTTGTCCCGTCCATACGATATAACTTGCTTGGCATACCATGAGCCCGTTGGTCGATCTGGACAAGCTCAAGACCAGCTCAGGACGAGACTTGCGACAATAGTACCGAAACACTTGGAGTATTTCTGTAGTGCCTTTCCATAGAAATATATGGAGTACATCTCAAGTAAAATATGGGAACACATGCAAGTAACGAGAAAATTTAGTATCCTTTTGGAAAATTGACGGCCAATGATGTATTTTGATAATTAATACCTGTCAAGAACATGCTGAGAACATTTGTTAGTGTTAAAAATGTCTTTGACATATATTAATTATCAAAACACGTCCTGAGCTGTTATTTTCCCTGTCTTTTTCTGTATGTATATTTCTATAAATATTATCAAAAGAAAAATTCATGAGCCTTACATAGATTGAAAGCAGGGTGCAATAACACTATAGTTGATATAAATAAAGACAACAAATACATAGTATAATAAAATTATGATACAAATAAAAATTGTGTACATTTAATCATTCATCATATTCATTCATCCAGTTCCAATCGTCCCCCTCTCCAATTGCATCTTGTATTTTGCTCAATATCCCATCAACAGCAACATCAAAAGCATCCCTTGTCTTCTCCAATCCCTTACTCGGTTTCGCATACACAAATTTCGGTATATATTCTATAATTTTCTCTCTCATCCTTTCCACTTCCTCTCTTCCATACCCTTCTAACACTCTCCTTATGTTTGCTCCGTTACGAACATCGTCACGGTGTATAAAAACTGAGTAACTCTCCGGTTCATCCGGCACGAACCACTGGTATTGCAAGTAAGCCGTCCGTCTCCAGAAAAAAACCGGGATCGAACCGGCCAACATGCAATCGAAGACCGACCGTCGCGTGAATGTGTCCCCTCTCGGCTGGAGACAGAAATCGGAGTCGAGGAAGGTCTCCATGATCGACGTCGTCCCATCGGAGCACTTTTCCCGGCTGCAGTCCACGTTGCGGCACACGGTCGACTCGTTGAGGCACTGGTTCTGCAAGATCCCTCGGAAATCGTTCTTGATCGATTTGCGAGCTCCTCCGACGAAGGTGAAGAGGTGGTTCCGGCGGCGGCTCCGGATGAATCTCTGCCACTCGACGATATCGGATTCAAACCTCGGGTGGAATATGGTGGGGTAGGGCACGGCGATGTCTAGGTTGTCCCAGATGTTCCGCTCGATCGACATCCGGACGACTTTCTGCATCGCCGGCATGTGCAGGAAGCTGGACCCCCATTCGGCGTCGGCGGCGGCCTCGCCCGACCGTCGGAAATCCCATGTAACCCGTCCAAGCATGATGAAATGATTGGAGCCACTGAATCTCTTCCACCATTTCTGCTCTTGGATCCACTTGCTCAACATCTCGGCATGCCAGTCCCGCTCCCTCGTGGTGTGGTTGCCCCACGAGTACTTCCCCACCGCGAAGCCGGCGTAGAAAGGTATGTAGAACGCGGTGGCGTTTTCGGGCTCCAAGGTCCGGCATTCGTAATTCAGCATCCGGTTGTGGAACATCACCTCCCCCCAGAACTGGTCGGTCCAGTACCACGCCGGCAGGATGCTCTCCGGCACGATCCCGGACAGCTCCATCGCCTCCTGCCCGAAGCCGTCGTTCAAATTCTTTTCGCATTTGTTCTGCCACGGGTCTAACTGCTCGCACTTGTCCTTGAGATCGGAATTGTACATGGTGGGGAGATCGTAGACGTAAATCCAACGGGAATCGCATTCCGCAGCTTCCACATCAGGCAGTGGCTGATCGGGGGACTTGGATATAGAGACATTGCGGGTACGAGTAAAGTATAAAACGACGAATACCTGGAAAAGGATTACGGCAAAGAGTAAAGTGCGATGGACTGGGGTGAGGCGGGATAGGGATGATGTTATTGTGGATTTAATTTTTGGGGATTTAGTATTCTCTTCTAGGCCTTCGAGTTCGGTCGACGGCTGGCTCATCATCGGAAGCAACACTATATATGTATATATCACACGCACACAGCGAGGGGAGGGGAGGGGTTTTCAGTTGTGATGAGAGAGAGAGAGAGAGAGAGAGAGAGGTGTGATGTAGTCTCCAGCTAGTTTGTAGCAGCTAGATATATGTAGAAAGGGAAGAAGTAGTATACGTTGGTAAAACCTCGACAGATCTGGGAAACGTGCAAGAGAATGTTTGAGGTTGGGATAAAATATATACTTGCCCATTTAACTATTCAAATTGTTTTTACTTAGTCCTTTAACTATCAATTGAACACGCATGTCCCTTTAACTAACCAAACATTTTGTATTTCATCCAATTAGTCAATTACCATCTTCCATCCAAAACTTGGACAGAAAAGTTAGAACTGAGGGCATTTTAGTCTTTCACCTTCCGTTGCACTATGTATATCCCTCCTCTCTCTCCCCCATATTTGCACAATGGCAAAGTGCAACGCCACCACCGACGCCCACCCCCACCCCCCACGTCACCGCCGTCGGTCTGATGCCATGGTTGTCGTCATCCCACTGTAGCATTTCTCGTCATCGTAAGGTGATTTTTTGAAATCTCTCTTTGCCGATCCAATTCACTTGTGTTTCGTGCTAGATTATTGGAAGTTTGATCATAGATCTCATCGAAACTAATCGTTCCACTCTATGATTTTGCAAAAAATCTTTGATTTTCGAAAATAAAGGAATCAAACCCCTAACAAATTGGGATGCCAATTTCGCTCAAGAATCAAAGCCCTAACAAATTTGGGGGTTCTAAAAGATTCGGGCAAAAAATGATTTGGAGCATTCTTTAACACTAGCTAAGAACATTTATGGATGAAAAAAGAACAAGAAAAACATGACCAAATCCAAGCAGATGCTTAACATTCAGGTGATCCTTCTTTGCCCAATTTTTTTTCCTCCGGGGAGCGATAAGAATGGTGATGCAGGAACGAAATTGAAATTGAAAGGAATATTAGAGTGTGTATCAAAGAGAGAAGTAATCAGGGGAGAGAGAGGAGTCTGAGCTATCAAAAATTTAAGGATTTGAAAGTTTCAGGAGTACAGTAATTTGAAGGGTGTAATGGAGTACAAGAGTGTGGTTTCGTTGACTGTAGGTGGTGGTCAGTAGTGTAACAGAAATTTGGGAAGAAAGGAATAGGGGGATAGAATCGGGGAGAGGAGACAACAATTGGACGAGGGCAAGGAACGTATTGGACCGGCGACGATTAATGGGGGTGGACGTCGATGGTGGCAGCGACAGTGGTGGTGGTTCATTCCTTTCTCTCTTCCTTCAAATTTGATGTGTTTTTAATTAGGTTTGAGAGTAAATATCCAAACTACCCTTCTTTTGGGTTAGCTCATAACTTTTTTGTCCAAGTTTTGGATGGAAGATGGTGATTGGATGAAATACGTAACATTTGGTTAGTTAAAGGGGCATGCATATTCAATTAATAGTTAAAGGATTAAGTAAACAAAAATTGAATAGTTAAAGGGGCAAGTACATATTTTACCCTTTTTTTCCCCATCGAGAGAAGGTGTGTTTCATCTCAAGGGACAAATTAGGGCAAAGTCCATTTTGACTCCTTGTAATTTGGGTGTAGCTAGGTGTGGATACATTTCCTATGGTTCAAAAGCGCACACGTAATCTCATGTGGTTTTAAAAATGTGCGGATAGACCTCTTACCGTCATGTTTTTCATCCATATATAAACGGATACAACATTAAAAGACTGATATGCCCTTATCCTCTCCCTTGATTCTTCTTCCTTAAATTTAACCAATCCATCATCTCTATACCAAAAATTGGATCCGAACTATTGATATTGTAGAATTTGACGAGTACTACATTCATACCAAAATTCAAGTCGATCGAAAAATGAAACCTCATGGTCGAATCAAATTTATTATGAAACTAAAATTTGAATTTGAATTTATCAATAATTAGATCACTGGATTATTGATGCCTGATCGAGATAAATTTTTACAAATATACTATATTCTTCATTTAATACATTATGAACGGCTCAGATGAGATTCTAGAGGTGTGCGAGAAACACCTCCGTTAATATGGATATAAAACATGACGCTAGGGGATCTATCCGCATATTTTCAAAATTTTAGTGGGTTATATACACAATTTTGAACCATATGGGGTGTATCCGCACACGGCCCAAATCACAGGGGATGAAAGTGGACTTTGCCCAATAATTTAACATCTCGATCACCGCCATAGCCAACAGCTATATCAGAATTAGTTTATATGCTTATGAAATTAGCATTGACTTTGGCAATCGCTCTGGCTATAGTTGAAAGAAATTTTTCAACGATGCGCGTAGAAGGAATCGCAAACTAGTAGATGGATCGTCATTCTCGTTGCCTACATGGGAAAAAATGGATTTCCACCATCCCAAATTTCTCGTTTGTTCTTCAGTATGCGTGCTATGAATTTATTTTTATTTATTTGATTTCTAATATTTTTTACAATTTCAAAAACTTTGTTAAATAAATTAAGTCTAGATCTGTCAAATAAGACTTATATTACACATACATTTGAAAATATAAATAATTTTTCAATATATCTGGAATAGTAAAAATGGACAAGAAATATAAAGGGAGTATTTGACACCATTCTGTTTTTTCTTCTTGTGTTTCCGAAATAATTGTTAGGTGGTATTGAAAAGGGGGGGAATAGTGAGATTATGGCTCTATTTGTTTGGAGTAACCGTAAAACGCATCCGAACCGTCATATTTGGCTTGGCTCTACTAGTAAGTGGTTTGGTTATGGTTCTAAGAAAATAAGAAGTACTAATTTTGGTTGGTCCGGATTGATTTAGCGGATACTTTGATTTTCTTGAACAACCGTACCCTACATGCTTCTAGGAAAAAATTGTTTGCATGCTAATCGGTTAGAATCGAAACTGAACCTAAGCTATATAAACCGGTCTTGCGATTTTATTTTGGTTAGGTTTTGAATTTTGTAAGGAAAATCGTGTCAATTCGGACCCTGTGCGCGCACCCCGGCCAAGATCCGAACCCCAATTTGGGGGGAGTTGGTACGTAGCCTAGTACGTTGTACGTTAATGGTAAAACTAAGGGAAGCATCTGATAAACGAGGAGATTAATTAACGGAGATAACTAGTACTTTGATTATTGAGAGATAATGTACTGATGGGCGGAATAATTAATGTAATAAGTTGTTTATCGATAGATCTATTTGTTATCATAATCATAACATGGTAATATAGTCAAGAGAATGATGTTGTTTATGCTAACTAATAATTGAACATCTAACCGCCCAAGCAGACCCCACATGTATATCAAAACTAGTTTATTTGCTCAACAAATTTGCGTTAGACTTTTCAAATCGGTCTTCAAACGCTCGTTCTGTCCCAAAAAATAAATTACTTTCGCGCTTAATTTTTAAAAAATTCTTTGCATCATATGAAAGAGCTCCTAAAGTACTTTAATTTGGGACGGAGAGGATAGTTGAAAGGAATTTCTCAGTAACAAAATACAGAAATTGGAATTTGCGTAACCGAATTGCAAAGTACTGCGTAGATAGCTCATTATTTTGGTTATGTAAATTAGTTTGTCGAAGTTGACCATATTATAGGCCCAGGGGCCTGGACTGTCCAATTCTTTTCCGCTCATTACACAATGGAATTTCTCACCAAAAAAAACATAGAGAACTGTGTTTTTTTATTACTAGTGATTGAAGAAAGTTTTCGCATCACATGGAACATTGTATGCATTTCGATGGTCTTGAGTGGTGTCATTAGGGTCGTAAATGAGCCAAGTCGAGCCAAACTTTGTCGAGTTCGAACTCGGCTCGTTTACTAAACGAATCAAAAACTCGAGCTCGAGTTCAGCTTGAGCTTAGTCATTTACTAAAAGATTCTCTTTAATTGAGCCGAGTCCTCTTAACGAGCCAAGCTTTTGTCTCGTTTACTAAACAATCCGAAAACTTGAGCTCGAGCTTGGCTCGATTACTAAACGAGTCGAGCCGAGAGTTAACATGCCAAGTCGAGCTCGCGAGCTGCTCGGTTCGTTTACAACCCTACGTGTGATTGTAAACAAAATCAAAGAACGTGACCAAACATTGTATTCATTTGTTTCAGTGTGTCATATTTTGAAAAACTTAGAACTATAGCTTCATTAATAATATCATCAATACTGCCAAAAATGAAATGAACGTGACCAAACTTGTGCTTTTCAATGCGGATGAAAATCTCGCTTCAATATCAGTTTAAAGCATCGAATCGATGATTTTTTTGCGGGAAAATGATGGTCAATAACGTATTTTGATAATTAATATCTGTCAATGACATTTTCAGCATTAACAAATGTTCTTAGTTTGTCCTTGACGGGTATTAATTATCAAAACACGTCCTAGGCCGTCGTTTTCCCTTTTTTGCAGCCAATATCGGTCATATAGCATCTTAATGATAAATCATTTTTACACTCCATTTTTTTTCCGGTGCACTCCGAAATACATATTCTGGTGTACTTTGACAACTGTAATATGTAATTAAAAAAGATAGGAATTCTAAAGTGCGGATAATGATAAGGTAAGAGTGTGAAGTTTACTTTTCCATTCATTATTGTGTTTTGCCTAATTATAAGCTGACAAGTCAAATTAGAACTTTATAATTAGTTGCATGTGAAGCATCAATCTCAAGCCATAATCTCGCATTGGCGTTAGGATCGCCACACATGGCGGAGCTTCGAACTATTTCGACGATTGGGGCGGGTGACTGCCCGGTGGTCAAAAAGAATAACTTCAAAGACAGGGTGGTGCCAGTTAAGAAACATTCATTTGTCCGCATTTGTAGTCTCCAAGTTTTTGTACACACACATTCTCATGTATTTTACTAATTTTTCAGATTAATCGATCTGGAAATATTTTATGAATTCTTTTTTTTGTCATTCGTTAAACTCAATCTAGTCTATTCTAAGGGACTTGAAGAGGGGAATGGATGCTTACAAGAATGGAACCCTGCCTATGTGCATGAAAGTATGTGAATTGACATATATATGGCGTGAGTGAAATGCGCTCCTTGAGTTGGCCAAACGCAGACGGTTCGACCCAACCTGTCAGCAGTCCAAAAGCTTGGGTAATCCAACAAGCTTTCCAGAATGATTTCTCTTGGGCTTTTCTGCATTTTGATTTGTTTGGGGTTTGGGCCTTGGGGAAATAGTGGTTTTTCACCAAATTGTGGGGTCAAATTGTCAAACATAGAAAATACGCTCTGTAAGAGGTGTAGTTTATAGTTCAATTTTAATTCCCCTAATAAGTACTCCATCTGTCCCTTTTTTAAGTGTCCACTACGGTTCTGCGAGCCATTTTTAATTGTCTATATCTCTCAATATATATTATTAAAAATATCGAACATGAATCTTATTTGATAGATCACAATTATTTCTATAAGACAATGACTTTAAAAATATACTAAAACATATTATATGTTGAGAGATATAACTATAAGCTATTAAAAATGACACGTAAAACCGTAGTGAACACTTAAAAAGGGACAGAGGAAGTAGTAAGATCAAGCTACAAGAAAGCCATTGGGCTAAATTGTCCCAACATGACTCCGCCCATGAAAGCGGTTACAGCCAAGGTTGCTTGGAGTCTAATTAAACTAAATCACTTTATACTCCATATAATAAAATACAGAACCATACCCTAAAGAGGTACACCCTTACTATTCACTTAAGATCTAGAGCTCGATATTTTCCGGATACTGATTTTCGCGTTCCAAGATTTACTGAAGACGCTCCACCTTTTTGTATTTTGTTTTTACACTGTGATGTTGCCAGCAACATCACAGTGTAAAAACAAAAAGGTGGAGCGCCTGCAGTAAATCTTGGAGCGCAAAAATGAGTGGCCTATTTTCCTCTCTTTGAGCAAAGAGTTACTTAGCTATCAGAGTGCTTCTCAGTCATCACCGGCCTGTCAAGCACTAACAGTGATTCTTTACCTTGCAGATCTATGTCAGATAAAGGAGTTTCATTCTAGATCCGAACCCAAGATTCATATAGAGCACCAGATTCAACACCACCCCACAAGTTAGACAGGTGATTTTCGTTTAAGATTCCTATGAGTCAGGAAAAATTTCATATTTTAACTATTTTTACTTTCGTGAATAAATTAATTAGTAGCTACATATATATCCACACAATCTCGCATCTTCATTGGACGTAACAAATAGTAATATATGCTTAGAAAATACTCATTATACTTTGTGTCGTCAATGTAAAATTAAAGGATTAATTAAACAATAGTATTAATTGGGCATACCCCATAAGTTTCCATGCCTATCACTTGGATATATTATGTTTTCATCCCTTTTAATTTACTCATGAAATATTGTTTGTATACTTATGTTAAAGTGTAATTATTGTTGGCTAATTGGGAGGAATGTAATTAGGATTTAAGCAAATATAGTTGCCCGATTAGGTGGGCTATAATAAGGATTTAATGACATTTGATTGATCTTTTCCAACGGAAAAAAAGAGAAAACTCAAAACGTGGAGAATTTGAATGAATAAGAGGATATCTGCTTCATTATCGTGTATATATGTTTGAAACACATGTTGCAGATCTACTCGCGATATATAGACAGAATTGAAAGTAGCGAGTGTGGTTATGGACCAAATACTAAGTAGTGACAGACAATGTGATTGTCACAATGAAGGAAGAAGACAGAGGTGCTAAAATGCTCGGAAAGGTGTTTTGAAAGGTACTCTAACAATAGTAGGCTCGTCATCGTTCAACTGGGCTTTCATACTGGTAGGTGCTGAAAACCACTTATTTAATCCGCCTAATCTATGTTTTGTCGGTCAGTTTATATTATTGCTTGATATATTTTAGCGTTTTGTGGTGTTAGTAGGCTTTGGAGACCAATGGGTGCAAAAACGTGCAAATTGAAAGGTTTTACGGAATTGTTACGGCATGAAACAATACAGTTATAATTGGTGGGTCCCATTGGCAGTCAAGGCATCTCGGCTTGGGGAAGGTTGGAAGCTACTGTAATTGGCTAGTGGGATTTGACTAGACTTCTGGGCCAAGGCAAATTGGAAGCTGATTGGACCAATACGTTTATAAAAAGGCAGTAGTGTTAACCACGTGGGGGAGAGATCAGTTTAAGACGGAACAGGAGACTACCACGCAGACGAGAAGCTCGCAAACGGCATTAGCCTATGGCCGGCTAACACCATTCTAGCGGCCCGTTTGGATGGAGGATTTGTTTAGGGTGGATATAGAATGAGGGGAGATTTGAAAGTGGATATGTAATGAGGGGTGATATATTAAGAAGGGTGGCCCCACCTCTTAAGAAGGGTGGATTTGTAATGAGGTGTTTGGATGATTTTTTGAGAAGGGGGATTTGGAAGATGGATATGATGGGATTACATGTCAAATGACTGAATTGCCCCCACTTTGATTTTTTAATGCTCAAAATTGGATTATTTCATATTAGTTACAATAAATTGATATTTATCATCAATTTTAGGAAAATACTTTCATTTTAGTAGAATGCAAATGTTGTAAACATGTTTTCATACTCAAAACACATTCTGACCATAATTTAAAAAGTTAAAAAGGCAAAAACCTGAAAATGAAAAGCCAAAAAGTAGGCTCCCAAACACCCGTATTATAAAAAAAAATTCCGAAAAAGTTAAAAAAAAACCCCACCTACCAGGCCACCACTACCTCGTCCCATTCCCATTCCCATTTCCTCTCTTTCCAAAAACCCCAGTTACCCCACGCCCACCATTCACCCACGCCGCCTGTGCAGCCCTCGATCCTCTTCTCCATCTGTCGCCGCCTCCTTCCAGCAGTTAAAGCCTCTTGCTCCGATCAGTCCGGTATCTCTCTCTCTCTCCGCTCCCTGTTCTCGTTCGTATCTCTCTCTCTCTCTCCGCTCCCTGTTCTCGTTCGTATCTCTCTCTCTCTCTCTCTCTCTCTCTCTCTCTCTCTCTCTGTGCGCAAATATGTATGCCATCTGGGTATATTTATACATTATACGCATACATGCATATGTGATTGGCGAGAGAGAGGCTTTAACCGTTGGTGATGGAAGAGAAAAGGGGAGGGCAAAACAGTCAAATGGGAACCCGGATATAGCAACGACAGGGGTAACCCAGTTCTTGACAAATCCCCCTTCCCCCTGATTTGTAATCCCAACAGTAACAAATCCCCCTTCCAAATCAGGCGTCCCTTTTCTCTTCCAAACACCGGATATGGCAAGAAGGAGGATTGGTAATCAGGGGGACTCACAAATCCGGGAGCTTCTCCCCCATCCAAACAGGCTGTAGGGGAAGATGGAAACCCTGATTCGAGTAACTTCGTATATGTATTAAATTTTAATATTCGAATCGATTGTTTAACTAGAATTCGTTTTAGTTTTTTGGAATGATTTTAATGCTTTAATTTGTTTCGTATTTATATCCGCGGTTTTCAAATACAGAATTAAACAATGGTATTCTTTGATTGAGCTTGGGTGATTGAGATGGATTATGCTCGTAAGACAGATCGTACTGTTAGGCGGCAAGATTGGGCTAGTGAGATGGTTGTGCTATGGGATAGTCCATGCTGGATGGCAACTCAATATATTATCTTGACGATTATAGGAAGGGATTGCAAGCCCTAATGATAGTATTTAATGGTTCGAATGTTAAACCTGGCCTATGCATATCGTTCTTATGCGGTCGGGGTGGATTCGAAACCCTAGATCTTTTTCTCATCAGTTTTTTAATCAATTAATTAGTGATTTTCTTAGTTAAAAATTTTCTGAAATAAAACAACTCAAATCCTTTTCCTTTGAATTAATCTAGAAATCAATCGAAATTATAGTAATTTAGTGATACTGTCCCTACGGATCGACACTCGATCTTAACCACTGTTTTACGGAGTAGTAGTTAACTTCAAGTTGTTATAAGTTTATTTTTGACTCAATATGACACAGTCACATACTTTTAAACAAAGCTCATGAGAGTTTGTTGTTTCATCATCGAGATTTGCCCAATGCAAAGCTTAAACATTTGCCATGTCAAATTAGGGTGTCTACCCATAGGATTTCTAGTTATAATGTTATATACGTCAGTATTTAATTTGGTGTATTAACTATGCAGAAAATTTGATCTAATCTAATCTAATCTGGGACTTTGTTCAGCCACAGGAGAACTAATTGAATTAAGGAAGCTCGTGTGGCTTTCCATTAGAAGAACAAAAATAGAAAGTATGCTAATTTTTGTTACTTGAAGAATAGTAATTTTGTATTTTTCTCTGATGAATATGATGACTTAATTTTAGTGTTTCTCTACCTTGTACCCATGCTACAAATGTCGATTAGCTAATATTGCCAGGTACTGTGGGCTACCACAGCCCAGGTGGATCGGGGCGGCCCGAAAAATATGTTTTGATTCGAAAAATTTGAAGAGTCGCTACCCGGATTTAAGATCTGCCATCCGAGAAACCGTTTTGATTAAAAATGATTGTTGAAATTGAAAACCATAGATTATTTTGGGTTCGGAAGCCATATTACGAGGGAGGAAGGGTTTTACGGCACCCCTCTTGCACAACACAGGGTCGGTCTCTACTCAATATTTGTGGGATTTTGTCAAAAATATTTTGTTTCATGAAAACAGTTAGCACGAACTTACAGGTATGACAAGTAAAGGTGTATGTATACATGTGATTGGTGTACAGGATATAACAATGATATTGGAAACACTCCTGAGTGCTCAAGAGTAGTCCCGAGCGCTCAGGACCATTTTTCCTCTGCAAAACAGAACTTAGCGCTTTTTGACAGTAGATAGAATATACAAACACATGCGAGATGGATTAAAATAACAGTTAGGCAGGTTTGTTCAGCATCAAACTCAAACAAACAAGAACAGGTCTTGTATATCCAAGTACGTGCTGCTTTCTTGCAAACAGAAAATAAACCAAACTGGGCTCTGGATGGACCAGTGTACACCCAGTATCTATTGAAATACAGAAAATGCAATATTTGGTGACAAAACAAGATTTTGGAGATAGCAGCACTCCTGAGCGCTCAGGAATGGTCCCGAGCGCTCGGGAGTGAACACAGTGTCCATAAAAAGTTTTGTTTCTTTGTGTTCCTCTTACTCTTGTTGCTAAACTAAGATCAAATGAGCTCACAACTAATATGAGGAACTGTTATGGGCCCTTAATCCCCTCAGAAAACCAAAAGGCTTGATCGAAAAGCCTTATTTTATACCCTCTTTTTTTTGGCTTGGACTATGCTTCTCGGATGGACTTTATGACTGAAAATGTGATTGAGGCGCCGTTCCCTTTTCTTCCAAAATCTTTTTTTTCAAAAAGAATGTAATTTCAAACTCAAATATAACGAAAATGCAAAAATAATTTTTCAATTTTTTTTAACACTGTTTAAAAGATCTCAATGAGATCTATCAAATAAGATCGATATTGGTAGGAAAATTATTTGCGTAACCACATGATTTTGGAGCTTGAAATTGCCTGCTTTTTCAAAAAGTTACTTTTTAGAAAAAGTGGAACAGCCACTGAAAATCACAGAAAAGGAGAGCTTGGTTGTGCTCAAGTTCTTCAGCTTTTCTGGGATTTTTGGTTGATTTTTCTTGGAGAAAAGAAAGCTTGAAAATGTTCTTGGAAGGTTTAGAGAGAGAGGCTTTGATGATGGATTTTGGGAGCAAAAGAGGGGAATTTTTGGAGGAATTTTTGTGGCCTCCCTCATATGCTGAGAGGGGGTATTTCACTACAAGAAAAAACACCATTCCCGACTAACTGTTTAGTCGGCAATTGTAGGGATTTTAGTCGGCAAAAGCCTTTCCCGACTAAAAACTTTGGTCGGCACGTTAGTCGGTGGAAGAAGGTCGGAAAAGGTTATTGCCGACTAAAAACAGTTTAGTCGGTAAAGAGTTGGACTATTTGCCGACTAAAGTTTTAGTCGGCGAATGTGATTCTATTGGCCGACTAATTGTTTAGTCGGGGATGTTTATCCTATTTGCCGACTAATGGTTTAGTCGGGGAATGGTTTAGACGGGAAGGTTTACCCTATTGTCCGACTAAATATTTAGCCGGAAAATGTGTTACCTATTTCCCGACTAATTCTTTAGTGGGGGAATGTGTTACCTATTGGCCGACTAATTGTTTAGTCGGGAAATGTGTTACCTGTTTGCCGACTAAATATTTAGTCGGGGATTGTGTGTTCATATTTTGCCGACTAAATATTTAGTCGGGAAATGTGTGTACAATTCAACAAATGAGTACCCTATTGATGACCAAATTTTAGTCGGGAAAGGTACTTATTGTCCGTACCAATTGGTCAATATCCCATAATTTACAAAAAATTTCTCCATTCATTCCCTGTATATTTGAACAGCCCTGTAAATTTTATTTTCCCTCCATTTTCATTACATCCACAAAATTGCAACATAATGCATTTAATAAAAAATAAAATTCCAAGAAATAAATCCAAACTTCCATAAATAGAAGTGTCCACCAAATACTTAGAAAACAACTTGTATCCAAATTCCTAAAACGCAAAATAACAACACATCAACCACGAGGGGGAAATTAAAAAAAAAATCCATGCTCAATAACAAAATGTATCAAAACCCCTAGATTGCAAAATACTAAAAAGTTCAACCTCGACAAATGGATAACCTAATTGCACGTTCACAACCAAAATCCAACTTTGATCTTCATAGTCAATAACCAAAAGTAGAACTGCAGGATACTCCGTTAAGCGTCAATCTGTAAAAAAAGAAACGAAAAGAACAATCCACCATTAGTATTTATGAACTAGTGTATCCCATTGCTCAAAGTACGTATGAACATAAGTGAATACAAACTAATTACAAGCCAAAACGAAAAATTATCTTGACATGGGAATCGGTTGAACTGGTTCTTTTTCACATAGAAGCTAATTGCAGAATCAACAATTAGAAGCGATTTGTTATTATCCTTCTTCTCTGGTGGATGTTGAATCATGAATAAGGATCCCAATTATATGAAAAGGGAAATTATGATTTGACCAAATTCTGTAAGTCGGAGTATTGGACGTGTAGGATACGTGCATATTCAAAAAGAGAGAACATCCACATACCATGGAAAGTATTAAGTAACAACCATGTATCGGTATATTACACCCTTCTCTTCTAGAAATGTTCTAGAAGGGTTCTTTCATCACAGTGACTTTGGATAGGGCCACCCAAGAGAGTCGTAATCAAAAGGTGCATGTGTTATTTGACTTGCATTGTAGTTGTTGCCAGATTTAGCCAAAATTGTAGTCTCAGATATAATATACTTCTACAATCGTAGGTGTGACTACCAACTATTAGACGGGTTTGGCTCCTGGTACTATCCGTGTGACACATTTAGTACATTTTTCAATTTCATGAGCTACTTAAAGGCCTCGTTTTTTCCAAAACATTCGAACTGTTTATAGTGGTACTAAGATTTTCAGCATGGGTTCACTCCTCAAAATATAATCACAGGTGCATTAAGATGCCCCAGGACTTCTAATTTTTAGAATTGCAGGAACTAAAGCATCAAAAGTAAAAAATCAAAAGAAGGATAATCATTTGTTATGGGAGTTGTCATTCCTTTCATAAGACCAAAAGAAATTATGGAAGTTGCTCGCTCGGACATTCCGAACCAAATTCTTTTATTTTCCCTACAGTACACTCTAGGCTCCACTGAGAGGTTTAAAATGAATATCGTAAACCAGGGCAAAACCCAAGGTATAAGCATTGTACAGCCTACATGCAAGTATGAAGTGAGAGAGGAAGAAAGAGAGAGACACCTGTAAATGGTGTCCGATCCGTGATGGGGATGTGCAGGCACCACAAATAAAAAATCCTTCATTTGGGAAAAAAAAAAAGGTCATTAGATAGAACAAGGATATAAATTTCAAATAGAGTTTGATACCATATTCTGGAGGCTTTTTTTTTTTTTTCGAAATCCATTCTCTCATTAGTTTGAACAGCCATAAACATGGTTATGCATGTTGGCTGGCTATAGTAATGAAGGAAATACAAAATTAGCAGAGATGGAAAAGTTAGTACTCTCCAAGTCTTTGATGATGCAACATTTTGGCTGTTTTCGCAAAGGAAGGTGGATCACTCATCATAAGGATATCGAAAAGATTGCAAGGTTCAAAATTGGGCAGCACGTTCGCTTCCAGGTCGGAGTTGTTGAGCCCAGGTGGATCACCCATTGGTGTCCCGCCGTGTCCCCAGCCGTGTCCCCCTCAAAATTTAATATTAAAATATGGGACACGCCACGTGGCGTGTCCCGTACGTATCTCCGAGGTGTCCCGCCGTGTCCCCGTGTCCTGACGCTGCGATTCTTCGACCTCTAGAGGTGTCGGTGCTTCATAGGTGGCATTCTTTGGTTTGCTAGGGTTGTGGAGAGGGGACCCCGCCAATCTGGAGATACACCAGATGTGTGAAGTGGGATATTGGGTTAGGATTAGAAGTGACGCAAGATTCGGGATCAAGCTAGGGATGTTCCAAGATGACATGGGGATTGGTTGAAATGTGTATCTTGCAAAGTCTTTGGCCACACTGAATGTAGTCAGCAAGTTAAGGCTCCGTTACAGGTAGATACTGTGGGTCGAGCTCAGGTTCCAATGAAGAACAAAGTCTGGGTTGTGAAGAGTGGAAGGCCTGAGGTTGGTATGAGTGTTGTTCCTGAAAGTTCAGGGGTTCTGGTTGCTTCTAAGGTGCCTGAGGTGGCTATTCCCTGTGCTAACCAATTTTTGACCTTGCAAAACATGGAGGATCTGGTTTCTGAAGTTGATAGAACAGAGCAAGGGCTGCCTGTTGATCTTGGAAGTTCCTCTTCAGGTCTAGGAGGTAATCTGGTTACCAACACAAGCAGCTATGAAGGGCAATCTATTGCCACTACCCTTATGTTAATTCCTAAGACTAGCTGCCCCCACACAATGAAATACTACAGACCTATTGCTTGTTGCAATGTCTTGTATAAGACTATCACTAAGATCTTAGCTAACAAACTTCAGCCCATTCTACCTCTTATTATCAACAAAGCTCAAGCTGCTTTTGTTAAGGGCAGACATCAAGATATTACTAAAAAGATTGTAGACTTCTTCTCCCCTTTATTCTCGGCAATTATCCTTTTAATTCTTTTTCCACGTGTTGGCCCTCGCACACGCCGCCGCGTTGCTAAAGGTGCACCTGTAAAATCAAAGATTGAGAAAAGTGAACTAAGCCAAGTGACTACAAGGATCTAAGCCAAGGGCTAAAAGAAAAATGGACGGATTGGGCCATAACAAACACCACATGTTTTAAGTCCATCAAATAGATGGGAGGGAAACACATGCAAAAGAGGGTGATTGGCAGCAACTGAACTGGATAGTAGGAGCAACTGTCAAATCAGAATTGTTTTGCTAGTGTTTAGCGATTAATCTCAGCAGCTAAAGTAGGTTGACAGCTCTGTATTCTGGTACTAGGTACTTTCTGACGTGCAAGGCACGTGTGTATGCCCGTTGGATTGATCGGTTTTTAATTTTGTTGGGATATAGGCCTTTTGCAAGCATAAATATAACCTACTTATATACAGGACTATACATCAAACTAAAGGCATAAAATTGTGTTTTAATAGAAGTAAATAACAGGATTAGCATTAAAAGAAAACAGCATAAGAATAGGAGTTTATGGAGTTTACACTAAAGGCATGAAAACAAAAGTACAGGAGATGAACTTTATCTCTGAGTTTTTCTATTGAGTTTTGTGTTATGGTTCAGTGGTTCTTCTCTAAAATTCGTGCTAACGAAGAGGCCGAGTGGCTTAGATTGCTATGGCCAAAAATTTGCATATCAGCATAGAAGTTGGTATGAAACTACTTGATGCAATGTTAAATAGTTAGTTTTAAGTTAAGTGGGATACCCATTATACCCAACCCAACAAAGACAACATCCATTGAAATTGAGGGCTACAATTGTCCAAATTGGACCAAAATGCCAAGCAAAAAATCATCCCAAACGTAATCTTCTTTTAAAAGGGGTAGGATATTGCTGTTATGCTTGTTGTTCTGATGTTGTGCTGGTACTAGCAAATATGTGGTTGTGTGCTATGCTATTTGGCTGCTACTGCTACTGTTGGTTACTGTCTGTTACTGCTGTTTGTTACTGCTGATGTTTGATGCTGCTGTTACTGCTAATAGCTACTGTAAAGCATCAGTTTGCTGCTGCTGCCGACCTATCATCCATTGGTAAATGAACTGATCTACTACCACTACTACTTCTACTGTCATGTGTCTTATGTCCGTACAGAAAATAGCTTCCCATACTCTCCTAGCCACGTTGCATAGGATAAGGATATGGTCAGGTGATTCTCCCATTGCATTACATAGAGAACAGACATCAAGATATTACTAAAAAGATTGTAGACTTCTTCTTTTTTTTTTGGTAACGAAGATTTTATTACTAAAAAGAAACAAGAAATTCTTTTGGAATCACTTCTAATGCTGAAGTACAGGTGAGAGAGAGAGATACAAGTGCATTTACCTGAAGCACTAGCACGGGTAGAAGGTGATGCAACCATCAAAGGAGTAGATGTTAGAATCTCTGAAGGTGTTGTAGCGGTTGTTTCAACTCGTACCGGTGCTGTGTTACGATTTGTGCCAGTCGAGTTGGACGATGCACTGCTCTTTTTTGATCCAGGAGCCATGATGTAATCTGTCAAATTTTGAAACAATCCATTTACATACAAGCACATCAAAGAAGGGAATTATAATGAGAGATATGTAGGACAAACAATGCAGTCTTTATATTACGAGGTATGTAGCATATGATAAACAATCAATAACCATATTGCTCAAAGTCTATTACACTGAACCTTTGTCACCCATATGTAAGCATAGATGTAGATAACTCTAGATCAGAAAAAGAAATGCAAGCATCATTAAAATCCAGCTCAACCAGTTAGCACATAATCACAACTGCCAACCACCAACAGAAACAAATAGAAGCAAACACTACTTGAATTCAGCACTAGAATTCTCAACTTGAATGCAGCGCGACTAGCTAACCACAAAAGATAGTACCCACCAACACAAACCTACATCTGATCTTCCAAGGGACATCCCCCCAAGGCTAGGAAATGAACAAAATCAATTGAAGTGGACAAATCAATGGGCCACATACAACAGCAAAGTAGCTAAATCTAAGTTCAGCAATTAATCTTAGGTAATCATAGGACCACCAAATTTCTTGGTACATTAAGCTTCTATGTCAAAATCATCATCAGAATCACTATGATTTTCTTACTCTTCTTCATCGTCTAAATCAGCCATTAAGTCTTCTTCATACTCGTCACTATGATCTTCTTCCTCACTAATAATTGCAGGTTCTTCCTCACTAATAATTGCAGGTTCAATATCATTTCTCCGCAAAGAGGATACGATGGGAGGATCTGCAACGACAATTGTTGGAACCTCACTAGTTATTTCCTGCTGGAAAACTTCATTGGGAGACCCGCTAGTTTCAAAACTATCCGTCTCTGGGACATTCCAGATTCCTCAACGGTGAATTCGTTCGACTACTTTCCAATGCTCACCCAACTTGTTATCTGCAATGTAGAATACTTGTTGGACTTGACTTGGAAAAACGAATGAGTCATCCTTATACCATCGACTTCTTACATCAATACTTGAGCAATGTGCATCAACCCGAAAAAATCTACTAAACCGGAACTGTACCATTCGCACTGGAACAAAACAACTCGATGACCGAATAAATAGTCCATTTCCCATACTTTGGTTAAGAAACCGTAAAAGTTTATTGTCTGGCCTTCGTGCTCCCCTTCCACTACCACCCCACTATTCTGAGTTGTATGTCGGTTGTCCCGTTCAATAGTAAGGAAACGGACGCCATTAGAAATGCACCCTGAATATGTGTTTATTATTGGCCCGGGTCCGTTGGCCAATGACCACAACTCATTAGTTGCTTCTGGAGACCCTTGCTTCAGCAATTCATTCACCTACATTAAAAATGACTATTATGCTACTATAAATAAACATGTCTTAATGTGACGAGTGAGAAAATTCAATTTTGTATGTCTTACATGCCGTTTGAACCACTGAGGAAACTCTTTGCGTTGTCTCTTCGCAATGTCAAGTGTATTGCCATTTCCCAACAAATTCTTGTGTATCCTAATTAACATAGAGAATTATGAATGATGATAAAACCCCAACCAAATATAGGAAAAAAATTGTAGTAAATACGTACTCTAGATATGGTTCTACTTCAGGGCTATTGTTCAAGACAAACCAATGAGCCATGTCACGTTGGTCGACAGGTACATCAGGTGCTCTCGGGATTATACTAAAGGGACGGATTTGCTGAGTGAAAGCCCTTAACCCGACTTCATGCTCACCACCATCGTCATTCCGTTCTTGGCGATTAAACACTGTCTCAATTCCATCGAGATACATAGAACAAAAGGTTGTACATTCTTTAGAAACGTAAGCCTCCACAATTGAACCTTCAGGACGAGCTTTATTGCCAACTAATTTTTTCAAAACTCCAAGTAGCCTATAAAAAATACCACAGTATTAGGTTATGGTTCTAGGATTATAGCTAAATGACACAATTAGTACAATGTGTATACATACCTTTCAATGGGGTACATCCATCGGGGTACATCCATCGATATTGCACTGGCCCTCCTAGTTTAAGCTCGCGAGGCAGGTGAATAGCCAAGTGTACCATTACGTCAAAGAAAGCGGGAGGAAAAATCTTTTCAAACTTGCAAAGTGCAAGTATAATGTTCTCCTGAAGTTTATCCAAATCGCTCTTCCTCACTGTTTTTAAGCACAACTGTTGGTAGAAGTTACTGAACTCAAATAACGCGATTCCAATTTCCTTGTTCAAATAGCCACGCATACCAATCGAGAGAAGTCTTTGCAAAAGGACATGACAATCATGACTTTTGAGCCCCGATAGCTTGCCACCACGAGTGTTCACACATTTAGAGATGTTCGCTGCATATCCATCTGGGTACTTGATCGATTTTAAGAAATTGCAAAAGCCTTCTCTCTCTTTCGCTGATAATGTGTACATGGCCGGGGGCTTTTCAAATGACCCATTTGCACGCCTCTTTAGGTGCAACTCCTTGCGTAATTCCTGATCCTCCAAATCCTTTCGTGCCTTTTCCGTATCCTTGTTCTTTCCATCTATGCCCAAAAATGTCCCCAACAAATTTTCACATATGTTCTTCCCTATGTGCATGACATCGAGATTCCATCGAAGATTGAGAAACTCAAAGTAAGGGAGCTCAAACAAAATGCTTTTCTTCCCCCAATTCAAATTTTTCTCAAACTGATCCCTTTTTCTTTTCTTGCTGTTACTTGGATGTTTCCCAAACGGCTCGTATGTCCCTGAGTTAATTTGTTCTAATATTTCTTGGCCCGACAACTCCACAGGTCTGGTCCTATCCTCAAATTTACCGTTAAAGAGCTTGCTCCTTCGCCAAATGTGGTTCTCAGGTAGCCAGCGGTGCACACCCAAATATCCAATCTTACTCCTCAACTTAACTGATGAGAAATCACAATTGCAAATGGGACAAGCCAAATAACCCTTTGTAGACCACCCAGACATTATCCCATATGCAGGAAAGTCGTGGATGGTCCAAAACACACATGCACGCATCGTAAAAGTTTTTCCAGTAGAGGCATCATAAGTTCGTACACCATTCTTCCACAACTCCTTCAACTCATCAACTAACGGACGCAAGTAAACTTCAATATCTTTTCCAATGGACGATGGACCAGAAATAAGCAGTGACATGAAGCAAAAGGGTTCTTTCATGCACTTCCACGGCGGGAGATTGTAAGGCACCATGATTATAAGCCATATACTATATGATTGACTCATGTGTCCAAAGGGATTGAAACCATCAGTAGCCATCCCGAGCCTCACATTTCGTGGTTCGGCAGCAAAATCGGGAAATCGCTCATCGAAGTTCTTCCATTCCTCAGCATCAGCCGGATGACGCAATTCGTCATCATCTACACGTTTGTCTTTGTGCCATCTCATATCAGGAGCTATTTTCTCACAACAATATAGCCTTTGTAGTCTAGGAGTCAATGGTAAGTACCGCAATATCTTGCGGGGGATCTTTTTACCCGTACCATCGTTCACCTTGTACCTAGGCTCATTACACTTTGGGCAATTTTCCATATTTTCATTCTCCTTCCAAAAGAGTGCGCAGTCATTTACACATGCATGAATAGGCACATATCCCAAACCCAAATCCCTTAAGAATTTCTTCGCTTCATAAGTGTTCCAAGGAATAGCCTCATCATAGTCTGCTCGCATCCCTTTAATAGTATTCATCATAATATGGAACGTGTCATTCGGCATCTTCTTGTAGACTTTAACATGAAGCATCTCAACAATGAATGCTAGCACAGTCTTTTCACATCCAGGATAAATTTTACGTTGAGTAGCATTGAACAACTTATCGAAACTCCGGACATCGCCCCTCCCAAGATTAGCAGGCAATTCATCGCTATCGTCATCCAAGAGGCCACCAACAAAGACGTGTTCCAACATATTTTGCAATTGGTTGCCATCCTTAGGGACCTCCCCTCCAGTTTCATCCCCAATACCTTCATTGGGGTCATGATGGTCATCATCATATGCTTGAGGTGCGGGAACAGATTCCCCATGGTGCACCTAAGTCTTGTAAGAAGAGTCAATTCCTCTCCGTATCAAATGGATCTTAACAACTGCAAAGCTATGTTTTCTGCCATTTAGACATTCATTACATGGACACCGAATCTCGGGCTGTGGTCCTAAATTCGCCTTCGCAAATTGTAGAAAAGATTCCACCCCCAGTTTATACTCTCTACTTGCCAACCTATTTCTTATCATCATCCAACTCTTGTCCATTACTTCTAACCTACAACATTAATTAAAGGTTACACAACATTACTATGTTTTTCTTACAACACTACATATGGCCTAAGTATATGCACAAAATAGAAAGAAATAAATAACGAAGCATAAAAACACCGGTATGTGCATCATCATTCAACAGGAAGAGCAAAGCCATGCTAGGCAACACATAAAAAGGGCAAAGCCATGCTAGGCATCATCATTAAGTTAGAGTTGGAAATGTATCAGGAACTTTAGGAACAAGTAGTTAATTATACTTCCCAAGGATTGATTGGGTTGCATGCACATACATTTAAGAATTTCTGCATGTGCATCTTTATCATGCTACCTTCAATATGACTATATTAATGAAAATAAGAAGGTGAAAAATCAGCTTAAGTTATGATATCATTTTGGTGTGTGTTTGTGTAGTCACGTCAGTGTAATTAGCTAAACCAATTCAGAATAGTGATCTGAAGGCCAAAATTAATACTCCTAAGTCCTATCATATCGGCCATTAATTGAATTTCTGTGTGATTTTCTGACATGTAAGCAGCCTTCAAAAATCTTATGCTCTTGTCTCTTATTTGGATGTGGGGTTTTCAACTTAATGATTACTTCAGTATTGTTAAATCCTTCTACTCATTGTTACTCCATAATCGGCTGATTTTTTTCCTTTTTCCGGTCTCTCAGGGAACCCACGATTTGTTTTGCAGTTATTGCATCGGGAAGCCAAAGTTATTCATCTCCACACAACACTGACATACCGAGGCAGATTGAAGAGAAGAAGTTGAAGATAAAAGAAACACTTGGTAAATTAGAAAAAGAGACGAAGGTACGTAAGGAAGCCCTTACAAGATTCCAGAAGGCAAGAGACAGATATAAGTTGTTCTTGGACTGAAAGGGACCCTTGCTTCAGGGTTTGGAGATCCTGATGTGAACAATTATAGTGGTGCTTCTTCTGGCTGATCTGACGTCTCCTACTTTGGTCGGTAAATGTTGTTTGCAGGAAACCTCAGGAAAATCTTTTTGTATATATGGTCATATAGCATATTGTGCTGAATAGAAAATACAAGTGTTGATATTTTACGTGGTGTGGTGTGTGTATATGCAGTCTTGCTGTGTAAGGGCAGCTAGGCTCACTAATCTATCATTAGTTTTCTTAGGAACAAAAAAAAAAATGGTGTAGACATGAGCATGAGAATCAGGCAAATATTCCTTAAGAGTAGTGGCAAACAGCAGCAGAAAGTAATATTTGTGAGCAATACGAAATGAGAGAAGACAGAAACAATTAACGCATGACCTAAACCACACCAAACCCACTTGAATTAACCCCCAAATCTCCAATTGAAATCATGCATTTTCCCTTTTCTTTTTGTATCGATTATAAAAGGATTAAAGAAACCCATATCAGAATGGGGTTGAAAAACCATTTCACATAAACCATAGATAAAGCAGAGAGAAAATCCTACCTAGTGAGAACTTAGCGGTGCGAGATCCGAATACTTTCAATTGTCAAGACCTTAAACCTGCCAAATGAATTCGTACATATAGGATGAGTGAAGCATTCTGTCAAACATGAAAAAGGCAGTCAATTGTACCTTAAAAAAATCGAAGAGTAACACCACTATTCCATAAACTTAAGCACACAAAGAAATGGTAAGGCCAACAATCAAAACCAGAAAATAAATACAGTACTTGTGGGTCCATGCCAAAATCTCTGGTTATATAGCAGATTCCAGCTTTTATTTTACTCACACTTGCTTAACTCGATTCATAAAGACACATCCCGAGAAGTAGTCATATTCATCAGATGCAATTTGCACCTTCAAATGAATTCCCAGATTTAACACCAGTACATATTAGAATAGACAAAAAGTGACTCACTAAGAGCATCTCCAGCCCTTGCTAAATAATTAACCCAAATTTGAGTACAAGCTACATTTGGTATGTATCACTCTAATGGAAAAACTCAAATCTAAGCACCCACAAACACCAACAAATAATGGTTCCGGAGTAGACAGGACAGAACAAGGCAATGACAGAAAGTAACCAACAGTCATAGAACGCACCTATCAAGGCAACAACCATTATTCAAAGAGTTCAAACAAAACCAAACCAATTGTGACATCAATGACATAAAGAATACAAATATCAAAAACCTACGGATACAGTAACAAGTTGGACATACACAGGTTACAAGTTTGTACCCATAACCTGAAGGGAAAGTTCAAAACAGCAGTCACTGTTCAGTGTTCAGCCATCTACAAGTTTAAGATTTATGTGCTCAAATTACAAGTCTTACGGTTCTTTTTCCAAATGTGCTCAAATTACAATTGAAATTTCCAAAAATGTAGATATACCGGTTATTGACTTGGTTGGGTTTCGAGATAGCTCCTCGCGGCGGTCTGTAACCGTCAATGACATAGGAAATGCTTGCCGCCATTATGGTTTTTTTCAAGTAAGTGCTAGATAAGTATGAGCAAACACTTTCCGCTTCTATATTTCTCTTCTTCTTCTTCTTTTATCCAATACAGAGATGGCATCAAGTGGAGGTAACAGTTTCCCAGTTTTTACTACTTTTTACTTGCAGATTGTAAACCATGGAATAGACCAATTTGTGCTGGATGGGGCTCTTTCTTCGGCCTTTGATTTTTTCAGCTTGCCCACAGAGGAGAAGTCAAAGCTCATGTCGAATGACGTGCATAATCCGGTTAGGTATGCAACAAGCTTGAAGGATGGAGTCGATAAGATTCAGTTTTCGCGAGCATTTCTTAAACATTATGCATATCCCTTGGAAGACTGGGTTAAGTCATGGCCTGAGAACCCACCAGCTTCTAGGTACATATTTCGGTTCCAGTCATTTTATAGAAATCCCGTTTAAAACGCTCATGTCCTTTATTCTAGGCCTTCCTCAGAAGCAGTACTATGTAGTTAAGAAAGACATGAAATAGGAGGACTCTGGCATTTCGAGATGGGGAATCCCTGTGCCTGTTATTTAAAATACAATTCTGCTTTGCTATTATTGAGGTTATCTTACAGGCGATTCAAACAAAATCAAGTTTCTTGTTTTCTTCCAAATAAATAGGAGTACTAAGTAGAATACATGCTGACTGCTTGAACTCTTACATAAAGTAAATCATATAGCAAAAGAAACTGGTGAACGTTAGGTAAGTTTCAAAGAATACAGTTGGCTGCTGCTTGTTTTCCGGTTGAAACATTATTTTTTTTCCCAAAAAAGACAGCACTCCACTGCTGTTCGTTTTCGATTGAAGTATTTTAATTTGTGTGTTTTACGAACCAACAAAAAGACATGGCCAGCACGAGGATGTTCGGAAGATTGAGTATAGGTTGCTAGCCAAGAAATTGTTTTGGTACAGGTTAACCAAACCTAATCATTCAGATGGCAAATTGGGGAAGCATGACCCAGCTTTCCTATTTCAAAATTAAAAGAAGCAATTCAAGCTGAGAATTCGTAGGATAGAAAGAAAGGCATGGATATTAAACAAGAAGTCCTAATGTCCGAGAAAATTGAGCCCCACCCAAATAACCATAAAAATGTCATTCTTAAGAATACATATTTAAAAAAATCAGAACAGAACATTTAATGTGAAAGTAAATTTGGGGGTTCAATGTGGGACGTTTTTCACCATAAAACAGTCACATGCAAAACCCAGATTATGAGAGAAATTAACCAAATCAGTAGATAATCAGTATATTCAACACATGCAAAACAAAGACTGAGCTTGGATTGTACCTGTTGAGGAGAAGCAGAGCGACCTCAGCCTTGAATAACGAAGACTGGGCTCCAATTTCTGTTGTCGTTCGAAGAGAGAACACGGCTACAGAACACAGCGATGAGCTACGGTGGGAACTAGGTCTCGATCATGATCTGGATCTGGGGCAATAGGAGGACGGCGTTGGGGAGAGAGAGACCTGTGTTGGGCGTTGGAGAGAGAGAGAGAGAAACCTAGCTATGTTCAGCGTTGGGGACGAAGTGATCGACGAAGACAAGGGTAGAGAGGGGGGCTTATCACCTGTGTTGAGATTAAGCGATGTCGTTTTTGGGATAGAGAATGCCGCCAACAATTTTCGCGGAAATTTCAATTGTCCCGCAAAAAAATTGCAATTTTCTGACTAATGTAGTCGGCAATTGTCTAGTTTGAGAATTTGGGGAAAAATATTTAGTGAGCTCTAATTGCACCACCATTTCATATAATGCTTGATCTAAACCGTGGATTTTTTTATAATGCTTGATCTAAATCGTTAGAATTTCACATCTTATTGATTATAGAATTGTCACCAAAATTGAAAATCATTCAGTATCAACAACCACATGATCGGAATAGTTTTACTGCCTCCAGAAGCATTAAGACTAATAGCACACCACATGAGCCACACTTGAGATCTTTTTGCACGATCAAAACCATATGTCTTTAATTTATAATGGATTAGATCATTCTTACTGAGTTATAGTTGAGATCGCTTTTGATTAAACAACTTATCGAATGAAATATACTATTTTCCTAATGAGTCTATGTCTCCATAAAGGAATTTTCTAAACCTGATCAAGCCGTAAATTTACGATAATGAATAATTTAACAAGTGCAACAAAATCAACGGTCTCGATCATCGTGTTTGTCTCTCGATCATGTAGCTATTGCAATAACAAATGCAACATAAGACTTAGTTGACTATCAATTAGATCAAAAGTATAAATTGTAAAGGTAACTGCAGAGTCATTTTTTATAATGCTCGATCTGAACTGTTAGAATTTTACGTCTTTCCAATTATAGCACTGTCACCAAAATTAGAGATCACTTCATATCGACGACTTCGTAATCGAAATACATTTTATGCATTTAGAGACGTTTAAGTGTAATATTGCACTAACCGAACCCCGCATGAGGTCCTTTTTGGCAATCAAAACCATCTATCTTTGACGTAATACGAATTAAATTATTCATCCTAAAATATGAAGTTAACCACGTATGAATAAACTCTTGATTGGACAACAAAAATTTTTTAATTGATGAATTTATGTGTCGATAAAGGGATTTCCTTAATCCAATTGAGCCAAAAATTTACGAGAATCTAGAATTAAGAAGAAAAGAAATTGGAACAGTTTCGATCAGAAAAGTTACATTGTAATCAACGCACTTGGATTCCAAATATTCCTTTCTTGAAATTTTGTGAAAAGAAGAGGAAAAAAAAAAGGACACTTATTGATTTTTTAACTTAATATTTGCCGACTAAACTTATATTTAGTCGTCTAATATAATTAATTTCCGACTAAAATAATTTGTCAGAAAAATGTATTTTATTTATTGATTTTTTAAATTGGTTAAAAAGTAATATTTGCCGACTAAACCTATATTTAGTCGTCTAATATAATTAATTTCCGACTAAAATAATTTGTCGGAAAAATGTATTTTATTTATTGATTTTTTAAATTGGTTAAAAATTAATATTTGCCGACTAAACCTATATTTAGTCGTCTAATATAACTAATTTCCGACTAAAATAATTTGTCGGAAAAATGTATTTTATTTATTGATTTTTTAAATTGGTTAAAAATTAATATTTGCCGACTAAACCTATATTTAGTCGTCTAATATAACTAATTTCCGACTAAAATAATTTGTCGGAAAAATGTATTTTATTTATTGATTTTTTAAATTGGTTAAAAATTAATATTTGCCGACTAAACCTATATTTAGTCGTCTAATATAATTAATTTCCGACTAAAATAATTTGTCGGAAAAATGTATTTTATTTATTGATTTTTTAAATTGTTTAAAAATTAATATTTGCCGACTAAACTTATTTTTAGTCGTCGAATATAATTAATTGCCGACTAAAATAAGTTTAGTCGAGATTATTACCATTTCTACCGACTAATTATATTTAGCCGGTAATTTGTGAATATTTGCCGACTAAAGTTTTTTTAGTCGGTAATTTTAGTCGGGAATTATGTAATTTGTTGTAGTGTTTATAGGGGAGGAGAAAATAGGTTTGGGGGTAAATGACGTGATGATATTCCTGTTGGTCTTCTGAGACATGCAGGTTTGAACTGTAAATTTAAATAGATTGAAAAATCTGAAAAAGCCATGGTCAAAGGTCAAGCTTATCATCCATTGGCGTGTCAAAGCTCCCGAGCGCTCAAGAATGCAGTCCTGAGCTCAAGAGTGGTTGCCAAACTTCAGAGGGGCGCCATGGACACTCTCGAACTCGGTTTTGGGTGTTTTTCGTAGCGTTAGAAAGCTGGTTGAGTCCTCTTTCTAACCCAATCGGTTTCATTCAAAAATATTTTATACGTTGAAAAGTGTGCCCATTTCACCCTCAGAGTGTTGGGAAAAAGGTGATTTTGGTTTTGAAAAAGACCAAGGAACATCGTTCAAGTTTTGGGTGTCTACAGGTACCAAAAAAATAAACCCCGAAATTACCCCAAATAGACTTTTAGAGGTATTTAGTTATGACCGTTATATAATAGACTTTTATTAGCGATAAGAAATACCTGTTCGGGATTATTTTAGGATACCTAGCATTGCTCGTATTTTAAAGGAACATTTCACCCTTTGTTGAGTCTCATTTGTTTTAAATGGGGGAAGCTTTATTTGTTTACAAAGTAGTAATTGGTATACCGTGGTAGTAGAAATAAAACATTGGAGACACACCTAAAACAAGTTAATTCAAATAAGAAGGTGGGGCTGAAGAATTTTATGATGGAAAAAATATGCTCTATGCTTCCGGCCACTTTGACTCGAGTTGATTTTGTTTTTATGCCTTACTCTCTTCATTTTTAAATGAGAGTCCACTTTCACTATTCCGAAACTCTCAATAAAATATTTATATTTTTTAATTTATAATATTTTATATATACAATATGTATCTTGTTCGATATATCTTAATTAATTCTATTAAACAAAAGTTTTAACTTTATTTAATTAAAACATCATAAATTTTGAGATAAAAAATTTGTAGTAGTACATTTTGATGTTTTGAATTAAGTGACTACCTCGGTCCCAATTTGTCTTGGGGAAAATAACGGTCAGTGATGTATTTTGATAATTAATATCTGTCAATGACATTTTTAGCATTAACAAATGTTTCAACATATCCTTGATGGGTATTAATTAACAAAATACGTCCAGACTGGACATTTTCCCTTTTGTCTTAGTGAAAGGATTGGGCTTGCTACCATAATTTGGACTGGACTATGGATATTCGAAAGTGAAGGAAAAAGGAGCTGGTGTAGCGGTGTACCGTGTACATGACAGTCAAGGACGAGAGTAATTTTGTTCACCTTCCTAAAATGAGGGTAAACAAAACTCTCTCTTTCATTGGCTAAGAGAAGGGGGACCACACTATTAACTCAACCCAGCCCAACCCAAGTTACCTTTTGTACTTAATTTCAAAATACCCCCGAACAAGTTTATTTTTTATACTTCTCCCCCTCCCTCCTGAACGGCTTATTAATTTCATGAATTTATAATTTTATAATACTGTAATTACCTTCTCTCTTGCAATACTGTAATACCTTTTTTTACAAATTTTTAAAATAAAAAAACCGTAATTCCTAATCTTCTTTTTTTTTTTTGCGATACAAACATTCATACTAATTTATTACAGAAAAGTATTTCACTTCTATCTTCAAATCTCCTCATCTTTGCTCTACCAAAATTACTGTTAGTGAGCAATGGACTGTATGTACGATTTAGTTCCTTTTTCTTTTTTTTATCAGCAAAGAAAATTTTATTAATCAAAGAACCGAAGTTACAAAGATTAAAAGAAAACGGAAAAAAAGGCATCACAACATACAACTTACATTCCCCATCCCGGAAAACACCACGCTAAATTATTTTCCAAATGGGATGGACCCTCACCTTGGCCCTGCTCAAACAATAAATAAAAACACCAGCCAGGTGTCCAACATACTAAAAAAAAAAAACTTAACTTGCATATATACGGAAATAACTGTCATACAAGACGTGCCCACAGGTATTTACAATATATACAAGCTCCAAAAATAGGCACATAACCAAAAAAGTCAAAAAGCTAGACTACTATATCAACAACTCCTGTCTAGACTTTGCAGTGGACCCACGTGCCGTCACGCACCTGAAAAGAAAACACTGTGGGGGTGTGAGCTATCAATATGCTCAGTGAATGCTCTTATCCATAATAAGAGAAGCAATAAAGACAAGTGCTATCAAACAATTTAAACAAGAATATTCTGCCCCGCAATTTCATATCTACGCCACTAAGGCAATACTCTTTACGCCACTAAGGCAATAGTCGTCACGCCACTAAGGCAATATTTATCCACGCCACTAAGGCCATATTTATAACGCCACTAAGGGTACGATCATATTCTCACTTAGGAGCTCAAGCCAAATATTAACCATTTCAATACGAAAAATAACTCTACACAGTGTCTCATCTTCCGCTATTAAAAATAAGAACACCCACCTCGAGGTCCAGTCAAAAAGGTACCAACACGAGCTCACTCCCTACGTGGAGTCGCGGTGCTCGTCGTCGCTTTCGAACCTGACGAGTAACACATAAATCCATACATGTGAGTATTATTATTGATATACTCATAAAAAAAAAATGAAAGGATTGCAACCGTTACTCTAGTATCATGTTCCTTCCAACTGACCACAAGATAACATTCAGCACATTTAAGAACAGAAAAAAACAAGTCAATTGCATGTCCAAAAAGACACCAGATTAGACAACATACAACTAAGTATAACAATATACTTTTGTACACTTGCCACACATGATAAAATTCCCATCTGATAGCCATGGGAAAAATACGTTTTCCTGTTCCACACACCAAACTCAAATTCAACATATAATTCTTATTTCCAGCAACCTAAAATCCATTTTTTTTCAGCACAGGACTCGAATTCCAGCAACTAATATAAACTTCCTGCTCTCAAAAACTATTCCCAGCACCTAATAGCATGATTGGTACAATTCCAACAAGAAAATTCATACACGTAACCAACTTATAGCAACTTAGACACCAAAATCAACTCTTAACATGCAAAGTTAAAAAAAAATCTTCAAAGGAAAAGGCAAATAAAAAGAAATACTGTTATACATAAATTGTATATATCTCTATGTATACTTACCCTTTTTTTTACATGGAGCCTTCTTCTTTTCTAATGAACCTCTCTTTCTTTTGTTACCTTGACATCAACGTTGTCTCTTTGTTGGATCTCGCAGCGGTGCCTCGTCATCCACATTTAAGGTTGAACTATTTTGTGCGTTGGATGCAACGTTCTGATTTGCACACCTAGAACTTATCCATGATTCAACTCTTGCTTCAAGCTCTAGTAATCCAACCTCAGTTAAAGAAGACACGTTTGGAAACTTTGAACCCTTACTTACAATTCTTTGAGAAATTTGCGACAATCCACTATAACGAATTGTGAGTGAAGGATCAGTGTCATTTGGAATTAAATCTCCATGAAGGTCAAAAACATCTTCATCTACAATTGTCCTAGTCCATCTCTTCAAATAATACCGAGGAGGCAAACTCTCATATTGTAAGTCACGAAATAACTTCAATGAATGTGAGCAGAGAATGCCATGGAATTCAAACTTTCGACAAGTGCATGATACCGAATGTTCCAAGGGATTATATACAAGTTTACGAATTTTTTTCCAACCCTCCAACTCCTTAACAATATATGTACTAATTGTGCCATCATCGTCTTCCAATTTCAAAGAGAAATCCAAAGTTTGTTGGTATTCTTTTTGGAATAAGTAGAACACCTTTTTCATGTATTTTTCAGATGCTTCACGCTCGACAGACCACTGAGAAACTAAGATTGGCGACGTTTGCTGCGTCTTATTTTCAACTTCCCTTTCTTTTTCACGCCTACTAGCTATGGCCTTAGCATATTGATCGACAAACTCCCGAAAAACAAGGGTACTCCCAAAATACTTTTTCAAAAACTTATTAATGCTCTCACTCCTTTGTGTTGTAGTCATTCCGGCACAAAAATAAGCACGACTATAAACTTGAGCCCACTTTTCTCGAAACTCATACAACTTTTGCAACCACACGTTATCGGTGAGCTTAAAATCTACAAGTAACTTTTTCCAACTCTCTTCAAATTCTTCAATTGTCTCTCCATCATATATGCAAGCTTTGAATCGTGATGTAAATGATTTAAACCCAGCAAAGACTTGGGATAAGTGTTTGGCAGCATTTTGATAGATATGCCATAAATACAATCCATGATGAGAATCTGGAAACATAGCACTAATGGCATTTGCAATTGCTCTAGATTGATCTGTAAATATGGATACCGGCTTCTTTCCTCCCATGGCCTCCAAGAAAGTGGTAAACAACCACATTACCGCATCCATTGTTTCGCCATCTAGTAAACCACATTCAAAGAGCGTGGTTTGTCCATGGTTATTGGTGCACATAACATATCATAGTTGTTTGTCCTAAATGTTGTGTCAAAACACATTGCATCACCAAATAAACCATAATTCCTTCTTGACTTAGCATCACAAAAGAAAACACCACGTACTTCATTCTCATTAGTAGTGCGAAAAGAGTAGAAGAAATGCTTATTCTCCTGAGTTTTTTGCTTGAAGTACTCTAGAAGACATTGTGAATCGCCCTTTTTCAGAAACCCAACCCATTTCTTTTGTATCAAATTATAACAATCAGAGGGTATGAAGTTAAGATATTGAGGACCTCCAGCTTCTGTAGACATGTAAGAGTAAATATATGACTGCTTGAACCCTGACGAGTGCATTTTGTCGATAAGTCCAACTTGGGAAAACTCAATCCTCCTTTGAGATCTCAAATAATGGGCAGACTGAGGTGGTACAAGATCATGGGTATGCTCAGACATGAACTTAATTACATGATACTTATCCCCAATTAGTTTAAACTCAAACAATGCCTTGCAATCAAATCGCCGATTTTCTCTTCTTTTTCTAGGAGTCCTGATTTTTTTGTATTTCCCTTCACATGAACAAACAAGTACTTGTCGCAAAATTTTAGTTTGATCAGCCTAACTTTTGTTTGTCCTCTGCTTCCTAACACTAAAACCAATTTTTCTTGCATATCCATTGTAAAAATTGTAAGCCTCATCAGCAGTATCAAAAATCATTCCACACTGTGGCACAGCAACCTCAACCTCATCTACTAACCCATTATCCCCTTCATCTATTTCATGAGCTTTCTTATCATAACTTGAACCCAGATTCATAAAATCTTCAAATTCAAATTCTTTCATCAAGTCTACATATCAAAAGGTAAATAGAGCATTATCCTACAACCCAGACTTGTAAACGTATGTTTCAAAGGTTTAACTTAAAACCTAGGACGAATACATGCAAGCAGAGAAATAACAAAATTTCTGTGAAGAGAATTTGAGGCATACCTGGAATATGAAGCCAGCTCTGTTCGACGGGTTCAATTTCAACAGCGACACCAATTTCTTCTTCTTCTGCCATCATCGTTCTTTTCTTCAAGAGAGAAGAGATTAGGGCTTCACCATCCGAAGCTTGAAGAGAGCTCTGTTCGACGGGGTTAACGTCATCTGCGACTCCAATTTCTACTTCTTCCGTCATCGTTGTTCTTCTCTCTTCGAGAGAAGAGATTAGGGCTTTTTTTCGTCTGCTTAGAAAATAAGCGTCGTTCAGGAGGGAGGAGGAGAAGTAAAAAAAATAAACTTGTTCAGGGGGTATTTTGAAATTAAGTACAAAAGGTAACTTGGGTTGGGTTGGGTTGAGTTAATAGGGTGGTCCCCCCCTCTCTTAGCCAATGAAAGAGAGAGTTTTGTTCACCCTCATTTTAGGGAGGTGAACAAAATTGCTCTCGTCAAGGACACGTTTTCCGGATTAGGGGCTTTTTGGCTAAAATAAGCCAAGGAAATTGATATTTGCGCTCTACTTTTTATTAACGATATTCTACTTTTAACGTTAAGTTACTAATAACTTTATGAACAAAGTGAAATGCCATCAGTAAAAAGTGGAGCACGAATATCAAATTCCTAAGCCAATTGGTTTCTTCTTCTTTTTTATTTAAATTTTTTTTGCATTTGTTAGTTTCGTGTCTATTTTTTTTAGATTATCGGTTCAACTCGACAAGAGGATTAGGAAAAGTAAAAAATTATGGTCCAAACATAATTTTTTTAATAAAGACGAAAAAAATGGATTCCGATCGTAATTTTTTACTTTTTAGATTCCTCTTGTTATGATGACACAACAATCCAAAAAAAAATCGACGAAAAACTAACAAATACGAAAAAAAAATAATAATAAAAACCAAAAAAATAATTTGGTTTTATTTAGCCAAAAAGCCCCTTATAGTGTACATTCCTTAGTGGTTTTCTTTAATAGATATTTCAGAATTCTAAGGTGGGGAGCTACTTAAACGTATTCACAAATAAAATGAATTGATCCTCAAGACACTTCGCAATCACTCAAATGATGATGTGACCATCTTTTTGAGTGTTTGTGTGTGCATAGCGGTGGTAACACTGTTATTCTTTAATAGCCCATGTTGTAATTAATCTTAGTTTATTCTGAAGTTCTCAACTCAGCACAACAAGTTGAAATGAATTGAAATAACACTAGTTGAAATAAACAAAGAAAACAAATGCATAACACCATGATCTAAATGAAAATTGTGCACATTTGATCATTCATATTTCATTCCAATTCCCAATTCTACCCTTCTCCATGTGAGCCTTGTGTATGGTCAGTACCCCATCAATAGCTATATCAAAAGCATCTCTTGTTTTCTCTAACCCTTGACTCGGTTTCACATACACAAATCGTGGTATATATTCTATTACTTTCTCTCTCATCCTTTTCACGTCCTCTCTTCCATACCTTTCTAACACTCTCCTGATATCCGTTCCGTTACGCACATCGTTACGGTGTATAAAAACAGAGTAATCCTCGGGTTCGACCGGCATGAATAACTCATACTGCATGTAAGCCGTCCGCCTCCAGAAAAAAACCGGTATCGAACCAGCCAACATGCAATCGAAAACCGACCGCCTCGTGAACGCGTCCCCCCTCGGCTGGAGACAGAAATCGGAGTCGAGAAACGCCTCCATGACCGCCGTCTTCCCGTCGCTACAGTTTTTCCAGCCGCAGTTCACGTGGTTACACACGGTCGACTCATCGAGGCACTGTTTCTGTAAAATCCCCCGGAAATCGTTCTTGATTGAAGAACGACCGCGGCCGACGAAGGCGAACAGGTGGTTTCGTCGGCGGCTCCGGACGAACTCCTGCCACTCAATGATATCGGATTCTGACCTGGGGTGGAATATGGTGGGGTAAGGTACAGCGATTTCTAAGTTGTCCCAGATGCTACGCTCGACGGATACACGGACGACGTTCCGCATCGCCGGCATATGGAGGAATCTGTTCCCCCAATCCGCGTCGGAGTATCCCTCCCGTCGGAAATCCCATGTAATCCTTCCAAGCATGATGAAATGATCGGAGCCGATGGATCTCTTCCACCATTTCTGTTCCTGGATCCAATCAGTCAACATCTCAGGAAGCATATCGCGCTCTCTTACGGTGTGATTGGACAAATGTTTTCTCACATCCAGCGCAGCGTAAAAAGGTATGTAGAACGCCGTAGCGGATTCCGGCTCTAGCGTTCGGCACTTGTGGTTCAGCATCCGATTGTGGAACACCACCTCGCCCCAATACATGTCCGTCCAGTAAAACGCAGGGATAATACTCTCCGGTAGCATTCCGGCGAACTCCCTCGCCACCGGTCCGAGACCGTCATTCAAATTTCTGTCACATTCGTTGTCCGGCGGCTCTAGTTGGTTGCAATTGTTCATGAGATCGTAATTGAACATCGTAGGGAGATCATAGACATAAATCCGACCAGAATCGCAGCCTTTGTTTGGCAAGCTGCCGTAAGTTTCCGACCAGATCTTTAATACGCCTTTGTTTGGCAAGCTGCCGTGAGTTTTTGACGAGACATTTGATCCGCCTTTTTTTGGCAAGCTGCTGTGAGTTTTTGATGAGATAGTTTTTGATACGCCTTTGTTTAACAAGCTGCCATGGCGTTTGTTTGGCAAGCTGCCGCGAGTTGCCGATGAGACATTTGATACGCCTTTGTTTGGCAAGCTACTGTGAGATTTTGATGAGATATTTGATATGCCTTTCTTTGGCAAGCTGCCGTAAGTTTTGGATGAGATTTTTGATACTATCATAGATTCTCGGGATTGAAATACAGGCGATACTTGATGTGATTCGGGTAGAAAGAGATGGTGGGTACGAGTAAGGTATAAAGCAATAGATACTTGAAAAAGGATTACAATGAAGATTAAAGCGCGACGGAGCGGAGTAAGGTTGGATGGGAATGATTTGTTAGGTCGCTTTGTAGGGCCTTCGAGCTCGGTAGATGGGTGGCCGGAAATTGGAAGCATCATTGTAATAAGTGATTAGTTCTTGTTACAATGAAGGAGAAAGAGAGAGGGGTGGGGGTGGGGGTGGGGGTGGGGGTGGGGGTGGCGGCGGGGAGGAGAGAGATGATGAATGGAACAAGAACTAATCACTTGTACTGTTAACAAGATGTGATGTTAGTCTCGGGTTTTAAGCAGCTAAATATACGCAGAAAGGCGGGAATTAGTTTTTTGAACATCAACTCGCTAACCAAAGCCCACACCCATGTGAAAATTATTTACTTAGAGCATCCGCAATGAGTTTGTTAACTAATGTGTTAATTATGTGTGTTAAGACTTAACAAACAAAATTATATTTTTTGGTGCCACAATGCATGTGTATTAGACTGTGCTAGAGTGTGCTAAATCTAGTAGTGTGTTAGCATGGTTATTAAGTTTGGCAACTAACAAAATCCCCAAATTTAGACACCTGAACTTAAGTTTATTTCAATTAAACACCTGTACTAACAAAATCTCCAAATTTAGACCCCCACCGTTATTCTCTGTCCCAAAAATTGCTAACATGGCATCTCCAACCCGTTTAAGTTGCCCTATTACACATATTTCCAACAAGGGACGATGCACCCAAGCGAATGTAAAGAACTTATACGTAGTGGGTGCATCGTCCCTTGTTGGAAATATGTGTAATAGGACAATTTAAACGGGTTGAAGATGCCATGTTAGCAATTTTTGGGACAGAGAGTAACGGCGGGGGTCTAAATTTGGGGATTTTGTTAGTACAAGTGTTTAATTGAAATAAACTTAAGTTCAGGTGTCTAAATTTGGAGATTTTGTTAGTATAGGTGTTTAATTGAAATAAACTTAAGTTCAGGTGTCTCTGTGACATTTGGTACAAAGTTCAGGTGTCATTTTGAAATTTTCCCAAACATAAATGCTTACACTACTTTTTTTTTTTTATTATAGCCATTTTTTTGACATTTTTTTAAAAAGTTAACACACTCCTATCAAACCCATTGAGGTACTCATATATTTACTAACACACTTCTAAGTTAACATACACTTATAGGACCCATTTTTTTATCCTAACACATACCTTAACAAACATTTTGATACACAAATATAACAAATCCATTGCGGATGCTCTTAGAAAATCACCCTTGACTTTGCCTATTGCTCTTTACATGGTTGAATCGTGTCGTGTCCGTCTAAGATCGTATCATGTCACATTTAAATTTGTCGTGTTCGTATCAGTGTCAGCCCGGCCCATTTGACACCTCTATACAGATGTGATAATCACATGAGCCTTGAGTAGGGTTATAAACGAGTCGAATCGAGCCGAATATTAGGAATATTCAAATTCGTTCATTTAAGTTTTTAAGTGAACTCGAACTCGAGCTGAACTTGCCTAGATTTGAATCGAACTTGTTCACGAGTCTCAATGAGCCAACAATATCATATATTTATGCTCTCATATAGGTCTAAAAATGAAAATAAAATTATACAAAATTCTCATATTCGACTTATTTATGAAATGAGCCTAAAATTGAGGCTCAGATTCGATTAATTTAGTAGATGAATCGAACTCAAACAAGCCTTTATCAATTCGAATCTCAAACAGTTCACGAATGGCTCATTTCATTTATGGTCCTACCCTTGAGTGTAGATTTTTGAAAATTTAATAGGGTGCCGTGTCAGCCCGGCCATTTGAGTTTTTATATCTCTCTTTAATTCCATTGAGTATCGTTTATGAATTAATAATGCTGTTGGGGATTGTTTACCCCGGTCGTACTCCTTTTTTCTAGTACATGAATTTGCGTTTTGTATCCTTCCCCAAGGAACATGGCTTGTCTCCAGTGTGTGATCATTAAAAATCGCATACCTCCAGTCTAGTTATGGAGAGATTATTGAGTGCTCCTGGTACGACTTGGTGATTCGGCCCATCACCACCACACATCAATGTGAGACGATCTATACTTAGCTTGTATTACCATCAATTTTTCCTATCTTCTAATGGTGCCTCATGGTATTGAATATTTTTTTGATCTTTTGGGCTGTAACAGTATCGTGACGATCATATAATTCAATAAAAAAACACGATGAAATCTTATTACTATGATTGTTGGAAGAAGTTAATCTTTTGTTAAACAATTTACGGGCTAAGTTTGGCCTAAATTTTGAAATATATATTTTTTCATTTGTCTTTATGAATTTTCGTTAGATTCATGTCAAATTTTTACGATTATCATTCGTCAAGAGAAATGTAAAAATAAAAAAAAACATAGCCGGAAGCTGTATATAATAAGTTCACTAAAGGCGATTTAATTCGAAAAAGAGAGTTTTGTGTTTGTGTTGTTTCATTTTTTTTCAACTTCGGTCCACAATCTCATATTTTCTTAAATGTTCTTGTCGAGGTGAATATTTACTCCTAAATATTTTTTTTTTAAAACTAAAAAAAAAGGGTTGTCAAATATTAAAAAAAATTCCCACTATTTCCAAGAATAAGCAACTTATTCCAAACCTCCTCTTTTCTTTAGACTATGAACAATTATCAAAGTTGACCACCTTAAAGGCCCTGGGGGGCTGGACTAGTGCAATTTTTTCTCGCACATTAGACAACGGAAACGCTTACCCAAAATCATAAAGAAGTGCGTTTCTTATTCCTGGCCCCTAGGCACGTAATTAAAAAAAAAAAGATTTAGTATAAAACATTGTACATATGCATTTAAATATTTATCACAGTATATAGTATTATAATATACGTTATTAATAGAGTACCAAAATTACTGTTTTAAAAGATTTTCCATAGAGTCAGTATTTGTGTTTGTTTAGACAGATTGGATATTGGAGAGGGAAAATTAGGAGAGAGAAACATTTGAAAATTTAGGACAAGGAAAGATTTGGACTAATAGGAGAGAGAAATGATAGTTTGGGGTTGATTTGAATTTTTGGATTGAAAATAATTATTAGAGGAATTTACTCTTAGATCCATTATCTATTTTCAACTACTATGAAATCAAAGTAATAGTAGAGGACGTACAAGACTAATATTTACATGGCAAATGCTACAAGGTGCCCCTGGGACACAAATTTAGGATTCTTTAAATATTTTAATTATATTTTTTATACTCATTTCAAGATCTACTAATAATGACATTGAGAATGTAAAACAACTCCATCAAAAGAGGTCAACAATGTTTTGATTGACAAAAATGATCATGACTCTTCGTATTCATTCGCCATACCCTGATAAAGACCACCAACTTGATCTCATTCGTGAGCCTAGCCCGGTTAGAACATTCAAATGAGGGAAGAAAAAACCCCGACTCTTTTATGTAAACATGGCCATAGCTAGAAATGACAGGGGACCCAACCCATTAGTGACAAACAGGGGCGGACCCACCATAGGGCACCTGGGGTCACGTGCCCCCACGGGCTTTTTTTTTTAAAAAATTTCCCGGAATGTTTTGTATATATATATATTATATGTGCTAATATGTTCAATAAGTTTCCATTTGGTGCGATGGTAAGCTTCCATTTATATGGAACTCCCAGCGAGAGTTCGATTCCCCTTACCACTCCATGGTTTTTTTTAATTCTTTTTTCAAAATCCACTAAAACTCAACTAGTTTTTTTTTAATTCTTTTTTCAAAATCAACTAAAACTCTTTCACAACTAAGGTTTTCCCCATCCACTAAAACTAAAACTTTTTCACAACCAAGGTTTCCCCCCCTCCTCAACGTCTCCAATTATTTGTGTAGTACTCAATATGAACCCGCACATTGTATTTGTACATTTTTTATCCCCGAAACTTGTACTTGTAGAGTTAATACTAGGAAAATAGATGATGAACATGTGATAATTTTCTTTTAACAGATATAATCGAGGTGCGCAAATTTGCCCAAATAACTTGTTATTAAAATGCATATATACTTTTAAATTATTATATTATCATGAATGCTAAAATTATTTTGGTGTGAATGTGTTTAACTATAACTCACATATTAAGGCGTTACAAAGAAAATTGGTGCCCCCACTATGTCAAATTCCTGGGTCCGCCACTGGTGACAAATGCTCAATAACAAAAAGGAGGGAAAATGAAAAGAATTGCCGCCATTTCTTTTTCCATTAGTGACAAATATATAGCAGCCTAACAAACGGGAAAAAAAAAAATTGCTCAACAGAGCTTACCAACCAATTGTTCTCAAGTCCGTTCAAAAGAAAACCAAGTGTTTTGAAGCTCGTTACATTCAGTATGAACTTTTTCTTATGATCATTTCCTTTTTCTTTTTTTGAGTTCTTTGGAAAGAATTTTTATATTATGGCTTATCTACTTTTTTGGTCCCTACAAATATCTCTCGGTTTCAATTTCGTCCTCTTAAAAGTTTTGGTTTCAATTTTACCCCTGTAGTTTCTAGCCGATTTCAATGTTACCCTTCCGTCAAAAACTTGGATGGAAAATACCTAAGTGGCAAACGGCTTGGTGATGTGGCTTGGAGGATGTTGTAATCTTCTCCCCTGCTTCGCGGACAGAACATGCATGTTTTTGACGCAAGATACTGCTCCTTGTTGGTTTTGTGAGGTGGGTAGTAGTACTATTTCAGCTGTAAAGGAAAAATTAATAAATGTAATTTAAGAGAAAAAAAAAATATGATACAGGCAGATATTAAAAAGCTGAAATAGTGTCAGATACTTTTGGTTGAATCAAATAGCTGAAATTCAGCTAATAGAATGAACCTACTTATCTTGTAATTAGCCTCGATCAATTCAGTTTTGCTAGTCCCACCTACACATTTTGTGTAAGTGGTTTGTGTACGTATGATGTGCAGTACTAGAGTTTTCGTTATGTTTTTTTAGTTTTCATTTTTTTGTTTCGATGGTTATGGGTATTCAAGCGAGTTTATGCACATCTCGACCATAAAGCGTGCATGAGATTGACCTACACATTTGAGACATCAAACTGAGATGTTAGTAAAAGTAGTTAACCCTTCTAATTGCATTTGTGACTACAGGAAATAATACTTTTTGCGACGGTAAAATACCGTTGCAAATAGTGACTTACCATCGCTAAAGTCCTTTTGCAACGAGATCGCGACGGGAATGAGCGGTGGCAGATGGTGGGGTGGCAAATACTTTTCGCAACAAGTTTTTACTGAGACGGGAAAATTAGCATTTGCAACGGGTAAATTACCGTTACAAAAATGACACAAAAAATAAAAAATCCTATTAGCGACGGCCTAGTCCCGTCGCAAATGGCAAATAAAAATTTTAAAAAAATGTTTTCTAAATCATGTGAACCGCTTATCTAATGAAATCAGAAATATTGAATTCATGTACTAGCAAAATTATTTTTACAATTTACAAAACCAACAACACACATTTACAATATAAAATTCATGTTCCCAGACAATCACGCCCAAAATAAGATTAACTCAAAGAATTATAAATACGCACACATTTACGAACAAATCAAAGAAAATAAACACTGCGTCTCAAAGACTGAGAGCGCCAAGATCATATCAGATTTGAACGTCCATCTTTTTTTGGAGAACCTGCATATTAGAAAAAGAATATCACATATAGTAGTTAATGACTTGCAAAGAAAAAAAACACTAAAAACCATCAAATAATATGTTAAAGAAGGATTCATGTAACAAAATTAGTTTAAGATTAAAAGAATCTCAACCCTTCTGCACAGAAAGAGATGTTACAACAACAAATGCTACAGGGTGTGAGGAAGAACTTCAAGATAAAATGCAGGAAAATTCCTTAACCTGCAGGCTCCTGTCTTAGTTTGATAGGTTCTATGGCTTTCTAACACATGTAGGGTTTAGGTAGTCTCAGGGTGCTCTATTGTCAAAGGGTGCCAGTCTTTCCGCCTGCCCATCATAGGCGGCGATCGGGCGATTCCCTTTTTGATATACCACTACAAATGACTGTGGAGTTTGCTGGAACCCCTAACATAACCCGTGACATGTCGGGGTATTGGGTGAACTCAACGAGGTTGCCCGCTCGATGCATATGATAAATGAATTAAACAAAACATGTGTTAGTCTTATGTCGAATTTTCTGGTTATGGCTCTATAGTCCCCAGCAGAGTCGCCAAAAACTGTAGACACCTCCCTAAAGCGGGGCATCGCCATACAGATTGATCATTGCTGTTTGTTTGGTTGTTTGCTTCATAAACCAAGATCGTGGATATTCCCATGGCTAGGAACATCGCCACACGATAGCAGTTATATATCATCAAAACAGAGTCGCCACCTAGTTTATAAAAACTAGGAAAAACAGATAGAGATTCTGGGTACGGGAACCAAAAGTACAATAAGGGGAAGGTGTTAGGCACCCCTCTTTGCCAAGTCGTGAGACTGGCCCACAGTTGTTCAACATATGATTAATTCATGTTTTACTTAATTCCAACACATAGTCTGTTTATTTAGCCTTTAAGCAGTTAATGGTGAGCCGAGACTGTAATTAAAAGCATGCATTAGAAAAGCAAAATAAAACAACTCTGTTCCAGGGATGGATTCCGCAGCCGGTGAATGGATTTCACGGCCGAGGAATCCTCCTGGTTCAATGTACCAGCCGAGGAATTGAAGTCATAGCCTATGTTCTTCCTCACACCAGACTAAACAGTTAACAGATAATCAAAACGTTACGATTAAGGGTATGAACAGAAAATAAATCAAACCAGAGGCCCCTGAGCCTCACCACCTTGATCCATCAGTAGCTTGATTGCTTTGGATTGAGGGTGATTGACTGATTGCTTCTTGAAACCCTAGGGTTAGGGTTTGAACTTCGGGGTTTGATCGTCGGATTAGCGACTGCCTTCGGAAGGTTAGGATTTTTGTAGAGGGGATATAAGAGTGTATGTTGACAGAGTTTCGTGGCTGTAGAGAATGAATTGTGTGTCTAATTTTGGAGCCGAAGACCCCTTTATATAGGCATGGGGATGACTCACTCCATCCAATCAAAACGCACGGTTGGAATTGGAATTGCAGTGCAATACAAACTCCTCATGGTGATCTCCAAACGTGGCCCGAACACATCAGAAAAAGGCTGCTAGGATTTTGTGAATGGATCAAACGATTGATAGAACGTTCCAGAATCTGGAAAATAGACGATCTGGCGGCCGAGCAAAGGATCTGGCGGCCGAAGAAATGATATTGCGGCTAAGGGATAGATCTGCGGCCGGCTAAACGATCTCTCAGAGAGATTTTCAACCAACAGGCTTCACGGGTGAAGAAATGATGTTGAGGCCGTGAGATCAATGTCACGGCCGACAGATGAATTCTCCTAGGATACTGTACTTCTGTCTGAAAGGCTATTTGGCTCTGAATTGGGTCCTCTAAGTGGCTAAAAGTTCTTACCGAAAGTCCTAAGGTTCACAGGAAATCAATCAGCAATCACTGTATCCATATCATCATCGGGATGGTCCCCAAGGTTGGACTTGAAATAATCGTTAGGCTAAATTGGGATGTCTACAAGCACAAGACCTAGGGGAAATATCGTTCACTTAAGTGTTGGTTGATCGTGATGAAACCCAATAAGTGAAGAGAAGCCCCAACAACATTACTGAAAACTGACTACCTACTTGGAGTTCTCATCTAGCATTAGCAAGATATCTCAATCTACTATTGTTTTTAGGGATTCCCTGATGTACTACCAAAGAACTATAAGGAAAAGAACATGAAACTAGACTGCAAATTTAACTTAGCAAACCCATAAACTTTAGAAAGACCAGTCCACCATCTATTCAAAGTAGAGATTGGTATAGTCCTAGTTTTTCAAGCATGCGAACTGTGCATCAAAAAATCCTCTAATAGCACCAACTCTCATTTAGGAAAAACAAAAACTATGTTAAGTTAAACTAAGTAAACAGGCAAATTATACCACAATTTCAATTTCCGGCGTTTCCCATAAGTTATACTTCCACTAAAAGTTAGACAATATGAAAGACATGAATCCTACTTTTATTCTGTAGTTAACAAAATGGAGGGGCAAATTATTCTCAAATTCCGGAACGAGCCCCGCTCGACTCCAACATGCGTAGCTCTTTTTTTCTCTTTTAAAATCAAAAAGTTTCTATACGCTTACCGATTGGTAATGCCGATTTCACTAATTCGGATGAATTTGATTAAGCCTTCAAATCAATGGTTTAAGTCAGTTGTTAGATGCGGCATTCCGTGGGATATTAATGAGCTAGCTTCATAAGGGGCAAAATACTGTAATGTAAATGAACAATTGAGACCCTAACTCAAATATACAAAAATTACAAATACGCAGTATGCCTTTAAGGACATCAGGGGAAAAAAAAGGTGATCAACTTTCAATCCCAACTAGTTTGGCCATCATATTGGTGAAATAATTTATTTCCCTCTGAGTTTTACGACTATGAATGAGAATGAGGAAAAACTTTAAATCGCACCTTACCCAGAAACTTCTCCAATCGTGGGTTAGAAATTGGCGATGATTGCAGCACTAACTTCGACTAGATTGTAGGCTAACTTCAATCGTAGAGGAAGAGCGAAAACCAGACACGATCGGTGACATCTATTGAGGGATTGCGTGCAGAGGAAGTTTTTGGTCGATTTGTCCAATTTCTGTAAACGAAATGGACGAATACCTACTTTCTGAAACGTTTTGTAAAAATAGTCCATCGCACATTTTCAAAATGCGTTATAGTCCATCGCGCATTTCCAAGATGTGCGATGTTCTTTTACAAAGTTTGCGTGGCAACAAAATCCACCACATCGCCCATTTTCACAAAAGAAGAAGAAAACCACTTTGAGCAACATATGATTGAATCTTATATTTTGTATGAAGTAGAAATTGGAGTTTTGATCAATTTTTATTTTTGTTATCCCAAGTTTTGTACGGTTTTTATTTTTGTTATCCCGAATCTTATATTTTGTATGAAGTAGAAATTGACGAATACCTACTTTTTGTCTCGACGTTAAAAATTACGACTGTAATTTGTTATGCCGTCAAGCATTGTTTTGTTTGGGAAACAAGTTCCGGGAACAACAGAAGAAGGAAATAGGTGCCGTCAAGCATTTGCCTTATTTAAAGTCTAAATATGAGATACGGCTTCTAAACTTTAATTTTTATTTCACAAATGCATGTGCAAAAAATACCTATACTGTATATACGGCTTCTCATTGCCTAAAGGCAATCACATGGGTTGTTGAAAAATGTTAATCCTTGCGTGTACCAAAAAAGACAGATGTTATCCTTGCACAACTATCTGCAACCCAATGCCTCTTCATATTCTTCAGTCAAGCATTCAACTACCTAACTTTTAGTAAAAGAAAATAAGGGTAGTATTGTCATTTTAAAAAATATTACAAAAATTTATGAGTAGTTTAGAAAATAATGGTGAAAAATAATACTTTGTGAGTACCCATAAACATAACTCATGGATTAAGTATATTTTGCACCTAAAGTATTTAAAAAACCATAAACTTGTGTCCCAAACTTATGCCCCAGGGGCACCTATTAGCGGGACCAAAAAAACCAAAATGCTACAGGCACATCAGGTGTAGCACACCTCAGACACACCTGATGTGCATGTAGCAAATAAAAGCTCAAAACGGCCACCAAAAATCTAACGACATAATCTTACATTGGGTACATAACAAAACTAATACTACTAAATGAAGTTTGACTCTTCTACTTGCAGCTTTTCACGAGGAAGCCACCATACATAGCGGAGCTTCGATTTCGCCAGCTGAAGTAAAATAATTCAACAGGGTGGTGCCAGTGAAGAAACATTATTAATCCATATTTTTAGTCAACAATTTTTGTTGTGGTAATCGTGATAATTAATTTTCCCAATAAATTTAAGATTTCAAATATCATTGATAAGATATGAATATAATTTAACTAAGACACCGATTATATTTGAAATTCATGCACGCTAGCCTTACTGTGATTAGTCCTAAATATTTCTTTCTCAATATACATCATTCACCTGTCGATTCTCGGTTCGATTATAAGCTAGCCGATTCTATACAATTTTCATTGTCAAACATTATTCCTCATAATTTGATGGGTTCTTGGGGTGTTACTAAAATTTTTAGGGGAAAATTTTATAAACTCAATGGAATCAAGTGACCCCACTTGCTCCTTCTTTCCTCCAACCGTCTATATATGAGCATACAGGTATACTCATGCGATGCACCGAACAATTTATACATAAGCTGGTAATGTATATTCATAATATAAAAACCTATTTATGAATCCAGATCTAAATGATTATTTCTGCTCTAGTAAACATTAGGTTATCAATTTTTGGAATATTTCCTGATTAATTGAAATTTTTTTGAGAAAAAAAAAATCAGAAAATTTTGAATTTACCTACTGTAATTGCATTCGCCTATTTAAACTTGTGAAATAGCTATTGAACGATGATTTGAAATACTAGCAAGTGCACAGTCACACTACAGAGTTGTAATACGGCCGATCTAGGTGTCCATTTTGCACAGACGCTCCTATTGATCTGGACCGTCCATTGTTTGGAGCCGTCCATTGCCAAAATGAACGTCCATTGCTGAAATTGACGACCGGATCAGTCGTACTACAACCCGCCCTACAGGATCCCCAAACATTGAACGAACCTACACGAACTGGGAAAATTTGTCGAATGAGAAAGAGAGCCTATATATAATCAAAAAGAAAGAGAGCCTATACTAATCCGTCATTTTCCCACAAGAAAGAGAGCCTATACTAATCCCTTAATACTCGGTTTAGGCCCAAGACAAACGGACCAGAAGAGGAATCCAGTCTAGCTCGGCCCAAATAATGAAGTGTAAGAAAAAGGGCTTGGAAAGCCCAAATGCAACTGCGCTCATTTTTTTGACAGAGAATACAATTTGGCAACGTGTGAACTCAATTAGAGAAAAAAAATGAAACATCACAGCTAGTGCCCATTACTTCAACTAAAGGGTTTTTAAAAAAATAAATACTTATTTTAATTTTTTAAATTTAAAAATAATATATTTACGAAAATAATTTTTGAATTTTTTTGCACAATTCAAGAGATCTTTTTGAAATCTATCAAATAAGATCCATATTATACAAAATATTATTTCAGTAAGTCCATTATTTCTTAAAAATTGCTAATAAATATTTATTTTTTCAGCAAATTGGTCTAAAGTCCAAAAAAAAGAGGTCCCAAAGTAGATTTAGTCCAGCTTAAGTTTCAGTGATGTGTAAAGTCCATTAATAAAAATATTTTGGAGTTTAAGGTCCGTGAAAAGACCAAATTGCCTTTAATGAGACAATGGCCTTGTTTGGCTAACACAAAAAATATCTTTTTTTCATTTAAATGGTTTTAAATGAGACAAGGGCCTTGTTTGGCTAACACAAAATATGTATTTTTTCATGTTTTTCGATCTTGTTGCACTTTCATTGGGTACCCTAGGGTTCAGGCACTTTGATAGGATTTTAGGGTGCATTTTCCTATTATAAGGTTTTAGCGGTTTAAGCACTTTCATACGGTACCCTAGGGTTTTAAGCACTTTCATATATAGGGTATCCTAAGATTTTAAGCACTTTCATAGGGTACCCTAGGGTTTTAGATACTTTCATATATAGGGTACCCCTAAGATTTTAGGCACTTTTATAGAGTACCCTAGGGTTTTAGGCACTTTCAACGCCGGTCAACCTTGGTCAACGCCGGTCAACTTTAGGAGGGGTTATTTGTAAATCTTTGACAGAATGTCCTTTAGACTTTAGAAGAAAATATTTATGTCCTTATTATAGCAAAAACCCTTATAGTATGTCCTCCTATTCAATTTATCCTTATTTTTTAAGAATCCTTAACGGAACACAATCGAAACAAGCACGTAATTATGTTAGAGCAAACTGTGTCACAGCAAATCGTTATTATTGGTAAGTGGTAACAATTGGACAAGGCCTTCCCGGCAATCTTGTAACATTGGCAATCATGTAACATTGTCGGTCATGTAATACTACTAACTATTTTTATGGGAAAACTTTTTTGACCGAGATACTCTTTCTTTTTCTTTTTCTCGGGACCGAGAAGGTCTTTCGATGTGGGAGGATTCAATGTGAAAGTGGCCAGTGCATGCCTTTGCCAAGCCAAATGGCAAGACTAGAAACTCGATCGAATGCCCATATCGAGTCACATAAGTCATTTTATGCTCATCGCCTTGCTATTGTTGTTACAAATATATATCCCATCTTGTCTGTCCTGCGCTACATGTAGACTGTACCGGCTCTTATTTTGGTTGTTTTTTCCGAAGTTGCAGAAGATAGTATAGATGATGTCACGCTCTCAATTTTTAACATAAATATAAAAGATTTTCCTTAAATAAATCCTCACAATATTCCATACGATACCCAAAAGATTTACTGTATTTCCATTCCCATAATAATACTTCCAAGTCCATAAGATTTTCAAATATTACATCACCGGCTCAACGGCCCCAAATTAACTTAAGTATCAAGTGTCATAAGAGTTTAGAGTTACAATATTCCAAGTCAAAAGTATTACAATTTTAGTTACAAATGCATTTTTTAAAAGAAATTTACAAAGATGAATAAGTAACTACTTTGGTTAGCTTTCAAAATAATGTCCACACTTCAAGCACTCCAAACATGCATGCTACTGTTCCGGGTTAGCACCTGAAAATGATGTAAGGCTTGAGCTACACTAGCCCAGTAGAAAAGTCTACGCAAACTCTATATGCATATGAGCAATACGGAAGAACAAATGAGAGAAACCAAACGACAACGGATGTAAGCACAACTTATCATGATCAAAGTGTCCAACTATCACCAATCCTTCTCCTCGACATACTCTTAAATCTTGTTCATTCTATTCGTGTCTCAACATCTCGTATCCCTTGTGTGTTTGAGCCGAAACTCCTGCCGGGCTATTTATGAGACCCCGATATCCCCTACCAAGCACCCACCTTGTAGGTTAGGCCTTGAATATTCAATACGAGCATTAGCTCCTGTCAGGCTATTTATGGGACCCTGATATCCCCTGCTAGGCACACCCATCGATGGGCCCCGAGTGTTCGCGCGTCATTCACATGCTCATGTGTATCGTTCGTATTTCAACGTGCAATATCTTACATTTCTCCTTTCTTAACACAACAAGTTCATCCAAATCCATTGAATACCACTCTAAGTGCGAAATAAGTAATACTCTCCAAAACACTTGAAAGAATGCACAAACAAACCCATTGGAGTCGATGAGAAGCTCAATAAAGTGATTTAGAAGACGTAGGAAAAGCAGCTCCTAGACACTGTGCCTATCGGTAGGTGAATGGGTCCTACCAATAGAAGAGAAGAAATCTGCACTTGACCTACCGGTAGGTGAAAGTTCCTATCGGTAGAAACTGGAAACAGAAATGCCTACATTTTGAACGTAACAATTTTATACTTGGCCTACCGGTAGGTAAAAGGTAAAAGTTCCTACCGGTAGGTGAATGAGTAACTTTGAGCTGCGGCAGTACGTTTGAGCTGGTTATGAAGAATTTCTCACTTGTCCTACCGGTAGGTAAAAAGTTCCTACAGGTAGGAAGAGTATCTTTGGGCGATTTTTGACAGGAATTACAGATTTTGATTCAATCCCACTAACGACCAATACAAGCTCAAATAAGGCACAAGAACACTCAAATAACATATAAAGAGATGTAGAATTCTCTACCTCGGGTATCCAAGTCGAAATCGAAGAGATTGAGCAAGCCCTAGCTTCCGGAGTCCAAACCGAGCCAAATATACCAAACCGAGCTCTATCCAACGCGATACGAGCCCAAATACGCAATTAGAAGATGGAGTTGAGGTTGATTGTTGTGGGTTTTGAGTTTGGAGATGAGTTTTTGGGTGAGGGAGTGAGAGAGATAGAGAGACCGAGAGAAGAGAGAGAGTTGGAGAATGGGAATTATTTCCCTGGACACACACATATATGCACACATGCACTAAATCACACAAACACCCATATTTCCCAAACTTTTATACATTTAACCTCCACATTCATATTCACGTCATTTCACCATTTTTCCTCAATTACAAACATTAAAATTAAATAAAGAAATGTACGGGTCTCTACAGATGCTCCTATTCTTTTCTTCAGCAAAGGTCTTTTGACTTGTGATGTAGAGAGAAAAGAATGTGTAAGAGCGTCTCCAATCCATCTTTATTTGAAATTTTTAATCTTCAAAATGGTAGTAACTTTTTACTCAGTTTGTTGATAACATTATCATGCATATAGCCTTTACTTCTGTCACTTCAAAAATTAAACTGGAGTTGTTTCTTCCAATTTTTTTTCGTGTTTAACATCCAGATGTCCGGGCCACAATGAGTTGTTCCTTCCACTTACGGGTCACATGACCTTTCCCATTGCCATAAAGGTGGCAGATCCAGTCCGGTCCAGTCCAGTTTTGGTCCATTTATGGGATCTTCCCATGTTCACAATAATGATCGCAATCATTTACTTTTAGAGCTTGCCGAGAACATTAACCACCTCGAAAATCACGTTGATCCGAAACCATTTGACATGATCTCGAAATGCATTAAGTTTGTAAAAAAACAAGTATGCAACACTGGATTACAACTCATGTAACACATATGAAGCTTCATACATTTCAAAATTATATCAAATGGTATCGGATCGACTTGATTTTCGAAGTGGTTAATATATATTCTCGGCAAGCTCTAAAAAGTGAACATTTTGATAAGGGAAAATGACGGCCCAAAATGTGTTTTGATAATTAATACCCACTAAGGACATGCTGAGAATATTTGTTAATGTTGAAAATGTCCTTGACGGGTATTAATTATCAATCATTGGCCGTCATTTTCCCTTCTAATAATTATTGTGGGCCCAGAAATAGCTCACAAATGGCCCAAAACTGGACCGGACTGGACCAAAGGGAAACTAGACTAGATCAGCACCCTGCCATAGAAAGAATTTTTAAATATTCGTCCTCAGATCTCATCCCATATAAGTATTCATCCAGCACTTTTTGAACAGTTATGTTTTCATCCTTTCAGATAGTGAATTACCTATATTACCCTTTTAATAAGATATTCATATATATGTAGGTATATATTTTCTTCCTAAAATAGTGGAATTATAGTAATTATGTTACCTAAAATTATGGGATGATTAATGGATAGGAATGGGAGAATTTTTCAATTTCTTAATGGATATATTCTAAACCATTTTTCTCTCCTTCATTTCGTGAATTTTCAAATCCTTAATTTTTGTGAATTTTCGTAAACATGAATACACTGATTCTATTAAAAAAAATATGAATACACCATGTTTAATTCATGAAAACACGTGATTAAATTAATCGATAAACCATGAAAACATAATTAAATTAATAAAAAAACATGAAAAACATGAATGCACCATGTTTTTAATCGACCATAAAAAAACATGAATACATTAATCAACCATATTTTTCATGAATACGCCATGAAAAATCATGAATAACACGTATTTTATTCATGAAAACACATAAATAAACATCCTCAAACATGAATAACTAGTGCAATTATATCCCAAAGCCCAAAAGTCCGAAGTTCTACACACCTATGATTGGAAACCAAGCCCAGAAGCAAGACCCAAAATTATGGCCCATGATCATGTATTTCCTAACCCACGCCCTCCTTCCTCGTTTCAGTTTTCAGATTCAACAGAAAAGACTCAGTTGAGTTCCGTTCGATTCAGCTGAGTCCAACCGTCCGTTATGCCTCGGTACAAAGACGAACCCCATCGCCCTTGCCATTAGTGTTTACACAGTTTGCGACGAATCCAAGTTTGCCCCTCTCTCTCTGTCTCTCTGATAGAGAATTCTCCAAAACAAAAACCGACCGCCGGAAAGGATGAAGATGACAGTTCAGTGCCAAGGCCCAAGGGACGGACATGATCGGACGCCAAGGAAGAAGAATGCCGGCGATAGCGCCGGTACCATTGGAGAGGATGAAGATGACAGTTTAGTGCTACGAGACGGACATGATCGGATGCCGAGTAAGAGGAACGTCGGCGATAGCGCCAAGTCAAGAGGGGACCCCGGAACTGATTATGAACATGTTGTAGTGAAGTGATCGTCTGGAAGGAACGGATTTGGGTGCGGCAGCCGGCAGGGAGAGGGTTTTTTGGTGGAACAAGATGATGTGGAGGAGGGAATTTATGGAGGAAGGATTGGGGGAGGAATTTTTGGGATTGGACTATTAACTGTTAAGATTTCATCCCAAAATTCGGTTATATATATATGGTGTTGTAAATGTAAAGAGTAAGGGCAATTTTGGTACAAAAAAATGAGTTGAGGATGGAAACATAACACTTTAAAATGATCGGGATGGATTTCTAAGTTAGAAGGGTTCTAAAGTCTCCCGCCATAAAAAGGGTTATTAAAAAAAGGGCTGACGATCTTTTCGCTTAAAAACGATAAGAACGAATAAAAGTTATCTAATTTTATTTGTTCCTGAATATTCTAGTAAGATGTGAGCAAAGAAGTTCTTTTATTACTCTCTCTTTCGAGGTAAGATTTTCTGTGCCGAAAATTCTTATGCCCCTATGTTGAGGGTTTGATTCAAAACATTAGAAACAAAATCATACAATCCAATGGCCGGAAAATCCCTCGGCACAAAAGCAAGGAGCTTTTCAGGACAGAGGAGACGGACCCCCTCTCTTCCTCAGAATCTCAAGGGCCAAGACTTGTTGATCTTCTTTGGGAGTGCGTGCCATTTTTTAATTAATTATATCTTACAATCTATAATCTTTTAGCTAATTTTAAAAACTTCGTATAAAAGAGCTCATTGAGATTTATCAAACAAGATTCATATTTGATATAAAAAAACATTATCGGTTTTTGCTAACCTCTGCCTAGTGGGCGGAAGATAATATACACATAATTTCAAATAAGTTTGGATATCAAAACATATATCACGGATATTAATACACTTTCACAAACATCAATACACCTTTCTCGGATATCAATGCAGTTTTTACCTATTATCCTACACTCTTTGGCGCGGATGTTAGAATAATCCAAACACTATAGATTAAGAGATATAGCCAATTTTTGAGACTCTCAAAAAAGAAAGAGGATCAAAAATTTGAGATGGAGAGAGTAATTGACAAGGAGTCGAGTTAAAATTCTTAAAACGTGAGTGAGAGAACTCATTATTTTCTCAACTAAACTCGATAATTATACAGGTGAAAAAAAAAAACTTGCAGATTGATTTCAATGAAAATTAGTTAATTACTTGGGACATCGAAAAGTTTTGTTTGTTTTGCCCGGCCCTGTCTTCGAGGGCCCCGACCCAGCTACTAACATTTTGGAGAATTGGAGTACTCTAGGCCTTGGGCCTCAGGTTTGTGTCAAGGTCAGGAGTTTCTTCATGGATAAATTATCAGTAGGTCTAGAAAATCAAGACTTAGGACTTTCAAAGTGGATCGGTCCGTAAATTTCCCTTTCTTCATAGTGGAACCATGTTGGGCCGGCCCTCAGTATAGGCCTACCGGGTAGCTAATTAGAGCTCTCCCAGAAAAGCCCAAATTTAGGACCCTAAGTAGTTTTAGCCCAAAAAGGCCTCAAAAACTATAAACCCAACTTACTTTGGGCCAACTAAGTTTAAGTTTTTAAAAGGAGAACTTCCTAGCCAGACCTACCAGAGTGGATTGTGCTCCAATAGGTCCTTGAGCACAATTACTTTCTCACCAGGTCCTATCACACGCACGTGGCTCCTTCCCTCTATTTCAGAATGCAGCGCCACTTTTTTTCTGGCTTGCACATGAGCCTCTTTTCCACAGCTCATGACTCCTCTACTCCATGGACCATCAGACCGCCAACTCAATTTTAGGAACAACATAATATTGGGGGAAAACACGTCTTCACGCGTAACATGACCATTCACTCTTAATTAACACGCTCATCTCAAGATTGTACCAGATATCACTTTGTTGAAAATCTAACACAACAGAATATGTTGGACACTCAAATTACTGATCTAACTCAAACAATAATATATGTGTGCATAGGAGGTAACAAAAAACATACTCCGTAATAAAGATGACAACCCGATGGTTGTACAGAACTCCCAAGGAACAAAAGTATCTTAAAAACCCAACAATATAATTTTTATTATTCACTTTCTTTTTTTTTTACACTTTCTACTACATCTTCTCCATTGATCAAGTCCCCTTTATATAGGACACTAAAATTCAAACATGTATCTTGACACACACACTCTCCAAAATGTATCTCACACACTATAGTGACTCGTTTTGGTTGAAGCTGTGCGATGGTGGACGGCGGTGTTAGTGAGGCAGTGTTAGAAATTGTTTCAAAGGGTTATAGGGTTTTGTTTTGGGTTTTTTGGGCTAGGCCTAGCTCACCTTGGTAGCTTGTATTTCTATTTTGTGCTTATTGTAATATCTGGATTTTTGGCGCGCAGGTATTTAGGACTATGTCCCTTTGGTCTTTTTGGACTTTGTCCCAACTGACTGTACTTTTCAATCTTTGGTTGGAATCTCCTTCCCCTTTTTTCTTTAATAAAATTTTATTTTTCTCGATTATAAAAATTATTAATTCTGCATTATTTTCAACAAATATACCATCTATTCTTATTTGTTATTCCATTATTTTAATTTTTATTGTCCATTATATATATATATTTTTTTTTTGTCAAGCGGAAAATCGTTGTCCATTATATTCATTTCTGATCATCTCGAAACATTTACTCCACTATCTACCATTTAAAAAAGTTAATGGTGCTTCCTTTATCTCTGACACTAAAGTTGCAAAATTTAAGAAAAAAACAGGCATAAATTCTGGGAAACATAAAAATATGTAAAAGCAACATCTACAATTATTTTTTTAGTAAAAAGCATTAAAATGTGCTATTTCCTTGAAACATGTATTCACGCCAAACTATATACTCCCGTACAAAATAAAATGTGACTATAAACTTTACCCTCCCCACACCGCTACATCTCTCTCTCTCTCTCTCCAATGGTGCTTCCATTTCCCGGCCATCTCTCTCCTACCCGTCAAACCCCCAAAAACCCTGACCTCCCTAAACCCCTCAACTCAATTCAAGCCCACTGTTCCTTACACCCTCGTCTATGGCTCCTAATCACCTTTCTCTCCGTCCAAATCTTCGTCCTCTTCGTCACTCGCACTGTCCCCCTACCCGCGTCCCTTTTCCCAGCCACCAAAACCAAGCCATCCGCCGCCGCCGCAAACTGTCCCCTTGGCCGAATCTACGTCTACAACCTCCCTCCGTCGTTCAACAAGGACTTGATCGACACCTGCAACGACTCCGACCCCTGGCACTGGCGCTGCGGCGCCGTCTCGAACGACGGGTTCGGCCCCATCGCGGCGGAACTCGCCCGAGTCGTGCCGGGGAGCGTCGCCCCGGCGTGGTACTGGACCAACCAGTTCGCGCTGGAGATTCTGTTTCACAACCGGCTCTTGAATCACGAGTGTCGGACTTTAGAGCCGGAATCTGCTGCGGCGTTTTACATCCCGTTCTACGCTGGACTCGCGGTGGGGAAGTACTTGTGGGCGAATCATACCATGAGGGACCGTGATTGCGAGTTGGTGATCAGGTGAGTAAGGAACGGACGAGTCCGTCTGACTGCACTATTTACATTTGCATAATTTTTTTTTTTTTTAGTTAATCTCTATCTGTCTCAATTTGTTTGCTTATTATGGAAATTTTTTTATTTCATTGACTCATCAAAATCTTCGATTAAAATTAGTTATATTCTATCTATCTGTCTCAATTTGTTTGCTTATTACTGAAATTTTTCTATTTCATTGACTCATCAAAATCTTTGATTGAAAAGCGTTTGGATTTCCAAGTACACCCTTTAGTTTTTGCTCAATTTTGCCCTAATTATGAAGAATCGCAAACAATTTGTGACAACCCAAAATGAAATCGTGAGCAAAGAAAATGAAACGGAGGAAATAATAATAATTTTCAGTTGAAAACCGCTGGAATTATATGCGTTCGTCGGCCCAACTTGACTAGGAGTTTTGTAGAACATAGCATTACACTTAGGAATATTTTGATCGTATAGGCATGTAATACTAATAGATTTGGTTGTGTTTTTTACAACGTATTTTACTTCCTAAAATGGTTCACATGTTTGTTGTCAGAAGAAACAAAGAATTAAAAAATATCCTTTGCTCTGTTTTTTTTTTTTTTTATTGATTAAAATTTAATTACATTAATTATTATATAACCCTCTGCGTCGGTCCTGCAGGTGGGTCCGGAAACAACCATTTTGGCGGAGATCTAACGGCGCTGATCACTTCATTACGCTGGGTCGGATCACGTGGGATTTCAGGCGGTTGGATGACCCGAGTTATGACTGGGGGTCGAGTCTGCTAAACATGCCGGCGATGAGACGCGTCACCCGCCTCATCGTCGAGCGGGCCCCTCGGGACGACAACGATGTCGGTGTGCCTTACCCCACCGGATTCCACCCCAGCTCGATATCCGACGTCGTCAACTGGCAAGGGTTCGTCAGGAACAGGAACCGCACGAGCCTGTTCTGCTTTGTCGGTGCAGCACGTGCCGATATAAAGGACGACATCAGGGCGGCTTTGATGAGCCAGTGCCGGAACGAGTCGGGCTCGTGCCGGGTCGTGGACTGCGCCAGGGCCGAGTGCGCCAACGGGAGGACGTCGAACCTGGAGACGTTTCTCGACTCGGACTTCTGCTTGCAGCCCAAGGGGGACTCGTACACGAGGCGGTCCGTGTTCGACTGCATGTTGGCCGGCTCGATACCCGTTTTTTTCTGGTTCCGAACCGCCTACACGCAGTACAAGTGGTTTCTGCCGGGCCAACCGGAGAGCTACTCGGTTTTCATCGAGCCACGCGATGTCGTGAATGGGCGGTCGATAAGGAGCATTTTGGAGGGGTACAGCAAGGAAGACGTGAGGAGGATGAGAGAGAAAGTGATCGAGACTATTCCGAGATTTGTGTATGCGAAACCGAGCGAGGGGCTGGGGAGTCGGAGTAGAGACGCTTTCGATATCGCAGTAAACGGGGTGCTGAACCGGTTCAGGGTGGCAAGAGAGAGCAGATCCGGGCGTGGAACCAAAACCCAGGAGGGAAAAGCAAATTCCTCACTCAGTGATTCAAGTTTGGGTAGGATACTCTGAGTCGACTGAGTCGAGCCCTGGTGGGGTGGGTTTACAGCTGAGTCGAGAACGAGTCTGGTTCAATACGAGATTGTGGTCAAAAGAGAGTCAAAAGTGACGTTTAGAGCAAAATCCGCCTAAATTAAAGGGGAGATTTTGCTTGCTTTGGTGGACGGCTTTTGTGGAGGATATTGCGGGGTTCTATCTATTTCCAAGATATTTGAGGAAAGCAACTCGTGTTGATTGGATTTATTCTGGCGTGATTAAGAATTTATCGAAGTAATCCAATAATTGTGCCTGTCATAAGAATTGTCAGAATTTTGTTCATACTCTATGAGATGTGATATTGACATTCCACTTTTAATTTTGTTTTCTCACATGATTAAGATACAAAGTAGAGTGATAGTGGTTGAAACTGGAGTGCGAAATTCAATTCTCATACTTTAAACCTGTGTCACGATTTTCTTGAGAAATTGTTCAATGCCTCTGAACAAGGTTGAGCACGAATCTGGACTATTTTTTGGTATGAGGTTAACACACATAGGGTGGATTCCACACTAATGTATGGTCCAAAATTGTCCGCAACCTTGCCCTTGCCCTAGGGGCCATTGAATTTCATCTCCGGTTTTCTACCCTCTGTGCCTTGACTACTGTTTTTATGGTAAATTTCACTTAGATTGCATGAGAATTTTTTTAATGATAGATAGATACCTCCACGTATGAACATCTCGTAATTTTTATGTGCGTTTCACCAATACCTCAAATCGACAATTTTTTGTCCAAACATGTGATTAAATGAATCAAAAGTGGCTACATCTGAAAATTCACACTTTCTGACTATAAAAAAGAAAATTTATCGACTCTTACTTTTTTTAAGTGAAACAAAATGAATTCCTCATTCATTGGAAGAGCTGTTTTGATATAAAAAAAATGATAAATTTTATTAATGGCTTGCCTGTCCCCAGTGGGGCCCAAACCCAAGACTAACACCCCCCACTAACTCCCGCTGATGTATATCGCTTGACAAAAAAAGAAAGAACTATTTTGGTTTAAAAGGAAATTTATATTACTTTTGAGTCCAACAAATTAAAATTTGTGAGCTATCTATTGTTTATTTTATTATGAAAAAGGGTGACTTGTGAATACAAACCATTTTTTGCTAATTACATGACGTTTTTGGTCGAAGAATTATTGATTTGAGTCATTAAAATGAATATAGAAACCACAACGGGTTTATAGTTAGTTTCCGTACGTGAATGCAGTGGCGACTCCAGGAATATTGTTTCATTGGGTCGAAAACTTTCTCGAGTTTGAATTACATTCAACCAAAGTCTATAATTGTTAATTATAGGTCAATTCAATTTTTACAGGTTTCTTTGAAAAATTCGATTCAAAATTAGCTCTTAACCAGCAAAAATAATAGCTCTCAAATAATATGTTAAATGATTAAAGGCAAATTCTAAAAGGTGCCCCTAGGGCACAAGTTTAGGCACATTTATGGAATATTTAAATATCCATCCTCTTTTTCCATGCTATGTAAGAATTCATCCCCTTCTTTTTTCGTGCTTATGTTTTCATCCTTGCAATATGTAAATTACCTTTATTACCCTTTATTCTATTTTATATACATATATTAAATATACATACATTTACGCATTTATAGAGAGAGAGAGAGAGAGGGACGAATGAAAACTGTTTCCTAAATCTATGGGAAACAGATGGGTTGAATATGGAAGCATCTATGGAATTAGGTGAGATATAACAGGGGAAGAGATGAGGATTTTCAAAATTTCAAATTTCCAACAAAGAAAATCCTAATGATTTTTCATTCCATTTATATTCCACAAAGCAGATGGCCAAAGTCCTGTTCATCATGAATCGTTCCGGTGATTCCACTGTGCAACATGTATCGAATACGTACATGAACATTTCAGCATTATCAATCATTGCAGAATATTGTTAACCATGTTACCTACAAGTTTTGGTGATATATTAATGCTTACTTCCCGACCTTGCCTTCCAATAGGGTTGATAGAAACCCGAAGCGTAGGGCTAAGTCGTCAGTAGCATAATAACCGGAAATCCGGGATCGTTCCCACAGAGAATTCGAATTACAGCTTGATTCGGATTGAAGGTTTTGTAAGTAATGGATTTCGGCGTTTAAGGCGGCCAACTTGGGTTTTGCTTTAAAATGAGATGACTAAAACGAAGACTAGAATTACGCTTGATTAACTTAATGAGGCAAGTCTCGGGGCCTTCTAACCCTTAACAAAGGCCGTTACCGGTTCTCGATTATAACTCAGGCGAGAGTCACGACCGCGCGCTCACGCCCGGAAGATTTTACTTAAAAAGACTACGTTTAATAAATGATGTGATTCCCCGGAGGCGAATCAACTTGTTTTTAATATTTATCGAACACAAAGGAGGCCACTAGGCCTCGATAAGTCACTTGCCAAGACCGCTTGACTAAGCTCCTTACCAAGGGGTTAACACCCCTAGTTTAGACCGCAAATGCAAATTAAGCTATATTCCGGAAAATCATGATTAAAAGCTCGATGGCTCGAGAACCAAATAACAACCCAAGTCCTCGGGAAAGATTATCCCGAGACTTAGCCAAACAACTACTCACACATAGTAAAAAGACTAGAAAATATGCTTAAGAGAGAAAACATGATTAACCGACGAAAACGGAAATAAACTTAAGATTATGAAAGATCTAATCCACAACTACAACATTAATGAACGAGAAAACATTAAACGAGAACAACTTACTAGAGCTCTTAAGGAAATAAACTAGGAAGCTTGGAAGACATCCATGGAGTTCTTGAAGGAAAAAGACTAACCTAAAACTAACTAACTACTAGAGAGAGAGAGAGAGAGAAGTATTAATACAAGAGTTACTCTTTCTCTCATCCAAAATATCCCAAAAATATCCTAAAAGTAGAGAGGAACCCAAAATATCCCAAAAGCAAAAAGGGGAAAAGGTAGCAAATTCGGGCACAAATTACACAGCATGAACCGGTACATGATTTTACCCATACCGGTTCATGGCCTTGAAAAATCTTCCAAAAAACAAGATCTGGACTTCATGAACCGGTACAGCTTTTTTACGTACCGGTTCATGGCTGACAGACAGATTTTTGCGGCAACTTCGCGGGCTCGCTCCGGACACTCCCGAACTTGAATTATGGTGTTCTTTGGACCGTTGGAAAGCTCGTCGAGTCTACTTTCTAACCCAAGTGGTTTGGATCCAATATCATTTGTACATAAAAAGTTATGACAATTCTACCCTCAGCTGGTCGGAAGATGAGTAACTTTGGTAAATTCCTCACTTCTCCTTCGATTCTCTTGACCCTTGGGCGACCCGAGCAACCTCCAAACCACCTCTTCATGACTCATCGGGCACCACAACATGGTGGCACATGGCCTTGAGCACTTGGTTGCATCCGGAGCATTACTTGGCGTTCAAAACCGCCTTATTAGCACGTATTACCTGAAACACACAAAAACACACCTTACGAGCAAAATGGGATAAAAAGGAATAAAAGGGAACGAAACGCTACAAATAATAAGCTAAAAGCCCCCAAGATTATACAATCTTGGGTGCGGATCACGCCCCCCAACTTAAACTTTGCTAGTCCCTTGCAAACTAAAACAAAACATATTTAACTAAGATATGCAACCCTCTCGAGATTTAAAATACAAAAGCTATGCTCAACCACTACGACTAGGTAAGAGTCCAAAACACCCCTTCAAATTCGATCACGTGCAATCCACACATAAACATGCCATGAACTAGGATGAACAAACTATGCCATATTAGAGTAGTCAAGCATGCATGCACCACAACGAGTTTCGACTCCAAAACTCATAAGGATAAACTCTTATTCGACTTTTCACACAGTGAGATACAAGAAACATCCCATAACAAGCGCTAGCGAGTAAATGCAATAGCCAGAGACAAAAAGCTACGCATGCTATCAAAAGAGCGCTTAGAACGAAAGAAAAACTAATTATTGACAAGTATGGAAGGACTAGGAATATCACAACTTAAGTAATATAGATATCGTCCATGCATCAAACGGAGTTAATTAGCGTACTAAAGATCAACGGAGGACTTTATTAGCTTATAGTGACCTTGGATACAAAGAGAAAGGGACAACAAAATGTAGTGGCCATATACATGCATGGTTCATCTACCCTTGGCCACTACCGACCCTAAACTACCCAAGGCATGGCCACATATCAGCCAAACACCAAACAAAGTTACGAAAAATAAAGAAAAACTACTACCACCGACTCCACCACACGTAGTCAACATCCTCATCCGGCTCCTCTTGGTATTGAGCATCAAGCTCCCCCTTTCCATCGGACTCTTTTTCATCTGGAATATAAGCTAGCCCGGAGGTCTAATCAATCCTCTCCTCATTGTATTCAACCCTCTTTCGAATATGCTTTTGCTCTTTATAGCATTTCTTTGATCTTCTTTGAGTAATAGGGTCATTTGAATTGAGATTTGTAGTAAGAGAGATTGAGAGACCAATTTTGAGGGCTTTGGAGAGGGAGATGAGAATTTGGATCTTTAGCTTTTGTAGTGGGAGAGGAGAGATAAGGAATCACATAACATTCTTCTCCTTTTTGCATTCCAACCACTTCAATCACATTCACACCACCCCCAAACCTCCTTGAAACATTGAAAACTATAGACACACAACCCTCCAAACATCCGGTTACCTAGGTTTGAACAATGGAAGAGACTCGGACTATGGTTCAAAATAAAGACGAGGTGACTCTTATGTGGTTTAATCAAACAAAAATGCCTTGAATCATTTCCTTAGTACGCTAACAACTCCAACAAGATGCATGAAAGATATATACACTACTCAAGCATGAACAAAAGATATTATTTACGCAAGTGCGAGAAATGAAAGCAAGAAGCATGGGATGCTTAAAAAATGAATCTCCACTCTAGCGATGCACAACACTTGACTTAACTTTTAGGCTCAACTCGTTCATCAAAATTCATGTATATGCATGTGACATGGATTCAAACATGCAACCGAATTCGACGGGATACACGACTCTTGCCATATTGACACAATTGAGCATAATTAAAGTATCTAGCATGAGAAAACACTACTAATAAGGGAAGATTGCACACAAAATTTGAAAATTTTACCAATGAGACAAGTCTCATGAACATATATATAACATATATATCCCTCCCCCCAACTTAAACGAAGCTATGTCCTCATAGCATAAAGAACAACAGTATTGAGAGGAAAGAACAAAAGATTGTACCTCTGGGGGAATGTCAACCCCCGTATACCTCGACCAAGTTGGAGGCTTTCTTGTCATTGCTTCCCTTCGTCATTGGAACTGCTTCCAAGGCTTCACTCATTCGGCTCCTCCATCGGAACCACAGCTAGTCACACAAAGTCATCGCCGGAGCTTTCTTGGTCTTACAACCGCGACACATAGCCGCACCCATGCTTAGGGCTCATGAATGCCTCACTCACTCTAGCTTTTAGACCTAAACCACCAAGGCTGGTGTGGTAGCATGCTTACCCTGCAAAAGACTTAAGAACCAACTACCTACTAAGAAGCAAATGATATTAGAACCACCCAGCTCGTGTTATCCGGGCTCAAAAGTAACCGAAAGTAAAACACAACCAAATCTTCACGTGATTACACGAGTACTACTTTTCTCCCCATTTCCCAAGCAAGAAACGGGTGGCTATACCGGACCATCAAAAGAGAAAAAGAAAAGAGAAAGAGAAAAAGAAAGAGTTTATGTACGGTTAGCCAAACGCGGGCTCCGAACATTGAACATGCCAATTAGAGCTAATAAAATGAACATAGCACTCCACTCCACACTTTGCTTCAAAAATTGAATCCGACCATTCCACAAGAAAAGATATGTAGAGTAAAGCATATGCCGAAGTCCTTTGCGAAATTTAAGCTCCACCAAGTGTACAGCCCATACTAGATCAATGTTCAAAGTGTTGGCAAAATCCACAAGATAGGGATGAGAAACTAAATTAAATTTATCAACACCAAGAAAATCAACCCGTTCCACATTTAAAAACTCTTGCGAAAGTAAAAACTCATTATGAGGGGGGACACCATCGAGAGCCGAGAGTATTGGATGGTTCAAAACTTCCAAGGATGGTATCTCCTCAAAGGAAAGAGACAAACTCTCAGGTCTATTCACATTCTTTCCATCCTGCTCATTCAGCAGAGCATATAAGAAGTCTACCTCCGCATTCGTTTCCTCAACAATGAGAAATTTCTCCCCCGGATCGTCACACAGAGAGGGATCCAAAGGGGGAGAACACTGGACATCAGGCTCAACATCTGGCTCATCACTCCATGCAAACTCTGAGAAGCTGTCACAATCTAAACTAACATTTTCAACAAAGCTATGTGGCTCAATTCCCTCATCCATGGCATTTGTGTTGGACTCTTGACAATGGTTAACAAAAAACCTAGATTGTAAAATTCCGGCCAAACGATCAAAGAAATCTAAGGCTTGAGCGGGATCTTTTTCAAAAAGTTTGCCATCGCACATCTTGTCTAAAAATCGTTGACTCGTTGGAAAAAGTCCATCATAAAAATAGTTAACAATTTGAAAATCTTCAAAGCCATGATTCGGGACCGCAATGAGTAAGTCCTTGTATCGTTCCCAACATGCATAAAATGACTCATTCACTCTTTCAGCAAAAGTTTGAATTTGGTTTCTGAGATCAAGCCAATTGGAAATGGTCATACGACTTTTAAAAATATTGGCATCATGAGTGGCTATGCAAGGGGGTGTGAAAATTTGATTCGAACAAAGGTACTCCCGCAAAGTCTTGGGGCGTGTGATAATTAGAGTGGGACAAAGGTAGTCCCGCAAAGTCTTGGATAAGCATGATCGGGATAAGAGTATTCCCACATAGGCATGGGGGCTATTTCCCCATTTGCCGCCTCCATTCTACTAGATAGATAAGACATAAAGTAAATAGGCTGGAGGGGCTAGGCCGCCACCTCTCTCAAAACAGTTCCATGGGGTTATGCCACCACCACGTTATATAGACAATAAAAAGAAAAAGACAATCGATACTTAAACTAGCTTCGTTACACCTCAAGTCGAATTGGTGGCTCAGTTAGAGGTATCCGCTAGAACAAGTATAAATTGCACAAAGTAAGATGAAACGGGATACTTACAGTGGTTTGTCGAACCTCAAAATAAGCTATATAAAGAAATCCCCGGCAACGGTGCCAAAAATACTTACTTCCCGACCTTGCCTTCCAATAAGGTTGATAGAAACCCGAAGCGTAGGGCTAAGTCGTCAGTAGCATAATAACCGGAAGTCCGGGATCGTTCCCACAGAGAATTCGAATTACAGCTTGATTCGGATTGAAGGTTTTGTAAGTAATGGATTTCGGCGTTTAAGGCGGCCAACTTGGGTTTTGCTTTAAAATGAGACGACTAAAACGAAGACTAGAATTACGCTTGATTAACTTAATGAGGCAAGTCTCGTGGTCTTCTAACCCTTAACAAAGGCCGTTACCGGTTCTCGATTATAACTCAGGCGAGAGTCACGACCGCGCGCTCACGCCCGGAAGATTTTACTTAAAAAGACTACGTTTAATAAATGATGTGATTCCCCGGAGGTGAACCAACTTGTTTTTAATGTTTATCGAACACAAAGGAGGTCACTAGGCCTCGATAAGTCACTTGCCAAGACCGCTTGACTAAGCTCCTTACCAAGGGGTTAACACCCCTAGTTTAGACCGCAAATGCAAATTAAGCTCTATTCCGGAAAATCATGATTAAAAGCTCGATGGCTCGAGAACCAAATAACAACCCAAGTCCTCGGGAAAGATTATCCCGAGACTTAGCCAAACAACTACTCACACATAGTAAAAAGACTAGAAAACATGCTTAAGAGAGAAAACATGATTAACCGACGAAAACGAAAATAAACTTAAGATTATGAAAGATCTAATCCACGACTACAACATTAATGAACGAGAAAACATTAAACGAGAACAACTTACTAGAGCTCTTAAGGAAATAAACTAGGAAGCTTGGAAGACATCCATGGAGTTCTTGAAGGAAAAAGACTAACCTAAAACTAACTAACTACTAGAGAGAGAGAGAGAGAGAGAGAGAGAGAGAGAGAAGTATTAATACAAGAGTTACTCTTTCTCTCATCCAAAATATCCCAAAAATATCCTAAAATTAGAGAGGAACCCAAAATATCCCAAAAGCAAAAAGGGAAAAAGGTAGCAAATTCGGGCACAAATTACACAGCATGAACCGGTACATGATTTTACCCGTACCGGTTCATGGCCTTGAAAAATCTTCCAAAAAACAAGATCTGGACTTCATGAACCGGTACAGATTTTTCCCGTACCGGTTCATGGCTGACAGACAGATTTTTGCGGCAACTTCACGGGCTCGCTCCGGACACTCCCGAACTCGAATTATGGCGTTCTTTGGACCGTTGGAAAGCTCGTCGAGTCTACTTTCTAACCCAAGTGGTTTGGATCCAATATCATTTGTACATAAAAAGTTATGACAATTCTACCCTCAGCTGGTCGGAGATGAGTAGCTTTGGTAAATTCCTCACTTCTCCTTCGATTCTCTTGACCCTTGGGCGACCCGAGCAACCTCCAAACCACCTCTTCATGACTCCTCGGGCACCACAACATGGTGGCACATGGCCTTGAGCACTTGGTTGCATCCGGAGCATTACTTGGCGTTCAAAACCGCCTTATTAGCACGTATTACCTGAAACACACAAAAACACACCTTACGAGCAAAATGGGATAAAAAGGAATAAAAGGGAACGAAATGCTACAAATAATAAGCAAAAAGCCCCCAAGATTATACAATCTTGGTTAATCTTGGATGCGGATCAATTAACCATGAAACGTGATGTCAAAACATGGTCCTGAGCCAAGCATATTTCATAATCAGTTGCCCATATCTCAAATGCCCACAATCAAATTAATACATTCTTGTGCTCCTCACTCAAATTCAACTCATCAATCAATGTCTTTATGCCATTTAGGCTTGCACGATACACTGTCTCGCGTATTTCTCTCTCATTTACATCTCGATGTTTCCTCGAACGAGGATGTTTGGCCTTAATTCCTCGCGCTACATTCACAGATCTTGTGCGTTTTTGCGCGGACTCTTGCACATCAAGTCGATGATGTTTGCCCTTAATCCCGTGTGCTACACTCCCAAATCTTGAGCGAACCTTCAAGGACCCTTCCACATCATGATTTTCTTGTGGTCTCGTACCTTTTATCTTCAAAGGTGGCGTATCTTCAACTAGTGCATCATCTAAATCCACTTCTCTTCGTTTCAACCTAGCTCCCCCTTCCACATTACTAGGCGTAACTCCTGAAATAATGATGGACAATCCATTAAATGGTTAAATTACCATGGTACTACATGGTTACATTACCATAACGATTACAACGTTACATTACCATTCCTAATCTATGAAGTAAATCTTTTACAACACCACCAACCCACATGAACATGAACATGAAAAAGTTCAACAAGAAAAACCCTGTGAATGTCAGCAAAACCCTGAAATTTGTTGCAGCAAAAGTAGGATCTAGCAAACACAGTAATGCAACTGGTGGAGTTGAGTTTATATCTGCTGTAGACCTATTTTACTACAGTGACCATACTTGATCAGCCATTCTCACATCATACAGTGACCATACTTGATCGGCCATTCTCACATCATGCTTATGCAATGAAAGCTATGCTACGCTAGTGAAAATGAATACAATACCCAAATCATTTTATGCAGTTCCCAATTTCAATCTGAACTCTTGGATCTTAGGTTCTTATACATTCTTACCCGGTACTTTTTCCGAACAACAAAGATTCAGAAGTAGAAAAGAAAATCTCCCTTACAACGGTAAACAGCACATAAACTCACAAAATTTATGTCACTTGCTCTTTTGTCAAATGACAAATGATTTTAGGAAAAAAAAAAATGGAGTCATCTTCAATTAAGTGGAGAACATGATCAATTGACCACATATTTGCTTCTTTTTTTTTTCATTGTTCAGGTTGGCCAACCAGAAATGAAAAAGTCATGGCTAAATTTCCACAAAAAAAAGAGTTACTCAAACCGTTACATGGTTCAATGGTTAAATTATCATGACGTTACATGGTTAGGTTACCATGACGATTACAACGTTACATTACCGTTCCTAATCTAGCTTCGAACCGAGGTAAAAAAACATGACATAAACAATATAGCATTCGGAATCGATTCTTTAGGAAGATAACATGATAAGTTGACCACATCAATGAATCCTTGTTTACTTCATTGTTCAATTTGGCCAGCCAGACAATAAAAAGTCATTTCTTTCATGTATCTTGTTTCACGGAAAATGGCTAAATTACCATAACAAACAAAAAATGTCATACTCAAACCTTTACATGGATAAATGGTTAAATTATCACAACGATACATGGTAACATTACCATGACGATTACAACATTACAGTACTGTTCCTAATCTAGCTTCGAATCCAGCTTAAAAAGACCTGACATAAACAATATAACATTGAAATCATGGATGTAACACGCACACTAAAGGAATCAATTTTTTTAGGAAAACATCACATATATACTTCATGAGGTAAATCATGAAATTATAAATATCGGCTTCAATCTTAACCAATCTTAATTAGGAACGCGAAATCGTGAATTGATGAAAATCTAGTTCAATCTCACTGAACCCAGCCAATTACCCCACTGAATCATGACTTATTGTGACACACAGTAGCAAATTTAGCACAATGGACATAAACAAATCAGTTTTGTAAGCGTAACCTAGGTCCAACCGGCAAATCCAAACCAAAAAATCGAAGAAGCTAAGGGGGTTTAAGGGATAGACTTACGAAATCTGGCCATGTCGATTTCGTCACCTTCTTCTCCACCGGATTCTTCAACCACGTACGACTTGATTGATTTTTGGCGTTGCGAAGTTTTTCGGTAAAAACCCCATTCGGAAAGGACGGGGGAATGCATTCACCGTTGCTCGGCGCCGGTATTCCAAAAATTGGACGACGGATGGGATTGGGTTCTCCGACTGGTTTGGGTTTATACCGACTAGGGTTTTTCGAAAATTTTGAGCTCCAAAATGGAATGGATTGTTTCCGTTTAGGATGGATATGGGCGATTGATATCAACAACGAGAATCACGGGATGAGGACGCTAGGATTTCGCAGAACTGCTTGCCAAAGGAATCGGGATTATCGAGAGGACGAATGGGTTTAGGATTTCGTCCCCAATTTCACGTCTCTATATATATAATATATATATATATAACAGAGAAAACAACAATAAAAGGGCAAAAAGGGTATTAAAACTAGTAGGAGGATGAAATCATAAATAGCTAAGAATGGGAGGATGAAATCTTAAGTCTGTTAGGCTTGGAGGACGAATAATTAAGCATCTCGCACATTAATTGCACTTTGTTATACCCATCCCAAGATTGATTAATTAACCACATTGAAAATACAAATCATTTCATCAAAAGAAGTTCAAGAGTATTTTGAATGACAAAAATGACCATGACTCTTTATCTTTCTCTATATTTAAAATAAAATTAAAAAAGTAAAAAGAGGAAAAATGGGAAATTGGAACCCGCCACTTTTATTTTTTCTGAGACTTCAACTAAGCACTTCATATGCTTGCTCTCAAAGAAGACCAATTCTACCGTTTCACCTGAGGTATGAATTTTTTCTTCATCTCCATAGATTTTTTAGAGTTACATGGAAAGATTTTTTCCCGTACTATTTTCACTAGATGAAGTTTTTTTTTTTATAACTATGTTTAATAGATAACGGTCTTTCAATACGTAGGACGGTAGGAGAATGGATGATGAATATCTAGAACATGAGTTAAACCAAATTAAAAGAAGAAATAATTTTGACTTGAATGAGCTTCCTCAAGATGATGATAATATTGAGTCCGGTGATAGTGTCAAAACAAGAAACAATTTAGTGGAAAATGGCTTTCAACCTTTTCCAGGACAATGTTTTCTCAGTGAAGAAGAGGCCTTCAATTTTCATTTTTGGTATCGTGTTTTGTATAGTTGTTGTGCTACTGTAATTTTTTTTTTCCTTTTCTTTTGGACTTTGAAAGTCAAGACTCATGAGTTAATTTAATTGTTTGTTGTAGTACAATCCAATTGTTTGATTTTCCGCATATATTATGAAAAATTGTTTTATTTCTTTTTTTTCTCTTTCGAGATACACTAAGGATGGAGTGCTAGTACAGATAGTGATTGCCCACTAGAATTGAAATTTTCATGTTTTCATAGAGGAAAATAAATTAAAAAACCTTTGAAGTACTAGAAGTGAACGAGCAGATATTAAAATACATTTCATTAGGTCTCATCTAACTAATGAGGGTAAGATTGTCATTAGAAAAAAGTAATATACACATTTATGGCTAGTTTAGAAAATAGTGGTGAAGCTTTATGATTTGTGAGTATCTGTTTACACCCGTTTTTGGCACCCAGTCCTGGACTAGCGCTGGAGGGCCATTTAATTGAAATTCAATTTAATTGGGCCATGAATGGAGATGTTTGGGTTTTAAATTAACGGGCCAAGACGGCGTAGAGCGGGCCCGGTTAATTTTTGTCTAATTTGACAATGGGTTTAAAGTCTAATCGGGCCTAATTAATTTTAGTGCAACCCAATAATGGACGTGAGTTCATTTGGGCTTTGATTTTTCTAAGTTTAATTTATTAAGCCCGAAGCCCACGGTCACTGGTGAGCAATTCCAGAATGTTCTTATTATTGGAGATGAATTCGTGGGTGGTTATGGGTTTAATGGCCATTTGATTAATCAAAATGGCCCACTACCGTTGATTCCCCACGAAAAATGGGAGTAATGGGACCCATTATTCTTGTTTACTACCCATGACCGAGAAATGTTGAGAAGTCATTTGGCTTCATTGCATTTTTTGGACACGTGGCAACCCACAAGGAAAACGTTGGCCCATGATCTCAAGGTTATGCAGTAAAAGGAAAATGGGCAGTTGGAGTATTTGCCCATGATCTTCTGTAACTCCCAAGAACCGCCAACAAATTTGTGTATGGGACACTTGTCATCACCAAATGAAGGCTGGAAATTCTCTTGCATGCAAACCCATGGCCTATAAATACTAGAAGACAAGAAGGAAAAAGGGTTCCCACACCAATCAAGCTCAACGCTTAAACCAAAGTCTTCCCAGCGAAGCAATTATCTCTATTTTCTCACCTTCACTCAATTACTTCACCAAGTAATTCGAGTTTCTATCTCTCTTGTACCCCAACTTTATTATTACGAAACATAATAAAGTTATTCATATCTCTCTTCGCCCCTTACTTTATTATTACGATATAGTAAAGTAATTCTACGACATGCTCTTCTTTTTCTCACACGGTTGGGAAATTCTAAGTCCACTTCGTTGTGGCAAATCACGAACCTCTTTGTGGCCTCACCCTTTGGGTCACACGCAGTCGCATTACATACGAAGTCAGATCGAGGCGCTCACGCCTTTCATACGTTGGACGACGACAAGTCCTGGCACGCCCGCGCTCATACCGCACACGCCATTGATTTTCCGCTCACGCCTATGCGGCGGAAAAGTGGGAAACAGTATCCATAAACACAACTCATATATCTAAGTATATTTATTGCACCTAAACTATTGCCCCCAGGGCACCTATTAGCTGGACCGATGATTAAATTGGTTTCAAACAAATAGATAGGAAAACAATATCGATCTTAAGGTCTCAGGTCCGAAACCTCATAAATATTATATATCAACTCTTATGGATCAGTCTATGCAGATTACAGGGCATGACCTTAACTTTAATCAAGCTCCGTGCTAGTAAACGTTGAGATTGAGTTCCCAGAAATTAACAAGGTGTGTATAACCGTGCACGAATACTTTGAGTAATACTCCATCTCTAAGCAGTGGCGGACCCAGAAATTTTATATACTTGGGGCACCTATTATTCACAATCTTAAAAAATATTTCTCTACATGTATACCACTAAATTATCGTTTAACCATTAAATATTGATCACTCATTCTATTCCGCAACCGATTTTTCACAATATTTATGCTAAAAATACTCTTTCAACTGTCGTGGTGGCAACCGTAAGATTAATGCCAAAGTCAAGAGCAAGTAAACTAAAAAGATATAATAATTTAATTTTCATAATATTATGGATTGGGAGGAAAATAAAAAGAGATAGAACCAAAATGGAGAAATAAAAGAAAGAGGTAGAACAAAAATAAAAAAAAATAAGGAAGAGAGGTAGAACGAAAATGAAGAAATAAATGAAAGAGTTAGAACAAAAATGAAAAAATAAAGAAAAACAAGGAATAGAGGGTCCTGAAAATTGAACTCAAGCCCTTAAAACTTTTCACAATTTGTGATGACCACTGCACCATGCTAATGGTTTGTAATGGTATAGGAGACTTTTTTGTATTTATATCTAAATTTTGCTTACTATTCTTGATCCAAACCGATCATTCTTTAAATTGCAATTTTTACAGTATTTGTATAAAGTATTTTTTTTGGCATACTCTTAAGTACATAATCGTACCACATTAGTCTTTTTTTTTTAAATGTGTTCAAATAAGTCAAGTAAAAATTTAATGTCCACACGCATCACGTACCTTTTCAATTAGTGAAAAACATTACAAATCTTGTGAGAATTTAAGCCATAATAAAGAGAGAGAGAGAGAGAGAGAGAGAGAGAGAGAGAGAGAGCAATTAAATAGTAGTAGGATAACATTGAAAAAAAGGTGGGAAGGGGGCCTCGAACCCCAATTTCTCATTCTTTATATGTTACACGGTTTCCACTCGGCCAAAGCAGTATTCAGTGTTAACTTCTACAGATATATTACATTTAACCTATCTATGAATAATTTATTTTTTTTTTGGGATTCTTCGAAAAACCCTGGGGGCACGTGCCCCAACTTGGGTCCGCCCCTGTCTCTAAGTACCTTTCAATTTACATATAAGCTAGGATGGGGTCATCAACCAATTTTTTTTTTGTGTCATTTCTTGACCAACATAAATGTATTGCACAATATTAGTAGTATTTCCATCTCTTCTCATGGGGTCAGCCGACCCCACTATGTTGGCTATGGCGTTGCCTGTGCGTGAATGGAATATTTGTAGGAATGGCAACTGGGCGGGGCGGGTTTTTGCATACCCGACCCCGACCCGAAAATCATTACCCGCCCCCGGCCCCGACCGGGTTTTTTTGGAGTACCCCCGTTCCCGCCCCGATCAGGGGAACGGGTTTACCCGCCCCACCCCGTAAAAATTAAAAAAATTAAAGAATAAGTAAAAAAGTAAAAAAAAATGTTGAATAAGAATAAAAATTATCTAAAAAATAAAACTTTTGAAATTATTTTTGTGTCTTTTGGTATTGCGATTTTATCTAAACTTTTAATTGCAATCAATATTTTAGATTCTTTATTCCATTTCTTTATGTGTAGAATTTATTATAAATATTTGAAGAAAACTTTTTAGAAGATCCACTAAACACCAACAAATATCAATTTTTATTTCTTTTTTTAAATTTAATTAGTCTACTTGACAGTAAAGAGACATTGTTTTTTGGATTAATGCTAAAAAAATGAAAGGACATGTATTTATACACACACGCCGGGTCGGGGTCGGGTAATCTCGGGGCGGGGTCGGGGCACTTTCGCCCCGAACCCGGGCGGGTTTGAAATTTTTTACCCTGACCCGATACCCGAAAATGGGGTGGAAAACCCGCCCCGTTCGGGGCGGGGCGGGTTCGGGTATGATTGCCATCCCTAAATATTTGTCACAAAGGAAAACCCAAAGGGAGGGTGTAAGTGAATTTTACCCCATCTTTTTTAATGCAGAAATGCTACTGGTACAACAAGTACAACGCACTTTTGGGTCCGTCTCGGATCCAACAAAGATAATCGGAGCCGCTCATTTTGTTCAAAATATTTTTATTGGGGTCTCCGTAAAAAATCAGCTCCATCCGATATCATTAAGGGCGTTTACAAAACGTCCAATTTCGCTTCAAAATTTAGGCTAGCAATTTAGCAAATATGGACATTTCATAAACGCCCTTCACGATATCGGATGGATCTGATTTTTTACAAGGACCTTAAGAAAAATATTTTGAACAAAATGAGTGGATTCCGATTATCTTTGTTAGACCCGAGAAGGGACCAAAAGCCCGCTGTACAAGCTGTCTGTACAGTAGCACAGTTCTTTTTAATGCAAGGGCCATAATAGCGGGAAAAAACTAACCATAGTACAAAAGCAACAGAGATATGGAGGCCACCTCTTCTTTTTTAGTGAGTGAAATATGAGAGAGACTGCAGTAACTAATTTGAGAGCTAGCTCGAGACACCATGAATGAAAGAGAAGAGATGCATCCTGCCTGTACGTACGAGCGATTTTGTTGAAAATTCCCTATACACAGTCCGGGCCTACGGAAAAGAAGTTCAATCGTTTTCACTCCACTTTAAAGATGGGCAAAATAAATGTAGCCAGCAACGCACAAATCCTTGGTGAAAGATGGCACGCGCGGCACAGCCAGCAAATGGACAAGTTATTGTTTTTACAGTGAACAGCTGATGTGGGCTCGCCACAGGAAGAAATCACGAGATTCATGTCCGATTCAGTCTTGTTAAAAAGTCTTTTTGACACCGTAGATCTCTATTCCAGCAAACAAAACATCCCACGAGATTTGCTCCACCTATGCATTAAATTTTACTACATGTACACCCCTTTATCTATCGAAACCGTTGCTCTCGAGTAGTTTTGGCCGCTGACCGGTCTAGTAGCTCTCTCTCTCCGATTTGTCTCTTATCACTTGCGTTCTCCGACAACTTTTGAGAGGGTAAGTGACAGCCGTCTGGCGATCGGAGATTTAACGAATAGAGCAACGATCTGGCTATGGTTCTTGTTTTTGGTTTATTGATTTTTAGGGAGGTAAAAATAATAATTTTCCCAGTCATTTTTTAAAAAAATCTTTTTGTTTGCCAAAAATTGGGTATGGATCTTGTGATTTTTATTTGTTTTGTTCGGTTTGGTAGTTGAAAATGGGGAGGGAAAGCTGACGTGGAAGAAATGGCATGGGCCATTTTCAACCAAATTTGTCTGGAAAAATGGCTTCGCCCAAATTTGGCAGGTGAAATGGCTCCCCGTTGGAATAGGTGATTGGAGGGGGTGAAAATGGGAGGGGAGCCAAAAAAAAAATTGGTATGACATCCACTTTGGCAAGGCGTTGGAGATGCTCTTAGATGCCAAACGAATGGGATATGAATAACCTTATATGATCTGTACACTTGTCATACATTTAGTGCAGTAAATTTGTTGTCAAAAATTTTTAGGGAAGGGGGAAGTAAAGAAAATGAAAGGTATTTTTCTACTTGTGTCCATTAGATTAAAAAAATTGTGAAAAAATTAAAAAGCACTAGGTTAATTGTATAAGAAACTAAAACAAGATACCTTGCAAATTCTTGTGTTTTTTGTAGAATGAGTTTCGAGAAAAAACTAATCCTAGTGGGAAAGTTAGAAATGTGATTCTCACGTACTTAACCCCACCCGTACTTTTCCTTTCTTTACAACTGAACAGCCTTATGGTTTTGCTTTTCGGCATTTCCACCTCTTTCCTTTTCTCTACTGACTCAATCTCCAAACGTAGCATCGTGGATATGCTTCGGATCACATTTGCCTCACAATTGTATGTTAGAATCCCTAAATAGGAGTAGAGAAATTGAATGTTTATGTTCAAAAACTGCAATATGAATGCAACTTCCCATTCACCATCCTCTTCCCAATGATTGTTTACAAAAGGGTGCAACATGAAAAGGAATATGCACATAGGCAAGCATGCAAACCTGCCGAGGGTGGGGAAAAATAGAAGTGGCCTCACTACAAAAATTAAACTAAGAATATTTATTGACCAAAAAATAAGTACAAAAACTTTTTCCTTATAGTATGTTTTCCCTTTTCCGTCTTTGGTAGAAGAATAACCATAGTATGCGGAGAGTTTCTGCTCAACAAGAACGAAGATACGCTACATCATTTAATAACTCATAGTATTGATTCCAATTGCTTCAGTTCTGGGTCCAAATTCCCGGGAGTTGTATCCTCTTCCGGTACCCTATATGCATCAGCAATAGCCTTACCTTTGTCTAGCACATCAGAAGGAACGGTTTTGAGGAGGCTGTGGAAGGAAATGTATCTAACTTTCAGCTATGGTAACAATGCGAGGGTGATCAAAAAATACGAAACAATATAGAAGAGAGGTACTTTCATAAAAAAAATGATTCACAGAGGAGAGGTACAGAATACGATTGTGAAGTGTAGAAGAGGGGTTGTATTTATTAAACATGTGAAGACATAGCTATCTTTTTGATCGGGGAGACAAAGCTATTGAATACTGATCCTTCTTCCTCCTTATTGTCGTTCTATTCAGGGCAGCGCAAGCTGTGCTCTATCCAAGTTTCGACTTTTCATTCAATGTATTTAAGCAAAAACTGAAGCCCAATAATTTTCTGTGTAACAATTACTATTCCAGGGTTTACATATCCTCATAATTGTTGTCATAATTAAAATCAACGAGGATTTATTATTGAAAAGAATTCATATAGATGAGTTGTAAATCAATTTGTATTTCCTCATGCCAGTAGGAAAACAAAAATGGGGATTAAAAATGTACATCCTTGTAATTGAAATGTAGATCGTTACCTGTCCAATGCACCAACAGCAACACCAATCTGTGCCTTCATAGATTTGACTGAGGCTCCTGGATCATTCCTTGATGCATTCAGGAGCAAAGAATCAAGTTCTTCTAAGGCTCTGAAAAAAGAAATGTGGTAATGATAGTTGGCTTACTGATCAAAATAAATAAATAAATGATAGTTGGCTTGACAACAATGTCAGTAGGTCATACTACAAATGTTCAGAACGATTGGTTATGGGAGTTGAGTTGGTTAAAACCTAAGTAGCAGCTACACGGACATTGGACATGACAGGTTGGGGATGATTTAAAGAGAGATTATTAATGTTTTACATCTTGTACTGGATATTTAAACAAAAATTATGATAGATAAAAATTTAAGGCTCTAATTATAACACGAACACCATATTGCTTTTATTTGTCATACACTTTACTCTGATTCATCATTGTATTATCTAGAAAGTTTTCAAACAAATAAGAGTTTAATCAATGCATATGTCATCATAATCTATCTACGACTATCAATCATACAGAAGAAGACTTCCGCAACATTCCTGCTTGTTTGACACCCCCAACGGCAAGTGTCCCTAGAGTGTCCTAGTGTGCTCCGAGCGTGTCTCACTGTGTCCAAATAAATAACAAACGAAAATAATGTAAACTTCTAATTAGAATGTCGAAAACATGTCAAAAGAGTATCCAGAGAGTGGCAATGTCAAAAAGTGTCTGACATAGGTATGTTTTTGGGAAGGTGTAGATGCTTCACAGTTCAAAGCTGTATTGAAAACTAAAACTTAAAGTACTTGCGTAAAAGATTTTTCAAAATCCACGAAATCCATCAAGTGCATCCAACGTTATGGGTGATGACATTTAACCTAGCTATTGGCTAAAATAGTACCTTATGCATTGATCAACACTCTGGAAAGCAGTTTTTCCATTACCACTGTCAGATGCATATTGTGCTACCTGTAATTCAAAGTTCGAAGAATTACAATGACAACAAATCTGAAGTTGCCAAAAAGGAAATGTTGGTAAGCCTGAACAATGGTGATTTAAGTAGTCTATTTCCATGTAGGTTCCAACTTGACACCAAACATGAATAATGCGGTTTGGTACCTACTAAATTAGAGAAAGATTAGCTGTTTGTGGCACTGAAAACTCACCACTAGGAAAGAATCCTGACCTTTGAACCATTAAACAGGAAATTCTGAGCTCAAATTCTGGTGGACTGAAATACTCCTCACACCAAATGAAAAAGAACTAAGGTCTTGTTTGTTTATCACTGGTTACATTCCCCTCCATAATACTCAGGAGCTTACCCAAACCAAGGAGGAGCACTGGCATACATCGAACAGTACTGCTCGCAGTAGGCATAGCAGTTTGTCTTCCTTTTCATTCTTGTACCGTTAAGGTATCACAAGATTAGAAAACATCAAGTGTCTTTTCCTACGCAAAGGTTGTCCTTTCCAGAATGAAAAATATTCCAACTTCTTAATGCAAGCATCATTGTAGCTCAAATACCAAGTTTCAGGCTATGTTTTGAAAACCAGACCGATGAGCAAACCGAAAAAGGGACCGGATAGAAGGGTCACCGGTTCAACGCGATCGAACCATGACGTCACAATTATGTAACAAATAGTAATAATATAAAAATTACTAAAACTAAACTAGAAAAAGAATATATGCATGAGAAATGTTTGAAATGCATATAGCCCTCATTATTTTGGAGTGAACGAGGAGGGATTGAAGTATTTCTTCAAGAAAGGCAAGTGCTACTCTTTCAGTGAATCCCAAATCGGTTGGGAGTAAAAAGTGGAGGCAAACCTAGCAGCCATAAAACCATAACACAGCAATCCATCATTTTGGAGGCTACCTGTAAAGCTGCGCTGCCGTGCCATGGGTCCCAAGAAGGCACGGACAGTTGGTCAACATTTGTCAGCTCAAGCACCAAAGCAGAATTAATAAATTCGATTCCAATTAGTTAAATTTTTACAGCTACTGGTTCGGTTGGCCCGTGAACGTTTCACACGGGTTGCTGGGTCGAACGCTTCTTTTGAGTGGTTTTCATAATAGAAGATGGTTCTTAAATTTTAGTGATTCTCAGTCTGGTTAATTCAGACCATAGCATGGTCAACGATTCAACCAGTCAAACTAGCTAGTCTGGCCCCTTTTTTTATTTTTGAACATTGGTTCTAGCCAGGATCATGATTTTCGGCATAATTTCTTGTGTCAACCCAAGTTCCCTGAATCAAACCTCGTTTTGCTTGGTAAAATGATGATTTTTTTTGAAATAATCAAATAGTCTTGTAACCCATATACACCAACAGTTATCAAAAGAACTGATGTATCAAGTGAAAGATAATGCTCAAAACTTTAATCTTCTCTGCACAAGAATAAAACTTTGTTCTCAGAAACCAAAGGTTTTAAAGGTTCTCGACCATCTAAAATTGATGAGCTTAATCAGCTGAAGTGAAAAGAGATTTTGCCATAATATATCATAACGAGAAACTGAGCCGATTCTATTTACAGCAAAACATGAGAAACCATTCCGATGAAACGTCAACTTACTGCCCGAATATTAATGCGCAGAGATGCTGCAGGGCCAGAACGCAATAAATTCCGACATGAAGTATATTGAGGTTGATCAACTTCCAGCGTTTTTCCTGAATTATAAAGGAAAAAATCATGCATAAATATCAATACCCCCTGTCTTTTCTCCTAGAAATCTTAAGCACACATGCATTCCCTACTTGTAATGCACAAGAAAAAATAAAAAGCAAAGGCATCTCAACATGTCCCCCATAACGTATGTAACTATCAGTTCTCAGTTATTTAAGGAATATCAGGTTACCTCATATATAGGAGCAGAAAACATGCTGAGATTTTCTAAAAGAGGAAAGTCCACTTTCACCCCCTATGGTTATCGCCATGTGCGGATACCCCCCTCATGGTTCAAAACTGACCACATAACCTACCTGTGGTTTTGAAAATGTGCGGATAGACTCCCTGCCGTCATATTTTCCATCCATATTAACGGACACAACATTAAAAGACCGATATACCCTCATCATGTCCCTTGATTCTTCTTTTTTAAATCTAATCACACCATCTCCTATATCAAAAATTGAATCCAAACCGTTGATATTGTAAATTTTGACGAGTACTACGTCTATGCCAAAATTCAAGTCAATCAAAAAATGAAAAGCTCATGATCGAATCGATTTTGTTATGAAATTAAAATTTCAAATTTGAATTTACTAAAAATTAGATCACTGGATTATTGATGCCTGATCGAGATTATTTTTTACAGAGATACTCGATTCTTTATTTAATAAATTATGAACGACTCAGATTACATTCTAGAGGCGTGTGAGATACACCTCCGTTAATATGGATGGAAAACATGACGGCAGGGGGTCTATCCGCACATTTTCAAAACTACAGGTAGGTTATGTGGTCTATTTTAAACCATGAGGGGGGTATCCGCACATAACGATAACCACAAGGGGTGAAAGTGGACTTTCCTCTTTCTAAAATATCCAACACTCTAGTTGAATGTCTACTTGATTTGGACTTCCATTGACCTCACGACACTGCTATTTGGTACCATAATCGGGATAGGACATGAGATGATTACTGATTAATGTTTTTCACATTTGAATTCGCTGTATGATGTAATACTTGTGTATGTGCATGGAGCTTTGAAGCAAGTAACAAATTAAAATCAACTTACTTGTACAATGATATGAATGGAAGGATCAAAACATGACACACCAAGCTATAATTCCTAATAGAAAACTTCTTTGTGCAAGAAAATGGGGAAGCAAGGGAGGAAGAAATACCTAAATCTTCGATCTGCAACTGGGTCAATATCACAGCTGGTATATAAGCCTCTAGAGGATCCAGCTTTTTTCTAGTAAACACATATTGAGAAGGATTAGCAACAATATAAATTTTTTCGGATGACTGCGAGGCCATCCTACCTCGGATCCCTCAGCTAGAACTTGGGAGTTAGATTCGCCATGGCTGTTTGTCTTGATTCTAGCAAAACTTTGGCTAGATTTCTGGATTCCCCACGAATAATGGGAGTGGGCCCGAGCGCTCTCAAAGTTGTGCTCACAATTCCCGTGCTTATTCTTTCAAAATATTGCCTACATTTCTCTCCTCGTGTGTGTGGGATTTCCAGTGGAATTTTGGGGTGTTTATATGGCAATTTTCTAAGAGAACTAGGCTCCTATTTATAGGGGATTGAAGATAATCCACCACTATTAAACAAATAAAATAAATAGGAAGTATTTTGGAGCTCATATATGTCGAGGACGCACAAAAATGACCCGATACACTCAACTTGATAACTCTTGAAGAGCTTGGGATGAGGGCCAGCATGGGCACTATTATGGGCATCGATCCCACGACTCCATTATTGCGATAAGCGGCCGCCACATCATGGGGTGGTGGAAAATCCTACTCAAGCGACCGCAGGCATGGAGACCAGTAGGACCTCTCATCAAGTGGGCACCCCAACTTGGGGCAGTTGGACCATCACGATCACGCGGCCATGCCATGGAAATGGTGGCCGCCTCTTTAAGATTTTAAGAGTGCTCTTAAAGTGCTTCCCAAGTGCTTTGGTCTCTATGTCCGCTACTCCAAGTCACTCCCTAACAACTAGGGCAGCCCTTATCAATCCTTGGTTCTGCCAGAACCTTGCCTTGCAACCTGTATAACTAGCTTCATTATTGGGGTTGCCCGAGGCAGGCTTAGACATCTACGAAGCCAAATTGGTTTGTCTACAATCTCCAATGAAAAATATGTAGAAATATATAGAATACAGTATTTCTACCTCTTAAATGATGGAGGGCATCATAGTACCAGTGTAAAAAATAAACTAAACCATAATTTTGGGCTGGTCATAATTGTCGGAGCAAAGACAAAAGCGTAGAAAATGAAAGTAAGGTGGTTGAGGTTATGTTCATTGAAAGATGAACATAATGCATCCATTACAAGGTACATTTGGCGATCACATAGGGGTAAGCAACACAAAATGATTTGCAGAGTGAACTCTCAAAGACTTTCAAACCGTTTATACTGATTGGGGATATCATTTTTCATTTTTTTTGGTAATGAGGTTGTTGGAATTTTTCCCACAATCGGTTAATTATCTCCTCCAAACCTAGTATATATGCATGGGCGGCCTCTCCACTCCTTGCCAATTGGTTTGGAGTTGGATACTTTAACATGGTATGAAAGCTAGGTTTTCGGAGGCTTTTTCCCTTTATTTGTGCTGTAGTTGCATCTTATTTCGTTATGATCCGTGCGTTTCGGATCCTTTGTTTACCTCTCCACGTGCGAGTCAGGGGTCGCACGTGCAAGGGAGTGTTGGAATTTATCCCACATCGGTTAATTATCTCCTCCAAACCTAGTATATAAGCCTGGGCGGCCTCTCCACTCCTTGCCAATTGATTTGGAGTTGGATGCTTTGACAGAGGTTATCCAAGGCTTCGGGCCCAAGTAGTCCTGTCCCACACATAATGCATCCAGAGGGGTCAAGCACTTCATGTGCTTTGCGCTTATCACAGCTCAACTTGGGTTACCAGCAATTGGAAGTTACAACAGTATAAGCTGCATTTTTTCATATTTGTTGAAGTCCATCAACTTAAACATGTAAAAAGATGTGATTTATTCATTACCTTTTCACATACTTGTCCAAAATGCTGCCAGCAACAGCATCTGTACGTCAATAACAAAAAAGGAGTTACTCTGAGGCAACGTCTGATTAGCCAGCAATTAATGGGATGAAGTTCATTCTCAGCTACAAAACATAAAGATCCAGTAGCACTTTAGTACTATTTTACAGAAGTGGTATTGGTAGTTTCATCACTATTAATCAAGTATTAAGAAGCATGGACACGTTTACAGCCCTTATGTATCTGTCATAGCGGACAAGGACACAACAAGAAACTCTCTAGACATGTGTCACATCTAAACACATGTCCACTTTGTCATTAAATTTTGTTTAGTCAGACACATCTCTAGGACACACTTGGGGACCCTTTGGGGGACACATAAAACACATTAGGAAGGTAAAATGCAATTTTTAAATATTGGCGTATAGTCAAAGTATTGATGGACTTTTAGTTCATGAGTAGTAATATTATTATGACTGTTGGTTTGTATCTCATAATGTTAACAGACAACAGTATTTAGTATTTGCACTTTTTTGTATCTCCATTTGATACAATTATACAAATGATATTTTTATTATTCTGTGAGTTCGTAAGATACAGCTACAATAATAATATATCTTAACTACGACGTGTCCACAACGCAGTAATGTGTCTGTGGGGCGGTGATTCACTCAGTGTACAAAGGGTCAAATCCTCTAAGTGGGCCTCCTCCTCCTTTGAGCAAGTGTGAAAAACAAGGAACCGGTTTGTGCCGCCAGGATGGATTTAGCCAGAGGGCACTTTGAAGCCAGAGTTAGACACGGAGAGAGAAGAGGGTAAAAACAAGTACACTAGATCTTAGATCTAGAATGGCGTACCTTTTTAGGGTTTCTCCCTTAGGCTTTTATAGAAAAAGTGTACTTGCTCCTGACGTCACCTATAATCGTATTAGGTAGGTGACGTCATGCATGACGCTCGGTGTGCACGTGGCCGAACACACATGTCCAGAACGTGTCACCGAGGCGCCACGTACAAGCAATCTGGGCTGCTGAGTAATCTACACCAGTGTTCTAAAACTCGCTACTCGGTACTCGCTCGGCCAGGCACCTTGGAGCGAGTGCTCGGCATTAGTTGGTGAGTACTCGGCGAGTAATGCCCACCGAGTAGGGATTAGTAGCCTCGGCCAGGCACCTTGGAGCGAGTACTCGGGGAGACTCAGTGAGGAATACCTTGTTTTTTACACTGATCTACACAGGTCGGTCATGAACCTCTCGGCCCGGTTGGGTTTCCCAAGTGGGTTTACTATGCAGACCTCAGGGGACAATTGGACCATGCAGCGCATATGCGTCCGGCCCAAGCAAGCCCCAGAAAATGGGTCACCTGACTCATCCGTGATGTCAGGCCAAAGGCTAGGCGGACTTGGCCCACTCCAGTGTCCACCTAAATTTTGAAGAAATGGCGTGTCCGTGTTGTGTTCATGTCCCATATATCCCCTCACTTAACCCCACAGGTTAGCGCAGGGCCCCTGGCCTAAAGCTCTTGGTTTAGGGTTCGACCGTCGCCAACGTGACTATCAATTTCAGTGTCCATAAACACTAGTGGATGATAGGATTCATCCCCATTAGTCGGATACCGAAACATCACCTCACTGGTAATTGGGCGAGCTATGCTACAGGCACTAAATAGTTTACGAAGAAGTGTACAAAATGTACATCATGGCACCACCACTTCAATGCACGATGCAATAAATAGTTTACGAAGAAGTGTACAAAATGTACATCATGGCACTACCACTCAATGCACGATGCAATACATGGATGGGCTCATCCACTAAAAGATCAAAGAGTGTCACATGCACATTTTGTACATAAGGTAATACCTTATTATTTGTTGTCAATAGCTTCTCCTATTTTTTTCTTTTTTTTATACCACAAGCTGTAGAAGAATACAAAAATTTGAATTACATAAAACGGAACATGAGACCTCAATCATACAAAACCCAACTGAAAGCCCATTAAGGGAACAAACAACTAAATAAATAAGCCACATTCAAGGGAAGAAGTAATCAATCTTTGCTTTCCGCAAGGATTGACCCATGAACTCCTCTACAGAACTAATAGAAGTGTACAAGGGTGGCCGACTGAGCCAGCCCAAGTTGGTTATGTACTTTTCCTACGAGATTAAATTCTTTACACCGCCGGTATAAACATTTGTTTCCTCCAAATCAATTATATTATGTTACGTCGTCATGTTTTATATGGTTTATTGATTGAGACCACTATTTTGCAACGTGGCGCAATGTAATTAATTTGGAGGAAACAAATCTTTACACTGGCGGTGTAAAGAATTTATTCTCTTTTCGAGATTAAATTCTTTACCCCGTCCGGTGTAAACATTTGTTTCATCCAAATCAATTATATTATGTTACGTCTTTCATGTTTTATTGATTGAGACCACTATTTTGCAATGTGGCACAATGTAATTGTTTTGAAGGAAACAAATCTTTACACTGACGGTGTAAAGAATTTATTCACTGGCAGTAAAACATGACATTAAACTGCAAGTGACTGGACAAAAACCAATACATTATGAACCAGAGAGAGGGAGAGAACTCTTTATAGAGACACGGGGAGATAAATAGACGGAGGGGTAAAAAGAAGGGCGATGATACTTACGATGAGGGAGAGAGAGCCAATGGAGGAAAACTAGGGAGATGGAGACCAACCTTCTACCACTACTTGTCTCCCCATTTTTCTTGTAGTGTAATAAAGATGTTGCACACCATCTCCCTTTGATGGGATGTAATTTCTTCAGATATGGCGCCTGAGACGACTGGTGGGTGGTTGAGTACAAGGCACAGTTGGTGGTTATCGCCATCGCCCGACCATACATTTACCAGATTTTTAAGCTTCACGAGAGGAGAGAGACACGGTTGGTCTTATCTAATTTGGGATTGGGAAAACCTCAATCAATAATAATACTAGGGAAAATTTCAAAATAACACCCGACCTATCACATAAATCACACCTAGGCATCTGACCTTTTAAAGTTATCAAAAAAAGACCTGACCTATTCAAAAACCCATCAATTTTCCACCCGCCATTAACTTAACATAAAAAACAAACAGGAATGTTGAAAATGTACATTTTGGCGCGAATAAGAAGAATGGTCCCACATGACATCATCTTTGTTAACCCTATCTGCCTTTATACCCTTATCGACTAAAAATAAATACTCCCCCGTCCCAAAATATTTGTCCGGTCCGCAAAACGAGGACAAAAAAATAATGCATTTCTTTTAAGAAAAATTCTAAACTTTTTTCATAAATTAAAAGAACTTGTCGAGATCTAGTAAATTGTTGAAAAAAAATTAAATTTTTCTTGTAAAACTTGAACTATTTTTACGTTCTCGTTTTACGGACCGGACAAACATTTTGGGACGGGGGTAGTAAGTTATTAATTGACTATCCCTACAAAAAATAACCTACCCATGACTCTTTTTTTGTCTTTATTCAAAAAAAATTGCATTTGTTAGTTTTGCGTCAAAAAGAATCAATAAGTCACCAAAATTACTTAACTTTTCAATTCAAATCCACCCAAAATAAGAAATCAAGCTTAATTTAGTAATTAAATATCCATAACTATGCAGCCAAATAAGGTTACTCTGTATTAAACAAAGGAAAAGGCAAAAATAAAAAATATAGAATAGTCATGGGTAGGTGTGAAAAGTGACGACAGAGAAAGAAAAGTAATTGTGTAAAGTGAAGACAAAGAATGGTAGGTGTACAAAACGTTAAGACAAATGAATGTTGTCCCATTTTCAACATTTCCATTAGTTTTGGATGGGAAGTTAACGGCGGGTTGAAAATTAATGAATTTTTAAATAGGTCAGGTGTTTTTTTTGATAATTTTAAAAGGTCAGGTGCCTATGTGTGATTTGTGTGAAAGGTGAGGTGTTATTTTGAAATTTTCCCATAATACTAGGGATCCCTACTGTGTGGCCCGTGATCCTTGATCCTCGCTCCTCCGTTAGTGGTTCGATGGTTGTCGAGCCTTCTTCTCCTAGCTTGCACAGGGAACGCACGAATAAGACCTGGCCGGGGTTGTCCCGGCAAGGCCCTCCGGCGAGAGGATGAGTATAGTGTAGAGAGAGGAAGCAGAAAGCTTAGAGAGAGTCCGTGTGAGTATTCAGTAGTGTGTACCTGTTAGGGTTACCATCACTAGGTATTTATAGTGCATTCTGGCTTGCTCTCCAAGTACGATCGCGTGCCTTCCACGGGCCGAGTGACGTCATAGTGACATCACGGAATAGATCTGGTAACCGTTTTCGGGGCTGAGCTGGCACACCCATGTGCGCCCGTGATCATCTTCTGTTATAACCGCTTCTGCACGTGGCAGGACGCGTGGCTTTACAGCTAGCCATCGTCGGCTGCCTGCCGTGCTCCGAAGGTGGCCGAACACGGGCACCGCCGAGCCTGGCCATACGTTCAATAAGGGAGGTAACGTTGTCGTGGACTCTGCCGACGGCATTATCCGAGCGCAGGCTTGTCTCCTGCCGAGCCTGTGGCAAGCCGAATATAAATGACAAGTCATCGACGGCAGCCGTGCACGAAGCCGACGATTGGTACATGGCAGGTCAGGTCCGCACCATTGCGAACATCTATGTTTGGCCCGCTACAATAGCCCCTCAATCTCTGCCGATGCCGTACGCATGGTAGGGATTGAAGTCGAGCCTTAGGCCGAACTTGTTGAATCGCCGAGCGTGTTCTTGTTTGATGAAGGCGGACTCCAGCCGAGCCTGTATCGTTTCTTTCTTAGGAGCGAGCTTGACCGTCGATGAAGTACTCCTGTGGAGGAGTGCCAGATGTCACCTTGTGGCTGGGTACGGCAGACGAGAGGAAGGTTGGCAAACCCTGCAAACTGTCCTTTCAGTGACACGTGTCATGCGCTGAGTGGTCAGTTGTTTGGCGGTGCAATGATGGGCGGGAGTTTCGAACTCCCAACCCTAGCTCTATAAAAGGAGCGGGGTGAGGAGAGAGAAACGCCTCGATCGCTTTCTCTCTCCAGACCTCCATTTCCAGAGCTTCCAACAGCAACCGTTCATCTTCTGGTTCTGGTTCCTAGCGATTCTGCCACCAGATCTCGCCACAAATCCAGGTATGTAATCGATTCTTGTTTCTCTTCACCTTTTTTGCAGTTTTCCTGGCATTTTCCTGTTTGTTTTCTGGACTTTTGGGGCATTTTTGTTCTGAGTGAACAGTGCACCCTGGAGATGAACGAACTGTTCATCTCCCTCTTCAACCTGTTCTTCCGAGCATGGAACCTCCAAGGGGTTCTGGGCTTGGCCGTTGATGGAGTAGGCCGAGCCCCAGTCTCTGTTGTTTGGTAGGCTCCGACCGAACATGATTTGGCCGAGCCTTGAGAACGATAATGGGGTGGGCCATTTAGGATACCGAGCGTAGTGAGATCCCTGTTTTCTAGCCGATGACGAGGTCTCACGTTTCTATTTTTGACTTTGTTAGGTCTGGCTCCCCCAATCATCGTCATCTCATCCGACTCTGAAAGTTCAGGGGACGATTCTGCAAACCTTGTGATCCGAGAGTACTTGGAGATTCACAGAAGCCGACGTCAAGCTTCTTCCATCGCCTCGAATATGTCAGTTTCCAGCGACTCCAACGCCGAGCAAGATCATGAATACGGCGGTTTCAACACCGAACCAGAGATAACCTTCACCACTAGCATGGAATCCGAAGCCGAGCACGAAGTTGGGCCCGAGGCCGAGTCTAGGATTCGTTCCCAGGCCGGAGCTTCGACCTCTTCTCATTCTGCTCCTGCCGAAACCTCGTCTGGGGACAGGGAATTTGCCGACCTCTTCGAGCGAGGGCAAGTTTGTCCCCACGCCCATTACTTCAGTGGGCGACCTAATGAATATTCAGACTTCTGCCGAGCATACCACATCCCAGATGATGTCGTCGTCCACCAGGTAGCTAGTAATAGGATTAGGGACAAGAGGGTAGATCATCCCAAACACATAACAGTCCCCCTGATGGCCATATGTGAGGCTGGGCTACGATTCCCTCTTCACCCGTTTCTGAGGGAACTACTAGCTAGGTTCGGCATAGTGCCACATTTTTTCTCGATCAACAGTTTCAGGATAGTGATGTCCGTAATTAAGTTAAAGGAACTGCACGACCTTGAATTCACCGTTGCCGACCTCTTCCATACATACATTATGTCTAGGCACGGGAAGACTAACCGTAGGTATCTGTCTACACGTAGTGGTAAGGAGCCATTAATAAACGGTCTTCCCGACACTGACAAGTGGGCTAACTTTTATGTCGAAATTAGTGGAAATTACGAGTTCGGCAATCAGACCATGCGGCTGCATTCTGTGCCGAAGATAACACACTTCCGAGGTTTCCTCTTATATCTTTAATCTGCCGAACACGATTCATTCTTTTGTTCGATCCATGATATTTTGCTAACACCTTCTCTTCTTTGCAGATCACCGAGCAATAACCAAGACCCAGAACTCTTTGGCCGTAGACAGTCACGTGGAGACGTTAAGGGCCTATATCTGTCGCGACGCACCGACGCTGTTGGGTTACGAGCCTTCGTATAAGGGGAAATTGACGAAGAGGAAGAAGAAGGATAAGGAGGCAGGGCCGAGCACGAAGGCTAAGGGTAAGAAATTAGCTACTGAGGGGCAAGGTATTGGTGAAAACATTCCGAAACCGAGCAGGAAGGCGAAGGAGCCGAGGCTAAAATTTCCCTCCTTCAAGAAGTCAGCTGACTTCTGGTTTCAGGATAGTCAACCAGCCGATTTTCAAGGTATCGACATTCCTCCCATCCGAACCCTTATTCCCGAGTTTACCGACGAGATGGGGAGGAGAAATGTGGTGAAGAAGAGTCTTAGAGAAGAGGGTACTGCCAGCAAGAAGGTAGCTGCACCTTCCGATAATCCTGCAAAGAAGCAGAAGGTCACTCATGACTTCTTTCCTGCGAGGCCGCCGACGCCACTTCCTAAGGAGAAGGACCAAACTGAGTCTTTGGCTGCGGGCGGCTCAAAAGCTATGGAGAGGGCAGTAGGTTCAGGTGGCCAAGTGATCGTGCCGGAGTTTGCGCCATCGTTTGCGATGGCCGACGGCAGGGTGGTTACGGTTGAGGATAGCATCAAGGAGGAGCCTGGTCTCACTGTGACCATGCTGCACGGACTGGCTCTTCCGAAGGACATGGACAGGGTTCCAGGGGAGCTTCAGCCGAGCTTGGTCCATACAAGTGCTTATCTCGTCCAGGTACGCTTTTGACTTAGTTTTCTAATTTATTTTTTTGAAGTATTGCCGAGGCTAATGACTTGTCTCATGTAGGCTGGGCAAGCTTTGCTGCGTGCTTCTCGTTAAGCCGAACTCATGGCCGCTGAGAGGACTCGTTACCGTGAGGACGCGAAGACCGAGCGTGAAAAGACAAAGGCTGCGAAGAACGGCTTGAGGTTTGCCAAGTCTAGAGTTGTCGAGCTCGAGAAGGAGAGGGATGAAGCCCTTGAGAATGCCAAGATGGCCGAACGCGAGCTCGAGCAGGTTGTGCGGAGGGAAAAGAGGAAGATGAAGGAAGTGGATGAGAAGGCATTTCAAGCTGGGTATGACAGAGCTGGTGCCGAGTACGTCCGGGAGGCTCGGTCGATGGTCAACGAGGAGCTCGCGAAGAAGCTGCCGATTGCGTATCGAACTGGGTACAAGGATGGGGTGAAGGCTGCGTGTGGGGTCATGCAGATGGAGCCGGACATGAACCTGATGAAGTCAATCCCCGTTGCTGAAGTGCCCGAGCTTAACTTGCCGTACACTGACGAGGAATGTGCCCCACTTCCTCCAGAGGAGTTTCCCGAGAGTGAGGACGATGTCGAAGATATGACTGAGGCCGACGCTGAGAGAGGTGGGGATGGTTCAGGAGGGAAAAAGTCAGGCGAAGATGAAAACGCCGAGCAGGACACCGAGCAGCCTAAGAATGATGAGGTGGCTGTAGATGCCGAGGGTGGTGCTGCTCGTTCTACTGTAGTTGCTGCAGAGGGTGATCCGCCCCAACTTTAGAGTTTCTAGTTTTTTTGAACTTCTGTTGGACTGGACGGCTCCAAACTTGGGAGTTTACCGTGCCAGGTGTAATAGTTAACTTGGGGGTCGGCACCGAACAGTTTACTACGCCGTACTTCCCAGCTTAGGATCTTTGACAACATTTGTCTTTATTTCAAGGTTTTGAATGAATGCATGGCTTCTTTTTGCAATGTCTCTATTAAAGCCGAGCTTGTCTGATAGCCTTCATGTCTTCACAAGATTTTGTAGGTCTTACATGTTTATGAATGTATAGTTGTCCGTAGCCCCCACTTTGGTTTGGGTTCGGCAGAATAGTTGAGAATCTTTCATGATCAAAATGGTTAAGTATAAATATTGCAGCCGAGCCTTGACCAAAGTAGTATGGCCGTAATAATAGATCGCCGATCATGGACGTGTTGTAACTTGACATGATCCAGCCTTTGACTAGTTTGAGAGTGTTAAGTGCCCCCTTGCCAGTGGATGGGGCTCGGCCAAATTGTCAGCCCCTGGCCATGGTAGAGGAACGTTGAGAGTAGTGATTGTTTGTGGGTGGTTTGCTCGCCAAATTGCGAGTGTAACCTTTCGGTGGCCGACCATAGTGTCTTGCCAATCCGAGCCGAAGCCCAAGTTCCATTAGATATGTGTATTTTAGGCTCGGCGGACCATATGTCCAGTGATTGCTTCTTTGGGCGGGGATTTTGGCCAAAGCAAAGGGCTTTTTAAGGAGCCGTTTGTGGGTGTGACCGAAGTCATCGTTTGTGTTTGGCATTCTAGCCGAGAGTGGAAAGACACTTGAAATGTTTTGAAGATTTTTTAAACCAAAAAAGCTTGTCTTTTCATTGATAATCCTCGAAGTACAGGTAAAGTAGAAGATAAAAACAGTAACAGTGGGTCGAGACCCTTCTTTGAAATGCAAAAGAAAAACATAAAAGATTCAGGCCGAAGCTGAAGAAGACTGAGACTCTTTTTCATGAAGTGTTAGCCGAAGGTAGTTGTCAGCTTGATGTGTTGTGGAAGAAGCGTCAAATGTATGCCCTCCTTAGGTTCTGTGCATTCCATGGGTTGGTGAGCACCTTCCCTTGCATGTCTTCGAGGGTGTAAGCCCCTTCACCAGCAATTTTGACAATGCGAAAAGGCCCTTCCCAATTAGGCATAAATTTTTTCTTCTTGCTTGCTTGTACGACCTTTCGCCAAACCAAATCGTCGGGCTTGAACTTCTTGATTCGGACACTTCAGTTGTATCCTTTGGCAACAGTCTGTTGATATTCGACAAGCTTCAGCCGAGCGTCATCGCATTTTTCTTCAGCCAGAATCAGTTCTTGCTCCACGGCTTCGTCATTTGTCTGTGGGTTGAAGTTTTTCGTTCGGAGGGTTGGGAACCTTGACTCCAATGGGATGACGGCCTCCATGCCGAATGCCATTGAGAAGGGTGTTTGGCCTGTTGAACGACGGGGTGTGGAGCGGTAGGCCCATAAAACTCTAGGGAGTTCTTCTGCCCATTTTCCTCTCTTTGAATTCAATCTTCGTTTTATCCCTGCACAGACTGTCTTGTTCGAGGCCTCAGCTTGGCCATTTCCTTGAGGGTAGGCTGGGGTTGAGTTGAAGAATCGTATGCCGAACTCCTCGTAGAGACTTGTGAGGCCGTCCCCGACAAATTGGGTGTCGTTGTCGGAGACGATGGCATAGGGTACGCCGAACCTTGTCACAATGTTTCTCCATACGAATCGTCGGACGTCTGCTTCTGTGATGGTGACGAGGGCCTCGGCTTCTACCCATTTAGAGAAATAATCTGTTGCAGTGATCAAGAATTTGAAGCCTCCAGGTGCTGTCGGGAGTTTCCCGACGATGTCGAGCCCCCATTGCGCGAATGGCCATGGACTTGTGATGGGAGAGAGATTCTGAGCCGGTTGCTTGGGGATTGGGGAAAATAGTTGGCATGGTCGGCACCTCCGGACGATTTCTTCGCAGTCTCTTTTCATGTTTTTCCAAAAGTATTCTTGACTCATCGCACGTTGGCGTAACGAACGGCCACCAGAGTGGCAGCCGCAGCTTCCGGAGTGCAGTTCATCAAGGATCTCGGCAACTTGGTTTGGGTGGACGACGAGAAGATAGGGCCCGGAAATGGATTTTCTATAGAGTTGACCGCTTTCAGAGAGCCAATAGTAGGCGGCCTTGTTTCTGATCCGGAAAGCTTCCTTTTTGTCGTCGGGTAAGGTATCGTTTCTGAGGAAGGCAACGATTTCATCCATCCAGCTCGGACCAAGTTCAATGTTGAGCACCTCTGGAGTTGTGTCAAAACTTGGGTGGTCAATGTTACCAAAATTTATTGTTCGGAACTCTGATGCTTTTGAAGCCGAGGCGAGGCCAGCAAGTGCGTCTGCGTGTGCGTTGTTGTAGACACCCCAATTTGGCCTAACGATTATTTCAAGTCCCACCTTGGGACAATCCCGATGATGAAATGGATACAGTGATTACTGATTGCTTCCTTGAGGACCTTAGGACTTTCGGTGAGAACTTTGACCACTTAGAGGACCCAATTCAAAGCCATACAGCCTTTCAGACAGAAATACAGAAGCCTAGGAAAATCCATCTGACGGCCGTAACATCGATCCCACGGCCATAACATCAATCCCTCGCCCGAGCAACCTATTGCCAGCAAAATCTCCCTGAGAGATCAATCCCTCGGCCGCAAGATCTATCCTTCGGCCGAGACATCCTTTCCACGGCCGCGACATCCTTTGCTCGGCCGCCAGATCGACCTTTTTCCAGACTCTCGAACGTTCTGTCAGACGTTTGGTTTGATCCAACTACACTACCTTTCCGATGCGTTCGGGCTACGTTCGGAGATCACGACGTAGAGTTTGAGATGCATTGCAATTGCAATTGCCATCTCGTGATTTGATTGGCCGGAGTGAGTCATCCCTATGCCTATATAAAGGGGCCTTTGGGTTTCGAATTTAACACACAAAAATTGAGATACTTACACACTCTCTCAAACCTCAAAGCTCTGCACAAATACTCCCTCAATCCCATACTCCAAAAGCCCTAACCTTCCGAAGGCAGCCGTCAATCCGGCGATCAAACCCCGAAGTTCAAACCCTAACCCTAGGGTTCTTAATCAAGCAATCAGTCAAATCACAAGCAATCCGAAGCAATCAAGCAACTAAGGGATCAAGGTGGTGAGGCCCAACGGCCTCTGGTTTGTTTTATTTCCTGTCAATAATCATGATTTTAGCGTTTTGATTATTTACTAACGTTTCTGTCTGGTGTGAGGAAGAACATCGACCGGGGCTTCGATCCCTCGGCCGATATATCAAACCAGGAGGATCCCTCGGCCGTGATATCCATTCACCGGCCGCGGGATCCATTACCCTGGGACAGCTTTGTTTGTTTCCTGCTTTCTGATGCATGCTTCAATTACAGTTCTGGCTCACTTTACTTACTGTTTAAAGGATTAATTAAACAGACTATGTGTTAGAATTAAAGAAAGCATCTATACGTCTTATGTTGAACGATTATGGGCCAGTCTCACGACTGGGCAAAGAGGGGTGCCTAACACCTTCCCCTTATTGTACTTTTGGCTCCCGTATCCAGAATCTCTATCTGTTTTCCCAGTTTTGATAAACTGGGTGGCGACTCTATTTGATGATAACCGTTATCATGTGGCGATGTTCCTAGCCATGGGAATGTCCATGATTTTGGTTTATGAAACGAGCAACCAATCGAGCAAACAACGTGATCAATCTGTATGGCGATGCCCCGTTTGGGAGGTGTCTACAGTTGTGCTCGCGGTTGATCTGCTCGATGTTGAAATTTTTGAAGCGAGTGATGAGTTCTGCTGCTGTGGCCTGGTACTTCATCATCCTTGGGTCCCGAGCTTCGTAGTCCCCCAGCACTTGATTGACTATAAGTTGAGAGTTGCAGAATACGGCCAAGTTGTCAACTTTCATTGCGATTGCCGAGCGTAAGCCAGCAAGCAGGGCTTCATATTCGGCCTTATTATTGGTGGCGGGGAAATCAATGCTGATGGCACTTTCGTGAAGAGTTCCACAAGGAGAGACCAAGACGACTCCAACTCCGGCCCCGTTGTTGTTGGAGGCGCCGTCAACTTGCATTCGCCAAGTGTCTCCCTGAAAGAGGAGCCATCGTTTCTCTTTTGGTTCGTGTTCGGCAGAGGGTTGTGTTGGAGGAGTGTTTAGGATCTCGGAGTCTTCTGGGGTGAGTTCGGCAATGAAGTCGGCAAGGACTTGCCCTTTGATTGCCGTCCTCGGTTCAAAGCGGATGTCAAAGTTTGCCAACTCTACCGCCCATTTGGATACTCTGTTGGAGAGGTCAGCTTTTCGAAAAAGCGCTTTGAGAGGATATTCGGTTAATACCGTGATTGTATGTGCCTGAAAGTACGGCAGAAGTTTCCTCGCCGCAGATACGAGGGCGAGTGCCAACTTCTCTAGTGGAAGGTATCGAGTCTGGGCGGGTAAGAGCGTCTTGCTTGTGAAATATACTGGCATGTCGTCGGCCCCTTCGCGCCGAACAAGAGCTGAGCTGATGGCATGGGTTGAGACCGCCAGGTAAAGGTAAAGGGTTTCGAATTCCTTTGGTTTTACCATTAGGGGTGACGTACCAAGATAGTCTTTGAGCTCGGCCAACGCTTTGTCGCAGTCCGGCGTCCATTAGAAGCTTCGTCGGCTTTTCCCTTTAAGGGCGTGAAAAAAGGAGTGGCACTTGTCCGATGACTTGCTGATGAAGCGGTTGAGGGCTGCCGCCATCCCCGTGAGTTTTTGTACCTCTCTGATTGTTCTTGGTGGCCGAAGGTCTGCCACTGCCTTGATTTGGTTGGGGTCGGCCTCGATGCCGCGTCGTGTGACCAAATGGCCAAGGAATTTCCCAGACGCCGAACGCACACTTCTCCGGATTTAGACGGAGTTTGTGGAATTTGAGGATCTCGAAGACCTCGGCCAGCTCCTTCAGATGATTGTGCTCCTTTTGACTTTTGACGACGAGGTCATCAATGTATGCTTCCAGGATGTTGCCTATTTGTGCATAGAGCATTTTAAAGATTACTCTGTTGAATGTAGCTCCTGAGTTTCTTTAGGCCGAATGGCATCACCCTATAGCAAAAGATGCCATGTGGAGTGATGAATGCTGTTTTCTCCATGTCATCCGGGTCCATGGCAATCTGGTGATAGCCACGGTAGGCATCCAAAAAACTTAACCGAGCATGGCCGGCTGTTGCATCTACTAGTTGGTCGATCTTTGGTAGTGGGAACCAGTCCTTTGGACATGCGTCATTGAGGTTCGTGTAGTCGATGCAAACTCGCCACTTCCCATTCTTCTTCTTGACAACCACTGTGTTCGAGAGCCAGGTTGGGTATTGCACTTCCTGAATTGCGTTGGTGTCGAAAAGTTGGTTGACCTCTTCAATGACGGCGTCGGCGTGCTCAGGTGCCGAACGTCGAGCCCGTTGAACCACCGGTTTGGAATCCTTTTTTATGTTGAGGGAGTGGCAGATGAAGTTGGGATCCACCCCTGGCATCTCCTCTGGGGTCCATGCAAAGACTTCAAGATTGTTTTTGAGGAACTGGAACATCTCTTCTCGCTCGGCGTCAGATAGTGAGGAGCCAAGTAAGAAAAAGCGTGATCCATCCTCGTTGATGGGCATTTTCACCAGGTCCTCCTCTGCTTTGTCCTCATCCTTTTGGCCGACGTCTTCGATTACAGCCATGCCTGGGACTTCAACCCATTGCACTTGTTTTGCTTTGGAAAAGCTGTGTACGGCGGAGACATAGCATTTTTTGGATGCAATTTGGTCACCTCGTAAATCTTCCTGTCTTCCTGTGGCGCCGATGAAGCGGACAACCTGGTGGTATGTTGAAGCAATTGCTTGCATTCCATGGAGCCAAGCTCGGCCGAGGATGGCGTTGTATGGGTTCGGTGCGTTGACGACGATGAATTCGACGGTGAGAGTCTTTGAGCCGACGACAACTGGGAGGAAGATTCGGCCGAGCGGCCATACAGGAGCTCCGTTGAAGCCAATGAGGGGTACCTCAGTGGGCTGCAGAGCCGACTATGGTAGGTCCAACTTCTTGAAGAGGTCATAATACATAACCTCAGCTGAACTTCCTTGATCAATGAGGACGCGCTTGACGTCATGAACACCGATCTGGACGGTGACGACGAGTGCATCCGAATGTGGAGTCTGAACGTGTTCAAGGTCACGTTCGGTAAAGCTTATCGTCAATTTGGGCAAGTCTTGTTGTCGTGAACGTTTGGATCCACAACCGACGGAGAGTATCTCTTTTGAAGTTGAGGCTTGATCGATGTCGGCTCGGAGGGCGGTTTCGAATGTCTTTGTTACTGGTCCATGGATGACGTGGATCAGCGGTCGTTGTTCGTTGGGGTTGGGATTTGTCTGCCGGGCGGGCGTCTTTGATCGATCAATGTATTGATCGAGGTGACCTTGAGCTGCAAGCTTTTCGAGGAGGGCTTTGTATGGTGCGCAGGCAGTCGTGTAGTGGCCGAGTTCGTTGTGGTAAGTGCATTTTTTCCTTGGATTTTGATCCGGTTGGCCAGTGTCGGTTCTAAGCTTGCCCGTCGGCCATTCAAACCACGGTTGTCTCATTATTTCTTTCAGAAAAGACCAAATTGGTTCCTTGAAGTGTGTGGTTTCGGCCACGTAGTCATGCTCCTTCGATGGACGCATGATCCTTGACCCTCGCTCCTCCGTTAGTGGTTCGATGGTTGTCGAGCCTTCCTCTCCTAGCCTGCACAAGGAACGCACGACTAAGACCTGGCCGGGGGTTGTCCCGGCAAGGCCCTCCGGCGAGAGGATGAGTATAGTGAAGAGAGAGGAAGCAGAAAGCTTAGAGAGAGTCCGTGTGAGTATTCAGTAGTGTGTACCTGTTAGGGTTACCATCACTAGGTATTTATAGTGCCTCATGGCTTGCTCTCCAAGTACGATCGCGTGCCTTCCACGGGCCGAGTGACGTCATAGTGACATCACGGAATAGATCTGGTAACCTTTTTTGGGGCTGAGCTGGCACACCCATGTGCGCCCTTGATCATCTTCTGTTATAACCTCTTCTGCATGTGGCAGGACGCGTGGCTTTACAGTTAGCCATCGTCGGCTGCCTGCCGTGCTCCGAAGGTGGCCGAACACGGGCACCGCCGAGCCTGGCCATACGTTCAATGAGGGAGGTAACGTTGTCGTGGACTCTGCCGACGGCATTATCCGAGCGCAGGCTTGTCTCCTGCCGAGCCTGTGGCAAGCCGAATATAAATGACAAGTCATCGACGGCAGCCGTGCACGAAGCCGACGATTGGTACATGGCAGGTCAGGTCCGCACCATTGCGAACATCTATGTTCGGCCCGCTACACCTACCTTTGGTGTCCGACCTGGTCCCGACGCTGACGTGGCGGGTGGGCCCCACGTCAGCAGCTGTAAAAAAAAAAACCTCTGCCCCAAAACGAATTTGGAACCTAGGCCCGTTTGGATGAAGGATTTGTTTTTGGTGGATAGAAAATAGGGTGGATATGTAATGAAGGGTGATATGTTAAGAATGGTGGCCCCACTTCTTAAGAATGGTGGATTTGTAATAAGTTATTTGGATGATTGTTTGAGAAGAATTTAGGAGGGTGGATATGATAGGATAAGATGTCAAATTACTTAATTGCCCCCAGTTTGTTATTTTAATGGACAAATTAGATTAATTTCATTATAATTAGAATAAATACATACGGAGTATTTATTATCATTAATTGTGGAATAAAATAATTCATTAAATCTTTAAAATGTTTTAAACCTTATATGTTTAAATTATTATTTTTTGGAGTTATTTTTTCGTTTGACTCTCATTTCATACCATTAACCATTATTTTTTAATTTATGAGAAGATTTTAGAATACTGTAAAAAAAAGTTCAATTTTAATAAAGAGAAAAAAAGATTAAAAAAGAGAAAGAAGAAAAAGAAAACTACTCCTACGTATCAAAGGGGTGGCATCCCACCCATTGGATCAAAGCCCTCTCTCATTAGAAAAAGAAAGATGAGAATTGTATGGAATTAAAACTCAATATGCATTCAGAAGAGAATTGTATGGGATTAAAATTTCAGATCTAAAACCCACCTCAACAACCCACAGATTTCTCCTCTCTCTCTCTCTCTCTCTCCATCAAGCATCCAAACTGGAGTAGTTTCGGCAACGAGGTAGTCTTCTTTGCCTTTGTCTTCGTCTTCTGTCTTGTTTTCTCTCCGCGTGAAAGGGCAAGGGCAGAAGAGTCCAAGGCTGGCCCTGGGCATAGGCCCACCAAGCGACTGCCTAGGGTCTTCCGTTTTGGACCAAATAATTAGACCCCCAAATTGTAGAATACATTAAATATTATGTATGTGAAATATTTTACAAGTAGGCTTATATAGCACAGTGGTTAGGCGAGTGTGTAAGGAGTGCAGCGCGAGTTTGATTCCTGGTGGCTTCCATTTTTTACCCAAAGTTTTGGAACCTCTGTAGAAAAAATTGGTCTTGAAACACTGATATGGAGTCTCGAACTCCTGACCTAAGATTCTAAATTGCAATACAAGCTCTTTGCCACTAAACTACATGGGTGCCTTGTTTATTGTATCGAAAAACAAATACATATACTAAAAAATGAGAGGCCCCATTTTCAAATTCTGCTTAGGGCCTCGGAAATCTCAGGGCCGGGCCTGGAAGAGTCAAAATGGCACCCCGCTTCACTAACGACAGGGGTACCCCTATCGTTGCCTAATCCGGGAAGAGCCGGAGAAGAAATCCAAGAGAGGTTCAAATCCCCCTTCTCATTTTTACTCCCAAACATTGGATTTGAGTGGGACCAGGAGATCATATCCGGGCGGCTCAAATCCGACCTCCAACTCCGGCATCCAAACAGGCCGCTAAAGAAAGAGAGAGGAGGAGTAGCACCACCTCCGGTGACTCCCACAACAACCGGCGACCAACCCTTCACTACACTATTAATCGATCAGAATAACCCCATTACAAATTGATCAGAACCAACCCAAAAGCTCAGAAACTCCGGTAACAGAAGCCTCTACAAAAACCACCCCTCTCCACCGCTGCTGAAAACCCCATCTTTACCTCATAAATCAACGCCAATTCCAAACCACCACCCAACATTCAAACCGAACCCCCACCGAAGAAAATGACGTCGGAGGAAGATACAGTTTCCGAAGCTAATCTCCTCCTTCGCCGCCGTCAATGGCCTTTGAATCCTCCATGCATGCTAGAAATCCACAGATGACGCCGTCGATATTGCGATGAGGGCCTTTGTGTCAAGTTCATTGTCGAGATTGGAGGTGCGCCGTCGTCGCCGATTCTTGGACAAGGCGTCAGCGATGAGTGATTCTTTATGATCGCTGGTGGTTGTGGGAGTCGCCGGTGGTGGTGGGTGTCGCCGGAGGTGCTCCTCCTCCTATCTCTCTCTCTCCCTCTCTTTCTAGGTTCTAGATTTGGTTTAGGGCGGAGGTTTTTTTTTTAACAGTAGCTGACATGGGGCTCACCCGCCACGTTTGCGTCGGGACAAAATCGGGCACCAAAGGTCGGGATCCCTGCTGTAGACACCCCAATTTGAATGCTTCGATATCTTTTAAGTCCCCGATGATGATTCGTGTGAAATTAATACAGTTGTTTGGAATGAATCCTTCAAAAATTCAAAAGTCAACCCAAAGTCAACTTAACCGTACGTGAGAACACTCCACCGTGCATTACACATACGTCATCCTAACCAACTTGCAGTTTGGGGCGGTTACCATTTCCCCCGCACGGTGGAAATGACCAAAATAACTCTACCGTACGGTGGACATATCTACCGTACGGTACATCATAACTTGCACCAACTTTTCAGAATTAACGGCCAAGGCATCTCAGGCCATAATAACCTGGTTCATAGCCCTCCATGGCCGCCGAAGGCCTGCAGCAGGCCAGTGGATGCTTGAAGATTAAGCTAAATCCTTTGGAAAACCCCTCTATAAATACCCTAAGGTATTTTGGGAGAGAACGAGGAAAAATACACAGAAAATTTCATTGGAAAATATGGTAAAACTCTGAAAAATGTTCTGAAAACCCTCTGTTTACTTCCATTTGCTTCAAAAACACCAAAAGCATCTCTTTTTTTTACAAAATCCCAAATCTGTTTTCTTTTTCAAAAGCCACCAATGGTTTGATAGAAGACATCACAATCTTCCAAGAAGGCAGGCCAGGCCAACTCCTCAGTCCACTCACACCAGAAGTCTTTGCAAATCACCATCACTTTCTAAAGAAGGTTTCATTCCAATCAAATGTATAACTTTTCTGTCCTTACATTCTGAGGGGAATCAATAGGTTCAGGCTGGTTCCTAATACCACCCCTGGGCCTAAACAGTTCAAATACTACACGAAATCAAAGTTGGAATCCCATATACATCTACCGTACGGTACACATGACTGCCGTACGGCAGAGATTTTCAGGGGAACAGTCTCTTGTTTGCTACTTATCTTCTTCTTCTAATTTGATATGACATGCCATGCCTGATATAAAATACCATGCTTATTCATATTATGTTTTAAGCAAATATGTTCCATGCTAGTTAGACTTATGAGATTTGCATCAGTTATATAGCATGATTTGACATATAAACTGCCCATTGATATATGAGCATGTATTCCTGTTAAGGGTTGAATGTTAAATGCCTTTGTTTTAAAATTGGAAATCACAGAACATGTACCGTACGGTACAAGTTTCCACCGTACGGTTGAGTTCACGTGGGACAGTTTGATATTTTCTGCAATTTGAAATGCTGACACTCCCTTGGATATATGTAGCATGCCTGTTATTAACATGAGTTTGGTAGTTTAATTGTTTAATTGTTTCATGAGAAGGCATGCCTGTTAAATGTTTATATTGCAATTAAAATTGTCTATACAACTGCATATGTGACATAAAAGTTAAACGATAAAATGATTTTCGAAATCCCACAAATATTAGTAGAGATCGATTTTATCGGGCGAGGGGGGGTGCTTTTCTAAACAAAACCTTCCCCTCTCGTAACCTGGCTCCCGAACCCTAAATCTCTGGTTCATTTTCAAATTCAAATATCATTTTCAAGTTCTAGGTTTTCTCGGGTAGCAAACCATTTTACAAAAACCCGGGTGGCGACTCTTCAATTTTTCAAACGAGCGCACGACAGGGGATGGCCTCTGAAAAGGCCCATCTCGGGCTCAGGTAGCCCACACCTGCCATATTCAACTTCCATAACTTCAAAATACTCCTTGAATTTTGATCTCAATTTTTGATAGACACCCGAACTATTTTAAACTTCAATTAAATACCTAAGTTATGGAGTCGTTATTCAATTAAGCTCCTACCGTTTAAATCTGTCAAATTTAGTGATAGATTTTGCTGAGGTGGACTGTTATCTCTGTTAGACGGGCATTTAGACGATAACATGGCATAATTTGGGGAAAAACTCATCAACACAAATAAATTGAAAACTTAACCACACCCAATAAAACAAATTAAAAACAACACCTAATTATGTCCACGTCACCTATTTTGGTGCTTAACTCAAATGGATTTTAATGCCTCAGAATGCATCAAATGTTGTCCGATCAGACGGTCGGGTGATATCCGTTGATCTTCGATTTTGGTGACATCGATAGAATTAGTGAAACGTGAAATTCTAACGGTTCAGATCGATCATTGTAAACTTGAGTTGGTAAAAACCTTTAAATTCTATACGTTCAATGTAATTGTTAACAAACTAAGTCTTGTGTTGTATTTGAACGTATGGTAGCCATCTGACGGTGACATAACTACGACAATCAAGACCGTTGATTTTGTTTTTCTTTTTGATTACATCATTCTCGTAAAAAATTATCTTGATCGGGTTCAGAAAGCTTCTTTATCAAGAAACAATTTCATTAGAAAAATGGGTTTTTCTTTTCGATCAAGTTTGTAGCGATCGATTAACTTCGTTTTTGGCACGACTGATGTACTACATGTGATATATAAAATATGGATTAATTCAAATCGATTAATCTGGTATATTTTTCACATTCATAGGAGTGCGTTCTAATTAAAAAAAAGTTGGGTGGAGGTCGGGTATTACAATCTTATACTTTAATGTCTCGGGATGCATTTAATGTTGTCTGATCAAGCGGTCGTCGATACCTGATGATCTTCAATTTTGGTGATAATAATGGAATCAGTGAGACGTAAAATCCTAATAATTCAGATAAACCATTATTAAAGTATAATTGACTGATTAAGTTTAAAATTTGTTGCGATACGAGGATGCTTAATTATTTTGGCCCTAATTCTCCAAAATAATTCAAATCCATAATCTATTCGTGCCTCTCTCAAAACAAAGACGTGCTGAAGAGAAATCCCCAATCCCCATATCCCATCTCTCTCGCTCTCTCCTGCCTGCGTATGCCCCATTCATTCGAAGCGCCTTTGATTTTTACCCTAGGGCACACAGTAGCAGTTCCTCCTTCCTCCGTCTCCCTCAACGGCCTCCATCCCCACCACTCTGTGCGTCACAGTTCTCCAAGCCCTCCCTCGTCCGTTCCCAATGGTTAGTGACGCATATATATATATATATATATATATATATCTCTCTCTCTCTCTCTCTCTCACACACACACAAGTGCGAGCGCGCACGCTTGACGCACCCCATCGACCTCTATCACAAACCACGCCGTGTTCGGCCAACACTCTTGGAACCGAATATCCATTTTTTACTTTTCTTGTTTATTCCTTGATTTTTTGCCCTATTGACATCTAGGTATAGTTCGATCAACATTAATTAGTTGAATGTAGTGCTTCAGCCCCAATCCAAGGGGCTCTTATTTTGATCCCATCTGAACTTCAAGAAGTTCTACAGCCCCATTACTTAATCCATGGTAGATTTGCATTAATTGGGTTCGAACACATTTAATTATAATCACAGGTTAAAACAATTACTATTTCTTTCTCCATGAGTAATTTTTTAGTGCATTCACCATTAACAATGTCACTTGGTGGTTTATAGTTTCTGGTTCTGTTGTCAGATGATAACTGAAAGGTGCAAATTGGAAACACAACTTGAATGAAATTCTAGTTTTGATAGAAAATTCCACTTAGAAACTTAAGAGAAATTAAGTGTAACGCCCCCATTTTCGGGTTCGTTAATTAAACATTTTATTGAATTAAAAGGCTAAGAGTCAAGCTCATTATTACAACATAAGTCTTGCTAGAGTACTTTTTATTACACAAGGGCGGAAATTCTAGGGTATTCTAATACTCTGCTCCTTCCTCCATCCTAGCAAGCTCTTCGGCTCCAAAAGCTTCCAATGCGTACTGTTCACCTTGCTCATCAATTAACTCTGACACATTATACCAGCGTCGCCCTCAGTATAATATGTCAGGGTCACCAAAAAGGTAACACCGTGAGCTACAAGCTCAATAGAATAAACTATACCCACTAACTCTTAACTTATAGCAAGGAAGCATATAAACAATTACACATGCTCATTTAACAACATAGTTAAACAATGATACATCCATATTCGATATCTTTTAGCGTTGGTGTCATGTCTTTTCGTGTTTCTCCTACGCGACTCATCGTAGACCGTCTCAACATTTTCACCTTTACCAAAATCACAATTTCCAACGTTTCTTTCACAAATTGCTACTAATGAGGCTACCAAGTGGCTTCATTAGTAACACACATGATGGCTACCAAGTCCGGCCAATCAAGGTTTTCAAAATCCATTCTCTTTCAATCTTGCATTGATTCCTTTTCGCGGACAATCAAACCATATTTCCACATGAGACTACCACGTCCGGCCCCATTGGAAATCTTCGCAATGAGCTACCAAGTCCGGCTACATTACGGTTTTCACAAACACTTACACAATGACTACCAAGTCCGGTCATTATGTAATTTCAAAATATTTTCGCATGTTAATCCCATCTTTTCTTTAACCACACCCTAGGTGTCATGTTTCTACTTTCTCGGTTTTCGTGTCTCGTTGCATGCAATGACTCCGCAGTAATTCTTTCACACTTTAAGAAATCTTGAAACTAAACTAGCAAGATCATTCAACTCTATATTAGATAGCATGCTCATTTTATCACATCATCATACTCAACATTTAATCACACAACGTTAAGCATAGTGCCACATGGACGGACACCTTTGGAGTGATAAATCACTTATGCTTTATCAACAACAAGTAGTCAAGTAAACATGTAATCATACTCATATCATCTTAAGATTAAAATGAAATCACTACAGCTTAATCCGAAATCATGTTTTCTTAAGTTCAAAACAGCATATGTTTATTGAGTGTTTCTAACGTTATGCTAATCATGCCATGGTTAATCAAGATAACAACTTCTAAACATTTCTAATCATGCTTAAGGAAAATAGCTAAGATAATCTACGTATACTTGAGATTTCGAAGGCTTGGAATAATCTCCCAATATTTCAAAATACGCATGCCATACGCTATACTTAGATTTTTGGAAAGTATAGGAAAATTATACTATACTTAGAGTTAGGGCGTAAGGAGTATTCTACCGTTCTTCTTGGCGGTAGGCGGCTACGGATTAGGAAAAAAAGTACGTCGGATGGAGTAACGGCTTAGGAATGGCTTCGATAGCTTCGAAAGAGAAAGGTTTCTCTCGAAACTTGATCTTGACTAAAGCTACTAGAACTTTTGGATCGATATGGTGGTCGTATGGTGGTTTAGTGGCGGCACTAGAAGAGTTTCTTGAAGAACTAAATAAGAACCTCAAGAACAACTAAGAACTAAGCAAGAACAACAAGAACACTAGACTTTCTAGAGAGAAGTTGGAGCAATGCTTGAAGGTGTGAGTTCAAGGCTTGAATGGCTTGCTATTTATAGGTCAAGGTTGGTCTATTATCCAAGAGACAATTTTTCTCCTAACATTTGTTATCCAAAGGTTAATAGATTGACTAGATTTGATGGTACTTAGATTGGGTGAGGTGTTGAGCTAAAGGACATGACTAGGCTTGTTGTACACTTGCACACATCACACAATCTCTCTCTCCCTCTCTCCCTCTCTCCCGGCCTCTCTCTCTCCCTATCTCTCTCGGCTCTCTCTCTCTCTGGTCCAATATACTAAGGTACAAGGGTTGGAAAGACTACAAGATTTTCTTTGTTCTTTCTTCTAATCTAGGACAAGGTTTAAGTTATTCTATGGGGTTTGTGTCTAGTCTAGTACCTTGAAAGAATAAGATAATTAGATATGGTTGTCCTTAGGGTTGAAAGAATAAGAAACCCTAGATTGAGTAGTACATGGTGATGCAATAGGATGATGTAGGAAGATATGGTGAGTACACTTGCACACACATCACACTCTCTCTCCCTTTCTCAACCGGCCATCTCTCTCTCTCTCCCTCTCTCTCTCTCTCGGCCACACACACTCTCTCTCTCTCTCTCTCTTGGACACCTAATCAAGAAAGGACAAAGGGTTAGTAGTTGACTAGGTGAAAGAGTAAGGTTTTGGTGTAAGGCTTGTAAGGGATATGGCAAAGAAGATCTAGTATTTTAGTCCACCTCATGTCCTTTAAATCTTTCTTCTTTCATTAGTACATGTACATATATATATATATAACTTAGATTTGGTAGAAGAATGACCAAGAGTTGTACATGCATATCTCTCTCGGCCTCTCTCACTCTCTCTCTCTCCCGAATTCTCTCTCTCTCTCTCCCTCTCTCTCTTTCTCCCTTGGTTAATATATATACATATATTAGGTAGACTAAATAAAGTACAAGGTACTAAGATCTTATTCTATACTTCCTAAGTCAAAATTTCTTATTAAACTAAGTCAATTTGCCACCTATGTACTTATAACTATATTCTATTATATAGTATCCTAGGATGACATATACATATCTTATACTTTAATTAAATAAGTACATATCATATCTAGGAAGTAATTAACTAATTTTAACCTAGCACTATAGCTTGATTTGGCCTTATGGACCAATGGACTATAATTCCCCTAACTTTTATTATCCAAAGGATAAAGGATGGAAGTACTATTCTTATATAATCTATCTATATTAGTACAATGACTCATGGTGAATCTAATTAAACTAATAGATCTTGTACTAGGTAGAAAGACTAACCTATTGTCCAATGGTTAATAAATCTCCTAACTTTTATCGTCCAATGGGTAAAGATGGTAAGTAATATATAATCATATAAAGTGTACCTAGCAATCTAGTCACAATATCCTAGGTGTAAACCTATGGTCCAATGGATAAAGATTATCCTAGCATTTATCGTCCAATGGGTAATAGATTAAAGGTTGACTTTGGTCAAGGTCTCACTTAGGGTTCAAATGGTTCATGACGATCAAAGGTTCGATTAGGTTACCCTAACGATTAGTTAGAAGCTAGCTAGGCTTGCTAAATAGGATTCCTTAGGGTTTACTAACTCACTAGTCTTTAGAAAATGGCTAAATCGTAAGGCGAAATGAAGTTAGATTTAGAATCAAATAAATCTAATTATAACGGATTATTAGAAAATAAGAAATTTATAAAGTCATTAAAATAATCAACGAGATTTTTATTTATTGAAAATTGGAGTTGTTACATTAAGGGTCAGAGTCCTAGCTAACCAACATTAGTATAGAGGTTGGCAATGAGGTTCAGAGTCCCATCATACTAGTTTATTTCATTTCATATAAGTTAAAGGTTCACTTACCTTTGCGTCATAACTTGATTGATGGCATCGTGGAACTGGTACATATCTTAATTGTTGAATCAGTGAATCTTGTTAACGTGAGTTTAGTCATGTATTTTCTTCTTTCTTTAGTTTTTTTTCTGTTTTGTGTTCATGGGGCATAATGTGGTCTCCTTGGTGTTGTATAGTTTGCTTTTCAATACATGTCAATACCTTAAACCTTTATTGTTTTGGGCCTTAGGTTTATTCATATGTATGATTAGCTAGCTCGGAGCAGGTCTGTTTCTTTAGCCACGACGCAGGTATCCAAAGCCATTTTTTTCTTATTTCTATGTGTTCTTTGGCCACAACGCATATCCGTTTCTTTATTGGCATTATCCTTAGATTAGCTCTCTCTGTGTGTGTGTGCGCGCGGGCGCGCGCGCGCACTTGTGAAGCTCTCAGCGCACATGAGATTCTAGCCCAATGAATAGTGATGCCAATTCCTTAGGATTATTGTTCTTCTTATGGGGGAATTGTCTCTGTTTACTTGGAGATTGTTATCCTTTCATTTCTGTATTGGAAAGGGCTAAGGATTGGCTTCCTCAAGATTGCAGATCTCGGTCTTTGAAGGGTTGTGTTACTCTCAAGATAAAGACCCATCATGTTGAAAGAAAGTAGAAATTAGCAATTCCAATTGAAGATGCTAGGGTAACTCAAAGCAACTTTTAGCCCTCATTCATTTTAGTGTTGATGATCTAACTTTAGTTCTATAAGGCATCGTTAATAGTCTAAATTATGTTTGATTGCCAGTCCATCCTAGTGACCATATACCTATAGCAAGCAAATGCATTATTTCATCATCCCTTATCAAAATGGTAGTATGTCAAGGACTCAAGACATTGTGGATTGGGACTGTGGTTACTAACCTATTGATCTTTGACCTATGTGCGTGCTTAGCTTCTAACATTCTTAATTTGTCAAATGAAACAAAATTGTTATGAAAACTGAGTGTTTGAGACACACCTATTATTGGAGAGTATATAAAAGTTAATAATTATTTCTCTGCGTTTGTTTCAGAAATTTAAAATACCAATACCCTTATGGAGTTCGGGTATAAAGTACGAGTTCCAGCTTTTACTACTAGACACACCTATTGATCATGGTCGTGTTCTTTGGCTTTGGGAGCAAAAAGAGAAAAAAATCAGGCAAAGAAGCAAGCTTTAACTTTGAGAAATCTGCACAAAAATTACCTTAAAAGGAAGATTACATTTGGATCTTTTTACTGAAGTAGTGTAGTAACTCTCAACTCTTTTATGCAATTTGTGTTGGAGTTTTTTTGATTTACAAGCTGATGTAATATAATTTTATGCAATGGATGATTATATTGACAACATTTAGCATTTCGATACTATTGGCAGTGATGAAATACAAAATTTTCATTTATTGATGTCAATTTACAAAAGGTGTGTCTGGACAGATTTTTCGTGACAATTGTTTCAGTGATGTTGTGACTACTATTCCATTTATGTGATAAATGGGTATTTTGTCACCATAAGTTTATAGTGACGAAATTAGAGTACCAGTTGCAACAAGTTTGTTTCGCCTCAGCAACTTTTTGGTGACGAAGCTTGAGTTTTTGCAACAAAATTGTTTCACTATATTATTTTTTTACCTTGTGGAAATAATTTATTGTGACAAAAGTCAACCTAATTGCAACAAATTAATTACCTATTGTGACAAAATATTTTGTCACTACAATTGAAACCTTTTGTGACAAACTCTAGTCGTCACTATAATTTTTGGTTTCTTGTGATGAATTTGAGATTTTGTCACAACAGGCTTATTGCTACGGGCTTGTTGTGACAAAAGGGCGACAAATTTTTTTGTCACCATAACATTCTTGTGACAAAGGACAAATTTTTTTGTAGCAAAACCTAGAATTTGTTGTAGTGTAGTTAGAGGGGGGAAAATCCCATTATTATTATGGTTATTCAATAATATTGATTATAAATTTTTTAAGTAGGGAACACAAGAGCTTGTTAGCTAATGAAAGTACTGTAGACATCGCAAAGAATTTCTGAAGTGGTTTAAAGAACGTGTAAGACGAACAAATTAATTTTAAACATGACACATTATTGTATTTTTTTATTGGAAGTATCATAACACAAATTCTATATGTAGATGAATGAGATGCGAAGGCAAGGGTCGCCAGAAGCAACCGATGAATTGTTGTCATTGGCCCACGGACCCGGTGCAGAAATAAAGACATATTCAGGATGCATTTCGAATGGTGTTCAATTCCATACCAATGAGCGTGACAACCGTCATAGAAGTTAGAATAGTGGGTTGGTTGTGGAGGGGGACCATGATGGCCATGCAGTTAATTTCTATGGTTACTTGACCAAAGTGTGGGAAATGACTTATTTATTTAGACATCAAGTGGTCTTATTCTAATGTGAATGGTTCAACACTAGTAGTAATAGGACTTTGCGAACTGATCTGCATTCTACAAGTATTAATATAAGAAGTTTATGGTATAAAGATGACCCATTTGTGTTACTAAGTCAAGTGCAACAAGTATTTTACATGAATGATACCAAACTAGGTGAAAATTGGAGAGTTATGGAACGATTCGAACGTCGAGGGATCTGGAATGTGCCTGAGATGGATGATTTTGAAGCTTATGATTCTCCCAATGATGAGTTCCAACAGGAGGAAACCACTGAGTTTGTAAGAGTTGTTGAAGATCTCATCACAACCCCTTTATGTAGAAATGACATTGAACCTAAAATTATTCGAGAGGAGTCTAGTAGAAAACGAGCCTGAGATGAGAATGTTGAAGTTGATGGGTTCATCTGCGATGGTGACGAAGATGAATTACTGGATGAGCATGACAATGAAGATGAATTTGATGCTGATTTGGATACAGATCTTGATATGGAACCTACCTATGATTTTTAAACTCTTACGTGACATTTATATATATATATATATAGTTGTGTCAATATATTGAGTCATTATTCTTAATATATTGATCAATTTCTATGATGGTGCTGCTTCTGGAGCTGAGGCTACAAGTTGTTGTTGTTTCTTCTATTGGTTGTTGTTTGTTTTTATTGAGGGTGCTTTATCTGCAGCAGTTTTCTGTTAAAGTTTTTGTTTAATTTTGCTAGTTGGTTGCAGTTTTTGGTAAAATAAGTTTGTTATCGCTGCCACTATTTTAGCAAGAGCGAGAGGAGCAACAAAGAGAGAGAGAAAGAGAGCAAGAGGAGCAGCAAAAGCGGCATGATAGAGAGCAGATTGATAGGCTTGATAGCCTTGTGAGCAAATTGATGAACACTCGTGGAACTCCTTGGTAAGTGAGATTGCATTCATTTTTTTGTCAAGACTTGAGACCTAGTAAATGTAAACATCAAAATAAGGTGTTAATTTGCACACGTCATAACATTACTTGTTGGATTTCATAAATTTTCATCTATTTAATCCAATTGTAGGAATAGTTGATGTTTATATAGCACGAATATGAGACATGAGAATTCTACAAAATTGGGGACACAGACACGGTGCGCCGGCGGGGGACACAAATTAATATGTGTGTGTGTGTGAGAGAGAGAGAGAGAGAGTTATTCATAATGGATATAGGTGTGGGCACACGGCCCTGAAATTTTATTGTAAAATCGGGTGCGCCCTTTTTGAAAAAGCGCGGCGAAACGCTACAATTCAGAGTCGCCACTCGGGTTTTGCGGAATGCACCCAAGGAATCAAACTTGAAACGCTTTGCTATGTTTTGATTGGAAAATATTTTGTAGACTGGACCGTCGTCACCTTCGATATATGAGGTTCGGGAGCCAGGTTACGAGAGGGGAAGGATTTTATGGCACCCCTCTCACTCAATCCAGAGATCGGTCTCTACTTGGGCATTTTGTAAAATGTTTGCATTTTTCTCTCATTAATCATTTTTCAGCCAATTAGGGTGGGGGAACAGTTAAAAGGGATTAAAACTGTAACAAGTTTGCAGTATGTGACAAAATGGTGTGCTTGCTTTATTGAAACAAATAAAATAGATTGAAAACAGACTTCTGTGAGCATTTTAAACAGACTGGAGAACACTAGTCAGAGGTGTCGTGCGCAGGAAGACACCTACATGCACTGGCCGAACCATTGCATGCAGACCTGACCTGCGTACGCCACTCAATGACTGGCGTACACCAGTAAGCCTAAACCCACAACTCTTATTTTCATTCCTCTGGGCTCTGGAAAGGACCAACGCACACCCAGGACAAACCACGCAGTTTATATAGAGCAGAATATATACAGTTACAGACATTTGAAATGGCTTTAGAGCCTTAAAATAAACAGAACACCCTATAAACAGTGTGGGGAAATAAACAGAGGCCAAGGCCTAGTTGCCATGCAAGGGCCAGCCACTAGGCTTGATATTACTATCGTACGCCAGTTATAACTTTTTGTCCAGTGCTTGGTTTTGCACTTTCTGGACTTTGGAACATGACCAGAAGGCATTCCAACACATCATAAGTAATATTGAAATCTACAGCTACACAGTTCTGAATACAGAAAGCAGTAAATTGGTTTTTAGCATGCAATAAGGTGTTGAAATAGAAAGAGAAACAGAAAACAGGTGGTCATTGATCCCCACGCCAGTACTGCACATACAGCCATTACTGGCGTACGGCTCAATAATACTGGCGTGCGCCATTGCCAACTGTACACGATCTTTGAAACCTTGCCAGCTTTAGGGTCAGAACAGAAAGTATACAAAAGGTGGTATACCTTTGGTTTTGAATTTGATGGAATGTTTGAGCTTTGAACTTGAGGTTTGAGGTATGGATGATGGGTGTTTGGGTATGAAGAATGTATGGAGAGGCTACTTGCTTGCTCTTCCAATGGATGGAGGAAAAGAAAGCAAGAAACCAAGAGAGAAAGAGACTTGAAAGCTCTTGATGTTAGTAACCCCTTATATATAAATGCAAATGGGGTATATATAGAGGAGAGTGGGGGTGTAACCAGCTGGGTTGGAGGCTGGTTGGTTAGTGAAGGAAGTCTCCATGCATTAAATGCACGAGACTTGTTGATGGAAGTTGTAGGGGGGGTGAACATCCCCTGCACGTTTGCAATCATCAGAGGACTGTTTAGCGTACTGGGGTGGCCCAAAAGTCTTGTGCATGTGGTTGAATAAAGGTGATTTGACTGGCTTTGACCGGCGTATGCCAGTCCTCCACCTACGTGCGCCAATGGCAACTGGGTCAACGGTCGATGACTAACACGTGGCAGTTTACCAGCACACGCCAGTAAAGTACCAACGTATGCAAGTAGGATTTTGCTTAGGCCATTTGGTTTTGGTTTGAAAGGGGTTGGAAAAGGGTTTGAAAGAGGTTTGGAACGTTCAAAGCTCAAACACACTACCATTCTCGAGGAGTTCTGGACCTTATTCATCATTGGGGAATCAAAGACCGTAAGTAAACTAATTTGGACAGTTCAGAATATAGTGTCTACAGTAGTCCCCCTTTGACAGCACTTTGAGCACCATTGACTTGGTACAAGTAATGTCAAAGGTTTTTTAGACACCCTTCCAGGCTATCCAGAATAGAACATACGAGTCAAAGTAAACACGAATACTTAAAGAACCTGATTGACTGGATGAATGGATCGTCGCTTGTTGAATTGGACAGAACAGACTGCCGTTGCTGGGGATAAAATGGACATGATAGACCGCCGCTTGTTGAATTGATGGACATAACAGGCTGTCACGGGAGGTGGACTTCCCTAAGGAATAATCCTCTGTAAGCAACTCGCAGTCAATCGCTTGATTTGAAAGGACAGGGTGGACCGTCGTTGATTTGAAATCGGACGGGCGAACTGTCGTTGTTTTAAGATTGGACGGGCGGACCATCGTTGATTTGAAGTTGGACGGGCAGACCGTCGTTGATTTGAAATTGGACGGGCGGACCGTCGTTGATTTGAAATTGGACAGGCGAACCGTTGTTGATTTGAAATTGGACGGGCGAACCGTCATTGATTTGAAATTGGACTGGCGAACCGTCGTTGATTTGAAATTGAACGGGCGGACCATTATTTAGAATGATTGAGCCGTTGAAAAAGGTGGACAGGATGGACTGTCGTTGAGTTTGGACAAGACGGGCTGTCGTTGAGGTTGGACAGGACGGGTTGTCGTTGAGATTGGACAGGACGGTTGTCGTTAAGATTGGACAGGACAAGCTGTCGTTGCTTGGGATCAAACTATCCTTGGCATAAAGAAATCCAACAATCACGGGTAGGTCGCGTCAGGTAGGTTAAATTCCATCTGTTGGAAATCAGAGCCAATCTTCTTATCAGGGACCATCCGAGACAGAGCAATAAGATTGCTGGAAGATGCGCTAACGGCTGGACCGTTGTGGACCAGAACAGGCGGGTGGTTGTTGTGGACTGGTTGGATGGACAGACCATCGTGGAATTGGACAGGACGAGCTGTTGTTGGAATTGACAGGACGGCTGTCATTGAGATTGGACAGGACGGGCTGTCGTTGTGAACTTGGACGGGCGGTCCATCATTGTGAACTTGGACGGACGGACCGTTGTTGTGAACTTGGACGATATTCTGATCTCCAAAGTTTATTCCTGGTGCCAGCGGAGTGGAAAAATGAGGCCATGTGCTTGGCACTTGCCACAGAGAAAGGGATAAGGAAAACGGCATGGTGGCATTCCCTTTTACAGCTGCACTACCCCAGAGAAGAGGTTCCGACTCTAGTTCCAATAGACCCCAGGTATGGACCTTAAAATCCTGTTTACTTGCTGCTTCCAATATTGGATAAGCGTGCTTTGGCACTTGATAGACTTCTCCTGTTTCAACATTTGATATGCAATATGGAATGATATGTATACTAAATTGAATGCACAAATTGAAAATGTAGGTGCAAGCTAAGGGCGGCTCCTAGGAGGACGACAATGCTTACGGACTACCACTGAGCCTCATTACTGTATTGTCTTTCGCTTCTGAGATGCGCACCCAGATAGATAGACGTTGAGCGGGCCGGTGTGCCCTAGTTGGCTTTTAGTGACAAAAAAAAAAGTTTTAAAAAATGAAAAAAAAGGTCACCAAAAATCCAAAAAAATATCCATAAATTCTAAAATATTGTTTTATGGGGTCCTGTAAAAAATCAGCTCCAATGGATATCGGCAAGTATTACTTCTTGATTCGTAGGATGAAACTGCTCAATTGCGCAGTTTCGCCACTACAAATCTAGAAATGATACTTACCGATATCCGTTAGAGCTGATTTTTTACAGAACCCCATAAAATAATATTTTAAAATTTATCGGTATTTTTTTGAATTTTTGTAAGATCCAAAATGAGCCCTACATAAGATGTAATGTAACTATATAGTGTAAAAAGATAATGGTCTTGTTCGTTTAACATATTTACTTTGTTTTAATTTTATTTTTCAGTCATTATCCTGTATCTTTTTTCAATCATTACCCTATTTATCCAATTATTAATTTCATTTATCTCTATATCTCTCTCCACTCATTACCTCTTTCTTCAATCATTATCCTATTTCTCTCTTCTTCCATTACCAAAATTAAAATACCCAAATATGTTAAACGAAGAAGGTCAGTGTACCTGTCTTTATTGCTCCAAAAACAGGACTCGTAACCAGGAGTGACGTGGAATACTCTGAGCTGGTCAAATATTCAATTCAATAGTCTTCTGATGAGTTTCTTGTTTCGGAGTTCCATTCAACTTTGGACAGAACTCTCGTCTTCTCCTCTCTCTCTCTCTCTCTCTCCGATCCACTCTCTCAGCATTGCCTGCCCAACTCAACAACACTTTCTCTCTCAGCATTTCCACCGCAGACCACTCTCTTTCTTTTCTCCTGCTGGATCCTTCTCTCTCTCTCTCTCTCTCTCTCTATCTCTCTCTCTCTCTCTCTCTCTCTCCATATACGCACAGCAACAGGAAAAAAACACCATCAGAAATGCATCTAGGGTTTTGAAAGAGGAGGTATATTCAGATACGTGGCGAATTTCGTAGCTTTAAATTACATGTCTGAATTCTGCAAATGTCGAAAAGAAAAAAAAAAGATAGGGTGAAAACAGATGCAGGCTGAGTATCTTCAATTGCTTCTTTTATTTTATTTTTTGTTTTTAACATCACTTGTTGCTATCGTGCTTTACTCTGATTTGTGGGGGATTATTGTATTGTTATGGAATTAGATGCTTTTTATATTCGATACTCTAGGTCTTGTTTGGTTGCCATGGCTAGATAATGCAGTGCACTTACGTATGATATGCTCAACACGCTATTTGATTGTATTTTTTTGTTTCTGGATTGTGATAAATCTTTGTAATCTGGCCCTAATTGCATTCGCCTCTCGAAAGTTAGAGCTCTGCGTCGACGATGCAATCAAAATATGAAAGGGAATATAAGATTCAAAGAAATGAGTAAAATCCTGTTCAAGGGATGAACCCCTAAGGGTAGAGAGAGAAACTAAAGTCTCAATCTATATATTTCAATATTGTTGATAATAGGAAGCTACCAAATGAAAGACCAACTCACCTATTTATAGACCAAGACCCTAATAACACCAAGGACACCAAAATGACAAAAATGACCTAAATTCTACTGCATCAGTCGATCCATTTTCTTGAGTTTTTCTTGGGAGGCAGACACTGAGGTTTCAAGAATACTTCTAGACTCAGTTGCTGTTTTCTGTGAATTCATTCAAGATGATGATTATGATGGGTTTATCTGTGACTGCTTGACGCATGTTATTAAGTGATGGGGCCATTTATTTCCGCAAGAGTACTGACGGTGCCTTGCAAAATGTTATAACTTGGCTGAAGTTACCTTACATCCTTACCGTTTTGAGCTTGCTCTAGATCAATTTTTGTTCTTTCGGATGGATTGCAGCGTGCAGATCAGGCAAACATGAACAATGTAATGCTGTGATAATACAGAAGGGGAAGCCGTCAACGATTTGAAGCTTCTTGTGAATGACAGATGCTGTATGACTAGGGTAATTTGTTGTAGGCTGTGTACAGCAACAAGAAATATGGGCTTACTCTGTAGTAGGCACCAACAATTCAATCAAGCTGACACCGAAGAGAATGCTCAGGTAAACATTTTGCTTGATACAGGTGGACCATGGTATGTTTTTCCAAAGTTCGATCCTGTGAGGGCAGAAGGATTTATATCTGTGACCATTCTTCTCTCTTCTCATTTTACTTTCCCTATAAAGCCATCAATCTGCTTCTCATCTCTATATTTCAGGCTGCAGATATAGAAAGGCGGATTGAGCAAGAAACAAGGGCAGAGAAGCATATTCATAAACTTCTCCTCCTTGGTACACCTAACTCTTTTCTTTTTGTGTCCATATTAAGTACAATAAGATGGGCGAGGACAGCTAAATTGCATTGTGCATGGTTTCGATTGTGTTGTTCTCTCCAGATTGAGAGATCATAAGTTATCCTTTAGCTACTTTTAGTGTCTGATTCTTAGGGGAAGCTTGCGTTAGTGAGAAGGCCTGGATGACTTCAGAGACCCAGTCAAGTTTTGAATGGCAGTCGTATTTTACTCTTATTAATCTTCTAGTCAATCCCTTGTAATGTCTATTTGGCCACAATGACCAGGTCAAATAGTAACTTAATTCAACCCTGTAACTTCCATTCCTGGAGGTCAAATGATTTTGGAATTGTAGGACATGGAAGCAATGGTATATTGATTCTGCCGTCCCTTGATCTTCCTCATGTCATGAGGAAACAGTGACGTAATTGTATTTTACCTGTACCGTGATCTTCAACTAGCTAGAGGTCAACTGATTTTGTGAATAATGTGTTTTCTATCCTTGAAATCTGTCATTTCAGTGCTTTACAAAAGGTTATGGTGCGAGGCCCTAGGAAAGGGAATAGGGTTTCTAGAATTTCGTTGACAATCTATAGTTATCATTACCACCACAGAATATTTCTTCTTTTTTGCATTGTGTATCAGCGATGGCTTGGGTGGGTAGTTGCTGATTGAGTATCAGATACATGGGTGGAACCAGTGCCAACTGCATAGGAAGGATTTAATACTTTAGTTTAGTTATTTAAGCTAATAGCATGAGATGTTCTTTTATGCACATTCTCTTTTCTCTCTTCTTTTGCATGATTATGCCCTATATTTCATCAACGCCCTTCTTTTGGGTTTCTCTCATTTGCTTTGATAAAACTTTTGTCATTAAGGTGCTGGAGAGTCGGGGAAGTCCACGATTTTTAAACAGGCAAGACAGATACTAGTCTGTTTTCTAAAAAAATCAAATTGTTCTTTTTTTTTTTTGTGTTATATTTATAGACTGCTCTATAACCTTAAGAGTGTATGATTGGTTTGCAGATAAAACTTCTGTTTCAAACTGGATTTGACGAGGCAGAGCTGAAGAGCTATATCACAGTCATCCATGCCAATGTGTATCAGACAATAAAAGTACGCAATACTTGAAAGGGTGTGTTGGTTATGTCCCTTTTTGTCAAATACAAAAGAGTACTTAGTGTCAGTTGGTTAAGGAGATTCTTGTAAAACTGTCATGACATGAGTTGTAGACTTGAAGTCAATGTATTAATGTGTAACGGATATTGTTATTATTGTACTTGATGATGATTCAACCTGCTTTGACAGCTATTATATGATGGCTCCAAGGAGTTCGCTCAAAATGAAATTGATTCCTCGAAATATGTTGTATCTGTTGAAAATAAGGTATGATTTTACCATTTTGTTTTCTAATTGATGTGCATTTTTTTGACCCTCGTATTGTTTATTTTGAATATTAAGTTCTGTGATTGGTGTATGAGCAACCTAGGCGGCTATTGGTCCCACCCCTCCAATATCAGTGTGCAATTTTTGTGATGTAGTTATGGTCGCTGGACCAAGCAGAAGGTCCAATATTTGGTGTCGAAGTGTAATGACTCTATGATTCGGTAACAGGGAATTGGAGAGAAACTATCAGAAATTGGAGGCGGGTTAGATTATCCCCCTCTGACAAAAGAGCTTGCACAAGAGATAGAAGCTCTATGGAAAGATTCTGCCATTCAGGTAATTTCAAAGTTGATTTAATGGTTTGATTGACTACTATTCTGCAATAAGTCTCCTATCCTCTTGATTTTTCACCTTTTTTGGTGATTTTTTTTTACGCTCTTTTCTTTTTACTTCTCGCAAATGAAGCTGTCTAAATTTTACTTTTTTTGTTCTGTTCAGGAAATCTGCTCTCATGGTAATGAACTCCAGGTTCCAGACTGTGCACATTATTTCATGGCAAATTTGCAAAGATTGTCGGACGCAAACTATGTTCCAACGAAGGTACCCAATATTAAAGTTCATAATACTGTCTTTTGTATCCTTGTCCGGTTTTAATTAGTACTGTGACAAACATAGTATAAGTTAGAAGAATGTTTTACATTCATAAGAGAGAATTTGCTGAACAATCGTCTGGGCACTACATGTTGTGGTTGAATCTGGTCCATGATAGTACCATGATAGTATAGAGTCAAGCTTCCTATCACTTGCTGTGAAATTTAAGAAGGTTGCGGATGTATTGTAGTTCCTCAAGATGTGTTGGCAAAAAATGAAATATCCTCAATTCTTCTCCATCACCCCCCCCTCCTTGGACTCTCAAGTTGTCAGTCACGCCTATTTGGTATGAGGAAGATTAACTAGTAGAGGAGCGTGTTGACATATGATCTTTAGTTGGGATGCTTTCTCCTTGTTGTGATGCCATTCTCGCATATTTCCCTTTAATCTTTGTAATTCTCTTTTCAAAGATTAATGAAATCCTTTTTCGCCTTTCAAAAATTGCACTCATAGTGTAACATCGTTCTAATTAGTCATGTAAAACAACATTTCCAAGGGTTTTATGGTCCATTTTTTTTCCGATTTTCTCTTGCAAAACTCTGCCCTAGATTTTGACCATTGTATTCGTTTTTTTGGTAAGGAAATGGTTAAGTAAATTAAGTAGGAAATAAGTTTGCTTCGAAATCACGTTTCTGAATATGTGCACTGGAAACTTATGTCACTATGATATTATTAAATGGGTAAAACTTGTCTGACTTGATGGAAAGATCAATCATTGACATATTGTTAAAAACCTTACGATCCTTGTGAGGCTGGCAATGAAAGTTGTCGACATGTTGGTTTGTTGACACTAATTTCCAAGGTTATTGTGCAAGAGAAATATAACAATTGAAAAAGCACAAATAAACCATAAAATTTGCAAAGGAAATTCGCATGGTTCACCTGCTTGCCATACCCAGGAAGTGGTATGGCAATTTAACGTCTAGTGTATGTAAATTGAGGACCCGAACTTGAAATGTTACTTTGCCAACTACTATCAATACCTAGCTGTCTTGTTACTCCACCAATAATTTAAGTGTGTACAGAACAATATAAGACCACTCTGATACCTTCTCCCGAACCTTTCCTCTCCCTCTATATGGCAGTATTTTTGTCATTTCAATAATGTTCTTTGAGATATGTTCAACTTCACCTTCTATCCGTGAAGAGAATGGATATGGGCGTTTCATATGTTCTGTAAACATGGAAGAGGCAATGACTCTTCTCGGGAGAGGATAGGGGTCAAAATACCATAGCGTAGCTGCTCCTACTTATAGTGAGAGTGACCCCGGATAGAGGATCATATATTGGTACGCTTTCTCAATTGCAGGAATAGATCCATTAAAGGAAAGTAGCTGGAAGTATGGTTATTGTCAATGACTGAAACTCGACTTTAATCCAGTGATGCTATATCATCTATGTTCTCTGGTACTTCTAGATTTTATGTTTTTGAATTTTTCACTTTACGAGCTATGGTGTTGTGGACTTACGGATTGACAGGATTGACACAAGTCACACTATTTATCTTGTTAAGAAAATGAATTTCCTATTTACTGTAGCACAGATGAGTTGTACCATCTTTTACCCTAATTTTCTGAATTCGTTATTTCTTTAGGTTGGGACTTAAGGCTCGGTTGGGTTGGATTTGGTTTGGTTATTTTTTTGGGTGTTAGAATACATAAGTTTTGCCACAAGCTTCTCAGTATCTTCTGTTACGCAGGAGGATGTTCTTTATGCCAGAGTTCGAACTACAGGGGTTGTTGAAATCCAGTTCAGGTGAGTACTGTTTCCATTTATGGCATGCTTTTTATTTGCATTGCCTCTTGTAGTGCGTTCTTTTTTATGTGGCTGCAACTGGGTGCTATGTCTTCTTACTGAAAGATCATACTGTTGATAAATACGTTTCACTTGCGTGAGCCTCTTATCCGCGTGAAAAATCATTCTTGGATCTTCACTTTCCCGCTCTGCTAGTTCAAATTTCCTATTGACCTTGCTCCCATCGAGTAAGGCGTGCGTTCCTGACTTAGAACCTTTCAAGCATATCTATTATAAAAGAACCAAAAGAAGAGATACCAAGTAACAGACTACGTAAAGCGTGAACCCTCCAGCTTTTCCTCCTTCACTTAGCTGGTGTTTGCCTCTAGCTCTTATTTGGGCATCCACTTATTTTTCTTTTCTCACTCGTCTTGTGGTGGGGAACAAGATTGATATGGTACTGTGATGACTTTACTTCCTTTGACACAAGATGTCTAGGGGTACTTAGGCACGGGGATGCCAGGGGTTCTGTTTCTACCTTGTTCTTGTTCGTCCAACATCATCTTGCCACTCATCTATCTCAACTTCTTGATTCTAGAATCTAGGGTCACTAAGAAACAGCTGATGAATGATGATATGTTGCTATCATTTTTTCCCCATGCATACTGTCTGTTACGTTATAGTAATAGGTCAGCCACACTCCATTCAGGCTCTCCTCATAATATGACCTACAATTTAGTTGGCTTAAATTGCAGCCCAGTTGGTGAGAACAAAAAAAGTGGTGAAGTATATCGACTCTATGACGTTGGAGGTCAGAGAAATGAGAGAAGGAAGTGGATACACCTGTTTGAAGGTGTTACAGCTGTCATATTTTGTGCTGCTCTTAGCGAGTAAGTTTAATATTGTTTTCCCCCCTTTTTGATAGTACTGTAGCATCATATGCTTGTGTTTGCTTGTAAATACGAAGCTGAGTATCAAAACATCTGTGAGCAGGGAATTTACTGCAGTTATCCCATTGCCTATGGTTGCATCTTCTTTTTGGAAGATGAGCTATGGTTTCAGTGGACTTCTTTTTTATTTGCTATATCATATGGACCTCAACCAATTCTACATGTAATTAGGTATTCTAAATGTCCCAAGTACACAACAAAGACCCTCATGTATGGATGTGGAATGCTTTGTTCCCTTGTGGTCTTTAGGTCATTAAAAGAAAAAAAAGTCAATGACACGAGTGACGAATAAAAAATGAAGAGTTAAATTGTCCTTGACTTTGTGTGTTATGTCTAGAATGAGGAAAGTCGCGGGTTGAAATTTTCTCTTATTATTTGGAGACCTGCTATGCCTTGACCATCCTTTGTTGGGACCAGTAGCAGCTCTAGGCTATCTTGAGCATGGGTTTATTAATAAACTTAAATCCTTCGTATTCTAAGAAAAAGAAGGTTTAGATACCATCTCAAGTCTCAACAAAAATACTAAGTTTATCATATTACTGCACAAGTATTTGGATTAGAGCTTATCTACCAAAACAAAACAAAAAATTTATGTCGTTGGAAGGGTGAAGAGAGAAATTATGTCATTCTCCTGCCTTATTCATGGGGTCAAAGACATTTCTGATGGTGTCATTCATTGACCAATCAAAAAAATTACACCACAATAATAGTAATATTATTAAGTATTTTCTCCCATGGGGTCAGCTGGCCCCACACTTAACCAACTGGTGTTGCCTCTGGTTGGGACATGACTTGACTGAAATAGAGCAGAGCAACATTAATGTCTCTGACCAGAGTTGGAGTTCGACAGGAGAGTAGGGCACAAAGTACAAGTAGAAGGGTGAAGAATACATACCCTTTAGGGTTAGAGTCATGGTTTTTAAAGTGAGCCACAACCGCTGTGTTACTTATGGGTGGTTACCGCTGCCCGTTATGCTATGGACATTACTCCCCCCAATTGTGTGAAGAAGAGAATTCATGCCTCAGGTTGCCGTCTCCGTTGTACCATTACACATTGGAACCACATGATCACCTTCCTTGTATTGGGACCGCAACTGCTGTTTAGGCCTTATCACGTGAGGTTACCGCTGCACGTGTTCATCATGCAAAATTAAGGGTCTAGGAAACATCCATGGTAAGCTGGTTAAACCTATGTGACCCTCTCTGCAGGTGATCACCTTCTGAAAATGCTCGTCCTAGCATCGTATGGCCGTTTGCACTAAGCCTCTTTAGTTATTGCATTTGTGGAAGCCTTTGCCAAGCCAGGAAGGATTTTGGGTTGTCCCCAATGGGCTTGGCCCAAGCAACCGGGGCAATCCATCCGAACCACGAAGACTCAAGTCCTTGGCTTGGCCAAGGCCCAGGTTCGGTCCATCAGTCATGTTATCTCCTCAATAGTGATAATTGATTTTTGGATTGTGCTGTGGACCTGTGGTTATCGATGAAACAAACTTTGTTTTTCTATTTGGTGGATCTGGACTGGGTGGTACTGGTACATTTCAGTTGTGTTAAGTTGCTCTTGGTTGAAATGTGGCTTTGGTAGCCATAAGAACTCTTATGTCCTATTGAGATTATTCATCGTTTGAACGTCCTGGGGTATTTGATTGGGGGGAACTGCAATTTTTTTTTTCCAGCATAGTGGTGTCTTATGGCCCAAAGGTTGCTATTATCTTCCTTTCGGGGTTCTGTGACCTCCTTTTGCGGGGATTCTTGCGTCACTTTTTAGTATATAATGGAGAGTTGTTTGAGACTTGTTCTCATTTGATATTCTGTATCTATGCTAATAAAGTATTGAGTTGTTTATCAATATTCTTTTTTGCAATTTTGTGAGGACATTCTAATTGGGAAATGCCATTGCTTGAAGTTGTATTGTTCCACAACCAGAGCTTGTTACCTTTTTAAGTTAGCTATTGTCTGCAAAAGGTGGCTCTATTGGTACGGAGCTGACAACGTTGAATCAAACCGTTACATTTGTTGGAAGTTTTCTTCAGGAAGATGCTTTCTGTTACTGTATTGCTCTCAGCAGTTTGAAAAAGAAAAAAGAAAAAAGAGAGTAACTGCGTTATGTCGATAGTGCTGTCCTTATAGATTACTCTTGTTTTTTATATTTATTTTTCTCTAATTAGCAAAAAGCAATTTGATCATACCTTTCTGTATTGTTTACTGGTAGATCGAAAGTTGCAAAACTTACCACTAATTTAGCACAATGGGTTCAGGTATGATCAAACCCTATTTGAGGATGAAAGCAAGAATCGGATGATGGAAACCAAGGAACTCTTTGATTGGGTCCTTCAGCAACCATGTTTTGAGGTTCTTTTTACTTAAATCTGCCACAACCTTTCATTTCTCCATACGGGGGATTCTGTTGCATCTCGTGCTCATTTTAACAAAGAATTGTAATTTAGCAGACAACTTGTCTTTTTGGCAGTGGAGACCTCAGACCTGGTTTACTAATGCTCAGTGGCGGGTCCAGGGATTTAGCTTATAGGGGTTACAAAAATCAAACACAATGAGATAATGTAAACTCAAATGTTCATTACTAAGCAAAGAAGTGAATTAACTACAGTGTCAGAGTATTTACAAAGAGCACAAAAAACTAATGCTGTGTTTTGGATGAGTTTTTGAGAAATTTTTGATGAGAGTAATGATTGGAAGTAGAGGTAATGAGTGGAGAGAGATAGAGAGAGAATGAGAATAATGATTGGAGATAGGGGTTTTTTATGAGAGTAATGATTGGAAGTAGGGGTAATGAGTGGAGAGAGATAGAGAGAGAAATGAGAATAATGATTGGAGATAGAGGTAATGAGTGAAGAGTAATGATTGGAAGTAGGGGTAATGAATATTTTTTGAGTTGGATTTTTTTTTCAAAAAGGGAAACGAACAAGGCATAAATGATTCAATCTTAAAATGATTCAGGTATACTTATTGAATTAATCATGACAGGTTATGTTTAGGAAGTGTTGAGTCCTTATCAACTCCGTTTGACATAACAAGTGGTCTTAAAAAAATTTAGGTGCGCTAGTATAAATTCTTGGGTAGTAGTTGAAAGATTCAAATCCAAAGAGGGGTGAAACTGTAATTATGGAAAATTCAGGGGTCATGTGCACCCTTTCTCGTCCTATGTTAGATATGCCAGTGCTAATTTTCATTTCTTTTGTGCAGAAAACATCCTTCATGCTGTTTCTAAACAAGTTCGATATATTTGAGAAGAAGGTTCTAAATGTAAGAGCAAGTAACAATTGTATAACATTTGTTCATAGGTGGATGGATGATTACCTCTTACCTGGGATTTGATGTGTTATTTGTGTAGGTACCTCTGAATGTATGCGAGTGGTTCAAAGATTACCAGCCAGTTTCGACAGGGAAACAAGAGATTGAGCATGCATACGAGTAAGCAATTCATTATTCATTGAGCTTCCATTCAAGAGAGAAATAAATTACCTTGAGCTGATATTTGGGGGAGTTCTGGATCTCCTGATTAGCCCTTTTCCCCTTCCCTTTCCCTACCTTTCCAGTAAGAAAATACAATAGATAGAGGGGTGTCTGATAAATACCATAAACTGCCAAACTTGTTGAAAAATACTTTGGAAGTTTGGATTTGGATTGGGGGGGGGGGGGGGGGGGTGTAGGGTCGTGGTCTTTACGGGGCTGGATATGGATATGGGAACTGGGGGGCTAAAGGCTGGATACATACAAAAGTCAGATTTTCCTAGTGAAATGGGTTTTTTGTTTGTAGCCATTACTTACCTTCAGCTTGCCTGGGTAATTTCTGGTTCTCTACCCTAGGGTTTTGTTGAGATCTAGAATAAAAAATTACTATGATCTCCTCCTATACAAAACACGTCATATTGCTCTTTCCATGTGGAATATTGCGTTCAGATTCGTGAAGAAGAAGTTTGAGGAGTTGTATTTCCAAAGCACTGCCCCTGATCGTGTGGACCGGGTTTTCAAGATCTACAGGACGACTGCCCTTGATCAGAAGCTTGTCAAGAAGACATTCAAACTTGTTGACGAGACTTTGAGGAGGAGAAACCTCCTTGAAGCTGGTTTATTGTGATCATCGATGAGCTATTTCCTCGGCAAAAGGAGTATCAACATACGGGATTCTTTACTATGAGATACCACATCTAGTTCTACGATTATAAGTTTTGTTTTCCCATTGGTTCCAAGTCTGCTTATCAAAGGAACTACATTTTTTCACCCCAGATTTTCTTTTGGGAGCGTTAGTGATATTTGATAGAAGCCTACCGAAAAAATTAGTTTTATTGTCTTATTTGTAGCCTCTGAAATCAAGAATTGAAAAACATACTTATTGTTTTATTTAAGAGTGCATGTATATTCCTGCCAGCTTGTATGGAAGAGTTGTGCCGTTGTGGATACGAGACACAAGCAGCCTGTATCTTCTTTTCATCTCCCATGCTGTTGCAATGTACTCTCAGACTACTCATAAGAGGTGAGATCTACAGCATGTGAATCTGTTGTACTCACTTCTCACATCTGAATTTGTGTCCGTTGCCGACGGAGCCTTTTTCTTTCTTTCTTTCTTTCGATTGGTGAGGGTTCAAACATTACAAGCTCCATCCCCAAGATTAGTACGCCCTCCGTCCCTTTTTTATGGTCCAATATTTTATTTTGGATTATACCATTAAGTGTCCATTTTAAAGTTAGTGGGTTAAAATTGGTACATTTTCTATCTTGTGCCTATGAGTAGATTCTTGTTTGAAAAGTTAGTGGGCAAAAGTATAATGAGTATGTCTTCATATTAGGGTAAATATGAAAAGTTAAAATATGTAAAGTACAATAATGATGTCTCTATAATAAGTTGAATACTTAAAAAAAGATGGAGGGGAGTAGTAGATAAGGATTTGCCTTGCCTAAAGAGTTTTTAAAGTGATTTTTTTTTCTGGGTGGGTGTGTTGATTTGTGGATGACAAAATGCATCCTTTTTTTTTGGGTAAAATCAAAATGCATCCTTTATTCTTTTCTTTGCAAGGAAACCTAGCTCTCTAGGGGCAAAAAAGAGAACGAATAGCTGAAAACCAAATTCAGGACTGAATCAAGGTTCAACCAGCTCGTAAACTCTGGAGTGTTCGGATCAAAAAAAAAAAAAAAAACTCTGGAGCCTGGAGTGTTGATATTCAGTTACACGGTCTCGGATAAATGATCCATTTGCTTAAAAGGGAGGGTTCCAGGAACAGAAATTTTGACAAAAATAATCGGAACCCTATGGTAATGGAACTGTTCCATTTGTTTAAAACATATTTTTAAGAGTTTCCATAACAAATCAACTCTTTCGAGTATCGGTAAGAACTTGATCGATTCATTCAATTTTTATCCTGTCAAATTTAGAGACAAATATCGATCAATCCCTTACAAATATCCGAATAAGTTTATTTATTTTTATGGAAACTCTTGAAAATATATTTTCAAATAAATTGAATTGCTCTGATCATTTGCATGAGACTTCAAAATAAGTCCCCCACAAGGTGGTGCATATTTTGTGTCAGAAATTGCATCTCCGGAACCGGTCCGTTACTTAAAAGGGTTATATCAAACGCCATTCTGTACTCCAATATACACCTACTACAGTACCACAAGGAATGCCACAATGCGGATGGTTGTATATATGAATAAGGAGAGTAGATTCTGAAAAGTTAAGAATTTTAGAATGAAAACAGACGAGACGATTTCAAAGACAACTTTAAATGATTTGAACGGGATACAGGCGTGTTTTTTAGGATAAGCAAAATGAGTGCACATGAAGCTATCCCTCATTCTATTTTCCCTCTTTTATTTGTAATTCGGGCTAGTGATCTTCAATCTTCTTCAAACCTTTCATATCTGTTGTTTCCACCCTGCATTAAGGCGAAAGAAGGATAAGGAAAAAGAAAAAGACACCACGGAAATTGTAATAGCAGCACATTGTGAGAGACAACAAAATCTACTGAAATGATGGATCGATCCACAAGGAAGTGCTAGCACAGAACCCAGAACCAATTTACAGCTATGCGGTAACTCACTTATCAGGGAAGAAATTATTTATTTTTTTGGTAAATCGGAAATTTTCAGGGAAGAAATTAATATTCTCTTTCAACAAAGAAATTAAAAGATCATACTCAACAAACCATTTTACCCAAATCTTAAAGGCTCAATGACTAGATTAAATCATCCATAGGTATGCAAGTAACCACCTGATTTCCGCAAAACAACAAATTAAAAAATCCCATACTCCCGCAAAACTTCAATACCCAGCACTACAATTACTAGCATCCATAAAAAGAGCACCATCAACTCCAACGAGATTTGACGGCGGCCATAACTAAAAGTAGTAATGAAATGAATCAGTAAGAACGAAAGCTATATGAAAACTTACGTTGTTCCATAAAGGAAAATCTTTTGAATTTTTGTAACGTCAGACCCAGACTGATTGTCCTCGACAAAAATAGTCAAGCTGAGATGGAGCCATTAGTAAGATCAAGTCATATCCTCACCAGATCAAGTAAATGTAAAATGATAATTATGTAAACATTTAAATACCTGCGAACATTTTGAAACTTCACATATTTCAAGACTACAGGTTTACCCTACAAAATTACACATAAGAAGACATAACATGTAACTTGAGTATTCTAACTTCTGCCTCTCAAAAAATTCCATGAATTTGAGACATGCTTGCAGTAGAAATAACTTTGATAAGAAAAAGTTACCTGCAGATTTTCCGGGGTTAGAACAGCTGTGTCACTTGGAGGAAAGTCGTTGACATTGCTGTAAAGATTAGTACGATATTTAGAAAGATTCACTGTGAATAGCAGCCACTACTATAAAACCGAATGTCCAACGTCAAAGTTATGAAAATCATTGCTCAAACTCTACCTAAATCCCATGTGTTCCCTGTTAGCGTAAAGTTTCACAGTTTTAGGACCTGGAAAACAACATCTGCATTAATACTGAAAAATTATACGTAACAGCATTTGGATCACTTAACACGGATCCAGTTCACTAAACTACAAACAAGGCAAAATACTTGCACAAGGTGCATGCAGAAAAGAAATCTGAAGATGTTTGCCCAGTATAATACCCAGAAACCCAGAAAGCAGGTAAACTTGGAGCCGAAGATTTTCTTTCTTCCATTATTTGTAAGTACTTGCTTAGTTTATAGCAAAAAGTACAAACATAGAGAGTAGAAAAGACTACAGGATGTCCAAAAGCTCAGTAGCAGGAAGTCCTACGTCGGCTAGCTATGACGGTGTTCCTCTGTCAGAGTGTCGCCCTTGCATTTTAATCCACCGACTGATTCTAGTTTGCTCCAAGGAGCTGGATAGTTCTTACAAAGGTAAACGACCAATTACAACATGGGAACTTGCTGTGACTCTTGCTGACCTTGTCCACATTTAAGAGTTGGCCTAGGAGGCTTGGGTTATTGGGATTGACCTAAAAACTTTACCAGTTAATTGCCCTTTGAATAACCTAACATACACGAAGTATTTGCCATAACTGAATGAGATACTGTGGCACGACTTGTAAAAAAATGAAATGAAATTACGGAAAAAAGGCCAAGATCCCATATTTGGAGACTTCAACTCTAGCACACGACCACCAACCCCAGAAATTTCTTATTACACAAGACTCTGAAGGTGAAGTTTTCATAAGTTTCAGAAAGATAAAGGGACCAAGCATGTAAATCTCTAGCCCCCCCCTTTCTCATGCGTCAAGTATCATTCCCTCTTTTACTAGTTTCCTGTTTTAAGAAATGAAAATGCAAACAATTGCCCTTAGGGTAGTGGACCTAGTGGTTGATGTGTGCAAAGTGCATTTTGATATCCCTGAAAAGTGTACAAAAATCTGCAAACATTAATGAAATATGTGAAATGCATATTCAAGTATTAAGTTTTCCATCATCACGCAGGTATTATTAACCACCGTCCACAGTGGCAAGGAAGACAGTCTAAAAAAGAGGTGTGGCGGGCTTATTTTCATGCCACCATGTGTTAAAGGGATTAGCACTTTGACCAGCCTTGGACTTTGACTTTGTTGACTCCTTGTTCTTTCTTTCTCCTACAAAACAAAAGAACCAATCAAAGACAGACCACCCACTGAGTGGTGGCTAGAGTGCCCCCCGATGGCTTCGTTAGCACCGGAGCTAAGGCCTCGGCTGCTCAAACGCAATCAATGCTTTCAAAGGCACAACGCTCCGGGATGTTAATTTTGGGCAGAGAACCACAAAGGCGTTCCCCCATCTGTCAAACGCATATGCTTTTCACGCCTTCTTCGCCCAGAGGACGGAGGTGAACGCATCAGAAGAGATGACTTGGAGTGCTTTTAAAAGTTGGATGTACTAATGCACTATGTTTTTATGCCTTGCCATGCTTTCTTGTGAATTCTGTACACAATTTATTTTTTCATTTTTTTGTGAGGCACCTTTGTATGGCGCAAACACTAACCCCATCTTTTTATGGTAAATTTACTTAATTTTTAGTTTACAAATGAAAAGTAAGAACTCCAAAGGCTTATGCCGGCCTCGCCTCATGAGAGATCAACAGCCCCGCCTCACGCTTTTGCCTCTGAAAACTTTGGACACATCCAAGTGAGCAACTAGCTCACGATGGGTGTCTAGAGTTCAGTTTTATCGAGCCCCTTCTTCTTCCATGATAGCTCTATTAATAGGCCATTGGTGAGGCTTTAACCTGGGTTGGTAACCATTTGGCTATAACCCTGGTCAGGGGTCACAATTGCCCTTTATGGAGTCTTGCAGTGTTACGTTGGTCTAACTTGAGTAGCTTTTCTGCCACAAAAACTTCTTAATTAATTGGACATAACACAATCATTTCTAATGTGCATGCCTCGCCAATGGTTAGTGCTCAACAATCTGCTCATGCTATAATAATTTGGTTTAGGAGGTATGTTTTGCCCCAGCCAACGACATATGGCCGCTTCCCCTACTGATCGGATTATTTGCTTCACCCGTGTGCTCACTCGGACATTCTCAGAGCCGAGTGAGTCCATCTCGTTCAATTGTATCAAGAGCTCATGTTAATGCTGAGCGCTTCTCTAGTTGGCTTTTAGCATGGGATGTAAAGTCCGAGGAGATTTTTGGTCGGCATCATTCTTGCCGATGTCATAAGATTGGCACCACGTGTCGTCATGCCATTTATTACTTTGTTGTTACCTTCTTGGTTATCCTTGATCTTTAGTTCATAATTGCCAATTCTAATTTCACCTCCCACAATAGGCACTGGTCGCTTTCAGAATGTGTAAATCCATTTTCTTGAAGGCAATAAGAATATCTATTTTATTTGTTTATGTCAAAACAAAATATGTATCTCCAATGCTCAAAACATTAGTTGGTTAATCACTCAAAGCAGAATAGTATCCCTTGATATGAATGATGAGTAACAAGGCTAGAGAATGCCTATTTACACATTGGCATTCTACATTTGACGCAAACTTGAGCCAACTAAATATTTGTTTTGCTACATAGGTAACTTTGACAAAAGACCATTAAACTCACTCAACCAAGCTGATGAAGATGGCACACACTTGCCTTTTTCCTATACCATGACCTTTTCCCAAACATCAAACGCATGCATAATGGGGGTTCAATGGGTAAGAACAGCCCTAAGTTGGCCTATCGCATACACAACATAACAATCAACGAAACTATTAGCGTGCATCAGCAAAAGCATACGCTATCACCACCACACTTTGCTGCAATTTCAGAAGAGTCGAACTTGATTCTCTGTAGGAGGGAAAGGAACCTAAGCCAGTCGGTGTCCCTAGGTGACTCCATTGTTGAAAACGTTATGATTGTCCTATGCATCATCCTTCCACCATCTATGATCTTTGAGAAGGCAAAAACTTTCTATTATGTTGCCATGGAGTTCCAATCAAAGATTTTGCTTTGTGTTTTGTGTATTCTTAGGAGAAAAAGACAGCATTGGATTCCATAAGCACAAATGTAGGAAAGACAACCATGGTGCTCCTACCAATTACAGAGTTATAGAAACCTTAAATCTCCATGATACAGTAGTACCATTTTAATATATTGCCAAAATTCAACCTATTGTCGAAAACATAGATTACAACCAGAACAGGGTGAACAGTTCTACACGACTCTCGATAAAAGTGCGCAACAACAAAAGACAAAGAAAGGGAGAGGAAGGAAACACGATCAAAGCTAATTAAAGGACTATTGCTCAATTGTCAATGACAAGAACAAGCTTTCAAAAGAGAAAGTAAAGGTGAAAATTACCTTCATCTTCAGGTCCATTGATGGCAATAGAATGCAGTTTAATCACTTGGGTAAAAGGTATATAAATCAGAAGCTGCTCATCTGCATCACTTTCGAGATTCAAACCTTCATCTTCTCTATAGCCCTGATTCATAAGCGAAAGAATAAATAGAAGCATAATAATAACAGTCGTACAGACTACATATATACCAAAAGACCAAGGAAGGAGGGACAACAAAATGCAGACATGCTAACAGCCTAACACAGCCCTTCATTTTATGAGAAAAAAAGGACAAAATTCAGGCGTACCAACAAAGAAAATCTTGCACAAACATGCTCATGAAAGTATAACAAATTATTCATTTTTGGCGATAAACAACTTTGTGTTTAACATGTAGACTTAACAAACAAAAATCACTTCTATTGCTATGTTTATCTCTTAAAAGTAGGAATAATCTATGTTCCAAGGATATCTGTAAGCAACCGTGTCAAACACTTGACGCTTGGCCAAGGGTGTGCAATATGCATTATCTCTATTCATTCCTTCACTCCATTTGTTTCAAGTGTATTTGGAAGTAATTAACAAGTCCTTTGACAATATTTCATGACACGGAGTTGATATAAGAGTTCATGGCCTGTCTTGCATCCATTCTGTATATTCAGAATCATATGCCGATATCATAATTTAAGCTAACCACTTGGACATGCGTTCATAATCGATACTCGCACCAAGTCCATGCAACATGGGAAATAAGAAGTTCATCGTAATCTTAGCACCCGAAACTAAATTCCCTGAAACTGAAATCTCACCTTCAGAAAACACAGCTCTTTTGACTTCGAACTCCAATAATAATATCCAGAATGATAAAAGAAACCATACATGCTGAACTTGAACCTCAGGCATGGCACCACATCTAGCTTGGGTTTCTCATTAAAAGCTCTACATTACCTGCAACCAATGCAGCCACCCCATCTAGCTTCGGTTTCTCATTAAAGCAGAAAGTGCCTTGCCCTTGCTCAAAATCACCACCCACAACACCTTGACCTCAAGAAGTAGGAAAATAATCAGAGGAAGAAGACCCAGGGAAACCAAATAGACTGCTATATTTGAGGTTCCAGCCTACTTGGCTTCATTCACAACTTTGAAGTGGCCCCATCCTTCTTGAACAGTCTCTAGTCCCTGACCAATTCCCCTGCTAGCCAATGTTGACATCACCAACGCCTTCCCCTTTCGCCACATCAAACTAATCATACCAAAATAATTGGATTGGACAATCTAAATTCTATATCTAACACCCAATGTTCTAAAAACTGCTAGACACTTGTCGGGTGTAAAAGGGTGTAAAAGGGGCGCCTAGTACCTAGGCGCTAACTAGTCGGCCGGCTAGCACCTAGGCGGGGCCGCGGGGGACTAGTCGTAGTCGGCAAAATAATCTAGGCGTTGGACCATCGCCTAGCGCCTAAGCGGGGACTAGTCCGCCTAGGCTGCCGACTTTTAGAACATTACTAACACCACCCCAACCTGAAATACTGAACCCTTAATACTTAAGCAAAATCACTGTATGTAATGTAAATATGAAGTTATTTGATGGAACTTATGGTTGTGTCCAAGTAATTTTGTTTCCCCTTGCAAGCATTAAGTCCTTTAGATTCTGCTCTTTCTCAATATCAATCAAGTTACCATGGCCATAACACAGTTCAGTGTCCCCAAACAAAAACTTTTGACTCCCCAAAACCCTCACATCGCAGGTCCACATTCCTAAAACCTTATCCCTTTGCATAAGACTTACAGCCTAATTTAGTGGTCATCAACACTTTCTTCCAACAACACATTTTGTAAAATCGATTGGAAACAAGATAAACTGTTACACATATAAACAAGGCAAACTGTTACACATATACACATCAATACTTTCTTCTAACAACGATTCCAATGGTAAACTGACAACTAAATAAAATTCTCCGTTAAACAACAATTACACATAAATATACACCAGGATCAACTACGAATAGCCTATGGCCCTATAGGGTGATCCTTCCAATTCACTATCACCAACTCTCCACAAAACCAATGCTACCAAGTACCAACAAACACTAATAACATTGTTCCAAGTTTGGTCATGTGGGGCAATTCAATGAAAGGAGAGGAGAGATGGTGTGAGAATACAATTTCGCATCGGGTCAACCGTCAAAGCATGACCGTTGATAATTCCATGTGCCTCAAACAATAGTACCAGCAATATCATCTGCCAAACTTGGCAGTCTGCAACTGTAAAAGTGTTCGTCCATTTTCCCCCCTTTTCTAGGTTTCTTTATCCACTTTTTTCTTCTTTTGATAATCAATAAGGTTTCTTTCCACTCTTTACACATGCATTGGGGTCTCTGTCACACTTTTTCCTTTTCCATGTCTCCTCTCTCAATTTCTTTTAAGTTTAACTCTTTTTTCCCCTATTATTAAGTGGACAGGACATTTGAACCATGGCAATCATCAACAAGTGCAAATCAAACCAGACCCAAATGAGCAACCTGTGTTCCGCAAACAAGCAAGCAAATTACCAAAGTGGAAAAACAATTGAGAGTTCCTTGCTTATTACACCTAGCATCACAAAAGATCTATCAAATATCATAAGAGTATTCTCAAGAAGTCCCAGAATAGTTGAAACTGAAGCAACAAATTTCTTACCACTGTCTACCCGCATTGCATAGGACAACCGACAACCTAAATCAACTCGCTGGAAAATTCATGGTCAAAATTGGTGTATACTAGCGGAAGGTGCCCACACAATGCGCATGCTTGTAAATTAGGCAAAAATACATAAATCTGAATCTGGGTGGTTTTAACAAACACCAAATTACAGCGAACGACATAAACAAAGCCCAAGTAACTGACAACACGTCTTATATCAGAAACATTAATCGATACACAACATTCTGCAGCGAGGTAATCAGTTGATGAAGCTTACCTGTTTAAGGGCATTGGCAAGAGAGTGACTAGTGCTTTGATTGAGGCATTCGACTCCCGACCAGTCTACGAAGTCGAGAAGATCCGCCTAATCAAAAAAGGTTCACGATTAGTACCAAAAAGTGTTCAAATCATCAGTTATAGATACATGTTCAGAAAAAAGGATATATGTATCGTATATAGTGATTGAAAAAAAAGAATGGATAAAATGGTAGTAGCACTAACTAGGGTTTTCTGAGTTGCAGTGGCGGATTCAGCAGACATGGTGATGGTGGCGTGCAAATGATTCTCTCTCGGAGACAACAGCGACGGAGATCGTAAAGAATACGAATTCTATGAATGAATTTTGGGTAAGAAAGCAAGACGTCACGCTAGATTCAAGGGAAAAACCCAGAATTTGAAGAATTACAATTGAATCCTTGAGGTTCTGGAAATTACGTCCCAGCCCTAAACCGATTCGGATCGCACCACAAATTTAAATCTCAATTAACCGATAAACGGACTCAAGAATGGGTTCAACTTTTAAAAAAAAAAACCGATAAACATGTTCAAAAAACTATTTAACCGATAAATAATTTTTAGAGAGAAAAGTTAAACCAACATACAAAAATTTTGCTGATAAAAAAAAACATACAAAAATTTTCTCTTTCGTTTTTTTTTTTATTTTACGGAAAGCAGAAATGCATATACAAGAAAAAAGGAAAAAGGCGAATTACAATGGTGTCTTCACCCCTATATCGGGCAGCCACAAGTACACACTCCTTGGCACTTATTTCCTCTGTTTCATATTGAGAGTCTACCATGAAAAATCGTGTCATTTTTCAATTAATAAATCAACTACTTTCGTATATAATTTTTTGAATTTTTTCGCACCAAATTAAAGTACTAATCGAGATCTTTAATACGGTGCGAAAAAAATTGAAAAATTATGCACGGAAGTAATTAATTTTTTGATTTGAAAAGAGGTAAGAGAGAGAAAGTGAGACTGTCATTGTGGAACAGAGGTAGTATTAACCAAAACTTTGAATAACAGCCCCAGCATAACGTACCAGCCATTGCCAATCGTTTTTTCAGCCCTCCAATACAATCACATCTAATATATTAGGGGTGTTTCCGGTAGTGAAAAATTTATAATTCTTTTTTTGTGGTTAGAAAGTTGTTAGGTGTTTCCGGGTAGTGAATAAGAGTAAATAAGTTGTTAAGAAATGTTAAGTTGTTTCCGGTAATGAATAAATTGTTGATGGGTATGTGAGTGAAAAAGTTATTGGTGAAAACTTTTTTGTTAGTGAAAATAAGATGGCAAAATATTGAACTTTTTTTGTTAATGAAAATGAGATTGTAAAATGCGTTAAGTTTTTAGTATTTTTTCTTAATGAAAACGGGAACTCAAAATTCACACTCATATGGATCGATTCACAGTGCATATCGCCTCTTATCCGATGTTTGACCCACTGTTATAGAGCTCCACGAATGATATAAAAGGGTTGAGAATCTCAAAGTGAATGATGACAACTCTATCCACTTTAGTATCAGAGGTAGGTTTTCAGAGGCTTTTCCCATTTGTTTTTACCATTGTTACACTTTGTTTTGTTGTGGTCTGCATATTTAGATTCTTTGTTGACCTATTCACGTGTGAGTTGAAGGGTCGCACATGCGGGGGAGTGTTGAAATTTGTCACGCATTAGTTAATTATCACCTCGAAAATTAGTATATGAGCTCGTGCGGTCTCTTCTCATTGTCAATTGATTTTGAATTGGATGATATAACAATGTCAGACTTTTTTCCACATCACTCATCTAAGTTATCCAAACTTGGTTAATATATTCTAAGATACTACATCACTCATAGCCAATTTGTCTTAGGTGAGGGCCCTCCAAGAAATTTAATATGGTATCAGAGTTGAGTCTTGGGTGGCCTCACCTCCTGTGGTCGAGTCTGTGTCACCCAAGTCGAATCTCCTCGTCTCCTCAATTCGTACCTCCACGTGCATTCAGACTGCACGTGAGGGCCAATGTTAAATTTTATCCCATATCACTCATCTAAGCCGGAATTAGCAGTTTCTTCCACCAAATTCTTATGGTGCACGGAGGATACAAGTGAATAGTTTCTTGCTTTTACATCCCATGTCAAGCATCAGGTAATTTTGTTTATTACAGTATTAGTTTTGGCCAAAGACATGAACTCGTATTGTATTCTTTTAAAATCAATGACCTAAGTAGCAAAGTGAATAAGGTACCGCATAATTTCGTGTTATAAATGTATCGGTTCTTTGCACTATGAACGCAATTTATATGCGCATTTTGCAAAAGGGCATAATATGCAATCAATTTTGCTTTCTGATCTGAGTTTAAAAGAAATATTTTTACTTACCTTCATGATATTTCGAGTCCTTATAATGTTCAAGTGTAGGACAGTGCAATTTCAAAAGCATTCCTTGTTATATAAGTATTTTGCTAGATGCATGATGATTACCATCACTTATGATAAAGATAGAAATGTGGGGTTCCCTTTTTTTTTTTTTGGGTAAATTAGCTTGAAATTAAAAAAGGTTAACCGAATGTACAGCCTACAAGAGGTATATTTCAGGAGGAAAAAAAAAAGGAAAAGAAGAAAAGTGAAAAAAGTGCGATAAATCATGTACAACCCGCATGGAGAGTGAAGTAGAATAAAGTAAATAACAAAGTGCAATGTGATTTGTTATCATACCCCGTTGTACTATCCATCAGGAAGCAAGCACAACGGGGTATGATACAAAGTGATACAAGAAGTAATGATGACATGAAAGTTAACTACTGTTTGGCACATCCCGCCTGGCTAGGCTATAAGATAAAGTAGTCACAGTCGAATGACGACCAGATGATGAACCATCACTAAGGAATTGCAGCAACATAGCAACTCGGCATCGAGGGGAGGCTGAACAGCTACTACAGAGAAGCTAGGTACTGAGAAGAGACTCGACTCGGGGATGACGGCATCCGACAAAGGGCCCACCCTGCACACCACACCCATTCCATCCAATCTATTACTCCCTCAACCAAATTCCCATGGCTCGCCAAAAAATAACTCGCCCTCAGTCAAATACCAATCACCACAGTCACCAGAGATGGGATATGCAGACCAAGCTTCTAATACTCCAATCTAACCTAGTGTGTCGAACGTAATACCCACTTCTAAGAGAACAGCTACTACAGAGGAACTAGGCTCCGAGAAGAGGCTCGAACTGGAGATGTCGGCATCCGATAAGGTTATCCCCCTAAGTACCCTGTACACCACGCCCATTCCATCCAGACTACTACACCCACAACCTAATCCCCAAGGCTCGCTATAATCTAAAAGTGAGACAGTACAAGAGCCTCAACTCTGACCGCCATTAACAGTGCAAGACCACCGAATCATTTGGCTATATCATTAACAGTGCATAACCACCGAATCATCTGGCACAAAATGAGAACACAATATACCACAGGAGAACCAAAGCTGCCATTTTCAATCAGTGTTCAACCACCAATCTAATCAATGACAACCACAGAAGCTACCCCTTTCAATCAGTCCACAACCACCAATCTAATCAATGACGGCCCCAGAAGCTATCTGTAGAGATCCGTAAATTATTCTATTTTCTTTGATCATTTAGATATGTGGAATATTGTATTTTGAGGTTATATTGATGTTTGGAAGTGTTGGTAGCAAGTGGGGGTGTAGACACCTCCCAAACGGGGCATCGCCATACAGATTGATCACGCTTGCTTGCTTCCACTTCATAAACCAAGATCGTGGACATTCCCATGGCTAGTAACATCGCCACACGATAACGGTTATCATCAAAATAGAGTCGCCACCTAGTTTATTAAAACTAGGAAAAATGGACAGAGATTCCGGGTACGGGAGCCAAGAGTACAATAAGGGGAAGGTGTTAGACACCCCTCTTTGTCCAGTCGTGAGACTGGCCCATAATCGTTCGACATACAATGTATATTTGCTTTATTTAATTCTAACACATAATCTGATTTTTAGCCTTTAACAGTTGATAAGGTGAGCCAGTACGATAAATGAAAGCATGCATCAGAATAAACATAAAACAAATATGTCCCAGCAAATAGATCCCTCGGCCGGTGAATTGATGTCACGATCGAGGAATCCCACTAGATCGATATATCGGCCGAATGATTGATTTTCCAACCGATATTCTTCCTCACACCAGAATATGAACAGTTAATAGAAAGAACTAATTAAAAGCGAGAGACGTAAATTAAATCAAACCATAGGCCGTTGGGCCTCACCACCTTGATCCCTCAGTAATTGATTGCTTGGATTGCGATTGATTGTAGATAATAGTGGTTGATTATGGTAGTCAACTTCACAAAACCCTAGAACAAGGTGAGTTCTTTGGGGGTTTTTACTCTCGGATGCGGCTACTTACGGGAGGTTAGGGCTTTTGTAGAGAATTGATAGGAGATGATTTCTGTAGAGTTTGGGGGCGGATCATGGAGTGGAGAGATGTGTATTTCGTGGGTGTTATTTCGGAACCCTAAGGCCCTTTATATAGGCAATTGGTGACTCACTCCGGCCAATCAAATGGCATGAATCAAAGTGGAGTTCTAGGGCAATAAGACCTCTATGGTAAGTGTATTTGTAGCCCCGAAGTAATGGTTCGTGGCTGCTAGGGTTTGGGCGAACGGATTGAAAAGCTGCTGAACATTCCAGAATCTGAAAAACATCGGTCTGCCAGCCGCCCAAATGATTTCACGGCCGAAGAAAGGATTTCGCGGCCGCGGAAAGGATTTAACAGCAAAAGGCCAAACTTTGCGGGCTCGCTCCGGACACTCCCGAACTCGGTTTTGCGCGTTCTTTGGACCGTTGGAAAGCTTGTTGAGTCTACTTTCTACCCCAAGTGGTATGGATCAAATATATTTAGTACATAAAAAGATATGACAATTTTACCCTTAGTGGGTCAGAAAATGGATTGTTTTGGTAAAATTCTCGTATCTCCCACATTCCAAATTGGTTTAAGACTTATTATATATCAATAAAGAGGGTTTTGAAAGTACTACAAGATGGTGGAATCCAACCACAAAAATAAGGAAGTTTAATTTATGAAAAATGGGCTGAAAGCAGACTTATTAGAAGATCGACGATGCTACTAAGGCTAAAACACGTGTTAACACATTTCTATCCACTCTAAGTGTCGCTTGGCACTCCTACCACCTATTCCAAAGTGTTCCTTAATCCCTTAAGAGTTCCACAAAGTTCCTAAGGCTTTCATGAAGTCAACCACAACAACCACATATCATATTCATCATCGGGATGGTCCCCAAGGTGGGACTTGAAATAATCGTTGAGCCAAATTGGGGTGTCTACAGATGCCCCTCTTTGACTGAACTTGGATAGACCGCGAGGCGTATTCAAGTAAAAGTCAAAGCTGTAAAAAGTAACTCAATTTGGTCCAACCACTATTCCAAGGGTTTTTGAAAAAGGTTTTAGTTATGGTCGGGCCGGGAGGCTGCCTACGTATTCCACAGGGAAAATTCAGACCAATCGTAGTTCGGGACAACCAAAAACAAAAGCGCAGAGCTTTAGAGGAGGAATTTGCCATCGGGCCATACCAAGCCTTCGAGCGATGTACCTGAGCTATGCCAGGATTTTGGCGGAGAGTAGTTGTAGGAGCGCCGAGTTGTCGGGGAAATTCTTGCGGATGAGCTTGATGGAATAGATGTAATTGGGTGGAATCCAACTATCTTCTGGAGACAATCGGACGCCGGTTCTAAGATGGGGGGACACAAGGCCAGTAACTGGAGCACGGAGCGTTTGGATGGGAGAATCGAGGCACGAAACCGATTGCAATCATGAGGCGAGAGCCTGAGGAATCGGAGCTTGGAGCTTGACGATCGTAGAGCCGGTATCAATCATAAGGCAAGAGCCTGAGGAGTCGGAGCTTGGAGCTTGAAGTGATAGAATCGAGGCGTAGAGCCGGTTGTAACCTGTTTCAAATGCAAACACAGGGTATATTTGATAGCAAAATGCACTCAACTAGTGAATCCTATGAGTGTAGCACCAGGTTTCATTCAAGGGAATGTTCAGGCAAAATAAATCTAGTGACTCACAAACATCATCATAATGCATCAAGAGATACAACGCCATGAGGCGTACAAGACGAGAGACGTAATTTTGATATCTGTGCACTCTATTTGGAATTTAGAATGTAACACTCATTATGCTTCGAATCGTTGGACATGTGATTAGCTTACGTCAAGTGACATGCAACAAAGACATCAACCACTGCAAGCCACATTATTCAAGACAATGGTGTAAAAGGTATGTGCATATTATTTTGTAAATAGAATGCTTAGAGTAAAATAGGTCATACCACAATTAAAGGATGCCAAAGGGCAAAATATGTCAAAAGACATAGTACACCACAATACCACATCATTTAGGGGCCAAGAGGCGCAACATGTCGAGAGACATAACATATCAAGAGATGCAAGGCCATGAGGCATACAGGTCAAGAGACTCAAGCGTCAAGGGACACAACCTCGAGAGATGTATAAGTCAAGATACCTAATACATCGAGAGACATAATGCCAAGAGGAATAGTGGTCGAGAGACCTTATACATCGAAAGATGCAATGCCAAGAGGCATAGTGGTCGAGAGACCTAATGTATCAAGAGATAGCACCTATTTTTTCCTCTAGCCAAGAGGCGTCATACCAATAAATAATCAAACATATTCATAATGCAAGCAACATGTAGTAGTGAAGACAAAAATCAAGTATTAGATCAAGAGACCAATGCAAGACCAAATAACCACAACAGCCACAAAGACATGAAGGCGAATCAAATGCACAGGTCAAGAGGCCAATGCAACTACCTAAACTACACATCAAGCAACCATGTGATTGTGGTGATATGCAAGCAAGTGTTTTGGGACATCTCAACTTTTGCGTACTCAAGCTAGTGCTTCTCCTACACCATAAGATGGCAACAAACTCTATACTAGCCAAATGGCTATGACAAAGAAGACGATGAGATCCAAAAGGCCTAAAAGATTGCAACACTCTAGCAACGCTACTAACACACTGTATGGCCCAGGGACCTTCTAGCTACACTCCTCATGAAATGGGAAACCCATATTATCTCTGTGAAAATTTACAAATAAGTAATTTTGCTTGTATTGCTATGTCAAAAATGCTTAGGATAAAATCAATTTTGAAAATTTTTCCTTGAGGATTTCAAAATCACATCATTTTACCTACATGATTCACATTCAAAACCACTCAGTTGTCAAGAGACGCAAAACTGTTCCACGAACCCATGACCCTAGCAAGTTTACTGCTTTAGGGTGAATTGACTACTTTGAGTTGGATTGATAAGTGACCACCGCGTGCCTCATGAGAGATTGTTAGCTTCTAAAAGGGGGATGTAGTTGTGCCCCTTTGCTTCACACCACTTTTCCTTCCACATTGGTTATGCCCCTAATATCTAGGACTTTGTTGCTAAGTCGCGCTTTTCAATCCGAGAGGACTTTATTATGGACCATATTGTAGGTTAGGGTGTTGGCTTAAGAAAGGAAGGAATATAACGGCTCAAACCTACTTTCTACTCATGCTTGGGTTCCAAAAGTTAGCAGCCATCTAATCGCTCTATTGAGAGGGAGATGTTTCTTCAAAATGCCCCCTGTTTTTGGATTGGAAGGAATGATGTTTTTCTTTTCTTCTTTCAAAACCCCATTGTGTGACGGGATGCTTACTTTCTGTTTTGTAGTCATCTCTCATTGCATTTTTATCTACCCTATTGTGGGGGATGGCTGTCTAGCAGGCTTTACTTGAAAGAAACTATTCAGAGGCTCAATGTGACTAGCAAGGGATAAGTGTTTGGATAGAGAAATGATGGTCTTTCTTCATTTTGAATCACACGACAGAGCAACTAGAATCCTAACCAAGAGATTAAGAGGCTTTGATGTTTTACCAAGTGGTTCTTCAAAATCGAGGACAAGTCTTGAGACTCAAAGTGGGTGCATGGAGACATGGCTAAATTTTCATTTTGTTTTTATGCTCTAACTTTTGCCTAGACCGCCCTTGAGGGTTTTCAATCTAGCGAGCTCATCATTTTTTTTTATCTATCTTCAACAACATGTTTCTCCTATGAGTGGCTCGATGAGAGTACACAAATGTTTTCAACCCCCCCTCAACTTAACATGAATGACATGGGTCATAACTCAATCTTTGCGTTTGACAACTCGAGTGATTTATGATGTGTTTCAAGCGATATCATGAGATTACTTTGAAACCCTTGAGGATTGTTTTCAACACATAATGTTATCATGAGTATTCTTTGGCAGCAAATTAGCACAAGAGAAAACATTTTTAAAAATGTGGCCGACCCTAAGGTGCCTACGTATCTCTAAAGAGAATCAGGCCATTCGTAGTTCAAGTTTTAAGGAGATTCATATTCTAGGAGGGATTCACATGTCATGTTGAGTGCAAAGAGTTGATCCAAAACCATGATGAACAAAATGGTTTTAATTTCAAGAGAAAATAAACTCAAGACTCGAATTCCTAAAGGAGAACAAACTCGAGACTCAAACCCTAAAAAGAAGCAAATAAGGGTCAAAAGAAAGACCCAAAGATTAGCTAATTGAGACTCATAAAAAGAACTGACTTAAAACACATGACAGAATTTGGCCGCCACTTCTCAATCATCCAGCTTGGTTGGATCAACTATCCCTTGATCGATGAGATCTTGGACTGCATTCTTGAGAGCCCCACATTGTTCAATGGAATGACCAGTCACTTGGTGATACTTGCAATACTCCCCATCCTTCTGTGCAAGATTACTAAGAAATTTTGGTTGCAATGGTTTCAGATTGCCTGTTGCTTCTAAGATGTGGAATACATCTTCTAACTTCATTCCAAGAGGAACAAATTCCCTCTTATGCTTGTGATGAGATCTCACCATATTAATACCACTATCATTGTTGATATTTGTGCTTGTCTCTACCTTGTGGCTGACTTCTCCATTGTCGAGTAATCCTTGATTAAGGCCGTCTTCTACTTGCAATCCAGTAGCATACAGGCACTTAAAAGTAGAAATTGCTTGGGAATACATGTGCCTCAGGAACTGTGGATGTAAATTTCTTACCACCATTCTGATTTGGTCTTCATCTGAGGGAAGAGTTTTCATCTGTGCGGCTTTCTTTCTCCACCTAGTAAGAAAATTGGCAAAGCTCTCATTTGGCTTTTGTTTGAGTATCTCCAAATCTCGAGTGGTTACCTCAATCTGGACATTGTAGGCATATTGATTGATGAAAGCATTGGCAATTTCTTGCCACCCCTTGTACTTAGTGAAGTCTAAAGTGAGAAACCAGTCGAGAGCACTGCCTGTGAGAGTCCTTTGAAAAAGTTGGGCAATGAGTTCATCATTCAGGCCCATGGGTTTCAGGGTGTTGATGATATGGCGGACATGGCTGGTGGGATTGCCGGTGCCATTGAACTTCTCAATATCGGGCATCTTGAACTTCTCTGGCAGTTTGGCATTTGGAAAAAGGCAGAGTCCATCAAAATCAAGGATTTGATCTCCTTTTGAGCGAGCCAAGGCAGCTTTGATGTCCTTGACTTGTTGGGCAAGCTCATGGTTTTCCATTATGATCACGATGCTATCAACCTCTGGAGGAAAGGGATTCTGAGAGATTGGCGGCCACAACTGTCACAGCTAAGTCCAAAAGCAAATCTAAAAGAAGCAAAAGCTCAATTACGTTTATGTTGAGACATCCCAAATCAAGTGATTGTTCAGTGCACCAACGCCTATTGCCCCCTAGAATGTAAGCTGCCCCTAATATGATGATCCATTTACCATGCATGCAACCAAGTGGTTGAACAACATATTAGTACTATGAAGTGATGTGATCAGGTAGTAATGCAATACAGCAAGTAATCATACGACAATTATACAATCAAGTGATCATATATACAATGTACCATGCAAGATAAAAGATTGATGAAATTTCCACATTTTCTTTTTTCTTTTTAAGATCCTAGGAAAAAACAAAGAAAGAAAGAAATTTATGAAAACCTATAGAATAAGGAAATATATTTTTTTTGTTCTTTTGAAAATATCCTAGCAAAGATTGAAAGAGAAAGAAATAAAAAGAAAGATTGGTTTATTTTTGTTTTTGTTTTTTTTTGAAAGAATCCTAGTAAGAAATAAATAAATAAAACCTAGAGATAAAAGAAGACTTTTGTTTTCTTCTTTTGTTTTCTTTTGTTTTGTTTTTTCGAAACTCCTAACAGTATAAGACTATGACAACCTTTCACAAGTCAAAACTTATCTCAAAGAGAGACAGAGATATGCAAGGACTATTCTTTATCTCAAGAGAGATAGACTTCATCACAAACTCTTGATAAAATGAGCATGAATTCATCTTCTACAGCAATTAAAACTCTAAAGAGTACTAAACATTGAATCAAACAAGAGTTTCAGATATAATGCAACACATAGTTCTAACCTACTTGGGATTTCCTGTCCTAGTTTGGAAAGAGTTCTATGGTTTTCTACAATATGCAAGGTTTCGGGTAGTCTCAAAGGGTGCTTCGTTAGGAGTTTGCTGGAACCCCTAACATAGCCCGTGTCATGCCGGGATATCAGGTGAACTCAACGTGGGTTGCCCGCTCGATGCACATGAAAAAGAATTAAATAAAGCAAATATTAATTCCATGTTGAACTTTCTGGTTATGGCTCTCAAGTCCCCAGCGGAGTCGCCAAAAATTGTAGACACCTCCCAAACGGGGCATCGCCATACAGATTGATCACGCTTGCTTGGTTCCACTTTATAAACCAAGATCGTGGACATTCCCATGGCTAGTAACATCGCCACACGATAACAGTTATCATCAAAATAGAGTCGCCTCCTAGTTTATTAAAACTAGGAAAAATGGACAGAGATTTCGGGTACGGGAGCCAAGAGTACAATAAGGGGAAGGTGTTAGGCACCCCTCTTTGCCCAGTCGTGAGACTGGCCCATAATCGTTCGACATACAATGTATATTTGCTTTATTTAATTCTAACACATAATCTGATTTTTAGCCTTTAACAGTTGATAAGGTGAGCCAGTACGATAAATGAAGCATGCATAAGAATAAACAGAAAACAAATATGTCCTAGCAAATAGATCCCTCGGCCGGTGAATTGATGTCACGGCCGAGGAATCCCACTGGATCGATATATCGGCCGAATGATTGATTCCCCAGCCGATGTTCTTCCTCACACTAGAATATGAACAGTTAATAGAAAGAACTAATTAAAAAGCGAGAGACGTAAATTAAATCAAACCATAGGCCATTGGGCCTCGCCACCTTGATCCCTCAGTAATTGATTGCTTGAATTGCGATTGATTGTAGATAATAGTGGTTGATTGTGGTAGTCAACTTCACAAAACCCTAGAACAAGGTGAGTTCTTTGGGGGTTTTTACTCTCGGATGCGGCTACTTACAGGAGGTTAGGGCTTTTGTAGAGAATTGATAGGAGATGATTTCTGTAGAGTTTGGGGGCGGATCATGGAGTGGAGAGATGTGTATTTCGGAACCCTAAGGCCCTTTATATAGGCAATTGGTGACTCACTCCGGCCAATCAAATGGCATGAATCAAAGTGGAGTTCTAGAGCAATAAGACCTCTATGGTAAGTGTATTTGTAGCCCCGAAGTAATGGTTCGTGGCTGCTAGGGTTTGGGCGAACGGATTGAAAAGCTGCTGAACATTCCAGAATCTGGAAAACATCGGTCTGCCGGTCGCCCAAATGATTTCACGGCCGAAGAAAGGATTTCGCGACCGCGAAAAGGATTTTCCAGCAAAAGGCCAAACTTTGCGGGCTCGCTCCGGACACTCCCGAACTCGGTTTTGCGCGTTCTTTGAACCGTTGGAAAGCTTGTTGAGTCTACTTTCTACCCCAAGTGGTTTGGATCAAATATATTTAGTACATAAAAAGTTATGACAATTTTACCCTTAGTGGGTCAGAAAATGTATTATTTTGGTAAAATTCTCGTATCTCCCCTCATTTCAAATTGGTTTAAGACTTATTATATATCAATAAAGAGGGTTTTGAAAGTACTACAAGATGGTGGAATCCAACCACAAAAATAAGAAAGTTTAATTTATGAAAAATGGGCTAAAAGCAGACTTATTAGAAGATCGACGATGCTACTAAGGCTAAAACACGTGTTAACACATTTCTATCCACTCTAAGTGTCGCTTGGCACTCCTACCACCTATTCCAAAGTGTTCCTTAATCCCTTAAGAGTTCCACAAAGTTCCTAAGGCTTTCATGAAGTCAACCACAACAACCACATATCATATTCATCATCGGGATGGTCCCCAAGGTGGGACTTGAAATAATCGTTGAGCCAAATTGGGGTGTCTACAGGGGGCTTGATTCGGTGACCGTTGCAAAAAAACTCATTTTCTGTCCAGCTTGAACCGGTACTGGCTGTTGCCCAGTACCGGTACATGATGTCCAGAGGTTGTGTTTTTGGGCATCTTAGAGGCTCTTGAACTGGTACTGGGAGTCGCCCAGTACCGGTACACGCTATGTTTTTCTGCAATTATCAGCACGCTTTTTGAACCTCTATAAATACCCCCCTTTACCATTTTTCACACCCATAGGCCACAAAAACAGATCTGAAAACCCCCCTCTCACCTACCCAACTCCAATCTCACTCAAATCTCTTGATTTCTACCTCAAATCATCAAGATCCAAAGGATTCCTACCTCAAATTCGCATGATTCTTGCATTTGGTGAACAGTGGGTAAGTCTTGTGTTCTTGCTCACACTTTTAGGCTCTCAATCATGTTTTTCTCTCTCTCCTCTCAATCACTTGTTGATCCTTGCTTGTTTATCTTGTTTTTGGGTTTCATTTACCCTAGATCTTGTAGCAAAACTTGGGAGGAGCTTGTTCTTGAAAGATTAGGGCTTAATCCACTTGGTGGACTTAGGGTTTTGCTCAAAACCCATTGTGGTAGGAATTTCTTACTCTTGTTATGTGTTTATGTGATGTCTCCGTACTTATATCATGCCTTGTGGTTGTTTGCCGTTGGGTTCGGCTTTTGGATATTTGAAATTCACGAAAATTTTTGAGGTGTCGATACCCTCCCTTATTCTGAGCAGTTTTGCCTCGTGATGATCCCTCCGTACTCATTGATCGTTCTCTTTCCTGTGACATTCGACAAACGTAATCCTAGTGTAATAGTGAATGGAAAACGTACCGCATAGTTGTTATCGGACATCGTAGGCTAACAGTATATCGTGGGGTGTGTAGTTGGTTGATGTGGACCTGTCTAATAGTCCAGATGAGAATTTGGTAACTCTTATCCTCGTACTTCGTCTCGTTGATCTTTCTAGGTTTTCTTGGCTCCTATTCTATAAAACTCTTGTTTAGAACCTAGCGGGTGGTGCGCCGTGGGGTCATTTATGGGTTCGACACTTAACAAAAGTCGTCGTGATAGACTTAGAAGAATGACGTGATCTTAATATATTTAACAATGTACGATGTGTTATGTTTACGAGTTTGTTTTGCAATGTGAACTTGAAAAAAAAGGGTTGCTTGCTTGTACATTGAACGATGGTTTGTGTGTGTGTTTATGCTTGAATTATGAATTCGAATAGAGCGTCCCACAACGCAAGGTGTGGTAATGCGAGGACTCTAGAGGGCCCGCCAAGCAAGGGGTGGTAAAGCGGAAACCCAGGTGGAGAGAATTTATTGTGACGCAAGGGGTGGTAACACAGTTGAATGTCTCACATGATTAAGAGAATCATGATTGACTTCAGAAGTTTGTGTTGATATTTGTACTGTTGGTTGATTGAGATTGTGGTTGTTGAGAAGGGAAATTAGTGGTTGCTCTAATCAAGGTTTATTTAAAGAAAGAAATTCAAGTTTTTTTGAAAAGAGGATTTTTTTTATCAAAAATCCTCCGGTATTCTTGAGCGAATCAACGGATCCGGTATTTGGGCACAAATCAATGGACTCTGGTATTCAAGCTCGAATCAACGGAACTTGACCCGTGATGGTCTTGAGTTTTCTCAAAATTGTTTTGGAAATCTAAAAGGAAAGTTTTACGAAATGAGGCTCTATGGTGGATGGTATGAATAGAAGAAGTGGTTTGTGGCATTCATTCGAAAAGTTGTTAGATGGTTGAGCTGTTGTTGTTGTTTGCTGTTAGATATAAGTCTTAATGCTACTTCTAGTTGACGTGTGGATAGTTAAGGTTATCTCTAAGATATCCGGAATCCCAAGGTCTAAATTTGTCAGTTCTTTTTGGTAATCCCTATTGCATCTCGTGTTCGCTTGTTGAGTCTCATTCGCGTTTGGTGCGTATTTCATCGCATTTTCTTATAACTTGAGTATGGAATTACCTACTGGGCTAGTGTAGCTCAGCAAAATCCATCTTTTCAGGTTTCAAAGCTGGGCGGTAGCTTGCATTGCATCATGTGCTCAATGTGGAAGACAATTTTGGAAGCTAATTTCATGAGTTACTTAATCGTCTTGTAATGATCACCCTTTGTTAAAGATGGCATTGTAAATTGAGAACCTTTGAATTTCGTTGACTAAACCGTTTGTAAATTTAAAGAAAACTCGTTTGTACTTGTACTTAAGTTTAACTTTGGGCCGGTGTGCCAAGTTGTACTTCGTTTAATCTTGGGGACTTGATTTGTAAATTAAACAGGTGAAAGACTCTTTTGGGTACTATCTATGATATGCGAGAGACTTTTATTTAAAATGGATTATTTATTTATGTTGAAAATCGAGGGCGTGATACTATCCCTTTCAATCAGAGCCCAACCACCGATCTAGTCAATGACAGCCGTAGAAGCTACTCTTTTCAATCAGTGCAAGACCTCAATCTAATCAATGGTAGCCACGTTCACAACCATACTACGCACAACCACCGGGCTATTGAAGCAAATAAATTAGGAATTTAAAGAAGCTCAACAAAGAGCTTGAACGATGAAACCAAAAGGTGGGTCCACTACATACCCACTGCCAAAGAGAAATCATGGGTTAAAGACCCAGGTGTGTCGGTCCCACCCTTTACCAAACTGTTGTAGGATTGTAACACATGGTTTTGCAATTACGGGATGTAGACACCCCAATTTGGCCTAACGATTATTTCAAGTCCCACCTTGGGACAATCCCGATGATGAAACGGATACAGTGATTGCTGATTGCTTCCTTGAGAACCTTAGGACTTTCGGTAAGAACTTTGAGCCACTTAGAGGACCCAATTCAAAGCCATACAGCCTTTCAGACAGAAATACAGAAGCCTAGGAGAATCCATTTGTCGGCCGTGACATCGATCCCACGGCCCTTACATCATTTCCTCACCCGAGCAACCTGTTGCTAGCAAAATCTCCCTGAGAGGTCAATCCCTCGGTCGCAAGATCTATCCTTCGGCCGAGACATCCATTCCTCGGCCGTGACATCCTTTACTCGGCCGCCAGATCGACCTTTTCCCAGACTCTGGAACGTGTTCTGTCAGACTTTTGATCCGATTACACTACCTTTCCGATGCGTTCGGGCTACGCTCAGAGATTACGACGTAGAGTTAGAGATGCATTGCAATTGCAATTGCCATCTCGTGATTTGATTGGCCGGAGTGAGTCACCAATTGCCTATATAAAGGGCCCTTGGACTCCGAAAATAAACACACGAAATTATCAAAGTACACACTCTCTCAAGCTTCGAAACTCTGCCAAAATACTCTCTCAAACCCACTCCTCAAAAGCCCTAACCTCCCGAAGGCAGCCGTCAATCCGGCGATCAAACCCCGAAGTTCAAACCCTAACTCTAGGGTTTTCAATCAAGCAATCAGTCAATCACACCCAATCCAAGGCAATCAAGCAACTGAGGGATCAAGGTGGTGAGGCCCAACGGCCTCTAGTTTGCATTATTTACTGTCTTTTTACTAATCGTAGCGTTTTGATTACCTGTTAATCTTTCTGTCTGGTGTGAGGAAGAACACCGACCGGGGTTTCGATCCCTCGGCCGGTACATCAAACCAGGAGGATCCCTCGGCCGTGACATCCATTCACCGGCCGCGGGATCCATCTCCTTGGGACATTTTGTTTGCTTTTCTGGTTTCTGATGCATGTTTATTTATCGCACTGGCTCATTTTACTTACTGTTTAAAGGAATAAATAAACAGACTATGTGTTGGAATTAAACAAAGCATCTACACGTCTTATGTTGAATGATTATGGGCCAGTCTCACGGCTGGGCAAAGAGGGGTGCCTAACACCTTCCCCTTATTGTACTTTTGGCTTCCGTATCCAGAATCTCTGTCTATTTTCCCAGTTTTAATAAACTGGGTGGCGACTCTATTTGATGATAACCGTTATCATGTGGCGATGTTCCTAGCCATGGGAATGTCCATGATTTTGGTTTACGAAGCGAGCAACCAATCGAGCAAACACAATGTGACCAATCTGTATGGCGATGCCCCGTTTGGGAGGTATCTACAGTTTTTGGCGACTCCGCTGGGGATATGAGAGCCATAACCAAAAAGTTCAACATAAGACTAGTACATGCCTTGTTGAATTCATCTATCATATGCATCGAGCGGGCAACCCGTTGAGTTTACCTGATATCCCAGCATGACACGGGCTATGTTGGGAGTTCCAGCAAACTCCACAGTCACTCGTACCTAGTGGTATATCAAAAAGGGAATCACCCAATCACCGCCTATGATGGGTTGGAGAGAGGATTGGTGCCCTTTGACAACGGAGCACCCTGAAACTACCAAAACCTTGCATGCTTTAGAAAGCCATAGAACTTATCAAACTAAGACAGGAACCTACAGGCTAGGAACCTACTTGCATTTTACTTGCTAAAGTTCCTCCTCACACCTTGTACTATCTGTTGTTGTAATTAACTCTTTTTGTGCAGAAGGGTTGGGATTTTCAGCCCAAATCCTAACCCTACACAGGCAAAGTACTGACTTTCAAGTATTCTACTTTTCAAGCAGGCACAATAGGTAAACCAAAGAAGCAACCACAGCCAACTTTGTACTCTTATAACACCCGAAGCTACGCCAAACAAAGGTCTCTGCAACCTTCCCGTCTATCGTCCTCATCTGACAAAACACCCTCACCACAACAATTCCAACCATTGTCAGAAACTTCCCGGTCATCCCTTCAACGGACCCCGTCATTCACTAAATCTCAAGCTTCGTCAAGCTACCCTTCTACCTTCATGGCAGACAACGACGCCACTATTGCCGAGTTCCAAGCTCAAATCACTGCACTACTAGCAGAAAAGGCAGCCAGAGATGCTGAAGATGAGGAAAGATCAATGGAAGACGAGAACCCCCATAAAGTGATATTGGCAGAAAGTCCTGAGTTAACCAAGCAAGTCAAGGAATTCAAACAAGCCTTGGCTCGTTCACAAGGGGACCAAATTCTAGATTTCGAGGGGCTTTGCCTCTTCCCAGAATCCAAGCTGCCTGAGAATTTCAAGATGCCCAACATTGAGAAGTTCAATGGAACTGGCAACCCTACCAGTCATGTTCGCCATGTTATCAACACCCTGAAGCCGATGGGCTTGAATGACGAGCTCATCGCTCAGTTGTTCCAACGAACTCTCACCGGAAGTGCCCTCGACTGGTTCCTCACTTTGGAGTTTGTACATTATCAAACTTGGCCAGAAATTGCCAATGCTTTCGTCAAGCAGTATGCGTACAACGTCCAAATTGAGCTAACGACTCGAGATTTGGAAATGCCCAACCAAGATTCCAATGAGGACTTCGCTACCTTTGTGGCAAGATGGAGGGAGAAGGCCGCCAAGATGAAAAACCGCCCCTCCGAGGAAGACCAAGTGAGAATAGTTGTCAAAAATTTGCAACCCAAATATCTCAGGCATATTTACACACAGGCTATCACCGATTTCAAGCGCTTGCATGCCACTGGGTTGCAAATCGAAGATGGAATCAAGCTGGGACTCATTGGGAAAGAAGAGGCCACTCCTCCACCTAAGAAAACCTTCTCTAGCCGTACATCTCACGCCTCCGTAAATGCCCTTGGCACGTCCTTGTCTCAAGACCCTTTCCAAACTAGCCCATCCCGAAGCTCAAATCGGCCCCGCCGCAACTTTGATCCTCTTTACATGACCTTGTCCCAAGCCCTAACCATTCTCAGCCGTCAAAGGCATCTTAAACCTCTAAACAAGCCACTTCCTCCGCCGCCCTACGGTCCAAACCACGATCCAAACAAACAATGCGCCTACCACCAACACCCTGGGCACGAAACAGACAATTGTATGTGTCTTCGTCACGACATTCAAGATCTTGTTAATAGTTGAACCATAAAACCACCAAAACCTGATGGGCAAGCCAACCCACTCCCTACTCATAACACCGAGCCACCACCTCGAAGCATCAATCTCATAAATCTCTCTCATAACCCTACATACAATCCCAGCCAATACATTGTCCAAGACAACCAAACCAAACCTACCTTAACCTTCCCCGAGGAGGACGAATGTTTTATGATAGAGGAGGAGGAGGACAATGATTCTAATCAGTCAGAAGTAATCGACATTGATATGTCCGACATAAGCAGCAAAGATCAGGCAGAGGAGGAAAAGCTAAGGAAGTGGAAGGAACACTCTTGGGCGAAACACAATTTGGAGGATCCAGACATTCTATTTGTAGAAGATGACGAATGGCTTCGTATCTAGTTTGAGAATAGGAAGAAGGAAAAAGAAAGAGTCATCATGATGAGAAGGCACGCTCGCTTCGAGCCTGCCCAAATAGTGGTACGCATCAACCGTCCCAAAATTTCAACACCGCCCATTGTTTGGAAGACAATCAATCTCATTGAGAAAGTAGAGGAGTTTCAAATGCAACCATGGGTCAACCCTTACGACGAGTGCGATTATAGTCAATGGATAGAGGAAAGAGATGATCTAGATTTCATGTGCACAGAACCCTATAAAACAGGGGAAAGCGACTTTGATGAAATGGAAGAAGAGTTTAATGATCCGCTCGATGAAACCTCCTTAGCATCGCTATTCAATCAAGAGAAAATAGCTGATAACCACGCAATCAATGAGGAAAGAGAAAGGGAGTTTCCTGCCGACACATCCATCTGGGGATTACTCATGGCTCAAGGAGGTAGCCATCGTGCAAAAGATGAACCCGGTTCAAAGCCTCTGTTTGGCAAGGAAGAGGGTGGGAAAGAGTACAAAGTTGCAAAAGACAAGGGAAATGACCCCAACATGCTGCAGTAGCTGAGAAGTCACAACATGGCAAATAAGAAACGTTAAAACATTGTTTTTTCTTTAAACAAACTAGAACGAGTTTTGGGCCCCTATTTGGGCATTTTATTTCCGCTAAGAGGATTCCTTTTTCATCTTTCAGATTATGCTTATCTAAATCCAAATTTCTAAATTGCAATTACCATGCGCTATACTCTCATTGCCAAAACAAAGGAAGAATTCGAAGGAATCAAAATCTTTGTGTCCCCGACAAAAGGAAGGAAAGGCTGAACCCTAATTACTTAGGACTAGGTTTTTATCAAAACTCAAGAAGAAGACGCTATCTCCGTGAGAACACTTAGGGTTAGCTTGCCCATTATGAAAGTACAAACGCAACAGGAGATTCATCTCCATCAGATTCCTCTCCAAAACACCAAAACCTTCTTAAGAGAAAAATGCTCGTTGGGTAAAATATACACCCAAGCAAAAGTAAGAGCAGAGCCTGCTAGGACAAAGAAAAAGCAAAAAACGCAGCCTAGGCAAAAGTTAAGGCATTCGAAGGAAAGCTCGCTAGGGACTCAACCTCTATCAGGTAACCTAGGCAAAACTTAGAGCATGAGAGAAAGAAAAACCAAGAGAGAAAACCCAACCCCCAAAGGTGGTGATCTTGGAACTACGTGAAAGGCTTGATTCCCTGATTGGGATACGTAGGCAATCTCGCATCGAGATGCGGCCCAAACATTTGGAGAGAGGAAAACATCAACATGTTTGTACTCAATGATAGGCATAGCTAACCCTGCGTATTGAGCTCACAAAAGATGAGTTAGTCATTTTCCAAGGAATTGGTAAAAACAAAGGCACATAAGAATTATAGTTCATCCCCTCTAACCCACAAGTCGTCAACGCAATGGGTATGATACTTCAAAAAGACTCTTAAGTTTGACAATCAGGCTATAAAGCATGGCAAAGGCAAGAGACAGAAAATCAAAGACTAAGCATAGGAAAGGATGTGAAACAGGATGCCACTTGGCTAAAGCAAAACCTATCTTCCTTGGGAAAATAGACGTAACGGCCGGACAATCGATACCTCGGCCGCAACAATAATCCTTCGGCCGAGTGATCGATTCTTCGGCCAAATATTTTCACACAAATTAACTGTCTATCAGCAAAAACTTGTTCAAAAAGCCATGTTCTGACTATCGCATGCAAACTCAAAAACATTTAGGGGCATTTCTCATTTCTCAAACAAAAACTTGTTTACAAAACCATCGTTGTGGTTGTTTTCACTATACAAATATAGTTTCTGCCTATCTCCCACTAACTATGAACAGGAAAAAGAAAAAGCCCTAAAAGCTAGGCGATCTCTGAGAAGAAGGCGAAGGCTGCTCACTGGTCCTCACATTCCCCTCGCCAGCAGCCGGTGCTCTCTCAGCCTCAAGCTGCAGCCAAGGAAGATATAAACATTCAGACTCAAGGGATAATACACAGCAGATAAAGCTCATGAAGAAAGTCATACCTCGAGGATCCTACGGCGCTATCTCCGAACCAAAACCTCTGTACTCTGATAGGCGCGAAGCCATTTCTGCACTATCTCGGCAGGCACCTGTGGAACGGTCAAGCATTACAAACCTCTAAAGCAAGGATACAATGTGAAGTGATGAAGGCTAACATAGGAAGCTAAAAATACCTGTGAAGCCCCGACTGGCAAAGTATAGAGCGGGGTCGTGCAAGGAGTCAGCATCAGGCGCTCCTCCTCCCCATCATCTGAGTGGAAGGAGACAAACGAAGGAGCCCGTGGCCAAACAGGAGCAACAGGAGGAGCCGCAACAGAGGGGGTCAAGAAAAGACGGCAGTACTCCGTATAGTCACCTGCCTGGAGGAGTAAACCTACCCAATCTCTGATCCGGGCATTCTTCAGATCTTCCTTCGACATCAAGGAAGTGGACCTCATAGATATTGGAGGAGAAGGGGGAACAAATCGAAGAGCCTCAACGCGTGGCCGCCACTGACTAGCCACTCGATCGCCTAAGTACCAGGCTCGGCAAAATGGACCCTCGAGCAAGCTACGGGTCCGGTCTAGGACTCTACAACGTGCAAGAGGGGCATCCTCTGGTACACCACCCCAAGGGTCAAACCGTACCTATAGAACAAGGACAAATCAGTCTCGACACAAGAATGTGGAAGTCTAAAGGACAAGAGGTACAAAGAAAAAGGTACCTGATCGACCGTCAGTCGGTCCAAAACTCGCCGCCACTCAGGAAGGCTCAAAACTGGTGACCGTGGCTTCCGTTGCCCCGTCAACCATCGCTCGTAACGAGGCATGCAGTTCGCATCACCATGCCTGGTCTCAGGGGGAAACTGGAGAAGGTGCTCAAAAGCCCAGAGCTGAAAAGCAGGTTAACCAAAGCAAGTTCAGAACTAGAAAAAGCCAAAGTAAAAACAGAAGTACAAATGAATGATACATACCTCAAGCACTCGAAAGTGACCACAAAGAATGAGACTCTTGTCCCGCGAGCAAGCTCCAAGACTGCCATACAAAGTGGCCAAAGCAGATGAGCCCCAGTCAAACTCCCGAATAGCTCCCAAGTGCTGCAGAGGAGCCAAAAACTGCGTGTGTACCGAACCATCCTTGTTGGCAAACAACGTTTGCCCAAGGAGGTAAAGGAGGAAAGCCCGCGTCAACTGCTCGGCACTCACCTGGGTCAGAATGTCAGCCACCATAAAAGTCTTGCTTAACCAAGCAAGATCGATATGACCCCGGGAACGAACAGGAGGCACCTTGCCTAGAAACCACCCCAAAGCACCTTCTCGCTCCCAAAGCCGGGGGTCAACTCGAAGAGCAACCTCGCCTATCCGCAGGCCAGTCAACAAAGAAAAGTCACCCGGAGTGATGGTCATCTCACCAGCAGCAGGAAAGTGGAAGGTATTGGTGGTATCCCACCACCTCTCAACTAGCGACTAGCAAGGTCATCAGTGATCAATCCATCTTCGGAAGATTGAGGCCCAGAACGAATGTCTCGAAGCCTGCAGCCCGTACTAGTTCCCGAGCCTGCTTTGGCAGCTTCAAGAACCATCTATGCACCTCTTTGCCTCCACCGCGAGCTTCCAGCCTCCTGTTTCTCTGCCAAAGACAAAAGGGAGTTAATCTCATGATTGCATAAACAAAGAAAATGCTAAGGGGCGTCAAATTAACATCTAAAAGCATGCATTGCCTAGACAGGGGCCATAGTTATTTTAGTTTCCTTAAACAAAAATAAATTCAACCCAAACATGGGTTCCTCACATTCACGCTCCTAGCCAAAAGGGATTTTCATCCCGCAAGCAAAAAAATTTTATGCAAGGATTTCCAAAACTCCGAACTGAAGTAAAACTTTTTACTTTTCAGGAAACTCACCGGCACGTTCAGAACGCTCAGGTGAAACTCAGGCTCTCGACGAACCACCTCGGCCTCTGGGCCACCAACAGGAGGACGGTACTGCAGGAAACCGCCATAACCCAGCCTACGCGAAGGACGAACGTAGGTAGTAGCATCAAACAAACCGGGCTCCTCAATCGCCTCCTCATCGGAAGACGGATACTCGCACCTGCATGGAGGATGAGAGGACGAACCCGCGACACCTGAAGATGGCGTGGCCATCACGTCTGAACCAAAATGGGAGGAAAACCAACGGTTTCAAAACAACCAAAGCCAGCAGCAATGGCAAACGGCGGCGGTGGGGATGATCGCCGGAGATGATGGTGGTCGACGGTAGTGGAGGAGGGCGGCGGCGTATGGTGGTCATCGGGCGAGAGGAACGGAGGAGAATGAGAGAGGAGGGGAAGAAGGGATTAAATGGGCCGTAAGATCGATTTAACTGAACTTAAATCGATTTCCTGACTTTTGGCGTTCTCACGGCCGAGACATCAATTTCTCGGCCGAGACATCAATTCTTCGGTCGAGAGATCGATCTCCTGACAGCAGATTTTGCTCAGTACACTACTCAAGCCATCATGGATTCTAGGTCCCTAACCAATCAAGTAGCCTTGGGGGCATCCCCGAGCCAACACAATGTGATCAAAATTAGCTTTGGGGGCATGCCCAAGCATCGAAGCTCTCTCTCCACAAACTGCTGGCCAAAACAAGTCAAAACACCCAGCGACTCTACGCCCGTATTCATTATCAAAGAACTCAGCATCTCCGTGCCCATGTTCACCCATACTCATTCACTCAGCGGCTCGAAGCCCATATCAGTTCAGCGGTCCTATACCTATCATTTCTACACAACTCAGCGGCTCTACGCCCTCATCTATCAACTCAGCGGCTCCAAGCCCACTGTTTCAACTGGCTCGAAGCCGTAAACAATCAGTTCTCAACGGCTCTAAGCCCACTACCTCAACTGGCTCGAAGCCATAACAACCATCCTAGCGGCTCCAAGCCCATTATCGACAGGCTTTACGCCTGTTATCACAACTCAGCAGCTCAAAGCCCATCATCTGAACTGGCTTGAAGCCATAACAGTCAACTCAGCGGCTCGAAGCCCATTACCTCAACAGGCTCGAAGCCTACGTCTACTATCATCCAGCGGCTTGAAGCCCTTTATCTCAGCGGCTTTGTGCTCGCTATCACGGCAACAGGCTCTACGCCTGTAATCACTCAACTCAGCGACTCAAAGCCCATTATCTCAAATGGCTCCAAGCCATCACCTTAACAGGCTCGAAGCCTATGTTTACTATCTCAGCAGCTCTATGCTCGCTATCACAGCAACAGACTCTACGCCTGTTATCACAAACTCAAACGGCTCAAAGCCCACTGTCTCAACTGGCTCAAAGCCGTAAACAAGCAACAGGCTCTAAGCCGCCCCAACAATCAAGACATCTATTCTCAGGCTCTACGCCTGAATGCTAAAAAATCTAACATTTTTTGAATGCTCAAGCTCTACGCTTGGATGCCCAACCACTGTGTACTGGATGCTCAAGTTATACACTTGAATGCTCAAGCTCTACGCTTGGATGCCCAACCACTGCGTACTGGACGCTCAAAGCCTGTACTTTGAATGCTCGGATTCTGCCGTCCAAATGCTCGAGCTCTACGCTTTGAATGCTCAAGTCCGGAACTTGATAGAAGCTCTAAGCTTAAATCAACACACACGCACGGGCCTGTGCACATTTGCATCAATTGCATCACCATTATCACATCGAATCTGCATCATCATATCTGTTCACATCTAACAAACAAGCATCACACATATACACTCTGCATATCTTTCATGAAACAGGTCAACCCTGCAATCAACCGGCACTATGCCTCGATTTTATTGATCGGTTCAGCGCCTCGATCCTTTGGCTCCACGCCAACACTTATGATGAGAAAGCTCTGTGCACAGACCATCAGAATACAACCAGCTCTACGCTTCGGTTCATATCACGTCAAGCTCTAAGCTCCGACAACTCAGGCCCTCGCCTCAACTACATGCAGGCTCCACGCCTCAATCACTTCAGGCTCCATGCCTCAGTCCCTTCACCTCAGGCCTTTGCCTTATGCCAGCTCCGCGCTTCGGTCCCATCAAGCTCTAAGCTCACCTCAGGCCTTTATCTCATAACCACAGCAGGCTCCACGCCTCAATCTAAGTCATCTCAGGCTCTCGCCTTATGATCAACACCAGCTCCGCGCTTTGGTCCTATCAATCACCTCAGGCTCTCGCCTTATGATCAACACCAGCTCCGCGCTTCGGTCCTATCCAATCTCCTCAGGCCTTCGCCTCAAGATTGCAACAGGCTCCATGCCTCGATTCCATCACTCTCCAGGCTCTCGCCTCATGGCTACAACCGGCTCCGTGCCTCGATTCCCTCATCTCCAAAAGCTCTGTGCTCCAGTTACTAGCCCTGTGCCCCCCACATCTCAAAAACAAACCGGCGTCCAACTCATCCCCAGCAGATGGTTTGGATTCCACCCCATTACATCAATTCCTTCCAACTCATTCGCAAGGATAGGCTACTCTACCGAGCTCCTTTCAGTCAAAGTAAGGATGATCAAGAAAGGCAAACACACCTGCAGTGTACTGATCTACCCCAAAATACTAAGGAAGCTCTCCGCAAAGAAACTCCCCAGGTAGCCCTGCGCTCCTTCAACTACTCTTCGCCAAAACCCTGGCTCAGTCCAGGTACGTCACACTACGGCTTTTTAAGCCCTAAGGTACGTCTTCTGTCTCTAACCCTCCAAACTTTTTATTTTTTCTTTATTGTCTGAACTACGATTGGTCTGAATTTCCTTTGTGGAATACGTAGGCAGCCTCCCGGCCCGACCATAACAAAACCTTTTTTGAAAACCCCTTGGAATAGTGGTTGGACCAAATTGAGTTACTTTTTACAGCTTTGACTCTTACTCAAACATGTCTCGCGATCCGTCTGAGTTCAGTCAAAGAGGGGCATCTGTAGACACCCCAATTTGGCCTAACGATTATTTCAAGTCCCACCTTGGGACAATCCCGATGATGAAACGGATACAGTGATTGCTGATTGCTTCCTTGAGAACCTTAGGACTTTCGGTAAGAACTTTGAGCCACTTAGAGGACCCAATTCAAAGCCATACAGCCTTTCAGACAGAAATACAGAAGCCTAGGAGAATCCATCTGTCGGCCGTGACATCGATCCCACGGCCCTTACATCATTTCCTCACCCGAGCAACCTGTTGCTAGCAAAATCTCCCTGAGAGATCAATCCCTTGGCCGCAAGATCTATCCTTCGGCCGAGACATCCATTCCTCGGCCGTGACATCCTTTACTCGGCTCGGCCGCCAGAACGACCTTTTCCCAGACTCTGGATCCGATTACACTACCTTTCCGATGCGTTCAGGCTACGCTCAGAGATTACGACGTAGAGTTAGATATGCATTGCAATTGCAATTGCCATCTCGTGATTTGATTGGCCGGAGTGAGTCACCAATTGCCTATATAAAGGGCCCTTGGACTCCGAAAATAAACACACGAAATTATCAAAGTACACACTCTCTCAAGCTTCGAAACTCTGCCAAAATACTCTCTCAAACCCATTCCTCAAAAGCCCTAACCTCCCGAAGGCAGCCGTCAATCCGGCGATCAAACCCCGAAGTTCAAACCCTAACTCTAGGGTTTTCAATCAAGCAATCAGTCAATCACACCCAATCCAAGGCAATCAAGCAACTGAGGGATCAAGGTGGTGAGGCAAGCTAACAAAACGAACTACAATGCTACCACAATATTAAAAGAATGACTATCATATGTCAAACTCAATCAATCACGAGCCAATATCAACAGCCTTCAAGTCTCATGCAAAAAGATTTCCACCATTTTTATTTTTTCAAAATTTCCCGCTTTTTTTGTTTTATTGAATCTAACAAAATAAAGAACAAAGTGATCCCTTCACCAACTTGAACTATTCAATGTCCGCATTGAAAACATGAAAAATAAAGATTGGACAGAAACGTAAAAGAGAGAAGAGATATCACCTCGAAAAGGAGGGGGCTTAGCAGAGTAAACTATAGAGAGAGAAACCCCCCAACTTGGATTGAACAACAAAATGTTAGCCTCCAAGACAACAAGAAAACTAACTATAAGAAATAAACAAGGCAAGAAATAAAATGAAATACAAAAATCCATCCACTTTCTTCATGCGAAAGACACGGGTACTAATTTTCTCCCTGGCCAAAAACTGTGGTTCCCTATTTGTTGGAAGGACAGTATGCATAGAATTCAACGATATCTTGAGAAGTGGTGCAATCATCTAATAGATTGTCACTCCCTCTAGGGCTGTAAAATTCCTTACCCACCACTCCTTTTGTGAAGCAATCTCCACAGAGTTTGGACATTAAAGTCAGATGGTTCAGACAGAATTCTCGCTGCTAACTATGTGCTTACCGTCAAATCCAACCTCCTAAGTACTACATACATAGCTTCGACTAGGTGGCTACACTAGACCGTAATGCTAATTTTTTTTCGTTTTTTCAATTTCTTTTTTTGTTGAATTTCATTTTTTACAAGAAATAAAAGAACAAGTATACATAAATTTTGTCAAAACCTAAGTCAATGATGGGTACCCATATTGCTAGGAGTCGGGTCCACTTCTCAATGAAGAGAGTGGTACACAGAAACTACTCGTCGGAACTTAAGATAATGGGGTGCCCAGCGGCTCAAGAACTGGGTTCTAAGCGGCGCCACACACATCCTCTATTGCAAGCATCTCCATCAAACTCCCTACCTCTGGAGAATCTAAGAATGACACCTTCTCGGCGGTTAAGTCTATCTCCAAAGGATCCTTAAACAAAATACTATCAACATACTCTTGCACCAGCGTGTCGATCAAACTCACCTCATACACTTCCTCATCATCCTCGACTCGGCTATCCACATTAAACACATTCACCTACATTTTCAAGTCAACAAAAGACAATTGGACTTGTCTAGTCTTGCAGTTCATGACGGACTGGAGGTGGCTAGGAAAGGACGGCCAAGGATGATAAGAGTCTTCTCAAAGACCTCCGGTATTGGATATGTGTCCAGGACAATAAAGTCGACTTGAAAAAGAAACTCACCCCCTTGAATCAGAACATCCTCCACCACCCCCTTTGGAATTCTCACACTCCGGTCAGCCAATTGTAGCGTGACCAGTGTGGCTCTCAGATAGCCTAAGCCAAGCTTCAAGTATACCGAATATGGGAGCAAGTTAACACTTGCTCTTAAATCCAGCAAAGCCTTATCGAACTTCTGGCCTGTGATAGCTATAGGAATGGTGGGACAACCAGGGTCCTTACATTTGGTTGGGATATCAGTCTAGAGAATGGAGCTCACCTACTCCGTCAGGAGCACTTTGTCCTGACTCTTAACTCTCCGCTTTGAAGTACACAGATCTTTCAAAACCTTCACAAACTGAGGAATGGCGTCAATGGCTTCCATCAAGGAGATAGGAAACTGAACTTTCTTAAATAACTCAAGAATCTGGGAGTTCACATTGACTTTGGGTTTTGCCACCAAACGATGGGGGTATGGAGTAATGGGTGGCGACGGAGTTGTGGGGCTACAGGAGCAGACACTTCCACTTTAGGGGACTCCGACTATTTCTCTTCCTTAGGAACACTTCTCAAGTCTCGAGAAACTACTGGTGTAGCCATTGGCTCCGAGGGTGGAACCGGTTTTTGCTTTGAAGAAATTGTTTTGTTGATCTCCTTTCCACTTCTGAGAGTGGTGATCGCCTTAGCCTCCTCAAGACTGGGATTCAAATTACTTGGGCCAAAAGGATCGCCCAACGAGTACCGGCGGCATTGACTTGAGGTTGAGAGGGAAACCTTCCCCTTTCCTGCTGGACTTGTCCAACTGTCGCCGTCAACTGGGTTCTAATGTCACCATTCGCCTGTTTGGTCTGCTTATCCCGCGGGGGATGTTTTATGCCTGAGGGTGGTCCAAAAGATGAAGGACCAAACCCTTCCTGATTCTGAGGTGGATAACAAAATTGGGTCATTTGGCCTTGAGGAGGCTGGAACTGCTGAATTTGCTGTTGAGGTGATGCTTAGGGTTGCATTGGGACTTTTTGATCCCTCTAGAAGTGGGTTGTGGACCCACCCTGAATTGTAGGTATTTGAGAACGGGTCCCAATGCTGGTTAATCACATTTACCTCAATCTGATTGCTATGGTAGGCTTTCTTAACTATGGGAAATGGGGGGCAAGCAGTGATTGGATGCCTTAGACACTCACACAACGCGCACACCTCCTCGACTCTCACCTCGTTCACCTGTTGGACTTGCTTAAGCTTCAAGTCCTCTAATTGCTTAGACATCTTGTGCAGTTGAGACTGGACATTATGCTCTTACATGCTCAACGAAAAAATGCTAGAACCATTGGGTCCCTGAGCAGCCATGGCCCTATCGGCGAGGTTGGAAGGTTCCCAACTCCGGTGTTTTTAGAGAATCCCACGCATTATCCGGGACTGGTCTAGAAAATCCTCTTCCTTACGAGGTACTCAATCTGTTGGGCCGTCGCAACATTCAGGCCCAAATAGAAAAATGACACCAGTTGGTGCCTTGCAAACCGATGGTGAGGCAAGGACAACAACAAGTCCTTGAAACGCTCCCAACACCTTAAGAACGACTTGCACTCCTTCTGCTTAAAAGACTGTATTTGGCGAGTCAGGTGCTTTGATTTATTATCTGAGAAATATCTCTTAAAAAGAGATCTCGGACAGCAGGCCATGTCGTGAGAGACTGCGCCTTCAGCATCCGCAACCACTTATCCGCATTGTCTTTAAGCGAGGATGGGAACAGCTTAAGGCAAGCATTCTCCCACTGAGAAGTGGTGGCAAGGGTGCGCACCAACCCCTCAAAATAGCGGACGTGGTTGTACGGATCCTCATTCTCCCTCCCGTAGAAAAGGGGAAGGGCATTGTGGATACCAGGTTTGATGGTGAAGGCATTGCGTGCTTCCACCGTCTCAGTCGGCAGAACTATTGGTCCGAGAGGAGTGGTCCTCTCAGGATCCATGTGCTCACGCATCGGCTTCTGTTGCTCTGCCATTGGTGGTAATGAGTATTGAAAGAGTTAAGGATTCCATAATTCCATATTCAATAGATTTACAATTAAAGTTACAAACACATCTTCCAAAAAAGAGATTTACAAAGATGGATAAGTAACTTCTCGTTGTTAGCTTTCCAAAAGTGTGTCCACGTCCAAGCATACAATCATGCAAGCTATTGTCCTGGGTCAGTACCTGAAAATGATATAAGGCTTGAGCTACACTACCCAGTAGGAAACTCTACACTAACATTATATGCAAATGAAATGCTAGGGTGAACTCAAGATAGAAACACGAACAAAGATTACAGGACAATCAACAATCATAAGTCAGTGAGCTCAATCACTATTTAACGATCATATAACAACTCAAACTTAGAACCATTTCCATCTTTCACATGTCCAATATCCTTTCGTCGTATGTGTCATGAGCCAAAACTCTTGCCGGGCCAATTAAGGGATCCTGATACCCCCTGTCTGGCACCATACCCTTCGGTAGGTCTTGAGTATAACCAATACGAGCTTTTGCTCCTGCCGGGCCAGTTAAGGGATCCCGATACCCCCTACTAGGCACCCACCCGTCGATGGGTCCTGAATATTCTCGTTGTGTCAACAAGTGTCCAAGAATCTCGTACTCACATAATGTGTCATTTCATTTCAATTGTGATTCATATGATAATCAATGTCAAATTCTACCAAACATGAGCAAGAGATGCAAGGATACCCCATGAACTCAATGAATACAATTAATCATGTTATGGAGTGATTTGGAGGTGCTTAGAACAGGTTAGAAGTGATCGGGGGTCAAAACGATGAAGTTTAGAACAAAGCAGCAAAAACTGTCCATAAGCTCCTAGTATCGATACAGCAAAAATGATGGTATCGATACAACATTCAAATCAGAAATTTTGAAGCTTCTGTTTTCTTATGGTATCGATACGGCAGAAAGCCCGTATCGATATAGCGAGGTTTCGAGCAGATTTTCGAGGATTCAACTACAACAACAATGACAACAACCATAGACACGATTTCAAGGATAGAAAACACTTCTTTTACATATATTGAGAGGTAGAATCCCTACCTCGAAGTCGAAGCACGAAACCCCCAAAAGTTACGAGCCCTAGCTTCCGAAAATCGATACCGAGCGCAATACACCTCCTCCGAGCTCACACCAATGGAATACGGGCCACAATACGCGTAGAGGATGAAGGATTGAAGGTAGTTTTGAGTGAAATTTGGAGAGAGAGCAAGAGAGAGGGAGAGAGAGAGAGAGAGAGAGAGAGACGTACGTGAGGGAGATGGAGGGGAGAAAATAATTCTCTACCCTCTCAACCTCCTAAATATACTCATATATATACAAACTACACTTGCACCCTTTTCACAACTAATTCTATCACTTTAGCCCCAAATCACATAAACACTATTATTCCACATTTCTTTCCCAATAATCATGCATTTATAAAATATTAACATTCAATAAAATAAATACGGGTCTCTACATAATCAAAAATAAGGGTGGCGATGTGGATGAAGGCTAAATTCGACATCAAAGTCTAAGCAATGGAGGATTTTAAGGGTTTGTTAGATGGTATTCGAAAATTGAGATTGTAATTTACTATTGAGGTGTTTTGTCCAATTGCTGGTTGAATGTTTTCTTAAGTTTTCTTTTCCCCTCGATGTACCCCTTTTCTAGATTTATAAAATGTTTCGTTTGTCAGGAAAAAGAAAAAAGAACAATGAAATTGAGGAGAAAATTCAAAACTAACTTTGTCCCATATAGGTTGTAATTTTTACACAAAATGAAATTATTATTTTTTGGATCAATAAACAAAGTACTTTCGTGCAATATTATTTTTGAACTTTTTGGTACCAATTAGCAGAAGTAATCGTGATCTTCGAATTGATGCAAGAATAAAAACTTCTACACGGAAGATCTTCAATTTTAATTAAAAAGTCAAATAAAATAGACGAACAGAACATACAAATAAATGACAAAAAATTTGTCAATCAGAAATTTAAAAAAAAATACAACCAAGAAACAGATGATATATATATACCTGCCTTATTTATTGTTTTAGTATTAGATACAGCACACGACTCCTGTCTAGCCTTATTGATTCATACAGCCATACACCTTTTTCTTTACTTTTTAGGGACAAATCTAAAAATTTATTGACAGTAACAATGACCCACAAGGGGAATAAAGTTTAAATCGATCCGGTGGGGTGGAATAAAATTCATGGGTATACTTCTTGAAAATTCTACTTCCACAGAGCCATGGCAATGGACATGAGGGATATTATAAGTACCCAATTGAACTTTCCCGGCAGAAATGAGGTAGCTGCAAAAACCAAGGATCAGACAGAAGTGTATCAGATTTGCGAATTTTCTCTTCAAATCCGAATTTTATAGTTTCCAATGCTAAATTAATTTGTCGGAAGAAAGAAAAGGAAAATGAATTACAGCACCGACTGGAGAGGAACTAAATTCGACGAAGGTGAAATGAAATAAGTTATTGTGATCTGTAGTATTTTGTTTTGCGGAGGGAGGAACCAACCATCACCAAGGATGTTTGATTAATTCTACGAGAAAAATTACATATAAATAAATAAATCAAGCATATATATATATATATATATATATATATATCTAATATCCTAAGGGAATGTAGTTGGACCTCCCAAAACCTCCAGACTCCCAATTTCTAATTTCCTAGATTTTTCACTTTTAAAAAAACAAAAAACCCCACGTTTTACTTTAAAAAAAACCCCACGTTTCTTTAACCCACTACTCCTCCGTTTCCTCGGCTGAATCCATTTTCTTTTTTAAAAAAAAACCCCACGTTTGCATTGCATAACCCACTACCTTAACACATGTTCTACCCTCAAAAACAAAATCTACGTTCAGTTTTCTTTTCTTTTTTTAATCGGCCCCACGTCCCAAACAAAGTGCATGGCACCACGTTCGATTCCCAAAACTGAAACGTTGAATTCCAAACTAAAAACCCTCGATTCCTTTTTCTTCTTCCACACGTCCTCTTTTCCCCCCTCTTTTTCTCTTCTCCCCTCTTCTATTTAAACTCTTCTCATGCAACTCCTCTCACTTTTCCTCTTTCCCATTGCCGTAACTTTTAGAAGTTGCCAGCTATGAGGCCAAAAGGGGAGGTTTACACATCAATCCATTGTAAGTCCATCACGTTGAATTTTGTCATATTTTGTCATGTATCTTTACTTCTTCCACAGTTCTTTCCTAATTAACGGAATTGTTTCGACTTTTTGGTTCTCGAGATTTTGAAAGTAAGAAGGGCTATGTTCAAGAACTCCACTGAATTTGGAGATTGCTCATTTCACTACAACGTTTGGTTTAACTTCTCATCAACTGCTCAAAGGTTAAATAAATTGTTTGCATACACTTCTCTTGCCTCTTTCTTCCACATTTCCACATTCCCACATTCCCTTTCAGTTTTCATTTTTTTGTCTTTAAATTTTGATTTAGAGGTTGTGTTCACCAACGTTTCTCTTCCTCTGCTTTTTACCCATAAAGAGGGAAACGTGGCCGGGAGAGAGGGAGAGTTACTTTTTGGAACGTGGATTTGTCTTTTCTGTTGTATGGGGTTTTGAAAATGGTTTTCTTTGCTCTATTTTTTTTGCTAGAATTAACTAAAACAGCATTTGCTTATCGTCCATTGATTTGCGAGAGTTCTTTAAAACAACTGCAAAAACAAAAAAAAAATTGATTAGGTTTCATAGAAAATTCGATTAGTTTTTTATTTTACTTCTGGCAATATTCTATAGCAAATTCGATTAGTTTTTTACTTCTGGAAATATTAATCTTACTGTTTCGTAATCATTTGGAATTGAAATTCTTTTCGTTAACAGTAAGGTCAGTTTTTGTATACAATTTGTGGTGGCTAGAAAAGTCGGTTTGTATACATTATTCACATTTGGGTGGTAGTACATCATGGTTTCTCTTGAGTACTTTTAAGTTCGGATTCAGTACTTTTACATTTTATGCAGGTTTTCATGAGGCCTCCTCCATGTTTGCGTCGTAATGATCACTCAGATATGTTGAATGAAGTATACGATTTTGAATCTAGACGTCATAGGGAAGGCAAACCAGTAGAAAGTTTTGTGAGACAAAAAATAGAGGCATGTAGAGCCTTGCAAAATCTTGGAGAAAATATAAGTGAACAATACCTTATAGGAAAAATAGTAGACCTCCTATCACCAAGCTGGATGCATGTGAAGCGAACAATATTTCAAAGACATGTTATAGAAAATGCCACACATTTGATGAATGCTTTGATGGAAGAGGAGCATAATGTCCACTATTTGTGGATGGAGTTTGAACGAGGCCCAATGATGCCAAACTCAACTGTGAGAGCGCACATTCTAAATAAAGAGAACCAATTTCGTAGTCTAAGGAAAAAAGGTTCCAAGCCAAACATTGAGAATTTGGTTCAGGCTATTGTTAATACCCTCCCACCCACATGGCCTAAAGCAAGAATTTTACAAAACTTAAAACAAAATCTCATGGATATGAGAGCATTGGGAGCTATGCTAGAGGAGATAGAGACTGATATCATATGTTTGCAAGCTTTGGATAAAGTGGAGCAACAATTAAGACAACAAGAGGACCAACAAGAAAAAAAACGACAAAAGGTAATAATACATATTCCTTTTAGGAAAAACCGTTCGTACATACCCATTTAGTTAAAAATTTAAGTCCAATGTAATACTACACTAACAAATGATTAAATTTTCTTACGTCTTGCTTTTGCAGGTGAAGCGAAGATTGGAATTTATATAGGGAGGAAGCTCTACAGTATTTGGAGTTGCATGCTATCCATTTTGTGAATATATCGCTTTGTTTAATTTTAGGTGTTCAGTTTATATGAGTATGAGAGTACTTTGTTTTATTTTAGGTGTTCATTTTATGAGTATGCGAGAATTGTTAATTGTTGTACCAAGAGTTGTTTATTTAATTGTTATTGTAAAGTTTGACTCCAGTTGGATCTTTTTATAGTTAAAAATTTATAGGCTGAAATTTATATATTCAGGATGGATGTGGTGTATGGCGGAGACATAAACGAACAAAGAATTAAAGCCAAAATGGCTCGACTAGCGCGCAAGAGAAGATTAATGACTCAACGTAACGACCCATTAATCAATCAACGTTTCTTAGAAATTGAAAGAGAGGCGCGACGTTTGAGAAGTGCATACTTGCGTATAAGACGATTGCGGCGTGCGCCCTTTCTGGTCCGGAACGAACGCAATCTATCAATATCCTAAGGGAATGTAGTTGGACCTCCCAAAAGCCTCCAAACTTCAATCCCTAAATTCCTACAATTTTTAGTTTTTAAAAAACAAATAAAACCCCACGCTATCTTGATTTCCCATTCTGTTTGACCAAAAAAACCCACGTTCCCTTAATTTCCCTATTTTCTGTGAAAAAAAAAAACGCTCACACATCCAAACCCATTACCCACGTTCACCACAAAATCAGAAGTTCAGAACACCTCCAACTCCGGCATCCATCTCTCTCTCTCTCTCTCTCTCCCAACTCCTCAACCGCCACCACCCCACGCCTCTCTCCCACAACCCCACCTCTCTCTCTTACTCACTCTCATGGGCTATAAATACTTCTCTTCAGTACTCCCTCAATTTTTCTCTTACTCACTCTCATGGGCTATAAATACTTCTCTTCAGTACTCCCTCAATTTTTCACAGATCTGCTTCCCCGCCAACCGCCGCCCCACCCCCCGCTCTCTCCATCTGGTAGGTCAACTACCCCTCCTTCACTTCTTTTCTCCCTCTTTTTCATCTTCCCTCATCTAAAATTCTCTCTCTCATATGCGCCTTCTAGGTTCAGAGACGAGGAGTCAATTGCTGATCACGGGCCTTCAGGGATTTCTTGAATTCAACCAAGTAAGTTGATTCAAGAGAATTGATAGATTGGACCCATTCAATTTTTTCCCCCCAATTCCATTTTCTAAAATTGTACATATAATTGACTGCTTTTTTCGTGTTCGACAGAATGCTTCACTCATCCATTATGTGTGAATTCATTTGGCAGGTTTAAGGTTTCGGCGAGGGGTCAATTTTAGGCCGGAGTGACTGACTGAAACGATCCCCCACAGGCTCGATTTCTAGGTTTGTTTTCGCACTCTTTATGATCTTTTGATTCGTTGTATACCACTGTTAAAATGCATAAGAAAAGTGAGTTTGTGTGCCAAACAATTCATGTTTATGCGTGTTTGGTATTCCTTTGTTTATATTTGTGATACTCATCCAATGGTCATGTGTAGTAGTAGACACTATAAATTGCTCTGTCTTTCTAACTCATCACCATACCTTCTTTACCTGCAAATTTTTAATCATTGTTAATTAGTGTTTAATGATCATTATGGATAGTTTTGTACGTAATTGCCAACAAGAAGATATCCAGTGTTTAACTTTGAATTTGATCATTTGAAATGTTTGGCCAATATAGGAAAATATTTCTTTTAAGCTTTCCCACCTATAATGTTTTTAAGTTGAAAGTAGGAGGAATGTGGTATGTCACATCTTCTAAGATGGTACGATCTGCTAGACTTAAGGTTGCTCTTGCCTAATATCTGGCCAATGCAGGAAAAGATTGCTTCCAACAAGTGTTACCTAGAATGCAAATTAATCTGGTATTACACTAAAAAAATCTGAGGCACTGTTGGAGCATTTTTCCTTGAACCGTAAGTGACAACCAGTACATTACACTGTCAAACCCCAGACGAAAAAGGCCATTTGACAAATATGTTCACTATCAAGTAGCTTTTATATTAGATATTTGGATGACATTAACCAATTGACAACATTGATAGAAATCCAATAGTTTAGGGACACAATTGAGACTATTGGAAACTTTGATAGGGAAAAGTGAGATTTTGGTAGTGCTTGGTGGTTGAGAGTTTTATTTGCTGTTATCCTAACTGGTAGATCTTGGAGAAGCTTATATCATAGACCAGTGTCTCATTCATGCCAAGCTGATAAATTGTTATATTTTTGTATGTTACCATGCTTACGAAATCTTATCTGAATATCAGTTATTGTGTTATGCTAGGAGCTGCTTGAACTTCTTGGGATGCCCATTCTAAAAGCAAAAGGGGAGGCCGAAGGATTTTGTGCCCAGTTAAATGGTGAAGGTCAGGTAGATGCTTCCATTATAGCTAACAGTGATGCATTCCTCTTTGGGGCTCATTGTGATATTATCTTCATTTGGCTGTTATTTTTGTTCCTGCTTCATATTGTGAACATGATGGTAATGGTGGTGGTAATGATGATGGTGGTGCTGAACTTGGACATGGTCATTTGGAATTGGTTGGAATACAGAGCTTGGATGAGTATTGACTCCAGATTTGGACATTGGCTGATCCTTAAAAGTTGCTGGCTTGGTAAAAGCATTGTTAGTAGTACTGCCATGTGAACGGTGATTAGGGGTGCCATCTGAATTAGAATGTAGGTTTTGCATTGATTCTGTTTTTTTGTTTCCGAGCTATTATCAACTGGAGAATAGTTGCCCACATTCCCTGTTGGAGCCTAATTAGCAGTTACAGTTGTATATTTGCGTAGCAATGAGACTCAAATGATTTGTTCTTACTACCAAATGGTAAAATGTGTAAGCTATTTGAAAATAATCTTCTGTGCAAAACAATGTCGTTATGAACCTTTTTCTTTTTCATGCATGATTGCTACCAGTAATTGGGTTTAATGTTCACATGCTACCATTGTATTTTTTCATAAACTAGCGTTCAACCCGTTCTATGCACGGACAAAACCAACTCATTCTAGCGTTGTATCTGTTCGATGCATAGGACAATTAATAAAAGTAAAACGGGCACAACGCTAGAATGAGTTGGTTTTGCCCGTGTATAGAACGGGTTGAACGCTAGTATATATATATGCAAAAGTTATACAGAAAAAAACAAATAGTAGTACTAACTAACAATAGTACACATCAGAGAGTAAGACATATCTATATAATAAGATAGGACTGGTTTTGAATCCAAAAGACAACCAACGGTCCAGAATTGTCTCCCGCATATTCTCCACCCTTGATTCTACAATGGCAGGCCCGTAAATACTTATCCTTTTCCGAGCATTTTTTAATCCAATTCCCGTCCGAACCCGTCTAATTTGGAATTCCAATTCGGAAAGTTTATTATCTAATTCGGAAAGTTTATTATATTTCTAATTCCAATTCCCCGTTTAATTCCCCGTCGGTTTTGTCAATATTATATTTCCAATTCCCCGTCTAATTCCAAACCCCTCTCTCTCTCTCTCTCTCTCTCTGTGAATACGGTCACTCCCAATCACGCAGCTTCGCCTCTGCCGCCTCCCCTCACGCACCGCAGCCACCGCCTCGACGCTCTCCCCGCGCCGGGCTAATCGCCGCTCTCCGCCTACATGCGCTTCCTCCAAACAATCACTGCTTCCTCCCGCCCTAATCAGCATCTTTTCTAAGTAAGCTCTCGATTCCAGAAGTCGTATTTTCATTGTTTCAATGTATTTCAATATTTCGGTTAGGCTAATTTCCGGTATATGTTCATGTTATCTCTTGGGCATCCGATCAATTCCGTAGTGTTGTTTTCACTTACCCAAAACAAATGAGAAATAAGAATTTTTTGAGATAGAAATCCCACCCTATCCCTTCGGAGACATCCGATAAAATTGGAATGATACAGAGAAATCCCACTTTCTGATTTTGCAAGTTAAGCTTGGGATTGTTTTTGGGTTCGTTTTGGGATGGTGCCGTTGAGGCTCATTGTGTAAATATTTTGGTAATTAAGACCGTTCATGTTTTAAAATTCATCAAAAACGTTTGTCAGTCCAAAAATTCTATTGATTGGATGTCATTTGATATATTTTCAAAACACTTTTATGTTGATAAAAAAGAATTACAACCTGATTACAAGCTAACATTTTTTTTTGCCATGATCGATGTTTTCAACTAATTCTGAAACGATGGACAATTCCAATAATCAAAGTGGTCTGGGAAGAGCCATGCAAAAACGGAACTAGTGGGTCTGAATATGGTCTGTATCCTAACCTTAGAAGAATAAGTACAAAACAAGAATGGAAATTGCAGATGAAAAAAAAGGAGTGGAAATCTATAAAATCTGCCTGTTAAATATCGAAATCAATGGAGCAAATCATGTTGGTAAAAAATGGATGGTTCCGTGAGTAAGTATATCATTTCAAACTAATTCTATTTCCTTATTTTCCTAATCTTATAGGACTTTATTTCCCAATTCCTTCAATCACTATCACTAATCAGTTTCATTCCCTAATAATAATAGGACTCTTAATCTAAATCCCATGATTTACGTTACCCAAAAATATCTTCCCAAATATACGAGTTCCCTTCTTCCTTTTCTCTTCCTCTTCTCCAGCACACACAGATTAACCATTTTCCTCCTCCAAATCTCAAACTCAAGCAAAGATATTCACGCCATTGAATAGCAGTTTAGTTCTAAAAATTACCAGGTTTCGTTTCCTCTCACTCCCTCTCCCTTTCTACCTCTTAAAATTTGCGCATTCAAGCCGTGCCTGAAAGTATGAACATGCAAAAACCCAACTCATAATAGTCTTGAATCCCACTTTAATCAGCTTTACACATAATACTTCGATTTTTTAATTAACACTATCTTTATGATTGTGGGTAGCTTTCACTAGCCATGAATACTTCCCCCAAAAGCACTGGAACCCTTGCAGAAATCCAACGATCTCGCAAATACAATTTTACTACCGGCCAATTTATGTCTTTTAATATCTACCGACATAGGAAAAAAAATAGTGCAAAACTAATTAACACCCTATTCTTTTTTTTTTTTGAACGGCAACACCCTATTCTTTTTTTCCTTGATGATTGTTGAAACAACATTTTTTTTTTGCATAATTAACACATGGAGTAACTGTAAACCTTTTTTTTTCATTTTATTAAACTTCGTTTCATTAGAACATGTGTTGTTATTGACACTCTTTTAAACGTTACCATATATGCATCAATGAAAATATTATGATGTAACCAAACACACCGCAAACTGGAGTTTTGTGTTCCTTTTTTTTTTGTCACTCATTTAATATTATGGAAGTCTATATATATCTTTAAAACGTTTTCCGTTGTTATTCTCATGATAACTTTTGACTATTACTCTCTTTCAAATTTCAGATAACTTCTTGGGACTTTAACTAATCATGGACAATCTAAGTGTCTATGGCGATGTGAGTTGAACCGTTTCATTTTATACCTTGGTCGTAATAATCAAATTAATTGTTTCCTATGCATTCGGTGAATTCTTCATTTTCTTATGCAGCTCGACGGTAACTTGCAGAAAATGTAAGAACTGTTTACTCAATTGCATTGCTTAATCTGACTTTATATATTTGATTCATATTTGCTTTGTTTTATTTTTTCAGTACAAAGGTTACGTGTCTTCGAGAAAAAAATGTAATTGTGGTGATTCATGATGAGCAAGAAGTTAATCGTATTTTTATGCATGGGGTATGCCTACCAATGCCGTTATTACTTTACTCCCTCTGTACTGTAAGGGGTCAATGAATTGATAAAAGGGATGTGATGCCATACAATACATACCTTTCGAGAAAATATAATTCTCATATTAATGTGGAAGTTTGTCCTGGAATAAAATCTGTTAAGTATATCCACAAGTACATCTACAAAGGTCATGATCGTACCATGATGGTGTTGAGAGACGAATAAACGAGATCTAGAATTAAGGTAACTATTATTAGTCATCATTTTACTTTTACAAGAAGGGATTCTTGCTCATTAATTATTTTTTTAGGCTGCTATTCATGTTCCTAATTGTGCTTTTTGGATGAAGTAGTTATGCGTTGGTACGAAAACTCTTAGGAGGCAAATGGAGAGACAAATTTCAAGACAATAAGACCTATGTTGAACACTTTTTTCCCCTCTACAGTTGTGTATCAAATTTGACTCTATATGGATTTTTAGATTTTTTATGCATATTAAAATTGGATTCTATGAATGCAACATGGTATTGGTTTTGAGTTTTATGGTTTGGATTAATATAGTTCAGTGTATATCCTATCAATGCAATTAACTCGGTATATGTGATTGGGATTATCATTGGTAGTGATGTACACACGGGTAGGGGCTTAACAAATAAAACTTTTTGTTGCGGAGTGCTGCAGGCATAGGTAATTAGCATATCAAAGTTTTGCAACAACAAAAATATACCATATTTTACTTTGTTCCTACCCATTTTTTTCAACATGTCCTCTCTTTGCTCATTCCTCGATCCATAGCTTTAGTTGTCTTCAAAATATGTTGCGCCGTGCCTTCAGGCACGGGCATTCGCTAGTATATATATATATCGGGGCGGTTCAAGGGACAACCAAATAAACACCTAAAAAAACACCCCATAGTTTCCGATCAAATTTTGATGATTCGAGCCGCTCAATGTGATCAGAATGTGATTTTAAGGGTACTTGCGAGAAGTTAGCAAAAAAAATGACCGGAAAAGGCTTGATCTGAGCCGTTTTTAGTTTAGATTTAATGAACTGTTCAATTAAAAACTGCTCAAAACAAGCACTTTCCGGTAATTTTTTTTGCCGATTTCTGGTAGATACTCTTAAAATCACATTCTGCACACATTGAGCGGCTCGGATCATCAAAATTTGATCGGGAACTATGAGCTTTAGATTTGGGGTGTTTTTTTAGGTGTTTATTTGGGTGTCCCTTGAACCGCCTTGTATATATATATATTAACTTTTGGAATTCTACAAAGTGCACACAAAAAAAAAGGGAAAATAAACTTGATCGAAAATCGGTCACATAGGAGAAATAAGCAATGAGATTCTTTTTTATTTTTAGTAAACACACTTGATGTAATATCATGTAGAACATAACACAAAATAACAAAATAGAATAGGTGGTGATAGTTTTTTGTTTTTTGGTGGGTGTTCCGGGCCAGCTTGTGTGCACCTCGGACTAATCCCTACAACCCCTCACACAGCCGTTCCACACGCTTACATGTGGGGGCAATGTGGTCCCAAGAGTAGTTGGCAAGGAAAATCGAACCTGAGATCTTGAGATGGAGCAAAATAGCAAATACCTAAATCTCAGACCAAGATCATTTGACCAACCCGTTGGGGTTTGTGATAGTCCTTTTTATTTTTCTAGAAGCTGATCAAATTTGACTCCTCAAATTTCAATGGAGAGAAGGAAATAATATACCAACACTTTCACATCAGAACGCATATGTTCCTTTCATAACATATCCAATCAAAACCTGCTTCCGGCCACGGATGTACTGGAAAGTCTTTGATTTTGACCAAGAGGCATCGTGATTGACTAACCAGCTTTGAGATATTGGTTTTTCCAAGAAACGTTTCAACCGTGTCGACATTCACCTTTCAGGGGTTTAAATTTAGAAAAACAAAAAATGAGACTCTTTTGTTGGATTATTTATAAGGGGTAAAAAAGTAAGAGAGCTCTCTTAAATTCAAAATTTTTTAGAAACCTAAAGCGGCCGCAACACAAATTTTAACTGACCAGGATCGGCTCTGCATTTCAAAGTACATTAAGGACTTATATGGCACCAAGACCAATTTAGGCTCGGTTTGGGGAAAAAGATAATTGGGATTATTAGTTTAATTATTGGCTTACCCAGTCAATTATAAACCCAATTAAAAAAGTTAACTCATTTTTCAGTGTTTTGGTTTGGTTGATATGTCGTGGATCATGAATGTCACAAAGGGTGAAGCTTATTGAAAAAAAATAAAAAAAAATTTGGGATGATTCAGATTTGTTTGTGAGGCTAGTCAATAGTAAGGAGGACAATTCATTTAGGTATGAACGAGCAACATAAAATCCTATGCCTGGATGTAGCTGAAAATTGTGTTTATTATGGACATTGTTTTCATGAGTTAATCACTATATGTGGTCACATCACATGCATCATGCATGCGTTGGATGGTCGTTATAAACATTTATGGCTAAGTATCATTTTTCAACAGTTTGGTATTAAACATTTGTCAACCAAATAATTTCAAATAGCCTATCGTGAAATTAATAGCGTGCACTTACGAGATTTGTGGTCTCAATATATGTATACCATGGCGATTAAAAGAATTGTCTAGAATGGTTATCTCACCTCGGTTATTATTGTTTGAAGACGTTGAATTTGAAACCCTGATTCCAAGCTTTTCACAGTCGGATCCAACAGCGCCTAAAAGAAAACCAAATATGGAAAGCCACGTCAAACTGTTAATTAATTCCATTAGGAAAATTAAAAGTCAATCAGAGACAATTTTTTTGCGAAAAATTTGCCACATTTTTTTAGTAGTCCTTTCTGAATTTTTGTTAGATTCTCGTCCATTGTTTTTGATTAATCATCTAATTTGATGAGTAAAATCTGAAAGGTAAAGAAATATGATCAAATGCAAAGAATTTTTTTGCTAAAGACCTATAATACAAACTGTCTTTAATGGGAAAAGTTTTTCCTAATTATTCTTAAAGACAATTGGTACTTTGATGTATAGTGAACTCTTGACCTTTTGTTAAAATTTTTAGTATTAATTGATCATCCGTCTTGAGGAGAGCATTAAAAAAAAACTGATGTCGACAGAACTTGAAATTTTTTTAGAAAAATGAACAAAAAGGTGGTAAAATTGCAAATTTCAAACCTTTTTTCGTCTTTAGAGATTTTTAAACTTTTGTCATAATTTTATACTTTTTTAGATCTGTTATCAGCATATTTTAAACAAAAAAACTACTCCGTATTTTTTTAATTTAGGAAAAATGCTCCAAGCATAAGTTTATTGACTCTTACAGTCGCTGTAGCAGGGGAATGCGGAGATGTTGAGAAGATTATAATAACCGGTTTTGCATTGGCAGGTATGAGTATATGTCAAATTCTTTGTGCATGTGCCTTCTCCACAGTAGATCCAATAACAAGCTACAAAAACCCACAAAATCATATCACTGCATGTGATATAGATTACATCACAAGGTGTAATATATAGAGCTTGAAATTTGAAATTGTGTTTGGTTTTCTTTTGTTAATGTTTCATGCTTAAAAAATTTTGTGGTTTAAAATCATTGAAAAAAGTAAAGGAAAGTTTGAAAACTCTTGTAGTTGTCCTACCATTCCCTTTTCTTTTGATGTCTATCTGTTTTCTTCTGAAGAAAATGTTATTAGAAACATTTAGGCTTTTGAATAATAGTGTGCCAAATAGAGTTTATTTCGGTTTTCCCCAAAACCCATATAAAAGAAAAAGCGATATCATAACAAACATGTACGATAAACGATACACCCAGTACTCATCCCACAATTTTACTCCAATACAAAAATTTGTAAGATTTTGAATGAAAGTGAACTTTCGTGTATAAAGTTTCAAATTTTGCACAAATTCACAAAACTAATTGAGATTTTTAATATATGGTGCAAGAATTAATTTGAAAAGGTATACACGAAATTAAGTATTTTATTTTCTACTTCACAATTTACCTTACTTTTCACAATAAATTAAAATTTGGGGACGAAAGACGTAATAAAAATAATGTGAGGATATATGAGTGATTACGATCAAAGATAGACAGATTATATGGGACGGCCGGAGCTGGAGGAGCGGCGGGCATGCACGTGTAGTCAACAGAACCTGCAGCAAATTAAGACAATAAATTACTAAATTTAGTCTATTAAGAAAAGTTGTTTGTTACAAGCATTGACACACTTTTTGGAAAAAACAGTATTAGGTCCGTTCCGCTAAGTTTTGTTTTCTTCAGTTTATGAAACAGGTCATTCTTTCAGAATACATCACCTTTAATTCAAAAAATATGTATTTATTCTAGTTAACGGAACGTGTCCTCCCATTCCATAGTAATTATCTCATTACAAAAGTCATGCTGTTATGTAAATAAAAAATAAAGCAGATTTGTGCAAGGTTTTTCAAATTCTTTTGTACTAATTGAAAATTTTCAATTACTACATTTTTAACTTCTTGTGAAAAATTTGTGAAAATTATGCATGAAAATTCAGTATTTTCTATTTCAAAAATTATATATATATATATATATATATATATATATTAATGAACCATCATCATCATGGTTTTAAATAAATCCCGTTATGTATTCTATCAGTCAATACGTAATGAGATTTCGGACCGCCGATTGCGTTACATACTAATGTATCGGCCGATATATATACACAGTCCGATATTGGCTGATACATGACCGTATCTCCGATACCGTTACATTTTCCAATACCGTGATTTAAAACCCTTATCGTCATATAACAGAAGATCGAACATGAAAAAACGTAGACGGTAGCTAGGAAAACGAAAGGGAAAAAAAGAGGAATAATTATGAAGTTGATCTTACAATTTGGGACGACGCAAGGAAGAAACTGTAAATCAGATTCGTCGTCAAGGTGGGTGCGTTTCCAGTTGGATTCGCATACACATTTGAAATTGAATGGGGACCCATTAGCTGTTTGGCACGTTCCTTTTCCACATTCCACTTCATTGCATATGTTATCTGTCCACCACGTAATAATTCATCAAATAAACATAATAATTTCATTCATAAAAAAAAACTATAATTCATCAAAAAAACACATAATAATTCATCAAATTACGCTCAATACCTATAAAACTGACAACACTCTGGTTCTGGCCATGATGCATGCATGTTGTGTGTGTGTGTGTGTGTGTGAGAGAGAGAGAGAGAGAGAGAGAGAGAGAGTACCTAAGTAAGGAGACAGAATATCATTGTCTCCTTTAACAACACTCCCAGAAACCAGTGCTACCAGAACGATAGCTAGAAAAGTCATGATCAAATTAGCTGAAGCCATGGAGAGAGAGAGAGAGAGAGAGAGAGAGAGCATATATATTTTACCTATCAGGGGCTGGTGCATGTATATATGAACTTGTGGATTGAGAATTTCCACATAGAAGTTACCAAAAAAAAATAAAAAATTCCACATAGAAGCTTCTTTTCCAAGTAAACGTAGAAGCTTTCTTCGATAGTACTAATTTATGAAGTGGTAAGTTTTTTCAACAAAAAAGAAAAGAAGAAGTGGGTAAGTGGCGATTTGGGCAATTTTTCTACAATAATAATCGATCGTCAAATTATTAATTGTTTGAACCATTCATTTCCTTCTATTGTTATCTGCAATGAAGTCAAAGGATTTGACTTCCATGATCCAAATTGCAGGTCGTTAACTCGCAAGGGTACTTCTAGAAGCTTCTAAATGTCAGAATAATTTATTGTGTACATTTAATCAATGTTTTCGTAAATAATCAAACTATTTTGTAAGATCAATCATAAAGTACGTATAAGTGGGGTTTAATCGTTTATGTGTCATCATAAAAAAATGAAGTGTCAAAATCATTTGGCATTCTATATTTACACAAATAATAAATGCATAAAGGACTGTAATTCGGATATCAATTTACCAGGTTCACACCAACAATAAATCTCATATACGAGTCTTACATAAAATATAGAGTCCCACATGGGAAAAGAATTGGAAGTGAAGGTATAGTTACTGTATAATTTGTAAATAGTTACTGTATAATTCGAGGTTAATTTTTTGAGTCACATGGTTAAAGCTAAGAATTAACAAGTCAGCTGGCACAAGTCATTACAGGTGGTAGTCTACACCAACCGGAAGTGTGGAGCGGGTCCCACAAGGAGATGTGCTCGGGTGGGCCTGACAAGTGAGGAGCCTTAGGTGCTTTGGGCGGGTCCCACATGGGTAGGGGTGATTTTAGTTCGGATTCGGTCGATTCGGGATGAAATTTTTGAAGACCGATTTGGTTTGGGGTGAATCGTTCCAAGACCGGCCCCGACTAGTTCGGTTTGGGATGAGGTTCAGTTCGATTCGGGATGAGTTCGGTCCATTGGGGGATTTTGGTCCGCTAGAAATGGGCCTTAGTCGTATTAATGGTGGTTTAACGACTAACTTACAAAACAAGATTGTATGAATGATTTGAAGAATATGGGAAAATGACGGCTAAGAACGTGTTTTGATAATTAATACCTGCCAGAGACATTTTCAACATTAACAAATATTTTCAACATGTCCTTGGCGATTATTAATTATCAAAACACGTACTGAACTGTCATTTTCCCTTCGAATAGCACTTAAGTTCCATGTTCAAACCGTTAAGTCCAATGACCAATAAGTCCAACTCAAATGCTCACACGAATCCGTCCGAATGTGCAAGAAGGCAATATGACCGTCTCACAGCAGCCTCTTGTATTTTCATCATAATTAACTTTCAGCTCGATTATCTGATAATTGATGCTTTGTTTGGTTTGGTTTTTTGAAAAAAAAATTCCAACTCAAAAAGTACTTATTTTTTAAAAAGCAAAAAAGATTTTATTAATCTTTGAAGAGGATTACAAAGATTAAACGGATTTCGAACACACCGGCGAAACGCCACCCGAGAACCAACACCAAAGGATGGCAAGAGGCCATCCGCACCAACACCTTGAAAACATGGAAACCACCTAAACCACCACAACCAAAGCACCACAAAAGCCAAAAGAAACACCAGAGCATGAACAACAGAAACACCAGCTAAGATCTAAAGCCTATACCTGCACCTGAACACAAGAGCAAGAATCACCACCTACAACCACACCCGAAGTCCGAAAGAAACAAGCCAAAAGGGAAAAGACCTAAACCCAGAGAAATCCAACATAGCAGACCTCAGATTAAAATTTCAAAGAAAGGGAGGCATCGTCCTCAGGGTCGAAATCATCCTCCAAATCAAACTCATTCTCCAAATCATCAAGTGCATCAATTCTTTCTGCTAATTCGGACTCCTGCACGCATTTCAACAAGAGTCTTTAGCAAAAATTTCTCCCCCCTTTAAAATGAATGTCCAACCTAGTACCAACATCATCTCTCGAGCTTCCTAAAAAAGGAGGGAGTTTTGGTTCTTGATGTCACCGGAAGATAATGAGGAAGCACGAATCATCTTGTTTCTACGACTAACTTTGTCGGTCTTAATCCCAAACTCCACAAGAAGTTTCTTCTTTTTAACCTCCTTTCCAATTTATGGATAGCCTTAACGGCTGATCTCTCGCCAAAAGAGCTACATCCTCCCCTGCTCTGCTGATCACCCACACGGCTTCCAATAAAAGAAGTTTGGGAAGTATCCTCAGCAGTCCCCAAAGAAATCAGATTGTTGACCTGATAATCTTTAATTAGAGGACTAATTATATCCTCTAAAGTTACATGATCCCCTTTGGCTAGCAAAGCTTGAGAATGGACCTCCAGCTCTCCTTCTACACTAAAGTCCTTTTCTTTCCCCATTGCTAGGTTGTCAACTGATTGATTGTCACCTTATCCTCTCCCAACGAATCACGGGCCTTTGTGCATGCTTTCCATGACTTCATCAACTGATGGATTATCCGCCTTATCCTCACCCAACGAATCACAGACCTTTGTGCTTTCCATGAGTACTCCATCAACATCCTTCCCACTAGATTGAGGAGAGAGAGACACCTCCAAGTCACCTGTAGGAGATCCTTCATTCTTATGGATAAGAAACGAAGAGAAAGGTTCTTCGTGTAGAAACTTTATATCCATCTCAAAACCAGTTGGCATACCCCTGCAATTGATCCACACAATTTTAGACAAACTAGAAGATTCATCATTCCAAGGTTTGAGTGAAACAAACCAGTTTTTGATATCCTTATTATTCACCAAACTGTTCCTTTCTACTATGTTAGGAAATGTAAATAGCATGACCATTCCCCCCATAGATCTAACCTGAACATCATTGCAGTCAATACACTTCAAAGCTTCAAGAACTTCGTTCAAAGAGGCTGGGGTTTTGAGGATGGCCACAACACTTCTAGTGAGCCAATCGGTATTTGAAAGTTGTAACTTAACAGACTGGGTGGACACATTTGGGATTTCTGAAGGATACGGAACCTTCTCATTAACTGAGACCTTCTCTTTATCCTTAAAAGTCGCAAATTTCACATAGAGCCTCCTATCTTCAATCCAAACCCCATTGGACTTAGATATTGCCACATTTGCCACGGTAGCACAGTTATTGTTAGAAAGTGTAATTTGTAATCTTCTAGAATAATGTAGAATGAGTATTTAAATATCTAAGTTTAAAATAATTAGAAGTGTGTAGAAGTAATAATTACACTAGAAGATATTTGTATGGGTAGGACTAGATAATTCTAGAAGAAGCATGAAAGATGTTTTGTAATTAAGCACATGGTTTTTAACTAGACTATTCTAGAATTGAGTAGGTTGGCAAAATGGCTCTATAAATAGAGCTTAGTTGTACTCACTTTTGTGTATGAATGCAAGTTCAAAGCCTTGACTCTTTTATACTATTTGCATCATCCATCCCTTCCTTTCTTTACAACCTACTTCTCTTGTCCAATTTCATTCAAAATATAACCAAGCACCCCAACAGTTATAGCGTACGTATAAAACCAAATCTCTTGTTAGACACATGGCTGCGCTTAGCTGGAATAAAAGTGTCCTTCAAATTGATTAAAGAACTTTCTAAACCAGAGAGAGGATCTACATCCTCAGGTAAGTTGTCCACAAAGAGGGTAAATAACTCACCCCTGGCTTGAGCCATTGCCAACAAACAATAGACAACAGAGACAACCAGACAGGGAACCTCCTAACACCACCAAACTAAAACGAAACAACAGATAACAGAGAGCAAAATTAGATCACCAGAACGGATGGATGGTTGAAATTTGTTTGGCTGAGATGAAATCTGAGCCGTCTATTGCCGAAATGGACTGCCCGGATGAGGACATCCTTATTGGGACAATAGGGTCCTCGAATTCACGTATAATATTTATAGGTATATACATCTATTTATTTGATGTTTTAATATTTTTAATTAGTTAAAACTAAAAGGTAAAATTGAAAATTTAAGGATATCCAAACTTCTCCCACTTAATGTAAAAAACACCCAACCAATCAAATGCATTGCGTAAGGTAGGAAGAAGAGTCATTCAATGTTGTTTGCATCCATTTAGGAAATAAGAATTACGTTGATTATGTGGATTAGCCATTTTATCAATTGAAAAGAAATTATAAAACAACTAGATTTCAAAAGCTTGATTAGTAATTTTGCATCAAAAAAGCAAGAAAAATAAAATTTCAATAATTTAATAAAATAATTTAATTCTAACAAAAAAGGACTCATGGTAACATTTCGCCTAAGGCCTTTTTTTTTTTTTTTGATCGACAAATTTCGCCTAAGGCCTTGGGCTGCCCCTGCAAGCTGAGTCAGATGATCATAACTTTTAAGGTCAAGGTTAGTCACAATGTGTCATACTGTGGGAGGGGATGTTCGGACGAAAATTGCTGGCAATATGTACCCAAATTTAAAAAAAAAAAAAAAAAAAGAACTTTGCAAGTATGCATGAAAAATCACAGCCCTTACAGCGGCACCAAATTTTTTTCTCAACAATTTAAGACCATATTCTCATTTCCTATACCGTTAGACGAACCGGTACCGCTATTTAAAAACTCGGCCCCAAGCACCGTCCAGGTTGTCATGCTGCATTATTGTTAGTAGATTTCTCAAAATAATGTCTTAAAAAATAACAAGTCAATTTCTTGCAATGCTAAAAAGTACCTGTACCTTAACTATGGCCTGTTTCAGTTGTTTTCCTGCTTCTCTCTTACAAAGTACTGCTTGAATTTAAATTCAGTAATTTAATTTGTAGACGAAAATTCGTACTCCTCGTAACGTAATCATGTAGTACTCGAGCTGGCCTTATTTACTAAGCCTCCTTGACCCCATGCCATGTGGGTGGTGTTACTTCTCAAAATCCTAAGATCAAGGGTTAAGGCTTGGTAGACAGTGGCAGAACTAGCAAGGGCCCCGGGGGGCCGGGCCACCCCCACTTTTTTTTTTTTGAAAATAATTTTTATAGGGTACAAATTCATCTCTTTTGTTTGGTTCTACGTGTTCAAACGCACACCTCAACTATTCTCCTCCTTGGTCTGGTCAAAGACAGACCATCCACACCGAGACTAGGGTGATTCACAAGAGATGGCCCGGCACCAAATTCATATATACCTTTTCGTATTTCTGGACTAATATTCTTGATTCACGTCAGTTTTATATGTCTTGCATATCAAATTATCAATTATTGAGTGAGCTTTGAACACCAACATTTTATCAGTCTACTACTTCAAGTTCTTAATACCAACTTTTGCATTTTTTAATCATAAATTTTGGGTAAGGTTTAAATTTCAATCTTTCGAAGCTATAAGAATTAACAAAAGTTGGTCGTGGAGCTATTGTGGGGTCGGAAGCAGCCCTAGCTCCACCCAATTTCCTTTCATTTTGACCACACTAAATTATACTCCGTAAATGATACCGTGCGGTAGTGATCCATCGTGTTGTCGAATGATATGATAGCAACAATACTCAAGATTAATTGTTAAATTTATCGAAACTGTTCTATAAAAACTTGAGTGACTTAATTTCGTCTCGAAAAATCATTGAATTAATCAAAAATTCTTTCATAATTCGGCCTCCTCCAAAAAAAATTTTCCTGCCTCCGCCACTGTTGGTAGGTAGAGGAAGAGGAGAAGGAGCTGGCCTTATTTCCCATTGTCAAGCTGTCGGTGACCCTGACTCACAAATATCCTACTACCTACATAAAGACAACATCAAATAATTAAGATGGCACAGCTTCACCAAAACAGTGGGGATAAACAAAAAAAGAAAAAGGCACATCGATCTTGAGAATAACCAAACACACAAACAGAGTTAAAACTCAAAAGTCTAAAGCCGGTATCTCTAGTACTTTAAGCAAATTCCTCACAGCTAGCTTCGCCAACATTGCTATTCCTGCCTACTACGTATAATAACAGCCCTTATGCGCGTAACAGAATTTTAGACCTCCGAGCTAGCTTCTGCAGTAGGGGAAGGGTTTTCCCGCCCGTCATCACGACCTAGCGGAGCCAAATGAACAAGTGATGTTCCTTGGGCATACAAGGTGTTCAATTGGTGGAAATAAGGACAAGTCCTGGAATCAACAGACCTCTTCTTGTTCACATCTTTGGTCTTCCTGAAGTACTTGTTGATGTTTTCCCATTTCTCTTTGCACCTCTTGGCACTCCTCTTGTACCCCAATTCCAACATCCCTTGCGATATTCTCTCCCACAGAGGACCCTTTGCTACTCCTGATTCCTTGTCTTCATTGCTAGTGTGACTGCTGCACCGAAGATTTATGAGTGCCAACACTTCATCCCTTGGCCATCTCTTCCCTAAATCCTCTCTCATTTCCTTCTCTAGTGCTACTGCCGCAATATTCCGCTTCCGAGGAGCGCTTTTGTCATTGGCAGGGTCGATTCCTGCTCCGGCCAAACTAGGGTTTTCATTTTCCATGATTCCGTTTGGATTCTCTTTCAGTGTGGCCGCGAAGCTAGGGTTTTGCGTGTCGCTCGGTTGAGATGTTGGATTAGGGTTGTGAGGTTGAATGAGAGAACATGAAGTCGAGGAAAACGAAGCGGTAACCCCCTTCGCGATTTTGGCAAAGTTCTCGTTGTCGTCGGGAGTTCTCCTCCCGGAAGATTGGTTCTCATGAGAAGAAATTGTTGATGTGAAGTTTTTCAACACCTCAATGAGTTTGGTTTGTCTCTCCTGTTCATGAGCTCTTATTTCAACTTCCTTGTGGATCCGCTCGATTTCTTGTTTCTTCCAAGCTTCCTCCCTTGCAATCTTCTCTTCTTCTCTCTTTAACATGTCTTCAATTATCTTGTTGTGAAGCTCTTCTTGTTGAGCAATCATCTTGTTCAAGATGTCCTCACAAAAGCCCTTCAACAGTTCGAATTTCCTCCGGTGATGGCCGTGTCTCTTTCTCTTCTTGTTGTCTGATTTCTTTTGTTCATTTTCCTGATCAAATAAATGAGTTTGATAATTGGCCTGTTAGTAGTATTGCAAACGATTTAGACTAAACTATTTGTTCTTAAAGACAACTAAATTTATTGTTGTTTAACGAACTTGTTTTTGGAAGCCAACTCTAGAGATACAAGAAAAAACTTGAATCATTTTTTGGCCAAAAAAAAAAAACTTGAATCATAAAATTTTGAAGCCAACCCTTTGTTGAGTTATAACAAAATCTTGTTGCCGATAAAAAAAAAATTGTTTTGGATCGAAGATAGCAATAGCCAAACCAATCGCACGATTGTTTTTCAAAATTACGACTTTCATCAAAATATTCTGCATTAATAATTCAGTTCAGATATAAAAATATGTAATGAAGTTGAAAACACATATCAGAAACACACAAAATAGTAAAACCGTATTTTTTGAACTTTATTAACCTTAACTTAATTTGTTTTAGCTTTTGGTTATAATTTTATGCTTTAGACTCCTTTCGTCCAAACGAGTGACTAATCCAAAAAATATCGATAAAAATACAGAAGACAACAAAAGGACAGTTGGCTTAACTTTATAAGCCAAACTCACCCTTAATACTTCATTTCTAGAATCTTGTACCAAGCTGATCTGCTGCTGCTCAACATTGTCTACTTCACCTTCTTCACTGGGTAACTTCTGCACAACATTTTGATTTCTTTCGACTAAGACCTGTGAGGAGTTTTCGCCATGGCAGAATTCTTCAAGCTCACTGAAGAAAGGCCTAGTGTAGTGGCTCTTCATTGTGTAACTACTAGTACTCATGTTGTCAAAGTGCCTGCTTTCCTCCTCAAACTTCTGCTTGCAGCTCTCACCACTTCTTCTGTAACCAAGCTCTCCCAGCTTCCTGTATATGCAAATAATTTGAAAATCACATTTATTTAAAAAAAATTGCCGATCAAATAAAAAGCAATAAACATTACAAGCATTTACCTGTGGCCGGGTGTAATATTGTAAATCACTTGAGGAATGAATGAATTAAATACTACAAGTCTGTATGTTCTAGTTTGTTAATTATATGCCCTCTCTTTCAAGAGCCAAGGAGTTGGCCTAGTTAATGGAATGCTCCCTAACATACATCTCAATTTTCAGGTGTGTACGTACGATACGATATGTACTCTTTCTGATAGCATCTGTATTTGAAATTCGTAATATTTGTATAAAAGGTGTACTTACACCGGATACATACGTATAAAAGGTGTACTTACACCGGACACTACGTATCGTAGCATTCCTATAAATTAAACCTGCACAAAATAGAAGTTAGAAGATTAAATTTCTTTAGTTTGTTTCTTTTTTCTTTTTTTCCTCCCCATGCCAAGAGACAGGTAGCTGAGGGTAAAGCTAATGATGAAGTAACAATAGCTAAAACAATACCCATTGACTGAATATGCATATATATCAGAGGGGAAAAAAAGTACTGCTACAGTACAAGATTTACTTATTAAACAGCAAACTGCAGTACATCTCAAAATCAGTGCAGATGCAAAACCTTAATTAATTCACTTTGAAAGATTTAAGTAGAGTAGGTTAGACTATAAAAATGTGGGATGTCGGTAAGGTATACCTTGAAACGTGTTCCCAAGTGAAATCGGGAAGCCAGTACTCGATGCTAGATCTGATCCTCAAGAGTGCAAGCACTTCGTCGTTGGTCCACGGATCGAACAGTAGTTGGTCGGGTATGCCGGATCCCCGATCCCTTGCTAGCTCCAAGCTACTTGCAGCACTAGAGGCATTAATCATCATGACTTGTTGCTGTTGCTTCTCGTCATGTTTGTGCGGAAGGACGTCGAGATCGAGATCGAGCTGGGGTTGCAGATGGAGTAGCAGTGGAGCCGATGAATGTGATGATGGGTATGGAGCAGTGATTGGGAAGGTGGCTTGCGGCAGTGGCGAGGGAGGGGCTTGGAGAGGGAAAGAGAGAGCGAGCGATGAGGAAGGAGGAGGAGGAGGTGTTGATGAGGCTATCATGAAGTGGTGGAATTGCTCTGGAAATCCACCCTCGAACATGGCTTGTCTCTGTGCCTTAGCTAGCTGCATAAGCTATCTCTTCTTTGCCTCCTCCATCTCCTTTTCCTCAGCTCACTGCAAATAAAACGGCTGCCTAAATGTTACTCTCTCTCTCTCTCTCCCTCTCTCTCCATATATATATATATATATAATTATGTAATGTATTTGTGTACCCTACAATGCGATTCCACACTCCCTATATATGTACTCCAATATCCATTATATATTGTCTGTAGTATTTTTAAAATATGTGTTCTTTCTTAGAGAAAAAAAATATGCATGAAAGTACTTGTTAATTAGAAAATAAAAATTCTAAGAAATGACCAATACAAAACGATTATACCTTACGATTTGTCTGTTTTAAAATGTAACTACGTTATTCATGTATTTGTCTCATATTATTTGCATAAATTTCATTTGGACATATTTTTTGGGGATGAAAAGGGTAGGAAATGACTTCGGTGTCCCCGGTCATTTTGGAGACACCGTAACTTTTGGCATAACAAAACCATTATGAGTATAACCAAAATCCATTACAAGCATAACAGAACCATAACAAGGCATAACTTGTTTGTTATGCCTTGGTTGGGTTTGATTATGCCTTTGGTTGGTTTTTTGAATATTCCTTGATTATGCCTTGTTTGGGTTTTGTTATGCTTGTAATGGATTTTAGTTATGCTCATAATGGTGAAGTTATGCCAAAAAATTACGGTGTCTCCAAAATGACCAGGGACACCATAGCATCATCCGGAAAGGTATGTCCGGCCGTTATGAAGTTTATAAATTTACATATAATCGGAAATAAAAGGTGCACTGGTGAATAAAAGCCTCAGATTTAAATCCTGGCTATTGAATCCTTTACGTATATTCTTAACAGTTAGTACAAGGGACCAGATGGGGGAGTTAAGACTTAAATGTGTCATTCTAAAAATTCACAGAGTTAGCTCAAGAAGTAATTTGAACAGGAATAAGTATTTTATCTCTATTATAAAACAGAAGGGTGTGGGGACAAGTTGTTGAAACGGCTTAGATTCATTTGATCCAAAGGCTATAGTGCATCCTCCCACTTTCCGGTTAAGTGCTCATAGTTTTCACCTAAATCGCACAACTGTCATCCCCTTCCAACCAGGATGCGTAGTGCCGTAGGCACGGATTAGCATTTTATCCTTCTAAAAAAAAAGAGAGTATTTTCTATGCTAATTTACTGTTCGACTCCTAAATAAGAATAAAATCCCTTAGGCCACTTCCTATGCAAAAACTTGTGCAAATTAATTGCGTAACACGCTGCCGATTCAGAACATGGCCATGCAATTTGAAGTTGCGATTATTCAAATTTGGAGTAATAGATAGAAATCTGTAATTCTAAAGGGGAGATATACTAGTATCAGAAAGTCCACACACAATCTTTTACATTATTATGTGGCAGTGTCTGTAATTGTACGTAGATTCATGTGCATCAAACGGTTTTGAACACAATTATTTTTGGGATTGTGTGCTAAAATTTTATGTATCAGTACAATAGTGCTTCTTAAAAAATAATAGAACGAAGGTAGGGTACTTCGGTTTTGAACCTAGCTTTGCGATTTTATCGCAGCTCCTGGGTCACCTGTTTTTGTTGTTTTTACTTCGGTGATGGTTTGCTTTAGGTTTCCTTTCTCTGTTCTAGGATAGATTCGCTGTTTTTAGCCTATATTGGCTGTTAATGAATTGGGCTTCTGATATAAAAAAAAAAAGGTAGGGTACTCGAGAAATTTTTCAGTACAAATAGAGTATAGACCACGTGGTACCAACCAGCCCGTCTGAACCGTCTAAAAAAATGTATTTTGGACAGTCCAAATTCGAGAAGAGGAAAAGAGGAGAGAGGGTGCTCGTCGGAGCAGGAAAGAGAGTGCCGTTGTTAGTGTGGTACTGGATCTGGGCAAAGGAAAAAGAGGAAAGAGAGTGCTCGACTGAGTAGAAGAGAGAGTGCCGTTGTTAGTCTAGTACCTCTAGGGCTGAATGCTCTCTACCCCTTAGGTGAGGTAAACAAATGCATTTTGAATTGGTTCCTAAACCTTGGAGAGAGAATTCTCGGATCTGAGCTATTCAAAATACATTTGAATGACTTAGATGGACGCTGGGTACCGCCTCGTGATACCCAATTTGCACTAAAAAAGTTATCCCTACAATCTCTCTCTCTCATGAAATGGTATTCATCAAGGAATTTGTCTTGTATCGGCAGCAGGGAAGTAGTCCCCACCCAGTTTTAAATGAGAGTGAAGGTACAGTGCAATCAGTGCGGACAGGATTGTCAGGGGGACTGTGATTGGGGCGTGCAGTGCACGTGGCTCTGTTACACGTGGGTGGTGCAGTGTTTTTTTATGTGAAAATATCAAAAGCTTTCCTGTGTACCTCTCTCTCTCTCTCTCTCTCTATGGTTCTTGTTATTACTCCGAGAATCCTATGCAGTATAGCTGATGCTCAATGATGGTGTAATTAACGGCAACAGGGTAGCAGGACACGTGAATGCATGCAGACACTGGGACCAGTTTATTTAATCCCGGTACGTGGGACCCTTTCGTTACTGAAGACTATACGTTACGTTACGTAGCAGCCTTTTCCACCTCCGGTACCGTCACACTTCGCCACTCCTTTTGTAATTGTCACTTTTTGGAATTTGTGTCACTTTTTAATTAATTATACGGGAAATGACAGGCCAATCCTATTTTTTGGGTAAGGTTCTGTGTCAGGAGCCGTTCCATTTTCCCAATCATTTTTTGGGAAAATGGAACGGCTCCTCAATCATTTTTTTTGTCAATGCTATCCTGTCAAAACCCTTTCGTCCTTGTCACTTTTTACACCACCAGAATTCACACCTCTGAAGTATTCACACTTCTTTGCAAGAATTCACATCCTTTTACACTATTCACCTCCCCATAATTCACATCTTTAAAAAAAGACATAATTCGCACCCAAATAAAGAATTCACACGTTCGGAATAGACACAATTCACACCCAAATATACACACGTTGGTATAGTTGTAAATCAAAGTGTTGCATAACAAAACAAGAATAGTTGTATTATTACACTTACAGTTTGTACACGTATAAACATATTTGGCTTGCTCATGGCATAAAGGTTGAAGAGAAAAACAAAAACATAGACCCCAGAAGTTCCTCTTTTTAGGGGTTACAAATCTGGCTTGCTCACGCCGATTACAACAACCTCTGCCAGTGCAAAAACCTCAACGACATCAAGATGCACCTCTCCGCCACCGAGTACGGTCCCTACCTCCAAAACGGTAATCGACATCAACAACTGGTCCCGATTCGGGTACTCGGAGCTTCTGGAGGTGTGCAACGGTGAATCTCTCTGATGGACGACAGTAACGAGAGGTCGACGCCGATAACGTCATAACTAGAGCCAGATGCATAACGCCGATGCGATTTTCGCGAAATTGAGGGACGAGGCGGCGACGTTTGTGAGGATTTTGGATGAGGCTAGGGTATTTTGGGTACTTAAATTATAACGGGACTAATGCAGGATGGGCTTGACACGGGGTGGGCTTGGACGGGTAGACATTGACAAATGAGGGCTGCAGGATGGGCTTGACACGGGGCAGGCTTGGACGGGTAGACATTGACAAATGAGGGCCGGCTAAGAACCCCTTGATTATATCTTGGAATTCATAATATTTTATTTGATTTTAAAAACTTTGTAGTATAGAAAAAATTTGAAATATATCAAACAAGATCCATATTTGATGTAAAATTCATTATCAATTTAAATATATAACTAATTTTTTTATCCGATTAGAATAGAACGAGGGACAAGTAAATTAAGACAGAGGCAGTATATTGGTGCAGTGGTGCTATTCAAATTAAATTGGCACTTGCATCGGTCGCCGGTTCCTGCTACATTTTGTATCTAATTTTTTGCTTGCTACACGATCGCCATGGTCCCTATGCGACAGCTCTGATTCGACTGCTATGGCGCCAAAACTAATTTTAAAGAATTCGTGACCGCTACACTCGATTTTTGTATTGTTTGATACTCCCGCTAATGCTACCACTATTTAAAACGTTGTTCACTCTGTCCCTTTGGATTGGAGGCATGTTGGGCATCATTGCCCAGTGCTGCACCGTTTCAAACCCGAAATTTATGTTTCAGCAGCATGCAGTACCCTTTGAATTCTCGATTGGCTTACCATTTGCATTACCCAAGTGCATTTTTCTTATCCAAGCCAAAACAGAACCTATGTACTTGTTGAAGCCAATGATCACGTAAGCTTCAAAACAGCCTAAACATATCGATGTTTTGGCAAACTTCCAACTTTTTGCTTCTTTCTTATTTTCACTTTTATGCCTTTTTGCAGCGTTCTTCAATTCCGGATCATAATTTTCTCACAATTAGATTCATCGCAACGAGATAAAATTCAACAGGAGAAAATTTTAAAAGTAAAAAATGAGTTCACGAATCGAATATTGAGTATAAGCCATGTTTCTAAATATAGAACAAAAGAAATTCACTATGGCATACCACCAGTTATGGAATTGTACTATAGTACTCACGAATTATGGAATCGTTACACAATTTACTAACCTTGGTAAGGTGCCAATTATCAAAACAAATATAAAAGAATTTTATGGGTCGAGTTTAAAATTTTAGTTTTAGACCTTTTTTTTTTATTAGCTAGTTTTAGAACTATTGCAACAATGAAAGAATCTTGAAAAATCGAGTGTTCTAAAATTACTCACAAATGGCTCCATCCCTATTGGCAATGTGCAACTTTTTAAGCAAGCTCCGTTTGTTTGGGCGTAAAATATTTTACCTATTTTTCGATGTTTGGTTGTGTAAAAAATGAGAAAAATATTTTACATGTAAAATATTTTTCATTAATTGGATGAATATGATTTACCATTAAATAGTCCTAACCCACGTTCAATTTCAATATTCTTAGATCTCTTCACCGTTTAAGCCCCCAACTCTCTCTACACTATTTTGTTGATTTGTAAAAATATTTTTCAAGTGCCAACCAAACACCGGAAAATAGAAATTTGAAGTTTGTTTTCTGAAAAAATATTTTACATTGTAAAACATTTTACATCAAAACAAATAGAACCTATATGTTCGAAATAGTGAGGTAAACTTAAGTTTTATTACTTCCCTACATGGAAATGCCAACTAAGGAGGTTCATATGAATACCAAAAGGATGGCTGTTAGAGCCGCCAGTGTGGCATACAAGATGTGTACCGTAGCAAAATTACGTACTCTTCATCCATTTAGATACTTTTTAAAAAAAAATTATTTATGCTACTTATTTTTTGGCATAATACAAATAGATGTGTACTGTATAAAAGTAATTTATGCATAGTTACGATTTTTATGGTCCAAGTGTCATGCATTTCAATGTTTTAGACCAGATTTTCTATTCTACAACTTTTCAATCAAAAATGAAAAATGTCTCGGCATTCGTCGTCTGGTGATCGGGATACCAACTGATCGTTTCTTGATGACGCACAACGGGTTTCAATTTTTGGTAACAGAGAGGATAAAAATGGGTTGCCCTGTCGTCAATCTCTTTCTTCTTCTTCTCCTCGCGAGTCCTCGTCGTCTTCCTCTTCTTCTCTCTCTCCGTGCAAGGAAGGGGCAGAAAACTGGCGGGGCCAGAGGGTTAATTTGGTAAAGTGGGAACCGGGTATAATTTGAATTCGGGGGTGTCCAAATATAACACCAGGTGGATAAACATATCCAAGCCAACTATTATTCGGGAAGCAAAACTCAAACAAACATTGGATACGGCCCAGTCGAATATCTATATCCGGGCTTGGTGGCCCCGGATTGGTTACAGATACAATGACCTTCAAGATATGGGTTAGTTAAAAGTCGAACCAAGGACGGGCTTGGGTTCAGCTTCAGGAAAAATAAGCCCGATATTTTGAGGCTCAAATGCAACAACTCGTGTAGCTGACTGTTTTTTAATTTTCATTGAATTGGATTTGAAATCTCTCCTTTTTGGGCTGAAAATTTTGTCCCAGGTATGGCCCATCCCCCAAGTAGAGTAGATTAATCACTATACCAATTTAGTAGTACTATATAAGATCTCTTCTCTCCGGTCCCTAACTCGACCGGACAATTTTCTGGCGATTGATCTGAGCCATTCATTTTGAAGACCTTAATGCTTAGATCATTTTATATAGATATGTTATATATATGTACTAGTGTATGCCTGTGTCTGAAGGCACGATTCTAAATTGGTATTTAACTCGTTAACCAATTTTGTCCCTCTAATCTCTTGAAGGCCAAGGCTCCATTCGCAAAATTCCAACTACGCAAAAAAACAAAAACAATAGCACTTATCGCATAGGAAGTATTTTTGTATACGAGAAATGTTGGCAATAATTATGGAACTAAACATTATCAAATAGCTTTCTTTTCTTACCTGTGGGGGCGTGATTTATCCTTGAACCTCCTGAACCCCTTCTTGTTGCTTGAACCGTGATGACTTTGACCGGCGACGCCGTGTACCTGCAAACCGGAGGGTGGTGTTCCTCCGGGTAGAAGCTCCGACGATCTAGTTAGAATCGGAGGGAAGAAGAAGAAGAAGTTTGGTAGGAAAATATCTTAGGGGGGAAGAATATCTGACCCTTTCCCAAAAGGGGTAGCTTGCTATTTATAGGCAAAGACCTGGAGTGCTGAACAAGGTGGAAGTGTATTGCACGCGCGTTGCTACGCTCGGATGACGTCATGCGTCAGAGGCACTCGATGGATTCCGCCCTTCAAGATCTGCAGACCCATGTGGACCCACGTGGGGCCAATGTCAGAAACGTCAAATCGGTTATCAGAGAGGCAGACGTGCTTATCTTTGATTCTTCCAGCAGAAGCTTCCAGAATGTTCTACCACCGCCTTAACATCCGAGGAACCCTTCCGAGCACAAGTTTCCCGAGGACAAGACTTGCTCGCCAAACCATTCGCTCGAACAAGGAGGACGCTCATCCGAGTAAACAGGACTCGTGCCGAAAAAAGGCGTTATGATCTCGTTCGGAGGACCAGCTTACGCTCGGCGGGCGTTCGCGAGACTGACTAACGTTCTGTAGAGACCCGTATTTTGGGACCCGTATTATTATTATTATTTTTATTTTATATGTATATGTATATTGTACGGTGTGGATATACGACGGAGCGTATGTACGGTAGGATATAAGCGTAATTACACGAGAGGCACATGTGTGTGTGTGTGGTGTGAGACCATGGGATTAATTTCCCATCTCTTTATTTCTCCAGGGGAGAAACTTTCCCCATTTCTCATTTCTCTCTCTCGACAGCCTCTCTCTCTCTTCTCATCCCCTCCGAATCTCTCTCTCTCAAGTTCTCATCAAAACCCTCCAAATAACCATAGACCCATGAAATTCAACCTCAAATATACCTTCTACATGTGATTTCAACTTCAATTTCGGTGGGTTTCGGCTTGGATCGAAGTTTTCCGGTTGATTTCGAGTTTTGAAGTCAAGGGCTCGGGTAATCTCATGAGTTCGGCTTTGATACTTGAGGTAGGGAAATCTAACTAATTTTATGTGTCTATGAGTTGATATAGTGTTTGAGACTTGCTATTGATCATTGTTTTGAGATTTGTTGTTGGATTCCTTTGAAATCCCCAAAATCTGCTTGCTGTCCCGTTTTCCACTGTTCAGCCATTTTTCTGAGTTTTTTTTTCCAACTTTGAACAGTCATAACTTCCTCGTCTGTTATCGAAAACACACAAATTATATATCGAATTCGAGATCTTGAAGTCAGCTTTCCAGGGCCACCGGAATCACCTTAAAACTCTAAGTACACAGAAAGTTATGATCATAGGAGTGAAGGTGTGTCAGCTGCCTCGTTTTCTGCTGTTCCTGTCATTTTCTGAGTTTTTGCCCAACTTCGAATGGCCATAACTTCCTCGTCCGATGTCCAATTCGAGCGTATGATATATCGATTTCGAGATTTTGAAGTCATCTTTTAATTGCCACCAAAATTACATTGACAGGTTAAGTATACAAAAAGTTAGGACTATAGAAGTGGAGGGTGGTTAGTTGTCACAACTTGAGAATGAGTTCGATAGACTTAAAATATTGCACAAAGGTTGAGTTATGAATTTAGGATGAGTGTTGATTGAAATGTGGTACGAGGACACATGAATAATAATTGTGAAATGATGACGATTATGGAAAAGGCGAGGTGAAGTGGTTAATCGGTAAACTAACGTTAGAAATGGTGACGTGACGACTTATTATTGATATGAGTTATGTTAATGCGAGATGGGCGTAATTGTTATACTCGTTGGTATGTGGGTGTTGCCCCTTAATGATTGCAGTATATTAGACCCTGTTATGAAGTCGTATCGATAGGTTTGCATCGTGAGTATATGTTGAATAAGGGAATAGACCCGGGTAAAGCCGTGGTGACCCAAGTGCCTTGTGAATGCGGGAATAGACCCGGGTAAAGCCGTGGTGACCCAACTGCTTTGCGGATTTGAGAATAGACCTGGGTAAAGCCACGGTGACTCTCTTCCGGTTCGACTTAGGGAAAAGACCGGGAAAAGCCGTGGTGACTCTAAGGGTGATGTTGGTTGTATTGAACTAAGAATTTGGGATATCATTGTAGTGTATGGTGACTTGTGGTAACGGATTTCGTGTGGGATTTTAAGTACGCTATTCTTATTATTGTTTGTCGTTCGATCTTTCATTTGGTAGAGTGTTTGCCAAAGAGGCATAGATGACCCACCGTAGTGTGACACGTGAGGAAGACCGGTATAGGCATTCGCACGTTAGGCTATAAACGGAATCTAATCGTAGGGATGTGTTAAATGATGAGATGTGACACGAGAAAAAGAGGGTTTATGTGAGAAATTCCTTGAGTTCTTAAAAGTCTAGTACATTCATATTTGGCTCTAATTGCTATTGTCTATTGTTGTGATCTCCTTCTTTTCGCACTTGTCTTCTCGTATGCACATAAAGTTAGCATAGATTTTTCTACTGGGCTAGTGTAGCTCAACCTATCATTTTTCAGGTACAAGTCAGAGGCTGTGACATGGGTTGCTGTGCTTGCATGTGATCCTACATTTTGAAAGCGACTTCAGAGAGTTAATTTTGCATCTCTTATGAACTTTGTCTCCGGATGAAGAAATTGTAATCTTATTTTAATTATTATCTTTTTTTTATTAAATGAAGGATTTCCTGTAAACTTTTAACTTTCTTTTAACGTGATCTAGTGGTTTTAGGCCGTTGGGCCAATGATGTAAATTTGGAAATGCCTTGGAGTTTGGAAATGATTTGCGAACAAGGGAAATTGAAATGGCTTTTGGGTAATATTTGTACTATTGTGAGGATTTTTACTTATGGAAAACTTTAATTTTTATGTTGAAAATCGAGGGCGTGACAACTTGGTATCAGAGCATAGGTTTAGAATACCTAGAGACCGTGGGGAGACTTAGTCTCATGGGTTCAAAATTCATTGCATATTTTTACATGACATATGTGTGCTTGTGTGATTGGTATCCATGGAACTATATGACAATGCATTTACGATAACGTAGAGTGTTATGATATTGTTGACCCATGTTGGGGGAGTTGGAGACTTGATCTCACGGTGAAGTTGTAGTTGTTGCCGTTGATTATTTTGTGTTTTAAATTCTTGTAGCACGATGCCTCCGAGACATGAAAATAGGCGGGGTAGGATTGGAAATCCGAGAATGGGGACAGGACAGAATCAGCTTGCTAGAGAAATTGTAGCGGCACTTGCAGAATCGAACCTTTTGAATCCAGCACTTAGGGCTAATAAGAATGACCGTGCCATGGAAGCAATGAGAGAGTTCTGCCGTATGAAACCACCTCAATTCGATGGGGAGAGTAGTGATCCTCTTGTGGCCGATCATTGGCTCTCACAAATTCGTAAAATCTTTAATGCTCTTAAGATTACGGAAGATGACCTTCGGGTGAGTATAGTAGCTTGTCAACTTATCGGTGAGGCGAATGAGTGGTGGGAATCCGTTTTAGGAGTAAGAAGAGACGCAAGGAGGGCGGCTAGAGCGGTGAATCAAGGAAATGAGCCGGATGAGGAAAACTTAACTTGGGCCGAGTTCGAGGAGCTCTTCGAAAACCAATATTTTCCAAAAACATGTCGTGAGAAACTTAGAGGACAGTTCGAGAAGTTAGAGCAAGGAAATATGACCGTCTCCGATTATGCCATAAAATTTCAATCTTTATCACGTTTTGCACCAGAATCGGTGGCGACGGAGGAAAGGAAGTGTAGGCGCTTTGAGAAGGGGTTGCATTCGTCTGTCAAGCTGTTGGTAGTAAGTCAGCGTATTGGGAAGTTTTCTGAGATTGTCGAATGTGCAAGGAGCGTTGAGAATCCAGTGGGTGCGCTGGGAAATGTGGAGGTGTGGAAACCAAGGCAACCGACCGTTAGTGTGAGTACGCCGTCTGGGAGTTTTGGGAGCCAAGGGAGGAAAAGACAAAGAGAACCGAATCAGCCTTCGCAGAACCAGTCGAATCTTAGGCTACCTACTTCATCCGGGAATCAGGGAGTTCCATTGCTTAATAGGTCTTGTTATACTTGTGGCGAACCTGGCCATATTGCAAGAAATTGTCCCCAGGAATCGGGAATACATGGTGAGTCGGGCTCAACACAACAGCATAAACGTACGCCGAAACAGAAACAGACGCAGTTCTATCAAGCTACCTCGGGTCGAGGGTCACGTGTTGGGCAAAGAGCCTTTACGATTAATGCAGCTAATTCACCACATCCTACCACTTTCTAGCCTTCAGAGACATCAGTTGTGTGGGGTATTTTCCTCTCCTTATTGTTAAATTTCTTTGTGGTAGTTCTTTTGACTTGGGAGCATTTTGTTCGTTCATAACAATGTCTTTGTTTGTGATTTGAAATCTAAAATCGAGGATCATAGTCTATTTTGTTTGTGGAGTCATATCTTAAGGTTATGTTTACCAAGGTTGTGAGTTATTCATTCCTAAGTACTGTGTAGTAATTGACTTTCTAATTCAACATATGGCAAGGTTTGATCTGATTTGGGAAGGGATTGATTATACTTATGATAGTTGGTGATATTCTGAACGTGATTTCGTAAGAGTTACTTCTTTTATTAGTCCTTTATTACATTAACCTAGCTGAATCTTGTTGGAATTGTGTCGTAATCTGCTTTCCGTGAAGTCTGTTGTACCGTTGACCTGTTATGATTTTTGACATTCGAGTTAACTATCACTCTACCTTTCCTAGTATTTCTTGGTGCTATTTGGATTCTTATGATGAAGTATCCTTTGACATATTTGCTATTGATGTTGGCGAATGCTTCTCGTCCCTCATTCGAGTTCTACTTTGGACACTATCGTGTTGGGAATGAACCTTTGTCGGTTAGCTTGGCCATCTCTATTGTGAGTATCAGTTTCGTCATTTGCGATTGTTGTTTTACACAAGTTCCTACATTGCGATTTTTATCTATTAAAGCCAAATCTTGTGGTGATATATTCATCGATATCCATTTGTTGGTGTCGTTCAGTTCAAATTCACTTGATGTAGTTGTTTTCTGTGGCATTAAATCTTGTTATGGTTTCCCAACTTCAGAGACCCATGATTCGTTCTCTAATGTCTAGCTTCAATTCGTTAGAAGTTTAAACATTCCGGTCTTGGACAAAAAAAATTTTTTGGTCTTGTATCAGTTTGCCTACGAAGGCTTGGTCTAATTATTTCGAGCTTATTCTTAGTATCGGAATCTTTCTTTCGCCAAAAAGGGAATCCATGGTTTCTTTGACTTGTGGAGCAGTGGAAGGATTATGATTAATCATTTCTAGATTCTTTGAATTGACATGAGATGGTATGTAGAGTTGGTGCCTAACCACTTTAAGGATTCCATGTGTGTTCCTTGAATTCCGGATACCTCGTGACCTTGTCTGAATTCTTATTTGGTGTTATTCGAATCTTTAAGCTTACATCTTTCATTTGGGAATACTAACTGAATCCTTCTCTTGACCCAACTTAGTGTGAGAGTTCGGTGCATCTTTGAGAGGAATTGGCATGTGTTCTTGGCTCTCTAGAATTAGTGTTTAGGGGTGTGATGGAATCTAATTGCCAACGACATTTGGAAGCTCAAGGGAGAATGACTGAACAAACCAAGATAGTTCGTCAAAGATTGCTAACCGTGTAAGGCTGACCAAAGGATTGTGTTGATCATCGTCGTCACCCAATGTAAATTGAAGAAGGGGAATCATGTGTTTTCGTAAAGCATCACCGTGTTGGGGTTTGTCTCGTTGTAAGCGGAAAGGGAAGCTTTCACCGTTAGAAAGAAAATGAGAGTTATGGGTTGAGTATTGGGATACGGTGTGTGTCTTTTGGATAACCAGGCGACTACCGATGAAATCCAATTGGAAGAGGCGCTTGATCACCGCCCATTCTAGGTGGAAGTCTCGGGAAGTCAATTGGACTATCGGGTATTCGTGAGGCGTTTTAATACATAGGTATTGAGGAAGTATGAAACGAATCCATTGCATGAATTAGAACAATCCAAATTTGAGTTAGAGGCCGACGTGTCCTATAGTAAGAAACTGATACGTAGCCTAGATTCGCGTAATCTAGTTTTGGAGCGGTAAGATGATGCTGATAGTGCGAGCTTATGTGGAAAAAGGGGGACAAACTTATAGAGTAATATCCGCATTTGTTTTAGTTGATTGATGTGAGTTTTTGACGTAACACTTTCATGATTATTGAACCGTTGCCTAATGTAAGATGTTGTGGTTTTGCGTATCTATATGATACTTGGTTTGGTTGGACTTACCTTGGTGAATTTCGAGGACGAAATTTCTTTAAGGAGGGTGGAATGTAGAGACCCGTATTTTGGGACCCGTATTATTATTATTATTTTTATTTTATATGTATATGTATATTGTACGGTGTGGATATACGACGGAGCGTATGTACGGTAGGATATAAGCGTAATTACACGAGAGGCACATGTGTGTGTGTGTGGTGTGAGACCATGGGATTAATTTCCCATCTCTTTATTTCTCCAGGGGAGAAACTTTCCCCATTTCTCATTTCTCTCTCTCGACAGCCTCTCTCTCTCTTCTCATCCCCTCCGAATCTCTCTCTCTCAAGTTCTCATCAAAACCCTCCAAATAACCATAGACCCATGAAATTCAACCTCAAATATACCTTCTACATGTGATTTCAACTTCAATTTCGGTGGGTTTCGGCTTGGATCGAAGTTTTCCGGTTGATTTCGAGTTTTGAAGTCAAGGGCTCGGGTAATCTCATGAGTTCGGCTTTGATACTTGAGGTAGGGAAATCTAACTAATTTTATGTGTCTATGAGTTGATATAGTGTTTGAGACTTGCTATTGATCATTGTTTTGAGATTTGTTGTTGGATTCCTTTGAAATCCCCAAAATCTGCTTGCTGTCCCGTTTTCCACTGTTCAGCCATTTTTCTGAGTTTTTTTTTCCAACTTTGAACAGTCATAACTTCCTCGTCTGTTATCGAAAACACACAAATTATATATCGAATTCGAGATCTTGAAGTCAGCTTTCCAGGGCCACCGGAATCACCTTAAAACTCTAAGTACACAGAAAGTTATGATCATAGGAGTGAAGGTGTGTCAGCTGCCTCGTTTTCTGCTGTTCCTGTCATTTTCTGAGTTTTTGCCCAACTTCGAATGGCCATAACTTCCTCGTCCGATGTCCAATTCGAGCGTATGATATATCGATTTCGAGATTTTGAAGTCATCTTTTAATTGCCACCAAAATTACATTGACAGGTTAAGTATACAAAAAGTTAGGACTATAGAAGTGGAGGGTGGTTAGTTGTCACAACTTGAGAATGAGTTCGATAGACTTAAAATATTGCACAAAGGTTGAGTTATGAATTTAGGATGAGTGTTGATTGAAATGTGGTACGAGGACACATGAATAATAATTGTGAAATGATGACGATTATGGAAAAGGCGAGGTGAAGTGGTTAATCGGTAAACTAACGTTAGAAATGGTGACGTGACGACTTATTATTGATATGAGTTATGTTAATGCGAGATGGGCGTAATTGTTATACTCGTTGGTATGTGGGTGTTGCCCCTTAATGATTGCAGTATATTAGACCCTGTTATGAAGTCGTATCGATAGGTTTGCATCGTGAGTATATGTTGAATAAGGGAATAGACCCGGGTAAAGCCGTGGTGACCCAAGTGCCTTGTGAATGCGGGAATAGACCCGGGTAAAGCCGTGGTGACCCAACTGCTTTGCGGATTTGAGAATAGACCTGGGTAAAGCCACGGTGACTCTCTTCCGGTTCGACTTAGGGAAAAGACCCGGGAAAAGCCGTGGTGACTCTAAGGGTGATGTTGGTTGTATTGAACTAAGAATTTGGGATATCATTGTAGTGTATGGTGACTTGTGGTAACGGATTTCGTGTGGGATTTTAAGTACGCTATTCTTATTATTGTTTGTCGTTCGATCTTTCATTTGGTAGAGTGTTTGCCAAAGAGGCATAGATGACCCACCGTAGTGTGACACGTGAGGAAGACCGGTATAGGCATTCGCACGTTAGGCTATAAACGGAATCTAATCGTAGGGATGTGTTAAATGATGAGATGTGACACGAGAAAAAGAGGGTTTATGTGAGAAATTCCTTGAGTTCTTAAAAGTCTAGTACATTCATATTTGGCTCTAATTGCTATTGTCTATTGTTGTGATCTCCTTCTTTTCGCACTTGTCTTCTCGTATGCACATAAAGTTAGCATAGATTTTTCTACTGGGCTAGTGTAGCTCAACCTATCATTTTTCAGGTACAAGTCAGAGGCTATGACATGGGTTGCTGTGCTTGCATGTGATCCTACATTTTGAAAGCGACTTCAGAGAGTTAATTTTGCATCTCTTATGAACTTTGTCTCCGGATGAAGAAATTGTAATCTTATTTTAATTATTATCTTTTTTTTATTAAATGAAGGATTTCCTGTAAACTTTTAACTTTCTTTTAACGTGATCTAGTGGTTTTAGGCCGTTGGGCCAATGATGTAAATTTGGAAATGCCTTGGAGTTTGGAAATGATTTGCGAACAAGGGAAATTGAAATGGCTTTTGGGTAATATTTGTACTATTGTGAGGATTTTTACTTATGGAAAACTTTAATTTTTATGTTGAAAATCGAGGGCGTGACACGTTCGGTGGATAACTGGGATGACGTGTTATGTTTGACTTTTCCTCATACAGACGAACTGAGACAACTGGGCCGTGGGCCCACAAGGTCAACCTGTTGACCCCTTTAAACCCTCGGATATTTCGGCCCACTACATTACCTTGCGGAGGATGTAGGTTTTCCCAATATGGATTTAGTTCTTTTGACCAATCATATGTAACCTCATTAATTATCATTTTCATAAAAAATTATTGTGCTGAAAATCCACTTCCGTTCACAAGAGAGAATCACTTTGTATCCATTTGCAAGTCGATGAATTGCACAAAACTCGCTCCACCTATACTGCATAACATTGTCAACAACACGAACTAGCCATGATCTTGAGCCATGCTTTAAGACTACCAAAACTGTAGAGACCCGAATAATTTTAATGTTTGAAATTTCGATTAAATGCCTAATTGAGAAAAAATGGTTTTATTGGTGAATATTTGACTTGAGGACTTAAGTGATGAAATTGAAGTTTGAGGGAGAAAAGTGTGATTTTATGATTTGAGGATATATAAGTGGGTGTGCACAAGTATGGGATCATTTTCCTCCCCTCTTCCTCTCTCTCATCCGGCGTCTCTCATCTCTCTCTCCACCGACATCTCTCTCTCTCTCCTTCACTCACACTCAAAACTCCACCTCACACCCCAAAATCTTTGAGATTCAACCTCCCACCGGCCTTGCAATCACGTTCATAAGCCCGGAAATCCTTGGGTTAAGTTCGAATCGAAGTTCCAAGGTTCGAAAGTCTAGGGCTCGTCCAATAACGCGAGGATCTCGTCCATTGTCTCGAGGTAGGAACTTCTTGACCTCTTTTATATGTTTCCTTGTTGATTTGGTGTGAAATCAAGCTATTGGTTGTTGAATTTGGTTGAGCATTGAGTTCTGAAAAGCTGCTGAAAATCGCTACCCGAAGCCAATCCGTATCGATACGGATTTTATGCGTATCGATACGGGTAGCTTATCTTTTGAACAGTTGAACGCGTATCGATACGGATTTTATGCGTATCGATACGGGAAGCTTATCTCCAGATTTTGTTCCTGTTGACCATTTGTTGATTGTTTTGGCTCTCTATCACTTCTAAACCCCTTGAAACACCTCCTAATTGATCTCAAGCTCGTCCTTTTGGCTTCTTGCGACTTTTCAATGTTTTCCTTGCCCGTTGGTCTTCCGTTGACACAAATTGAATATGGAATCACATGGTTAAACGTCGTTAAGGTGCTTATTGGTTGTAAATTGGAATATGTGACCGTTTGTGATGCATTTGTGATAGTATTGGCATATCATACGACACTACGTTTGAGAATGTGATCTCAGGAAGTCATAGCTTGCATGTTAGTTGAGAATTGAGTGGTTTGAGGTCGAACGGTGGTTTAGGGAGTCCCGTACGCAAGGGGTGGTAATACGGTGACACTCTAGGGTTTCGTACGCAAGGGGTGGTAATACGGTAACCCTGGGTTTGTGGGGATCACTGTGACGCAAGGGGTGGTAACACGGTAATCCACATGGTGTTGTATGGTAACGCAAGGGGCGGAAATACCGATTGGGGGAAAGTTTGAGGTAGCGAGTTAAGTTGAGAATGTCGAGGTGGTTGAGTCATGTGACTTGCATGCATAATCGGAATGGAGGTTTATTTTACGAATCGATCATTAAGCAACGAGCTTGTTTCCTTATCTTTCCTTCCATTGCACTAGTCAACATGTTTGCATATAACATTGGTAAAGATTTTCCTACTGGGCTATTGTAGCTCAACAAAATCCTTCTTTTCAGGTTTTAATGCCGGTCAGTAGCATCATGAAATGCGTGCTTGGGATGTGGACGAATTTTTGGAAGCTTACTACTTTAGTTACTTCTTCACCTTGTATAGTTTGGTTTTTAATCAAGATGGTTTTGTAACTAAGAATTCATGAACTATCTTTTGACTAGATTTATAATTGTATTAAGCTTATTTGGGCCGTGGTGCCAAATTTGTATATTCTTTCCAATTGGGGACTTGTCTGTAATTTAAACAGGTGGGAGACTATTTTGGGAATACGATGGCAGGCGAGGTCCTATTATTAAGACTGATTACTTATTTTATGTTAAAAATCCAGGTCGTGACAAAAACTGTCCTGTTGTGACCTTGCACATAATGTGTACATCATCGCGGCAATGGCTACTATGTAATAAACAGAGCATAACACAAATCTAAGGCATAATTTATTAAAGCAATGAACATCAAACTGCTAAACATAAAATGCTAAGTTACACAATCAAACCATTAAACTAGTCAAGTGGTGATCTATAATCATTGCTATATACCAGCTGGCGCCCACACCTAACAATAGAAGCATGCATCAATGGAAATTTCCAATGATTTGTATAATCATTGCGGGAAAAATTTGGCTGATCTAGAAATAAAATGAAGTAACATGAAGCAGGTATATGTATATTTTAATACACAGAGATGACAAACAAAATACCTATAGTGCTGCTGTGCACAACAACATTTAACCAAATTGCCAAAGTAGTGTCTGAAGCCCATTGTAAATTAGCATGCAGCCCCAATCGTTGGCCATAGTAACGAATGAATTTGTGGTATGGTCTATAAATTGGATTTTCATTTTCTCTTGGATATGATATTGCAGCAACAACTTTTTCGCCTCCAGCACTAAGGAACAAATACATGGGCCGAACACCATGCATAGAGGTTGGATGCGTCTCGAGAGTCCAGCGAACAAATGGTGATTGAATCACCATAGTGCTACACCCCACAGCCTAAACAAGTATTTTACTTCAGAGCGAACTTGTAACAAAACAGAAAAAGCCGGGAAAACGATAAAAGCAAGGTCTAACCAGAAAAGGCAATAACAATCATTCCAGAATCAGGCAAAATCATGCTTAAAACCAAGCAAACCAAAGCGGCTAATAAGAACAAACCAACTTATTTCACCATGAAGCACGGAAAAACCATAGCTATAGAACAATTGAGATATTTCACCATGAAGCAAGAAAAGTCGATAGCTATACAACCATAGGGATAAACAATCATGGGACACAGGGAAAGCCATAACAAAACCACTCATGCACAAACAAAACTATATGCACCACAAAAGCAATGTAAAAGTACATATAACAAACTAAAAGTAGCTAAAATGGTTAAACAACTTATTTTACTCACCAGGAGGGCAAAAACTAATAGCTGGTGCTTCTATCTTAGTCATGCCAGCTCAAAAACATACCCCCTTTAACACCCAAAATCAATAGTTATGCAAGCAAATATCCAAAACATCCATAAAACCCATCGACAAAGCACAAGAACACTAAAATCCCAATTCAAGGGTTCAATTGACAAAACCTATACAAGGAAACCAAATCTAACCAAAATTTGGAAACAATTTTTTCAAACTCAAATCATTCACACAAAACGAACTCAGCCCACCAATAATTCGAAGCGAGGAGAAACCGCACACATTAGCCCTAAGCAGACCAGATAAACACATGGTCTTAAACACCTACCGAAGACGTTGGAAAGAAAGAAGACGAGCACAAAATTGAAAATATAAGGTCGACGATAAGAAAAACTTCTCGCAACAAAACCCCACACCTAGAATCATCGCACTAAACAACACGCAAAGAACAACAATAGGGAAAAGGGAGAAAACCAAAGCAACAAGAATCGAACCTCACGCAACAACTCACAGCCGCCGACAAGACTAGGAATATAAAACAGGTACGTGCAACCGTTGATCGGGATTTCCACCGTCAAGGAAAGGACAAGGAAAGGAACCCCAATATCTCTTCAGAGCACCTAGATGCATCTACTCCTGGAAAAGAGAGGAACAAAAGCCAAAAATCTATACACGTACGTGACGAGCCGTCAATGATGCTAGCACATTAGGAGTTGAAAAGGCGAAACTATCCCGGAAGGCATAACCAGGGACTCTCCAATTGAGGGGCAAAATTGGCCACAAATTGGCAAGCCATCCAATTTGGCTTCAACGTTCTTAGTATTTAAAGCCTTAGAAAAAGAGAGAAACAAAAGCCAAAAATCTATACACGTACGTGGCGAGCCGTCAACGACGCTAGCACATTAGGAGCTGAAAAGGTGAAACTATCTCGGAAGGCATAACCAGGGTCTCTCCAATTGAGGGGCAAAATTGGCCACAAATTGGCAAGCCATCCAATTTGGCTTCAACGTTCTTAGTAGTTAAAGCCTTAGAGATAACGTAGGATATAAAGTAAACTTATTATATAAAATATAAGTTGATTGAACATCGAATTCCCACATGATTGGATAATATTTATTTTTTAATACAAAAACAGAACTAGGCCTCATTTGATAACAATGATAGATGCATGGGTGGGATTCGTAAGGAGATGAGATTAGAATTGAGATTGTTAATGAGATGGGATTGATAATTTGCTTGTTTGTTTGGGATGAGATTAGATGATGAGATTATCAATATCATGTTTGTTTCATATGGGATAAGATTGGATTGATAGTATATATTTCCATTTTTGCCTTGATGCAAAACTGAAGGATAACAACACCATGCACATACTAGGCATCAAAAGCAAACTGAGAAAACAATAAATAACCAAAAGCCAACCATCAACTGTTGATGTATTAATAATAAATAATAAATAATTAATTAAAAAATTAAGTGCTATAATTTTCAATTCGTTTGAACCAATGCAGAGATCTTATTATTCTGAGATCATATTATAAAGAGTCATAATTAAAATTTAGTTTTACGGCTCTCATAATTAACTTTCTGCTCCATAGGATCCCAACTAAAGAGCAGAAACTTAATTATGAGAGTTCCAGAGATAAAATTTAATTATGACCCTTTAGATAATATGATCAACAAGACAACATATTCTCACCGGTTCAAACGGATTGAAAATTGGAGTACTTAATTTTTTTAGACTACTTATATATTAAAAAATATGGTTAAAAAATTAAGTGCTCTAATTTTTAATCCGTTTGAACTGGTGGGAAAATTTTATTTTTTTGATCATTTTATCCTAAAGGATCATAATTAATATTTGTTTCTAGAACTCTCATAATCAAGTATCTGCTCTACAGGGGTCCAAATAAAGGGACAATTTGATCATTGCAAAGGAGGGGATTGGACTATGAATACCAAGTGGAGAGGGTATTACGAAACCCCCCTAATGACCGTAATGTTAGTACGTAGGATTCCCAATCCTAAGCTAAAATGTGCAAACAAACATTCATATTACTAATCCCTTGGGATTCGTACTCCCATCCCAACCCTCAACTTGGTTATCAAACGGAGCCCAGGATCATTATCTATGACTATTTAGTCTCTGACTAATTTATTTCGCTTGTATATATGTTGTGGTTTGAACACAAATACGTGTGATTATATTGTCATCAATATTGAATTAACATAAATTTTTTGGTCTAAAGAAATTGGTTTGATGAAGTTGTACCAATCTATTATTCACTCTCTCCATATCGTCTTGTTTGATTCAGGGATTAGGTGCCCAGGATTGGACTAAGAGCACCTAATCCCGTTTTTTCCTTCGTTTGGTTCCCGTTTCAGCATCCGGGATAATCAATACCGGTACTATTCCTATCCCTATACAGGGGTATAAAGTTATCCCGAGGGGTTGGGACTAAATAATCTCGGACTAATGAAACATAGAAGGAAGTCTCGAAAATTGCAAAAATGCCATCCATATAAAAAGCCCTACCTCAGTTCCTCGTTATTTTCTTCCTTCTTCTCTGCGCCTCTCTAGTCTCTACGCAAGTAATCGAAATTGAAAACGTTTAGTTCTTCCTTCCATCTTTGTTTTTCCATATATATAATCATCTTTCATTTTTTGATCTAATTAATTTTTCGAAAAATTGGGGTTCGAAATCGAACCAGATTATTATTATTTTTTTATCGGCAAAATCGAGCCAGCTTGGTTTCGTTTTTCAAAATAGTACACATATATTTCGTTTTAGATCCAAATACTGAAAGAAGAACCAAGCTCCGGAGGTTTCTTCTTCTATTTGTTTCCGAAGTAGAGATAATATCGGGTTTTTTTTCCAGTTCTTCCTTCAGCTCCTAAGATTTTCTTTTAAAACAAGTCCAGGACTATTAATCCTAGAATTCTTAATCCCAGCTAATTTAGTAGATCAAAAAACAAAGTAGTACTTTTGTACGTAATTTTTAATTTCTAATTGAGTTTTTTTATTTTGGTGCAAATTTTTTTTAGAACTTATGAACGAAAGTAATTTAATTTTTGTCTGAAAATTACACTATTTTCACAGAGAACACTAAAAAAGGAACAGTGCGAGTAAATTTTTTTTACACGTGTTATGGTCTGCAATAAAATTCAAAACAACTCATTACATCAATTTTTTTTCTTCTTCTTAAAACTCAAAACCAAACAAAATGATATGTTTCGAACTCTCCAAAGTGTGTTGTCTTTTCAAATTTGGCTTCTCTACAGTTGATTGTAGAGAAGCGTGTACCGTTCAATTTAAACCGCTCATTTTGATAATTAATAGTTAATATTTATTGAATCTTTTACCGATAAAAGCATAGTGATAGATGATTCAAAACAAATTGAAGTCGCTAACCAGCGGTTATGATTCACATGGATGGACTCTAGAGAAGGGTCATCGGTATCTTTTTTTTCGAACTCTCCAGTAGCTAACGGACGACTGCGTTAGTCGTTAGGGCTAAACGGTTCGCTGCGAATTTCTGTACTCGTTTCCAATTCAAATCTCTCTCTCTCTCTCCCTCACTTCTCTCCTTGTTGCTAGGGTTCCACTTGATCAGTTCTTGGTGCTCTCTCTCTCTCCCCACCCACGCCCAAGCACACACACAGACACACAAATGCAATAGTGTGATCTGTATAATCGAAGGTCATGGAGGCTATACTCATCGACTGTGTGCAGAACAGCTTGCGTCACTTTCTGCACCAAAACGCCATTTTCATGTGCGAGCGCCTTTGTGCTGAGTTCCCCTCCGAGGTACATCTTCGTTCTTGCAATCTCTTTCTGTAAATCTGTATATATACGCACTTATATGCGGAGTGGGTGAGTACTGGCCGTCGTGTCGTCCGTGATAAGTGAACTTTTTTGTACGTATCCTCGTTGGCGAGGAGGTAAATTGCAGTCTAGGCGCCAATTAGGGGTTTGTTCAGTGGTTGGAAACTCGGACTTGGACAATGCCGAGGCTTGATTCTTGATAGCCCTTTATTGGGGTTAAATATTCTCCTGACACCACCACCCGAACGTGGAGCGACCTTAGCCTCGGTCCGAGGATCTGGAAGAGTCATTGAGAAAGAAATTCCGGTTTGGGATCTTCATCAATCCATTCTGGGGCCCCCTTCCAGGGCATTTGAGACGATATAAGGCGCTGCCGGAAGTGGAGTAAGCAAGACATAGGTGCGGTGGCCGGTGGGTTCTCCTATCGATTGTGGTGTGGTGTGACAGGGCAACACTCCCCGGCTGAGGTGATGGGTACCATACCGGCACTTCCATTTTGCTCACCAAAAATATTGCAGTCTGGGCTGTCCTTGGACGTTCGCTATCCCGACCCCGGATGGTTTTAAGGAATTGCCTGTAATCTATTAGCTCCCATAAATTTATATATAACTCCTTGAATAAAAAAATAAATAAGTCCGCCACCTCTAGGTTTTCAATGCTGGAAAATTGAACATAACCCTTCCGTATTAATGAATTTCGAGCTATGAAGCACCACATATATTCTAGAAATAGTTTTCAATGCTGGAAAATTTGACCATAACCCTTCTGTATTAATGAATTTTGAGCTATGAAGCACCACATATATTCTAGAAATAGTTCACTACTTGAACCGAGGTTTAGTTACTACTCTTATCAGTATAAAACACATAGATGATTAATGGAATTTAGGGCTTAGCCTAAAAAATTTAGAGTAATGAATAATGATTACCCAAGTTGGTAATGGTCAATAGTTATTAGCCTCATATGGTAAAATTTAAGATGGAGGATTTATGCTCAAATAGGAGGTCAGAGAAATGCATAACAGCTCTCTTCGCCAATTACCAATTATTTTTGCCCGTCCTAAGTTAAAATCGTGGCTCCGTCCCTGCAAATTTCTTTTTCTCTTTTCATTTGAACCTTACTTTTGAGGATCTGTAGAGAATAGCAGAATGGCAATGAGTATGAATTGGTATTTTACTAGACTTATCAGTGCCAAACCTCCTCAGCATTTTTACTGTCTCTTTCCTACTTTTTACTCAATGTCACACGCCATTAGTGACTTTAGAAGTTATCCTTTTACTCATCCTGTGGGTGAGCGTCAATGTTCTAAATGTCGCTAGGCGTTAGTCGGGCAGAAAAGGGGCACCAACTAATCGGCCGCCTAGCGCCTAGGCGAGGACTATGCGCCGACTAGTCGGCTGCCTAATCTAGGCGTTGGACCACTGTCGAGCACCTAGGCAGGGACTAATCGGCCTAGGTGACCGACTTTTAGAACACTGGTGAGCGTAACCTCTACTGATAAGGGGAAATCGTAGTGCCTTTTTCCAATGAAGGGGAGCTCTTTTTCCAGTTTGAGACCAATGCAATAGTTCCAGAGTTACGTCTGGTTTAGTTTCTTTATTCTCGTTTTCACTCCAGAAATACAGTTTGTTGGGCAAGACTAATTTTGAGAAAATGGACGAAATTAAGACATTGTTAGAGCTTGTCCCACGTTGGTTGATTGCAACCTCCAAAACTAGTATATAGAACAGACATGAACCCTCCATTTGAAAAGATGTAACTCTTACATATTCCCTGACATTAGGGCATAGTTTGCTGGTTGCATAGCGACATTAATTCAATTTATTAGTGGACATTAGTAATTGTGGTGGGCCGAATATAGCTAGGCCACGGGTTGGCCCGCAGGTTAATTCGGCGGGGCTAGGAGATGAGCGTGACGGGTTGGACCCGTGCATGCGGTTTGGACCTAGGCCCTGTGCGTGTAGTGGGTTGAGCCGAGAAGAGGTGGACCGGACCGAAGGGTTCGGCCCACAGGTGTTAGAGGCCCAGTTCGCGAGCCTAAATGACCGAACCTTTGGGTTGGGCGAATGGGCCGGTTGGGCTTAGAGGGTCGGTTCGACCCGGGCGGGGGCTGCATAGAGATCCCTCCAGTCGGTTCTAGAAGCTTCTATAACACTCCAGAGTTGGGGCTGATTTGTGCATGTGTTGTGCACACCTAACTTGGAGAGCAAGTATGTTTGTCTATAAAGAGAAGAGGATAAACCCTAAGAAAGGTACACAATCTCAGACCCTACTACAGTACTCTCTCTCTCCAGTATACTGACTTGCTCGTCGGAGGGGCGTGGGGCGGCCCACTGCCTCGCGCCTTGGTGCAGGTACGCAGCGGAGCAGCGGAGGGGAGATCCGAAGGAGTCCGACGGAAACCACCCCACCACAATTGGCGCCGTTGCCGGGGAAGTTGTAAGGAGCCACCACCCCACAATTGGCGCCGTTGCCGGGGACTAGATGGATGGTGTGATAGACTCGGTTTTATGATAGAAAAAACTTTTTAAAAGTGTTGGAAAAAGAGCATGCATCACCGGTCACAAGAGATTAGGGCTACGGCCCCCTGTTTAAGCTATATTCTTTATTTGGCTAAATCCAAGTTCGAATGCTAGTGGCCGATCGTTTGCGGCTTCGGCCTGTTTAATTTGTTAATCATGTTTTCGGTAGAATGACCGAACGTTTGTGGCTTCGGCCTGTTTAATCAATTTGTCAAAGGTGATCATTTCGGTGTAATGGCCGAACGTTTGTGGCTTCAGCCTGTTTAATTGATTTGACAAAGTGATCATTTCGGTGGAATGGCCGAACGTTTGTGGCCTCGGCCTGTTTAATTGGTTTGACAAAATGATCATTTCGGTGGAATGGCCGAACGTTTGTGGCTTCGGCCTATTTAATTAATTTGTCAAGCTGATCATTTCGGTGGAATGGCCGAACGTTTGAGGCTTCGGCCGGTTTATAAATATTTTTATCATTCTCGGTGGCAAGGCCGAGCGAACGAGGCTTCGGCCGGTTTATAAATATCCTTATCATTCTCGGTGGTATGGCCGAGCGCAAAAGAGGCTTCGGCCGGTTTGTAAGTATATTTATTATTCTCGGTGGTATGGCCGAGCGAGGATGAGGCTTCGGCCGGTTTTTAAATATGTTTATCATTCTCGGTGGAACGGCCGAGCGGACGAGGCTTCGGCCGGTTTATAAATATCCTTATCATTCTCAGTGGTATGGCCGAGCGCAAATGAGGCTTCGGCCGGTTTGTAAGTATATTTATTATTCTGGGTGGTATGGCCGAGCGAGGGGGAGGCTTCGGCCGGTTTTTAAATATGTTTATTATCCTCGGTGGTATGGCCGAGCGTGGTTGAGGCTTCGGCCGGTTTGTAAAGAGGACGGTCTGTCAGGTTTTTATCATACGATGATGTAGAGAATATTGAGGACCGCTCCGGTTTATTGAGAGGACGGTCTAGTTTTCATGAACAAGAAAGATGGGTCTTTGAGGACTTGATGGTCCAGTTTGAGAAGCTGGATTCGGTCCCAATGGTTCAACTCCTCGTGCCTGTGGAAAGCGCACGAGAAGTTGAGGGGCTATTGTGGTGGGCTGAATATAGCTAGGCCACGGGTTGGCCCGCAGGTTAATTCGGCGGGGCTAGGAGATGAGCGTGACGGGTTGGACCCGTGCATGCGGTTTGGACCTAGGCCCTGTGCGTGTAGTGGGTTGAGCCGAGAAGAGGTGGACCGGACCGAAGGGTTCGGCCCACTGGTGTCAGAGGCCCAGTTCGCGAGCCTAAATGACCGAACCTTTGGGTTGGGCGAATGGGCCGGTTGGGCTTAGAGGGTCGGTTCGACCCGGGCGGGGGCTGCATAGAGATCCCTCCAGTCGGTTCTAGAAGCTTCTAGAACACTCCAGAGTTGGGGCTGATTTGTGCATGTGTTGTGCACACCTAACTTGGAGAGCAAGTATGTTTGTCTATAAAGAGAAGAGGATAAACCCTAAGAAAGGTACACAATCTCAGACCCTACTACAGTACTCTCTCTCTCCAGTATACTGACTTGCTCGTCGGAGGGGCGTGGGGCGGCCCACTGCCTCGCGCCTTGGTGCAGGTACGCAGCGGAGCAGCGGAGGGGAGATCCGAAGGAGTCCGACGGAAACCACCCCACCACAGTAATTGTGGACTGGGATATGGATTTTTATTGAATAAGCTGGGTTGCATTGGTTTAAGTTGGGTTGGATTGGTTTCCCTGTTACATGCTCATTACTTCTCTGTTTCTATTTTCTAACATTATCAGTTACCATGCTGGTATTCTTTACTACTGCAGTGATCTATATGACAAGTTTCTTTCTCTTTTTTCGAGTGAAATTTCATTTGCCTTCATAGTTACCGCTTTCATGATCCTCTGTAGTTTCTTTATCAAATTTCAGACAAATTCGCGAAACTTCTCGTGTTCTTCATATTTATCACATAACGTGATCCTTTGTGGCTTCTTTATCAAATGCAGACAAATCTACAATTGCTAGCTGGCTGTTACTTGCATAATAATCAAGCTTATGCTGCATACCATGTTTTGAAAGGTATCTACAAAATATTGATGTTATGGTTCAGTGTGTTCTACTGCATAAGCATATTGTCTTGATTAACTTTTGCTATTGTTCCTTTTATTTTTGTTTTCGTATATTGACATTTTCTTCTCTTTATTGTGATCTATTCATTAAAGTGCTCATCCGCATTCTCCCTTGCTTTCTTGTTCATTTTTCTTTGAAGGAACACAAATGGCTCAATCGCGGTACTTGTTTGCAATATCATGCTTTCAGATGGATCTTCTCAGCGAAGCCGAAGCTTCGTTGTCTCCTGTTACTGATCCTACTGCAGAGGTACTCGTGCGTGTCACCCTGCATTATAAATTATTGTTTTCCCAAATGTATTACATCCTTTGGTTGGAAGACTTCACTTCTTATGGCTGGTTGTTGAAATGTGCTAAATAGATGAACGAGGACACTTGCTCATTGGTGTTTATCTTTTTGATCCAGGTTCCTAACGGTGCTGCTGGTCATTACCTTCTTGGTCTTATTTATAGGTACTGTAATATTTTTGACTTGCTGATTTACCAAGTGCGCAATGAATTGATTGCTTTATGTTATTGGTAATAAAGTATGAGAGGGAACTTATATCATCCATCTCACAACTTATATTCCTGTTGTTTAAAGAGAGTTATAACAATGAAATGTCACAATTATTAGATTTTCTTTTCTTTTTTTTGCTCAGCAATTATTAGATTTTTTTAATATCCTTAAATTTTGAGAAATGAAAATTGAGGGCTGGGGAATGGGTATTATTTTAGGTTTCTTTTCTAAATATTTTTGTTGACCATTTCAATATAATAGCTTATAGTTTTTAGCTTAAAAGAAATAATTCTCCATCCACTTTTGTTTGCCCCTCTTGAAAGAATGTGCATTTTTCGTGGACAAAAAAAAAATTAAGTAGATAATTTGTAAAGGTTCTTTACACCAATCACTATCAGAAGTGCTCAATCAAATCTTTTAAATGGCTTACAAAATTTGAAGAAATATTGCCAATCAGAAGTGCTCAATCAAATCTTTTAAATGGTTTACAAAATTTGAAGAAATATTGAGGAAATAAATATTTTTCATTGGCGAAAATGCATGTTTCTTCGATAGGGACAAACAAAAGCAGACAGAGGGATTACTCCATTTTGGGTCGTCCTTTATACTCCCTCCGTCCCATAATGTTTGTCCGGTCCGCAAAACGGAGACGTAAAAATAATACTATTTTTGTAAGAAAAGTTGGAAAAAAATTCAACAATTTACTAGATCTCGACGAGTTCTTTTAACTTATGAAAAAAATTTGAATTTTTTCTTGAAAGAAATGCATTATTTCGTAGTTCTTGTTTTGCGGACCGGACAAACATTATGGGACGGAGGGAGTATTTGTCAACGTTGAAAAGTCAAAGGAAAATTGATATTATTTCAGTTTTACTCGTTTGAATTTTGAATCCAAATTTCAGCTCACAGTCGGTTTTGGGTGACTGGAATATATAGGCTCACTCTTTCCCACCTCTGCCTCCCCTTCTTCCCCCAAGTATCTGTCCTATCAAACAACATATGATTTCCTGATAAGTACCTATCTAACAATGGTATGCCCTTCATTTTATGTTTCTTTGCCAGCTGGTTTTGTTTGGAGGTCAGGCTTGTTACTTGATCTTTATTTTTTTTTCCCGTAGTATGTGGCTTCTGGAAATTTTAATTGTTTTGTTGGACCACGTCGAACCCTATAATTCTGTAGGGACAATATTGCCATCCTTTCTAGTAGTATCAGTTCTGATTTTTTTTCCAGCATTGCTTTCTTTTTGTTTTTGTTAGTAGTTATGAAAGCCATGTAGTTAGGAGGAATTCGCTTATTGTCCTTTTTTTCCTTTTCCTTGTAACTTAATGTATGGATGTATGGATCCTATATACTGAATTCCTGAGATAACTGCTGCTTACGAAGGGATGGCAGCATTGAAAACAAAGCATCTTATTTCCTTGACAAGAAGTATCTTTATATGACTTCAAACTTTGCTTTATCTGTATGACTTCAAATTTTGTTGGCAGGTACACTGATAGAAGAAAAAGTGCTGTTCATCATTTTAAGCAGGCATTGTCAATAGATCCATTGTTGTGGGCTGCATACGAGGAGCTGTGTCTATTAGGTTTGTATGAAAAATATTTAAACTGTTCTTCTAGTGGAGAAGCTCTTCATTAATAGATGATTTTGTACTTAATTTGCGTTTTCATGAGCACGAGGCCTAACAAGGCAATTTTTTCAAGTCATTATGGTGAAAACTTCGAGTTTGAATGAACTGCAGTCTTCCTTTGGTTGCTCCTGCATTAGCAGAGTATTTCTCTTTTATGAAAACAATTAGATTCAACTTATCACTGATTTTATATTGCTGAGTCCATGAATAGAAAAAGGGGGCATATATTCATTTTACTGTGCTCTTTGGCTGTGAATTTGTAGTTTCTGCATGTTTTTAAATTGTGTATGGCGTGTGACTTTTAGTGCCTTAGCCGCACAATTATGCTATATTGTTCACAATAGGAAGAAAACTTCATTGTTGAGGGTTTGAGTGGCTTACATCTTGATGTGGTGCACACGATTGATACTTTTGGGCTTCTGATATGCATCTGTTACCAGTTGTTGTATATGAGATACATTATTTCATGTCCACTTCCTCTTGCAATCTATTGCAGGCCTCGTCCATTACATTGTGACAGTTCAACTAGGATAACAATTTAATCCACAAAAGTTGGGTTATCTGCTACCAATCTAGCCTTACAGTGAATGTAATGGATGCCTGCATCTAGGCTAGGATGGAATGTGGAATATGCTAACTGGCAGTGCATCTCTGGCCATTAAGAAAACATGATTGCTTCCCTTCCCAAAGCTAGTAATATATAATATATGGCGGTTCCGGGGACCCCTAAAAAAACCTCTAAAAAAACCCCCCAAATCTTAATCCAATAGTTCCCGATCAAATTTTGATGATCCGAGCCGCTCAATGTGTTCAGAACGTGATTTTAAGGGTGCCCGCGAGAAATTGGCGAAATTGGCAAAAAAAATAACCGGTAAGGGCTTGATTTGAGCAATTTTTTATTGAACCGTTCAATAAAGTTTAAGGGTGCCCGCGAGAAATTGGCAAAAAAAATAACCGGGAAAGGCTTGATTTGAGCAGTTTTTTATTGAACCGTTCAATAAAGTTCAATAAAATCACATCCTGAACACATTAAGCGGCTCGGATCATCAAAATTTGATCGGGAACTATGAGATTAAGATTTGGGGGGTTTTTTTAGAGGTTTTTTTAAGAGTCCCCGGAACCGCCCCGATATTTATATACGGAATGTTTCAAATGAGGACCTTTTAAAATACGGACTCCCCTTTCCCGATCGAATTTCGATGATCCGAGTCGCTCAATGTGTTCAGAACATGATTTTAAGGGTACTCGCTAGAAATTGACAATATATATATATATATAATAGCTTTACCTTGTAGCTCCAAAAGTTCGGCGGTTGCTCATTGCTTGAGTACCATAATGACTTCTTGCAACCCAGTATATTATCCTGTTAAAATTCTTGCATCTCTGGCCATTAAGAAAGCACGATTGCTTCCCTTCCCAAAGCTATTAAGTTGTTTGCTGTTATCTTTTCACAACATATTTTTACACTGCGAGTTTGGTATATTTTTATCTGCAGTTTGTTGACTATATTTGGTCTGTTTTCAGAAAACTATTTGATGGTGGAATATAATTTCCCTTTATCCATTTATGTACACGCTGATTTTCTTACATTGCATTCGTGTTTTAGTGAAAACACTTTTTTTGAATGTTCCAGGTGCTGCCGAAGAAGCAAGTACAGTTTTTGGTGAAGTAGCTGCTCTTTGCATTCAGAAGCAGCAGCTAAACAAAGCATTGGCTTATCGAAACACGCAGCCATCCAGTGATGATCATAGTTTAGTTTCGGGTAGAAACATTGGCTTAGAAGATAGTAGTCCGAGGGAAGCAAGACATATGAGTGGCAATGACATTAGAGTTATCCCAGGAAATTATCATGGAGTAGTTACGTCTGGAGGAGTTGCCAGTCAATCTCTAAATGGTGGTCCTGGCAACATGTCATTCTACAGTACTCCTTCACCAATGGCTGTACAGGTAAGATTATGTAAATACCTTGCATTTCCCAATATATGCTGCCAAGCTTTGGTTGTTAGTAAAGTCTTGCACTTCCATTTTTGAGCTGTCACGACTTTACCCCTTGTTATGGTCGGAAACATCAACTAAAGATTCAACCTGGTGTGCTGTACTTCATTTGAAAGGAAAACTGGATGGCCGTTGAATTTTTTGTTTTTAATTGCACTAGTTTGGGAAAACTTGTAAAACTGGTTGTGTATTTGTAGTTACCTTGTCGATATGCATGCTTTATTTACTTCCAGCTATCCTTGGTTTGCAAATTATCTCTGACACAACGCTTGTACATGTACTGCATTCCATCCCAATTGAGATAAGCTACTCGATCCCCCAAATTTGGCAATGTACCCATGTCAACATGGCATGACACTTGTACGAGTACGGGTAATGGATGTGTGTCGGATGCTTCTACTTCCCATTGGACATGGCTGAGATAAGATTAAGCCACACCTCTGCTTGACTAAGCCTCAACGTCAAATCACAAAAATTATCAAGTACCTGTTTTCTTTCTGGCTGAGAATCAGAGATTTGTTTGGTGGATTGGGTTCAGATCTTTGTCGTCTGGCTTCTGATATCACATGCAAGTTCTGCATGTTTTCATCTTCTATCGAGCACAGATTTTCATCTTCATCTGGTTTTGACTCTAGATCTTCGTTTCTCTATCTCTCCCTATCCCTATCCCTCTTGTTTGCTGTTTGTGTTGTCTACAGCATTAGTTATTGGAATACATACAATGTATATGTATCAATTCGCAACAGTTAATTTTTTATTGTGCTTCAAACTGTTTACTGGTCGTGGCTTGCCTCTTAGGTTCCAGGTTATTGGGCTTTGATTGGGTTGTATATTTGATGAAGTCTTTAAAGTATTGTCATCCATGTATTTGGTCCATGAATTACACATATTGAGCCAACTTTTCAACTTATGTTTTACAAAAGAATATTCTAACAGCCTAACACTAATGATGGTCTTTTATTTATTTCTCTATGCTGAATTAATCATTACATAATATTCAAGGATTGATAATTATATGCTACCTATAGGGGAGTTGTATAATATAAAGATAACTAGATCCATGCCCGTGTATTCTCTATTTTTTGAGTTTAGGAATCCAATCGCTTGATCTACAGCCACAACTAAACTGTGCCCCCAAGTCCATGTAACACCGGTAACAAGCATCCTGTCTACGAAGTTATTGAATAAAAAGATTATGTCGCTGATCACCTCTTTCCTCTATGAATGAACTATGCATATCTTGTAAGTGTGTAAGTTAAGATAAGCTCTTCATCTTCTTACCTCTTTATCTATTCTGATAGAAAACAGGTATTTTTTTTGTTTTTTGTTTTTGTTTTTTTATAGAAATGAGGGCATAAAAAGGAAGGGAAAGAGCACTATTCATGCACTTGGCTTACTTGTATTTGTATACAAGTACTGTTAGAATTTATGAGTAAAAATAGAGAAAGAGGTTACAACCAACAAATTATTTCCCCTGCAATGTCTCAAAAATAAAAAGAGAAGCCAATTCAGTAGCATGCCCCAGGACAAATAGCATGCACAAACAAACAGCATATGTAATTTCCTCTTCTTTAATTTGTTGGCGGAAGTGGTTTCCGTTTCTCTGATCTAGAAGGAGCATGGTTTGGTTGATCCGTGCATGGACAATGATCGTATGTTACTCATTCGCCACTTTCATGGTGGAGATATCGTCTTCTATATGGATCTCTTTTTGGTTCTACATCTTACTTATTTTGGGGGTTAAAACTCTATTGATATTACGTCGCTAGGAGTAAGACGGGAGACAACTTAGCTTTGGGATTGTTTGCATAAAGTTGCTTGCACGTGCAAACCTGTTTTCCCGTTTGTTGACAGCTGAAGCATTTACCGACACACCAAGCAAAGTCTCCGCTCTCTGGATCAAATCTTCGCTGCATGATCCTCCTGTTGTGGTGACGAATCTACCCCAGAACCTTGGCCCCGAGCTCCAAAGTCAGGATCTCTTGGGAATCTCACTCTCATCGACACGAGCGCATTCCCAACTTGGATAAAATCTCTCAAGCATTTGAATTCTTAAAAAGAAATAAAAGAAGAGCTTACAAGCAAGAGAATATGTGATGCAATGGTTAGATACGAGAAGAAACATAAAATCAACTTTGCTCAGGTATAAGGTGTAAACGTAAAATTTACAGCAAAAATATTTGCAGTTGAAATCCGTTACTAAATAAATGTGTACTAGAACTAACTAGGAGTAAGATGGGAGGTGATTGGGATTGTTGGCACAAAGTTGCTTGCAGATTGGAGCACAAGAAAATTCCCCGCTGTTTGGATCAAATCTTAATTGCAGGATCCTCCTATCAGGGTGACGAATCCATCCTGAAACCTTGCTACCGTGCTCCAAATTCAGAATCTCTTAGGAATCTCACTCTCATTGATTGAGCTCGTTCCCAACTAGAATAGAGTCTCTTAAGCATTTAATTTTCAAAAGAAATTAAGGAAGAGCTACCAAGCAAGAGAATATTTGGAATGACACTTAGAAACTAGAAGACTCATTAACTCAACTTTGCTCAAGTATTAAGTACAAATTAAATTTACTTGTAAATATTTTTTTTTCAGTTGACATGCAATACTATATAAGATGTATAATAGAATTAACATGAAGATTCTATTGTTGGAGGATGTATATTTTTGTTTACACACACACACACACATATATGATTATTATGTGCATGTCGATAGATATGTTTAAGAATAGATACACACACACATACACACACACACACAGAGACTCACATGTATGCATATATGTGATGTACTCTCCTATAGATACACACGGCACAACTTTAGTTTCATCTTTCCTCTCGCTCCCCAGCATAGCTCCCACTCCTGCCTTGTGTAACTAAGGATCAAATACTTTAATTATTCCTCATTTATTGTTTTACTACATGACCTGAACTAACATGGGCTTCATTGTTTTCTCGGTTTCTCTTTTGTCCCCCAACATAATGATGCTACCTCTTATAGTCTTATATACTGTTTTAGTTTCTTAAAGTCTTGTAAATTTTTCTTCACAGGAAACTTTTGGGGGCAAACTCTTAAAATTGAGAACTCTTGGAGAACCACTTGACAAAGTATAAGTTTTTTACAACCACCCCATTAAACATGATTGCACTGGTATATTACCGCGTAGGATAGAACTATTGAATTGCACTTGTTTTGTTCACTTATTCTGTGTCATTTATTCATAGTAAATTTGTTTATCCCATCCTAGTCGTGCTGATTCCTAGTTTGAACTACTAGGAATGAAATCTTCCTCTTGTAAATTGATTTTGTATGTTTTATGGATATTATTTGTTCTTCTGGCACAAGTTGTGGTTTTTTATTTTATTTTATTTCTTTCTCATTTTTGTCATCTTTTTGCTCCAACATAGTTTTGCTATGTGTCTAACTAGTGTCTTTGGTGGAAAAAATGCCGTTTGTTTCTGTTCCACTGAGGACTGTACTCTGCTAATGGAAGTTGTGTCAATCTGGCTTACGAACTTGCATGTAGGGTTCTGTTAAACTTTAGCTTCTTCTTAGGAGAAAGATATTGGACATTTGTGTGCTTGATATCAATGACTATTCTTTTTACTGGGGGACTGAGAATGGATAATTGCTCTAAGCTCTTTTATATCTCGCAGCTGTCAGGTGTTGCTCCACCCCCGTTATGCAAAAATGTGCAACCTAATGGCCCTAACCCAAATGCAGTTATTATGGATGGCTCACCAAGGTCAATTGTGAACTCTACAATTCAAGCCCCTCGAAGAAAGTTTGTGGATGAAGGAAAATTGAGAAAGGTTTTTCACTTTGTCTTCTATATCTGATGTGTTGTATTATTTCAGTTCATAATTTTTATTAGCTTGATTGTAGGAATTTGTCCATTTTGAAGAGTCCTTTCCTTTTTTGGGCCATGGTTTCAGTTGAATTTGAATTTTCCATAATCTTACATTAGGCCCCTATATGTCGCATATGTGCAAGAGATTTTGACCCGTAAGATTTTAGTAAAATTGCAAATTCAAAGGTACCCAGTCTGCTGCTCTGATTAGTCTTACTTGATCAAGGCAATCTGTGCAGATCAGCTAATACACAAAGATTTTCCCTATACCTTGTCAATCTCTCTAGGTAAAAGATTGTATCTGGTTTTTTCTTTTTTTGGGCAGCTTTGCATTTATAGTCCCTCCTTCCGGCCTTTCCCTACCATAGTACATAATTTGATTCACCCATGTATTACCTAGCTATGTGTTCTGATTAAGCATTCTTTTCTGCGTCTCTATCATTCATTATACCTAATTTTGTACTTTCCTGTGGTTGAACTTGAAGATATCTTCCAGCTTTTTCTATGTTTGTTCAGAAAACTTCAACCTGTGGTTTTTTGTAATGCGTGGTTACATTTTTTGTGCGGCTAGCTTATCCTACAATTTGGCTAGGCCAAGTTTTGGTTTTGGTTACCAAAGAAAATTTGTGGTCTTGTCCAATATTCTCCTTATATTAGCTAGTAATGAAGTTCCTTTTTGCATCGAGACGCTTTCTTTCAGATATCAGGGAGGTTATTTTCTGATTCTGGACCTCGACGAAGCACCCGGCTTGCTGCAGAAACATCAGTGAGCACGAATTCAAATGCCACTACAGTAACTGGAAATGGAACTAGCCACTCCTCTAAATATATTGGTGGTTCCAAGTTGAGCTCGGTGACATTTCGGTCAGTGACAGTTCGCAAGGGGCAGCCTTGGACCAGTGAAAGTTTTGATGAAGGTGATTAATTTATCTTATTTTTCATTGTCTTACTGATTCAGTTGTCGTTGCTGATACAACAGCTAAAACAGAACAGAATGAGCTTGCTTTATTACTGTGCCCTTCAGCTAAGTCTGGTTCCTTATTATTGGCGGTGCCCGTTAAAGCATATAATATATATATATATATGGGCGGTTCCGGGGAGCAAACAAGGAGGCAGCCCCTGCAATGTGCCACAGTAAAAAACTGTTAAGATGAAGCCCTTCCCGGCAACTTTTTTTGACGATTTCTTGTGGGGACCCTTAAAATCACGTTCTGATCACATTGAGCGGCTCGGATCATTGAAATTCAATCGAGATCTATGAGGTCTGCACTTAAGCTAAGTAGGGGATCCCTCATAAGAAGGGGACTCTATATATATATACGGGGCGGTTTAAGGGACACCCAAAAAAACACCTAAAAAAACACCCCAAATCTCAATCTCATAGTTCCGATATATTTTAAGCACATTTCCGAGTCTCTTAACTCTCTCTGAGATGTCCCGGCGGCATTATCGCTAGTAGAACCACTGTTTGTAGTTTATTATCTTTAGATTGGTTGCATGCATATCTGAATCGGGACTCCTGTCCTCTCATACTTCACCGGTATATTTATCTGAGGGCTTGCCTACTATTAGGTGAGCCATTACCCATTAGATTCAGTCTATGAAGCACAGATACGAATACGGATATGACGCAATATGGATACGGCGATATGGCAAAAGCTAAAAAAATAGGAGAAGGATATGTTGGGGATTGGTTTGTCAAATTATTAGTCTTGTTATCTCATACTAGGCTTAAAAATAAAGCTGAAAGAACATTCCGAAGTACCCAAAAATAAATAAATAAATAAAGCTGAAAGAAATAAAAGATAGTTGAATTGCTAGTATGTTACAGTGTAGTATATATGTTACGTACGTCAGTATGTATATAGAAGTGATTTACACTACATACAAATATAGTGTATATAGAGAGGATCAGTGAGCATAATAGCATATAGCCATATAGTGTTTGAGTGTGTTACAGTGTAACTATCTGTGTGTTTGAGAGAGAGAGATATATATGGCGATACAAATCTACCTCCAAGTATGTCTCAACTTTCAAGATCAGTTAATATTGATGCAATCCATTCATTTGATTGGCATGAGTTGAAACAACTCATTATTTCCTGATGGTTTCATTAATTCACTTCCCCACCCCCAGCCCCACCCCACCCCACCCCCTTAATAAAACAAACGAAGAAAAGCCATATTCGTCGGTGTTGTTTTCTCGGTTCAGCGATAAACAATGATACTTCTGCGCTTGACATCACACTTGACCCGTGAGGCAAATAGTATAAGAGCATTTATGAACCTGTTAATGTAGTTGGATTTCATTCTTGCTAATTCAAGTTCAGTGACCTGCTCAATTGAAGTTTAGAAACATATGTTTATGGTTTCTAGGAATACGTCACGAGGTTCGTGATGATTCTCGTTCCAATGCAGCCACCTCAAGTTCATCTCCGGCTGGTGATCTTAGTTCTCATGATCAAGAAGAAACAGCAATGCCAATGAGTGGGGTGGTTATGAGTAGCTCAAGAATAATAACTGGTACTTCTGAAATATTGGATCTCTTAAGGACTCTCGGGGAAGGCTATAGGCTATCCTGCATGTACAGGTGCCAGGTATTACAAAGCCATTGTCTAAGGAACAATGTCCTTATTCGTCTTGTTTCACTCTGCTGCTTTTAGTCGTCTAAGGCTTCTTTCTTGGTACAACAGGACGCGCTGGATGCATATCTGAAACTTCCGCATAAACATTATAATACTGGATGGGTACTTTCCCAGGTAATTTAGTGGGTTTACAAATTCTACCTTCGGTGGTCTTGCCGATTAGAACACATTAAAACAGAAAGGTATACCTGTTTCTGGAAAGTGGAAACTAAGGGGTGACATGACATTGACATATGAAGTTACTAAATTGTTGGTTCTGAAAAGTGCCTGACCCCTTCCTTTAATGGATTTGATACTTAGCCATTTATCAGCTAAAATTAATGACAACTACCTTTTGACCTGGAGATATCAGTCTCAATGCCTCAATTACGTTTTTTCTTACTTCTGCATTATACTTGGTTGCGAAATTCTCCTGTATGAGGAATGAGGCCTGTTTTTGAAGGTCCAACAAACCATATATCACGTTCTTTGTGCCTTATTTTTAGATAATGTTTTGACTGTTTTTTTGAACATGATTGTTTAGTTCTTGATTTTAATGCTTTTACCTATTTTTTATTTAACATCTCGTGAAGCATTTCTGCAACTGCAGGTGGGGAAATCGTATTTTGAATTGGTTGATTACCAAGAAGCTCATCGTGCCTTCAGTCTTGCACGTCTAGCATCTCCTTACAGTTTGGAAGGGATGGATATACATTCTACAGTTCTATATGTGAGTTTCTTATCTTTTGCGTGATTGGGTTTTGAGCTGCTTAGTCTTGTGAGATGCAACTTGTTCATTTTCTACCCAAATATCCACATTTTTTCCCCTCACTGTGTATGTTTAAAGATATTGTATTTATTATCTTTTGCAATCTTTCGAGCGGTTCTTTGTTAATCAATAAACGACTCTGCGTTAGTACTCTCTCAATTCACCCCACTATCAAAAACCTTCTATGCTAGTCCTTGGATATTTGAAGACATTCTGTTGGAAATTCAAGTACTTTGAGCAAAGAGATGTGCACGAAACCCACTCAACACGCCTCAAGCCCTCAACACCGCTGGTGCGAGGCAATTGTAACGTTGCTCAGGTGCTCAAGGTGTGCGAGGCACTGCCATTTTCAGTTGTGCCAAATTACGTAATTTTGCCATGGCTACCCTGTGATCTAGTGATGCCCATTGTGATGCTATGTATCCTATCAATGCCTCACAAAAGTAGAAAGCCTTTGCCTTAGCTGACAAGGCAACTGTAATGAAGTGTTGAGGTGCTCAAGGTGTGCGAGGCGCCCACCATTTGAAATTGTGCTAAATTACTTAATTTTGCCATAGCTAGCCTGTGATCTAGTGATACCCGTTGTCATGTTATTTATTCTATCAATGCCTCTAAAAAATATAGACAGCCTCTGCCTTAGGTGACGAATGGAGTATGGAAGCTTTTATATTTAAGGTCAAATTGTAATTTGCAGATTAAGTGTTTATTGTTAATGACCTAATTTTCTTCAGTCCTAATTTGATTTACTCAATTCGTGTAAGTGTCTTGTTGCTTAATTATTCAATTACTCAATTTGTGTAATATTTTAACTGCTTTAATATGTAAATTGCTTAATATATGTGAGAGTTTGGTCCTAGCTTGTGGAACAAGAAAGACATGGATAAACGAAAAGAGAACTATTTAATAACTAGAACATATGTGTCGCTTACGTGAAGCCCATGTCTCATGCTAAGCTATACGGAGAGTTTTGCGGCGCAATTTTCCTCTGGCCTAGATAACTATTGCTGTGTGAATGTGTCTTTGCATCAACTCATCCAATTCCTATCTCAAGGACACAGTGACACGCTATAAGAATCAGATTTTGAATATCTTTGTGATATTTTCCAGTGTAACATAATATAGTGTTTCATAGAGCATTTTCGTGGAAATTCTCTATAGTTTTATGCATAGCTCTATGGTGAACTCCAAATTACATAATATCCTTCTTATCAATTAAATTATGAAACACGTACAACATATACCGACCGTCAATGACTCAATCCAGCCGATATTTAAACTTGTAAACAGTCTTATGTTATATAGATTCTGTGTAGAAGTTGGCTCTCTCCTAGTTTTTTCTTCTTGAGGCTTACTTGTAAGCATAGCTGGGATGGTCAAAGTAACTCTTATACAATCCTAATGTGTTATTTACCTACGTACAAATTACACATTGTGTAGGCAGGAAAAGCTCTTCCACTATATAACTGAGTCCACCTCCCTTAGTCGTAACAGCTCTTGTTGAAATCTTGAGGGTCTAGCTGATGCAGCATTGTAGCAAAAGAACAACTAGATATCATTCTAGTAAATGAATGGATTAGATATCATTCTAATATAAGTGTTTTACTAGATCTCTTCCAGGCTTACGGGCTCTTGAATGCAAAGGAAAGATAGAGACACTTTGATTACAAGGAATATGAAGAGAACTCTGAAAAAGTTTATTGATTGAATTCCTCTTTCATATAGGGTTAAACCCTTATTTATAGATATTGATAAATCGTATTTTTGGTAGGAATCAAAACGATAATTTATTGTAATCAAGAAGTTATGGTTAAAGAAATAAAAGATAAAACAAATTTAACAGATTAAACTAGGTGCAAATCACTTACTGACTGAAAGGTAATAAAATCATGCCAAATCAAGCGGGCACTGGAGCTAAAAGTTCCCAAGGATCTAGGAAAACAAAATCAACTCAAATAAGTATACACCATATTTCTAAGCTTACAAAGACAATCCTAGTTAAAGTCTAATTCCCGAATAATAAGAATGAGAATATAAATCTTCCAAATCTTGTCCTACATCACTATCACAAAGCTGACTATCATTACTTTTCGGGATGGGGACGTGGGCGTTACAAGTGGTGTCAGCTGTATTAGCCACCTATTGATTCCCATGAGTGGTGCCAATGTACTGTATATAGCGAAGTGCTACACTGTGCACCACACAAGGATACGTGGCCATGTAAGGTAAGAATGTAACATCTTGTCTCTCATCGGCTGGGCTGGAAGATTCTATTTAGTTGACTTACTGTTATTTATGATTATCCTAATTGTTATGTAGGATTTATCTTGTTTGTTATTTAGTAGGCTATCTTTGTCCTTTCTTTATCTGTAAGAGTCTATTTAAAAATCTCACATTATGTTTGGTAGGATGAATGGAATGAATTCAGGTTTATTGAGTAATGGAATGGATCGCGTTTCGTCCCCTAGAGCTGGATTCCTAGGGTTTTTTTAAGGTTCATTTTTTTATTGCGTACATCGAAAAGTTCTTGGACTATAAGTGAGTTTACCTCCCTTACTAGTAAGGATGCCGAGGTGTTCTAAAGCCATGAGGGCCTAGCCCAAAGTGGAAAATATCATTAGGTTCAGGATGAAGATGTGACAGTATATGCTTCATTCGGACCCAGCAACCATGGAACCTTGTTACTCCACATAGGTTTTCTCTGAGACTCTTTTTGATCTTTCTTGCAGCATTTGAAGGAGGATATGAAGTTAAGTTACCTGGCTCAGGAGCTGATATCAACTGACCGCTTAGCTCCTCAATCTTGGTAACTGCAATCGAACATTTTGTATACAAAGCGGTGTGCAGCTTCAGTTTTCTTGCAATTAATTTTTTCCACTTGCTTTTTTGTTCTTACCTTCAGTGCAGTGTTAGACAGAATTCTATCTGTTGCATTATTAAGTATGTACTTTTTGTCTTGCGAGTTTATACTGTGGGGTTGTATCTTCGCTCTTGCCGCTTGTCAGCTGCTTACCCTCATGCCCTCGTTGTAAATAGCTGAAAATGTCTTTGGCAATGTCTCAGCATTTTTATTAGTGAGCTCTAGAAGCATTAAAGTTTTGGTTATAGTTAGCTATAGGTTACTGTTTTCTATAGTTGGCAATTAGTTTAGCAGGGTATTTGTGGAGGGCTCGCAAGTTATTGTACTTGCATTGGCATGATGCTACATAAGCAATTAAGCGACCTTTCTAGTTGTCCTTAGTTTCAATAGTGAGGTGGTTTGGAGCAGATTTTGAGGTTTTAGAGCTTTGAAAACCTTTCAATGTGTTTGTTGGAGGCGCATGAAAGTGTGCTTTTGTTCTCTTTCTTCGGCGTCCTTATACTTTCTGTTGACTTGATATTGCAGGTGTGCTATGGGAAATTGCTATAGTTTGCAGAAAGACCATGAAACTGCTCTTAAAAATTTCCAACGCGCTGTGCGACTGAATTCGAGATTTGCTTATGCGCACACCCTTTGTGGACACGAGTAGGACATGCATCTTTTTTCTGAAAAGACATAAGGGATAATAAGATACAGAAGATGTTTTGTTTTTTCGAAGTTTCCTTCTGATTGAGTATTGGTGATATATTCTGTTCACAGATATGTTGCGCTAGAGGATTTTGAGAATGGAATTAAGAGCTACCACAGTGCCCTTCGAATTGATGGGAGACATTATAATGCATGGTATGGACTCGGAATGATCTACCTTCGCCAAGAGAAATTTGAGTTCTCGGAGCATCACTTCCGCATGGCTTTCCAAATTAATCCTCGTTCTTCCGTTATAATGTCTTATCTTGGAACAGCTTTCCATGCCTTAAAGGTTTGTGCATTCCTACTTGATTGTGGTTCTCCAGTTCCAAAAAGGAAGTTTTATCTCCTGCAGCTGTCTGAATTTGGTTTTCTATACATCTGGCAGAAAAATGATGAAGCTTTTGAGATGATGGAGAAGGCTATTTTGGCAGATAAGAAGAATCCTCTGCCCATGTATCAGAAGGCTAATATACTTGTGAGCATAGAAAAATTTGATGAAGCTTTGAAAGTCCTAGAGGAGCTTAAAGAGTATGCTCCTCAAGAAAGCAGTGTGTATGCCCTGATGGGTAAGATTTATAAAAGGAGTAACATGTATGACAAGGCAATGCTTCACTTTGGATTAGCTCTGGATTTGAAACCACCTGCGACAGATGTTGCTACCATCAAGGTGACTTGCATGCATTATTCATTATATGATTTGGGAACTGGTACTAGTTTTTAAAACAGACCTGGATTTTTTTAGAGGTCTGCGTATATTTACATATTTTCCATCTGTTGTGAGCATATGTTTCCATAATACATGGGCATAAGGAAATTTGGTCACTGAGTCAGTGTTAGCTTTCATTCCCCATCATAGTTGTCAAAATCATATGGTTCACATGTCGGTTCGTAATTCTCAGAATCAGTACAAACCTGTAAGGTGAATCTGGTTTTTTTTTCGGGATTGAAACAGCAATGGTTATAGGATTCACAATTGAATTCACATTTATGTGATTCTTAAACTAATGGATCTGACAAAATCTAAATGTGTTGTGCCCGTGCCTGTGCCAGCCCGGCCCTTCTTATACCTCTAAGCTATCAAGCACCGACACCTCTAGAGGTCGAAGTATCGCAATGTCGGGACACGGGAACACGGCGGGGACACGTATGGGACACACCACGTGGCGTGTCCCATAATTTAATTTAATTTTTTTACAGGGACGCGGCTGGGGACGCGGGAGGGACACTGATGGGGACACGGCAGGGGCCAAATTGAAAATTTTTTTTAAAATTTTGGGGGCCAAACTGTAATTTAAAAAAAAAATTAGGGTCAAACCTTAATTTTTTTTTAAAATTTTGGGGCAAAATTGTAAATTTTTTTAAATTTCTGGGTTTCAAACTAAAATTATCTATTTATTTATAAATAAATATACACGTGGCGTGTCCCCTGCCGTGTCCATGTCCCCATTTATTTATTTAGAATTCCCATGTCCCTGTGTCGGTGTCGATATCCATGTCCGTGCATCATAGCCTTTAAGCTTAGTTACACGAAGCGGGACGGGAGCGGGGGCGGGAGAGCGGATGACCATGGAAGTGTGGGAGCGCCATTGGGAGCGGTTAGGAAAAATTATTAAAATTATAAATATATTTTGGAATTTTATATTGTTAAATGTCAATATAAAAATATTATTCTACCACTTAATATTACTATTAAAATTATAAGTTTCTAGTTATATTTCAACATTTTTATTGTAGCACATGATTACACAATAGAGCTCTTGTGCATATTAAGTAGGCGTAAAAGTTAAAGGCATTAGTATGACTCTAGAAGGTTAATATCAGATGTGCACACCAACAAGAACAAAACAACACAACTTTAAAGGTACCAATTGCAGCTTGAATCGTAAGTCTCTCAACCGTTTTTTGGGTGGAAGTTCCCGTATAGGTAAGGAACGAGTTCTCGTTGTCATTGGGACAAGTTTCTTGGAGTTTCCTTCGAACCTTCGACGGGAACGCGGAAACGCGTTTCCGTCGATGAAACGTGGGCATAGTTGAAGGTTCCTGCAACTAAGCCTCTAAGCTATGTAGATCGGACACAAACACGGGAATTCTAAAAGAATAGGGACACGGACACTGCACGGAACATGGCAACACACACACACATATGTATATATTTTATTCTTTTCCATGGTTAAATTGCAAAATGTAAACAATTATGAACATTCACCACAAATACTAACCATAGGTATTTATAATTATAACATAATGGATGAGTACCAACACTATTAAGACGAAACAAAATAAAACAAAACATCCATAGATTCAATACAACCCAATTGAAAAGAGAACATCCGTAGTTTCATAGTAATAAGCAAAAGAAATAAACTATGTATGTCTCCAAATTTCAACTAGACCCAACTTCCATCACTTTGTCATCGTTGGTCACCATCCCCATCGCCTGTAAGGACTACAACCTCCATGTCAGTGGGTTCATATCATATATGTAGGCATATATTGCTATATATACTGTCATAAATTTAAGATGTGTACTGTTATATACGTATATATATACAGAGATACATACAATGTTATATATGTAAATACTAAGATATACCTATATATACAGCTATCTCTGTTATAAAACAGAAGGGTGTGAGGACAAGTTGTTGGAACGGCTTAGATTCATTTGATCCAAAGGCTGTAGTGCATCCTCCCACTTCCCGGTTAAGTGCCCATGGTTTTCAACTAAATCACACAACTGCCATCCCCTTCCAACCGGGATGCATAGCGCCGTAGGCACGGGCTAGCACTAGTACTGTGAGGACAAGTTGTTGGAACGGCTTAGATTCATTTGATCCAAAGGCTGTAGTGCATCCTCCCACTTCCCGGTTAAGTGCCCATGGTTTTCAACTAAATCACACAACTGCCATCCCCTTCCAACCGGGATGCATAGCGCCGTAGGCACGGGCTAGCACTAGTACTTATATATGTACCAGCACATGTATATGTTCAGTGAGAGCTGATTCAATTGACTGATTCTCGGTCTAGGGTTTCACGAATGCCTTTTCCCCCTCTTTTGGCTTCCATAGCTGTGTTAGGATAGGTTATGTTGGCTTAATTGCACTACAACCCAACCCAAACATTTGCAGTGATACCATGTTTACCCCAGAAAAATTAGAAGATATTACAAATCTACCCCCGTACGTTTACCCATGTGTCCATGCTGTGTCCCCCGCATGCCTCCCTCAAAAAAACAATTAAATGTATGGGGCACGCCACGTGGCGTGTCATATATGTTTTCCATTCCTGTGTCCCGACACAAGTACGGTGACCTATTTGGATTGCCGGTGATTCATTGCCTCGAAGCATAATCAAGTATGTTATGTAGGATCATAGGACGCGGTGGGCTTGGAGCTTCAAACTTGCATGTTTCTCCCATAGAAGCAGCTAGTAACCTAATGGCTATTAGACTTCATTATATTCACTACAGACAAAATTTTAATCTTGTTTTGTCCTAATTTTTTCCGGTTCTTTAATATATCTCTTATAACTATTTGGATAGTAGTATCTTGTGACCTATTCTATTTTCACAGCTATGACCTGCGACTCACAATTTGGCTCAATTCACGATTCAGGCAAACAATGTTTTGATTTGTGATTTGACAACTATGTTCCCTAGTTAGTTGCCGAATAATGACGACTTGTTATAATTAAAAAAAAAGAAACTAAATTCACTTCCCTAGTTTCCTACCATTTTCCTTATCGTTGATAAATCATCCACAAGTCTACATCTAAACCCAACCTTAAGCAAATAAGTAAATCAGTCAATGACATTTTACGGAACTGCCTAAATCCATCTCTTTCTCCTCTGTTATTGGGGAGGAGTGGCCTATAGGATTATGGGGTCAGTTCACACTGTCAAACTGAAAGTAACTACAAAATCCTTAAATATACAGAATCTGAGTGGGATTTCTCTTGTGATCCTACTGGAAGAAAATAGGATCCTAGGTTCCAGTCTTTCTTGGAGTTGGCAGAGAGGAGGTGGGTCTTAATTTTTCACTTTTCATAGTGGTTCGTTGGTTTTCATTTAATTCTTTTGTTTTGTGCTGATAAATCTATTGGATGCTGGTGCATTGCCGTTTCACTTTGGTCATTGGTTACTCTTTTAAGCTTGCACTGTAAATTGTCTTATGAAGTAAACTCTTCTACTTCTGTTTTATGTTGACCTGCAGGCTGCAATTGAGAAGTTGCATGTACCAGATGAATTAGAAGATACACTCTAAATCTGTTTAATGGTTATTAGCATACAGAAACAGAGAGATAGTTGTAAATTATCCAGCTTCAAGTGCTCGGTCAGGCTTGTACCATAGACTTTTGCGGAGTGGAAATGACCTGATCCTTGGGGATTAATTCATTCTTATGGGAATTTTCTGTGGAGTCGGCGGATGTAAGTTTTGTCAGCATTTCACACACTAATGGCAGAGGATCCAAACAACCATGCAAGTAAAGTTGCACGATTGTTCCAGTGGCTCCTAATACCATAGATTCTGACTTGTCTTAGGGGTTCTGAACCTGATTTTAGTTCATTTAATTTTGAAAATAGTTGCAGTGTTCACCGGCCTACAGATTGCCCTACCCCATGGTTTTGGTTCTTCTTTCTCTTAATTTTTCCTGTATAAATGTGCTGGGTAGTCTGTGTACAAATAGGCCAGGATCCTCAAGCTCTATAAATGCCCAGTCACTTTGTTCTGATACAGTCCCAACCGCAAAATTGCGTCGCTAATGTAAAAGTGGGATTGCTTTGAGATAGTAGGACGTTATTTATTGGGACTCGGTCCTGTGTTGTTTGTTTCATTGTTTGAGATCAAGAGTAAGCCTGGTAGATGAGATGTTTCTCTTATTGGGTGCGATGCCCCAACTTGAGGGCTTGAGCCGCTGTGCTGCAAGAATAGACTATCCTGAACAACATTATATTTTGGGGTAATGGTTTGGAATAGATGAATTGGTGCTGGAATGTTTTGACAATTGTTTGTTGGAGTTGCTATTTCCTCACTAGTTATTGCCGAAACACAACTGTGAAGAACAGGAAAAATGATGCCCAATACACCCCCTCCCTACCCCCACCCAACCAGCGCCGCTGTCACTTTTGTCATTACCACCACCTCAATTCCTCCGTTTGGGTTGCCTCTTCTCTACCTTTGAAGGCAACCAATGGGCCCCTACCCTCCGGGACCTCCCGCAACTACCTTCCCCGGCACCCCCAGTCCATTGTTATTCCTCCACAATTACCTCCTCATCATCCACTACCTCGCCATTCCTCCACATCTCCATCGTTCCCGAGGTGGGTTCGCAGCCATCTACAAAGCCACTGGATCGTGTAATAACGTATGACTTTAGCAGGAAAACTAATTGCCCCATTACAGTTTTCTGTGGTTTATGTTTGGACAAAGTTTAGGCGTTCATATTGGCATGTTGAAGTAAACTAGATATTAAAATTATCTTTCAATGTCTATTAAAAGTTGAGGGAAAAACCAAAAAATCGTAACAAAAAGTTGATTTCCAGCTTATGCAACAAATGCTATTTCAATGTTTTACGTAAATCATTGTGGGAATGATTGCAATTGTTACTCTTGCGATAGTAACATTTTATTTTATTTTTTCCCAGCTAAGCCTAGATCCCACAACGGTAGAGTTCCATAGGCGGAGTGTGGGTGGGCTGTTATAATCACCTTCACCTTTTTTAGAGACACTCGTGTTCAAGTGCATAGTTTATTTGAAAATATTAATGACACATTGTATGGGCATCCCCAAAGCTGTAAAATATTTTCTGAAACCTATCAAATCGGAAAAGTCTCTCTATATTGAGTTGCAATTCCTATTTGTCCCCCGATCTGTTTAACTTACTTGAAATTCTCCTTGGCTGAGACTCTTACGTATTCTTATAGCAATTTGATGAATTGCTGTGCCATCAGGGTGACTAGCTGTGAACCCGACTCCACTCCAAACGTGATTCTTCTGCCAAGCTCCGTCCACAATTGAAATGACCATGTTGAGTTGCGGAATGGAGTGATGGGGATAAGGTTAATTTGAGAACGAAGGATGGCGAACTACTACGAAGACCTAGACTATCAACTATGATTATTCGCATCAAAATTATGATAAATAGTCCATTTGGAGGCCTTATTAGACCAGATAGCAGGAGTCTTCAGCTATTGCAAGTGGTGTCACGGTTGAAGGACTCATTTGAGAAAATAACCTTTTTCCGATTTTTCAAAATTGTCCAGAGGGGAGAGAAGTCGTCGAAATATCTACCCTTCCATTCCTCCATAAGCTAGTCGTTGAAAGAGAAATTCTCATCGTCCATTGCCACATTCGGAAAACCACTGCTTAAACCAAACTTGTCAAGAACCAGAACACTTGCAGAACATATGACCCACCACCTCGTCCTAGCAACGTGGACAAACGGGGGAGATGCTCCGAATTCTCATAGCTAGAGATTCTCTTAACAGATAGCGGTTTCTAGATGGGAATTTTTACCCTCTCTGGTAGGTAAAGGGTGCAAATAAGATTCCAAGCGTTGCGACCCTCATGTCTCCATGGATTTGCTTAAGGTTGACTTCCAATCCTTTAAGCATCATATAGTGATTTAGACCCTGATTTTGTGAAATACTTCCGCGAAGATGTGAAGGGCCGAATCTTTGATCAGCGATGGGAGTGCAGGGTAGCAGAATTGCAAGGATTTTGGAGGCAATGAAGGCAGGGAATAAGTGAAATTGGCCAAAGTTTGTTAATTTCGAGCAGGAGATTGGAGACAGTTAGAGAGAGTAAGGACTGGCAAAAGGATTAAAGTGGCTCAAAGGGCAGCTCAAACCAAGAATCTGCTTACCATGAATTAAATTCATTTGTTCCCCATCCCCTACAGTCCCGGAAATAAACTTTTGTAATTAAAAAGTTCTCCACTCCCAGGAAGAACCGATGTTTGGCTTCTTGTGAACAATATCAATTTTGGAGCTAGCAATATTTTCGATGAAGCACTTTGAGTTAGCGACAAGACTTCTCTACCATTGTTTAGCAAGCAGAGCCTAGTTTAAGAAGGCGAAAGTGTGGTATCACACCATCCTTAGATTTGTAATTTGAAATTTCAAATTTTATACGAAGATAGCCAATGAATGAGCTTCCAATCCCTAATTTTCGACCAAAAAGCCACTGATAAAGTATTTAGCTTGTCACAAAGGTATTTGAGGAGTTCGATGTAAGAATAATTTATATTTGGCCCACATGATGAATGGCCATGTGCATGCTTTTATGACCAATAGATGATTGGTGTGTGTGATTGACATACACTTATTTTGGCCGAAGGATTATTAAGAGCAGTGGCGGATCTAGAAATCTCATGTAGATGGGTCACTTTTGAAGCACAACCTTAGTAAAAATACTTAAACAAATGATAGTGAATAAAATTAATGGAATATTAGTGTTTCTGTTGGGGAAAGTCTACAATACACACCCCTTAAAAGGGTGTACCATATGCACCTATTTTATGATTCATTCATAACATTTTAGTGTGTTTCGTAACTTTTGTTCTAGAATTCATAACTTTTTAGTAGTACGATTCGTAACATTTTCATTATGATTCATAACAAATTGATGTATCTCGTAACCTTTATACGATTCGTAACTTTTTAACAATACGATTCGTAACATTTTCTCTATAATTCATAACATTTTGGGAGTGCATATGATACACACCCAAATAAGGGGTGTGTATTGTAGTCTTTCCCCTGTTGTGTTTAAATTGTTGTGTGTAGCATTGTTGAATTGCTAATAGGGGAGTTCAGTACTCAAATATCAGTGGAGTCCAACTGCCCCTTGGATTTAATAAGAGTCAATTTGGTTGCTTGGGATAATGTTGAAGCTTGCCAACCTCAAGAGATTCCGAGACCTTATTTAGAATATATTTGAAGCACTCCTACTTGTTAGAAGCAATCCCTACGTGCAGACCAAGATAAGAATCCCCTCCATTCCAATGGGAACAAGAAATAAGTTTTGGAAAAAGACGAGAAAACGAGGGGGGTGAAGGAAATGTAAAATTTATTAGAGTTAATGAATTGACTGGAGAAAGCGCTGAAAGTGCCAAGGGTGGATTGGAGGAGATCACAACTACTGCTCAACGTAGGCTCGGTGAAAATACGAAAAATTATCGGCAAAGAAACGATGGGAAATTGAGCGACCATTTCTGAAAACCTTAGGCTATGTTTGGTAACACTACCACTTTTCTGTTTCCTGTTTTCTATTTGCTGAAATCAGTTTTTACTTTTCCTAAAAAAAAGTGAAAACAGAAAACATGTTTGTGTTAACCTGTTTTTTAAAAAAATATCAATTTCTGAAACTAGTTTTTACTTTTTCTAAAATGGTCTTTCTTGCAATTTCTCCACTAGTTCTCAAACTATACAGGAGAGAGAGAGAGAGAGAATCATCCAAGCCTTTGCAATCATGTTAGAAACAAATTCCATACTTGATATTCTGAAAGAAAGGGCCGGGTGGATAGACCAGGCATAGCTGGCTTAGAGAGGAAGCCGAAGAAGTCGTTGCTTTTGGCCCCCGATTTTTTAGCCCGAAGAGGGCTCCAAAAAATACAGTTTTTTAGTTTTAAATAATAAGAAGTTTCAATTGCCTTGCTTTGAGTAACATCTTTTTGGTCATGTGGCAGCTTAGGTTCTTTGAATGCTTTAAAAATTAGGTTCGAATCTCCACCCCTTAGTTTTCCTCAACATTTCGCAAAATTTTGTTCAAAGATGAGGAGATAAATGGCCCCCTATTGCAACTTTCGCTTCAGGCCCAAGTATCTTTGAGTCGGCACTAAATCCAAGTGATTGTGTTCTTCTTTCCTAGGCTGAAGTTATAGTATCAACTTTCATAAAATAATGGCTTCATAAGCCCAACGTATCCCTTCCGGCCTCCTCTCATCTCTAAGTTAAGAGAGTATATATATATATAGATGAAATACATGTGAAATTTTCTAATTCCAAAGTCGGTCCTTTATTGACTATGAGGTTTTTCTCCTTCGATAAGTATCTTTTATTGACTATAAGAGGGAGGGAGGGAGGGAGGGAGCAAGAGAGAGAATATCTTCAATGGCCTGGTTTGAGAGAGAGATGAAGAGGAAATGAAAAAAGACCTCCAAGGAATTGTAGCGGAGTAGCCTGTTTTTTGTTTATGAAAATAGTGAAAGTTGAGTTTTGTTACTTCCTCAAATTATGAAAATAGTGAAAGTGATTTCCAGAATTTGAAAGTGGAAGTAGTGTAACAAACAAACTTTCAAAGTTAACTTTTGAAAATTCTGAAAATGAAAACAGAAAACAGAAAATAGAATGGCTACCATACATGACCTTAATGTTCTTACAATATGGGAAGCATCAAAGTGATTTAGGGAGCACCGGAGCAGCTCGCCCATCAAATTTGGAAGCTTGAACACTCTCTTTTACAGAGGTTGGTCGTTCGGTGGAGAAGAGTTGGGTAACACTTCTTTTTATGGAAGTGTTTGGTCGAGTTAAGGCATTGTAGGGATTTAGAAAAGGGAGGTCAGTAAAAAGAACTTTACTGTCATCAGGGAGATATTACCACAAGTACAATCACTAAGAGAGTACAATCACAAAGAAGAGAGAGAATCAAAAGATATGAGAATATTATTATACACAAGTTTAAGTACATTGTAGGTAGCCTCTTCCTTTTATTGAGAAAGGAAAAGCGTAGCTTAGAATCTAGGAAGGTTTCTAGAACGCATCTAACTTACATTATTACACATGAACATATTCATATGGATTCCTTGGAAAAGTTCCTCACATGTACTATTACATTATTACAACGGACAAACAACTTTACCACTCCCCGCAGAAAAGAAATGATTGAAAGTAAAGTAACAATTATTCTTGCCACTTTACTTTATCTTTAACTTCACACTTATTGCACACAATACTTTAGACTTGAAAAGTAACAGTTAGCACATGATGATGAAGATTGTCTCCAAAAAAACGACGAATACATATGGAAAAAGCTGGTCACCTTGTCTCAAACCCCTATGGGGTAGGAATATTGTTGATGGAGTACCATTAATGTGGATATAGAAGGAAATAGTACGATAAAAATGATGGATGAGAAGAACCCACTTTTCTAAGAAGCTCATTTTTTTTTAGGGTAGTGCCCCAAAACTCCCAATTACTCAATTAAAGGCTTTGCTTTTAGGCCGCAAGAAAGTTCTTACCTTTTTTATGGCATTGGATATGACTAGAAAGTTCATTAGCTAGCGAAGAATTAACCGAGATAATTCAACCCTTAATGTAGCCATTTTGAGAGAAAGAGGGATATGAAAGAAGAATATGGTTGATGCAATAGCCAGAGTTCTAGAAATGACATTGTAAAGATAATTTGGTGATTGAATGGCCACTAAGAGCAGTGGAATAACTAAAACTATAAGGTTGCTAAAATTAGCAATGTTACCTCAAAAAAGTGCTTACAGTGGCATAACCAAACTTAACAACCTCTCAGTAACTCATCAAATTTTGGCTCTTGGATAAACAAAATTAGCAACCTTTTGCCAATAACCAAAACCTTCTCTCTCTCTCTCTCAACAATATTTCTAAGAAAAACATTTTTAAAAGAAGTTTTTTTTTTTTTTTTTGCAAAAACAGTTCAACTGTTTTTTTTTAAAACTGTCTTCTTCTTCTTTTTTTTTCTTTCAAAAACTGTTATTTAAAAAAATTTGTATTTTTTTTTCAAAAACTGTTCTTTTAAAACTTTTCGGAAAAGTGTTTATTCAAAATAAAAGTTTTCAAAAAATTATTTTCTATTTCTAATAACCTGTTTTTATTAGTTTGAAAAATATTTTTAAAAAATTATTTTATATGGTGACAATTTTTAGATTTTTACAAGTTGAAAATGTTATGTAGCAAGTTTTGATTATTCAATGTTGATAATGTCACCATGGACATCTACATTGCTAACCTTAGCAACCCTTGAAATGGATAATCAAAAGTTAAACACAATTGATTAGTCCACTGTGGATGCTCTAATATCGGTTTGGTAGATACAACCGGAAAGCCATCAGCACTTCGAGCTTCATTAGATCCAATTTGAAAATGCATTCAGGTAGCACACAGGTGCTCTAACCGGCCAATGTAGATGATCATTAAGCGTTGTATAGAAGATTTTATTTTTTTGGGTAAAGAACGATTTTATTACCCAAAAAAATCGCATGGAATGCAAGAAAACAAAGGGCATACCCCAGAGAAGCAAAACTAGAACAACCAGAAAACAAACTACACAAAATACATCGGAACCTAACTACCAACTAGTTACAAAATTTTCTCTGAAATATTCCAAGCTCTACGAAGAGCTAGATTTCCAGAACTTCTACCAGAATTCCTCCAAGAAGATACCTTGTCTCTTACATACTTGACAATCATATCAAAGATGGTATCCGAAGCGTACTGCTTGTTGCCAAAAACAGAGTCATTTCGAGCTTTCCAAAGGTACTATACCGTTCCAATTATAGCTAACTTGTATAGAGCAGAGGAGAACCCTCTCCTCTTTTGATACTGATCGAATAACCCAGCTTATCTCCTGCCCCCACTCCTAAGGCCTCCTAGAAATGCCAAACATATTAAGTATTCTACCCCATATGCAGGTTGAGAAAGAGCAATCAAAAAAGAGGTGCAAATGGGACTCATGCATAGAGTGACATAAAACACATAATAGATCCACCTGCATCTCCCAAAAGAGAAGCCTATCCTTCCTAGAGAGATGTCCCCAGCAAACATGCCACATAATAAAAGCCCATCTAAAGATACCTTTTGCTTGAACCAGACAATAAGAGCCCAAGGAACTTTAGGAAGAGGAGTCCTAAGAGCATCCAAGCAGTTTTACAGAGAACTTGCCATTGGAGGCAGGAATCCACATCACATGATCATCATTGTTCGGGTTAGGTTTGAAACTTGAAAGAGATTTGTAACGACCCTGATTTTTTGGTAAATAAAAATTTCGTTAAAAATTTGAATTTTATTTTAAATTACTTGGATTGCTTTTAAAATTTCCTTCTAATTTCTAATAATCCGTCATAATTAGATTTGAGACTTTCAAAATTATATCTTTTAAACACCGGACGATCTAGTTCTTTTCCAAGGACAAGTATGCTTGTAAAAGCACTTGTATATTTTCCTAGTATTTGAAATAAGGTCTTAAAATTATATTTCTTGGCTAGAAATCCTACTTGGCAAGTAGAATTAGCTTCCAACCATTTAGTTAGATTAACCAAACTACCGATTCACCTAGTTACATTTCCCTAACCTTAGATGGACCTTTTAGACCATCTTTGAGCCTTATGAACCCCTTACTAACCTATTGAACCATTAGACCATTGGTAGTAATCATTTTACTCCTTGATTAGTCATTTACAAGACCATACTTCTTTCTACCTCTTTACCCATTGGTTAACAAATGTTAGGGAAAATTTTACCCCTTGGGTAATAAAAATTAGTCATGGCCTAATCCCATCATTTTACTTCCAAGAGAAGTAAACCTAGCCTTACCATGCATGCAAGCCTAAAGAATAATAGCCCTAAACCTATTTACCTTCCAAAGTTATTTTCCTAGATTCTTAAGTACATAGATAACCATATCTATAGGTATATATATCTCATAGCCTATCACAAACAAGTCTATATTATTAGGTGTGCACTTTCTAGGAAAAATGTTACCCATGGGTCAATGTTCTTGTCATTGAAAGCCTTAACCCCTCTTCATTACTCTTTCCTTAGCCTTAATAAGTCTACTTAGTACTTTAGTGTACTTAGGCATATATGATAAAAGAGAGAGAGAGAGAGAGAGAGAGAGAGAGAACCATGAGGAGAGAGGGAGATGGAGGCCGAAAGAGAGAGGGGGAGAGTGAGAGTGTGTGCTTGAGTTTTTGGCCACTCAAACAAGTCACACCCTTTACTTTTGCTTTAACCAACTTCACACTCAACCTAAGCACAAGTTGACAACCCATTTCTAGTCTTATTCTAGCACACAATCGTAGTCTTTAATCATCCTAGAAATTGACTACAAACTAGACCTAGGATGGACTAAACATGGGGAGACTACTCTTAAGCCTAGCTATCATTTCTCTTTGCTTGCAAGACTTACCAATCTAGGTTATAATCACCTAGAATAGTCTTAAAAGCCTTAGCAAATCTCCATAATTACCTAGGTTATGGCCTAAAATGGGAGTGACATTGCTTGGCATGCTTTCAAGCATGAAATGACAAGACCATGGAGCAAAAGATGAGAGAAAAAGAGAGAGGGGGAGGCCGGCCAAATGGGAGAGAAAGAGAGTGAAGTGTGTGCTTGTGTTGGGTCACTCAAGCAAGCAACCTAATAGCCTTAAGCCTAAACCCCATTTGCCAACCCATTTTCTAGCCAACTTTAAACATAACCTAGCCAATGATTTTGATCTTTCTTACAAGCAAGCTCTTTCCAAGCCATGCCTTTCAAAATTACCCCTTGGTCAATAATTGTTAGGGAAAAATTTATCCCTTAGATAATAAGCCAAGTTTTGCTATAAATAGCACCCCACCCTTGCCATTCAACTCACACCTTCACCCATTCAACTTCTCTGTCTAAGAAAGTCTAGTATTCTTCCTTTGTTCTTGTTTAGTTCTTAAAGTTCTTGAGTTGTCTTGAAGTTCTTCAAGAAACTCATCCTAAGCCGCCACTAAACCGCCACTCAACCACCCTTCGATCCATAAAAAGTTAGAAAGTTAGTCAAGAACTAGTTTCGAGAGAAACCTTTCTCTTTCGAAGCTACCGGAAGCTCACAGTAGGAAGTTACTCCGTCCGACGTACTTACTTTTTTTTCGTAGCCGCTCTACCGCCAAGAAGAACGGTAGATTTTCCCTAACTACTTTCCCTAAGTATAAATAGAAATAAGTATATTGAATGGTGCTTGTTTATTGAAATGCATGAGGACTTGAAAAGTTTTTTACTAAAAGAAATGAAAAGGAAGGGGAGTATGTTGAAGATATTGACTTTATTCCAAATAAACGTATGTTGTTTTGAACTTTCCTAAAAGAAAGAAAGAACGGATTTTGAAAGATAAGAATTTATCGCTTGATTGGAAGTATTCGTATTTTGATCTTGAGATGGTTATGAGCATGTATATGGGATTATTAGATTTAATTGCCTTGATGTGTGATAAAGCATAAGTGGTTCTCCACTCCAAAGGCGTCCGAACATGTGGCGTTATGCTTTGAGTTGCGATTTGAGCATGAATAAGTAGTATAGAGTTGGATGATCTTGCTAGTTTAATTTCAAGATTTCAATGATTTATGTTTACTTATGTGAAAAGTCCTACAGCGGAGTCTAAGCATGAAAACGAGACACGGAAATCGAGAAGGTTAGAAACATGACACCTATGGTGTGTTAATGACAAGGTGTGTTTTGGAAAAGGAGAAAAAGTTTTGAAATCCCAATGTGGCCGGACTTGCCCATTGTGGGGTGTGTGTGTGTTCCCATGGGAACCCGGTGCGGCGGAACCATGGTGAGGATACTCGGGAACCCGGAGCGTCGGAACTGAGGTATGACTTGGTTATCCATGTAGAGGAGCCAATGCAAAGTTTTGTGTGCCAATGGGAACCCGGAGCGGCGGAACCATTGTGCGGATACTCGGGAACCCGGAGCGGCGGAACCGAGGTTGGGTGTGTTAAATGTGATTTTCGAAATGTTGATTTAGAAATGAAAAGTGAAATGGTGACACGGTCTACGAAATGCTGCGTAGGAGAAACTCTGATGTCACGGACACCAACGATAGTTAATAATGAATGTGGATGTGTCATTGTTAACTAATTTATTAGATAAGCATGCACTGTGCAAATAACGTTATCTGTATGATTCATTGTTTGTAAGTTATGGGTTAGTGGGTATGGGATTATTTCTATTGAGCTTTATAGCTCACGGTGTTACCTTTGGTGACCCTGACATATTATGCTGGTGGCGACGCTGGTATAATGTGTCAGACCTTGTAGATGAACAGGGAGAACTCTACACCTTGAAGACTTTCGGAGCCGAAGAGCTAGCTAGAATGGAGGAGCAGGCGGAGCAGTAGATAGGAACCCTAATTCCCCTCCTTTCGATGAATAAAAGTACTCTTGTGAGAATTACGATGTAATAATGAGCCAGACTCTATTTAGATTTTCAATAAAATTGTCATTTTAACGTACCCGGAAATTTGGGGCGTTACAAGATTCCTCATAATTTTCATAACTGCTCGGTTCCTTTGTCTAGGCCAGTGCCAATTCCCATTTTGAATAATAGATGAGACCTTGGCCAAAAGAGAGCTGCCCACATCGTTAACTATACCTTCACCAAACACTTCGTATAAAGGGCCTACATCATGCCAATAGTCCAGCCAAAGAAAAGCAGAGTTCCCATTACCAATCACATACTTGATAAGGGGCTGCACAACCTCTCTAAGTTTGAATAGCTTCCTGATCCAAGAAGAGTCCTGGGGTATGCACATCTGCCAAAGACACTTCTGTTTTATAATGTAAGAGTGAGCCCATCGAACCCACAAAGAATCATATTTCTTGCTCAAGGCCCACAGGTGCCTAATCATCGTTGCTTTATTCCAGGTTTTAAGAGGCTTAAACCCAAGCCTCCATCCTTAGGATTGGACACCCAATCCCATTGAATTTTAGCTCCGGTTTGGCTAAGCTGAACTCCTGTCCACAGAAAAGCCCTGAGCAAGCCCTCCAAACATAGCTTTAATTGTGTGTTAAGTTTGTTACATAACTTTAATTGTTTTTCTAGTATTACGGATGAAATTTTTAATCGATCTCCATTTTATCAATAAAATTGCTGGTTCCTATTAAAAAAAATATATTATGGAAACCACTCCAAACATAGAAAGCCATCTTTTTTTGGGTCTGGAATAAACACCCAAAGGGCTACAACCCCCTAAGGGGCATCCCGAGCAAGAAAACTAGATAAAACATGGGAAGGGCATGCAAGCCTGGAAGGGGGAAGGCTATGATACAAATTGGCCACACAATTAGTGACTTCATTTGTTTCCTTCCCGCACCATGAGAGTTAAAGAAAGCTCCAGTTTCATAGCTGTATGCATTAGATATTGCAAGTACAAGGCAAAAAAGTGTTTCATTTAAAGGCATATACATGCACAAATTTGAAATATACGAACTTGATAACTTACAAATATCATCTTAAGTTAAGAGCCACCACAATAATAATTAGCCGATAATTGGTGAATTGTACAAGTAAACTACTTTCTCAACCTTTGTAGACATTCCCGATTAAAAAGAGGAAAAAAAAAAAAAAAAAACCTTTGTAGACTTCTGCCCAAAATAATGGGTGCCTTCAGAGTTAGTCGTCACTGTACAGCGGAATCTGACACAACTTTTCATTCATGTAATGGCTGCCAATCCTATAGCATCATCCTCTTCTCCAATCTTGGATTCTGGAGCAGAGACCAAATTGCGTGGTCTTGCTGAAAAAAAAAATATTGGTTAGTACGATAGCAGGTATGTTGGGACCCCTGATACATTATAATGGCCTATACCAAAATTCAAGTAGGTGACTGCAAGTAGTCGGGGCAGTTCAAAAGAAAAAAACTGCAAGTAGTCAGGATAAGGTTGTATTTGGTCGAGTCTATTTTATGTAATTTTTTCCGGTCATAGTATTGGATCTCAAACCAATTACTCCAAACAACAATTTCCCCCTTTGCGAGGGACTAGTTCTTTTCAACATACAAGCTAAAATGGTAGCTTATCTATAGCAAAACTACTGTAAAAGCAAAAAGGCATTCAAGGTAATTGAGACAATCAATATGGCAATCTCAAAGCTCAACTCTGTTCGCTACCACCTAAACATCTTGGTAATGCTATGCGACTGAAACACCAACAATAAACATTACCCATCCACTGTGTGGACTACATCACAATATTAGACAATTGGTAGCAATAGAGAGAACTCTTTTTTTCCCCATCTCAAATCTTGAGACCCTAAGAAGCATGCAGATGCAGAACTATGTTGGGACTAGGCGGGCATAGGCCCAGCAAAATGGAACAAGTATTGTGCACCGTTTTTTCATTTCATGAATCACATTGGGATATGTATCGAGGATCGTAAGAGAGGTTAACAAAAGCTAATATACAATTACAAGTTAATTGTACCTAATTACACTCTAAAATCACGTTAACAAAAGCTAATATACAATTACAAGTTAATTGTACCTAATTACACTCTAGAAATCTGCTATTGGGCCCCCAGTTCAGGATAAGTATAATATATAAAATGCCCCAAAGTTTCATAGATGTGCTCTTACGTACCAGTGGCAGGGCATTACTCACGTTCGCGCAAGGATGCGAGTTCGAACCTTGCTACCTCCTTTTTTTGATGGTTAAATGGTTTGGAAAATTTATTCTTCAAAAACTTTAGACTGCTGAGAGTTGAACACGGCCTAAAACTCCTTTTTTTTTTTTTATGGTTAAATGGTTTGAAAAATTTATTCTTCAAAAACTTTTGACTGCTGAGAGTTGAACACGGCCTAAAATGAACTTATGTGGTATTGGTACCAGAAATTCAGAAAATCACTACTTCAACATGCTATTATTAACAAACTGGGACTAGCTCAGTTGGCCAAGACTCTTACATCTCACTAAGATATCAGGAGTTCGAGTCTCCCCATCTGCGTGTGGGTGTTCTTCCCTTAGAGTGCTTTTCCTTTCTTTGTTTCTACCCTATAATGGGCTTATTTTTTGTATTGGTTGAGTTGTTGGACTTGATTGTCTCGTGTACTCTCACAATTGTAGTGTCCCGGGTTTGTACGCTGTACTTCATATCTGATGTAAAAATGATCTCTTCTATTGATTGACAAAAAAAAAAATTGCTATTATTTACCACACAAATACATTATTAAACTTACACTTTCCAAGTATAGATATAGACATGCTATTCTGCTCATTTATTTTAATATTTGACTTCATGATTCATTTTAATTTTTTTACAACCTCAAATTAGCTACAATACACACACACACACACACATGCTTATTTAATGATTTATTTTTTAATTTACTAATTAAAATACGTAGGGCCCCATGTTGGAACTTGCGTAGGGACTCCAAAAGTATTGGCCAGGCCCTGCCACCCTCTCTCTGCCACCATCATACCACCACAAGTACATGGCGAGCAAAATAAAACTAAAAGAGAATAATTAATAGTAATCTAATCATAATTTATTGTTCTTTGTATCAACGTATCCTTTTAGTTCAGCTCTTAATTCTTTTAACAAATGTTTTTTGTCAAATCAATATAATAAGACAGAGCTGTGTTAGAATCAAAAGACAACCAACGCTCCAGATTTATCCCATCTTCTGCATAAATCTCCGTCATCCATTCTACAAAATGGCATGCCCGTAAATATCTGATTCATCCAAGGGTTATCATGAATGGCATTTTATGGGAAACCTAGCCGCACCATTATTCCCATCCCTCACCCTCCCCGTCTCCCTCAGACGCTCTCTCCCTCTGACTCTCTCTCTCCGCCCTTGGAAATCGAATCCCAGTCGCTCCTCTCTGGCGATCCCGATTGGACACCACTACCACCACCAACCGGCGCGACGAGTCACCACTAGAACCACCATCATTCGATGGCATGTAGTTCTTCAACCCAAAAGGTTTGTAGTTCTTCTCCTCACTAAAAAACTGCGGGTCTAAGGTTTGTTCTTTCCCGTGGCATAGACCGATAGAATACCGAATACATACTTGATTAGGGTACGAGTACTTCTCAGGTTAGGGTTTTTCTCTCTCCAAGGGATTTCTTCCATTTCCGAGCACCGCCAACTGTGGTCGATGTTTCTTTTTAAGGACGGAATTTGTGTACTTTTATGTATTTCTATGTGTATAAATCGGTTCGGTTCTGTTGCTTAGAAATTTGTGTATTGAAGTATGTATCAGGAGTGTAGCTGTGGTTGTTCACGATCATCTATGAAATGATCACCCAGGTTTTTAAGAATTTGCTTAAAGCAAGGCTTTCTTTTTCACAGCCCTGTTTGAGAGAGACAGAGAGAGTGGTATCGGAAGAGAAACGAAGCAATTGGAATCACGGCAATTTTCTGCGTATTACCCTTTATTCCCTGCTTTGCATCCCTCTATTATCTGTCTTTATCTCCTTCTTTTACTTTCACACATGTCTTGAATAGTACTTGCTTTTTTAAATTTGTATGTATCCTTATGCTGGCTATCAACCTGAAAGGTTTGTTGATGTATTCGATCATCTTCGAGTCATCGGAAGTTCCTTTCGATCATGGCTAAATTATCCCTTTATCACTTTGCAGATTCCAGCAGCATTTAATTGTCGTTGGGACAACCCTTTGCGCTATCACGAAGAGGATCCAAAGGTTACGCCGCTTTAGTAGAGAACCGTGGGTTTCTTGATTCCAAATGGAAGAATCGGTAATGAGTCTCTTTTTTTTCCTGGTAGAAGGTCCGAATGTGATTGCTAAGAAAAAAAAAGTAGAAGTGTGAAATAGATTTTACTCTCATCCAAAAAAAGTGTACCCATTGTCAATAAGTTTTTCATAAAAACTATTTTTCGTAAGCCATCTACGTTTTTCATAAAAACAGTTTTTCATTTGGTTCAAGATTTTGGAATGGGGGCCATGGAACCCAAAGAAGTGAGGCCTGAGAATTTTTGGAATCTGATTTTTAATACAGAAATGAGTTTGATTTGGTGAAACAAACTCATACTTTTAAGAACCTACTATGTTCACATTGCATTAGGTCACAATGACCGAAGTCAGACTCTACTGCGACTTGTTTGCAAAAGAAATTGCAATCTATTTAATTACCCACACTAGCTTTTAGTTTTTCCATTCAACTTCGTTTATATAGGTACCGGTTGAGCCTTCTCACACTAGCTTTTAGTTTTTCCATTCAACTTTGTGTAGCCTTCTCATGTTTAACTTGACTGTTAACAAGCCACTTTGCGTGTGGTTACTTGGTTGTGGCAAAACTAAGTGCGTTGTCACGTCTCATTATGGGCAAAACTAGGTGCGTTGTCAGGTCTCATTATGTTTTTCTCCCCCTCCTTTTCTCAGGTGTCATTCGGTGACCAGATGGAGCCCTATTTGTGTGTGGTTACTTGACCTTTTTTGGAGCCTAACCAAGGTAGAAGTTTACAATTTCTATTTAGTTGTTATCCTATTGTTGCTCTATTTTTATCGAAAATAGATATTTGGCTCTAATTTGTAAGCCTAAGGATGCTGATTGAAAATATAGAATGAATGTTAGTGATTTTTGCCTTCGCTAACCCTCTAATATGAAATTCACTTTTTCGAGTCAAGTGTTGCGATGAGCTTAAATGGATTTCTACTCAATTTTTGGATTTGCGCAAAAGCTAGAGTAAGAGTTAGAGTCTTGGAGATGCTCTAACCAGTAATCTATGTCCTTATGTTCATTTTAGAAAACACTCATTTCATGTTACTGGTCTTCATCTTTTGTCTACTTTATTGAGAGTGATGTTATTGCTCGGTTTGTTTTCTTTCTTTTTGGGTACATGAAGTAGTAGAACGGTTAGAAGTGCGCTATGTTGTAAAGTTCTCTATTTTTCAATAATTCTCTTATTTTAGTCTTTTTTTTAATGACCTTAGTGAAAGAAGAGGGCTGGCTTAGGATTACTTGAAACTGTTTTGGGATGCCACCTAATGAGAGCTGGTAAGGAGATGACTTCTTCTTCTTAACAAACAGGGATGACTGGCATTCTTTCAAGATCTTTTGTGTGTGTGTGTGTATAGAACTTTCTAATATAGTAGAGACCCTATGTGAACTTTCTGATATAGGAAATTGCCACCTATTAAGTGGTATTTCTCTTTTCCTTTGTTTGTTAAACTCCTATTCTTTGAGGGCGTTTAGATTACACTTAGTCTTGAATCGGTTAATTTTGTAGTTTCTTGATGCATACTAGTAATCACTAGCAATTTGTTATGAACTGGAGAAATATTGCGTCTTTTTTTTCAGGAGACATTTGGTGTCTTAATCAAAATTCTTTTTGGGCATGATTCCATCTGGTACTCTTAACTTTTTTTTATGCTATTTCCTTATTTCCTTTTCATGTCTATAACATTAATGTTTGTTTGAATGACATACGCGCATCTATCTAGGTTTTAGCCCCTGTTTCAGCTTGATAGCATTTGGGGACAATGATATATGATTGGTAGCATTTGGGGACATGATAATATTTGAGCATGGTATTAGTAGGGAGGGGAATTAATTCAGCTACGTAGTACGGTATTAGTAGGGAGAAAAGTTTACCCCTATCACTCCTATTCATACTCTGTCTATTTTCTGAAGTAGGCTATACTTAGAGAATCTTCTACAGACAATTTCGCTGACATATTTATTGATTGTATCTTCCTATGCTCGACTGTGTATAGTCTTTTGTTTGACCAAAGTTTGATTCATTTGAGATTTCAAGGGAGTTAAAGAAAGTTCTTTTCAGGGCAGACAGAACTACACCACGAGGATTAGAAGCTGTTGTTCCATAAAAAGGAGGGGGATTAATTCAGCTTTCCCCTCTATTTGATGTATTCTCTTGGTCATGGTATTAATTCAGCTCACCTTACATTTGCTACCATTTCCTATTCCAAAGTCTTGGACTCAAACAAGATATTTTCTCTCTTGGTCTTGGACTCAAACAAGATATATTCTCTGACCTTTCCTATTCCAAAGTCTCTTCCTATTCGTAACTCTAGCTGACCTAATAAATGGGAGGGAGAGGGTTTTTCCTCTGTTTTCGATAGTAAAAGCCCTAAAGGATTGTATGTCGGTGATAACACATGTGGCTTTGATAAAGAGCGTCAGTTTGGATGCGCAAACTGGTGTGTATTTGTGAGAAACTGAAATATTATTTTTCATCCCCATTTTGCACGTATGATTAAAGGGGAGTGCACACCATTTCTCTCATGGAAGTTTGACTGTACATATAAGATCCTTGAAACACACAAACAACAGGATATATACGTGGTTCGCTAAAATCGGGTACTTTAGGTTGTCCATGAGTTTCCCTATTTGTTCTTAAACTTCATTTTGTTTTTGTTTTTCAGATCCGTAAGGAATTGGTGGAGCATTAATTAGGGAAAAAGCAGGTTCCAATGTCCAAATTTCTCATTGTTCGATTGCTGGTACCTCTCTTAAAATCTCATTATGTCGTCTCTTATATGCATAATCTCATGTATATTTGGAAAGAGAACAAAAGTTGAGAAGATGAGGCATTTATTGAGTCTATATACAAGTATATTTATGATGAGTTGATTGCATGTTTTAGTTCTGGGCGGTATTTGCTTTCGAAAATATTGATAATACTGACTTTACTCCTATGTTTTTTTTAAGTATGTCTGAGGAATCCATGTTAATTGAAATTCTCTCATAATTTTATTTGAATTACTTCTAGGCATCAGTAGAGTGGTAGAGGTCTGGCCTTGAATACTTTTCGAGGGTACGCTTCCACTTCTATTTTTTTAAAATCGGGGGAATGAGATGCTATTTGCGTTGGAAGCTAATATGTCTGTAGCTTTCTTACAAAGTTTTGGTTTTACTCTGATAGGATGAAAATTTCACAGATGGAAGGTTGGAGTTATTTTACTGTTCAAAGCAGCTTTGTTGGAGCTTTGAAGATAGACAAAGCTTCATAGTGAATGTGGGTGTTTGTTAAAAGAAAAATGTAATTGTTATCATGCGGTTGGGAATCTATAACTTATGAATTCAACTATTTTGTGGAGTAAAATTGGTTAGTTCTCCATGTTGATGTTATATGTAAGTTTGTTAGTTCTTCATGTTGTGTTACTCTATTGGGTGGATGATTTATATGGTTACCAATTTTTATTTTTCTTCTTCTGTTCTGAACAGAAGTACTAAGTTCTAGCAGAAGGGTTGCATGTTGTAAAGTGTCGTCTTTTTTTTTTATAGGGAATTTGGGTAAGGGGGTTGGCATGGAATATGTCTTTCTTTCTTTTTGGCCTTTTGTGAGTTCTTATTTTTTGCTTGATGATAGAATGACTTTCTTGCTTGGTTGGAACTTGGAAGTCTATTTTTCCTAAATTTTACTACAATTTTGTTATGATGATTGGCTTCAATTAGTTTAGAAACTCAATTGGAACTCCTCCTTTTCTTTTTCTTTTTATGTTAATTGTTGTTAGAGTTGATGTTTATCAACTTACAGGCATTTATTAAGCTTTAATTTGTGCAGATAATGATGAATCAGGGTTTTATTTATTAGGTTAATAATACTTTTTAATAAGTGCCTTCAGGCATGGGCTCATTTGTTGAGTATGTAATGCAAACATGTTGCGTCGTGCTTGAAGATCACAGACACAATCGTTAGGGATTAGAAATTCAAGTTAAAGAGGTCAATAAATATGCTTTGATTATTGTTTTCCGCATAGTTGGATTTGTTGAGCAGGAGTTGATATATTGCACGCGAGTCTATAATTTATTTGTGTGTGTTGATCGTTTGAGCCGTGCCTTTAGGCACGGGCATTCGCTAGTACATAACCATTTGTAACAAATATATATTCTTGTATCAAATATGTAACCATTTTAAACAAATATGCTTTTGTCATTAATTTTTAACCACTATTAACAAATGTTTTTGTCAATTTTTTTTATGCAACATGTCCATGTCCTAATTCTTGATAAAGGCAAAACCTAGGCGACCAAGGCATGTACCTTTTGGTAAGGTGCAAGGCATGCGCTTGGTGAGAATCTTTCAATACGTGCCAAATTTAATTCTAAAGGGCAACTATGCAACTAAGGTCTTAACGTAAGGGATAAACCATCCTCACACATTAGTGCACCATGCCCATCTCTCATATCTCAATCTATGTTACACGGACACGGGTACGCGAATCGGATTTGGGTACATATCTAAGGGTCAGACACGTCAAAGCTAAAAAAAGAGGATTCGGGGATATGTATCCGAATTTGGATACGGGTGCGGGGATCCGCTAAATATTTATATATGTATAAAAATATTTATATTTTCTATATAAATATACGAAAATTATCTCATAAAAAATATATTTTCTTTGCAAAAAAAAAAGTAATTTCCTCAAATTATAGGGTTAAATTGTATTATTCTTACAATTTAGGGGCCATACTGTATTATTATTAAAGTAGAAGGGTTATATTGTAATTACAGTTTATTTTTATAATACGGTTTCTAACCTAATCTCAAAAATCAGATCTTCTGCTGCCGCAGCTCTTTCTCTCTCTCTCTCTCTCTCATACGATGAAGACCAAGACGACGTCGGTACCCCTCTCTCTCTCTCTTCGTCTTCTTCTTCTTCCTCCTCTTGTTCTTGTTGCAGCAGCTGCTGCTACCACCGGCGACGACGACGATGCTCCTTCTCCGACGAGGCGACGACCACGAAGACGATCTTCTCCGTCTTTGTGAATCTCAGATCGACAGGTTCTCCCTCTCTCCTCTCTCTCCCCTTCTTCTTCTGGCTAACGTGTCCAAATTTTTTGGGCGAATCCGGTAAGGGATCCCGTACCCGTGTCCGTGTCGTGTCGTGTCGACACGGGTACGTCGGCCAAAATCACGGATTCGTGTAAGATTCTCAATCAAACGACTCAAACTAAACGATCTCTCTGCTTTTGTTTCAAACATTGGATGATTGTTGAATTTGATGTTTTAGCTATGCTCTGTCTATGCAAGGATTGTTGGCTATTTGGCATTTGGTAGGTTTTTTTTATAGATTTTTACATGGTATAATTTCTAAACTTCATTGTCTTAGTGTTTATCATTTGAATAATTGGTGTATGTTATTTTTCTTTATTTCCTCCCAAGTGCACCTTTCTTTATTAAGTGCACCTTTCTTTATTAAGGCCCGTGCCTCTCCTTGCGCTTCCTGCCTAGACCCCAACAGACTTTTGCGCCTCAGTACGTCTTTGTTAGAGTAGTTGTCCCAGATTGCTGGGTATTAAATGTGAGATCACTTAGTAACATTTGAAACCTCTCCACTCATTGCCAATTTGTTTTGGGTTGGATATAAAATTTCCACATGGTATCAGAGTGGGACCCATTCCACCCCACATTTTAAAAAGAATTCACAATCCACACCCCACGATGATAAACTAGCAAAAAGGCTGCACGATAATAGACCCAAAAAAAGACTACACGTAACAGACCTCATTGCATGTGAGGGGGGATGTTAAGGAACTATAGTCCCACATTGCTTGGAAGTGGAATGGGTGATTACTCATTGCCAATTAGTTTTGGGTTGGATATAAAATTACCACATACTCTTGCCCTTAATAACTATGATTTGATGTAGACTTGACTGAATTCTGAAGTACCTTCATAGCTTTAATCTTCATAGCTCTCAATGTTGTGTAAGGAAAAGACATGATGGAGGCCATCTCTATTTATAGGGATATGAGATGGAGACTTAGAGATAAACTACAACTCTTCTGTAATTACCTCTCTGATTATCTCTTAATTGAACTTTAAAAGAGATATTTACTAGTATTTGATAACGATACTTTCCACCACCCCCCCCCCCCCCCCCCTACCTGTTTACAATTGATAATTATATGTACCGGGATGTTCAATTTTCATTTGTTTGATTAACCTAACTTCCTAAGCTAAAAACTGCATTATTTTCACACATGGCACCATGTGCTTGGCCCATTCTTTTATTGTCCAACATTTTGGGCATTGCAACATGTAGCAACATATGCGGTAGGCTAAAATCATAAGTAAATAAGAACACTGAAAATAAAGGGAATCATAGGCTACATCACACATATGCACTCAAACAAGAGAGGGATGAAATAGAAAATACAGTTCAGGAGAGGAGTCAATGTCAGAGAGCTTACTTGAAACATTGGTAATTACATTCAAGCTTTTCTGAGCAGCAAGTGCCTTTAACTTGTTTCCTGTAGCTAGTATGAGCAAGCTCCTCATATGTTGCTTTTGTTCCTTGGGACTAGTTGTCTTTGTCAAGGCTTCTTCAAAAGCAAGCAAATCTTGGGGAGCAATGCAAGGAAGAGAGAGCAAGATCTGATAAACACACACACACACACAGAGTTTCCAATTAGAAATGAACATTCCAATATCTTAGTTACATGTAATAAGGTAAAAAAAATTGAAGGCAAGTGGGGTCTCACAAACCTGCCTGGGTGCTGGGTCTCTATCAGAGAGATACAAGAAGATTTCACGGCAGAGACCAACCAGATCAGCACTAATAAAAGCATTTGACTCGAGGGCCAACCCTTGGATGATTCCATAAAATAAATCTTTTGAGACAAATTGTATGAGTTCCACATTATTGGATGAGATGGCCAGAAGAATCACAGCTCCGCAAAAGGAGGAAACTTTAGTCACAGCTTCAGCATCAGTCCATTTCAAAGCATCTAAAGTAATCTGCAATGCCGGAAGGGCAAGAGCTTTTGTCTTCAAAACAAAACTGTAATTAAATCAGAGGATTGAAACAATTAGAACTTCGAACAGAGAAGGAAAGGAAAACCACTAATACATCAAATTCTCACAATAAACCACAAAGCAAGTCTTGTAGAAGCAATGTGCTTCAAGCATACCCAACAAGTGAAGTTGATGCAAATGCATCCAAATCTTTGAGAGATGATGCATCCACACGGTTGACATGACCCGACTGTTCTAAAGTAGGAAGCCCAGCATTTAGTCCTGATGAAGCTAAAACTGAGAGGAGCGAACAAATCTCACGAGTTAGCCCTCGAAGTAGCTTTTCCTCCATTACTTCGACCTTCAAGTCTGATCCGGAAACTATTCCATGTAGATCTGGAACCTTTGCTCTGCCTTCCTGTAACAGACTGGACCATGAGCAGCTAAGAGCCTGCTGAGTACAGAGAAGCAATGGGTGCAGGAGCTTCTCTAGCCACCCCTCCCACAAACCTGGAGGGCAGCATTTTACTAATGGAATCAAGATTGAATGAACGAGCTGTCTTATATGCCTGAACTCCATTGACTGAATATTCTCCACCAGTGCTAGGGCAACATGATGAACGTCTAAACATTTGAAAAATGAATCCCCAATGGTTGCTGATAAGCCCAGTACATTGTACCTAGAATGGAACAATAAGCATTAACAATGGATGGGACATAGTCTGCTGTAACAAAAATCACATATCAGATGACTGACAATAATAAAAATGATTCATCAAGTTCAGGTTTGAAGGCTACCATGTTCTTCCTGCGTTACAGATTGAGGTCTTAAATTCCCTATTAATCTCTTAAACCCTATCATTTATACTTGCATATTATGCGAGTGTTCCTGCTGAACTTGGGCACTTTCCTATTTTATTCTCTCCTATTTCCCTACTTTCTCTGTCACTCATGCACTTGCATGGTAAGTGTTAACAATCTAGCTTGCATGAATAGACCATCTTTTTCTAACTTAATTCTTAATTTTGTTGGCTAGCTTGATATACATTGCTCAGACCATTTTTAAACAGCTTAAGCTTATGAGACACTTGGCAACTTACAAGGAGTACCAAAACTTTGGTTTCTTAGACACCTTAGATGCAAATCTCCATTAGCATCTGTTGCCCGTAGGCATTCTTCTTTGTTTGCAATATGCTTCTCCGTATAAAAGTTTGCATCTTCTTGCAAGATGTGGTTGCAAGTGTGCTGTTGGCTAGCTTGGAAAAATTATTGGGTGCTCCTATTGCACTGCCACGTGGTACCCCAACACCCTTCACCACATATTCATGTAGAGCCTAGGACTAAATGTATGGACCACATATGGATTTCTGGTGGAGAAGGGTGTTGGAGCACCCTGTGGCGGTGCCCCAAGACATCGAAATAATTACTCGCTAGCTTGATGTGCATTGTTGGTCCAATTTCTAACCTGATTAAGCATTAGGGACAATAAGTGCCTTAACAATTTCCATTTCCTTTTCAATCCACACTTATAATCTTCTTTTCAGAAATGATAAGATCAATCAGAGGGCTGGAGAAATTTTTTATGAATAAATCAACTAATTAGACATAGACATTTAGATGAGAAACTTTCAGCTGGAAAACTTCTTACTCTGATGAATGATACTGCAAGGAAATTAATAGAAACACTACAACCTGTTTAGTCCACACTAATACGTTGTAGAATCTAAATGATAGGAAATTACACTGGAGAACTTGGTAAGATGCTCATGTACAACTAATAGAACGCTTAAATTCCTTTTTTACTGGAAGTTTGATAATGGCAGTAAGGAACCAAACAAAGAAAAAAAGAACCCACCAATACTCTAGCACAAAATCAAAACCATCGCTAGAAAAATATAAATACTTACCCACTATCTCTTACCCACCGCCAAAAGTTATACATACTGACCCCCATAAAGGAAGACCGAGACATCTGCTAGTTGAAAGACTACAAGTTTGAAAACAACAGTAATAGAAACCAAACATAAAAAATCCAAATACTTACCCACTATCGCGTATACCTTTCAACCAATTTCGCATATCAATCTCATTAGACTCTGGATAACCTTCCTTATGCAAGTCAATTTGAGATAAATCAGACAAAGTTAATGCCCCCTTTGACAATTTCGAGTTTGCTTCGCCAAGAAGAGTGGTTCCCTCAGCATCACTTATGGCCATTGCGCCTTTTATTTCTGCAGGTAATGCTTGAGTTACAGGTGGAGACCAAAGGGAATGTATAGCTCGAAGTATCTGCAGATCAAGGAGATACCACAAACATAAACATGTAGTGATCCAGTAAGATCCTGCTTAAGTTGGGGCTCCATTATCTGACAGCATGCGCAAGGATATTGACATGACCAACTCTTAACGCTGGTTTACTTACTTTTAAGAGAGGAGGCAGCATCCACGATAGATGAGAAGCCATTGGATGCAAAGGACCGGAACATCCTGCTGAGTTGTTCTGTGAGCTTATTGTGGCTTTCCTGAAACCACTCCTCTTAAGAGCCTTCTCAAAAAAGGTCACAGTGTGAAAAAGTGACCACATAAATTGAGTCTCAGAGCACAAGCGAACCAAGCCTGTTGGGTCAGACAAGTAAGCATTTTGCCAGTCCAGCTGTGTCCACTCTTTACTCAAAGGTTCGAGTAACCAGGCTAAAACTTCTTGCTGCTGTTGAACCCTGCACAGGGTTTAGAAATTGCAAGGGAAACCGATAAAGGAGACATCACATAGTCATAAGACATTTTCACAAGCACTACAAGATCATAGGAAGCAAGTACTTACCCAGATGCAGAAGCCATGACAAGAAATGCTTCACCCAACAGATTATGCTCCGCACGAAGCAAACGGCCTTCTTTTTGCAAATATGCCATGGTGTCTGCAATTCCCTGTAAGAAATAAAGCGACAAACACAATAAACCAATATATAACATAATTGTTTCAATAGACACAAAAATTTAAAAGATGGAATGAGTTCTGGAGCATATCCAACATGTCTCAGAAGCTCATCATTAATCCAAAACTCTATATGTGATCCATGAGCATGCACTGAATCAGTAGTATAGTATTCCATATACACCTGAGGTGGGAAGTATGCCAAGAACTTTTTATTTATCTCTATTTTTGGGCAAACCCCAAGGGTCGGCCTAGGGGTCACGGCTTGTGACTTAGGGTTTTGCTCCCTCCTAAGGTTTCAGGTTTGAAACCTCCCAGATGCTACCAATTTGTATGTGGCAAGGAATTTGATCCCCCACGTGCTCTAGTGGACCACAGGATTGGTCCTCGAGGGATATGTTGAGGTGAGTGTAAGCTGGCCCACAAACACTGAGATATCAAAAATAGGACAACTTTTTCCATGAGGAATAGTCACACCTAAGAAATGAAGAAGCCAACTAAGGGTCCAACATACAAACTCTTTAATAAGTTGTCAATCCATGAGCCTTATTGGATTCCATCCTTGCAACAATGGTAAATCACACAACTCAAAGAATGTTAATAATCGTAAATGCTCATACAACAAACAGAAGCAATAAATGGGTGCTTTCTAGCTTTGTAAAGCCATGTCCACGGGCGGAGGGAATAAGGGGGGCGGGGTGGCAGAATAAAAGAACTATTTATGTAATTTATGTGTTATTCTATAGAACACATGTATTATGTTTTTGGTATTAAGTATGTTTATGAGTGATTAACTGATGAAAATGTGTACTATTTCCGGCTATGAAGCACGGATACTCTATTTTGGCCTCCGTATCACGTATTGTATCCGTATCGGATACCCCGCCCCCCTTATTCCCTCCGCCCGTGGACATGGCTTTACAAAGCTAGAAAGCACCCATTTATGTAATTTCTGTGTTATTCTATAGAACACGTGTATTATTTTTTTGGTATTAAGTATGTTTATGAGTGATTAACTGATGAAAATGTGTACTATTTCCGGCTATGAAGTACGGATACTCTATTTTGGCCTCCGTATCACGTATTGTATCCGTATCCGTATCGGATACCGATACTCTCCGGATACGTATCCGATATGCTTTTTAAAGTATCCTGCTTTTAGAATTATTTTTTGGTATCCCGATACGTTTCGGATACTCGCAAATAATCTCGGATACGCTTCGGATACGTTTTTTTTAAAGTAATTATTTTTTGGTATCCCAATACGTTTTGGATACGCGCGGATACGTGTTGGATATGTTTTGGATACGCGCGAAAGTAAATATGTTATTACTTAAAATATATGGGTTAAAATTACAAGTAGGACTATATTTTTCTTTTTCCCCCACCAATTGACACCAGAAACACACCGATGATATCCTCTCTCTACAACCTTGTAAGTCTCTCTCTCTCGTTGTGTGTATGTATGTAAATATATCTCTCTTGACATGTGTAATGGTGGACTTGTGTAATGGAAAACTTTAATTATTAATGAAATTTTAGGAATTAAAAATTATATATAATATATTATTTATTTACTTATATATTCAACGTATCCCCCAACGTATCGTATCCTTCTTTTTGAAAAAATAACGTATCCGTATCCATGCTTCTTAGATTTCCGGTATTATGAACAGTTAACCTTAGAACAAGTGTGTTCTTTACAGTATTAAGTATGTTGATGGATAATTAACATATAAAAATGTGTATGCATAATAAATTATTAACCTTAGAACACGTGCGCTTTTTTAATACAGATTACTCCTTTTGCCCTGTAATGATAGTCCACTATCAAGAAAGTGCAATTTTCGGATTAAAAACCAAAGTACTCCGTGCATACTTTCTTACATTTCTTAACGCCAAATTAAAGAACTAACTGAGATCTTTAATGTGGTGTTAAGAAATAAAAAAACTATGCACGAAAGTACTTATTTTTTATATATAAAAATTGAACGTCTTTTTGTAATGGACTATCTTTCTGGGAGGAAGGAAGTACATTGATTTTGGGTGCCAACTCCGAATTGAAATCTTGGCTCCGCCACTAGTGTCCGGTAAATATCTCACACCCAAACCTATGTTGTGCTGAGCCACAGGTGCTAAGACGAAAAGGGCGGATCCAAGTAACATATGTTGGTAGTTGATAATGCATGGATAATTTCAAGCTTTGCCTGATATGAGCAGTAGTGGTAACCCTTCTTTTCTTTTTTTTTTGGGTCAATTGTTGTTTTCAGTTCGTCATGTCTAGTCCTTAAATGGTAAATACTGAAAAAAAATTCAACTTTCCCATTAAGAGTCCTGAATCCTAATTCTATTTGACGCAAGAGAAATCGATGGAGTTGAAATTTCGAAGTTTGAAAAAAGCTCAACACTCTTGAGTGACTGTGCTGTTACCATAGAGTGTCTAACATCAAGATATAATGAGACGCCCCGCCCCTGGGAGTTCCAGGTAGTGGTCGACCGACCTAGGGCGGTTGGGACCCGTGCGGGGGCTGTCTGATCGGTGACCAGAGAGGTCAGCCGGGGGTGGTCCCACATTGCTTGGTGAAGTGTAAGTTGTGTGCTATAAATAATAAATCGTCATGCTACCTTATACAAGGCCTTTTAAAGCCGTGAGGTCATCAAAGCCCATTATAACTTCACAGTTAAGCGTGCTCGCCTTGGAGTAATCCAATGATGGGTGACCTCACTGGGAAGTCTGATGGGGTTTGGTGTTCAAAGCGAACAATATTGTATAGGGCGGGAGCGGGTCATTACAATATTGTAAAGGAGAGAGAGAGAGAGGAGGCTGTTCAGTGGCCAAGTACCAAACCGAAGATTTCTTGAACTGCAAAGGAAAATTGCATCTACAAATCGAAATTCAAATCTACTTTTTCTTCCACCAAGCAGATTTCTTCATGCTGCTTATTTCTTCTACGGATGTTTCGAATTAAGTTGACAGACAAGGAAAGAGCTGAAATCAAGGAGCATCTTGATCCAAGGGCCAGGTTTGTGGTTTGCTAGTTTGTGCCAATGATGTCATAATTGGAGGAAGTAGTCCATGGATAGGCGTCGGAAATCCCTTCTTCATGTGGGTTTCAAATCTGTGGAACTTATAGATGAAGGCAGCGGGGACAGTTTGAGATTTGCGATAGTAGTACGTGGTGGTGGGGTGAGGTGAGAGATAAGGGTGACGCAAATAGAGCTTTTGTGGTTGTGCCTTATCTTGAGGATGCGTCCTCGGGGTATGACAAGGAGTTCTCTCGCAGCTATGGGGGTTTTGTTAGAAGGATTCAGGTGGATCGACTTGTTTCTGAAAGGGGGTTTCAGTTGCAGCTGAAGGTTAAGGATGGTGGGAGGGCATGGTTTGCTTTGCTGCCGGAACTGCGTGGTAATGGAGGGTGGGTAAATATCTCCAGAAAATTCTGGGCTTTCTGTGGTTGGAAGAGGGCAGATGATTTGATTGATGGCAGATCTTGCAAGGATGTGGCGAACATTGCTGGATGGCCAGGGAACACAGTGGTTGTGGAGAAGGAGGGAAGGAGGTGTGGGGCTTGTGATGTGAGGGTGAGGGAAGAATCAACACAGGCTAATATGAGAGTTTTGGGGAGGTGTTTGGTGGGTAGACTGGAGGATGGGGCCATGGTATTGCCGACAGCCATGGAAGTGCAGCGATGGGCTTAAAAAATGTGGAAAGTGACTGCTGGTGTCAATGTTCAAGAGCTGGGTGGGGCCTCTTTCCTGTTTACTTTGCCGTTGGTAGAAGAAGTTCAAAGGGTTTTGAGGGATAGATGGAGGATGGGAGGAAGGAGTTTGGATTTAGAGTGGTGGTCGCCGGTTGGGTGTTGCGTTAAATAGGGGAGTGGTATTTCGGAAGTATGGGTGAGGATTCTAGGGCTTCCTCTTCACTTGTGGGATTATGCAGTTTTTCAAGCGATTGGGGATTTCTGTGGAGGCTTTTCAGAGTGGACGAAGAGACAAGTCAGAGGTTACATCTTCATTGGGCCAGGATTGCCATTCGGGCGGCACCGGAGATGATTCCGGCGTCTATGAAGGTGGCGATGGGAGGCTGGGTTTACGAGTTGCCACTATGGGTGGAGAATGGTCTCAGAGTAGTTTTCAGTCCTAGCCTGGAGATTGAGAAGTGTGGAGATGGAGTCCCTCACGGGATTACAGTCGGCGGAGGGTCTAGAGGAGGAGGAAGGGAGACGACACGTGGTAGTAATGTGTTTCGTGCGCGTGGGGCTGCAAAAAGGGAGTCGTACGGGCCTAGACGATTTTCAAATTTTGAATCTCGCAATGGGTTTTGGTCTGGGCCCCACGACAGAAGGGTGAGTCGGTGGAATGGGCCAGTGGGTAATGGGTATTACAAATCCAGCCTTGGACAGAAATTTTAAAAGTGGGCCTGATGCTAGGTGGGCTTTTTTATTTAAAAGGCCTGTCAAGAACAGTTTGGTTGAGTTAAAGAATAGGAAGTGGGCCAAGAAAGGGGATCCGGGAGGGGGCCCAAGCTATGGCGGGATGACGTTAATTAAGAGTGGACGTGAATTGTTGAATGATCCACAGCTGGCGGTGTCTGGAGTGCTTAGGCGACCAGACAAAGAAGGCAAAACCGACAACGGTGGTTGTCGATCTCTTACGATCATGGATGCTAGCGAGGTATGTATGACTACGGATCGTTCTTCTCCCTCTCTATCTTCTGCTTTTTCTTTTTTGGAAGAAGGGGAGTTTGGTCCCTTTAATAGAGGGTGTTCCTCTCTGAGCAACTCGGATCTGTCTAAGGATTCAGAGACGGTGAGAAATAATCAGGCGGAAGAGGATGCGAGAATGGAGAGGTTGGTGGAGGATAATCGTTTTAAGGATGTTGGTGGAGGAGGAGGAGATGGGGGGTATGGGTAGGGTGATTAGGGGTGTTTGTGATGAGATTGGGGAGGGAGGTGTGAGTTCAAGGGGGTTGGAATTGGTGCCTTTTTCTGGGGTGCAGGGTGGGGAGTTTTCAGTGTGGGGTAGTCAGATTGAGGAGGAATTGTTCCAACAGCTGGGTTGGGTTCATGATTTGGTGGACGTTGGGCTGGAAGGGAATGACAGTGCACTGTACCCAGTGGAAGTTAGGGAGTCGGAGGGGGTGACGAATGATGGTGATCTATTGTCGATTGGTATGTCACAGGAGGAAGTCTCAAAATGGGTTTTGAAGAGGATTAATGGTTTTAGTAAATTCTTGGGGGTCTCGTTTGATGGGTTTGAAGATAGAACGATGCAATTATTTGCAGATATTGAAGAGAAGTGGAGGAATGAAGTGGGACAGGAAATTAATAAAGGTGGGAACAAGTCCAGTAAAGGGGTGAGAGAGTTGAAGAGGTTACAATGTTCCATAAATTATGAGGGTCGCAAGAAGATGGGGGAGAAGGATAGTGAGAGGAAGGGGTCAAATTTCTACTTTTTAATGAGGATCAAAATTCTTAGCTGGAATGTAAGAGGCTTGAATGTGAGGGAGAAGAGGGTGATAGTAAAGTCTTTACTCAAAGAGTGGAAGGCAGATGTGGTTTGTTTGCAAGAAACTAAATTAAGGAAGGTGTCTCAGGAGGGAGTAAGGGAGTTGAGTGGAAGCCGGTGGGTGGATTGGATTCACTTGGATGTGAATGGGGCTGCTGGAGGGGTGTTAGTGCTGTAGGACAGTAGGGTGGTAGAGAGGATTGATGATGAGGTTGGTTTGTTCTCAGTATCGTGTTTGTTCAAAAATGTGGTGGACAGTTTCAGGTGGGTGTTCACCGGAGTGTATGGCCTGGTGCTTAATCGCCTTAGGGAGGACATGTGGGAGGAGCTTTCGGCGATGGCGTTCAGATGGGATGCCCCGTGGTGCGTGGGTGGGGATTTTAATGTTCGATTCCCGCACGAGAGATGGGGGTGTAGTTCTATCTCCCATAAATGAGAAGATTTTCAGAGTTGATTGGAGACCTGGAGCTAATAGATCCACCTCTTAGTGGAAGCAACTTCACGTGGTTTGGCGCCCAAGAAAATAGGTGCATGTCCCGTATTGATCGGTTCTTGTTTTCTGCTTCTTGGGAGGAACATTTTCCAAATGTGGCTCAGTTTTCTCTTCCTAGGCCTATTTCAGATCACACGCCTATTTTACTAGATAGTGGGGGAATTCGAAAAGGACGTACTCCTTTCAAATTTGAGAATATGTGGTTGTCATCCGAGGGCTTTACAGACAGGGTCAATGCTTGGTGGAACAACTATGTGGTGAGGGGAAAGCCGAGTTTTGTCTTGTCAAAAAAGCTGAAGCTGTTGAAAGAGGACTTGCGAAAATGGAATGTCGAGGAATTCGGGCATTTGGAGTATCAAAAAGCTAAGATTATCGATGATATTCGTCATTGGGACTTGGAGGAACAACTTCGGGAATTAAGGGAAGAGGAAAAGGTGTTGAGAGAGAATGCCAAAAAAGAGTTTGGAAAGATTGCGAAGTTTGAAGAAATTAGTTGGAGACAAAAATCTAGAAATCTGTGGTTGAAAGAGGGAGAGAGAAATACTTGTTTCTTTCACAGGATGGCCAATTGTAATCGGCGTAATAATTTCATTGGAAAGATTAAAATTGGTGGCTCTCTTCTAGAAAGGGATGAGGAGATTAGCGGCGGAATTGCTACCTTTTATGAAGGTTTGTTTAGGAAGGAGGGAGGTAGACATCCCTTGGTCGATGATTTGGAGTTCGATGTCATTACGATGGAGGAGGCTTTGTGCTTGGATAGGCCATTTGATGAGGAGAAAGTGTTAGTTGCTCTCAAATCGCTCGATGGAGACAAGGTGCCTGGTCCAGATGGTATGTCTCTGGCCTTCTTTCAACAATGCTGGAAGGTGGTGAGAGGGGAAGTGATGGGAATGTTTCAGCATTTTTGGAGGTCCTTGTTTCTTATTCCGGTTTCGGTTGCGAAGAGACTTGAGAAAATTCAAAGGGACTTTCTTTGGGGAGGCGTAGGGAATGAGTTTAAATATCATTTCGTGGATTGGGATACAGTTTGCGCTCCTATCAGAAGGGGCGGTTTGGGAGTGAGGAGATTAAAGTTGTTCAATCAAGCCCTGTTGGGCAAGTGGCTGAGGAGATTTGCGTGTGAAAGGGAAAGATGGTGGAGGTAGGTGGTGGTAGCAAAGTATGGATGCGAATAGGGAGATTGGTCTTCTCTTAATTCGAGTTTGCCATATGGGGTGGGGCTATGGAAGGGTATCATGATTGGGTGGGATGATTTCGCAAAAAATATCCGTTTCGTGGTTGGAGATGGGAGAAGGGTGAAGTTCTGGGAACATGTGTGGTACAGAGACGTGAGATTTCAGGATGCGTTCCCGAGCATCTATTTGTTGGCAAGTGACAAGGATGTTCCCGTTTTAGTGTTCTTTCACTTCCATGAAGGGGCGATAGTATGGGATATTCGTTTACGAAGGGATGTGAATGATTGGGAGGAGGAGGAGTTGATGGTCTTGCTCTCCTTTGTATATAGTATCCAAGGGATTGGAGAAGGGGGCAATGAGCTTCGTTGGGATCTAACAAATGTAGAATCCTTTCAAGTGAAATTCTTTTATCAAGCTAGTGGGGGTGGTGATTCATCATTTCCGTGGCATACGGTTTGGAAAACTAAGGCGCCATTGAAGGTAAGTTTTTTTGTGTGGTGTGCGGCCCAAGGCAAAATTCTTACGATCGATAATTTGATTAGAAGGGGGAAGATCATTGTCAATTGGTGTTGCATGTGTAAACGGGATGCGGAGACAGTTGACCATCTGCTTATCCATTGTCCGGTGGCGTGGGAACCTTGGGCTTTGGTGCTTTCTTGGTTTGAGATACAGTGGATTGTGTCTAAAAATGTCATGGAATTTCTAATTGCTTGGAGGGGAGTTAGAATGGGTAAGAGAAGGAAGAGTTTATGGGCAATGATCCCGCTTTGCTTGATGTGGATCTTATGGCGTGAGAGAAATTCGAGAGTTTTTGAAGGGGAGGAGAAACCTCTGTCTAGGATAAAATCTTTTTTGCTGAATAGCTTGTACAGTTGGGATAAGGGAGAGCGTTATCCATCCCTTGACCAATTTTTAGATTGGTTCGAGCTTTTCCATTCTCTTGGCAATGTATAGGGCCTTTTTGTTCTGTGGCCTTCTTTTATATATGGGTGGCATGCCCTTTATGCCTTCTTTCTAATATAATTATTTACTTATAAAAAAAAAAGATATTAGTTCAACTAGTGCTGCTTCTTTTGTCTCTCGCCCCCTAATGACTTGTTATGTGGTTGCCGAATAGCTTGGCAACAAGTATCAAACTGTTATGGAAGGTATACTAATACTACATAAAAGAAATAAATGCTAGTTGCAAAATGTGCACTGCAGCATGGCTGTTTGTTGTAGGTCTGTGACTGAAAGTCAAATCCACCTGTCGTTCCCAAGGTAGCGAGGACACGACCAGATTCATAATAATCCTACTTAACATCTGAGAATTTAAGGGTTAACTGTATTCATAAACCAACTCTCATCATTTAATGACATAATTATCTACATGAGTATTCATCCATATTTGGCGGATGCATGTTCAACGAGACACGCCATAGAGACAAGAGTCTAAACAAATTGAAAGATCCACGTAATATTGTCATTTCCCCTTGGCTTAAATTTCAAAACTAGTGGTGACATCAGAGCTTTCGTTTTGCAATATATTTCACTCATACGTCTCCAGCTGTATTCTTCCATATGATATTTGTCCACCCATGCTCCCTTCAGTTTGCATTCTGTTTTTAATTTTTTTTCTTTTTTGTGCGTCTGTCTCAAGGCATGTGGGGAAGTAGGCGTTGAAAAGGCCCCGAGTAACAAGTTATATTGAGAAAAAAGAAACTGTTCACCTATTGGAGTAACAAGGAAGCGGATCCATCGAACTCAAGAAGCTAAGTTCCATAGTCATGAGGAGGGTTTCAATATGAGCCCACAGAAATAAGATTTTGCCTACTTTGAAGCTGCGTTACAACAGTTCAAATATGATTAATCAGTAGATCTTCATCTTGATAAAGTAATGAGAGATTCCTGCCCAATGTTAGTATGGGTTTGAAAGACTGTGTAGGGGTGGATGCAGAGTGCATGGATACAGGTTATGCATTCGTAAGACCTACTGTGGTCAAGTTTCATTTTCTAATTGGTAGTGTGGACTGGTTAAAACATTGACACATCATGCTGACAGAGGGCAAAAGTACCACCTCCATGTGGCATAAGTATTCGAATACTTGCCAATTCCCAGAGAGAAATAATTACCTTCATATGAGGCAGAAGGCTTTTGTCAGCAGCTTTGGCAATTCGAATAAATGATGTACAAATCTGCAACCTTGCATGTCGAGCAGTACTTGTTGAGGGATCCTGCAAACAATCAAGGGGTTGAAAATTTCACATCCAAGTTCTCTTTGCATGTCATAAAAGCTCAGAAGATATCTATTCCAATACATCAACAACAGTACCTTCAACACAAAAGGCAATAAGGTTAGAAGCTCAAACAGTTTGTTGATGACACTGCCAACCCCATCCGGGAAGTATTTCAAAAAAGGACCCATCGCGTCTATGTAATGCCCGAGTACTTCCACAAGTGTCGGCTCAGTCCACTTCAAGGAAAGAAGTTGCTGAAGTAAACCTTCAGTCCGCAGTGATAGAGTGTCAGCAGGCCTTAAGATAAAATTTTATAAATTTCAAATTATTGCAAAGAAGTCAATGGTTAACCTTCAAATATCCGGCACAATTCCAGTTGAGTTTCAGATAAACTGCCACCAGAGTCATTTGATCCATCAAAAACTACAACAACAACATTCTCCAGAGCCGATTGCATGCTTTCCATTACAAACAATTCCTACGATTGCCAATAATCAAGATGTGTTACATTTTAAGTAATGTTAACTTCCAGAAGATGCCCGTAAAAAGAAAAATGGAAATTTCGCGATGTCCCAGAGATTGAAAATCGAACAATTGAATCCACCATGAAAGAATCCTATGGAAGTGTAACCAAACCTGTGCAGGCACTGCAGCAAGCATGATACTCTTAATAATTGCGGTTATCCTCCCAGAAATGTTAGCAGCAGCTATTAGGGGTTTAATAGAAGCAATAATACGGATCAGCTCCAACTGCATCAAGGGTTCGAGCATGATTATAAAGACTAATGTGAAAAACTGTATCTCCTTGAAATCAGCGTATAGAAAATGATCAGATGCAATACTAGCACTTGTAGTAATTAGAGGAATTTATAAGTTGAACATCAGCAACACAGAGCCATAAATAAACGCAGATTCAATGACGTATTAGTATTGCTTAATTTCTTTAGAACACAAGCAGACTGAGAGCATTACTGAATTTCCTTTGCATCTCAATTGGAACGAATTGTCACATATTTCATGCTTTACACACATGGTTCACAAAATATCTCCCTCGTAGCTCGAACCATAGCTTACACATTATATTTCCCAGTATGGGCGTAAACAGTATGCTGTTGTCCATCAGGTTATATCTCTCTGTTTAGTACCGCCGTTACTAAGTTACTTGTGGATTTCAGGGTAATAGGTAGACTGGAATGATATCCAGCATGATCTACGTCAACATCTGCCCTCTTTCAAGAAAGAGATATTGTTAGTTAAATCCGTACCTGACTTTCTGATAATCCGCAGTGATTAGGAACTTGAGTGTTTTTAAAATAAAAAAAAGTTTGGAAGTTGAGATGGAATGATAAAAAGCTCCAGAATGTGAATGCTTTTCGTCCTTGAATGAACCCTAAATAACGGTCTAGGGCCTAGAGTCCTAGACACATGTGTCAATCTTCTTAGTTTTCATTACATATGAAAGAAGTACATATCACTTAACCTGTTCGGCCCACTTAGCACGCCGAATTAGAACAGATCAACACTAGGTAATCAACGTCCTATTTTATCAACAGAAATGTGAGTGGTCAGGCACCTGCACACATCCAATCAGGTTTATATTTTGCATGGTTCAAAATCATGAAAAGTACCTAACCCAGCTGTGCACTTTTGCAAAATATGTATCCAATAAATAGTTATGATTATTGATTATTAATAACTAGTTTGGCATTGATGTATGCCAATCCCATGTCATGCCACAATCCAACGGAAGGTACAAGATATTCTGATTCGGGTGCACCCACATGAAAAGAGAAAACTAATGTCTTTTAGAGTGAGATGACTTCATCCATCAATCCGAATTCATCACTCATATTCTTCCACTCAGAGATTTACTGCTCTACTCTGTAAACCATTGGTGCTTCAATTACCCCGTGGTTGACAAGGCGAAGGAAAATATGTAGAAGCTACATAGAACCATTTGAATAGAACTTCTTCACAAAAAAGCTATGATGCAAGTAGATTAATGTAACATGAAAAGGTGAGTAAACAGTTACAAGTGGGCATTTATCATGAAAATTTAAGATAGGTCCATATATCCCCCAGAAAAAATGAATTAGTGGCTGTGATGTCAGACAACACCCGTGTTGTCCAGAGAAGAGAAAGAAGGGAGAGGAGAAGAAGAGAAAGAGACAAGAGAGGTGGTGTTGAGTGGCTCGTGGAGGAGAGAGAGAGAGAGAGAGAGAGAGAGAGAGCAAATAAAGGGGTAGTGGCCCAAATGACTTGCTTTGAGGGACAACCGTACAACGCTGTAATAAAAGCAAGGGAAAAAAATGTAGAACATACAAGCTTGGAACGATATTGGCCGAAATCTCCTTTCCCCTCAAGATCATCACTCCATAGTTCCAGTGACCCAACAGGAAGTGCTGATCCAGGAAGAACTCTTTCTTTCTTGAGCATGCGTTGGAAGGATATATCTAATAGACAACTACAGACATCATCGGTCACAAAAATTGAAACCTTTTGCTTTTCATTGACGCCTTGTCCCGAACCAGATGTCAGATTTTTAACTAAACCATCTGTAGATGCATGTGCCACATTCTTTTGTTTGGATGCGATGTCTCTCAGCAGTGCCTACAATAGGCAACCCCAAAAGATGTTTAATGGAAGCAGCCAAGCAGGGATGCATAAATGCTTTATTATAACTTTACAAGGAATGTACTTTCTCAGGAATCATACCAGCCAAAAAAGCAGAGATTGATAATGAAGCACCAGCTTCATATGCTGGAAGTATCCTAGCATCTGAAAATAAGAGGAGTTAGATTGCAATCTCATGAATTAGTTACTCAGTAGTCACTCTGATCGAAACACAGTTTAGTGCAAAAAAAGGAGGAAAAACTCCGCTTCCAAACTAAAATTCAAACTTTTTAACCAAGACTTGAAGGCCCAGTTGACAATGCCCAAAGTGATATTAAGCAACATGAAGAAAAAAGGTTTCAATGTCAATAGCCATAAAGGAACCTCAGTTATACTGAAGGAAAGCTGAAATGGTTTACTATCCTGGTTATCGATCAACTTTCTTACAGACCACCACAGAAGACAGCACAGAAGTTCCTTTGGGTGACACTTAAAAGCACTCAAGCACAAACAAGGATTCAAGCAGAAGAAACAGATAAACTAGCCTCTATATGCTACATATTCTGCAGCGATACCAAGTCCAGCATACTGCTTCCAAACCTTCATTTTAGAGCGCTGATCAATCATGCTTGTGGCACGCGCAGCCTAAATGGATAATAAGAATGCCCCAGTTTTTATGTGAAAACTTGATCACATAGGGAAATTGTTCCTTAAGTATAGTAGGTATATAGTACCTTCACAAATGGTCAGGACTCAGAAGGCTAAAGGGTTTTCGAAATAAGAACCACAATAATATGCTCCTGATGATGGGGGTGTTTGCCTCTGGAAATCGAATAAACAGTCAACTACATATACAAATTCTTGCATGCCTCCATTATGCTCGAAGAGTAGGCTGCAGAAGTTTGAAGCAATCCTTCTTTTTCTTATTAGGTTTAATTTGGAACTGTAATCCTATGATTCGATTATCCGTTGCAACCTAGTCCTTTCAAATTTGTCCACCAAATTCGAAATTGCAGTACTGAAAATGATCTATGGAAATCGTCGAGGATTTTTTTCATTTTAATACGCAATAAGAAGTTTCATAAAACCACACAAAAGAGGTGTAACCTTCCGGTCACACTATGCATACAAATACAAGATTCACAATGAGCTAACAATTAATTGATTCAGTAGCCTTTCAATTTCAACAACCAGGTCCCTTTTCTTTTAGTTTTGCACATCCAAAATAAAACGCCAAATACTTTCTCTGAGTAGAAACCTTCCAAAGACATTTAGACAAAAGAGTTGCGCACAAGCGCGTGCGCACACACAAACACACACGCACGCACACACAAACATGTTGCATAGACTGCATGCATTACAACTATGTGCATATGCTGCACAAATACGTGTACTGCTTCTGACAAAAATCAATGTTAAATTTCATATGTACGATCCAAAACTGATGATTCGGTTGAGTTTGAAATTCAAGAACTATGCTCACGAGGTACTTCAACTCGTCGAGAATAATCATGCAACCTGGAAATTATGCAAAATAGAAGAAACTGCCCTGAACAAGTAGCTTCTTCCTCAAAGGAATTTTACTGCTGTGTACTGTTCAGATTGTATTTTTCTTAGAAGCTACATTGTCCTAGGATTTTTTATAGAACAGTTGCAGAAAAGAACAGAGAAAAAGGTCGGATGAGAGAGGAAGATGCAGCAGTAGCAGCAAATTCATGACAAGGTTGAGCTTATCTCCAGCTATGAGACCAAACCGATGTAACCTGGAAATTGCACAATTATGGCAAACACAATCCACAAATGCAACGAATAACGTGTATGTTTGTATAAAGGGATATAAGATTTAGGGATAGAGAGAGACCTGGGGAGAACCCCTAGAGTCCACCAGGGATAGAGGGACAAAGAAAGTGGTCAAAACCCAACTAATAAGGGGCCTTGAATCTATGAGGAGAAGAAGAGAAGGTAAGAGATGAATACTGATTGATCTCCATTCTCGCTGTGTAAAATCATACCAAATTGATGGTTAATAAACCAATGAGTCCACAAAAGCTCAATTCCATCGTTCATAATGAATTTGAATAGAGTACTTGTGTTGATAACTTGATACAGCCAAGATAAGCATAAGACTTTGTCCTTAGTTGCACAAAGCGGGAGAGGAAGCAGGAGCAGGAGCGTGGAAACAGGGACAAGTAGAAGATCCTATGGTTAGGAGCACCGAGAGGAGCGTACATGTGGAATTTATGTTATTTATTACTACCTTGGCTATGTCTGAAATATATTTCTTTTTTTTTCATATTTTAAAATGGAGACTTATTCCCATAATGTTTTTAAAATGAAATTTGGTCCAACCCCAATACATAACCCAAACAAACCCATCACTTCTTCTGTTGAATAAAGAAGCCCAAGGAGCACAAATACAAACCCAGCACTTCTATTTAGTAAAGAAGCCCCATAATTTAAGAAGCCCAACTACTTATAACTTAATTAAACCCTACATTCCTTAATCTTCTTCGTCTGATCTGTTGCAGCTGCTGCTACTCCCCGATCTGCTGCTGCTGTGATGATCTGTTGCGGTCTGCTGCTGCTGCTATCTTCTTCTATAACTGGACTCACACTCCAGTCACAAATTTCACTCTGGAGTGCAAATCCGAGCTCCTGTGTCAGGATTGAGAGCAAATCGGCGCTACAGTCACGAATCTCACTCTGGAGCATAAAACTGCATTCCTGTGTCGGGATCGAGAGCAAATCGGGCGATCCCTGCAACTAAGACTTGGTCCAAATGGATGTGTCCAAGTGTGAGTCTGTTTCAAAGGCGATTCTGAGACTTGCCTCAAGACAAGGCACTGCAAAAATGCCTCTAGGCGTTGATTTTTTGGGTAGAGAACCACAAAAGCATTGGCCCATCCGTTGGAGGCATACAGAGGCGTACGCTTTTCACGCCTTTTTTGCCCAGATGATGGAAGCGAATTCCTAAAAGAGTCTGATCTTTTTCATTTTGCAAGTAAAGAGTTGTTTCATTTGAAGTTGTTGGGGCAAAAACGCCAGGTTTTTGCATATTCACAATACAACTTAGAGTGCTCTTAGATGTTGGATCTATCAACGCACTAGGGCTGCAAACGAGCCGAGCCGAGCTTCAACATGTTCAGGCTCAGCTCGCCACATG